>JBAMBF010000589.1:4217500-6717500 GCA_037043605.1 Drosophila multiciliata
TGCTTTGGCCTCTAAATGAATACTGCATTTTAATTTGGAAACAAGATTTGGTTTTCGAAATTCGTTTACTGCTTTAAAATCTAGATAGGATATTAATTTTAAAACTTGTTTGTTTAATTTTTTGTTCCGACATACTCAACATAAGCTAAGGTATTCTCTTGAAAAATTAAGTGATCTAATTTTTGTCTAAGACGTTAGGAATGAAATTAAAATGAATTTTTATGTTTAACATTTGCTTTGCTTAACAAATTTTCCAGATATTATTTTATTTTCTAATCATGTAATTTAATCAATTCATTTAATTATTTTTTATTTCTTTGAAACTTAATATCTACATAACTACATAATCGGTTCACTGAAGGTGCCCCGATATAACGATTTATAGATACATCATCTGTACAAATAAAATGGTCACATACATGCACATGTTCCTCATAATACATATTTAATCCTTGATTAAATATACTAATCAATTGTTGCTTAAAATTCTAAATACGCTTTGTTTGCTGCGCTTAGACTTCAATTTCATATTCAGTGTTCTTTCTTTTATTTTGTTTATCAGTATTTTTTTTATTATTATTTATTGTGATTGCAGTATGATTTCTGGAAACAGTTCAAATACAAATACATCATCCATACATATACATATACATACATTGGTAAATAGATTTAAATTCATAATTTTTTTTACTCTCGACTGCTTTTGGTGTTTTGTATTTAATTTATTTGCTTTTAAGTTTTCTATATATACATATATATACTTTATATATATGTATATAATTATATATATATTTATAAATTTTATATTTATCATGATAAATAAACCTAAAATAGATTTTTGCAGTAAATATTAATATTTTTAGGTAGCATTACCAGTAGCAGTAGTAGAACAAACCAAAACAAAAGTAAAAAACTGTGACAGTGATAGATAGCTATAGAATTTAGTTGTTTTTCATTCATTGTTGATTGATTGATCCTTTAACGTTTTTCCCATTTTAAATTAGTGTACAAACAAAGAATGAGTTTATTGTTGGTTGATTGGTTGGGTTCTGTTTGTTTTTCTTTTACTTTTTAAATATATATATATATAGTATATGTGTATTATTAAATTTATATAAATTGTAAGTATAATTAGTTAATAATTGTATCGTAAAACATAGACGCTTTGTGAATTTCTGTTTTTAAACATAACGGAACTTAACGTTGTCGATCTGTGTTCTTTTGGAGGGGGTTACGAATCGGAAGGAATCAAAACGAACTGAAACCCGCTTTCTCCGATTGGATCTGATCTGATCTGTTTATCGGATCGATCTGATTGTTTGATTTGTTTGTATCATAACTGTATCTCTCTCTTTCTCTCCGCCACGCGCATTTTACTTTTATGGGGAATCGTTTGTTTCAGTTTTTTAGAACTATTAACAAGAAGTAGTTAATGCTTGTTTTGTTAATTACTGGTTTGGCCTAAAATTAAAGAAAAAATTTTAAACAAATTATTCACGGCTGGAAAAAATATTAATAATGGGTAAAAACAAACAAATACGAGAAAATGAAACGAAAGTAAACAAATAAGTACACAAAAAAAACAGTAATATGTTGTAAAAAAAAACAACTATATAACAAACTTATGTTTTTTCTTCATATTGATATCGAAAAAGAAAAGTAAACGCAATATTTATTTTTTTATTGAGGAAAATTTTCATTTTAAGACTAATTACTTAAATTTTCAAATGTCATGTTTTTTTTTAAGAAATGAAGTAAAAAATAGAGAGAAAAAATACAGTTTGAGGATTCCTATTAGTAGGTAGGTGGTAAGAAATGTATACGCATTAATAATTATGCATACGAAGTTTGTTAAAGAAAAGAAAGAAATTAAAAATAAAGGATAGAAAGTGGGTGGGTGGGCACATAAGGAAACAGAATAATATTCTGTTTTTTTACAATACAAATTTTGTATATAAAAAAAAACCATAAGAGTGACGGAGAGCGCGAGAGAACGTTTAAATAAGGAATTGACAGATCCTGACATATTAATTAATTTGCCAATAAGATCCAAGTCAGTTCCGCCAGATATATATGTGTATATGTATGTACATAATTGCAAATATGTAAACTATATATGTATATGTATGCGTAGTTTTGTATTTGTTTTGTATCCGAATCTTTTAACAAAGTCATTGAAATCAAACAATCTAGTGTAGTAAATAAATATAAACATACTCTCATCAAACAAATTAGTTTGTGATATTTTATATAATTATTATACTTATTTAAGTACGTTTGTTAAAAATATTTGAAATCGATTTTTCAAACCAATTTGCACTGCGTACATATCTGAATATGTAAGTATTATTTGCTTATGATATTTACATTTTTTTTATACTGTTAGTTAAATGAATTAAAATATAAAAAAAATTACAAAGAAATATAACAAAGTGTACGTATTAAATTAGTGCAAATTAACAAATATTTTAATAAATGCATTAAAATTAATATATATGTGTGATTGTTCATATCACAAAAAAAAAACAACTTTCATGCGACCAAATATGAATATCTTTTCGTAGTTTTTGAAAAATAAGACTTAAAAATGTATTTTTGTATTTTGTCCTGTTTAAAACAATTGTAAAAGGGCCATATTTTTTCAAGTCCAAAAAATGATGCAAAATCTACAAACCTTAAAACTGATTTTCTTAACTTGGCAAAATAATGTTAATAAGACTTGTGATATTAAATGATGAAAAGCGTGCCGTGCAGTAGGAAATTCGAAACCAAACCGTTACATATCTTTATTATGAGTATATAGGTTTCTCAAGAAAAAATATCTTAGATTTTCCTCAATATCTTTGTAATTGTTAGTGGGTGACAATAAGTCCGACAATTTGTAGATCTTTCCGTAATTGTAATTAATAGCGCAAACATATTTTATATTTGAGCGTTGCAATCAAAAGTCAAATATATTTGGATTGTAGTCAAAACTTCTTGACGAAATAAGTTTATTTAAAAAAACAATAATTTACTTTACAATCGAAAAATCAGTAGTTATTAGTCTTTAAAATTCAGTGCCCACTTGTGATTTTTCAACTTTATTCTCATAATTCTAAGCAGTGATCCATACTGCATTTATTCACTCATTAAAACAGATTTGGTACAAAACATAAACACATACATATGCACATATGTTTGTAATGTGCGTGTGTGTAAATATGCAATAATGAAATATATGAAACAAAAAAATTAAAACAAAATAAAAACAGAGAAAAAACAAAACAAATGAAAAAATGATTAAATAATTAAATTTCCAAAAAATTAAAAACGAAATTTAAACTGCATTTGCTTTTCTTGTAACATTGATAACCAGAAGAAAAATGATAAACAAAATATATAAAATTTGTTGTTTTTTTTATTGTTGGTTGCCGTCTTTAAAAACTTACCGTTTGCTGAAGCGTGAGGAAAGTTTTGAAAAAAAGCTCATGCGACCTGGGTGCGGTGAATCACCTGAGGCGCCACTTGTACCCGAATATTCCAGTGCGGTGTTATTTCGTGCCCTGGTTTGACCTACAAGAGTGGACAATTATTTATTGTTTTTTATGTTTTTAGATACAATTAATATATATATAACTACACTAAGATGTATCTTATAAACGCTAGCTAAACAAGTTTTGTTTCGTTTACAGTAAATCGTTTCAACCTTAAAGAAAATTACAAACAAAATCCATAAATAAAGAAATATATGAATAAATTTAGTCTCTTCGAATAAGTTTGGAAACTCTGTTTGAATACCCTATATATACATATATTATATATTTATCTCATCTACCATATATCTAAAATTATACATATGAGTCTCTGTTTGAATGAATGTGACATGTATGTATGTACATAATTACAACATATACATAATTTTGTTGGTAGGTTGTTGGCGATGTCCTTTAAAGATCGACGTATGCTTCGTACATTTCTGCCGCAAATTTGCTAGAGATAGTTTTTATGGTCACGTCCACATTTGCGTCGATTAACCAATGCTGATATTTCGGAAAGTGTAAATCAAAAATCACGCATATCGTCTACAATTCGAAAGTTAGATTTACAAAATTTTGAAATAATTTAACTGATAACTTTCCCCAAGAATTCGATCAAAAAAATGGTCACGCTTACCCCGCCTTCCTGTACCGATCGTTAAGAACATAAATTTCACACAATTTGAAAGGTATATTGGTAGTAACAATTCTGAGTTTTACTTCAAACATGAATGAAAAAAAATGTTGGACCACGCCTACTACCGCCACAAAAACAATAAAAGCCTAAAAGCAATTTTATTAGCAGTTTTCACTGGAATAACTTGCGATATCAAAGTATTTGCCAGTTGGTTGCGCCCGACAGCAACGGTCTCTATTGTTACAAAAAAAATTTATTTAACACATACTTTTTAACTTAACTGTATAAATCGACAGTTACTTGTAAATTATACAATAATTTTGTGTATGAATATATCATTATTATTATTCCTATTGTCGTATATGATAATTTTCAGTATTTTAAAAAAAATGCACAAGTAATATTATTACAAAAAAAATTACATTTATATATATATACATAGATTAATAAATAAGACAGGATAACAAGATACATCTTACAATCGTGCATTTTTTAAACATTTAAAATTAAAAAATATATATATGTATATATATGTAATGAAATAAAATTAGAAGCGACAAAGGGGCAGGAAGGAGAGCATGTAGTGACGAACAAGCACTAAAAAATATTAGTTATACATAATAAAGGAAAAAAAAAGAAACACCTTACTCAATTCAAACTCATTTCGAAAATAATTTTCATTCTTAAATTTATACAATTATCAAAATGTTTTAAAGTACGTGCAAGATGAACCATAAGCACTTCATTCTTATTTGAAATTATGAAACCAAGAGGCGATACAAATAAAAACCAAATGTTCATGATTACTTGCTGATTATTAATTTTAGTCTAGAGAATTTTATATTTTTTTATATGTATATAAATTTTTATCATTTAATAATCTTTGTTTTTTATTTATATATCGAGTGCTGCTCTGATAGTATTAATTTGGCTTTATGTATGAGACATGTGCATATCTGATTCTAGGTAATTAAATTACCATTTATATACAAATATATTAATTTTGTTGGTTAGGAAAGTTATGAGTAAAATTAAGTTATTTGATTAAAACTAATAAAAATAATTCAAACATAAAAACTCACCAGAGTGAAAGGTTGAACGTGATGGAACATTCCTTGGAAAGTGTCTGCTTGATTTAACAGCCGATGCCATTCTAAGTCGATCGAACAGACTATATATATATGATATACATAGTATATATGTACAAGTACAATATATATATATGTACACGTTTGAATGCATATCGAAGTCATAGTCAGAGTTCGTCATCCAAGTAAAATATTTTAGGTCCAAATGAATTGCATATTATTTCAGAGAACGAATGTATTATATATATACATATATATATATATATATATATATTTTTATGTATATATATAAATACATGTATCAGTATATAGATTTATCAGTTTCGATGTTTAATGCAATGTGTGTGTTGGGATTTTAAAATTGGAGGTTATGTGTTTATTATTGTTTTATATTAATTGAATAAACGAGGAAGCCGATTACATTATCATCATCAAATTTGATTTCAATACAATCGAAAATAAAAAAATGGCGATTTTTATTGTAGTTTTTTTTATCAGTGTTAACGTCGTTTTGTTGATTGATTGATTGATTGATTTAATTGACAATGTATATTGAACATACATTTTTGGCGCAGTGGTGGAATCGGAGGCGGTGGCGCACGAGACAACGCGAATCAAGCAGAATATTTGTTTGGTTAAATGTGATTTGTGGTTGTTGTTGTTGTGGTAGTGTTGAAGGCGGTGGAGTAACGGTAACGATGGCAGATATGTATATAATTTTCATATTGTGGAGAGAAGGCGACACAAACAAAATGAAAAGAAAAAAATTTTAAGAAATATAATGGTAAGTATATAGAATAAAACGAGCACTTAAAGATACAAATTCTTACAGCATAAATATATTTAATTAAACTAAAATGATTTTTAAAGATAATCATTTAAAAATGTACAAAAAATAAACAATATAAATGCGGAGCGATGAGGGAGCCTGAATATAAAGCTGGTAATTTTCAGATTTCTAACTAAAGTTGAATTCCTGACTTATCTTGATAAGTATATAAACAGACCATGCATATGGATAAGCTCTGGCAAATTGGTGATTTCTCTCTAGCAGAAGTTGTTGTACTCTTGTTGTACTTCGATAAGTCTAAAAACCGTAAAACGAATTCTTAACAAAAGCAGATGGAAATAAATATAACAAACACTTTGATATTTTTAATATTATAGGTTGTTATTATAGCTTCCAAAATCTTGAATTGGTTAATTCCTAAACGAAATGATCTTTCATTGTTAAAAATTAGGTTTTTAGAAATTAAGTATAGATGCGAGAGGATTATACAGATGGTATACCAAAAACGGGAAATATATATGCAAAAAGTTACAACATCAATCAAAATGACTGATTATAAGTATTTTTCAATAAATGATTAAATGTTTGGAAAGTTCAAACAACTGAGCATTATAGAACACAACCTCGGTTTTTATTCAAGGATTGTGAATTTACAATAAACAATAAGCCGCTGACATGCATAATAGAGAGGTATACAAGTACATGATTTTTGTGCCTGTATATTTTTTGATCACATCTAAAACCAAACAAAAAATTATTCAACTTATTTTAGGAATATTATTTCACCGTTAAGAAATGACAAAAGGAAACCAATGTATAAAGAAAAAATACAAGTATACCAGAATTATTTGACTTGATAATACCGCTCATGCCATTTTATGTGTTTATAGCAACTATAAAGGAATTTATACTTATTTATTTTTATTTTCAAAAGGGACGCGGCAAGTATAACAAATAAATTATATTTATCTTTTTAACTTGTAAAATTTTTGGACTTATAGAATGCCATATATATTGCCACGCCCCTTTGTGAATATAAAATACAATATTAAATATCTTAATATATAGTTTGCGGTTTCACTCACCAAGATCGTTCGTTTCGGAACGGGTTCGAATCCAAATTTAACACCACCATGATATTTATTTGATTTGTTTTTTTTACGGGATTCAAATTTTTGTAAATTGAAGTAGTTATAGAGCAACAGAATTGAACGAACACCGAATAAGACGTAGTATATTTTGTTGGAGATATTTTTCGCAAGTGGTGGTGTTTTTTTTAATACGCCACACAAAGTTTGTATGTATGTAGTAGTGTTGTTATCAAAGTTAGACATTTGGTTTTGGTTTGATAAACAGTTAATGTTCAATATTGTATATAAAACATGAAAAGATAAGAAATTTACATTATTTAATTGATCGAATTTGTTAAAAAATACAAATCTTTCTAAAGTATAAATAATTTAATACTATATGTATATATACAACTATTATGTAACAAATATCTATATCTACACGATATTCTCTAATCAGTGACACAATATGATAAAAAAAAATCTTTATTTATCTTATTTGGACTCCTGAACTATGGAAAAATCAAAAGCTCTCTTATGGATCGAATTGGAAAAAGGGAGGCACTTAGAGTTGATATTTAAATCACGAAAAAATCTAAGCATTGTTTTTTTATCTTAAAAAATACTTAAAAAAGCATTTCTCTAATTTCATTTTATTTTTCTGACAACTAAACAAATTCTAGAGATTGTTACATGGATTCTAGAAATTTGGAGCCCGAAAACATTACCAGATCGAACAATGAATTTAACTTAAAAGTAAAATTGTAGCTGCGAAGGAATTGGCTTCATAACGGTAATTAATGGAAGTATGCATTTCAGTTACAATATCCAAAATGCATGCGAACCACAAGCAACTATCTACTTTTGCTAATATAACCTAAGCCCTGACTTCAATTTAATTCACCTTTCAACTTTGTTTACGTACACCATCAAGTATGGGTGATTGACTAGTTCCAATCATCAACAAATAGAGATAGTAATGCATATAGGTAATATCATTCAAAAACAATAAAGATTGTTTAAAATAAATGCATTTTTATATTTTACAATAAGGTACTAATTAATTTAAAGCTTTAACTGAGTTGATTTTCGACAGATCTTTACATTTGAACATCGATTAGGCTCAAGATTATTTTTGCGTTTAAATTTGAAAATACTATGTGAACTCAGTATTCATATTAAAGTATAATGTTTGACTATATTGTAGCAAAGCTTAAAATAATGGAAAAATTATCTCTCAAAAATAAAAAGGCAGCCAATTTTATTTTACAATAAAAAAAAATATAATAGAAAAATGTTGTTCAAATCAACCGTAAGTACAGAATGTTCTTTGTTTGTTTTTTACACTAATTGGTTTGGCATTTAATTTTTTTGAATTATTTTTTGGTTGGCTAATGTATGCAAGTGTATACCTCGATCCAAGGGGGTCAATTGATGCGGATACGCATCCGTCTGTGGATGGCCTAGGGCTCGAAACAGACGCGCTTTTAGTGTGACCCTTTCCAGCGTTAGCTGCTGATCCGCTGCTGGTTACATTTGTAATACAAATGTGTTTTTTTTTTTCAAAAAGTGGTAGATATGTAAATAGGTAGTGGCTAGATATGTTGTATATCTTGTCATTTGAGAGTTTGAAATGTTGAGCTTTTTTAACAACATATAAAACAAATAAAAAAGAAAGCCCAACTCAGGAGGCTCAAAAAATTTAAAAAAAAATATATAGGTAATAATTTTGGTTTTTTGCAACTAAGAAATAATACGAACTCAAGTGTGCTCTAAACTATATATATAAATGTATATAACTAAACTCTTCACGATGTTTTATTCACAATATACTAGCGATTTTCTAACCATAAAATATGTGCAAATCGAGAAGAGATGTAATAATTACTAAAGAGACAGAAGAAGACGAACCAACATATATAATCATAATTTTTTAGTTTGGAAAACACTGAGAATATTTTTACGTAAACCTGTAAGACTTTCAAATGCGAAATGATATGCGTGAAAATCAACAATAACTAAATGCATAATAATTAATAGGCAAGAATAATCAAACACTGCTCATCATTATCGATTACAATGCTCACGTACTTTGTCTCAGCAGGAATAACATTGGTTTTCTCCGTCGATGAAGTCTTTTCGTACAATGTAGTCGATCTGCGTGGTATAATGCCACTAGTTCCGCTCACTGTCCGATTGCCGTTAGTGGGGTCATATTTAGCGTTTGTGCGCGGCTTTGCTGGACTGTTCAGCGCTGAAAAATCGACCAAAAAGTTAATCTGTGTATATGTTGTTTATCGAATGCAGTCGATTACATGTATCTGTTGTGGTTAGCATCTTCTGTGTGGCAGACGCTGGTCTCTGATTTTGTGCGGCCAGTCTCGCCGTATTTTCCTTAATTGTTGCCGAGTCTATGGTATTCTGACGCTTAAAATTGCTACCACTGCAAAGAAACGAATAATAATAAAGAAATAAATTTTTATGCAGTTAAAATCTTGTTATTATATTATAATAGGATATATGGATGACTCACTGACCCAAATACTTCGATACATCTAAATTTATAGTTTTCAATACAATATTTTGTAGAGTTGGCTTCTTGGTTGGTTTCTTAGAAGAAATTCAAAGTATACTAGGGCATATTTTTTACTTTAATTAGAAATTATACGACTAATAGACCTCGCGCAAATTCATAAAACTTTAAAACACCACCACTACCATATCCCAAACAATCTACATAGGCTAATCTGCCAAACAGGGTTCCTGGACAACAATAGTAATTTTTTTTATGAACAAAGTTTCATTAAAATTCGTACAAGTGTACAGATAGTCATAACCATATCAACACACTATATTTTTAGTTTTTTGCAAGTTGAGTCTGGAATTGTACATTTGGGTTTCAATTTTGTGTTCAGTTTTTGTTTGGTACTTACACCGATGCCCGGTCAGCTGCTGCTCCAACAGCATTATAATTATTGCTCGGATTAACCGATCCCACGCCACCCGCTGCAGCCGTCACGGCAGTAGTTGCTGTTGCTGGTGCAACGCCTGTAAATTATATAAAGACGTGTTAGTACACTAAGATTATCTCTATCATTGCAGTCCCCGTTATGGGACTTACGTAGCGTTTCCGCACCGGACGATGCACGACGACTAGGTTTGGTACTCGATGCCGATATACTTCTGTGTACGCCACGATGCGTGGGACTTTGAACGGCCGTATTTCCAGGAGCATTTGCACTATCCGTATTGCCAGACATGTTCCGCAGTGAGAGCGAGGATCCCGAACGCGACCCGTCACTTTCAGGCTGCACATAAGTGGATAAAGAACACATTAATATAATACGAAACCTGGCAAAATTAAGATTCAAATTCACTTACATCGGTGCTCTTGCGGCCAAGCAATAAATATGTGGCAAACACATCGTCATAACGGTGTTGAGCCAACGACTCTTTGATTTCTTTTAGATTGTAGCCCATTGCGACTAGAGCTTCTATGCATTGTCAAAAAAAAAGAATGACAGACAATAATTGCATAAATACTTTTAATTGTTCTTTAAATCATAAAAATTTACGAATTTAGTTCGATTAGTGTAAATTACATAAAAATTCATTACAATTACATTATATTTGTCAAGCCATTTGTTTTAATATTTTAAGTCATGTCAGAATAAGTGTGCTCTATAGCCTTCCAATTTAAGATTTTTAGCATTTTTTATTTTAAGAAGAATTGTACAAAACCATGCATTTCATTCAAATAAAAAATATATTTCTTTGATACCTATAAGAACATAATAAATATCAGCATTTCAAATATAAGTACGCAAACCGGAGACAAAAAAAAATACAAATATCACTATTATGAATTCAGACCTTACAAAATGACTCTTTAGTTGTCTGAGACGTGCCTTAATTTGTTGTATGTTAAAAATACCCCTATGCTTAAGGCGACCACTGGATAAAACAACAATTGTTTGCAATCGACTTGTAAGACGATTAAAAACTCGCTTGATTTTCTAATTTTGGGATGACCGACACACATTGGATGGAAACAGTCATGGCTAAACTTATTTTGTTATTTTTTTGCTTAACGCACAAAATTAATTTTCAACATTTAAAAGGCAACTCCAAATAATTGAAAATAAATCAAGTAAAAACCAAGGTCATCTCGGCTGAAACTGAATAGTCATTTAATTTGGGTGCCTAAGAAAAAAAAATCGTCGACTAACTCGATTAATGCCAAATCTGCTAAATATTTACAATTTTTATTTATTTTTTACAAAAATCCATTTTGGAATGACTTTTCGATAACTTTCACTTTAAAAATAACCATCTGACAAAAACAGATTTTGGTTTGCTGTGCTATTTTTTCTTGTGGCTAAACTTTGCTTGTTATTGGTTTACATTAATTTACAGAAACTAATATTTTTTAAATAAGAAAAACATATATGGACTTATTTCATTTTCATTTAGATATTTCTTATACTAGTCCCGGTAGATCTGTTAATTGTGACAATATTTGAAGCATTTAGGTTAAATTGGAAACATAAATGAAATGAGAAAGAAAAAAGAAAGATTTTATTGCTGTTTGGCCAATCCAAAAAAAACCACGTTACTCGCATACATTTTGGTATGGTATTTTCCATTCGCCGATTAAAAAGACCATCATTAACATCAAGTCAAAAGCACTGCGTCGGATCGTTGGTGAGTCTTTAATACCCCGAATTTGTGACCCCGCCATATATGCTATATGAGAATTTTATGGTTTTTTAAAACAATTATATATGTACGTATTTATATATGAATAGCTGTGATTATTATAACTTTTCTAATTTTTCAATACACTACGACATACAGAAAGTTTAAAAATAAAATATAAACTGGAAATCGCTATTGGTTAACACAAGTTTTACACAACAAAGAGTGCGACATTATATTAGCATACAAATTATAAACATTAACAGGCAAAACTTTGACACACAATTCGTTAATAATATTAGTAATGAATTTTGTATACAGTACCCGTCTTACCTATCCGCTTTGGATCGGCTAAATCTTGTTTTGGCTCAACATACGGTTTGAGTTCATCATCCTCAAACCCCATATTCATCCACTTATCGCCCATAATTGTTTCGAGACTAGCACGCTTGGCTGGATTCAGTACTAGAAACTTGCGCAACAAATTTTCGCAATCAGTTGACATATAGAATGGAATTCTGTTGAGAATCAGACACATATTGTATTACTGGTTACCAAAATATATGTTACACTTAATACCTATATTTGCCTCTGAGTACGCGTTCACGCAGCTCCCTTAATGTGGATCCATCGAAAGGCAGGGAACCGCTCACCAATGTATACAATATAACACCCAGCGACCAAACATCAACTTCCGGTCCATCATATCTTTTCCCCTGGAAGAGCTCTGGTGCTGCATAGGGCGGGCTGCCACAGAACGTATCTAGCTTTGAGCCGGGCGTAAACTCGTTCGAAAATCCAAAATCAGCTATTTTAATATTCAACTCGCTATCCAGTAATAAGTTTTCAGCTTTTAAGTCCCTATTTAAAAATGGTAAAAAAAAGTTTTAATTTAACATTTTTAGGAGAAACAAAGTAGAATACCCTACAACAGGAGGTCTGTCTTGCAACTGATCAAAAATGGCCGAAATCTAATTTATTATGTATTTTGTAGGTATATATCTTATTTTATATTATATTATTATTCAGTTCATTGCCAACAACTCAATATTGTGTTTCAATTCAGATATAAGGATTCTCTTTATATATACCAGACTGAAAATAATAGTCTCAAAAAAATAAAATCACTTAGCTCAAAAGTATAAAAACGGATAAATTCTCTATTAAGAATATTACCTATGTATGATCCTTTTCTGATGACAATATTGCACAGCCGACACAATTTGACGAAATTTGACCCGAGCCTCCTTCTCCTTCATCCGTCCATGTAGTACCAGATAGTCAAACACCTCGCCACCTGAGGCATATTCCATGATGAGATACAATGTCTTTTCCGTTTCGATTACTTGAAATAGTTTAACTATGTTGGGATGATTAAGGCTTTTCATTATCCTAACCTATAAATATTAGACACAAGGATTAATACACTTACATACATTTATATGATATGTTTAATGTGTAATTTACCTCTCTAAAGAGTTTTTGAAGTGACATAGGATTAAGTTGGGTCTTGTCAATGATCTTTATTGCTACTTCCTTGCCAGTGGGCAGATGCTTTGCTAGCTTCACTTTAGCAAAGTTTCCCTTGCCGATGGTCTTAATGAGCTTATATTTTCCGATATGCTCCTCAGTGGCGCGCCATCGCATAGGAGCACTGCTGCGCATCTGCAGATTCGGGGAACCCTGCAAAAAAAAAAACATAAGTGAAAGTATTAGAAGGATTCACCAGTAATATTAAGACCTGATCTCCGCCCAAAAGTGAACTATACATTTAAAAAAAAAATACAGCTATCCCTTGTAGGAGTACCACGGGTACTTATACATTTATTTGACACATCTTAAACCTTAGTTTTTGGTTTACCTGTGCAACACTGTTGCCATAGACATTGGTACGTTGCACAACCACATTGTTTGGAGGTGGAGGAGCAGCGGAGCGGTGATGTCCTGTTGCCGAAGATCTCGGCTCGACCGTTGGACGTACTGGTGTTTCCGTGCGACTGGTCGAGTTATAGGGCGGTATGGGCGCCACAATTGGTCGTTCCGGCCGTCGCTTGGATGAAGCTGTTGCACCACTGCCTCCAGCATGATGAGTGCCCGAGGAGCTTGTTGCAGTCGATGCATGACGTTGCGATGCTGACTTTTGCGAGAGCAATGCCTCAAATTGACGTAAATTCTCTTCGCGCCGCTTTGCCGCTGATATTGTTGTGGCCGTTAGTTTGGATGAGGATCCTCCATCTACAACGCTACTCCTACTGGATCCATTGCTAGTTGTGTTTCGAGTCGCTGGAATTGGTGCTCCTCCAGCCGCGGTCGTCGATGTCGTCGTCGTTGGACGCCATCCAGTTTGAGGTTTCGCATCCTTTTGCTGCTGCTGCTTTTGCTTAAGCGTCACACGCATTGCAAGCACCTTGTCCGTATTTTTCGTATCGGAAGCAGTCCGCGCCAATTTAGCCTTCAAAGCACCCGCAGAGGATCCACCAGCAGCTGTTGTTGAATTTTTTGAATAAGCCCCAATTGAGTTGCGCCCATCACTGCCTCTTTGAAATTCGTTGAGCATCTGCTCATTGCTGTCGTCCAATTGAGAACGCCTTCCGCCTAAATATTGAAAATCATTCTCAGAGGACATATCGCTTATCCCAGGACGTAGTAGATTCTCCGTTTCACCGTAGCGCTTGCTTTGTTTACGCATGACATCCATGGAAGATTGAGACTGTTCTTGTTGCTTTTCACTGAGTTGCTGCTGTTGCTTAAAGCTCTCCTCCACGTTAATTATGTGCTTCTCTATGGAGCCCAAGGCAAAGGCAACACCAACATCATCTTCTGCAGACATCAGGACACGTGGCGTATACTTCGTACGACTATGCTGTTGCAGATGAAGTGCCGGGATTGCGGAGACGGCAACACGTGGCGGTGGTACTGCAACATTTCCGGGTCTACGCAGCTCGACAAGAGCATCATAGTCCATATTCTGAGCATCGCTGAGATCGAGTTCCCTTGCAGTCAGTGGTCGATTACTGCCGCTGTGGTGTTGTTGTGGCTGGCTGTCGGTATTACTAATGTTGCTATTATTTTTACTATTATTATTATTAGTATTTATGTTGTTGTTGGGCGTATCCGTGGGCGTAGGCATTGATGTTGGCGGCGCTGGAGCAAGTCCTTTACGTGCGGCATAGAGGCGAACACTTTTCCGTGCAACGTCGCCACGATTTAAATCAGGCGTCGTCGTCTCCATTGTGGTGCAATATATTTTTGTTGTTTATCTTTTAAATTTGCACTATGTCCAGTTATATATTTTTGTTGATTTGTTTAATAACTGTTCATTTATCTATATTTTAAAGTTTTAGTCACTGGTTAAACAATTTTTTTTTTGTTTGCAATAATGTTTTTATAGATTATTTTAATGTATTTACACATACATCTCCATAATAAATGTTAACACTTATACCGGATTGATAAGTTTAATCGTCGACATCTGATAGTCTTGTTGTTCATGTAATGGATCAAAATACGCTGGACCTTTATTTTCATTACTTAACAAGCACATTTTTTTAAGAAATCAGTATCAAACACAAGTGAAAGATAATAATAATAATAGACAACTAAATTACAAAAAAATTTAACTACTGTCTTGGTAATATTTAAAAACTTATGAATCGTTTCAATCGTAATGCTTTTTCTTTCTAAAAAAAAATAAATAGACAATTCAATTGTCAGAATTATGAACTTATTTTTTTTATTTATTTTGCCATCTCTTTTTCTTGTTATTTTTTGATATGATACTCTTTGATTTGCACTACAACGATTTTCCCTAACTCCGCTGTGCGAAAACAATTGCACATGACAAACGGTTGAAGATATATATATGTATATATATATAGATATGCGTGTGTGTGAGTGTATATGCATATATATATGTTATGTGAATGTATACACGTCGTGTAAGCTTTTCTTGCTTTCGCCAGATCACAGAGCAAAGCAAATTGAGTGGAAGAGACTATTTGTTAGTGTTGTCAGCCTTCTGCTACTTTTGCCATTGAGCAAACTTATATTTAATTCAACAAGTTGCTGTTGCTGCGCATTAAATCCACGAAAACGAATTTAATACATACACATTGCCTATACATATACGAGTATGCAGTAAGAGGTACACACATGTCTAGATAAAGTATACTCTTATTGGGAGAGGAGAGAGTGCAAAGCGAACGTAATATTTACGACAAAGCCACTTTATAGACGACGACACGAGCTAATCTGAGTTTGGTGACACTGAAAGAAAACAGACTTTTACACATCGAGATGGAGACAACAGCTAAAGACAGAGAGTGAGCGTAAGATTAAGAGTGAGAGCGCCGAATGAAAACGCACCTATACACCTCTATACCCATACACTCGTTTGTGTGCACGTACCTGTGCAAAGTCACTGCTATCTCGCCACGATATACGTGTGTACCTATGTTTTTGTGTCAGTTTATACTTTTGAACACACATGCATACATACATGTGTATTTGCTAGTGACTTGTATTTGCTAGTGACTACGGCGGCTTACAATGCTCACTCTCTTACTGCTCTCTTACTAAGCACGTCTGTTTCACAAGCTCATTTGTCTTTGTCTCTTTATCTCTCCATCTCTCTCTCTCCCTGTCTCTCTCTCTTACTAAATGTTCTGTTTGTCTGCGTCACGTTTCGCTAGGCTTTTACAAATATCTATTTATGATTCATTAGGAATTTTCGTTTGAATTTAATGTAAGTTAGTATATTCTCAAGAGTTAGACGTTGTTGAAAATTTACTTGTAACAATCAGCTTAATTCAGTTCAGTATTTTTCAGAGAGTGAAAAAGCTTTTAGCATCCACATACCCACTCATACACACTCACACACACTCACACAATGGATCACACAAGAATATAGTAAATGAAGCACTCTCTCAGACAATTAACTTGTCATTTTCACTTATAGCAAAAGCAAACATTTGGTAGTTTTAATTTTTTCTCCGATTCAAATATATCGCCGATCTTATCAACCGAACCACTCTCGGCTTATATATATATAAAACTATATAGACGTGTATACTTAGGTATACACACTATTTTTCTTCGTTTAGTTTTTTTTTAAATAAGCGCTGGTTGTAAGTCTGACGTAAACGAAACGCCGTCAGCCAACAATCAACTAGAGTCAACAGGCAGTGACAGACAGCCACAGCCACACCGACAGCTCAGCAGCCTAAAAGCCAACAGCCACTTTAGCCACAGTAACAGCAGCAACTGGAGTACGAGTACTTCCAGTATCGGTACCACCAGCAACACACACCAACTCACCAACACACACACGCACACAAAGAGAGAGGCAGCAAAGTCGGCCTCAATACACAATCGCTTGGAAGCGTGAATATCGCCTTTATTTGTATGTGGTGCTCTCACTGGTATAGTGTATTCCGCGCTCACTCACGCACACATTGTTACATAAATACGGGAACACACAAACACACGCACAAGCACACCCACAGGCACACACAGCAGCAGCAGCATTCACTTCAACCGTATCTGTCTATTCTTGACAAAGAGCCCGTTTGGAGCGCTGATTTTTTATATACACACATACATAAACATTTATGAACTATGTACTTATGCGTTTGTGTGTGTGTGTGTGTGTGAACAAACTGATATCACCTGAGCGTAACGCTGAGAATTGTTAACTTACGTGACACAGAAAAACAGTGTCAGACAAGCTTTGTGTGCCAAATTTTGTGATTCTGGACAAAGTGTTAGCACTAAAGCATATAATTGATTAATGAAACTTTATAAAAATAAACTGGACAAAAAACATTTCAGTAAAATCTATTAGTTATGCAGTGTATTGTAAAATACAATAATATAACTTCAATCTCGTATAGGGACTGGCTAAACCAGAAATAAAATATTATAAAATACACTCATTAATATTTATGCCAAATAATTTTTGAGACATTGATCAAACAAGAAATATTTAAATTTCTTTTGTTTTTTTGATAATGTTTTAAGTGTATATTGTAAGATTTTAAATACAAACAATAAACGCTTTGAAAATGTTTTCTATTTTAGTACTTTGAAACCGAAGGTACATGAGTAATGTGAGCCACAATTTTAATTGAAATATCTTCAGTACTTTTTGGGTTAGAGCCATAAAATTTAAAATATATATAAAATGGCCTTATAATCGCCAATAGTTATTTCTGTAAATGTACATCGATAAAACTCACTTGGCTCATGTAGCTTCATGAAAGCCTAATACAAACATCGGCATATACAATTCAGATTCTGCGTATCTTTTAAAACTAATATCTGTTGGGCCCTTACAGGTAACTCGAGTCGCCCAGAAATATCATAGGGCATACACACGAAACAACCCTTCCCAAAACCCATATGTCTAAGAGTATATTTCGATAAAGCGATAAATCTATAGACGCCAAATTTACTTGTAACATTATTCAAAATAGGAAAACAAAAAACTTTTGAATCAGTTCCCAAAATTCTCAAAAGCTTAAATTTTTCGCAATTTTAGGGCTAAGGTTACCAAACTTGGAGGGAAGAACTCCAGGAACAACTAGCATATATTTACCAGCTGCAGATAGGGTATTTCGTAGTCGAACTCAATCGACTACAGCATTCATACTTGTTTTATATAAGATTGATATCTATCCTTAAGGAACGTGTTATGAATATTATCTTGTCACCTTACTATATAAACATATAATATAATAGGTATAGGACGGGAAACCAGAAAACTTTGTATTAATGATAAGGCTATCTGTCAATTAAAGATTAAGATACGAGCTGAAATGAAAATTGTCTTTAATACTATCACTAATATTCTGTGGAGTATGTCTTTTCAAATTAAATCTTTAAAGCCCTATTCATAAACAAATGCTGCATAAAAAAGGAATACAAAATTTAAAGAATATGTCTGGCGTTTATGGCTGGGTATGTCAATATCAATCTGAAATAAAATAGAAATAATAATCAAAAGAATGGCACAGAAAAAATTGTAGGTACAGTTTGATACACAATTCCCATAACCGATGATTGAACTCAGCCACACTTTGAATATTTGATGAAGGTATATTTTGAGACAGTGTTTTGGGACAAGTACAAATAAAATTAAAAACAGAGAGTGATATGAAATAAGAAACAGCTTTGAAATGAAATGAGTTTACCAGCACAAAAATTACTTTCCTTTGAACAACAAAATTATAAAACCACCTACAAGAACATAAAATAATAATTTAAAAATAATTGAATCCATATTTAATCATGTAATCATTTCCTTGTAATTTCTGCTTCTAGCATACATACACCTCATTTTTATTTTTAGATTACTTCTCATATTTATTTTTAGGTTACCTCTCAATTTTAATACGAAGACTTTACTTCAAAATATAAACCACATGTATTTCTCAAAGAAGACCACAAATTCTATACTTAAGTACAAAATACTCATATCGAGTATTATTGAGTTCTTCAAATATGAAGAATTTATGATTCAAACTGATTTATAATGTAAGCATTAGTATGTTAACTTGAATACTTAAAATAAGATTCAAAAATCTTACTGCAAGTAATAAAGTTATTCGATTAAAAATTTTCCCACAAGATTTCGGTTCAAAAATATTTATAAGATTATTAAAATAGTTTAAAAACTCATAGCATGAGCAACTTCAATCATTCCTTAACCACAATTATTTTCTTAAATATTATACAAAATAACGCACAACTCTTATTATACTTAAACTAAGCATTTAATTCTAATAGGCATAACCCGATTTAGACTTCAGAAAACGAGCCTAAAACGTTAATTTAAAAAAATTCATTAATAATTGTGGTGCGCACCGTACTTTATGTCATTGCCAGATGACAATTCTCCTACGAATTTACGATTTTTTTATCCTTAACTCTACATTACTACTTTACTAAACCCCGCGACACCTTTCTTGGCACCCATACATACCCTTGAGGTACGCGCCTTGTCGGCAGCAGCAACAGCAGCGAGATCCTTGGTTTTGGGTCGGTCAGCTTTGCTGGTTGCCACAATAGGTAGTCCGCCATTCTCAATCATGGTGACAACAATTTTATTACTGGGCGTACATAGTTTAGCACCCTTCGCAGTGGATGTCTTCAGTTCCAATGCCTTTTGACGCATTGCGTTCGAAAGTCGTTGTTTGCGTTCGAGGCGTGCATCGTCCTTGTCCTTTTGGAGCTTGGCAATTGTGGCGGGCGTATGACTCTTTGATCTCTTGAGAAACTTTAACAATTGTCGCTTTACATTGTTGGGCCCACTGTCGTTGCATTCCGAGCCAGAAATTTCATCAAGCTTGGATGCACGGCGAGATAATATCGGTTGGGCCCTTGCAGGCAACTCGAGGCGCCGAAATATACCATCGGGCATGCGCACGAAACAACCCTCGGACATTTTGTGAAACGAATCCGAGGGCAATTTATGATAGTTGCCATTGGGACTACGATAATGGCAATAGTCTGTCTTATGATAACCATCGCCAACGATATAGAACTCATTACGATGTTCTGTTGGCGCCGTTGATGCCGCAGCAACATCCTCAACTTTTCCACTGCAATCGAGAGGAAGTTGTAAGTTCACCAGATTGCTCGTGCTGCTGTTGTTCTGTTCCTCTTCAGAACCGGCAACGTCAGACTGCACGTTGATTTTGCCGCCACCTAGCTCGCTTATTGTAATCGGACGTCGTTGTGGATCGTTCGTTTCTTTGCGTAAAATACTGCCATTGCGTAGCAAAGAGTCCCGTAATAGCGACAGCTCATCTTTGTCTAAATATTCCTGTTGTTGTTGCTGCTGCTGTTGCTGCTTTTGCACCACTGTTGTACAATGTTTAGACGACTTTGATTTACGTGCCGATGATCGGCGATTTGCGAATTGTGTTGTTGTTGCTGATGATGATTCATCCTTGTTATTGTTATTATGATTATTACTGCTGTTGCTCGAAGAACGCGTTGTTTGTCGCTGACTTGTGGTTTGCCCCATGGTTACGTTATTCTTAAATTACCAATATTTACTGGGCTTATGCTTCATTCACGGATTCATAGGTTCAAATACAAAAATGTTTTAAGTTCACGAAAGACACTTTAGTACTAACAGTAGCAACTCTCTAGCGACAATCATATGTTCCAATTGTAAACCAAATATTTGATTTTTTCATATACACATATTTAAATTTAACTTCACTCAGTTTGGTTTAGTTTATGCATGACGCTTTGAGTAGAATTCATTAATTCATTCATTTTTTTTATTCAATTACGTCGCGAAAGTCTCTAATGTATGTATGTGTTAATATATACATGAATATTTGCAATATGTATATACTTATAGCTTAGTGTGTGTAATTTTAATAAATCATTAACAGATCAGCACATACACACGCAGTCCTAACTTGCATACACTGGAAATTTTTTGTGCTTTCACCTGATTCAGATGCGTTATTTACATTTTACTTTTCGTTTCTCAATATTTTCTATAAAGTTAATAAAGGCCCTTTCATGACTGACGTTGCTGACTCAAAATAATCACATTGTCTTATCTTTTAATCGAGTACCGCACATAAACACTCACACAAACACAGGTACGTGAATATGTATTTTTAAACCGTTTACACATTCATGAGTTGTGTGTTGTGTGCATATAGAAAATAAGCTTTTAAGCTTAAGAGCAGCGTTTTGCGATAGTAGGTTCCACACAGAAGTTAAATGCAGTCCACACATATAACGAAGCAACGCGCGCGACCGAACTTAAACGTAAAAATATAAAAAGATAAAATGAGAAAACGACGACGGAAACGAAATTGAAGCAGACACGATGAAGCCCCACAACACAAAAAAGCTCGTAACGTTTTTGTTTCTTCTCTCTACGCTTGTTTCGCTCATTTACTTCATCACTCTGCTGCTGTTATTGTTATTATTGTTGTTGTTGCTATTATTGTTGCTTCTGGTTAAGCTCGTTTGCATTGAAGCTTCACTTGCTTACGCTCGCTAACTCACACAAACGCAAACACAGTTAAGCACACACACACACATACGCCGCAGTCTGTTTTGTATAGAGGAATGTGATGATTTTTCTTTATTTTTATCGGTTCTTTTGTTTTTACTATTGTTGCTTGTTGCAAGCAGTCTACACATTTTAAATGTACAAATATACATATGTGTGCATGCCAACATGTAAGTGTGTGTGCATAGTTGTGTGTGCATATATAAGTAGCGTATAATTAAATTAACTTATCATTCGCAATTGGTCTGGGCTTAGTTGTGATCTCTCTGCGCAGCAAAGCTCCTGCTACAATGACAATCATCAAGCCAAAACAAATATGTATTTAACAGAAATTGCTCAACTATGCATGTGTGTGAGTATTTTTCAAGATCTTTGCATGTATATTAGTTTAGCCAATAACGGACGTTTTTTCATTATTTAAATTATTCAAAGTATGTTGAATACTAATACTAAAGCATTTGTCCTAGCTTATCAGCGCACGCAGCACTTGAATTGAAGCGAATTTGTTATACGTATGTGTGTAATTAATTTAATTAATAAAAATATATATCACATAAAATTTTAGAAATAAATTCGGTTGCATAGGAATTGCAATGACAATGAATTGGAGTATGTATATTCAAATTATAACAAAAGCAACAACAAAAACAACAATTGTTTGTCGATAACTTAAGTACCGCTTGCTCAATAACACAGCCAGACGACAACGACGACGGCGAACGCGACAAGTGACCACACGAATGAAGTGGAACTTAATACTAAAACAAGCTTTCGACCATTGGCTGATGCCGAGTGGCGAATATATTGGATAAGTTCTATCTGTCGCGGCTACGCTCAGACAATTTTTTGTAGTATTTTGCAGCTTGGTGATAGTTCAATCTTTAAGAAACGGCACACCCTACACAAATAATTGTATTTATGTATAATAAAAATGTATATACATATATGTATTTACATAATCCAGCGTCATTCAGAATTGGAATAATTCAAAACAAAAAAAAACTACAATTCATAAATACGTAAGCACACTTATGTACATACAATTGTGGAAGGCAACTCATAATGTACATTGTGCTCACGCATACAGACGTAACACAAGAAACACTCAAAAAAGTTAAAAGCTTTCCACATTGCTGTGAGAGAGAGAACAAGAGCGAGCTTTGAGCAAGCAAACACAATTTTTATGTGCAGAGTCAAGCAGTTCACCCCACGAAACAAAAGTTCGAAATGATCTGAACCGAAGGCTTCTTTTCTAACTGCCATCAACCAACGACCCGAGTGATTTGTCGCTGTTACTCCGAAATATTTCCATTTGTGTGATACAAGTCAAATTTATAAAGCTGATACTTCTTTTTTACGAGCTAATATGTGTGCAGTCCCATCACGAATCTATAAATGTTCTCCTTCTTTATCGTTAAAGCCGTATAACGCTTCTTTTCTATTTTGCTTTACATTCATATTTTCTACCAGAGTTGCAATACAATTCAATTCGAAGTAGTCCTTTTATATTTCCTGCCTTGTAAATGTCCAACAAATTTAAATAGCTGTAACAAATAAGCAGGAACAAAATTGCCACAGTTATATTGTACAATTCTATCATGCAACAGATGCTAAATAAAATAGATATTATGGATAATGGTAATCTAAATTACACATTTTTTATTGTTTTAGGATTTAAGGTAGATTTTCGAAAAATCTGTTATTTAAGGCACGGCAAAGATGAAATTACCTTGTAAATTGAAATCAAATTGTCCGTATATAGGTTTAGCAATAAAATTAATTGTTGTCTTTATAGGGCAAGTTTCAATAAAAATGTGAACGGGTACTGATGCTGATCAAGAATATAATACTTTAACCGTCGCGAGCGTCTTCATCAAATGGTTGCAAACTTCCCCGCCTAATTATAATACGCTCT
Source organism: Drosophila multiciliata (assembly GCA_037043605.1). Classification (NCBI taxonomy): domain Eukaryota; kingdom Metazoa; phylum Arthropoda; class Insecta; order Diptera; family Drosophilidae; genus Drosophila; species Drosophila multiciliata. The sequence continues at coordinate 4,241,262 of JBAMBF010000589.1, forward strand.
ATTGTACTCCATCTGAATAGTTTATTTACAAAGTTAAGGACTCCTTCGTTTTATTATAAAATAAATTCTGGATAGCACTAAGTAAGCTCATTTAGAGTATAACATCTATAAATGTATACATATTTCAGAATGAATTGATATGGGAAATAAACAACCATCATAACGTAAAACTTTTCTTGGTGTTTTACAAATATTGTATAGTATAGTGATGATTTTATTTCAAATTATTCAGAATTGTATTACGTAGATATTTTGAATTTAAAATACCGCAAACGCTTTGGAGAATTATTGGAGAATGTTTGAGGATTTGGTTCGAAACGTACTAATTAATATTTTGATACTTTATTTTAGATTGGTCGACGACAAAATAGTAAAAGCATGATCTCTGATACTACAAAGAACTAAAATGAAGATATATCTTAGACACTCCGAAGAATACATAATGGGTACAATTACTGTCTACACCTTGATCACACATACATCTCACAATTCGTGATAATTGAATTTATATAGAATATATCCCAAGCAATCATGATAAAGATTGCACTTACGCTGAAAAATGAAGATTTTTTTACAGAACATTTATAGCACAACCTTATAGTGCATTAACATTTCACAAGGAGACAAACTACGAATGTTGACGTTTATAATTTTAAATGTATAGATTCGAAAAAATGTTTGGGACATTATACACTGAACAGATTCGAACGTTGAGCCCTTTAAAAATTGGCTTGTAACATATATATGTATATGCGATTGTAAAATGATCAAAACTATGGTTAAAACATATACGAAATACATATATATGACATTGATCGCTTACCTTAGCTGATGATGTTCGCTGTTTAATGGCAGATGCGTGACCCGAATGGGTGCTGAGAACGTTCTTATTCACAGAGGATGATATAGCAGCAGAAGCACCAGCACCAGCAGCACCACCTCCACCCCCAACACCACTGTTGTGATGGTGATGATGATTAATGCCAGAGCTATTATTACTAGAGAGTCGAGCGCCATCTGTCGTCATGTTGTTGCCCACAACAACGTTGTGGTGGTGATGCTGATGACTGCTGTTACTGTGGTGGTTTGGAGTATTTGATGTTGTTGTTGTTGTTGCAGTCGATGGTATTGTTGGTGTTGTTGTTGCTGTCGTATTATTGCTACTGGCTACTGAATTCGAGGATGCGGCCACTGTTGCTGCTGTTATTGTTGTTGCTGTTGTTGCTGTTGCTGCTGATGATGGTGTTGCTGATGATGATGAAGATGATGATGCTGCTGTTGCTGTTGGGGTTGTTGTTGTTATTGCTGTTGGTGGCAGTGAGACAATGTTGGCATTCGCTGAGTCATGCTGCTGCTGTTGATCCTTGACGGAATGCGCCGATGTGCTCATTGTTGTTGCATTGTTGTAATTTGTTATTGCGCTGACAGCGTTTGACACTGGCGTCACTGCTGTTACCGCTAACGCCATTGTTGTTGATGTTGTTGCTGTGGCAGTAGCAGCAACAGTGCCGTTAGTGACATTTTCAGCGGGCAGGGCTTCAGGAACTGGTTGCAGTGTGGTTCGCATTGCTGTCGACATATTTTGTCTTTCTCCGAAAATATTAATACATATATAAAGATATATATATATAGTCGATATACTTTGTCTATGCACTCATAAAGAGTGATAGATTTCTTTTATATTCTGCTGACTTTCACAACGTTAACGAGATTCAAAACATTAACTTTATGTTATCTGCCTAATTTAGTTATAGTTGCTGTCCATTTGTGTAGCCACTTTACATCTGAAATATAGAAAAAGTTTTCTAATTAAAAACATATATTTTGGAGAAAAAAAACTTCATGAGGAAAAGTTAACAATCAGTTGAGTTTTAGCAAAGTTTAAACTGAGAGACTTACAATTTGTTGACCAAAAATTCCTATGAAACTATGTGTTTTGTATGTATGTAATTGTATTCATACAAAATACAAATAATACCAAAAATTTTATCATATAAAGCAGCAATCATATTACTGTATAAATTCGCGAAAAATTTTAATTGGGGATACAAATGCAAAATGTAAACTTCTGCATAAACTTCCGTAGCTATTATTAATTGAATTTTTTAAATGTTTAGCCAACAAAAATCTTCAACTTTTTAATGAGATGTAATTTAATAAAAATTGAATTTATCCCAGACGTAAATTTCTCACTTGAATTTAAAACTTTAGTTGTAATGAATATTTATTATGCTAAGGCATTAACATTTCGGTAAATTATGAAATTATAACAAGTTATTTCTTCTTTTTCAAGCTACAAATACAAATTTCGATTGATTTTTGTTGGTATATAGTAGGGACTTAAGAAATCAACAACACTCTCGATTTCGGCTTTAAGTTGGGTTTGCTGGAGCCTGCACAATTCTTGTCGGACGCCCTTACTAATATTGCTGCGTGAAAGCATATCAATAAGTTTTTTATTATCATAATTCGAAAGCGGAACTGCACGCTTTGAGATACTATCAATTTCCGTTGGATGTAGGCCAATCCAGCGCAGCATTGGCGAGGCAAGACCGCTAGAAAATAAGCTCATTGCCTGCGAGCCGTGTTGGTAGACGAGCATTATATCAATCCCAAAGGGATCAGCATCCACCAGAATATATGCTGGTAAATTACATTCGACAGATAGTCTGTAAACTATTCGCCGTGTAGTACAATCCGGGTATCCTTTGCCAGTTAACAAAATAAACCGAAAGCCAAATGTACTAAATACATTACAGGCCAGCAGACTTTCGAAAACAGATTCTTTTTCCACAATCAAAACCATCTCAGCATTTGTCACAATCCGTTCCACATTCTCATAATCCGTTGGCAGCATAATGGCTCCACAATAAACATTGCCATCCAGAACATCGCCGTTGCTCATGATAAGCTTAATGTCACCTAAAAAATAAATGTAATTATAATTTTGTAACATTTTTCATTATCATATATGTTGTACCTGAAACAAGTCCTTTGGCTGCAGACTTTATTCCCAAATAAATTGGACACGTATTTAGCATGCGACAAACGTCGAGTTTGGCTGCCACAATATAGGACTGTGATTGTATCATCTGCGGGTCCTGATAATAGAGACCGCGTATGGTGCAACTACCTCCAAAAATTTGCAAGCGATGAATCTCAGTCAGCAGATAAACCACCAGACAAAATCGATGGCGACTGTGTCGCCTGTTATATGTAATTTTTCGATATTTAATCGGTCCTTTCATATCTCGGACATAATTATCGACTTGGTGTAACGTACTTGAACAATTGGTCGGTATTTTTAAGGATAGATTTCTGTGAGTTAGCATACTTGAGATCAATTCCAAAACAATCTGCTCTACTTTCATCAACAAATCGCAATTATTGGTAGTCATCGCCTTAATCTTATATATATAGATTGAATACCGCTCGTAAAATGTGTAGTTTTCGAAAATTTATCTTATGTACTGTTTCCTCTTAAAATGTTTCCAACTTGAATAATGTACCTGTCAAATATTACCAATTCGATTTTGTATAAAATAAAAACTCTTCCCAATCAGAGCCCAGTAATATGAACATAGAAAAACAAAAGTTAATTGGACAACAAGATATTTACTTAAAAAACAGGCGTAACGAAAATCTAAGTCAGATTTACTTCATGTAAGAAGTAAATTAAAACGTAAAAAAAACTTTGATTTCAACCAAAATTACGTAAAAATATATCCTTTTCTCAAATTGGTGTATATTGATCTAAACTTACCTACTTATAACGTTTAATATACTTTACAACACTGAGATTAAAATTTGAGTTATATTAAATATGTACATATAGCAACAATTGCTGAAAAATTTAAGTTTCGCTTTAAAAATAATTGAATGAAATGAAGTAATATCAGACTACAAATTCATATACATAATATATGTACATCCATCAGCACGAGAATTACATGTTCGTTGATACCTTGAAGATAACTATTAGTTTTTCATTCATTTTTAAATATTAAATATTAATAACTGTTGTGACTTTTTGACTATTTAAATCCTAAGCGGCTTTTGCTTGATAGCAACAAATTTGTTTTGATTCTACCTGTTTTCAGTATTTGCATTTGGTATATGAAAAAGAACCAAGCAACATCAAAGATGCTATAAGCTGATGTACAAAAAAATATACACACATACACACACAAATATGTATATCTATGCCACACACCCTTTTATTATAAATATATTTATTTAAAAAAAAACCTATACATAATTTAATGTGTATACACATATTGCTCACAAATATACATTTTTACGTGCATATTATGCATATGTGCTGCGTACACAACATTAATTTCAAACTCTAACAAAACACAACAAAAAGGAATTTTCAGCCAATAGTTTAAAATAATTTTGTGGCTGATAAAAAAACACACACTATATATACACTTTGCAAAGGGAACAACTTATAAATATGAATGATTAACATTAACATCACTTAGTGTGTGTGTGTGTATGTATATAGAAATCCATTCAAACTGTTGTACATACATACATAACTTATGTCAATTTCTTCATTCAATCTTTTTTCTTATTTTCATTTTCTTTTTTACTTTATTATTTTATACCCAGAAAATGTACTCGTTATTACAAAAGCACGCAGAGTTTATTTTTTGGACCACAGGGCTAACAGTGCATGCAGGGGTGTGAGGGGGAAAGGGGGTAGAAGGTGGAATGGGGTAGAAGGTGGAAGAGCAATGGAAGCAGACAACAGCGGCAACAACGAATGGAAGAGAGAAAAATAGCGAAACAGCAGCGAACGAAATGGCAGCCCCCTTAAATATTGATTTGCTGCGTTCGCCCCATCCACACACAAACACAAACACTCATGCACACATATAAAAACCAACCCAACCAACCGACAGTACTTACCAATACAAATTTCGTGAACAAATAACAATATTAGGTCATAAATTTGCGATATATCGGCGTGAACATTTAAAAAAAAAATTAAACGCGTTATATTAGCATACGCCTAATGTTTTCATTCATATATATAACACATTATTACTTAATTTTCCATTTTCGAATTTTCAAACACCAAGTGGTAGCAGTAGGAAAAGAAAGACCGACTTTTACCGAACAGTCGACGACACCACACAACGAAATGCTAATGCACATATACATACACATACAGATAATCATATGTATATATGTATCTTTCTCACTCACTCGCTCGCTTATAGCAGCAAATATATATATTTCTCAATAAGATTTTTGATGAAAGCCGTTTTTTCCTTTATTGTAGTTATGGAATTTAATTATCACCTTTTTCTTTACAGTCAAATTTCGTTCACAATAACTGTTTTTCCTTCTATAAGTTGTTAGGCATTAGACAAAAAGCTACATTCTCACAATATCAATTCAGCAAAAGAAGAGATTCGAAGTAACTTGATATTGCGCTATATTGAGTATTGGCATTTATGTTGATTATCACTTGTTGCAATGAAAATGATAATCAAAATTTTCGTTGTACTTTTCTGATTATTATTATAATCTTTTTCTAACCACATACACTATAGAAAAGCAGCAGTATACGTCGTCCAAAAAAATCACATTAAAATCGGGCAGCCATTTTGTAGGGTTGCTAATTGACCATCGATTCATCGGTATTTCTGCAAACAATACAATATTTCTACACTTATTCATAGCGATGACAAGAAAATATATATTGCGATATAGGATCGATTCTACAGAATGTATATCAGCTTCTTATCGATACTACTTATGATTAAAATGAATCGACAACTGCTATAAAAATTAAGAATTTTATTTAAAAAATTAGATGGACTTATGCACTTTTGATGTAAGCCATAAAATCTGCGACGATTAAATGTTAAGGTAGCCCTGGTATACTAACTGTCAAATTTAACTGATTTCGCAAGGCATTTGCCAAAATAGTGAATATATTTTTTCAGCATTACATTTTAATTTCTATTAATAATAAAAAATGGTATTGAAATGAATTTTGATAGTGTTCATTAAGGGTATTCCTTTTAATATTCATATCATCGATATTAAATCGATAACACCAATCGGTTGTCTACGCTGACACTGAACTGTAACACGCCTTTTTCCTTTCTTTCCTACATACCATAATGGCGGTAGGTTTCTTGAAATTTTTGTGCTATACTAATTATTTAACATCGGCAATAATCTGACAATATTATTGCAAACTATGAATGTGAACTGCAAGCTGAACAGTCTCTCGACACAATTGAAATAATATGCTGCGCTGAAATGTCGTATTTGACTAAAAAAATTAAATATATACAATTTGCAGGCAATTGCTAAGAAGACACCCAAAATTAAGCGCGATCCCGCGAAGAACCCGATGCGCGATCTGCACATCAGGAAGTTGTGCCTCAACATCTGCGTGGGTGAATCTGGTGATAGGCTGACCCGTGCCGCCAAGGTGAGTTATTGTTTATCCCAAAAGCCAGCAATATTAAAACACGATAAAAAAAAAACAATATTACATTTGATAGGTGTTGGAGCAGCTGACTGGACAGCAGCCCGTGTTTTCCAAGGCCCGTTACACAGTGCGCTCTTTCGGAATTCGTCGCAATGAGAAGATCGCCGTCCATTGTACGGTGCGCGGCGCCAAAGCCGAGGAAATTCTGGAGCGTGGTCTCAAAGTTCGTGAATACGAGTTGAGACGCGACAATTTCTCGGCAAACGGAAACTTTGGTTTCGGCATTCAGGAACACATCGATTTGGGTATCAAGTACGATCCCTCCATCGGTATCTATGGCCTGGACTTCTACGTCGTTCTGGGCCGTCCAGGTGAGCATTCCAAGAATCAAGCATTTCTGTTGTGCATTTAATTAGGTATCTATTCCCAAATACGGAACTGATGCTCAGTAACTATGCGCAAATCAAATGAAGTTGTGCTCAAAATGAGTTTCGCTTTATAATGCAAACTCAAACGGTGCTTTTTCAACAACAAAGAACCCAAGATTCTCTGACCCCATTACCAATTTGCGTATCTGCAGAGTTTATGTGTATTAATTAAATTAATTATTATTTTCTTTAGGTTACAACGTGTCTCACAGGAAACGCAAGTCGGGCACTGTTGGCTTCCCACACCGTCTGACGAAGGAGGACGCCATGAAGTGGTTCCAGCAGAAATACGATGGCATCATCCTCAATAGCAAGAAATAAACGCGATTTTCGCTTGGATGTTTTTTTATGATGAGAAATTCTTTAATAAATCCATCATGGGACACATTTGTGAATTTTAAGTCCTTAAGCCATGCAAAGATTTTATCTCTCTAAACTAAGGAAGTGATTGTAAATCTTATATATATATATATATATAAATTTAGATTGAGAGGTATTTAGTTAGAGAGAAAGAGTTACTGTCGCTAGCATTCGACTAGGAGATACAGCTAAAAAAAAAACCAGAGTTAATCCAATTAAGAGGCGACATTAAAGAAAAGTAAGTGTAAAACGAAATGGTCCCATCATTAAAATACGGACTTAATTCAAGTTTCATTAAGATAAACGAAGAGACTTGTTTGCATAGAGAAAAACGAATATTGATGCTCATCATGAATACTTTTCCGTCAAAAGCTTACAAAATGATGACACACCATTATTATTATAAATTTAATGAAGTTATTAGTATTATTTTGGGAGCTGGACATTGTTCTAAAATTTATTTTTTTGCGTTGACTTCAATTTGCCACCCTTTCGGTTGCTCATTATGGCAAATCGTATTTGTTGAACCAACCATTGAACGCCTTCTTCCAAACCTTCGCCAGAAACTGCGTTGCTCGAACATATGTGCCAAGGTTTTTCTTTAATGTTCTCCAGACCCAAGGCTAAAAGAACATAATTAAGATTTGAAAAATAAAAAATACAAAATTCAATGGTTACCTGCCGCAATTTTAACATTCGAAAGCGAATCTTCTAGATCCGATTTGTTGCCATAGAAAAGGATGGGCACTGTGCGATTACAAAGATCGGGATGTTGTAGCACCAGATCCAATTCATCTTTGACAACCACTTAATATGACAAATGTGAAATATATATATATATATGTCAAAAGATTACTAAAAACAAATACCAAATCGCATCCGATCACTGGAGTCAATTACATAGATAATCCCCTGACAATTCTTGAACTGATGTTCCCACAAATTTCGATATCTCGTCGCACCGGACATATCTATTGCCTTGATACTAACGCCTATGCCTGTAAAAAATATATTTATAAGTATTCACTCTATATATTAAATTTCAATGCTTACTGTAAAATTGTTCGATTAGAAATCCAACTGTTGGCACCATTATCGCAGACTGTTCGTTAGATTTCTTGAAATGATTTATTATCGTCGATTTACCACTGTTGTTTAGACCTAATACTAAAATTGTCATTTTATCTCGCTTGACTTTTATCAAATCGGACAAATTGTGCAGCATTCCCATTTTACGTGTTTATTGTCTTTTTTTTTTTTAGTAATTTGAACGCGATGGAAAATTTGTGTAATGTTTTGCCAAGCAATTGATTGCTATGGCAACGAAATATATATATCGATTTATTATTTATATAAATCTACAGTCGTCCTTTGAAAATGCAGGCTCGACTCCAGTCAAGGTCATTGTTTTTGTTTATTACAGCTCCCGCTAAACAAGTTGGTAACTTATCAACATTAATTAAGAGATAAGATAAGATAAGAGGTTTTTTTTAATGTATATTTTCATTAAAGATCCAAGAATTGGCTCAAAATTTTAAGTTTATAGCTCTTATAGTTCCGACTTATAAATATTTTTTCCGCTTGTAATACAAAATGACTGACCAATATGACGAAAGAACAGCACGCCGGAAATAACATACCACCTAAACCACCTGCAGGTACTTTATTTTAATTTCAATTAAAAAAATATATACAACATTCTATTTGATGCGTATATGTATTTTATGTTTATAATTCTGTTGGTATACTTTTGTTGTACCTGTAGCGTATCGATAAGTCCAAGGTAACCGAATACCGTAAAAAATTTAGGGAAAATGCTAAATTTGTATACTGTTTTTTAGCACAATAGAAATTGGAACCTTGTCATCCCATTCGTTAAACTCTAATTGCACATTTCTGTAATTAGATATATATCACTTTCAACAGGTTATTATATTGGTGACCCAAACGGTAGTTTTTAACCTGTGTACAGCGTTCAGTAAGAAGAAGGGTGTAAACTTAGTCCTAAGTTGGAGTACAGCGCATATAAGACCATAAAATATAAATGTATAATAATATAACGATTCAGTTTCTGTAAACGATACTGATTACCAATATTCATGACTTAATAGGCACACCACTAAGCCCCGGACCAGAGTTACAATGCAAATTAATTATTAGCAGTTCCGTATCCTGTTTATGATTAATCCCTCTTATCGTTGCAGATATTGGAAAATAATTTTCTATCACTTTCACTTCAACTATGAAATCTAACTATGCTTTTCATAACCTATTTCGGATCTCATGTTGAAATTATGAAGAGCTTCTTCTCTTAATAATTTGTGCGGCTTTTTATTAAAACTGTAGCGTCAGTTATCTATCAATTCACGATCCCCTCGGTCGGATCGGTTGAAATCGATGGGTCAACGTACAAATTATAATTTATTTAAGGAATTTAACTTGGATTTATTTAATTCACTTCTGTCTTTTTTCAGATTTTAGGTGAAAATTTTAAGAAATCAAATAGTAAAAACGAAGCCACATCGCTCTGGCAGTGCAACGGGCACGTGTTTACAAATATCTGGCAGCACAAATTTTGAAATTTCAGCTTGTAAATATCTACATATCTACAATACAACCGAAATAAACATAGGACAAATAAGTGTTATATTTATTAATTTTGCAAAATTTTATTTAACATTAATAAGTTTAAACAATTACTTAGCAATCTAGAAAATTAGCTGCCATTAAAAGTTCTAAGGCAATCTCGGGAGCAATCGGGAATTCGGGTATTTCAGTTGAACTATTGGTATATCGAACTTTATAAGTGAAATACATGCACACCTTCTGTAAAACATGCGATCTGAAAAAGAAACAAAATATATAATTAGTTGAATTATGAACAATTTGTAAAACTTCTCAACATATGTAAATAAAACTATTTTTCTTAACAAAATCAAAATACAAAATTAAGTTAACTGAATTTTTATTACTTAAATGTATTGTCAAATGAAGTCCTTCTTTTTATCTAGTTAAAAGTGTTTACAATCTTATTGATAACATTAAGAATTATTATTAAAAGTTGAATTATTTTTATTTAAATTTGTTTTTGACACATACGATAATTTAACCAAAGATAAAGAAATGCGTTATAAAATAACATGAGTTGTGCATAACATTTATAGTGATTTTGGGGATTCTCATTTAAAATTTTACCAGGTATATATTATGAAATTTTAAGAAACTGCAAAATAAATAATTTGGAATTATGTTTATTTGGACAATTTCGAATTTGCTTCTGTTTGTTAGATTTTTAACAAACAGAAAGCTATGTTTTTCCATTTAGTTATTATTTGATGTTCTTAAGGATATGTGATCAATACCTTAACTAAATATTCTTAAAATTAAATATTTAAGTAGTTCACACTTATGTATATGCATATGACATTTGCACACACATGCACCCATACATACATATTAATTTGCAATACATATACGTTCGTAATTCCTTGACCGGTCATTTGGATTAAAACTACTGCATGCAATTGGTACCCATTATCATGTAAAAACTTACGGAATTTCACGAAAGTGTACTTCATTTGCTTCGTTTTCCGCAAATTGTCCTGGGCCAGATAACATTGCTTTAATTGTACCAGAGGTGAGAGCATGTTCGCGTTTTACAATAAATTCGTGGCCGTCGGATGAAATTAGTTTTACGTACATGGCATCTGGCCCCTCACAACCGCCATAGATCTTGTCGCTGCGCTGCTCATCCATTGCTATCATCTGGAAAATGCACTGACTACATTATTTTGTATTTTACTCCATTTTATTTTATTTTGTCTTACTTGCCAAATAGAATAAGTCTGTGACAACACTAAAATTTTACTTATACAATTCAGTGTTGGTGAATGGATGCAATACCTAACTAATTATTTTTTATCATTAAATCATCGTGTCATCGTGAAATCGATAAAAAAAATTCATCGATATATAAATATATTTGTTTTTATTTATATTTGTATTTAGTTTATAGAGTTATTATTAACATCGCCAGACGAACGTCGCACCTATGTCTTTTATACCATTTCAGTTATTTAAACAGACATTTAGTTTGAATCAACATACAAACATACAAAACATACTAATAGCCTAATATTCATAAGAATGTATGTAAATGATGTAAATAAATATCAAAATTGAATTAAACTTTTTTAACATGATCAGAATGCCGTCATGCTAAGCGATAAGGCCAAAGCATAGTTTTTTATCAACAAACTATGATAGTTCTAAAATTGCGTAGGGAAACCACGAAATTAATTTAGTAAAATTTGTTTAAAACTGCTTACACTTTCGTGCTATAACATTTCTTAATGTTGCTAAATAGTTCGCTAACTAAAAGGACGTTATCCATATGCTTTTCACATTGTATGTATCTAGGCTCCTCTTTTTAATTTTGCATTGAGTCCAAAGTTCGTTGACTCATGAACTATCGCCAAATATATCAAAAAAACAAACATTTCAACAACACTCGGACATGCTTGCCGCATAGAAGTTGCAAAAATAAAATTCATGCATTTTTATGGGCGAACAAATTTAACCAATTGATTTGAAGAACATTTAACTTTGAAAGTATGGAAAATAAGTGACATAAACTAAATCTAACAGTATAGCACTATATGATCAAAATTGCATTTTTAATAGTTCCCAGTTGGCAGTTTTAGATTTTTTATTAAAAATAAACAATGATTAAATTTATTCGACTTTTAGATGAAATAATTTCGATTTTATTGAGTGCTACGACGTGAAAAGAACAAATATTTTGTTTTTTTTAATCTTAATTCTGTTCTCGTTTTTATTTTGACGCAACGTTTGACGACACATTTTAGTTCTCATCCACTTCAGCCTCCTGCTCCTCCTCGAATTCAGCGTCCTCATCGGCGGTTGCCTCCTGGTACTGCTGGTACTCAGACACCAAGTCGTTCATGTTGCTCTCTGCTTCAGTGAACTCCATCTCATCCATGCCCTCGCCAGTGTACCAATGCAAGAAAGCCTTGCGACGGAACATAGCCGTAAACTGCTCAGAGATGCGCTTGAACAGCTCCTGAATGGCGGTCGAGTTACCGATGAAGGTAGCCGACATTTTCAGACCACGAGGCGGGATATCGCACACAGCGGTCTTCACATTGTTGGGGATCCATTCAACAAAGTATGAGCTGTTCTTGTTCTGGATGTTCAGCATCTGTTCGTCGACCTCCTTCATGGACATGCGTCCACGGAAGATGGCAGCGACGGTCAGATAACGTCCATGGCGAGGATCGCATGCGGCCATCATGTTCTTGGCATCAAACATCTGTTGAGTCAGCTCAGGAACTGTGAGCGCACGATATTGCTGGGAGCCACGGGATGTCAGGGGCGCAAAGCCAGGCATGAAGAAATGCAGACGTGGGAATGGAACCATGTTTACTGCCAGTTTGCGGAGATCAGCATTCAGTTGGCCAGGGAAGCGGAGGCAAGTGGTGACGCCAGACATTGTCAACGAGACGAGATGGTTCAAGTCACCGTATGTTGGGGTCGTCAGCTTGAGGGTACGGAAGCAGATATCGTAGAGGGCCTCATTATCGATGCAGTAGGTCTCGTCTGTGTTCTCAACCAGCTGATGCACCGACAGCGTTGCATTGTAGGGCTCCACAACGGTGTCCGATACCTTTGGCGAGGGTACAACCGAGTATGTGTTCATGATTCTGTCGGGGTACTCCTCACGGATCTTGGAAATGAGCAGGGTACCCATGCCGGAGCCAGTGCCGCCGCCTAGGGAGTGTGTTAGCTGGAAGCCTTGCAGGCAATCGCACGATTCAGCCTCTTTGCGTACAACATCGAGCACCGAATCAACAAGCTCAGCGCCTTCTGTGTAATGGCCCTTGGCCCAGTTGTTACCAGCACCAGACTGACCGAACACAAAGTTATCGGGTCTGAAGATCTGACCAAATGGACCAGAGCGCACCGAGTCCATGGTGCCAGGCTCCAGATCAACTAAGACAGCACGGGGCACATACTTGCCACCGGACGCCTCATTGTAGTACACATTGATGCGCTCCAGCTGCAGATCGCTGTCACCATGGTAAGCGCCGGTTGCATCGATGCCATGCTCATCGGAGATTATTTCCCAGAACTAGAATGATAATTAAAATAACAATTTACAATTGCAATCTTTTTATAATTTTATCATAAAGTTAACGCATGGCAAGCAAAGTCAACGATATTATAAATGCCTATTTCTGTATAAACACAGAAACTAGGAATATATTCGCCTGCCTTTTGCTGTGGCTAAATACGTTGAAACCAACCGGATTGAGTCACTATATATGCTTGCTTATATTAACTGCATAGTGCATTGCTTAGTGTTTAAATCATATATATTTATATACAATCAATAATTGTGTATTGCGATAACGTTCTTTGCAAAATTTCGTTTGTCATTTTTAATTCATTTATATAAATATCTTAATCGATTTATCGACTTTAATTTGTAAGAAAAGTTATCATAGTCATAGTAACATAAGCTGAGCATGTCCATTATGAATAATGTAATATATATACTTTTTTCATTTGTACAGGAAACCGTTGTGACCATTGAAGGACAGACAAATAAAAAATGCTTTATATATAAGTAGGCTATGAGTCAGTGAACATTGAGGTGGGCTGTGAGACAACAACGGAAACATTATCATCATCATGGCTTGGTCTGTCTCAACCCAACTAGGCGTGGGTTGATTTACAATATAACACCAGCTGTCCACCTTTACTGTCTTTTTTGATACAAGCATGTAGGTAGTCGGACAGTTGGTAGGTAGGCAGTTAAGCAGACTGCGTGCTGCCCACGCTCTTTGAGAACTGTTGTCGTCGTCATCAGCAGACAAGCAGCTGCTGCTGCCGCCTACCTTAAATTTAAGCCTGTACATATATGTAGTATGCATTAATAGCTCTCTCACTCGCTTACATCATCAGCAGAGACAGCAACAAAAATCAACCCACACTCTAGAGTCGAGCGAGAAAATAAATGCGACGGGCGTTAGCCGGCGAGGCCAAGCTTACGTTTAATTCGATGTCTGTCATCACCCAACCACCAACCAACCAACCATATGGCATTCGAAAAATGTTTTTGGGGTCATTACGTCATTGTGGAACGTTAGATTTTTAGTTTGTTTATTTCAAGTAAACAATTAAAACATTTCTACCTATATAACAAAAAAAGAACCTAAAAGCGAAAACCACAAACACATGAAGTTGCCATGATACCACAAATACCCATTGCAAAAAAAAATGTACAGAAGGTGTGTCTGTTCATGCCATTTACGTTTAAGTATGTATATGTATGCATTTATGTGTGTGTGAGATAGAGAGAGAGAAAGAGAGAGCATCTATGCAAAAAAAACTGTGTTGCAGCCGCTGTTCCTGTAAATGGGGGAAGTTTCTTTTCGTGTGTATTCGAAAGAGGACAACAAAGGCTCTATTGATTTGCCTAAAGGACGACGTCGGCGATGACGCAGACTTTTTTCCGTTCGGAATGAGAGTCTTTTCCTGCCGGTGCGGCTGGCGAACGAGAGTTGTTCACCAGCATGCTCTTGAAAAGTGGCAACACCGCGCCTATGGGTGTGTCATATGTATAGAAAGAAGTAGTTACTTGGTATGGTATTAGTGCACATCGGTATATTTAGCGGTATTTGTGCAAAGAAATTACGTTGAGCTTGTTCTCATTGCACATTTGCTTGATGATCTTTAAAAATGTTTTTTTTTATAAATGGTTTCGTCATTTACCACAATCAAATAGAAAAAGCAATAAACAAAAACAGCAGTTATACGAAGTTATAAAGACATATGTACACTAATCAATAAATATATGTATATATAAAGTATCCCTAAACGCACATCGATTAATGAATGCATATGTATATATGTTTCGTGTCATTGCGAACCGGTCGACAACCGGTTCAGCCATTTTAGGTAAAATGACATCATATTTTCTCTTCACCAAAACTCCGTCAGAAGTCAGTTCAAGCAAATTGAACACAAACTGAAATACGTATTCACAAATTCCAGTTTGTGTGTGTTGTATGCAAGAAAAATCAATTTAAAAAATATGTGGATACCTTTCACCAATTATAAGCATACACATAAATGAATGTTTTCATACAAGCATACCAGCAGCAGATACATACATACTTAAGCAAGTACTAACCGAAGCGACTTTCTCATTGGATGAAAAAATGAGAGCTTTGCAGCAAAAACGACTCATTCATATGTACATACATAAAAATAAATTTGCAATCAACGAAACATATGTATACGAAAAGACAAAATGCATTGAATTTTATGAACACAAATGGGTAAAAAAGCAGGCACACCCAAAAATTATGGATTGAATTGTCTATTATGTATGCACATATGGAAAAACTGCAAGAGATACTTATACATACATACATACATTTATATATATATATATACATATACATAAAAAATATATATTAATAAATATGCATACATATATACAGAATTTATATTGATAAATTTGTATGTTATATAGAATTGTGTGCGCAAAAGCCGGTGTCCTCAATAAATTTGCCACATGGCAGTGCAAAAAATGACGCCATATTGTCTAGTAACTGTACTTCATTATTATTAACTACAGCTAGATTTATGAGAGTAATAAATAAATACCTTAGCTCCAATTTGGTTGCCGCACTGACCAGCTTGGATGTGTACAATTTCACGCATTTTTTTTTTTTTAATATATATAAACTTTAAGCTTAACAAATATTTCCTGCTTGTAGTCAACAAACACACTTCTTTCCGCTTCACACGACGAATACTGTCTGACTTCATCAACGAAACCGGCAGTATAATATAACATGGAAAAGAAGTGTGACCAATCTGCATTAATGCAGAAAATACCAATTGCAAAGAGCTTATGGCATAAAAGTAACATTTTCAATAAATAGTATTTTAATAAATTAAAAAAAATTAATTTTTTTTAGATTTCCATGCAAAAATAAAATCAATATCGACAAATTCTAAAAAAACTTTTTGAAAACTGAATCGATTTTCAAAAGCCACACACATATCTGCCGATAAAGTAAAAAACATAGGATTTTGTTTCCCTTAACTGGGTTTATTTAAATGATCTGATAAATGTAATGCTTTATTATGCATATCAAGTGCGTTCTCTTTCCATATTGTCAAAAGTTTTTATAGTCTAATCAATGGACTTCATCTTGCACAAATGATTAATGGGGATCATTTTGACTTCATCGTTTATCTTACAAACGAGAACATCGCCCTCCTGCTTGGACAAAACTTTACCAACAGATTCTCGTTCCTCCCCATAGATAACCTTGAATTCATCACCACTGTTGGGTGGGACAGGAGCCAGGTGCTCACTAACAATGGATACGCTACGATCCTCCTGGCGCAGAAATACGGAGCAAACTCCATTTGAGACAGTTCGAATAATGCCTGTCTGTCCAACCAGATCAGTGTCATCGTGGGTGTGAATGCGCACCTCGATGTCCGTGGTACACCAATCGCCCATTGAAGAGTCGAGACTGGCTCCTGGCGTTTGTGGGTTATAGGGGGACTGTGGTACACCACCTGGTGTATTGGGTGAATAAGTCGATGGCGATGGTGTATTCATATAGCCAACTGGATATGGCGATGGTGCTGGACTGGGACTCGGATTAAATGGACTATAGCTGCGATCCGAGCCGTAGAGGGTACCTGGCGTTTGTGGTGCAAATTGTGATGACATTTGATAGCCGGGAGTGCCTAAGTAAATAGTACAGTTTAATATTGAAACTATAACAAATGAATGTTTGGTATCATACTTGGATTATATCCTGGACTGGGACTCGGCTCCTCCAGTGAATAATCGAAATCGGTATTCCTTGCTGGCGTCGTATTCGCCGTCGGATCCCAAGCGCCATGTCTGGGAGTCATGCTGCCATCATGTGATGGCGTCATTGTGCCATACGGCGTACGTGTATCCGTATCCCAATTGGGCGTCTGACTGCCAACCAATGGAGTTTTCGAGCCCGCAGCAGTGTAACTAGGAGTTTGTGCTCCATAGCCAGGTGTGCGGGCTGGAGTACGTCCATATGTGGATACACTGCCCTCCTTACCCGGCTCACCGACAATCACAATGTGATTGCGATCGACAGAAATCGTTTGACACGATGTATGCAATTCAACGCGAGCTGTACTCTCAGTTGCATCCTTAACAATACCAACCGCACCTAAAAAATTGTATGTTAATATATGGAGGAACTATATTAAAACATTGACGTTTACCTTTGTAAGGACCACCACAAATCTTAATAGTCTTGCCCAAAAGTTCGCGATCACGCGTAACTCGAAAACCACCTCGTCCACCCCGCGACCCACCACGAGCGCCACGCCCTCCAGACGGATGCATTGGTGATTGTATGCGTGGTGACATGAATCCCAAACCACCCAGGGTGTTAGCATTGCTGACATTCGTTTTGCTGCCACCAGCGAGCTGCAAATGACGCGTCTTACAAACGAATATGCCTCCGTTTTCCGTATACATACGGCAATGAAGAAATGCCAAGCTACGATACAAATGCTTGATTTCTCCTGAGCGTCCCTTTACAAACACAGAAATGAAAGATTACAAATACAAATATCAGAGTATAAATGCTTACGGCATGGGGTCCCTCCATAACTTTAACAATATCTCGTCGGCGAATTTGATTTTGATCGGCATCCAGAGCAACAGTATTCTGATTTTCTCGTCGCTTGTGGAGGGCTGTTGGTTTGCACTCAATACATTTACCATTCATTCCCAGGACATGAAAGTTCTCACGCTCTAAACGCACAATGACGCCAACATTTTGCGAACTGGCAAAGTTTACATTAATTTAAAGATGAAAAACGATATCCAGTTGATAACTACTCACTCAAGTTGCACAAGATCTCCCCATTGAAACTGACCCAGACAATCTACGCCCGTTGCTACATCCGAGCATAATTGCAAGTCACGTGGTAATACCTCAAGTTCGTGGTTGGTCAAATCGGAGACGAGTACTACTCGTTGTGGCTCCACGCGAATGATTAGTCCAGTTTCTCCTTCATATCGGCCAGCTAAAACTCTTGCATGATCGCCAGTTTTAAAGTATTTACGCAATTCGCTGGCTTTAAAAATGAGTGGGTCCTAAAAGTGCAAACAGAGATATTTAATTTTAATTAATAAACTCAAATATTAATACTAACCTTTAAATCTTGATGCTTTGGCATAACTGTAATCATTGTGCCATCAATTGCCACTATTTTGGCTTGCAAGTTTTCCAGGTCACCCACACAAACTTCAACATTATCGCCCATCGAAAATGAATGAGCCGCAGTTGGATCATCTTTAACATTAGCCATTATTTCCAAGTTAACCTCTAGAAAATTTGTGTAATTTGAGTAATCATATCTAAAGTGATTGTTAATCTTACCCTCTGGTGTTTCTTCAAACCGTTCCAGTTCGGCAAGCGTAGGTTTTACGCCCTCGGATAAAATTGCAGACATGTTAAAATTTTTATAAAGAAATCCCTTGCGAGAATAGCGGCTGCCTTCAAACAGCAAAAAATCACCATCTGAGTGAACTTCTCCACCAATTGCCCTATAAGTATATAATTTTAATACATAGTAATAAGGCTTCTTATATGGATAGTATACCTAACAGCTTCTGGATCGAATGGTTTTGCAGGCGGTCTCCGTTTCTTTTTACGCTTGGAATCATCAGACTCCTATAATACAAATCCTCCATTAGCATAGACATAATTGCATCAATATATTTATTTCGTACCGTTGCCGTTGTCCTTAAGGCACCGCGCATTCGAGTGTAGTCGATGCGAGGAAGCAGCTTGAGATGCACTTGATTCTGTGCCAAATCCACATAATCCACTTGCGCAATATCATCTTTGTACAATCCACGCTTCAAGCGCACCCACTGCTTAAGCTTCAGACCAACTTGTTCTTTAACGACTTTAAGCACATCTGTCATTTCTTTTATGGGCACCATTTCCTGCTTCCATTTGCCCATGCGCAAATTGCCCACATTGTCAATAGCGGTCTTAACATGCGTTTGCTTATAAGCCTCCAGATAGATATATCCCTTCACTCCTTCGGGTGCAATGATTGATTTAATTTGCAATGGATCGTCGGTATTTAAGTATGTTAGGAACTTTCTCATCAGCAGCAATGCAGTTGCCTTCTCTTCACCAATTCGACATTTCACCATCCACAAATTGGGATCCCTTTGTTAAGGATTTGGAATATAAGTACAATTATTGGGTATTATTATGATTACTTACTTGATACCTGGTAAAAGAGTTTGTTGCGTGATCTCGTCAGACATTTCCTCACCACCATCCCCAAAATGACGCTTAACCATTGATTCGTCAGCATATTTCTTTCTTAGATATTCCTCAATTTCATCTTCTTTTTGAGTGCTATAAAAATTGTAAATTCAATTAATCAGAATTTAATTTTCTTTTAAAATCAGTTTAAAACTTACTCCCACAAATTGGTGCCTCTTCTTCTGATTTCAATATCTCTGGCCGTTGGACCCAGTTCATCAATTTCATTGCCAACAATTCCAATTTCGTTGGCGCCCTCCTCACCCTCATCATCTTCGTCTACCTCGTCATCTACTTCAGCTTCGTCAATAATAAAGCCACCAAAGCGCTCTTTTTTCTTCTTCTTTCTCGGGTGGTCATCCTCGTTCTCTTCCTCCTCATATTCCTCAGAGTCTATATCCTCGCCATACGCGTCTTCATCCTCAGAGTCCTCGGATTTGTGACGGTGTGCACTGCGTCCACCTTGAGGTTGTGGGGAATCAGATCCCGATCCCGAATGCACGGATTGGGAACGGGATCGAGAAGAACGAGATCTGGATCGGGATACCGACCTTGACCTTGAGCGCAAACCGGACTTGGATCGAACACTATGCTGCGATTTATTTGATATCGATCCATCTTCGGATCCACTGTCCGACATATTGCTGACTTCAGAGTCCGACATTTTTTGTTCTGTAGACGTGTACAAATGGTACGCAAATGGTTTTTGTTAAACCAGTTAAACGATTGCTTAATGCGATCAAAATTATTTAATGCTATTCACTGTACTCACATAGTGGCTTGTAATATATTTACAAGATTTACCATCTGCACGAACTTTAATATTTATTAAATCCAACACACATTTATTAGGGTTGCTCTTTAATCGACGCTTAGTTATGGTCATTGACCAAATATGCATTGATTAGATATGTTGATATCGAATAGTCTTATCGATGACTTAATCATTCATGAAATCATCGATATTTTTGGATTCCAATCTCATGATTCGCCTTTAAAATCTAATAGTTCATGGTTAGTATTTAATAATAGCAAAACTTAAAAAATAATAATAGAATGTCTTATTTAACAAATTTTGAAAATATATAATTCGTTATATATGCAGCTGATTAAAATACAGAAATAACTGCTCGAATTTTAACACCCACAATAGGCCTCGAGTGGCTTAGATTATGAAAAATAAAACTATTGAACAATCTCTTCATGGTCATTCAAGCCTTGTCCACGCAATGGAATCAACTCTAAACATCATGCTAATATATAAAAAATAATACTATTAAAGAAGCTGAACAAAAATTAAGAATTGGTTTATAATTAATAGGTTATCCTCCATTTTAATGATTATATTAATAAATTTAACTAAATTTAAGTCTAACATAGTGGCAGCTCTCAGTGAACATTTTAGACGTCACTTCTACCTTTTTAATTCGTTTTGTGTGAATGCCAAAAAACGAGTAATATATACAACAGACACAGACAGACAACAGACACAGGCACACAACAGACACTCCTATGAATAGAATCATTTAAGAAGAAGAACTTGTAAGAGGAATTAATTACTGTTTTCAAATCTTACGATTATTAAATAACTAAATACTGCTGAACGGACAGTTGATGTACAATTGCTTTGCCGTATGTGCAAATGATTGATATACACAGGAGTTTTAACTAACTTGCTAGAGCACATATATTTTTTAAGCGAGCGCATATTGCAATGTTCAAGTTTTATATGTAGGTGTATGTATGTGTTTGTAAATATGTATATAAAACTGTATATTAAAGTACCTCAATACGACGTACTTAATTTTCATAGAATCGGAGATACTGATTAATCGATCACAGTTTAAAAAATCATTATAGGATTTCAGAGTGCCAGACCAGGTGGTGTATAATAAACATATGGGTGATGAAACATATATGATAAAAATATTCAATGTAAATGCCGAAAAATAACCAGTCTGGCTTGCATAAATTTAATAGGTGGTGAATTCATATATAAAATCGCCAGTAGTGCGATATTATTTAAATCATGAACTCTGCGGAAGTTAAACAAAACTACCAGCCACATAAATGCAATGAGTGTAAGTAATTTGCACGAACTTTAGAAAAATTTTAATTTAATAAATTTGCAATTATTTTGAAAATTTTAGCCCATTCGGACGATTATGTACTTCATGTGCATATGCCCAACAAGAGCTTTAAATCGATTGCTTTCAATAAAAGTGAAACGGTATTCCACATAATCAAGAAAACAGTGGAGGAGTTTGGAAAAGATGGTCAGCCCCCTCCAAGCATTCAGCGTTATGCATGTCGCATGTTAAATGTGATTACCAAAGAAGTAAGTAGTGAAATGAATCTGGGAATTATTACTTATAGTAATTTTTGTCTTTTTTTGAAAACAGGTGCTATGGTTAGCACGAACAACGTCAATGGACAAGGTATTGTCGCACATACTATCACCTGGATGCTCCAATATTGACTGTCCCAACAACGATCCGATAAAAGCAAACCTAACAGAATGCAAGGGCACCCATCAAGGACGGCGATCTGTGACCACAGGAGTTTGGCGTGTGGAGCTACGAGTACGATATGTTCCCCACAAGATTCAAGATCTCTTCGACGAAGACAAAACTACATGCTTCTATTATTTTGATCAGGTAAAAATGAAACTAAATTTATTTTCGATAACCAGTAACCAAAATGTGGTATGCAGGTAAAGGACGATTACATTCAAGCAAATTTGACGGCCGTTGACGCCGATATAGCGGTTCAACTTTGCTGTTTGGGCATACGTCATTATTTCAAAAATATAACGCTTAAGGCGCCTGACAAGAAACAACACCTCGATTATATAGAGAAAGAAATTGGATTTAAATGTTTTATTCCGCAATCTGTGATAAGCACAACAAAACCAAAGAATCTAAAAAAAATGATCCAAGTTGGATACAAAAAAGTCTACAACTACAATGACATTGAGTACTTGACGAAGTATGTATTCGTATTCCTTAAATCCATCAGTTTAATCTTTAATTCGCAAATATTTGAAACAAACAGGTTCTTCTGTCTTCTGAAAAACTTTTTCCTAACCGATTTTGAACAATTTTCGGTTACCTTGAGTTCTGCTTGGAACATATCTGGAATCTTACACGTTGGTCCGCATATTGGTAATAATTAGATTTTTCTCATTTATCTGATATTAACTTGAAACTAACTAATATTTATATGTATAGGAATCTCTTACCAGACTCATCCTCAAGCAAGTTTAAGGAATGTAGCTCAGTTTAAGGATGTTGTTGCTATAAAAACCTGCGCTCTCCCAAAGGAAAAAGTGCCCATCGAGGCGGAGCAACAAAATTTAAATTGTAATTGTCAAAAGATCAAAACGCAAATCAAAATCTCTGCATCAAATATTGCTGAAACATTAATAATAACGTGTAACGGGGTTAACGTAAGTATAATAATAAGTATAATAATAATGTCCATGCATTCTAACGATTATTCTGAAACATATTACAGACTGCTGAGAGTATTGCTGATCTTATTGATGGCTATTGCCGACTTTTAACTAAAGATCTGGGATTTACAATATGGCAACGCGAGTCGTGTTTAAAGAACGCTGAAAGCTCAACAAAAACAACCAACGAACCAACCACGTCGTCCCCTAATAAAAGTAAACCTATGCTAACAGATGATTACGCTGAAATTGGCTTATTAGAAGGGGAAGGAGATTACTCCACACCCACAGGTAAAGAAAGGCTTCATCATCTAATTAAATCTTAAATTTCTAAAGGAATTCTGTCTATAATTTTTTAGTGCGCAATTACGAGCTAGATCGATCTCAAATAGTACTTAGTGCGAAAATTGGTGTTGGTCAATTTGGAGACGTTTATGTTGGATCGTACACAATACCAATATCAGCTAAAAAGATGAAGGCAAATGAGAGTGATCAAAGCAATAGCGATGCCAAATATGATGTCATCCAGGTTGCTGTAAAAACCTGTAAAGCTAATGACGACCCAGAAAAGACAGAAAATTTTCTTGCCGAAGCATGTAAATGAGTTAAAGAAAAACTAATATATACCGTACTCATTTTAAACAAGTTTATTTCCAGATATAATGCAAAAGTTCGATCATCCGCACATTATAAGATTGATTGGTATTTGCAGTACAATGCCTATTTGGATAGTAATGGAATTGGCCAAGCTCGGCGAGCTGCGTGCTTACTTGAAAACAAACAGTGAGAGGTATGTATTAAATATGATTCAAATCAATATTATTTGTATAAATAATTAAATTACTTGTCTTTTGCCAGATTGTCACACGGAGTTTTACTTAAATATTGCTATCAGTTGGCAACGGCACTGAGCTACTTGGAATCAAAGAAATTTGTTCACAGAGACATTGCGGCGCGTAATGTTCTTGTGAGCACGCCAACTTGTGTCAAGGTGAAGAACTAGAATGAAAAATTAAAACATCCTTAATATTAATATTTATACAATTTAAGTTGGCTGATTTTGGTCTGTCGCGCTGGGTTTCTGATCAATCGTATTATCACTCAACACCCACAGGTAAGCAAATTGTCTTAACCGATCTTCAATCAATACGAGCCTCATAAAATTTTCATTTCAGTTGCGCTGCCCATCAAATGGATGTCACCCGAGTCAATAAATTTTCGTCGATTTACGACAGCTAGTGATGTCTGGATGTTTGGTTGGTGAAATAAGGAAAAATGTATATATCATATATCATATAATTTACCTGCCATTAGGTGTTTGTATTTGGGAGATTCTGATGCTGGGCGTCAAACCCTTTCAAGGCGTGAAAAATAGTGATGTTATCACAAAACTGGAAAATGGAGAGAGGTTACCTTTACCACCCAATTGTCCACCCAGGTTATACTCATTGATGTCACAGTGTTGGGCCTACGAGCCGCTCAAGAGGCCGAACTTCAAGCGTATTAAGGAAACTCTTTAGTATGTTAACAAACTAAATTATTGGTCAATAAGATTTTAATTACTGTAATTTATAAATTCCAGTGAAATTTTATTAGAAGATAGCATCAGCTCGTCGGAAACTATGAGGCGGGAACACCGCCGTGTTGCAGGTATTTCTTGGCTAGGCGGCGAGGACAACGACATTCCTCCATTAAAGCCATCTCGAACAGTAAATGAAACTGGTAACTTATTTTGGGAATAGTATATGAAACACAACATTGTTAAAAATTGATCAAAATTAATTGCAGATATTTCAAGCTTAATGAACGTCAAGGAAGAAAATAGGACTTTACCGCAGACCTATATTATTGCACAAAATCCAGCAGTGCTGGCCCGACTTATGATGGAGAATCAAAAGCGTGGCATAAATCCGGCGGCCTACACAACCCCAGCTTCGGTATTTAATACTTTAGCCGTAGGAATCGATGTCACTAAATCGAATCATTCGCTTAAAACAACTAAACTCCCTGCAGCCGAACTCCTTAAACTTGATCCTGTCGCTGATTCAGAGAAACATCCAATCAAATTTCCTAATAATACCCCGTCTTCTCAAAATCTTAATCAATCTACATCATCATCTGTCAGTAGTTCATTTGACTCGTCTCCTATGCCAGCTAATTTGCATCCCAAGAATATTAAGCCTCAGGTATATGGATTATCGTCCGAGAATTTGCCACATAAAAATAATTTCATTATCTGTGCACCACATACGGAAAATGACTTTAATATGGACAAAATGCAGGAGTCAACGGCCCGGCTTCCTACAGGCTATAGTTTATATGGTAGTCTTGAAAGGCACCAGGTACCACCAATGGAGAAGGCTTTGCATTCAAAGGGTGGGAGTTTGGAGCGTCATCAATCTTTAATGGCAGCGCAAAATTTGATATTCCATAAGCCGCTCACAAATTTGGCGGATCGTTCCAGGAGCATGGAACGCAAAGGCATATTTCATGCATATCGTCAACAAATGAAAGCATCAATCGAATGCGAATCTCTGCCAGAAGAAATATATGACTTTGGTGGTGTCGGCCTTAAAACATGTGTGTCTGTGAAACAGAACAGCGAAGCTAGCGCAATGCAACATCCATCCACAATAAGCTCGTTTCAAACTCCGCCAGATTATAATGTGCTGCAAAACAGCTTTGGCATAGAATATGCAATGCATGACACAGATGATATTCCACGCAAATGGGATCGCCAATGGACAACGCTTCCTCCCCAGCTCCAGGTTGAGCTCAAGGACGACATTTTGGAAGGAGCCACCTGCGTGCAACTAAATACTGATGTGGCAAATCAGGTTTGCTGGACTGGATGACACATGACAACGAGACTCCTATTTTCCTTTTCGTTTTATATTCTTTTCATTTATTTCATCATTTAAATTTTAAGTTATTTTTTAAGATGTCGAACATTTCCTCGGTCACTAATGAAAAGTTACAATATCCATTTATAGAGCATTCCGCAACCAATTAGCGAAAAACTATGGCAACAACGCAAGGAAAGCAATAGCGATGGTGAATGGCTATATCAAGAGGAATTGGTCGTAAGTTGATAATAAAATTAATTGTTAACTATAACTATAAACCGCTATACTATTGTAATTACAGAGGAAGCGTTCCAGCCCAACACCAGCCGATGTTATGCTAAAACATCAGACGTTTAAATCGGATTCGATATTGGTTGGTCCGACCAGTTTACCTGATTGTTCGAGTGCGAACACAAGGCCAAAGATACCTAATCCAAATGTCTATCCACTTAAGTTAAATAGCTCTTCATCTGATTACTTAATGTCGTCTTTAGCGGCTGCAGAGGACACCGCAATGTCTCGAAATGGTGAAAATCAAGATGGATTCCGACCCGTGAATCGCACAAATGATGAGGTCTACTGTGCTACCACAGCGGTAGTAAAATCTATAATGGTGCTCACACAAGGTGTGGAAAAATCCCACATCGATGGCTACTTGAGTTTAGTCAGGAATGTTGGATTGGAGCTGAGAAATCTACTTAAATCAGTAGATAACATATCTATATTCTTTCCGCCGCAAGCTATAAAGTAATATAATAACTCCTAGCTAAATGTTGTACAAGATTTTAAATGATTTTTTGTGTTTTAAAGAGAAGTGGAGATGGCGCACAAAGTTCTATCCAAAGACATGCACGAGTTGGTCTCAGCCATGCGCTTAGCACACCAATACAATGATACTACTCTAGATAATGAATATCGCAAGTAAGTAGATCTAATATGATAGATAAATTTGTTCATATATGTTATAAATTTTACTTGAAGGAGTATGCTATCTGCTGCACACATATTGGCCATGGATGCCAAGAATTTATTTGATGTGGTCGTTTCAATAAGGAATCGTTATCAATCGCTCTCAGCGAAAAATGTAAACAAGCTTGCTCGAAAAGAATCAAGCGGATCTTTAATCTGTGAATCCGTCCAATTAGCTTCCGATAATGCTATTGCCGATGAATCGGTAAACACCATTGGATGCAGTATTGCAGACATCAGTCTATATGACAATGAAAATCTACAACAAGGCTTCAACAACCAACATTCACAATCGGCAAACAGCAGTGGCATTGTTGGTGACGGAATAACTCCAGGCAGCTTACACAGACCAAATGATATAAGCGATGAATCAAATGAACCTTTGAAAATAATAGAAGACACGTTAAATAATTCAGCTGAACACATGTATTGTAACACATCCGCCTTACATGGTCATGCATAAATTGTAAATTACTAATTTTCATAAACAATCGTATGTTTGCATTTCATATAAACAATGTTTACTTCTACAATTTAAAAAAAAATGCAAATTTTTTCTGTATATAACAAAACAAAATACGTATGTTTCATCAAGCATGTGCTTTTTTCATAAATGAGTAATTCATCTCAAGAACTCATACTTACCTACATATAGCACATACATATATTAAATGTTCATAAAAGGAGAACAGTCAACGACGGTCGGCAGTAAATTTCATTATTAAATCGTCAAGTAGTCAAAAATAATTCTAAGATTTAAATTATGTTTATGTAATTACAAAAAAAAAAAATAGTAAAAATCTGTGAAAAATTTGTACTTATTTCTAGATACAGAGTATTATTAGCTCCCTAATTCCTAACACATATATTTTAAAATCGACAAATCGGTGCGATTAGGGTCACCATCTTAAAGCATGTCCACTGGAAATTAATTCAGGATTTAAGATTAATAATGATTTTACTGCTACTTTTCCAAACGCATCAGTAGGGTTCCAACTTTAAAATTTAATGTGTATTCATAGCTGATGGCTACTTTTTTCAGATTCAAGCGGTTTTTCTTTTTAAACTTGCGTATACAGAGCTGAATTGTGTGAAACTTTCGCCACTTTACAATGATGTAAGTCACATAAAACGCGCCTTTTACGTGTTTTATTGATCTAACAGTTTATTTTTGAGTTTAAAAAATTAAAAATTGCTATTAGCATATCTCTTGAAATATAACAAGCAAATTTTTGTTTTTTAAATAGTTTATGGGTATGCTTGAAAAACTTATTAAGTTAATTAGGACATGCAATTTGGTAAAGGTATTTCGATAGGTAAAAAAATTAATCCCAAGCTTCACAACTATATATTTAATATACACGGTATAAAAACTACACAAAGACAATTGTTTAACAAATAAATTGCTTACTTAATAAAGCACGAAAGTAAGCGTATGTTATTGATAGTTGAATTTTTGTGAAGATGAAATAGTTTTTTTTTTGCAGGTAAAAGTGTTTAAGAATAAATTGTCCGTTCAATCCATTCCTCTAAGGTAAATGTGGCTGTTTCATTTCTTTCAGTATCTCTTTCTTTAAATATTTCTGCAAGTATAAAAAATATTTTAGAAACTATGATAATTTATTTTATATTGCTTAATTACCAATATATGTCTTAATCTTCACTGCACACAAAAGAAAATCGTCGAATGCAATTTTGCCATCTCTAGATCCATAACGATGCCCCAAGGCATTAAGGACACGATTGTTTAAATGATAACCTGCTGAATTAAGTGCTTCACGTAGCTGAAATCCTGATATTCTTCCACAATTTTCGTTATCGTATGTCTTAAAAATCGCTTTCCATTTGGCAATATCCGAAAGCAAGGTCTCAAACTCTTCAAACCCAAGTTTCCCCGATTTATCAGCATCCAACATTGCCACCATTGAACGGCAAACGTCTTTGGAAAAGCCATGAGTCTCGTCAACAACGGGAGCTATAGGATTGCGTTTCAAATTTAGTTATCCTTATCAGCTACTCATATAATTAGCATTATTACCTCTTGGCTGTTCTTCTATCAGCCTTTTATTCGACTGTTCATTCATTCCCAGTTGTTCCTCGAACGGTGTACCTTTAAGGAATGGTCCACAAATAAGGGAAAGAATTCCACATGGATTACCAGTTTCATCTCCAGCGCCTGCCTGAGTTTCAAATGCATTGACCGCTTGTTGCCGACTAAACATTACAGGCTTTGGCAAATCTAAAATTCAAACAATAGAACACAAGGTTTATTCAAAGTTTAAAAAAATATAGGAATATAATTACTGTTAACTAACCATCACGCATTGAGTGATCTAAAATTAGTTTTAGTTCCATCCAATCTACTTCCATATCTTTACCAGCAATGCTGTCAAATAATCGACGTAAGCTATCTTTTTGTGGATCCACTGGTTTTGGAGTTGGATAACCTGGCACTACCTTTAGGACCAACAATATGTTCGAAAAAGTAAAGCATTTCAAAGTATATATTTAAACTTACATTATCCGTTTTTTCTCCGTAGCCAACATGATCATCATTCTCTCTATATTAAAGCGAAAAATTAATTGAATGATGAAAATGCAATGAACTTGTATTTTGTAATTGAAGCTGCCATTTTTTTAAATTAGTTAGAATTCTAATATTCACATATATTTTATAAGGTCAAGGGGAGAAAATTAAAATTATTAGATTGTTTTCTTGAAAAAATTATAATAATATTATTTGTTGATGTACATGATATTTTATAGCTTTAATTAAAAAAAATGGAAATGGAAAATTTAATGGAGCTTTACTTTTATTTATTATTTCAAACATATATTTCACATTTATTTCAAGAAAACATTTTACATCTTAGAATTAAAAAAAAATAAAATGAAGAAAACCATTTCGAATTTCATATATTATCCATATTTTTTCAATAGAATTTGTTTAGTATTCGATAAAAACAAAATAAAACTGTTAGACCTTTTTAAAATACGTTTACTACATTACTCGTTTAAGAAGTATGGACGGAGCGGTAAAAATAATATTAAATGCCTAGGGATAAAAACGCCGCTGTAAAGCCAACAAAAGCTGTTAATTTTAAATGCATAAAATAGAATTACTCAGGACATCTAGCTACCTACAAAATTAAACTTATGATAAATTATGCATTTAGTCAGATACCCACACCACTTTCAAAAAGATTGAATGGAATGATTTCAATCTGCAGCCGCATTATATTTAATATACAAACTCTTCTGCATTTGCATTGTATACGCACTCCATATTATTTTGAGATTCAGAAAAGACACGAATGATGAACTCGCCTTCCTCATTTGGATCAAATGTTGATGGCACAATTAGATAGTGCCCGGGAGGTAAGTTAAAACGAGCGCATACCTTTTTAAATAAGTATAAAAGTCATTTTGATTAAGATCTAGTCAATGGAAATTAACGTACCTCTCGCGTATTAATAAAGTGCGGCGATCGTCCAACTGACGACTTGTATTTAAAGAAACTCAGTCCTTGTGGACGAACTGCAAGTTCGTGATCGTTTAAATTGTAAATTGCAAAGCCAATTGTTAAACATTCCATTCCCTGATTTCGCTTGGATCGGCGATTTTTCTGCATTAGCGCCACAATAACTGTACAGTTTCCTTCCTCGTCCTCTTCGTCGGGATCGACAAGAGAAATAATGTACTGAGGATTATGCCAGAAAGTGTCAAGAAAGTTACGGCAACCACCCGCAGTTACGCCAGGAGTCCATTCACCCTCATACATGGACATCTCCCATTTACGTTTGGAACTTTGCTGCTGATCCAATAACGAATCCGGCGATAAATTACACAGTTCGACGCGATCGAAGTGACTTAAGAAATCCTGGAATGACATCCAAAATTCACCATCCCTGTCGAAGTTCAAGCCAATCTCTTGTTTCTGTTCTTCCGGTATATAGCGCCACTCCGGTGAACTGTCACTCCATGGACCATTCCACTCTGCCTCATTTCCCCATGGATTGCGCATACGAATCATTGGAATCTTGCCTTGACGATTTGGTGTCACAATATCAATCATGCAAACCTGTTGATTAGGTCCAGGATAAATTAGAATTTGAAAAATTTGGCAAGACTTAGCAATACAACCTTTGTAATGGAATAGGCATGTCCACGAATTAAGCCCGTTTGGGTCTCAGCTTCTGTCACATTGGGGTCTGCTTCAAGCGAACATCCCATCATGGAGTTACGTTCGGCAGCTTTCTGTAGTATACTAAATAGATTTCCTGGCGCTTCTTTTAAATCATACCACTCGCTGACACCGCCGGTAAAATCTTCCATAGCCTCGCATGTAGTGCCTCCCTTAAGAGCCTCATAAGATCCATGTAACCTAAGGTGTATACTCATTAATCAAATAATAATGACAGTATATATTATAATTCTACTTGGCATATGCCTTCTCCAGGAGTGCACTCCAGAATTCATTTTTCTCCGCTGAATGCATATAAAGTAATTCTCCACGGCTGGTAGGCAATCGATCATCAATAATAACGTCGACCCATTTACCTATTTTATTTACAAAGAGATTTAAATATAATATTTACATTTAAGAATATGAATTTTATTTTTTAACTTAACTTTATCTTTGAATTTTAAACCAATTAAAAAAATATATATATATTTTTTAACTTGGATTCTAATATAGGTTGCATTATATAATAATAATAATATCAATAATTATAATAACAATGTTAATAATAATGATAATAATAATAATATCTGATGTGAAATCATTGTTTAAAACTTATTACCGTATTGCCAAAAGCGGAAGTGAAATATTCCCGCATAGTTCTCTTCAAAACTTTGTTCTGGAGGAATTACACGGAAAAACAAAGATGATTCTTGTGTAAGGTTTGCAGTGGCAGCCAATAACCAACAATCTCCAAGTTCGCCCTGTTGCACATCAAATCTTGAGTAACCTTCGACGAAGAATTGCGGATTGTCAACGATTTCCTATGATAGATACAAAAATGTTAATTGTTTCATCAAAAACAGTGTTCTTCTGTGAACTAATGGAAGACTCACATGGGGACGCAACCATTCAATATGGCGGTCTGGACGACGCGAAAACATGAGCGACTCATTGCTAGCCGGAAAAAGTGGATCCTCGAACAGCGATCCATTCATCAGGGAGTTCTTTAACAATGTCTCATAATCCTGCACATCTGAATACTGACCCAGATTGGAACTGGTTTCCCCCAACTAGAAAGATACATTTATTTTTAAATGCTACTCAACTAAAGATTATTAGAGTGTTCTATTTTTTACATTTGAATGACATACAATGAAGAAATAAATTTGTTTATTTTTAAATCCTGTAGACAACAATTTACAATTATTAAATATACATGAATATAACCTGATACCAAAGGTATACGAGTAAATTGGGTTTTTACAAAGACCGTGAAGCTATCTGGCCGTATGTATGAACGCAACTTTTATCGACAACCCTAACACAAGCACTTGAAATCTGGAATATTTATTCGTCCTTGGGGCTGAGTCCACTAAGGGCTTGGAAGTCAACAAAACCACATAACTCTTTATTCACAATTTAGAATTTGGTCAAATATCAAATATCAATATATTGCCGCTTTAAATATATATATATATATACATTTACTATTTTGTTTTTAAATTAGAAGTGGAAATGTAACGCTCACAAGCTTTTGACCATTATCGCTTTAGCGTTATTATTATAGTGACTATGTTTTGTGTGGAATGAATGCAATTCCTACAACTCTTTCTAAATATCCTTGACCAGAATAAGTTTTCAAGTTGCTCAAAAACAAAGCAGCATTATTCTTCAAATTTGATTACAAAATTCACAGTAGCACAGTTCAATATTAGCACCTACAGTTTGTGCGTCCAGTAATGGCCAAATATTATAAATGCACAAAATAAGCATCGCTATAAGGTTGATTTAAAGCAGGTCACATATAATTTAAAAAGTAGATATTAAGCGTTTATTATTTATTACGAAAAAAACTAATTAATATGTAAAAAAATATTTCATAAATATCAATTTCAAATTATCTTATATATTGGTATTCTGAAAATTCCACAAAAAAGACTATAATAAAATATTTCATCATAATATCAGAATGTGTCTGTGTAAAATTAAAATATTCCTTAAGAGTGGAGCGTTTTACTTCATAAATAAAACCGACGAAGAAACTTAAATTACTAATATATACCTTATTTGTGAAATTAAGAATATGATTTTGTTAAAAATTACTTATGTACACGATATTTTTTTTACAATTTTACAAAAATTTAAGACCACAAATAATTTTATTTTTCAATTTATTCGAAATATTTTAAGTGAAAATACACACGAAACGTTGTAAGCGAAATGTGATTGTATGTGTAAAGAAGAACTTATTCGGAAAATTAAAGATATTAATTTGGCACATACGATATTTCCGCGCAAAGTGGTCAATATTTGAGCGGTACCAAATGGAATAAATTAATATATTAAATTTAGGTAGTATATTATTTTCAAAAAGTAGAAAAAGTGGGAAAAGCCTATATTCCGCTCAATTTCAGAACTAGGTTTACCAAATTCGGCAGATAGATTGCTGGGAATTTTACGTCTTTTAAGATGGGAAATTTTGCAAAGTCGTGCATCTCCATAAAAAAAACACTTTAAAAATTATGCTACAGTTCACCATACTTCCATCTCCACACAAAAAGTTGATTTGCTAGTATAACATAGGTATCAGATAATTATGCAATCGTCGACGCCCGGACTGGAAATTTCTCACTTGTTTTACAATTGAAAACTAGTCTCAAAGCTAATTCCCAAACGTTTGCATACCTTTCCTTCCTTTGTTTCGTTTTAGGTGAAATGCATGGGAATGGTAAATTAAATTTAAATATTATCATGTACAAAATAAATTACATTATATTGGTGTATGTTTTAAATAGAAGTAGTTTGCAATAATAAAAAACACGAACACAGAGAGAAGTCATTGCAGAAAGGACACTAGAACTGAAGTACTTACGTTACCATAAAAATAAGTTTGACGATGCTTCGGTGCATCGACTTGCAAGGTTTGCTAAGTTTTAAGTTAACGTAGGTCAAAAATGTTAAGTGTATTAGAGATAAAATATCAATGTATGCGCAAATTGTATGACTCTTAGCATAAGTTGTTTAGTAGTTAGATTTTAAATGATTGATATTTTAGGTAAGCCACTTACGACTCGCATGTTTTTAATGCTTGGCAAAACACGCTTCGTTTCTGACTCCTTTTTAACAAAGATCTCGTTGATGACAGAGCCAACGACTTCCTTGGCGGCACCCATAGCAGCTTCTCCAGCAGCATTCAGAAACTCTTGGCCAGCCTGCCTGAAGAATCCTTTTAGCTCATCCATCCCTGAGTTCTTTTCTGATTAAAAGACTATAAGAGAATAATATTTTTTATTACTTTACTTACTTTTTTATACATTTTTTATCTATTTTAACAAAAAGATTTAGTTATGAAAGCCTGATGCTTGCATGTTTAACATTAAACCTGCTGACAGTATTGACATTATATTAACATTTTAATCATAATACTACTTTAATTATCTTAAGTAATCAAATACATTTGAAGTCATTATTATTGTAAGTCACGCAATGAGAGTTACTTAATGGGCATCTGGTTAATTAAATAAAATATTAATTATACAAGGACAAAAACAAATTTTAAAGGAAATTCATCAAATAAATTTAAAGAATTCAAATTTACTATAATTTTAGAAGCAGAATATATATAGGGTAGATATTATATTGAGATTAAAAATAATATTCGTTTTGGTCAAAGTTTTGATAGTTGAAAGGGATTACTGGTGAAAGACACACTCCAAATTCCATAGGCATTATGTTGACTTTTTCGATTATCTTTTGCAAATATAAAAACAGAACCTGTGAACTTTCGAGCTTTGCCTGACGCATCTATGTATGTAGAAATATTCGTGATATTCCCACATTCATGATTACCTACATACTTATTAAAAAGTGACATCATACACATGCACATATATGTATACATATATATTGCTTTATAAAAATACATATTCTGGTGATTGTATTAATAATCGCCTTTGAACTTGAAAGCCTTTCTCAATAATACAATCCAATATTACACATTGGTCTGTGTGAGTGCATTAATTAAATTCATAAGTTTTTAATCTCAGACATATTTTAATTCCGGCCGCGAAGTTGAAACAGGTTTAATTGATTACAAAAATTAAACGAACAACAAATATTTATGCTACTGCGGCACATTTATAGCTGTATATAAATAAAAAATATATATAAAACGACTAATAAAAGACACATGCCTATTAATAATA
The DNA here is from genome assembly GCA_037043605.1 of Drosophila multiciliata. Taxonomy (NCBI): domain Eukaryota; kingdom Metazoa; phylum Arthropoda; class Insecta; order Diptera; family Drosophilidae; genus Drosophila; species Drosophila multiciliata. The sequence continues at coordinate 4,276,568 of JBAMBF010000589.1, forward strand.
TATAACTATATTATATCAAAATAAACCTTGTCGATTGAATAAATGCTTTCTCTTTCACACACTTGTAAAGTTTCACTTCCTAATATCAACGATTCCCGCACACACATATATATATATGAACACATATGTTTGTATTTAATAGCATCAACAATTTTTTTACAATTGCTATGTAGTTACTCACTTAAAAAATTGTTGTATATTTCCACGCGCTTAGCAAACTGGTCGCTGACTGTTTCTCTTAAGCAGTGAGCTGCCAACTGCTTAAGCGTTTGGCCGAAATGGGATCAGATGGTTTTTTACTCGAAATTAAATATATTTTTGTTCGATAGTTCAATTATCGATATCAATGTCATAAATGTTAGAAAGGAATAATTCGGTAATGTTCCAAAGAACAACTTTGTACATATATCTATTAATATTATTTTTGTATATAAGTTGTGTAGAATAGGGTTACAGTTATTATTACTGAAATAGCAACATTTTAAGAAATAATATAGAGTTCAAAAGGCAGTGTTTGTTTGATTAGGCGAACAGCTGTTTAATGTGATAAGTTACGCGGGAGTCCGTTAACTATTTAAATCTTGTAAACACGATACGTATTAATAAATCATTATCAGATTCGGTAAAGAAACCATTACCGAATCTGATAAAGATATTTAAGAATGAAAATATAAAAACTAAGCGAAAATACAATCTCATAATGAAAATATTAGAACATAAATATATAGAAATTATAATGACGTTTTATTATGCTGATTTTAGTCTATTGAAGGAATAATCATTTAAACTGCAAATATGTTTAATAATTTGTAATTTTTATTTATGTTTTGTGGATTGCAAATTGCGCAAATTATTTTTTGATGGAACCAGTTCAGTTCGTGGCGCAGTTTTAATGAGCTGTAGATCACCCTAACAGCCCTGCCAACTTGTGTATATCTGGCGTTGAGAAAAAAATGCATCCATGAGATTAAGATACATACAACGAGCCGAATAAAAGTGTATAGGTATTTTTAATATACACATTAATAGCTAAACAGAATTTAAATATTACAATAAATTGATTTCAGGAACTAAACTAGATGCTGGCAGCTTGAAACATATACAAAGCAATCATGACACGATCAGTTGCCTTTTCATCAATGCTTTGGTTATTATTAATTATTTCAATAGTGCCTTATACTCGGTCTACGCAGTCTGGCATTTACATTGATAATGGCAAGGATCAGACAGTTATGCAGCGCCTCCTTACCGATGATGATAAGGTGGATGTGTCATATGAAATATTAGAATTCTTGGGAATATCCGATCGTCCCTTTCATCATAAGAGTCACGGTTTGTCCTTGAGAAAATCAGCACCCAAATTTCTTCTCGATGTTTATAATCGGATTACTGCCGAAGAGGGACTTAATAAAAATAATGATCACCATCGCTCCAAACGCGATGCCGATGAGGATGATGAAAGTGAGCTAAACTTTATAACGGATCTGGATAAACGTGCGATAGATGAGAGTGATATTATAATGACATTCCTTAATAAACGAAATCACAATGTGGAGGAAATGCGTCACGAGCACGGGCGAAGATTATGGTTTGATGTCACAAATGTACCCAGTGAAAATTACCTAATGATGTCCGAGCTGCGTATCTATCAAAACTCCAATGAAGGCAAATGGTTGACAACAAACAAGCAATTTACAGTAACGGTATATATGATCCAAACGGGAGGATTGCAAAATACCCTGGAACCATTATCATCCCTTAACACCACCGGCGATTATGTGGGATGGCTGGAACTGAATGTCACAGAAGCCTTGCATGATTGGCTAACAAATACTAAAGAAAATCACGGTATTTACATTGGAGCACATGCTCTGAACAAACCTGATCGAGAGATCAAACTAGATGATATTGGTTTAATACATCACCGTGTAAAAGTTGATGACGAATATCAGCCATTTATGATTGGTTTCTTCAGAGGTCCTGAGCTGATTAGGGCAACTTCGTCAACCGCACATAGCAATCAAAAAAGAAGGAAAAGAAGCGCACCACATCAGCGAAAGAAAAATAAATCGGAGCCACCAGTAAATCCATTAGTGGATAATGTAATCGAAAATACTCGTAGCTGCCAAATGCAAACACTCTACATTGACTTTAAGGATCTGGGCTGGCACGATTGGATAATCGCACCAGATGGCTACGGTGCATTCTATTGCAGCGGTGAATGTAATTTCCCACTTAACGCTCATATGAATGCGACAAATCATGCGATTGTGCAAACTTTGGTGCACTTGCTTGAGCCGAAGAGAGTGCCGAAACCATGTTGTGCACCCACAAAATTAGGCGCCTTGCCGGTTCTATATCATCTCAACGATGAGAATGTCAACTTGAAAAAATATCGCAACATGATTGTCAAATCTTGCGGGTGCCATTAATATACAAATTTTTATTTGATAAAAATACAGTTGTGCTTTTCTCATTTAACTTATACAAGTCTAATTTTCATTGAAATACGAAATTCTTTACAATTTTGCGTTCGTATGTCAAACTCCATATCTCTATTACTCCAATTTCGGAAAAATATGACGATCAAAAACAACAAAATTAAGTACACTTACAGATTGTGCTTAAAATGACTTTAAAAAAAACAAAAAACTTAAAAGTATCGTAATCAAATTCATTCCATTTCGGTTGAAATATTTTGAATAACAAAGATTTTTCCATATACAAACTAAATTTTTGAATGCAAAGTCGTTAAATTTTTATTTTTTTGCAACATGTCACGAATAAATGGCATTTCTAAAATGGCTCGTGTTTTAGAGAACTGTATTTGACTGTATTTAGTTGTATATTACTATACTATTTGTGTACTTCAATGTACAATGTAATTTTTTTGTAATAATCTCAATATATATTTTGTAAAAATAAACCAAATGTATTATACAAAATCTCATAGAACAAACAAACATTTGAAATTATAACATAAATTTTTACTTACATTATATGTTTTGATATGTGTACGTTATGTAATCTTGTCTTCATTATTTTTTGATATTATAGATGTATTTTGTAAAACATAACTGATGTATTTAAAAGAAACTTAATTGTGTATCCAATGGTGTCGAAATGCAAATAAATCCATTATTAAATCTCCAACCCTTTTGTCAATGAGAGCCGATATAAGGCGTCCATCAAAGTTGGGAACAGTCACTTTTAAATTTACACATGCCTTCCTATAATATATAAATAATATAAAAAAACATTTAAAAAACTTGCAAGTAAAATCGATCGATAACAAAAAAAAAATGTAATATATTTACTTACAAAATTTCCTGTACTGGAATTTTATTTCTAAAATATTCCTTAAGGATTAACTCCCCTTTTTGGACATTGGCACGTGAAATGCTTATCATTGTATCTGGATTTTTGCCATATAAGATCACATATATATGTCGACTAGGGGACACAATCGGCCTGGCAAACTTTCCAATCACATTGTCTATGTAAGTTGCATCATTAATTTGGTAAAATTGATCGGGCTCATCTTCGGTATAAAGCAAAAAAAATTGCCTTTCAATCAAATGTGAATTGGTATCTGCTTTTTTAATTAAAGCAGATTTATCACCAACTTCTTGATGCCAAATAAAGTGAGAGTTAATTGTTCGCAAGTATTGATAGTATTGTGTAAATTTAACTCCATAGCTGATGTCTAGACACTTTTTAAAGCCGGAAATCGCATCCTCATTTTCAAATATCATCGAGAATTTTGTGGAGAGAAGGGAATATTGCCTCATCATATTATTATAGCTGCGCCATTTATCTGATTCGCTGCAGTGCATTAAGAGATAACGGTAGCCCTTGAAGAATAGTTGTCGTAATTTCAGCAGTAACTCAAAATCAGATTTCAAGACTTCCATCCAAATCCATTCGTCAATAAAAAAGTGAATGTGAGTCTCCTTCGATGGTATCGGAATATCGGTGATCTGTTCTACACCCAATTTATTGCAGCCTATAAAGATAAATATTAATTACAAAAGAATACATGTAATAGGGTTATAAAAAAATAAATAAAAAAACATCAAGCTTACCAGCAAACATAGCTAATGCGAGGGGAGCAACAATAGTTGCATATTTAATATTATTTTTCTCTTTAGTACAGACCATCCATTCTGTGCAGATGTGCTGCGAGGATATATTCAATGGATCAAAGAGGTTACGGAGCACAGAATTGGGATGCACATGCAAGTTAAACGAGTGCGCCGAATTTAGGCATTTGCTTTTATAATCTAAGGCACAAATGTTGGGATACAAGCCGCCCGTTAGAGCTGCTTTCACCAATGGCCATTTATTCGACATCAGATTGATGCTATTCCAACTCAATTGTCCTTGGGTATGGATTAAGTTGGCAGCTCGCAGAGCTTTGATAATACTATTGCGTGTAAAATTGATTTTCTCCATTAGACCATTTACCATAAACTCATATTCATCTGTTAAATATAATGGGGGTGTATTATTTTTTATAAAACGTTCTTCCCATTCTTGAAATAGACGAATGAATATTAAATGATCGGATGCTTGATTGCCTGCCAATCGAGAACGTTCGCACTTTATACGATTTTGAATATAAATTGTATATTGATTCCATAGGGAGTCAATGTCCTCGTTAGAGGGTTTGCGCAACGGATCATCCGTGGACATGGCGCTCACTATGGTTAGAATAGGATCTAAGCATTGCAGTAAAATGCCATAAACTATTGTACGTCCAAGTTGGCAAGGCAATGGGACGTTAATCAATCGACAGCCCAGCCAAGTGACATCCTCCATTTCATCCAATACATCAATCTTCTTTAAGAACTGCACCGTCTGGTGTATATTAACAAGCGGCGGTGGTGCAATCGTATAACTTAGGTATTCACTTATAACCGTATTTGGCGATAACAGTTTGACAAGCAAACAAATTTTATCCAGTGGCATTGTCTGTATCTCTGGCCTGCCTGTTACATCTAGTTTATCAAACGTTTTTCTTGTGATTAAACGAAAGCAATGTCTCTCAGCAACAGCTGAAAATGTATATTGTAAATACCAGTATTATTTATATAATTAAAAAAAAAAACTAACCTTGAGCGTCAAGCATAAGCAGCCTTTGCAATAGACAATCTTTAGATACCCATTCATATTTTTCCTCGGTGTTGTTGCAGCTGACATCGTAAAAGGTTTTTCTCTGACAGGCAGTATCAATTAGGTATTGAAACGTTATCGGTAGTGGCAAGGACCCAACGATATCTGTGGCCAGAACCACTTTTATGGTATCAGTCTCAGTGTTAACTAAGGCATTTAAACATTCCATGTCCATGCTCGCGTGCAACAGAAATATGGCTAGTTCATGTAAATGTGCTGTTAAAAAATGACTCAACAACATATAGTTCAGTTTAACCAAATGATTGTACGTCGGTAAAAGGACCAAAATATTCCCTGAAAAAAAATATATATTAAAAATTAAAAATAAAAGTTTACACTGCATTTGATACGTAATTTATTAAATAAAATGTATTCCCCATTGTTGCTAATCAAGTTTAAAATTCGGAACGACACATAAAAAACAGATATTGTATTTGTTGTCTTAAATTATAACCATTTAAAACTATTTAACAGACATGTGTAGAAAGACAGGCAGGCAATGTTATGGAATTGATTTTACAATTAAACCTATCTCATATAGGTATAACACTCGTGATTAGATTTATCAGGCAGGTAATTTGTTCTCAATTTGCTTCAATTGCTTTAAAATTTCCGATTTCTTTTTCGCCTTTTCCATTTGATCTTTATCGAGTTTAGTTCTATCCCCGGCTTGGATTTTACTCTCGATTTGCTCAATTTCTCGTAACTTCTTGCGCAATTTCTTGATTTGTTTGGCAACATCAATCTCTTGAGCGTCGCTTAGAGTTAGCGCAGCATCCAGAGTATTTGTTAACTTTAATAAATCGCTCGAATCTTTTGCATCTGTCGTCGTCGGTTTTGCTGTCGTTGTTATTGGTGCATTGTTAGTAGTTTCCTTCTTTACTTTTGCCTTCTCCTTTTTCTCGCGCTCCTTTCTGATCTCAGCGGCTAAGAGTGGGCACATGCCGACCGGCACTCCAGTTACCCTTTGGGCAACAAATTGTTTGCCTTTGCTTTCGTATAACGGGACTTCTTCCTGTGGCACATAACCATCTTTGACACGACGCTCTTTGCGCCAGGTGCCATCCGGTCGCTTCGTTGCAGGTATAACTTTGCCCTTATTTATTTCAAGATCCGTGCTCATTTTAATTAAACAATGCAAATATGAATTCTGGCTTGTATCAAAAATAGTATTATATTGCAAATGATCCATGTATCGATATACACATAGAGGTGGACTTATTTACTGTACAGTATGTATGTATGTTTATACGATAATCCGAAAATATTTTTCATGAATCGTAAACTAAACCTTTATATTGTAAACGCATTTTATTAAAACTTATCCTATATATTTTTTAAATAATAATATTTTCGTTTATCAAAGTATATCTTACCTGGTGCGTAATTGGGTTTTGTGCATATAAGATACATAATATTGATTATAGTGTCGTAATCTACATAATCAGGTCTAAGGTTTTTCACAATATATCCATGGAGACCAGAAGTGTTCAGAATATCAATACATTCTTGGTTTCCCTTAGACATGGCTGTAGTTATAGCATTTTTATGAGCATTATCCAATATATATGGATTGGCGCCCATGAACAAGAGCAATCGAATATGGTTAACATTGGCCAACTGTGAGGCAATAATTATCGCTGTCTTTCCCGTAAATGAATGTTGATAGTTCACCGGCACCATCTCGTAATTTATTAAATATAGCAATGGCCGAATGCTAGCATCATTTCCATTATTATCGTATGCCTCTAGACATTTATCGGTTTGTTCATTTCTTAGACGGTTTTTTTGAAAGTGAGTATTTTTGTATATCTCCGGACCTTTATGAATGTCAGCCAAAGGAATGCAGCTTTGAATTTCCTCCAAATACAATATGTGTGTGCCAGCGTGGCTCGGTTGATTCACACCAAACGCAAAGCCTTCCGCAAAAAAATTCAAAAATCGCGAAGAATTGTATGTTTGAGAAAGTAATACTATGCGTAGATTTTGATTCAAATTAACCGCTTGTTTTAACTCCAAAAGTAAGATATCAGTATAAGAAATGTGCAGATGTACATCGTTAACCACAATGTGGCTAATTTGACTGAGTTTTTTCGAATCCTTGCCACACAGTGAGCGCATAAAATATTCGGCCGTTGTGTAGACGATATGCGTTCGAGAGCTAATGTTACAAAGCTTTGGCACTTGTATTCCCACAGTATGTCCAACACTTTCACCCAAACACTGGGCGAACCGCTGGCAATTATATTCTGCCACTATATTGTCTCTTTCGATGCAGATAATTAATAAGTTAGCTTTCTTCAACTGGGCATCATGCAGAATAACTAGAGGGAATAGTATGGATTTGTCCACGGCAAGATGTCCATTGAATGCCACTACGCGATGCGAATAAACTGACTTCAGTATGTTGTCGATACACGAATAGCCTGCAGAGCTCGATAAATACTTGTCACACTGCTCCGTTCTGGGGAGAATTGTTGTTGGCGGGTCCAAGGCTGCCAAAGGCATTCGAAGAGTCGGTAAATTACCTCTCCATTGATCCAAGTAAGCAGACATCTCATCTACTACCAAGTTATTTGTAGGCGACAATAATGTGTAAATTTCTCTTACTGTTGATCGGCACAGATTCAGCGATTTTGGCTCATTTAAGTAGTGCTTACATGATCGCTTAAATATTTTCACACATCCCTGTCCATTGCTGATTACATACTGGGAACGTAAGCCGAGAGCACATGCATATGTAGCGAGAAAATTCTGCTCAGATGAACGAAATGTACAAGCAAATTGTTGACAGCAACGCCGACCGGCAATAAAATATAGTATTTGCTGGGGAAAGAATTTATTTTGCAGTGCTTGATCCATGCTAGTTTAATTTCGAAATTTTAGTTTAAACTTGTTTTGACATACAAAATGACTCGACTTTCCGTTACATTTGCAACACTTTAACCAACTAGGAACCATGGAATGGAACTCAGCCTGATCGGATTTCTATTTCAATTCCTTCATTCTTTACACTTGCCTACATTTCGATTACTAAATTTATGATCTACCAAAGCGATAATAAGTATGAAAAAAAATCGAAATCGATGGCAATGATTTAAAATTATTTTTAAGTAAATATGAAGAGTTTGTTCATATCATATTTCAATGTTTTTTAGGCAACTCATAAGAATTGCTTTTACGTAATCCAATTATATTGTTGACACTTTTATTTTAATATTTTTGTAACATTTTATCGAATATTTAACAGTTTGTTAATAAATTATTTTTTTTTTTATAGATATTTATTTATTTTTATACACGCAGACTTTGCTAACAATGCAAAACTTCTTCGGCGACTCCATAAGGTATATATTTTTTGATCACAGCTATAAAGTTGTTTTGATAAATCATAGAATCAACCTTTATGTTTTTGCCCGATCGAAACGGACCAGCATATCATATAGCGCACATAGGAAAAATCACTGATGCTGGATTCCTACATTTGACACCCGTTGATTACAATGTAACCAAACATTTGTGAAACAGATCACATATAAACTTAGTTTGCTGACTACGGTGTGTAATAATTATAATTATGCAAGTTTCGACGTTTCTAAGATAGCCCCCCTCTTTCATGTGGATCATGATTTTTTTGTATGACATCACTGCATTTGAATTTGTGGTTACCGAAATCAGTATGTAGGAAAAACTCATACTTACACCCTACAAGTCTCGAATTTTTAGCATTGGGTCACCAAATGAAATAGGTACTTTAATAATTGTCTTTTTTGATGATCGGAATACAACGCCAGCGTAATTTCAATTAAAAATTGATGTTTTTATTCATACCATATTGACAAAGTAATTATATATATCTATATATATATATATATATATATTTTTTTTTTAGAGAAAATTGGATTTGTCGACCGAGTTTTGGGATCCACTGCTTTGATTTGACCAAGAGTTGCCGCCAGGAGGGCCGCCATTCTGTAATTGATGTATCACAAATAAGTAATCTGAAGAGAGTCGTTATTGCGGCTGTTTTACTCTTACCTGGTCATTGGAAGCTGAACTGTCGCCTTTGTTCATGCCGCCAGAACCGGAGTTGTTTGGATTGTTTGGTCCTTTGCGGCTACCTGAGTTATTCATATTGGAAGCGTTGGAATGCTGCCCGCTGTTTTGAGCCATCCATGATAAAAAATTTCCTCCCTGAGAAGTAACTGAAAGAGTTTTTTGTTTGAAACAATGATATTGTATAGAAGGCTTGCCTGCTGATCCTGGTTTTGATTTTGCAGCTGATTGCCAAGAAGGCTCCACTGATTCAACGCAGCAGCAACCAAAGCAGGGTTCATCGGCAATGAGTTTAAATTAAGTCCGACGCCTAATGGGTTGTTCATGTTTTGCCCTTGATTTGAAGAGCTGGATCCTTGAGAATTTATGCCTAAAGCTTGTAGGTTAGGCATGTCCAAATGTCCCCTGTTCATCCAACCGCCATTGCCTACGTTGCCATTGTGTGGCTGATTCATACCATGAAAATTATTCTGCCTATTATAGGGAATACCACCGCCACCACCATCTTGGCGGTTCATGTTCCCACCACTATTGTGATTACTACTGTTCGTGTAACCCCCGTTTAAATTTCCACCAAAATTATTTCCACCCATTCCGTAGCCACCACTGCCAATGTTGCTGTGACTATTGCCGATTGCAGTGTTATCACCACCTCCGTGTGCAATGTGTTGGTTATTACCTCTGTGATGTCCGCTACGGCCTGAATTCATGTGATTTCCTTGCGGATGGTACGAATGCATCCCGTAACTATTGCCCGTGTTATAGCTGTAATTTTGCGCCTGATGACTCCGGTTCTGTTCGGCTTTGGGCGCCGCATTTGAAACGTGCACAGACACTCCTAATGAAGGTCACATAATCACAAATATGTTTCGGGCCAATAATATATTCTTTACTCACCCTTAATTATGTGATCCTCACCGCAGAGAGATTGGGCTACATCTGGATCAAGGAATGTCACAAAGCTAAAAGCTCGAAATGGTCGGGGAATGAAGACATCGGTTACCTCGCCGAATTTCGAAAAGTATTCCCGCAGATCATCAGAGTTAATATCCTCCGTGCAACGGCCAACGAATACCTTACATGGCACTTGATGACCCATACCCTATAAGAGAAAATTAATTAAAGCTGAATGTCTTTGAAATAGCAGAGTGCTTGTCAGACCTTAGAGTTGGGCACTTTGACTTCACACCAACGGCCATCGATTAAATGCCGATTTGCGAGTACACGCATTTGTGCTTCGTAAGAGCCAAAGCGTACAAATCCAAATCCTTTCGATTGCCCCGATTTGACATCTTTTTTAATTTGGGCCATTAGTACCTCGCCATAACTCTCAAAGTATTCCCGTAAACTATCTTCCGTTGTTTTCCAAGCAAGTCCCAAGACAATTAAGTCGGTGCAACGTAAACGGGTTTCAATACGTTTTGTTTTTGCCGTTGAATTTTCCAAGTTATCGTCGCTCTTACGTTTGTTCTCTATGGGAGGCAATATGGGGCGATAAGGACTGTCGAGCTGTTCGGCAGAACTTCTCAAATTTGGTATACCTTTTGGAAACACACAAAAGTAGACATATTCCCCCCAGCCCGAATCAACACAAGGCGGGAAAAGTCTTCCTTCGTTTGAGCGAACACCTCGGACGGCTTTTGAGTCCATATTCCTGTACTTAAGTCCACATGAACCAGGAAACTGTGCTTGCAGTGTTGATATTAATAATGTGCCATCTTCTTCAGCTGGAAGTTCGATGGGCTCGTCACCCTCCTCCTCGGACACTTGTACAAAATCCATTTTGAGTGTTTTTCAAAATTCTATAAATGATAACATATTAATATATAATTTATATGTAATTTATTAGCACGATATCGAAATGTCATCTAAACCATTCAATCAACTCCAAAATCACTCTGATATACTCTCAATATACATATTATATGGGCACACAATATGTATCCCATATTCTCAAAATTTATTTTGTAAACAATTAATTCACTCACTCAATCAAAAATATTCACACACATTGTGTTTGTTTAAAAAAATACAAATATATTTTTAAAAAACACTATATTAAAGGTGTTTTATTTTTTTGTCTAACATAAACCAAAATAAAATTGAAATAGTTCTTATGTGTATCACAAATAGTAAAAGAAACTTTTTGGAATGTTAAGTTTAGTTCAGTTGATAATGTAAATTTATTATGAACAGTTGCGAAAAATAGCACACCCTCGCAAGAAATGTTTTCAAAGGCTACCCAGCAGACATGTTTTTTTCAAATCAATTAATTTGATGTTTTAAAAGGTTTCATTGTTCTTCGACGGATGAACATCTGAACCAAGGACTCGTTTTTAAGCCGTTCCTTTATAGTTTATAGTTTCAAACATTATTTTGCTATTATTTTTTTCTTGATGCAAATATTTGTAATCTAACATCTTAAACATATTTATGTAAATAATATGTAGGTGGAGAAATATTTTTAATTTTTTTGCTACTCATTCAACAAAAATATGTATTTATATTTTGATAAGCATTACCATGATGATTTGCAATAGTAATTGTTTGCTTTTTGATCACAATGAAAATATTTCGTTGTAGTGCTATTTTTCCAATTGTGTTATGTTCTAGGTAAAATTACAGATATCTCCCTAGATAAGAGGTTTAGAACTAGAAATTATTTGGCAAACGACAACTAAGAAATAAGACAGAACCTAATAATCGGATGCATTTCCTATAACTCATATGGTTTTGATAATTGCTCGTTGCTCTACATACATTTACAAAGAGAACGATATGTATATTTCTATTTACTATGTATATTTTTATGCCATTCCCATACAAAATTTAATCTCAGTTTTCAAATAGATAATCAAGTCCTGCAAAATAGGTAATTTTTTTCTCAATAGTTTTATAATGAACTAAAACCTATGACTTCGAAGTTGAAGTTATTGATATACACGATTTCGTATGATTGTTAACCTAATACTGATCACAAAAATAGATAGAATTTTAATTTTAGGTTAATCAATGAAAAATGTGTTATTTAAATACAAGCAAATCAAATCAAAATTATCCTTAGGTTACTAATCAAATCTTTTATATAATAAAATTGTTACAGTGTAGTATATAAACATTTATTCGTTTTATTTGAAATTACATATTTGCTTACTCGTACACATTCAAACATATTCATTAGTCGATACACGTATACACATCCATATACACATTCTCAATATATTCAGACATAATACAAAATTCTCACCATATCGACATTACATTCGCCTAAGCAAACCGTATTTAGGAATCGAATCAAAAACTTAAAATATTTAGTTATATGCCAAATATTACAATTCACACAAAACATACGCAACCTAAAAAAATAACCAATTCTCCCGCAGTATTAATTTCAGATCGATTGACAAAACAAGGTATATAAATAATAAATATAAAAAATACTTCTCTAACTACCGATAAAAATGGTTGAAATCACTTGTCCCTATAATTTGGAAGAATTTTGCATTACATTTCATTGGGCAACAAAATCGGCCGCTTATTTTTAAATATGAAACATTGGTAGCTGATGTATGCACATCAGGGGGAACGTTTGCAGTACTCTGAACACGGTAAATGTCATCAAATTACACAGAGAAGCTACATTTACCGGTCGCACTCGTGCATGTACGATAAGTCGCAGCTAGGAATGTAGAACATACGTTTTGAATGAAAGCAAAAACGAATATCGTTGGAAATAGGCATCAGGGGTGCATCGAGACAGGGAATTATTCCACCATTTTCTGTTTTAGTTCATGAATTTTGTAAGCTTCTTGGAAAAATGCGAATATTTATTACTAAACGATTCCGATTTCAGTATAATATAATTCTATATATGCAAAAGCTCCTCAATAAAAAAAATTTCTTTTTATCGCATTTAAATGTATATCCTTTACCTCAAATAAATTATAAATACGGAAATAAATATAGGTACATATTAACATATGTTTAACCCTCGTGCGGCAACGTTTTTGCAAACGCTTTCTCACAGAATTCACACACGTACATGCACGTATATACATACGACGCTGGTGCAAAAATGTATTTACATATGTATGTACGCACATTCTTTAAAGAGCCCTGTCGCCTATGTAAATTAATATGTATGAATGAACTGGAAAAAAAGTTGATTGACGATAAGAAGCTCTCCTAAATGGTTATACAACAATTTCTTACACTATTGATAAAGGGTTAGTTGTAACATTACAGATGTAATGCCTTCAATAAATGAATGTATGTTTTCAGAACAGCTCACACACGTAATATTTTATGTTGTATATTTCCTTTTTAAGCTCGCTCTCTCACAAGATTCACACACAGTCAGAACCAGATTGAAGTCACTTTTCTTTTCACGCTCGTATCTCGTAACAAAACACACGCTATGTTCATATGCACATCCACTTTCTTCAATAAGTGCGTAATAAATATAAAGAATATTTACAATTTCGCTTTTAATAAATTTGATTTCGTAAAGTACACCATTTCTCCTTTTGCAAAAATGTGTGAATATAAAATTTCGTGTATGTATACAGGCATTGTAATCAGAGATGATAAAAATATCGTTTTAATGATTTATTTGCTTATCGATGATAGTTGATAGAAATAGTATAACCTATCGATATGTTATTAATTCACATCTTTATCACAAATAGTTTGTAGAGCGCATGTTTTTAAAATGAATATTTTTGGTTTCGCAGATTTGTATTCCAGAACGTTAGGTTTTTTGAACAAATAACATTTTAATACGCGATATCGAATGACGTCACACCTGGTTAAAACAAATTTGGAAACTTTTTATTTACTTGTACAATTATTTATACGACAGATACATACTAACGTATTTACTCTAAATCGCACAATCATATATACATATATATAGTGGGATTTATTTTGCACATGAAACACAATTTAAAATTATGGTTACAAGTTATAAAAAGGCATTTGTTATTGTTATTCTTAAACTTGCACTACTGCAAAAATATTTCAAATACCTCATACATTGTGTATAGAATAAAATCACTGTGAGAGATTACTGCACGCTGCTGAGTGAAATATATAATTCTGTGCCTCCAAAATGTGCATCTCAGTTAAACAAATAGCAACTAGTAAAATTATGTAACCACTGTACCGTATCGCTCGCAGAAAATCCCACAATTTATCGCAAAATATGCTAAGCAGAACGCAATGCAACAATGAGTGTACATTAACAATGCGCCACATCCAGGCGACACAAAAGAACAATGTCGACTTAAATATATAATTCTGGCATTGATACTGACTGCTACTAACATCCTTCTGCCCCTCCAACATATTCTGATAGACATCTATATAACGATTCCATGCCGTCGAACTAAGTAAAAGTTGACCCGTAAAACTGATCACATTTTTCGCCACTTTGCGCGTCGTTGCCTTCATTTTGGGTATCATAGTTGGCTCCGGAGTTTTGGTATCGCTCATTGGTATAATGGAGTAACCACGACGAGGTGGATTATTTTTCAAATAAAAAAAGATGCCCAATATTAGGGCAATGCAACCGAGTCCATCGCATAGCCCATCCACATAATAGCCGGACGTGCCAACTTCTGAACGTTCGCCGCGTATATGCTTTCTCACTCTGGCTACATGGCCATCTAGATCATCGAGAAAGGTGCGTATTTGAAAGAGTAGCACTCCGAGACGTCTATATCCAAGGCTATCGGATGCAACAAGTTTGCCGGATACACAAGCGACGAGCACATGAAAGAATGATATCATGTTTGGAGTAATAAACGTGGATGCGGAGATTTCCACCACATTGTCAAAAATTGTGGCTAGTGGAGCGAACAGATAATGATTCGAATGATCTAGCAATATCGCTTTAACTGTTATTTGACACAGTGGATTTATGTCGCATGATATCCACGTATAATCTTCATATCGATGCTCCTTTTCAGCGGTGGGTAGCTTCAAGGACCTGCTCAATCCTTGATCGGTTGCCAAGTTGGGTTGGTATTGGATGGGTTCCAGCGTTGATGATGACGACGATGATGATAAGACTGTTGTTGTTGTATTCATGTGATAATTTCGGTCAATAACATAGTTGTGAATTCGCAGATAGAGCTCAACATCCATAAAAACATAAAATATTATTAACAGAAATAATAGTGTTAATAATATTTTGCTTATTTGTGAACTGGGGCCAATCATATTTGCTCTGTTGTTATGAGGTAGGTATCATCTATAAATGTTTCCAATCTTCAGAAAATAGCTAAAAAAAATAAAAGCGACAATATCAGCATATTGGATTGATTTGAAATAATAAAAATAAAAATATAGCCTATCTTAATTAAATTCCTTAATTGAGTTACTAGAGCACGGTAATTGATGACCAATACAAGCATATATAAATTGCATCCAAACATGTGTATAACATTAAAAAATATGACGATATAAAAATATGTAAGTATTGATGTATACATAGTTCTTGAATTACTCAGAAATGCTAATCGCCGTAATTATTGGGCCAATTAGTAAATCTATTATAAAATAATCTCGTTACTCTACTTGATACACTTTCTTTTATTTACATGCACACATTATTCACTTTGTTTACTTGTTAATTAAGCAAGAATTTGTATGTACCATTTGATCATATACATATGTATATATTGTAATTATTGTGTGCAACTGGTTAGTTTGCGTTTCCTCTCATTATAGCATATGTTTATATATCGTCGGCGAAGCCAAAATGCTAGTCCTATTGTAAAATGACCATCAGCTTTCAGAAGCAATTTTTACTAACAGCTTTTTATTTTTATATTTCAAATAATATGTATGTATAAATGTAAAAAGTAATAATTTTTTAATTATACTATATTTTATCCGAGAGTAGTGATGCCATTTTTATCGATACTAAATGTATCAAAAATTTTCACCCATTTCCACTTATAGCATTACTATTTTGTCATCGCGCCTATCGATTCAATTCCACATCATTCCGAAATGCTGTCTATCTCCAAAACTTACGATTTTCCTTATCGCATGGAATATTTTCAATGATGTGAAATATGTGCGCAGCATCAATCACAGCTATTATTTGACAAAACAATTGATGCGCAAAAATGAAGAGATGAAAATAATACTCCAAATAAAGCATTGTTACTTATATTTTTCTAAATAGTGGAAAACATAAACCACAGCAACATTATTTTTTTTCACAAAATCGATGTATAATTTAATAACAGTTCCTGGAAGTGATACAGCCTTGCTGAATACCGTTTCTTATCATTAAACAAATGTTTAAGTAGATGACTTTGTATATATTAATAAATACATTTTTTTTTATTTTAATTATTATGTGTACAATTCAAAATTTAAGGAAGTGATTCTATTTGAAGATACATGAAAGTATTTCACACTAACTAAAGAACCTTTTTTAAAAACATCCGATAGTTAAAATTTCTTCTTGTTTTTCAAAATCTGAAGTCCAATCAGTGTATTTTAATATCATAATCTTGAAAATTAAATAATATTGTTGTTTTCATTGTAGGGCAGTTTTAAAACTAATTCTTTACACATCAGGTCACTAATACCTGTTGTCGCTCTGTGTGATTCGCTATTTTAGATTGACAGTCATTTTTGTAGGAACAAATGGGAGTGGACAAGCGGAGCTATCGGTACGAAATTTGCTCATCGATTATTTGTATTTACGTTTTGGCCTGTCACATATTGTTTGAATAAAAAAATATCTGCAAATGAGCATACAAGCATTAAGATCTGCGGGCTTTAAAGCTGCAGGGGCGTTGAATTTGTCCAAGTCCATCATCGGACGTCGGGGGATCTCAGTTGCACAAACAAACTTGAGCAAAGCGTACGATGCTGATGGCAAAACAAAAGTAACAATATTCAACACCGAAACGGACGTAGGCCTCATGATTACCGGTTACAGTCAATATGGATTTCGACTTAACAACAATATGGTCTTGTTAGGCCCTATTACTGTTTTTCCCAGGTGGGCTAGCATTAGCAGCAATTGCTTCGATTTCTTTTTGTTATGTAAGCATACTGTATTTTTCAGATCCGTTCTCTCTTGGAATGTCAACTCCTTTGAAGATATCAATGAGGAAAGTCTCTCAATCTTTCCCACACTGGAGCCAAAGGTCGATGTTCTGATTATTGGCATCGGAGACCAGAGTCCAACACCAACTCTATCTAAGAGGATTATAGCGTACATGAAGAAATACAAAACCAACGTAGAGGTTCTACGAACAGAACAGGTTTGCTTTGTACTTATGGCAGTTATTTTTCTACTGTAATCGTATTGTTTCCATATATATTTTTATTATTTAGGCCTGTGCAACGTTTAATTTCTTGAACGCCGAGGGTCGAATGGTGGCTTGTGCCTTAATACCACCCTTACATCTGTCCTATAATGAAAACGATGTCCTGCAAACCAAGTTACGCCAAAAACAGCTTTATGAAACTGAGTAAAAACATACATTCGATTGGTTTATAGAAGACGAAAATAGAAACGTATATCTAAGAAACTGTTGAAATTGTAACAATTTGAATTATGAAAATATCGTTTTAGTTATCAATATACTTAATATGTACATAGCTTAGAATATTTAATCGAGAGTAGTGATGATATATATTCCTGCACATAGAAATACAGACGTGCCCTAAGTTTCATTCAGACAATTTAAAACAAAAACGGATGTAATTATAAAAATAGCCAATTAATTTACTTAGAGGCATGTATTAAAGTGTAAAGAACTTAGCTAATGATAAACAAATTCAGTCGGCAGTTGCGCCAGGATAACGCTCGATTAGCATTGCGACTCCTTGGCCACCAGCAGCACATGCGGCAACAACACCAAGTTTGCCATCCTCACGAACCAAACGGTTCGCCGAGTGCATGCAGAGACGCACTCCTGTGGCGGCGAAGGGATGACCAATTGATAGGGAACCACCCCAGTTATTCCACTTGGAGAGCTCGACTGTGCCGAGTTTTTCGTTCAGACCTAGATAGGTTTTGCAGAACCAATCAGAATCCAAGGCCTTCAAATTGGCTACGATTTGACCAGCGAACGCCTCATGAATTTCCCAAGTGTCGACATCCTTCAATGTGAGTCCGGCTTTTTTCAACAGTTTCGGTATGCCATAGGCAGGACCCAAGAGCAACTGATCCACCGGATCTTGCGACACATAGAGAAAATCACGTAAAAATGCTTTGGGCTTCAGGCCCAATTGCTTAGCCTTCTGCTCAGTCATAATAAGACACGCTGAGGAGCCGTCAGTCTACAATTTACATATCAAAATGTTGAAAACATGTGTAATTAAACCAATAAACATTAAATACTTGCCAAAAAGGAAGCGTTGGCCGCTGTAACTGTGCCATATGGTTTGATAAAGGCTGGCTTTAGTTTAGCCAAATTTTCAGGCGTGGAAACCCGTATACCATTGTCCTGGTCGACCGTCTTATCGACGCCTTGAACTGTAAAAGTATAATTTTTTTATATAATACTAATTATTTATTAATAGTTTACACACCTTTAAAAGGTATTAGATCCGTAAAGTAACCCTTTTCCTGAGCTTGTTTCGCCAAGGTATGAGATCTCAAGGCATATTCATCCTGCTCCTTGCGACTCACGTTGAAAGCGGATGCCAAACGATCCGCAGACTTGCCCATAGTCTCACCAGATGAGAACTCGGCAACAGCTGGGAGCTGCAAACGGATTAACCAATTCGTTGTTTTTCAAGTTATAAAAAGAAATGATTTGCAAGTTATAAAAAGAACGTTATCCTACTTCGGGTGCCAAGAAATCGGGTCTGAAGGTTGACAACAAGGACAAACGTTGTCCCAATGTTTTCGCCCTGCTCGCCTTCACTAGCAAAGCTCGCATCTTACGCGAATGACGAATGGGCAAATCGGACATAAATTCAACGCCTCCAGCAACAATCACGTCGTATGTATTTGTAGCAATTAGACCCATGCCAGTGGTTATTGCCTGAAATTGGAAATCATTTTTCAATTGTTGCACCAAAAGGAGGAGAAATCAGTGTGATGCGCCGCCTTACCGCATTGGAGCTGATGCAGGCCATGGTAACCGTATGTGCTGGTGTCTTATCGCTAAATCCCGCTGATAGAGCAGCCTCGCGAGCTATATTCGATGTCTTGATCTCTTGAATGACGGTGCCATAAACTATATAATCAACAAGTTCCTTATCGAGGCGACTCTTTTGCAAGAGTGATCTACGATTAAACAAAAAATTTATACATATATATATATATATATATGTGCATATTTTACTATGTAGACTTACAGCAGCGAGTGCTGGGCCAATTCGTGTGCCATTAATTTCGAATAAGCCGTACCAGAAGTCAAAAAGGGAGAGCGAACTCCATCGACTAGGACGATATTTTGATCAGATGTGTTCCGTTTGGGTTGAGCGGCAACTTGGGCGGATAATTGTCGGTATTCAACTATTT
Organism: Drosophila multiciliata; assembly: GCA_037043605.1. Classification (NCBI taxonomy): domain Eukaryota; kingdom Metazoa; phylum Arthropoda; class Insecta; order Diptera; family Drosophilidae; genus Drosophila; species Drosophila multiciliata. The sequence continues at coordinate 4,296,306 of JBAMBF010000589.1, forward strand.
GTTTGAAAAGAAACATATATGACAATATACATGGTATTTTACATACATATATGTACAATTGTACTTTACTCAAAAAATATTGGACTTTGATCTCGACGTCGTCATATGCTGCTCATACAATATACGAGCGTTAAGAACTTTAAAGAGTGATAACTTACGTCTTCTAAACAAACTTGTTGCATTTTTAAAACTATTTCTGCTTTGCATGATTCGAATACTCATTTTTTATTTGTTACGCTTGTTTGTCGGACAAAATGGCAATAATATTCGAAGATCTATGTTTAACTCTTAAGTCAGTGGTGGCTGTCGGTGTACTATTAAATTATGTTATGACAACTATCGCTGATAACAATAAATATATCGATAGATTAATCTTGCAGTCGTACTATATGTCATCGCTATGGCTACCACGATATGGTACAAATGTACCAAACTCATGATTTATTCCATGGTACTCTTAAATATTTAAAATACAATAGATTTAAAACTAATTATCATTGGAATATATTCGTCTTTGAATGGCAGTCAACACAATTGCATAATTTTATCATCTACCGACCCTGAGGGCAATCGTTTGAAAAATAAGTTCTTGTTATTTGCGGATATTCAAAAGCTTTTCACAGTCAAAATATTTTTTCAAAATATAGCCGATGATCTGTTTATCATGGCTCGGCCCTTGGAATTAAATAAAATATAAAATAAAATAACAGGGTATTTACTAGTCAATTCCGCCTATAAAATGCATCACATCCTCTCCTGAATAGATCATTGCACATTTTTTCCATTTGAATACGAAATAATTACCAGTAGAAAGCGGGTGCAATTAATGTGCAGGGTGCCTGATTCAAGGACATATTTAATTGTATCCCTTTAAAAGAAAGGGTAGACAACGCGAGTCGTTTGCAACATTTACATATGTACTGTTATACTCTACTTGGGCATTGTGTACAAATAGGTCCGAAAGGATCAAGGCCATAAAATGAGGCAAATTTTAATTGCTTAGACTACTACGCGTTATCATTCGAAAGCGAATAGGAATACAAAACGACAATTTGTAAATGCTATCCTTCAACAATTGGTTTTGTTTGTTGTTGTAGTTAAATATCGTTAGTTTATTGTTGAAGCTGTGTTAATTAATGATAATAATAAACTATTTTAGGATTGATCTTTCAAAAGAGGAATTTAATTCATTGAACATGCTGTATTCGTAAAGGTTGTATCGATAAGCAAGACAGGACACCTATTTACATTAACCCTTTATTTTCAAAAAGCAATTCTGGATTTGTCCTTGAGCTAAAAGGCGTATGCAAATGAAAAAGAGAGCATGCCAATTCTACTTTGAGAATAAATACACTTAGGAGGATTAGTAGGAAATAGACAAGTGGATCTTTAGTATTGAACTCTATGTGTCCTTGTCTGTCTTTAGAAACCATTTCTACCAATTTCCTAAAATTCAAAAATATTTATGTTACTTTGTGAAAGTTTAAAGCATTGAAGGGCAAACATCATTTCTAAATTAAAAAACTGATTCAATTTTTTGTTTGCATTAAAACATTATTCGTACTATACGAAATATTAATATTAATTAAAAATATTCGTAGAGTTCAAATTATAAATAAATAAAACAATTCAAAATACGGTCATAATTTCAACAAATCTCTTATGTAAATACGCACATAATACGTACATATATGCGAATGTAAATACATCCAGAGGTTAATTTGGTTTGTTACAGTGTTGTACTAATATCCACTCTTGACAAGGGCATAACACATCATAAAACGAAGTGTGTCTTGCGAGAATGAGTCCGAAGACCATCAACAACAACAACAGTAAAAGTAACAACAGAAACATTTTCACACACAACGACCACGTCGGCTCTGATCTCGTTGCCAGCGCTAGCTGGTGCTGCTGCTGTTGCTGCTATTGCTGCTGCTGCTACTTTTGCTGGTGCTGTTTGTTGCCATCGGTTGTAGTTTTAGTGCACAAATAGTGCTTTGGTAAGTCGGACGTACGGTGACGGTGCCCGCGTGCTATAAGAGAAACGCTTTAGTTACACTCTTCCCATACAAAAAGAGAGAGGCAAAAGCCCCGATCTCTCGCTCACTCACACTCGCACGCTCGCTCGCAAAGTCGGGAAAAAAGTTTTACCAATCAAGTTTTTTATTTCGCAATAATGTATTACATATAACAAAACTTCAACCTAGTTAAAAGTTACTGTTGTTGTTGTGAACTTTTGTGTGTATGTGCGCGCTGAACATACATTCATATGGATTGGCATCGCTCTATTGTGTATGTGCATGTGTATGTGTATTTGTTGTTGTTTGTTTGCTTTTCGTTCATATCGAAATAGCAAAAGCTAATGGAACTGTGAACTGTACATGTATTGCTTCAAAACAACATCCAACTCAACTCGAAATAACAAAAAAAAAGAGAAATTCAATCGACTCTCTACCATCATATTGCAGTATTGTGAAAATCTCGAATACGATTGGTTGATCAGTAAGAACAGAAACAGTTGTCCGATCTTGTCCATATAAACCTGTGTTGGTGTGTTTGTGTTGAAACTGAAAGTTATAATTTTACCTACATACATACAAACATATGTATGCAAAAGGAATAGAACGCGTTTATCCACAAACTCACACATGTGCAGGTATATATGTGCGCGACGAGCATACAGAAACTTTAACCAGAGACTGTGAAAGTGGAAAGCTTTGCTCAATCTGCTTACTTGTCATTTATGTGTATGTAGAGAAGTGTGTGTAATAATATATGTATATATGTATGCATATGCATAATACTACAACTGTGTATTTACATTTACATATGTGTATGGGTGTGCTTATGCATGTATATTACATACATATTCCGAAAGTCTACAGAAGATTTTCCAGCTATTTGTGAAAGGGAGTAATTGCCACAAGACTTAATGAAAGAGGTAAGCTTGAAAGTATATTTCTCAATATACAACTTGAGAAAGTACAAATTATGGTTAAAAAATACATACATAATGGATTGAAAGTTGAAAGGGAAAATTAATATATAGATATGCAAATATTGTGCAATGTTATTAACGTTGATCAATTAAATTTAATAGTATTAAAAAAGTATATACGAATATATAAAAAAAATTTACAAGGCCAAATTCAAAATAGTTATGAAGAAAAGCCGCAAACCAAGCAATACACAAAAAAAGTTTTAATTCAAAAACTGCACGCATACATTTATAAATTTTTATAAATATTTGTATGCATGTGTAAATGTGGTGTAGCAGCAGCAGAGCTCGAGTTTTCTGTATACATACTGACTGGTCTGACTGTCTGTCTGATCGTCACGATTACCAGCAGCGAGCTAGCAGCAGAAAACAGAAAACACAAAAACAACAGCTACCAGCAATAAAAGATCGCAACGGAACGAAAAGCACCCAAGCAAAAGCAAAAGACAAGAAAGGCTTAGTGACCTTCATAGCGTGCTTATATGTTTATACATATATACACACATACACATACATATAATTGTATGCATACATCTACATAACTGCTGCTGCTCTTATATACGTACACAAACATATCTCCATTGGCATGTATGGTGTGTGTGTGTCACGTCGTCGCATACGCTCGTTGCTCTTTCTTTCTCTTTTATTTATTGTTGCGCAGAAATGTTAATAAGCTTAGTCAATATAACATCATAAATACTTATATATATGTATACTTACATATTTATGTACATGTATATGAAGTACATTTTTTATCTAAACTTTTACATAGATAAGTGTACTTTACTCTCTTATGTTGAAGACCGATGGGGAAAGAAGAGTTTGTTCATTTTTATAATTATGTAATTCAAATTTGGGTCATTTTTATGAGTGTGGCATTTACAACACACAACACACACATAAACATGGATACAACGACGAGTGGCGCTTGTTGTCGGTGTGCGTGAGTCTGAGATTTTTTTTTTGGCTGGTTTACCAAAAGAGCTTTCGTGAAAGGGGAAAATGAGAATTGTATTAGTATTGGTCCGCCGTGACAAACTTCAGCGAAAACAAGTTTGATCATTTTGAAATGCGCTCACTACATAAATTCAATGCATATATGTATACATGTACAATATATCGAAATGAATTTTCCATTTTCTGACATTATGTTTTATTTACATATCCATATGAATAACAAATTGTAAAACTGTTTCGTATCGAAACTGCGACAACGAATTTAAAAAGCCAAGCGTAAAAAATGATCGCTTCTTCGTATACATTTAGTCATACATTCATACATACATATGTACACATGCTTATGCATACACACAAGCATCATGCTTATTTTCATATTATTTGTTTGTATTGTTTAGTTTTGAGACTTATTTAGAGTAATTCGAAAGCTTTTTTACATGCCTGCTGCTATCTTATACAAGCGCAACTAGACCTGAATTGTGAATGCATACTATACTACACATATTCACACTCACACAGTCTTACATGTTTAGAGAGTGCGTGATCAAGGGAGAGAGAACTGAAATCATCGAGAGAAAAGCTTTTTGTGAAAGGTGATTTCTGTGCGCGATTTTAACTTAGCGCATTTTTCTTGTTTTAAAATTTTTTTCATTTATCTTAATCAATATATAGTTTTTTTGCTTAATTAAATAAGAGTATGTATATGTTTATATTTAAACAGGAAATTAATTGTGTAGAGCTAAGTAAATATATGTAAAAAAAAATGTATTTCGTAAGGATTTTGTCACATTTTTTGAAATTATAATGCAGAATTTCATTTTATTCTTTTATTTATTTTGCACATACATATATTATAAATTTATATATACTATTTGTATTTTAATTTTGTTTTCCGATTCATTTCATTTTCTTCAAAGATCGAACTTTCACATGTCGCTAAGTGCTCCTAATAAGCAATAGCTGAATACTTTTCCCAATGATTTCCTTCTTTAATTTAATGGATATATATTTGTGTATGTATGTATGTGTTTTTAACTTTGGCCCAGCTTTGACTAAAGTGCTGCTTGGATAAAGTAAAGTAAGATCATACAGTCGCACACACGCACACACAATGACTGTTACAATTCCGTTTACTTTTATTATTTTGTTGCTGTCGAGCTTCATGCCATAATAACAACAACAACAACAGTCGTACCATTCTCTTCTCTTGTTTGCTTGCTTGTTTGGTAAGCCAGCCACAGCCAGTCAGTCAAGTTTTATTGAAAGTGAACGTTTCTTCTCCATTCGCCTCAGCAAAAGCAGCCAGCGCGAGACTATCTCTTTCTAAAGTTTCCAAGATATCTGTGAACTTTAGCTTCGCTTCGATGTGTGGCCCTGTAGACTTACACACGCACACACACATTGCATATGTGTGTGCGTGTATGTGAACGTTTTTAAATGCACAAGCTTACAAGCCATGCTCTTGCACAATACAATAATGACACATGGCCTTTTATTTCTATGTATGTTAGTATATTTATACATTTTACAATGAGGTAAAAATGCGCTTTTCTGTTTTTGTTGCCCTCAGACACAAAACTCAATTACCAAAAGCTTTATAAGCTTTGAATTCAGCTTAAGTAAACTTGAAGTCCCCCAATACATAGAAAAAAAGAGTTAGGAAAGTACATTGAATTAAATAATTCTAACGCTCAGAAAAATAATTTCAAATTATTTTTTAAACTTGTTTTAGTTTTATTTATATATATGTTAATTTGAATATTAAATATCGGTTTTTATCGATCAATATCAATATTTACAGTTTCAAAGAATGTTGATGTTGCAATACAGCAAGCATGGCGAGTGCATCCTCAAAGAAATCGGAGCAGCCTTCAGAGGAGAGCATCCAGCAGACCTAACCATAGTCTGTGAGAACAAAGTGAAGCTGCATGCCCACAAATTAGTTCTTGCCGCTGCCAGTCCACTCATAAGGTAAGCCAGTCTATTTACTTTCTATATATACCTACTTATAATACTTATTTGTAGGAATTTATTGGAGGATACTCACTTGAGCGATTGTACTACAACGGTATATTTTCCCGATGTTAATGCGACATATTTTAAATTTCTATTGGATTTCTTATACTCGGGCCAGACGTGTATAACATCGCGCGATGTCAACTATCTGCACGATTTGTTGCTGCTGCTGCAGATCAAATCGGATAGTTGGAAGACGACAGATTCCGCCTATCTAAGCAGTAAATGCGCCAGCTTACGCGACAGACCGAGGAAGCAGCAATACACATCCTCCCCATCAATAGATCCGTCCCTCAAATACGAGGTCGAGAGTGTGGATGAGGCACGCAATGCGGCTAACTTTTCCACATATTCGGCGGAGAACTGTGAGAGCGCCAACGAGTGCACCAATAAGGATAATAATGACGATGACGATGATTGCAGCGCCGCAAGGGGCGACAACAACAGCAAGGACAATAAGAGCGACAAAGACACCGATGAAGTTGTTAACCTCTCACACATTCCAGCTGGCGGCGGACTAGCCAACAACAGCATTACCACCACCAGCAGTAATAACAATAACAACACCAATAACAACAATAATAACAATTCGACAGTAAATCCAGTTAATCTATCACTCGATCTGCGAACGAAGAGCGACAATCACTCGTCACGGAACGATATCAGCAAAAGTTTTCTGTCCAAACACAATAATGATGAGGCGATCAGCGTTAATGAGAGTACGAAGCGTAAGGGTCTCTTCTTTGACACCCACAAGGATATAATGAAGCCACTGTCCGACGGTTCGGACATCAATAGTTCCCCGGAGAACTATGTAGTGACTCCGCATCGAAAGAGACGTCCCGGTTTTCATAATACCCAGAGCGACAACCAACCGTTTACAACATATCAGCACAATCTACTGGAGGAGTTGCGATTGGTCAAGTCCACAACATCACCTATAGCGGGATTAGCAGCGGAGAAGAACCTATTATCGCATATGGAAGATGGCAACCTCAACACAGACACTCTCACGCCGCCGGAACGGAAACTATTGGAAGCACAACAACACCAACATCATCCGCAACAACATCAACGCAATCATCGTGGTCAGAGTCCGGAGTTGCAAATGCATCTTGGGCAACAGTTTGTGTATCAGTGGCAGTCGAATCAAAATGCCGCCATCTCAGCAATGCCCAATTTACAGTCACGTCTCTCCAGTTTATCGCACATTAACTTAAATCTCGATCCTGATGGGGGTCGCAACAATAGCAGCACAGTCGTTGCCGCCGCCAATACAAATTCGCACTCATCGTCGTCGTCGTCTGTACGTGAATATCGCTGCGAATACTGTGGTAAGCAGTTCGGCATGTCCTGGAACCTGAAGACTCATCTGCGCGTCCACACCGGTGAGAAGCCCTTCGCCTGCCGACTGTGCGTCGCCATGTTCAAGCAGAAGGCGCATCTGCTGAAGCATCTGTGCTCGGTGCATCGAAATGTTATAACGACGACGAATGGCACCGATACGGAGAATCGCTATAGTTGCTGCTTCTGCTCGATGTGCTTTGAGTCCGTGCAGGAGCTGGTGCGTCATTTGTCCGGGCATCACAACAATTTGTTGCTCACTAAGAATCTTCGGGAATAACCATCTACAGAAAACAACAAAAGTACACACAACAGATCTGTTTGACTTGCGTCGTCGTCGCTTCTCAAATAAGTAATTGCAAAGAGACCTGAATTTTATATACATATATATATATATATATACAACATAAACTTACGGTAAACAGTAAAGAACAAGGGCAAACAACAAAAAACAAAAAGCAAAATGCAATTGTATAAATATGTAAAATGTACATTGAAATCAGCTTATAATTCTATTAACATTCAATTGAATTTTACTTGGTCGACGTGTGTCAACCCCCAAAAAATAAGAAAAAGGTGCACAATTGGCTTTTTTTGTAATTTAAAATATCGGATTAGAGTATTCTCTATTCTATTTTATTCGACATCGTTATACAACACGCGGTCCGTCTTTTAAGCCCGGCTGGTCCATTTTTAAGTGGAACATACATTTAGCTCTTAGGTATATAATTTTTATTCAAAGGTATTGTAATTTGTATTGTATTTTCTACCTGTTTTATATACATACATTTATATATATATATATATATAATTCACATATTTTACATTTGATGAAACATTTATATTTTTTTACACTCTGCAAGCCTGCACAAGGACTAGTTTCAAATTTTTAAATTCATCAATAATACTGTGTAATTGTACAGCATAAATTTACAAGATTGTAATAAAATTAAAGCATTTCATTTTTACACCTCTATTGCCTTTTAGAAAACGATTGTCTTTTTCTCTATAACAGCAGACCACAGATTTTCAATTAAATTGAGCTCTGGCTTCTGTGCTGGCATTCCTACGCTTTCTTGACATTGCTTCCTTGCAACGGGATTACTGCATGGTGTGCTGCTCCAGCATTTCCTTAAATGTATCACTTTCCGCGGAACGCTGTATTAGTGGCTGAGGGCTACTAGGCGAATGATTCTTCTGTTGCGCCTCCTGAACTTGCTGCTGATGGCTGGGAGCCTGTACCATTGGTGCACGTGGACTCACGCTCAACAAAAACTTGTTCATACCCCAATCGAGTTATCTTCAGAATCTCATAATTCCCTCGATTAGGCAGTGGCGCAAGATCAACCTCGAAAATATTCAAGGCAAGGCTTGCCTCTAAAACGGTGCTTCATAACATTAACAAATCCAGCTACGAACCCCAGCTCAAAAAACTTAATTTTTACTTACTCCTTAGAGGTAGAGTGGTAAATGTTACGAATAATAACACAATAACGCACCAAGCTGCCAAGCTTATCCAGCAAGGGTTGAATGAAGTTGTCCTTCGGCAGTGGTGAGCGGAGTAGAGGTAACGGATCTTTTGAAGGATAGATTTCGCTAATAAAGAACTAACCAAATTCTCCCCAACAACACTTTAACATTAATGTTCACCTCAGACAAGCTGGCGCACGAACCTGCAGGATTTAATGATAACGTGTTCTTGATCTTTGGCATATGCCGGTCCCGACAAAACAGCTTGACAGGCTTAGGTTTGGGTGTCTTGCTACTGAGCGACATCACTAACTTCTTCGTCTGCTGATTGTTGACATATTTAACTGTATTGGCAGGCAAGTTGACCTTTTCTTTCTTATTAGCATTAAGAACATACGACTTATGACGCTGGAACACGAAGTTATCATCAGATTCATAAGAAGAGAAGACGGACCAATCAGAATCACTGCCAACAAAATCATTGACCCATTGATCAACGCCCTCATCATTTACACGAATCTCAGCCAATGGCAGAAATGGCGGTAAGCCAATAGTGACCGATGCAGCAACCAAAGAGGTCTTTAGATTTTATATTGCCAACAGATTTGGCAGATGGGTCCATATGGACTACTTGGCCAGCAGACTTTAATGATATAAAATCTGTATAAAATCTTCATCAAAAAGTTTGGGCTGTTCGATGGATTGACAGATGCAGCAGCAGCATCAACATCTTACGATGGCTTTTTCACACCCTTTACAGGCACAATTCTCTTAATTTTTCTTATCAAGCAAGATTTCCATCGCATTTCCAGAAAAGAATAAGACTACTAAGCAGGTATGAATTTAAATAGTTTCGCTCAGACTTTCCGATTTAAGTTTTTTTTTATAATTATACAAAATCGAAGTTTTTCATATGTTTAAAATCTTTTCTCTCTCACAAATTTTCAATTAAATTGAGTTCAGCCTTATGTGCAGGCATTGCTATGCTTTCTTGGTGGTGGTGTTGGGGTGATGTCAGGTTCGAAGACTCACATTACTCTTATCTCAATCCTTGAGAAAATCTGTTGGTTTCTTATGACTTTGATACAATGTATTTAGCCTAGTCCATACAAGCACATACTGTTATGATATTGTCTATGACTACATTTATGTGTTTTAACCCCAAAAACATTCTCAATTTTTACGGCACCTGCTGCACGAAACATATTACAAGTGAACTTTCACCTAGCTAATCGCTTCGATTGCAAACTTTATTCGTTTTACAGAGGGAGGTTTTTTAAACTGAAATTGTTTAAAATGAGTTATGTTGAGTTAAATTTTTAGCACAGTTGCAGTCAAGCATTCATTGTACTCTTGCGAATCAACCTTTTGACATAAAGCTGTGTCCAAATCTCGATTTCGTTTACTTTTTAAGTTTTTGTATTTTTTTCAAACGATGTAATTTTTTTTTTATGATTTGAACCACTTACATTGTAGTGATGTAAAAGTATTAAATCGCTATTTTTAGATTTATTTTGAACCTAATAATCAAAATAATATCTAAAACCTGTAATATTAAAATAATAAAAGTCAAATCCCTTAAAAATATATTTCATAAATGTAAATTTACGAAACAACAATTTCTATAAAGAATGCGTATGTTGTTCTCATATTTATTTTGGTACTTTTTGGAACTTTTCCTTCCAGGTAAACACAGAATAAAAATGAACAAATAATTATTTTGCTATTATTTGTTCGCCTCATTATATACATATATATTGCTATATAACGATTTTTTTCGTTTTATCAAACTTGTCAAAACTTCAATGTTTACACCAATAAATTTATCGAGTTTATGCATAAGGTCGTATTTGAACGCCATCTATCTCTGTTAAATCTCCGAAAACTTTAACATTGGGACTTAACTGTTAAATTGGAACTGGAACTGGAACTGCTAGCATTGACTGTCACTAAAAACATACTGTTACACTCCCTATGATTTTATAAAGGTTCAAAATTTGAAGTCTTATTCGACGGTTTAATAGTTCCTTAAGGGCTTGTATAATTCGAAGAATAGTAGTCTTCAAAGTGTTGAAATCTTCCCCGATAAAAGTTGTGCTTATAAGAGGTGCATTCCATTTCTGATTTAAACCCATATGACCAAAACACCACATAACGTACTCAAAATGTGTGCCAAAACTATCGATGTTTATGTCAGCTGCTTTGAAATAAATCGATATATTTTAGTAATAGCACTAAGAAAACAATACATGAGGTCAACTGCATGAACTATGAACAGGAACATAACTAACGAGACCATACATCTTGCGTGATGTGGTCTCAAAATTAATGAACAGTTGAACTACCCCACTTTGCAAACACTATACGGCAATGATAGTGTGTTGCTGCTATATTCACACACATTCAAAGTTCTTTGCAATCCGCTTGCATTTTTAATGCTCTTCGCTCGCATCCATAACAATTTATGACCTAGCAGAAAGGGTCCGTACCTGTCAGCCGAAGAACATCTCGCAGCGATTACAGGCGAAATAATGACATGCGTTAGCCACACGCCACAATATACCTAAAAAAAATTCGCTTCGTTGCGCACTTTATAAAAGAACTACCCAATCGATCAGATGTTTCATACAGTAACTCTTTTGCCAATTTGGCCTCTCTGAATAGCCTGGATAGTGGTGGTAGATATAATGATAACACAAGAACAAACAATATTTACCCCGAAGAATATGTATACTTGGCTGACATCTTAATTTTTGTCCTGAGTTCGAGATATTGTAGTTTCTGTGTGTTTCAAACCGATTTTATTTATATACTTTCTTTTTTACGACTGACTCTTTACTGAGTTTTCCACATTATTAAAAAAGGCGGATTTCACTTTTAAGTCGATTGTTTTTATGGTGTATATGTTATAGTTGTCTGACCTATGTATTGATACTGATCAATGCTAGTAATACTGATCAAGAATATATATTACTGGATCAGAGCGGTCACCTTTAATTTGCTATAAACTTCACAACAAAATTATAATAATACGAAAGATTAATGAGATCCGGCAATCAATTAATTTACAGCGCTGCAACTAAAAAAATGAAAAAAAAAATTAATACATATAAAGCGTTCCTTCGTAAGATATTTATATTTGTAATAGTTTTTACATATATTGTAATAATTGCAAACTATCAGAGTTACTGTAGTCATCGCTAGACTTTTTAAAGTCTGAAAATGTATTAAAATATGTAACAACAAACGAAATATTATTAATGCATGTTATGCACGTTAAATGATTAAAATCAAATTATTTGAAAATGCAATTTTAATTTAGATTTTACGTCAATACAAATTTTAGCGCCATCATCGCTGATGCTGTCATCGAGACATCGACGTGCAAAACGAGTCGACTCAAATTGCAACCGAGGCAGCACAACGGTTATAGATAATATTTTCACTGTTAAACTGTGCAAATGTATAACAAAACAAGGAACAAAACGTCAGACCGTAAACTGCGTGTTTTTATCTGTGGACGCAACTTTGCTCGCTCGACAAGTTGAAACTTAAACAGTTATTTTTAGTTAAAATTTACAACAGTGAAGTTCAGAATTATCGCTGCGAAAATGTTAATGTGTGGTGTAAACTATATTAGGACAACTAGCCAAAACATTTAATGTTTGAAAGTTTGCCACTTTTCACAGAGGCCCACAAAACCACATAATCACAAAATAAAAAAAAAAAAATTTGTTAAATTGTTCTTTGCAATTCTATAGACACATTCACATTTAGCATTAAACAATTTGCACATTCAATACGAATATCAAAATTTAATAATAATATCAATAGTAGGTACATATAAAGTTATGTATTTACGAATGAATACAAATTGTATGTAATTCTCTACATGCATACATATCTATATGCATATGCACTTTAACAATGCATTCAAATATATCAAATTAATAAAAGATAATGCTGATTATTCTATTACACGACAGAATAAAAAACGTTTGAAAAGCTTCTGGTGAAAGACATTACTCTGAGCACTGTAAATTATGGCTCTGCCCAAAAAGATTAAATGTTTTAAATATTTAGTTTACAGTTATGTGTTCCTCTTGGCGGTAAGTAAATAATAATAATATTTTGTAATTGTATTTTGTATACGTTTGTGATGCAACCACTATCAAAATGTAAAAATCATGTTTGTAATTCTGTGTATGCATCTATGACTTATTTGGCCTACATAAAAAAAAACAAGAAACAAGCTTTCATTAAAAAGTTGTAGCTTCTTCAGCTTTATTTGAAGCTTGAAAATTTCTGTCAGATAACTTCTCTCGTAACTTCTCTAAACAGGGATCCTAAAAAAATACAGTGCCTACTAGATATACTTATACACATATGTACACAATGAACAACAATAAAGATATGTACAATGTACAAGCATACAATTTTTAATGCCTATATATATAACATATATGTATATGCATTTCTACTCCAGTGAAAATTTGAAGATAACCTTGAGCTAATTTCTACGAGTACATAATATGGACGTATACATACATATATGTAAATTTGTATATCTATGCGTAACAGCATTATTATGACGTCAAAAGGTAGCGTAGAAAAAGTGTACATGTGTATATACATTCGTCAAGAACTCTCTCTGCATTGAATTGATTTTGTACGCTTTCTAGCAAAATGTTTAACTCAATTAAGTAAATTTCTAGTTTGTACGAACAACAAATATTACGTATATTATTTTCATATTATATATATGTATAACAGACCAAGCTGTTGTGGGTTTTAAATTTACGCTTCCAAAATTGTTTGCATTTCGATTTTACATCTATTGCAGAAAATGAAACATGAATGAAAACTAAAAGTGAAAGTATTAAAAAGTCGATAATAATTTATGAGAACATAATGTGTCAATAATGCTTATGTATCAATTAAATAATAGCATAGTTATAAATTACAAACCTTATTTTTCTGTTAATACATAAAAATACAGTTGACTGGAGCAGCTCAAATATTTTTGGGAACATCCCTTTTGTGGGGACACTCGGTTTATTATGGCATCGTACAAAATAAGTTGTGGGCTCCAGCTGCAATCCTCCTTTGCCTAGGTCCCGTTACATTCATACTATGCTGGATGGGCTGCCAGGCAACCAACCAAAGGAAACGTTGTCTGCTCGGCATGGTAAGCAATTCAAATTATTTATTTTTTAACCTTAACTGCTTATATATATATGTTTTTTGTATATGTATATATATATATATATATATATATATATATATGAATTTCCTATTGGTCCTCACAGTTCGCAGCTCTTTTGGTGGCTTGTATATGTGTTCAATTTATTATCTGTGGTTGGTCCTTGGCAATGCGAGAGAATCTCCCAACATCTGTGGAGATTTTCATTGACGATTCTTTTGTCGAGTTTTTGGACAAGTTCTCCAGAACTAAAGTTGACAACTTGCATTTGTGGAATCGCATGCAATCCCAGGTAACTAATTAAAAATATGTTTAAATTTTGAAACTAATTACAACCAAAAGATAATATCTACAAAAACGCATTTTAAACGACAATTAAGTGTCTGAGCAAAGTTCTTTTTTATCTTTTGGCCAAAACATTGCACGAATAAAGCAAATAACATAATGTTTCGACACTCGTAGAAAATGATCTAGTTTTAATTATACTTATATTATTGATATAAAAAGCTTTCAGAAAAATGTATTTTATTATAACAAAATTAAAGGTATGCGTTACTTTAAAATAATATAAAAATTTATTATTTTTAGTTTTTTACAATTGTAAACGGAAAATTTTTCGAATATGGAACATCTTTTCATGAAAATTAAAGCTGCAAACTAGGTCGAATATATATATATATAAGTCATACAAAGTGTTCTCATTATAAGTATATTTATATTATTGAAAAAAAAAGGTTTAATTAAATGTATTTTAATACATCGAAACTTTCTAGCTTTTCTTTATAATATATGTTTGACTGACTTTTATTAATTGTGTTCACAGTTGCAATGCTGCGGTGTCGATGGACCGCTTGACTATCGACGACTTTCGCTTCCTTGGTCGTGCTGCTCTCGTCCCGAGCACGCCTACGAATCGGCATGTGATACCCATTATAAGCGCGGCTGCTTGGCCGTAGTATCGGAGCAGATCAAGAGTCGTCTGATGATAACCGCATTTGGAGCTGCCATCATTGCCATTCTACAGGTTGTTTGCTATACATTTAGAAATGATAATGTTTAATGTTTGTTAACGGAATTATTTGTTTTATAGAGTTTGGGTATCTTTTGCGCTGTACATTTGACTATATTGTTTGGCAAGAACGACAATACCCATCCAATGAATATGAATCGAAAAAAGAAGCAACAGCAATTCTTACCATTGACCATACAGGATAAGAGGCACGATTTACCATCACCAATTAATCTGTCGCCATCGGCACCAGGGCAACGCGTTTTAAAAACTGCTCTCCCTTCGGCCATGCACAAATGACAGACGATTAGCTTTTAATATTTAACATAATTATGAAAACCAAAAAAAAAAAAAACTCAAAAAAGTTATAAAAACAAACAAAAAAAATAATGTTGTAACCTGAAATGGAATGAATATAACTGTGACCCTCAATGTTACGTTATGGTAATTTTAAAAACAAATTGACCGTTCGAGCAAAAAATGAAACAACATTTAAAATTCTCATTCTTTTTCCAGTAATTTAATTAAATCTTTAAAACTGGACTGATTTTGTTTTTTTAGCATTTAACAATGTTTCAAAAACAGTATTCAATTTCCCCGCGAAATAGTTGGTGGCACATAGAAAGCATCCACTGCCTTGGGCTTCTTCTTCTTGCCAAACCAGCGCTTGGGATAATGGACTTTTTTCTTGTATATTGCAATGTCAATATCCTCTTTGTTCTCAAAGTACCAAAGATTTTGTCGCATCGTTTGCAAGCTGTTTAATGTGTGGTTTATGCTTTCCACGCGACTTTGCACATCTTGGATGTCAGCCTGTTCTTTGACAGCCAGTTGAAAATCCGCTTGCCAAGCTTGGTAACTTTTGTTGTATTCCTCCATAAGTTGCGGCTCATAACTTTGCGCACAACGTTTCACGCATAACTGCAAGATCTCATCAAATGACTTAGTCTGTTTATGTTCTTGAACGAGTAGTTTTTGAAGTTCAGTAGTGCTTTCCACTTTTAAGACATCTATCAGATTACGGCAGACTTGTAAAGCAGATTTGTTTAAGCTTTGTTGATTTCCTATCAGCCACTTTTCTGCTTCAGTCAGGCGACAATCTAGTGTTAGGCCAATCAATGTAATATTGTGGGCAAGTTCCTTGTCTAGGTTTATATTCGATCCCAATTTTATCATAGCTTCACTCATCATTTTCTCTTCAGTTTTAACATTGGAATTTTCGTAGTTTCGTAGAAATTTAACACGAACTTTTTCCTAGCGACAGAATTTTATTATTAATATATATATATATATGCATATAAATATAAATATAATTATAAATATTTGATTACGTACCACTTCCTTGGAGGGCTCTACAATTTCGACTTCATGTGCTTCATAGTTTTTAACGTATGCGTAAAATGATTGCAGACACAGAGTGGCTACGAGTTCATTGTTGCATAAGTCTCGCTCCACAATAAGTGTAGCAAGTTGTGCCGCTTCAGTTGTGTTGCCGTTGTGCAAGAACGAGTCCATTAAATGACATCCCGTAAACTGATCAATAAATATGCCATATTGCAAGGGCTTTTTTAGTACATTAATTAATTCCTGTGGTCCTGTTTCGTCAAGCAATTGCTTCACCAATATATTTGAAAGCAGTGGCACCTTACTACACTCCTTATGTTGCCTGCCAAAACCAAGAAACTTTGCATAAGGAACAATTATTGACGGTGTTTTGCTCATTGAACTCACCTGAGCTTCACTAGTTTGTCCAACAAATCCATTTGCCTGTGATCCCGGTTAATGAAAACATCTAAATCCAAATTGTTAAATCGTTCGTTCGTACTCTGCACCTGGTCGGGGGCCATTGCCGGGCCTTGATTTCCCAAATTGGTGAAGGCGTTTGAGAAGTACGACAGGTATCTTCTGTGTAAAAAAGTACCAATTACTCGCGATCTAAGCATGCTCGACGTTTTTATATTTATACATAGGCAGGTTAAAGACTTATCGCAAATAGTGTGATATTAGTTTGATCCAGGGATGAAAACACATAACGATATATCGATAACTTATATTTTATATCGCTTATGAATCGCCTCTAAGCGATATTTTTCTAAATAAACGTTAAGTTTATCAGGGTAATTAGAGCTGAACCCTGTTTTCATTTGCAGACTTGAATAATTTTTTAAATATGTCTTTGAGCCAGCATATAGTTGATATGGCCAAGTCAGTATCTTTTTGGGGACCAATCGAAAAGCTCTAGAATTATCTTGATTAAAATTCATGTATCCTTTTTTCTTTTTAATTTTAATTACCAAATGGAAACCAGCGATCGAATGATTATTCCTTGTTTAGCAAACTTTTTTGTTTTCTGGAAAATTTCTGTTGATAATGCAACAAGCGTATCTGATCGCAAGAATAAACATTGCAGATTGACTTACTTTCATTTCACATACGCTACCATGCACACGTTAACATAAATATATGTATATAAAAACTAATTTTTTACACACATGTAAATTGTTTTTGCAGACGCTCTGCAATGCACTTACATACATAGATGCATTGTGTACATAAATACTAGCATTTATATTGTCTTTAGCATGCGTTTAGAATGTAGATTTGAGCGCACATACATATACTATACATATACGTACGTAGTTTTAGTTGCATGGTTGATTCATGGGTAGATAATATGCCACACAGTAACTTTACAGTAGATAAAGGCGATCAGCGAAGCAGAAAGGCTTTCCATCCCCTCACTCACTCACTCATGAGGCAGCTGCAGAGACACACACACACATACTGTTGTGGTGGCACAAGTGGCACGGGCTGTGCACATTTGGACACACATGTTATAATTTACACAGGTTCTCCCATATAATATATATGTATAAGACACACGATCAAAAGAGACATTGGCCGGAACATAGTACAAACATTTATTCATTTGGGTGGGTTGCTTGTTATTTTTTTTAGTTTTTGACTCTCTTCACATGCCTTTTCTCTTTTGTCGGTTTTCCGCAAGATATACACATATGTGGCATACATATATATATATATATATATATATATATGTATATGTATGTGTTTTTGTGTGTTTGGGCTTATGCCACGGTCGACAACATTCTCAGTTGTGATATATCCAACAATTGTGCTTGACCATGCCCAGCGGACGGTTCAGCTGCAGTGTTTAAATTTAGTAGTGAAATTTTCTGTTCTGTGTTAACCTCTTTAAAAGAGCACCAAAAATAAAATAAAAGATAATAATGCAACTAATATTCGCTATCATCATAGTGACATCAATTATATTTAAAGGTAACGGCCCTTACCGTTTTCAATATTTTAGCCATATGTGGAAAAGAACGCGCAAAATTACTTGAGCAGTTGAAAACTATTTTTAAATCAAGAAAATGAAATCATCTCAGCGTGTGTATAATTCTTCGTACATATCAATATGTTCGCGTATTTAGATATATTATTGTATATATCTGAGAGTACGTCCATATACTCTGTTTGCTTATAATTTAAAATAAACAAGTTTATATGTATCAGGACATTTGTGCAATTGTGTTATTGTTATTTGTGAAAAATGGGTACAGATATCTTTACATAAATTAAAGTCCTTGAAACTATGGAAACGACAAAAAATACATGTACTGGTGATATGTATGTTTTTATGGACCTCATATGCAAATTTTTGTTTTTACAAACGTTTATCACACACGTTTGCTTTTCATGGCTACTTATGCCAAATTTAATATTATGCGTAAAAAATCGAACTTAAATTTAAAGATTTATTTATATTTGAATCGCTTTGGCCTTGATATTAAAAACGGAATTCCTAAACTAAATATATCATTTTGTAATTTGGAAATGAAGATTTTTTTTTTTTTATAGAAAACCACAATAAACATATTTTTTTCTTTCCGTTAGGTATACGATGTGGGCCAGTCAAAAACGATGAGGATCCCAAGTTTCTTGTCTTAGATGATGATGATGATGATATGGATCCAACTGTATTATCATGCGATTATGACATCAAGGATACGGATTCATTTCTGACTGTTAAGTGGTTTAGAAATGATAAAACCATATATCAGTGGATACGTGGTTCTCATCCAGCACCAATTGTATGTATAACAAAGTTTAATGTGTATATTTATAAATATAAATTAAAAATTGGTTTTAGCCGGAATATAAAAATGATGTAGACAGCTCTTATGAGAGCTCAACAGACGCAAATAAACAGTATAGCGCATTGGCCCTTATAAATCCTACAATAAGTTCCACTGGAGACTATAAGTGCGTTGTCCAAACGAGAACGGAGACGATAACCATTCACAAGAGCGTCCAAGTTATCGATGTACGAAATTATACACTGAACATGTATCGTTATCAAATTCAAAATGAGACTCAATTGGAATGTGTAGTCACTAATGTATTCCCCAAGCCAACATTAAGCATAATGTAAGTAAATTTATCCAAAAAAAGGGGAATTAAAATGAAGAATCATATTTCCTATAAACTTAATTGTAGATCTGATGACGAGGATGACATTGTTAAAGTTGTGGCCAACGAGCCCAATGAGAATGAGGATGGTTACTTTAATGCGACTATCTTTGCTGTCGTCCAGGATAATGATGATGATGTCGATTACCACAAATGTGTTGTGACATTTGAGGGCTATACAAAGAATTTGACTACGGTAATTTCATCTGGATCTGTATGTCTGGGCTGCATAGATTTTCGAATATTATTGTTAAGTTCCTTTGTGTATTATTTATTTAAAAATTCTAATATTGTAGTTTAAATAAATATTTGTTGTTTTATTGTTGAAAAAAATCTGTGAAATTGAGTGTTTCTTATTGTTGAGTTCTAAGACAATAATTAAGATTTTAAATAATTAGAAAAAAAGAGCAGTTCAACTCATCATTTTGCCCATTTATCAGTCAGATTTATTATTTTCCTATTTCAGATACCCAGAAAAATTGCGAAATACCCCTTAATATCAATTTTTAAATTGAAAAAAATCGCAGTCACAATTCTGAAGATACAGTCAAAATAAAAATAATTGACTAATATTTTTTTATGTGGTAAAAAATATGCTGATCAGTAAAACAAGTTATTAAACCAAAATAAATATATAATTATCATTAAAACGAGCACATCGATGATCTGAGCTGTGAATTTAGTGATAGCAAACATAGTATAATGCTGCTAAAACTTTATATCTATTATTTTGTGTCTCTTATAAAACTGAGAACTTATTCCTACCTTCTTATATCTGCAAACTCACATAAGCAAATATTGTTGTATATTTCAGTACAATTATGTATATTTTTCTTTCTATATTTTATCATAAAAACATTTTATTTGGCATGCGTTTTGAGATCCGTTCATTGACACATCATACGATTGGGTTCCAGATAACGTATTCTGTCGGCTTTCGATTTTCGTGCACTTATCCTTCATTATGTAGATGGCATGGCGTTCTTGTTTTCGAAATTTTGCCCTACGATTCTGGAACCAAACCTAAAAATGTATTGAAAGCGAAAAAGTCTATACAAATTTGTTTACTGATCAAATAATACATGCAAATCTATGGAAATTATATTATTTTATTAATGTAGTATACAAACACAATTTACCTGAACCCTCGCTTCTGTTAAATGTAATTTAGAAGCAATTTCTTCTCTTGTGTATATATCTGGATAATGCGTTTCCAAAAATATTTTTTCAAGTTCATTAAGTTGATTGGATGTAAAGGTTGTTCTTATTCGCCTTTGTTTCGATTTATCGGTCAGACTTGAAGATTCGTCAACATATGACTTAAGTTGAAAATCTGCAATAACCGAAAAAATTAAGCAATTAAAGTATTTTGATTTTACTTGGTTTATATACTATCTCGATACTATCTCGCCGTGTGCGATTGCCTTTTCGGTCTCAGAGAATAGAGAAAAATAAATAGCATATTATATTGAACAGAATGACGTTATCGAACAATATGGCTGTTTTATTATTTATTTGAATTAATGTAATGAATTAAAACAAGCAAAAAAGTTTAAATATTTAATAAAAATATATTTATTTAAAATAAATATTAAAGTTAAAAATTAGATGATTAAAATATAGAATGCAAATAAAAGTAAATATGATATGGGGAGTTTAGAGGAAACCAACTATCAGACCCAGAATGTGTAGGGGAGAGATATTGAGACTAAGAGTAAGATATAAAATAGAAAATGAGATACCACAATTAAGCACATTCCGAGATTTGACGGATATATTTATTTTTATTGAAAATGGAAATAAGGAAAAGTGAGAAGAAATTATAATATCTGTAAATAACACGAACTGGATTGTATAAAGCGTAACCAACTGTCTATTAGGGCAATATAAAGTGAACTAACTTCCTAGTAGATCTTACCTACTTTATGGAAAGGAGAAAAGTGAAGTGTTTTGTGATTAATCTGCAGAACGATACCTCAGATTGGGATACCAGCTAAAGGTAACAAAATA
Organism: Drosophila multiciliata; assembly: GCA_037043605.1. Classification (NCBI taxonomy): domain Eukaryota; kingdom Metazoa; phylum Arthropoda; class Insecta; order Diptera; family Drosophilidae; genus Drosophila; species Drosophila multiciliata. Next base: position 4,317,804 of record JBAMBF010000589.1, read on the forward strand.
GAAAGCATTGCTCTAAGACACATAATTTGTTCTTCGTAGTGTTTGAGTAAAACTCCAATCTCTTTAACTGTTAATAAAATTAACAATGACAGATTGTTATTCGTATAACTGGTAAAATTTTACTAAAAGGCATAATCTCACATTTAGATCAATAAAGATCAATAGAGAAAACTTATGACTGAACTGAATGGCTTATTATCAGTTAAATTCAAGCAAACTGGAAAAACGTAAGTAGATTTTTAATGTAACCATGAGCAACGGAAACAAACTATTTACATAAATATTGCAAAGTTTAATTATGGAAATATATTTGCAATATCCAACTTACCACCTTTTTTGTGGAGAGGATTCAATATGATTCATTCCCAAAATAAAGAGAAATGATGGCTTAACTTAAATGCTTTGGTAATGGATGTAATAATAAACTACAGTACTCCTTGTCCACATCAATAGGATATTTAAGATAATATTATAAGGATATACGATATAAGACAGTTTAAAAAGGGAGCACAAGAGAATTGTTTGATTTTTATATCCAAAGAGAAAAGAAAGACGACACACATGATGAATTGAGTTTCAAATAAACAAAACTATAAATTATGTATTAGGGTGCCGAGTAAACTGTATTTAGAAACGATCATTTAATTCTCATTATCTGAGCTTGGACAAGACAAGCTTAATTTGCTTATTGACAAATCAATAATAGATATATATATATTTAATAATAAGATACGATGGAATCTAACCAAATATCTGAAAAGCCGAAATACTATTTATTTGTATGCTTAAATATTAAAACGTATATACTCTAGTATTGAATCGATGGGCAGGCTTAGATTGGCATTGGTAGATGTTTGTAAAACAGAATTACAAATTGCAAGATTGAAACGGTTCGGCTTAAACCCATGATATTAGTAACTTAAAATTTTGGATCACAAATTGTCGGAAAAAAATAGTCAATTACACTTGTCTTAAAAGTAAATAACAATTAGCTTACGAGCTAATAGCCGTGGGTAACCTTAATAAACAGTTCTATATATTTAACTCTAATAGTGTATATAAACGAATGTGCTTGGTTTCAGTTGAAAGTTTAGTTTCACATAAAACAACGCCATAAAATTAAAAATTGAATTTTAAACTTGTTCTACATTTGCGATAATATTATGGACTTACCGGAATTAAAAGGCGTAATATTATGCGCACCGGGATAAAACTCAGCAACATTTGTAATTTTTGAAAATAGTATATTGGACTCTTGACTAAAGGAATTTCTAATCACGTTTTCATTGGCCCGCAGCTTATAACTCGAATCGATTATTAAATTATAATGGCTCATGTGATTCGCCACCGATCCGAAACCGGTACTTGCATTCGTATTGTTGATCAGTTGTGAATTGGAATTGTAAAGACAATCTTTATCATAGCTAGTTTTGTTTAAAAATGAAAATTCCATTGCATATAAGCCGAATAGTCGCACAAGCAAAATCGCCCGACACTTAATTAATATATATATATAATACTTTAATTTGTCAATAAATCACATTATAATAAAATAAATTAAAATGGCAGCCCACTCAGGAAATACAATTTGTAACTATGCTTAAATAAATAGGTTTCAGTTACGATTGCCTTAACATCAAACATCCTTTTCACAAAAATTCATATTTCCATTTCACACAGCGAAAGAGAGAAAAACTGCCGCTTAACGTATTTGGAGGCGGTGCCTAAAAGCTGACTATACTTTTGGGGGTGGAAATGATTCAATTTATGCTATACACTTGGCTAAAAGTATAGTATACACGTGCACTTGCAATATTGACATTAAGTAATTGATAATAACAGTTAAGTTAATTCAATCTAATTTAGTTGACTGTTTTTGATTTTAATACACTTCACATAATTTTGAAAAATTACTCAATTCATTATATATAATATTAGCAAAAAGGTCTAACTCACCCGCATATTCTTTCAGTGTACCCATGCATCAATTGTATACTTTGGCATAAGAATTTCATCTTTAATTAACATTTTCATAAGAAGTTAAATAATATAAGTTAATAAATAGTACTTACTATTAATACGAATTCTTTACAGAGAAAAAGAGTAGTGCTTTATTGAAATAGAATCGACTGTCTAATACACTGTTCCCTTAATGGTAACAGTATAATAGGTGAAAAATATTCTTCTTCAATTGCAAGATTACAAAAGTATGATAAATTTAAATAATAATAATTTGTGAATATTTTGACTTCTTGGTCACTGGCTTTGAAAACGTCCAGAAGCGAGTTATTATGACAAACACAGTCAAAAAGACATTTCACAAAACCAATATACTATTTATCTCTTTTGAGATGAGTGTAGAAAATGTACACATTGGTCCAATGAATTATTAATTACATTGTATACATATGTTTACCCACTTTACACGTGCAAAATAATTTTAAGTTGAAATTTTAACATTTTTTGTATATTACACCTTTTACACATTTGGAAATATAATTCGAACTATAAATTTTCGAAAACTCTTATAGACTTTCAAAAGCCTCTAAAACCTCTTGTATATATTCAAATGTGAAATGTATTAAAACTTACCACAGACAGACACTTATGAAAACTAACTGACTTTTACAAAAATATACTATTTGAATCTTGGTTTAACACTATCGAAATATGTCATATTGGTTTTGAAACCGCAAATATGATCGAAATTCAAATAAAAATAAAAATCTGGTGCTGAATTTACACAGAGCGACACCAATCATTATATTAAATCAGGATAATAAGCAGAAAATATTATTTTTGTGCTTGCTATAATTAAATATATTTTAATTAACAATATTATATAAGTCATCTAGAAGTCACAGTGACTGGACCCATTAACGCATTTAAGTGTGTTAAAATTGACAAATAGGCTTGGATACATTGTTAATAGTTCTCGGTTGCCATATGCACTCGCAGAACTTAATAATGTATGAAAAATTAAAACAACAAGAATTTAATTCCTCTTTAAAAATAAATTTATAATATATAATTCGCAGCAGTGACTGAAGCTGATGTTGACTGAGTGAACAGCGCTTCACATCATTGAAACAATCCCAACAGTTCCGCTTTATGAACCACTCGTGGGATGAACGCATAAAACGTGACGACCTAATATTTCTACGCTCATTTACGTGTTCTAACCACACTGTTCCCATTGCCACATTTTGCCGCTAATAGTAACATCGATGTTTCATTATTTTGATTCGATAGTTCTAATGTTTTGAAGTTCAACTTGTAGGTGACGTGAGAACAACACATCTGTTAACGAAAAACAAATTCACTTTATTATGGAGAAACAACGAGTTAATAAACGGAGAGAGAGGAGGGACAAGTCTAGTCAGGCAATCAAAGTACGCACCGTCTTATATATACAGTAGAAGTTATTTAATTGCTGTCTTTTAGATTGTTATTCGACATTTGCCGCCGACAATGACTGAAGAGGAATTCTTGCAACAAGTGGGACCATTCCCAGACAGCGATGCCTACTATTATTGCCAGGCAGATTGGTCGCTCGGACAGGAGGCAACATGCCGGGCATACATTGACATGAAAGATATGTCGGAAGTACTACAGTTTCGAGATCGATTCGATGGCTACGTGTTTGTCGACACGAGGAGCGTGGAATACATCGCCATTGTGGAATATGCACCATTTCAGTGCTTTCTGAAGAACAAAGGCCGCAGTGAGGACCACAAAATGAATACCATCGAAAAAGAACCGCATTATCAAGAGTATCTCCAGAAAATGGAAGATGACCGCGAGGAGGCAAGTCGATTATGTGATACGAAGATCGATTTCACCTTCGATCTGAAGTCTGATGAGAAGGTTAAATCGACACCGCTGCTAGAGTATTTGGCTAACAAGAAGGAAAAACGTCGAGAAGAAGCGCGTAAGCGAAACGAAGAAAAGAAAAGGATTCGGGAAGAGCAAAAGCAACGAAAATCATTCGAAATTTTGTTAGCTGGCAAACAGGAGGACGCTCTTGGTGATAATAATAAGAAATCTGTTAGTACTCATAATCAAAAAAAGGGATTTGGACAAGGAGGTGGTCAAGGTCAAGGGCAAACTCAAGAAGAGCCATCGGAAAATTCACGCTCAAAGCGCCGCACGGAACGCAATCAGCGTCGTCGCGAGGAACACGAGCTGCGAAAATTGGACAGAGAACGTGATAGCCGGGACAAAAATACAAACGATGGCCATGAAAAAGTGACGGTTCAGAAGCGACCCTCAAATCAGCCGATCAAAAGGGAACAACAGAAAAAAAACGAAGAATTCGTTATTTTAAAGAAAGAAGCTAAAAGAGTGGAAAATATCGTGGCATCCAAAACAGAATCAGTTAAAACACTGGAGGCAGGCAGTAAAAACGAAACTGCAGAAATCTCTAAAAGACTAAAACAAATCGTTAAACCTGAATCAGTAGAGGAATTTCATTGGGTACAGCCAAGCACAAGTAAAGCGATAACCTCAGTTATCTCAAACGAACAAGGTACTAGTAAAGAACCAGCTGAGAACTTTAAGAGATGGAAAGAAACCCCTAAGTCAGGATCAGGGCAAGAACATTCTATGCAGCAAAATACGAGTAGCAATAAAGCAAGCAACTCACGTTTAGCTGAAGAGCGTCGTATAAGAAATAAGGTTTGCTGTCTTATAAAATTAATCATGTCGCCTTTTAATATATAGATTCTACTTGCTTATAGGATCGTCCATCAATTGCCATATATCAGCCCAAGGTTCGAATGCCAAAGGACTCCGATGATACATCACCAACAGACTGTAAAGATTCTGCGCCGAATTTCGAAAGAGACACAGTTTTGCAGGACAATAAGCCCACCAACAGGCGCAATAGACGCAACAGACACAAGCCACAGGACAATGAGGAGCAGGCACGTGGGGGTTTATCAAAACCATCGGAAAGTGCCACTCTCCGATGTAGTTCTGCGCAGTAAATGTTTGAGTTAACTTGTTATTTTAGTTTCTGGCAAATAATTCCGCTTTATTAATAAAAATCGCTCTCAAAATCCATTGAGTTGCTAGATTTCTGATTATTTTTAACAATATCCTGTGAGCTATACATGTGAGCCACCTGATTTGCATCCGTTGCATTCTCGGGACTCTTATCATCTCGGATGCGTATAAAACGCGGAAATCGGAGCGAAATACCACGTTCAGGATCCACAATTCCTATACCTGCTCGGTGAATGGGACTTAACGATAGATCGGCGCATTTAACTTCCCAAACTTGACATGGTTCAAACCAAACATCTGGCTCCAAGGTGGAATCGAATCTATAATATGATTTCGCCTCGCTCATCTTGTTGGTGTTAAAGAACTCCGAGTGTTGTCGCAAATCTTCATCGGTAAAACCTATAAAAAAACAAGATAAAGTAATTGTTTCTTTTAATACATTTAAAATAGCTTACCAGTTCCAATTTTGCATATGGTTTGATATTCCTCATTGTCCGTATCATAACACGCTAGCAGGAAGCCACCGTAGATTCCAGTACGTCGTCCTTTGCCCTTGTAACCACCGATAACAACTAAATCCAGTGAATCCCCCACATTTGACAAATAATCTTTTTTCAATTTAAGCCAATTTCTTGATCTTTTTGCAATTTCATATGTAGCCTCCTCGTCCAATGTTTTCACCATTAGACCCTCGCAATTTCCTGAAAACTGAAAACGTTGCACAAATTGATGGATCATTAATGTTTATTCTTACCTTTTATCGATTCCTCTAGAAATTGCTGCACTTCATCCATATCATTTGTGTTGAGGGCAGTGGCGAATTTCCATTCCCCTTCGACTTCTTGAAAATGTTCAAATAGAATCTTTCGACGCTCAGAAAGTGGCTGTGTGACGAGGGACTTTCCATTGATGTACAAAAGATCAAATATGTATACACAAACTTGAACTTTTATATCTTCGATCTCAACGTTTTTTCTCTTACGTGTACTTAGAATTTGGAATGGTAAAATTTGCTTGCGCTCTATATCCCAGGCGACAATTTCACTATCGAGGATATAAGACTTCACCTCGGTTTTAAGAAATGACTTGCTTCTTGAAATCAGATCCGGATATTTGGGTGTATTATTTTCCGAATTTCTTGAGAAAATGCTTATCTCGCCCAACTGATTCAAATGAATTTGCGCCCTTTCGCCATCATACTTCCATTCGCAGGTTATATGCATTCCACTAAAGCGTTCCAGGACCTCGTAGACACCTTTTGTTGGTTGCGCTAGCATGGGTCTAAGGGGCATGCCAGGATGCATGGGACAACGTTCTTGCAACTCCTTAATGTCATATTTTAATATTGCTGGTATAATGATGTCATAGTTCGGACACTGACTGTAAGAATAAATTTAAGATGTCTTCAATACAATTGTTTAATATTTAACATCATAAGTTTTTCCTCCTAATCACTTACCAGAAAGTTGTTTTTAACATCAGCGTAGCCTCTGCTATTTCATCTTTATAAACTTCGGGCACTTTGTTGATATGTTTGCAATCGTTGATGTGAAGTTTTTTAACCAGAGCAACAGCCAAGGCAGTTAAAAGGCTTTGCTCGGCAATGCCTATACGCAATTTGCCAATTAGCGATCGAATAAAGAATCGCGCCTCCGACAAGCGACATGCCACGAAGACATCATAAACCAAAGTAATCTTCGACTGCCCCGAAATGTGTGCAATCTCTTTGAGTTTGGCGAAAACACCACGCACATTCAATGGCTTAGGGCGAAACATAATGCGTTGCGAGACGCGCGATTGCTCTGCGACTATTCCCAGATCGCCAATTAACTGTGTCTGAGCTTTAATGTGCGCCAAATTGCGACCAGTTGCTTTGCAAATTGCTTTCATCAGCGATGTTTCGGCAACTCCCAGTTCGAGTCCTTCGTATGCGGGGGCCAACTGATTAATGCTAAGGTAAACACACGGCACCAGATCTTCCGGACTGACCACCATTATCGAGCAAAAAAAATTGCTCAATATATCAATCATTTTCAATCGCCCTTTCGTCTCCTCAATCACTTGAAATGTTTGGGCCAGCGCCAAGTAGGGAGTTCTTTAAAAAAAAAAATTCACAAAATAATTCGTTGATATAGAATTATTATATTAATACTTACACGCCTTCGGCTCGCCAGTATGCATGATTAATGGGATGATAGGATTCCATTGACGGATTGTAAATATCGGTTGCCTCACTCTCATTCGATTCTGAATTCAAGCTAATCATTTTCGGCTTACTGGTCAGCGGTTCCTTGTGCTCATCCATGGTTTTTGTATTGATTGATGTTTGCTTATTTTCATTTTCCAGTTTTTTTTTAGACACATCGGGCTTTTCCAATTTAGGCAAATTATCCTTTGAACTTTTGGCATCTCTTTTGTAAAAAAAATATCTTTAATAAAAGAAAATGAATAAATTAATAGCTTACTTTGTCTCTTTAGGTATAGAGTCGTCGGGCTCAGCTTTTGGTTTAAAAAATGAGCTACATTAATAAAAAAGAAAATGGTTTTCAAGATATATGTATGCATTATTTTATATATTCCAAGAATTACGTTATTGACTTCTGCATGCCCGAAATGTAATCACAAACATTTATTTTGGCAAAACTCACGTTCCCGCCTTTTCTTTCCAAATATCGATAATTGTATGGCATTTTTTTTTATGTCAGTGTTGCTAATTTAGCTCTTTTAGTGTCAGATTTAACTTTCTTAATTTTGTAAATAAGAATATAGATAAATAAACTTTTTTTTTTATACAAAAATTTTATTTAATTATCTTCTTGACGTATTTTGCTTATGCGTAAGATACTTTTAATTGTTGTGTTATTGTTATGATTCAGTTAAAAAGGAATTTTTCCTGTATATTCGTACAAATAAATGTTTATTTTGTATAAGGTGAAGAGCACCCCTAAGTTAAATAACTTTCTAACTACTTAGTAATTTATCTCCTGTGCCACGACAGAATTAAAATCTCGTTTAATGTTGCCTAAAATTTTTTTTCAACAACAAAGTCATGTATTTGTTAGGATGAAGGTAAAATTGGAGCAAAATAAATGTAAGTTGGTGGATGGAAAAAAGCAGTCATTCTGTCCAACAGTAAATCTATACTTCGTTCATTTGCCCTTGGGTCTGTTTGTTACTAAAAATTAATCGACTGTTGCCCATCTCTAACATTTGTAAGAGGCTTGTTGAATCTTTGAATAAATATAATAATAGTTTAAGGAAAAAGTTTATCATGGCGGATGAAAGCAAAGCTCGAATGAATTTGTCAGCCATCAAGAAAATAGATCCGTACGCAAAGGAAATCGTAGACTCGTCATCACACGTTGCATTTTACACGTTTAATTCGGAACAAAATGAATGGGAAAAAACGGATGTGGAAGGAGCTTTCTTTATTTACCATCGAAACGCCGAGCCATTTCACAGCATATTCATTAACAATCGATTAAATACAACTTCGTTTGTGGAGCCATTAACCGGCAGTCTGGAATTGCAATCGCAACCCCCGTTTCTGCTCTATCGTAACGAACGTTCGCGAATTCGCGGCTTCTGGTTCTACAATAGTGAAGAATGCGATCGTATAAGCAGTCTCGTCAATGGGTTATTGCAGAACAAGGTGATCAATGGACAGCAACCTAATAACTCGCTGCCCTTTTCAAAATCAAGCAACCTAAGCATATTCAACATGCTCAGCCAGGCGCAAAAGGAATACAATGCCCAAGCAAATTGTCAGCCGCAATCAGGAGCGACAGCCGCGACTTTAAATCAATCCGAAAACGTGACTTCCCACAATGTGCTTAAGTTCTTTGAATCGGCCAAGCAGGCAACTGTCGAGGCACAGTTGAATCGACCGACGCCTCTGTCCGTGGATCAGTTGGAGAAACAGCAGCTATCGGTGACGCCCAATGAGGACGCTCCAATAAATCAGAAATCTTCTAACCGAGATGGAGAATGTCCACTTTCACCATTCCTGAAAGCATCAACCTCATTATCGTCTCGGCATGCGGATAAACCCATTTCACTCTTAAGCGAAATTAAGTTTGAACAGCAACTTGATGAATCGCCATCGGCATCAGCTTTGTTCACAAGCGACGAAGCGGAACAGTGTCTTAGAAGATTGTTGGTTGGTAATCGACCGGATGTGAGACCGGCGCTTATGCCGCCCACAATGTTTGATATGGTCCCGAAAGTCAAACAGGAATCGGTATCGGAATCAGAGAAACCACTTAATTGTGCGCAATTTGTGCAGGCCTTCACTTACCTGATTAAAAACGATAAGGAATTTGTTAACAAGTTGCATAAAGCCTATATCAATGGTTGCACTGATTCGTTGATTGACTCAAATACGACATATCAATAAATTAAACAAATATATATTTTGTCGAAACAACAGTAAAAACAGTCTCTTTTTTATTACCATTAAAACAATTATCAATTATTCTTTTAGTAAACATGGTTTTTTTATTGAAAAAGTTTATCATTTATATTCTTATGCTATGATCAATAATCTGCATTGTTACATATCTCTTAAAACTTATAATTCGACAGATGCACTTATCTCCGTCCTGTCCCTTTAACTTTAACAAATAGAGGGAAATTAATCAAGTTTTATTTAGGCTGATTTTAAGCTGCGGGAGTTGGACTCATGTAAGATTAACAAATTCGGACTGATGATCTATTTCGACTCGGACAAAGATGCTGATCAAAACTAAATATACCTACCTAAATATATTGCAATCTTAAGACAAAATAAAAAACCGGTAAAACGGCTTACTTCTAGAATGAATAATTCAGTATTTAAAAGCTGATTGAGAACTTCAAAAGTATTAAAGCATATATTGAGGATAAACAATAACTCAAACTAGTTTCAGAGAACAAGAGTTAATTAAGCATACTTTCTGGTTATAACCACAGGATCTGACAATTGCTTTTCAGACAATTAGCTCTCAACTTCTTACCGATTTCCGATGGAGGGATAATCTCAGATCTTTAAACAATTCAAATTTTCAATCGGGAAAGAACGGAATAGAGTCGACTCTACATTTGTTCTAAAAAACATCCGAATAATCATGGAATATTGGCTTCGTTAGATCCAATTTTGGTTTTCTTTTTTTATAACTTATCTGAATTTTTTCATATTTGTATGGCCAAAATATGCCAATCAAAATACTATAAAATATAGCATTGTGTGCTAAATTTGCAATTGCAAACAGCCTTTGAGGTAATACGAATTATATTAGAAAGTTTATTATACATAGTACGTAATATAATATACATGCAAATACTTAAGAAGTCTTTTTGGAAAGTACAACAATAATATCGATCAGCCAATAGAATGATTGTCGAAGATCACCTTCACATAAATACGGTGCCTTAGTCCAGGATTCGACGCGAAAGCCGCAGTTCTCGAGTAATTCCAAAAACATTGTTGCTTCCTCCTCGAAGGATGTGCCGCGACCATTTCGCTTGTTGCGATTGTCCATTAGTGGCCTCAATGGTAAATGCGATGTATTTGTTTCCACATAGTGCATGTAGGGAAGCACCAATGCAATTACCGCTCGGCCGTGTGGAGCCAAGGCGGTATGTATATCCTCCAACAATTTGAACGAGTCAAAACATCGATCCAGAACATTAAGACATGAAATTAGTTCAACATTCTGCATCTCTTGTATTTCGGAAACTACATTAAAATTCAATTTCTTTAGCCTCTCGCGCATTGTCCAACTAGCCTCGGTAGCAAAGACTTGCAAAACTGCATTTCCACTCAGTTCTGAGACACTGTTTGCCACACGCAGCGAGACTTCACCATCGCCTGCGCCAATGTCTAGCAACGTTATCTAAAAAAGTATAAAGATATGAATAGATATTGACATAATTAAGGTGAAAAAGCTTACCGTTTGAGGTAAATCTCTCGCTACAAAGCCGCCTGCCTCCAGTAGCTTATAGAATTGATCCTCAGACAGAATGAACATGGAGCCCCGCTTTAGAAGGCCATTGATATCCGTCTGTGTCATAAAAAACTGTAGAACAGACCTGGCCAACGCATGCCACAAGTGCAACCAAATATTTGAAGATAACATTTTTGCACGCTCCAGCCATTTTATTGTTATTGTGTCTGGCTGTTTGAGGGCAACGAATTTCGACTGGAATCTTTCCGGCAGTTCGCTGCAGTTCAATGAATACCACTGAAAGCATTTATAATGTAAATAAGAAATGCGTATTTGAGTTAGCAATATATTCACCTGTTGTGTGTCTATGTTCTCCAGAAAATTGTCATTATGGAATTTGGCATAGATAACACGTGCCAACGTGCCCCTTGGTCGATAAACGGCCATTGTATACTATTTAACGATTTCCATTCACATTCCCTTGTCACAACGTGCACAATGTAGGTGATTCCATTTACATACCCTCAAAACAAATAAGTGACAATTAATTAAATAACAAACAAGATAACATATATGCAACAGAGCGACTGTGCGTTCTATATACGATAACGATAGATTTTCTTGAAATAATTTAGGCAAGTTAGTGTCCCATTGTAGCCACCGATAAGTTCTTTAATTAGCTTTAATTATTGAAAGTCAGACTTTAATTGTATTAATATTACCTAAAATTTAGTTACAATTTGCTTAAGGATATTTACCTCCTGATACTTTAAATCTTTTTATTCCACTTTGCAGTAAAAGTACTGATTTACCGCAACTCATTTTATATTTTCAACAACTAACGCAACTAATAAAAAATTATTTAAAATCTGGGTTTAGTCGGGCTGTATATTTTTGCTCAGAGTAAACATACTCCGATGGAGTAGATAAAATGAATCTAAAGTGTAATCGCTGTTTTTATCTTAAATATAAATATAAATAAATATAATAACACTTTTTTTCGAGTGTATAATATAAATCGACAGATTCTTACATATATGAATTTATTCGATAACCGATAGAATAAGTTATCTTGCATCACTAATTTGTATCTGTGAAATTTTTTTTATACTATGAACTTCAACATGTTGGGAAATATGGAAGATAAGGCTGCTTTAACCAGCCTGGATGATCTTCCATACTTTCCTGAAAAGTATGCCGGAAAAGTTTGTTGTCTCTGTAACCTGGGAGAACGCAGTGCTCTCGGTCAAGGAACCATGTTTCAACTAAAAGTGCCTTCTGATTTTAAAGAGAAGAATTCTGCAAACCAAGCAAATGATGCAGATAAGGAAAAAGATGATACATTCCGTAAAGTCAAGTGCGGATTAAAAACCGTCTGCAGAGCTATAAGCAACAGTGAGAGCACATATGAATTGGATAAAATCGGCTACTCAGATGTCCTAAATACTTCGGCATTCCTCGATGATAACTTTGTTTATGTGCATCGTATGTGTGTAATGTGGTCCCTGCGCAAGGTTGAAGTCAAGGAGGAAGATGTATCTCAGTTCTTAACGAAATTAGCTGACTATTTGGAGCAGAAATGCAGTTTCTGTGATCAGTATGGAGCGTCAGTTAACTGCAAAATGAACTGCCGACAAATGCATCATTTTCCTTGTGCCGCTGCTGCCGGTTGTTTCTTGATCTTGGAGAGCTTCACCGTATTCTGTACGGAACACTTAAGTCAAGTTCCGTTGATCTGTATGTATCCACTGGTGGTGCGATAATGTTTTAAATGATATATGACATTTCACTCTTTGGTTTAACTTCAGGCAGTGACAACAATGTGGAGTGCTTAACTTGCTCATCATTGGGCGATTTATCAAAATTGATTATGTGCTGCTCATGTGGAGATCATTTTCATTCCACTTGCATTGGTTTAGCAAATTTACCGGGTATAATGGTGCCGGATGGCAGTGCTTTCAGAATATATAATAAAGATTTTATTTTTGCCAGATACTCGTTCTGGCTGGAGCTGTGCACGCTGTACAAAATGCCAGATTTGTCGACAACAGGAAGCCAATGATATAAAATTTGTCAAATGTGAACAATGTCAAAAGATCTATCATGCCAATTGCCTAAGGCCAGTAATTTCTTCGATTCCCAAATATGGTTGGAAATGTAATGTAAGTCTTATCATTTTGGTGAAGAAATATGTTTCCATTACTAATTTAATAAACATATTCAATTTAAAGCGATGTCGCGTTTGTACAGATTGTGGATCCAGAACCCCTGGTGGTGGGAGCTCATCTCGTTGGCACAGTCACTATACGATTTGTGACTCGTGCTACCAGCAAAGAAACAAAGGATTTTCATGTCCAATTTGCCAGAAGGCATATAGAGCAGCGGCCTACAAGGAAATGGTGAAATGTAGTTGGTGTCATAAGTAAGTAAAAGAAATGCAAATAATCTATGATAATTCTTCTAACATTAAACAAACATTTGTTAGATTTGTTCACAGCACCTGCGATGAGGAGGCGGATTTGTCTGCCTATCACAAAAGAAAAGAATATAATCCCGACTATGATTATGTTTGTCCCGTTTGCAAAGTAGGAAGTAACATTAAAATTGAGCCGCTTGAGCGTTCCATCGCAGATCCGCAAGCCTCAGAACATTTTAGTATCAGAGATGTCGAAGTTGATCCATTAAATGGAAAACCTTGTGTAGAGCTCAACAGCGAAGATCCCCTAAAGTTGCCTACCACAAAAAAAAAAATGTGTTTGCCCAGCATTCGTGGCAAAGGTGGCAAGTTTGTGCTACATCGCATGGGTTCTATGTCACAAATTGGAAAAAAGCGCAATAGTCGTGGAAAAGGACGACAGCTTGTACTACATGGCGGCTCAAGCGATCGTTATATGAGCCGAAATATGGATACAGACATCTCCAGCGACAAGAAACTGTTGTTGTGCTCGGCACGTGATAAGTTTATAACTTCGCAGGATATATGTGTAATGTGCGGAACCGTAGGAGTTGAAGGCGATGCCGTATTAATTACTTGTGCCCAATGCGCTCAATGCTATCATCCGTATTGTGCGAGTGTTAAACACTCGAGGGGCATCCTGCAGAAGGGCTGGCGCTGTTTGGACTGCACTGTCTGTGAGGGGTGTGGCAAGAAGAATGACGAAGCCCGATTGCTTCTATGCGATGAATGCGATATTTCCTACCACATCTACTGTGTGAATCCACCTCTAGAGCAAGTGCCACATGGAAATTGGAAATGTTCATTTTGCACAATTTGCCAGAAATGCGGTCGCAATCCTACTGAGAAGATTAACTACAGTGATCCCAACTCCCCAGAATGTCCACCCTGCGCCAGCCAAAATAGTTGCTCCATTTGCTCAAAAGGCTATAGCGATGGAGAGATGATTATCCAATGTGAACACTGCGAACAATGGCTGCATTTTCTATGTGATTCAATAAACTCGCAATACACCATGGATTATTACGATCATAATATGTACAAGTGCATTAAATGTCGATCAACAGCGAAGACTCCTATGCCTACGAGCTCAAATACTTTAAATGAGAATTCTGCACTTGGCAAGATTTCCACACCTGAACAGGGTTACGACGGCAAAGCAGTTGGTCAAAATATGCGTTTGACAAATGAACTGTTGGAAAGTAACGAGGCCATTCACTGGATCGATGCTGTGTGCTTAAGTGAAAATGGTTTGAATATGATTAAATCACTGTCAACGGAAATCAAACGTAAGCGGAAAATGCGACAGCCGATTGGCAATTCCAATAAGGATGCACAAAACGAAACGGCTGTTTCCGATGAAATACAAAGCGATAAGTATAAAGACGGCATGATTTGGGATCGAACGGATGCTACTTTACCCGACGGATTTACTATTTCGACGAATGATGATGGTGTGCATATTTTACGCAAGAAGCGACAGCGCAATTTACAAAAATTGGGCATAGGTGGATTTTCAGTGCGCAATCGTGCTATTAAAAAAGACAATGAGGATGCTGCAGATCAACAAAATGCACTTGCATCCCAAGACAAGAAAAAGAAAATTATACGCAAAAAACAAAAAAATAAACTCATCGAAGCCTATCCAGCATATTTACAAGAGGCTTTTTTCGGCAAGCCTCTTTTGGAGTCGTCTGATCCGGTTGTCTACGATTCAGATACTTCAGATGAAATCGGTACGACAATGAAAATGTACTTTAATCACTCAAATGGTAAAAAATCAGACGATGAAGCTGTTACTAAAAGTCCTGCAAAAGCGCTCAAAAAACCAAAACCGGAAAAAGTGCTTACTGAAAATAAAAACTTGTTCGGAGACCAATTCTCAACAGCTACTCAACAGAATAAAGATCCTATATCTGCTGGCCTATTATTTGGTACGTGTTAGTACTAAAAATATTTACAAATATAATATTCTCAAATATAATATTTAGATACATCGCTGACGGAGATTACAAGGCATACGAGCGCAAATAGTATACTCTCTTTGGATTCCTTGGTATTTATGTAGTATTTGAATTTTAAACATTAATTATAATTAACAATTGATTTTCATAGGCGCCGAAGGGGGGAATTACGGAAGTAGATGTTATAAATAAAACCGTTAATTTTATTGCAACATCAGATAATATAAAGAGGTAAAATATAATTGATGGATTGATTGCATAATAGAGGCATAAATATTAAATTTAAATTTTTTTTTTTCAGTGAGCCGTTAGTAACAGTTAATATTAATAACTATGTGGTGCCTCCACAAGTAACCCAAGAACCAAAGTTCCATAGCAAATTAACGCCCAAATCGACCCAGCTGCAATATCAGGCAGAATCCCAAAACATTACGGGACAACAACTGCCATTACAAACTGAGAAGATGGAAGACCCAAAACCCATTGAACCCAGCATAGAATGCATAAATGCTGGCACCCAAAAGACGGCGGAAAAGATGCGAAAAGATGAGGGTAAATACAAATTATTTCAGTGACCTGCGAATGTATATTAAGTTCAGTACTTTGTTTTAAAAGATCTTGGTTTAATGGCCACAATCTCTGCTGTCTTGTATGCTAACACCGAGCATGCCAATCTTAAGGAGGTATATCCCAACTGGAACGACCGCTGCAAACAGATCCTCAAAGGTTGGCGCTCATTATGCAACGAGAAAAAGGCACCATTCTTACAAAAAGCGAAAGATAACCGGTCTGCATTGCGCCAAAGGCGTGAACAGTGCAAAGTTAGCCAGCCAACAAAACCGGAAAAGCAGGACGATAATCGTACGTGGAAACAAACGCCCTGCAAACCAAAGGACGAGCAATCAAATGTTTTTGGCAACTATAGTAAGTGCACGTGTAAATTACAAAATTTTTACGTTTGGTTTGATTGAAATTTAAAAATAACTTATGTGTTGCTATGTCTGTCGCGTTTTATAAAAATGTTCAACATTTCTTTTACAACAGATGGAATTTCGTACGACGCAAACTGTTATATTGGATCAACCATGCACCATGTGAATTCACATCATCCTACTGCCATTTCTAATGCAAATCTAGTAGTGAAATCTACAATACAACAAAGAACTACTACTACTATAAATCCAGCACCTTCATCATTAAAAATAACTTCTTTAGAGAACCGAACGGAACATAATGCGATGTACGAACCGGAACCAGTTGGTGACAAAAAGCTGAGGAATCTATTGCAAAAAACCAGTTCGGAAGCAGTTATTATGAACTCAAACTCTGAATTCTTTTTACCGAATGATGTTCTAAGAATGGGTCTGATACAAAATACTGCCATAACTCAAAATAACCCAATGTTAAGTATGAGTGGGAATCCACAGCATACGGAACTTAGAAGTCTTGAACAAGACGGAAAAAGTCAGCTTGATATGAAAATGACAGAGGCTCAGGAAGGAATATCATCCTCTGCAGTGGAATTAGAGAATGTTGGATTTGGAGATATATTGGGTGGATTCGGGGAGGGAGATGATGATGACTTACTTAAATCTTTAACATCCGAAATTGGCGATGATTTCAATATACTGGAATATGCCGATCCAGAACTTGACGTCAATGTCCTAAACACATTGGACTTTGAAGAAAACGAAAAGAACTCAGCTTGATTATGTATATTGTTATACTTTGATACCGAAGGTATTATGCTGTCTGTCCGTCTGTAAATCGATGATATGAGTGATAGTCAGCAAACTTGGAAAATAACTTGCTGTGTAAGCTAGAGTCGCTAAATTTTAAAAGTGTCTTGCTGGGAACTCTCCAAAGAGATCACCGACTCCGGCTTCCTAAACTGATATACCTGTTAGCGTATAAGACATATCATTTGAAAGCTACAGTCACTAAATTTTAAAGGTACATTGCTATTAACACTCTTCACAAATATTTAACCAAGCTCACTCAGCAAAAACGAGAAAAGCCTATATCTCTCGCTATTTATGAGCTACAGTTGCCAAAAGGTAGATTAATATGATCCTGCTTTAAACTAAAATCGATGAAAGCCTATATATCCCGTAATTTAGTAGATAAAGTTATCAACCTTGAAAGGAAGATACAAGGAACCTTTTTTATAATTTTTTTTAAAGCCACGTCGCTATCTACCGCAATTTAAATAGGGTACCCACATTGTTCATTGTTATCTGCTATCTGCTGGTACAACTTATGGTATCAAAGTATTTCGCAGTCGGTTACGCCCGACTGCAATGTTTTCTCCTGTTTTTAGGGTTGACAATATTCATAATTATATTTTCACGGTTGTATAATGTATTTTAGATAACATCAATAAAAAACAAAGTATATTAGTTCAAGTTTATTTTTCTAGTTCACTTTAGGATATTGCCTTGCTTTATATGATCATCCATTCTGCATCGATAATAGTTTTACATCTTTTTTTGATAAATTGTAGGGATAGTGTAAGCTGGTGGGCACATAGATTTTTCCAGTAACCTGCCTGAAATCCAATTAACGTTAACTTAAAAAATATATTATAATACTTTGATCATTGTTACTTACTTATCAAAGTTTTCCTCATACCCCACCGTATAATCATTAGGAATTTTAGCTGACTGAGTAAACGAAATGCAACCAGTGGGTGGAGTTTTTAGTGCATAAAACGGATAATCAAATGTGTTAATATATATATCAACGCATAAGCCATGACTCCCGAGATGCACTTGACTGGCAATCGAAGGCTGACTAAGTCCACAGCTGCCCAACATAATATTTCTGTGGCAAGTGTATATAAGAGTTCCCTTATCTCGGCTCGAATGAAAACATTGAACATATTTGCCAGCTTTCGAGTGATCAACAGCAATGGGATCAAATCCAGGACCAGCCATATCACAAGCTAACAATTATAAAAATTAGCATAATGTAGGTATTTAATTATCGGGTATCTTGTATAATTACTGTCAATATTTTGTATAATAAAATGTGGTTGTAAGGATCGTCCGACGGCTGAAGCTAATTGACCACCAAAGCTGAAGCCAAACAAATATGCCCGACTGGGATCAAATCCATATTGAAATAGGGAAATGATGATTGAAACAAGCGCATCAGTTATATATTGAAAATTAGCGTACAACCTAAAAATAGATGTTTATAAATTAGGCTTTTACTTCCTTAATAAAAAAAAATATATATATATATATCTATATATATGTAAATACATACCGCATATAAGACGACTTAGCAACAATGCTATAATCTATGCAAATTATACATCCTCGACGATAAAAACTCATACCTAAAAAGATACATATGTCAAATGCTCTACAATCATAGCATAGTTTCAACTTAAGCTTACGATCAATAAGTGCAACTGCCCATTCATCCGTACAACTTTGAATCCATCCATGAAGTATAATCGCAAATTTATCTGAAGGCAAACAACCGGAGCTTTCCAATGTCTTTGCATTAATGGGAACAGGCGTTTCTAATGTTTTTGTATTGTTTCTATCAAAAAATATTTAGTATATCAAATAATATATAGCTATCAGTTACTTACTTGTAGAAATGCAAAAGCAAAGTCTTGTGAACATCAAGTTTTAATGATCTAGGTTGGTAAACTTAAGATATTCATTACGTTTTGTTTCGAAGTACAAGAACTAAAATAGTTATGTACATACTCAATGATTCGTTCTGGGCATGTTTACGTATGTGTTTGAGGTCCATCTTGGCGTTAACATTATAAAATAAATATGTCCAAATTATGAAAAGCATGAAATAAATAAATAGATTCCCTTTTAAATATGTCATTACAAAAATTATATATTTGTTAGAGATTTTAAAAGCTATTAAACATCAATTTAAATAATATACAATACAATTCAAGTATAACATCGTTTGGGAAATAATCAGTATTTGTAAGCACCAAATGTTCTCTATCGACCAGAACTATTGTTTCTTATAACAAATACGATCAAAAATCGATGTTCATAAATCTTCTGAGGAAACAAAGCTATCGATAAAATTAAACCTGCATGCATTAAAGCTTTTCAAGTGTGACGTCACAGTACACTAAATTTTCGCGCCAAATGTGGCATTTTTATAGTAAGCACTTTTGATTGCGCAGAATAGTGTAGAAAAAACACTTTATTTTACTTTCCTTGAAATTTTAATTCACCAAAAATATATTTTAATTACATATACTTATTTTACACAACTCTATGAAGTTGAAACATCAAGATATTATTATGATCTACTGATTGGGACAGTCATTTGGAGACTGTTTTTTGCTACCAGCAGATGGTTTGCTTTGACCCTCATTATCGTCGTCATCGAAATCATCTTCCTCGTTTTCAAATTCCTCCTCATCCTCATCGTCCTCATCATCGACGATGTCCCCCGTGTAGTAAAGCACTGCTTTAGGTATAATTCTTGCACGCAAAAAGTGCCCAATTTCAAAATCGGTTGCCAATATCTATTCGAGAAAAATTAAATTAGAAACAATTCATATTGAAATAATTAAGACATTGCTTACTTGCTGCGATTCATCATCGATCTCATCTTTATCATTTTGAGCTTCTGGTGGATTGAAAAAGTTAAAAAAGGAATCTGTAGGAACCTGCTTCACAATTGTGCGCACAGCGCCACGTTCCTTATGCTTCTGTTTCTTCCGGATGGTCTTCACAGTCAAATTCATTTTCTTGTGCCAGTCGATGGTGCAACCGTTGCATTTGAAAATCTCGGGGCCCTCAAATGAGAAAGGATCATCTAGGTCGACTGTGGACTTCAGGAGGTATTGCTTTGTAAGCACAGTATTTGTGAAATATTCATTTTTATCGAAATGAAACTCTAAAATGTATGAGTGCTGAAAATATGAAGACTATCTGTTGAAAATGTTGTAATTTAATCTAATTAGCGTGTACATACTTCATTGTCATATTTTATGACAATATCCGTAAGCTTGCGCATGGCCGGCTCATCCTGAGTCTGCACCATTTCCGACAACATAGCCGTGTTGCGGAACACGGTCAGCCAAAAATCTGGGATGCCTTTGGCATCCTGTGGCATACTCTTAATATTTTTTAGGGACTCGCGTATGTCATCACGACCTTCGTCGCCATCGCTCGGCTGTTGCTCCGGCTCCTTCCATTTGGGTTTCTCCTTCTCTGGATCAATAGTGCCGACAACAATTTCCTTGCGCTTGTCGAACATAGGTTGATATTTCAATTGGTACTTCTTTTCCAACTTGTAAACCTCCTCAAAGAACTCAGCTTCGATTTTTAAATGTTCCAATTGCAAGTTCTTCAGCACAGTTATGCGGTTCTGAACAGGCAATGGAAGAGATTTCACCAGTTCCTGCAAGAACTGCCGTCTCAGCACCGAATTCATGTAAGCCGGCCTGTCAACATTTTTTGTTAAATTTCAGTATGCACATTAAATTGATAAATGATTTTAATTACATGGATTGGCAGTCAGAGTTAGACTTGTCGTCATCAACTTCGTTGCACGATTCTGCATCGATATTTGCTTCCTTAGGAGCGTCCATTCTAAATTAAATGCAAAAATTCTGAAAGGCATATACAAACACACATACGCATGTGATTAAATACATATTTAAATGAATGTATATATTATGTTCACTCATGTAACATGCAATTTTTGCTCCAAGTTCAAATATGCGCATTAACTAATTGCACATGAATTACGAACATTAATAATGAATAACAATGCCTTTGATTTGGAGCATAACAAATACACAAAAATTATATTGACATTTAAGAAATTAAGAAACAGTGTTTGACCCCACCCTCCCCCCTTTGACAATTCTTCTCTAACACGTTTTTTAAATTATTTTGTCGTAGCCGACAGGCTAGACAGTTACTCAGTAATCTTGCATACCTAAATATATACAAGAATAAGCATAACTATACTTAACTGACTTAAGATAAATTTATTGTGAATACAAAATAAAAAAATTCAATTAAATACACACATATGCTGTATACTAGATGCAAGCTTACATTCCTGAACAGTAAGTCAAACACGTGTTAGTTCTTATTTGAACAAAGTGAATGTCAAACTTACGTTGCTAAGTGAAAACATTAATTTTTTAAATATAATTTATTTTTAACATACGCTTTTGGAAATTCTTGCAAATTAAAAAATATAATTTCTTAGTGGACATACCTTTACAAAACGTTCAAACGATGAGCACGCCGCAACAATGTCGGTCCAAAAGAACTGACTGAGCTTCACAGGGTAACCAATGTAAAGCACAGGGTGTTTTAAAGCTTTTATACATCAGAGAAAATATGAGTACTTTTATTCGTCAAATAGTTGCGTCAAGTTAGCTTCGATATTTTGTTGTGGTTTTAAATCACGATTAATTTGTTTTACTTATGGCAGATAGAAATGATAGGAAATACACAAATCATAAACAACTATGTAATACACAAAATAATATATAAAACACAAACTACAGGAATTATAAATTTGTTTATCTCATATAACTGCCATCAATACCTTTCATCGAACAGGGTGGATTTCTATTTCTTGCTTTTCTATTGGGCCGTCAAACTTTTCATAGGTGTATTCAGCGATAAGCCGAATAAGTTAAAGTTCTTTAGTCGAAAGAACGTTACTAGGAGTCCCTTTGAATATAGATAGGTAGCTTGTTGTTCGTTCATCAGTCATCGATATCTCGGTTTATATTGATGCAAATTCATATATATTCGTCCTTTTGCTATTCATGTTATTGAGTTTCTCACATTTAGCAAAACAAAAGTCATACCATATAAATTACATAGGAACAATCAATCGAAAGATGTACCTTGTCGGGTCGACACAAATGTGGAATATTCAAGCAATTCAAAAGACAAAAACACCACTTATTAAAACTAAACATATTAATTATTGTTACAATTTTTGATATTTTATTTACGTAAAAATAAAATATTTGGACATATGATTTTATATAACAAATTAATAATAACCTTCATTTAAAAATTTGATTGATTCTTAAACTTGTCTAATGTTGCGAACTCTTAAACACCGAGCGATTAATGCCCTTAAGAGTAAATTGTTATTACTTCACGACCTCCTCCACGAACCATTAATACTTTCTCAAGACCCTCTGTTAAGACTTCCAGGAATTCCATATCTAAGTATTACGTAAAAATACAGAAAAAAGAAACACGTTATACGTCATATCCAATTAAAAGATAAAGAAAGTTTATAATAATGTATTTACAATTGCTTTCACGTTCCGGTCTTACTTCCCTCGGAGGACCTGGTAAATTCATTATAACCAATTGGGCATCTTGAGACTTTTCCACTATAACTTCGTTCAGTTTTATTGCCGTGTGCATGCGACGAACATTGAATTCATCCCTTTACAAAAAAGTTTTTTAAAAAAATGTGAATAATAAAGTAAGATAAAGTATTCATACGGTTTCACACTGGATTTGATGTTTTCGTCAGTTTTCTCTGTTGATTCATCTTTGTTTGATGTTATATCAGGTGCATCCGCACTTTCAGGACCATCTGAATCAATGGAATTACGTTTCTCTTCGTTATGAGTATCCTGTTTAAGTATACATAAGAAAGGAATTGTTTTATGACCATAATAAATTTTTCTTATTAAAAACCGTGCCATTTTTAACAAAAACATAATTTTGTAAACGCAATGAAAATTTAATGGAATCAAAATTAAGTAAAACCAAAAATAATTACGAATAAATTAAGATTATACGATGGTAAGCTTTATCTAGCAGCTTTAGTTTAGCTTAAGACACCTGCTTAATGGCAGATAAAATATGTA
Organism: Drosophila multiciliata; assembly: GCA_037043605.1. NCBI lineage: Eukaryota > Metazoa > Arthropoda > Insecta > Diptera > Drosophilidae > Drosophila > Drosophila multiciliata. Next base: position 4,341,018 of record JBAMBF010000589.1, read on the forward strand.
TAAATATATATCTTTCTTATGTAATATCTATTTATCTTAAGTTTGAAAACGAGAGCTATATTTTTGGTTTTAGTTTGTTTTATATGTGTTTTTTCTTTGTTTTAAACTTTTAAGCATACATACGTGATTTTGTATTTCTTCGATGGTAGGATCGGCAAACCGAACCCTCGACGCTGTTTTTACGGCGTCATAATGGTGGTCTACAATTGTTTGTACCTGAAAATGTTAGCATAAAGTATTTACATACTTATACATACATAAGTCCTTATATGTGTAGTGGAAATACTAATAACCATTAGCTTAAGCCTTATGTTGAACACTTGGTATACATACATGATCATAATTGTGACCGATTTTCATAAATTCATAAAATGTATTATTAATGTTCAAAGCTTTATCGTAAGGAACTCAAGACATTTCTTAACTATAAATATTTTTGAATAGTGTATTACCATGAATTCAACATAAGAATATATACTTTATGCCAGGATTCAAATTGTCCTATCATGGGTAGATAAAAAATCTTTTAATTTTATTGAGAGTATCCCATTACCGGATGAAATCAGATCGAAAGAGTCTCGGAAGAGTCATATTACTATAGAATTTAAGACTCAATCCAAAATAAGTGCCCTAATAACGTTCAAAGGAATATATTGATTTTACAAAGTTACTAATTTTTTCTATTGATTGGCTAAATCTTTCTCGCTCCTAGCGGTTTTACACAAGAAAATGGTCCAATTTTAGAGCTTGTAAAAAATATGTATATTCGGACAGATGGGATTTGCATAAAACATTTATTGGGTGCATAAATACATATATATATATATATATAAATATATATATACTATACTATACATTTTATACTCTTAACAAAAGATCGCGAACTTTCCTATTTGCATGCCAAATATGGTTACCAACAAAAGTGGGAATGCGTGCTGTCTTACGAACTTTAAATTAACACATGCGAAACATATCTGTTGTCCGAAAAATAATATAAGATTTATGTCATGATTATGATAATAATAATATATGAACGGACATCTAGGTAAATAGTAAATTAACTCGATTATTTCTAAGACCTGAAGTGCCAGAGATAGTGTCATATATCCTTATCTATTTCGTGGTCAAGATGCAACTATCTATATTTTATATGTAGGTCAATAAATTTGGTCATTGTGTCGTATGTGAAAAAAATTTGTGATAGCAAGCGAAACATTTAAATGTGATGTAATAATGATGATGTCAATATTGATATGCATACAACAACACTTAGATATCTGTATACGTATATAAATTCTATATTCTTGATGTTAGCTTTACCAAAGATAACTTATTATCACTGGGAGTTTCCTTAAAATCCATTATAGTTTGAACCTTTGATCAAATATACAGAGTTTAAAATTGTTTATTGATCTCAATAGATATTCGATTTTTTTATGAAACGAACGATCAGAAAACAAAAGAGTTGTAAGAAATTATATTTTAATGTGCAAACATAAAAATTATCCGATTAACGGCATATATCAGATTTGTACTAAATAAATGTAATTTGAAGAAGTTAAATGGAAAAGAAAAGAAACGGAAACTCGAACATTTTAAACCACTTACCACTTTGGAATTCTCTTTTTTGTTTAAACCTAATGCTCTAAGCATTTGATTGCGCTGTTCCATCATTAAAGTCCTCTCATAAGTGTATGCAGAGATATCGCTATTATTCTGATATATAAAAATATTATTTATAATGTATTTTTTTTAATAAATTTTAATTTTGGATTTACCATTTCCACTACTTCAACATCGGCTTCAATTCGCAAATGGTATAGGAATGTCTTTAGATCTTTCTTCATTTGGATCGAATTATCTTCGATTTGAGCAACGGTAAAAATGCGAAGCTTGCAATTACGCCAGGTCCTGTGCTGCTTTAGCAGGAACGGCAGCAACATAAGCAAGCCACCGTCATGAACAATCCACCAAATATCAATATTGCCACCAATCTTCAAAAACGAAATGATTATTTAACACACTCATATACCTATTCATTTTGCATTACTTTGTGATTTGATTCTGGATAGAAGTTGATTCCTTTTGGAACAATCAGTGCCATATGACATGCGGCAACAGTGCGAACTGTTTGAATAAACGTCTTCCAGCTATATCGTCCCTCTTGTCGCCAGCTATATGGCCAGCCAATAATAACGGTATTTGGCTTCATTCCACCCAACCCAATAGTTTGAATGCTGAGTTATTAAAAATCAATTCAATATATATATTAAGTGAATTAAATATATATATATATATATATTTTTGTGTAAATATATTGAATGAATACTTACACTGAACTAAGACCCTCGCCGATCTCTTGGGCAACTAGAACATCACAAAAGCCCTTTACTTTCTCATCTGTCATGTATTTGCGAAGTGTGGTTTTTGCATCAACGGCTTTATTTGTAATTTTTGTGTGATCACCCTTTATCACAGACACACAAATGGTCAAGCCTTTGCCAGCTTTCAGCTGAGTGGCAAAGGAGAATATTTTTCTATACTTTGGTATTAGGTTGTCATTGAGTTTTGAAAGCACCAAAATTTGCGGACGCCAATTTTTGGTATGTGGTGGGCCTTCTTCCAGACGCTGAAGTGAGTATCTGGCTGCAGTTAGCGCCATTCCCCGAATGCCATCGCCCCATTCCTTCTCGGCACTGTAAGCAAACAGAATATGTATGATTCACTCTGAGAAATAGAGGGCCAGCGACAAAGTTCATACCCTCGATATTCGATGTATTTGTATATAACGATCGCCATGCCCATGGCAAGAAGTGCAAAATACCACGATGTCATTATCATAACCGAAATACACAAGGTAAGTCCAAGCAAGGATAAGCTCCAGTGATAGAACTTGAACCGAGGTCTCCAATTGGGCGTCCTTAGCAATGTTTGTACGGCACAGGCCAAGTTTACAAAGCCATAGCACATGAGGAAAAACATGGATAGCAATGGGGCAAGTAGATCAACGTTACCTGCAGAATATTAAATGTAATACAATATATATAGCAGTTAATAGAAAAATACGTACCCAATAAAATACCGCATTGACAAATTACAATAGTTAAAAGCAGAGCCCTTACCGGCTCTCCACGTTTAGAAGACTTTGCAAATGGTGCCAAAAAGGGAATAATCTCATCTTTAGCAATAGCTTGGAGTAACCGGGGTGCGCCCGTTAAACTCTGTAAGCCAGCACCTAAAGTAGATAAAAACGATCCGATCAATATAACCCATTGGTTGGGCCACGCAATGTTTGCCACAACTAATTTTCCACCAATTGACTGTCCAAATCTGAAAATTAAATTTATAGCTTATGAAATAGCAAAGATATGTAATCGCTGATAATATTCTCACTTGTCTCGCAGTAGTAGATTATCAACAGTGCCAGCAAAAAACAAAACACTTGTTAAATATACAGTACTAGTGGTTAAAATCGCACAAATTGTGCCTATGGGAATACTCTTTTGAGCGTCAGCCAGATCGCCAGAACGATTCGATCCAGCCATGATGCCTAAATACATATAACAAATAAATTATCAATATGTTAATGTGTGTGTACAATATAAAATATTAACCATACCAGTGACAGATGGGAAAAATATGCCTATGAGCAGTGTAAAGGATGTCGTTATATCAGCCATAATTTGATTATATGATTGACCACCATTATTCTCAATATCAACGGAATTGCGACCATATGCAATAAGTTGTCCTTTCTCCAAGAACGACGGCATTATATTGTCGTAGAACACGCCACTGGCAAGACCTTTAATACCCTTCACTTTGGTCACATTGTTATCTATGTTTATATTAAATATATTATTTAGTGGACGCATAATTATACGATACGATTAATAATTACTTTGATAATACTCGTCACATTTGTGATCCGGACAATACATATCTAGTAACATTGGATCCTCCTTTGTGCAGTTGTCGATTGGGATATCTCTTAGAACACGTTTTCCCAGCACACAGAGGCTGGAAAATAGCAACAAAAGTTAACACCAACAACAACTTATCACATTATATAAGTCACTTACTATAACTTTTCATTGCCGTTAATATTGTCAAATATGCCAACATATACGGCTATTATGGAAAATATTACACAGGCCAAGGCAACGGTTGCGAATTTGTTGACAAATTTGACGCCCAAGAAAACAATTAAGCCTAACAAATACAAATAAAATTCATCAAATGTATCTAGCATTTATGTATCATGTATCTAGCATTCAGATCTTATATTAGCTTACCCATAAATATGAGTAACAATGTTCCATACACTCGGAAGTTGTTATACATGGCTTCGGCGTCTTTGGTGAAATCCCCAAAAATGGATGCCCAGGGTGCCATATAAGTCTAAGATATGAGCCAGTGATATATAATGTATATAATATTATTCTATTATATGTATATCTGCTGTATTATCTCTGTAATTATATAAATAATCGATTGCTTCTTACCAATACGATTTCAACAGCGCCCACAATGTACATTGCAGCTGCCAACGTTGTCCCCGTATAGAACAGCATCCCCACAGCCCCGCCAAATTCAGGACCAAGTGATCTATATAAACCAAACAATTAAATAACAATAAAAACCAACCTAGCAAAAATTAGTTCTAACAACGTTGGAAAACGTTACTGTAATATATCCATCCAATATACACAATTAATTACAATATTGTGTGTTTAGTGATTGTATTGTGTTCAGAGTATAATTTAGAGCAAATAGCAAAAATATTTAAAAAATTTAACTGTTTTGCTGGGAAACACAAATTATAAGCAAATAAAATACATATTTTTTCTATAACTATAAAATTTACCGTGATATCATAAAATAGCTTCCGCCTGCGGGTACAACTCCGTTTGTTGCAATGGCTGACATAGATATCGCAGTTAGCATCGTCTAAGTTCGGAAATGTTTTTTGAGTATTTTAAAATCTATATATATATGTATATAAGGTAGTCTTACCACACAGCAGCAGGTCAGCACAATTAAGAATCCACAAATTGCTCCAGCTGTACCAACAACCCAAGTTAACCGAATAAATAATATGACACCAAAGATGTTCTGAATGCATGGCAAAAACACTCCAATTAAAGTTCCTAGAAAAGAGCCATTTCAAGAATAAATAAAATGTATAATTAACTCTGTAATCGAGTTTTCTTCTGAAAAGTACCCATTCGAGCCGATGGCGGTGGTGGCTTTGCATCTGGGTCGGTGGCCGCTGGTATCGTGTTTTCATAATTGGCAATTGATGAAATGAATGTTGAAATGTGGGGTCTGGTCTCCAAGTCATCGTCATATAGGTACAAATTGGGGTCGATAGTTGATTTCTGATTTTCCTCTGCCGTATGGACATCACGCGAATCTACAACAAATAAGATAAATGACTAGTTATTTTTGGGCAATGTGGAAACTGCGAGTCATTTATGTAACTATAATATAAAAGGTAATTTTAATATTAATTTTCTATTAACATTTTAAAATCATTTGCGCTAATGATCATGATCGAGACCCAAATGTATCTATCTCTTTTCGATGCGTGCAATAGTCGGTTAAAGGTAATACAAAATTTTCACTTGCTCTAATGTTGCAGTTATAGTTTGTTCGTGTCTAGTTGGTTAACGATCGCTCCATGCCAATTATCCAAGGACGTAAGCACAAGAAAGAATATAAAGTTCGATCGTTTCAAAAAGCATCTGAACGAACAGACAATCACAAGTCCCTATTCGGGTATGATCGATAACCATTTGATAGCTACAGCTCTCTATATGTTTAAGTTCATCTGTAGCTGTGCTCATCAATTGTTAACACTAATTCATTTTGGCGACTGGCAGTTAAACTTGTTTTAGACAATTGTTTCTGTCATTTAATTTATACCTAATTTGTTCAAATTCCATACACTTGTAGACGACCTCATAATTTAATTTTAACGAAACGTCTCGATTTTTTTAAACTAATTTGCGAAGAGCTGCCGCATTTTAAAATATATTCTGACGAAATTTAACTTAAGCCAGAACGCAGATCGAAGATGTTTGGCTATATGTGCTTATATATGCTGACAGTAACAAGAGGTCCGCATATGAGTTTTAACAGACATGTAAATATGCCTATCTCGACAACACAACTTCTAAATAAATATTTAACTACTCAAATGGGAAATATTCACTTAAAATTTAGACCTGAAAAAAAATATCATAAATAAAATATTTGATAAACTGAAAATGAAATAACAATATTTCGATCTGCGGTATACAAGGTTGTATAATATTCAGCGTATTGAGTTTTTAGTTTTTAAAAGTTAGTGCTTGAAATGTTTTCCAAAATAAATCGTGCAAATTGTGCAAATTATCTTCGGAGAAAAAACACAAAAATGAATTTAAAATTCTGAATACAAAATTATAGTTGCTTCAGATTTGTGATCGTAATTTAGCATAGATCTAACTAAAAATACATTCGGTTTTCTGTTAATTTGTTTTTGCATATGCATATAAATTGCGTTACACATCTGCATAAGAAAACAAAGAAATCGGATCTGTATTAAGAATACATAAGCCACTTGTATTAAGAAAAACAAGAACAAGAAGCCTGACATTATTATCAGAATAAAGAAACACATATATCAAGTTTGTAATCCTAGCAGCAGAATGCACATTATTAAGGGCGTACACATATTATTAGGGAAATATATGCTCTTCATATGAGCAGCATCGCGATTTTTCATACCTGACTGTTTTGTGTCGAGTGTTGTTCCATTGTGTTCTGATGGCGTAATATTCGTTTCATCGGCATCTTCTTTTTCACTATTACATTGCATGTTTAACACTTCTCTCATATCACGATTCTCACTTAAAATTAGCTAACACTTTTGGGTCGTCATACGAACATCAATTTGTTTAAAGAATTATAAAAGTTAATAACATGCTTATAACATATATAATTCAAAAGACCTTCAAGAGATGACAGCACAATAAAAATATCTATAATAGAGTGTAAAGAAATTCGAAAGCCTGCAAATTAAATGGGGGCCTCATTTACATAAATCAGTTTTCAATGTTCAATACATTTTTTTCGCTTTCTCTTTGTTAACTGCAAAGAGATTAATCCTACCTAGGACATGAAACAGAAAAATTTAGGTCAAGAATAATAAGCCTGGTAGGATTAAAAAGCATACGAACAAACACTCGAGCAAAAAGGAATTTGCCAACAAAAAATGGCAAAGCAGTTGAATGCTTAATATAAAATCTATTTGGATACACGACTAACTTTGATTTTTAAACGCACTTCGTTGTTAGGTATTTAAACAAATAGTATAACTTTTTGGCAATTATTGGTACTCTGAGGGGAACTGATGATTTTTATGTAACTATACATGTTATTTTGTCATTTAATTGCAGTAGATTTAATTTTTATTATCCAGTTAAATTGATTTAAATTGTACTATTTTTTAAATGTGGACTAATAGAAAAAATTATGAAAACTGTTTGTATGCTACCGAATAAAAATTATGTTGCCCAGGACTCTCAGCATTGAAATCGAGATGAAAACGAAAGCTTTTATCTACACGCAAAATTTCACCCCGTATTCTGAGCAAAGGACCAGAAAGAGAGGGACATAAGCAGAGAGAGAGTCAGATACTGGCATACCTATAGATATATATACATTTATTATTACGGGTCTGTATTTGGACCAGCCTCACCATATTATAGAGAAAGTCCTCTCACACAGCATCAGCTAAAGCCCAAAACCGTTTAACTGCTCTCAAAAGCTTTCCACAGTTGGAGCTTTAATGTGCAGGTGGCGTTAAATGTGTCACCGGGACATCTGGGACGCACATAAGAAAATAGCCATGTATATATATGTATATATGTATATGAATATATATATGTTATGTATGTACACGTAACACTTAAATGCATGTATGATAAATTGATACTTTAATGCTGGTAGCATAATAAAGGCAGTTCATGAGTTGTTTGTTGTCAAATGTACAGGATTTATTTAAACGAAATCATGTTATTTGTAATATATACAAGGTTCGAAGTATGTAAATATCATATAGGGTTAGTCAAAACAACCCATTGCCATAACTTTGTCAACATGAATAAATTTTTCAGTTTTTCAGTTAAATTATAGTTTTACTTCTCTATAAAATTTTTTTGCAAATCATAAAACAATTGTAATTAAATTTACAAAAATTTCAACTACCTTGTAAGTCATCCTGAGTATCTCCTAGAAGTTTGCCACTTGCAGATTCATCTTGAAGGTAATCCAATACAGTCTCTTCGTCTGTTTTTGTCACTTGAAATCTATCTGGCATATTTGTTTTTGATGCGCTCTGCAAATACAAATTCAAATTAAATGGTAAATATTTTTTAATTACTAAAACTAATATTCTTGGTTAAATGTTTGATTAAAAAAATTTCCCATACTCAATGCATGTAAGTAAGTGAAAGAAAATCAAAATTAAATCAAACGGCTGATTCCGTTAACAGTTCTTGTGTGACCGACCTGCTCCGATTATTATTCAAATGATCAAACTGCTATTTATATGTATTTTATAAACACCAGCTGATTTGTTATCGATCATGTTGAGCGCCACAAAATCAAAATCATTTTACATGTGTTTTTGAGATATTCAGAATCAAACACTGCAGAAAAGAGACTCTAAATGCTCAATACTTAATAAATACCAGCAAACATACACATGTTTTAAAGTGTTTGTATCTGAAAAATTGTTCACATGATTTCTTATGATATTAAGGTATTAGAATCAGGCATAAAAGTGCAAATAAATATTCTCTGCAGACAATCCTTTGCAAACAGGGCAACCACACATCTACCAGCTGAAGATTTGGGAAACACTCGTGCCACCCTGTTCCCGTTGTCATCCCTGCCAGAGCTGACACTAACAGACAAGTTGCTTAGGATTAGGGCTAGTCAAAAGTTATGTAAGCTAGCTAAAAACTTTATTAAAATAAATGTCACATGACCGGCCGCAGCATACTCGGACGTAAAATTTATGACTACTTGATAATATTCTCCCAACTTTATTAGCCTTGTATATATATACATATGTATGTACATAAAGTGCAATCTGTACATATTTTCAACACGCATGACATTTGTATGTGTTTATGTGTGTGCACATTGAAATAAAATTCCAAAAACAGACAATCTATTAAAAGTGAGCTGCTGCAAGAATTGATAAATTAATGTATGAAGTAATTACTTATGCACAAACCAAAATGCAGACACACACACACACACATGCATACAGAGCAATATGAATTGTAAACATTGAAACACACGTAGGTATGTTTTGAATATACTTTAAATGGTTATTTACTTGTGAAAGCGCCTTTTTTAAAGGTTAACGATAAACGTAAAATTTTGTCAACTTCTTGCGTTGTAATGAAAAACACTTTCAGCCTTGTTGATCTGCTTTTCTTAATATTTTGTGAACTTTTCAATTGTACGAATAAAATTAAACTATCATATTGAAGGCGCATGAGTAACAGAAAATAATTTTCTACTGTATATAATTTGGAGTCGCGAGTTGGGGGAAATACTGTTGCATTAAAGAAAAAGTAACTGAAACATATTTAGCGTATTTAGCATGGGATACCGATTATATTTTAGACAAAAAAAAAACAAACATAATTCACTGACATCCACACACATATATATATGCATTGAAACATGGGCATACATCACATACGTACTTATGTAGGTATGTACATATATTTATATTCACATACGTAGGTCTTCGACCATCAATCGAATATAATAATATACGTCTGTGCATACATACATTTATATTATTTCATACATACATTGGTTTGTTATTAAAATACATTTATGTAGGGTGCACAAAAATTTATTTATTTCGGTATGCATATAACAAAAAAACGTGCAAAACTCAACGTGAGATTGAAAAACTCAGTCTCAAAATAATATATGTAATAAATGCATATAATTGCATTGTATATGTATGCATTTAATTACAAATGCACTAGTTTTTCAAATTTGTACTCATTATTTTTAAAGTAATTTCTAGACACTGCAACTTTACAAGTGCCATTCCTGGTCTTTTCTCTAGAAGTATGTTAGTCGCGTGAATGGCGAGGGCTGTTTGCAAAATAATTATAATAAAACAAACAAATTTCAAATTATAATTTGAAAAGAATAGAAAACATTTAGGTATCCTCCCCACACCTTGTTCTCCAATGTGTTTAATTTTTTTATTTATTAATTTATGCATAATGCACTACTGTTCAAATATACTGTTATATTGTTGTCATGAATTATAAAATAAATTATGATGGAGGTAGGGCCCACAATGTGGCAGTCTTGTCGGCTGATGTGGAAATGAAAGAAAAGTCCGTCGGATGCCATCTGATTGTAATCGCCTTGTCATTGTGTTTTGCCACCACTACGGATGCGATGTCATTGGCAAGATCACCCTGTAAATCGGTTAGCTTAATAGTGCTATCGTAGCTGCATGTGAGCATATAATACGCCGATGGTGAAAAGCGTATGCATCTATAAAAAGGAATAAGGCAAAAACAAATGTGAATAAATGTTTTTTATGTTCTATGTTAATTCAATGTCATACCTTATTTCGGCGCTATGTGGATAGAAGCGTTGTATTAGCCTGTTTCCGCGAATGTCATAGAGGACACAAGCGCTATCTGCGTGTCCTGATACCAGTAATCGCCCAGTCGGATCCACACAGACTGCAGTTACAGGCGAGTTTTGTATGGCTCCTGCCTGATCGAAAGTATTAACAGCATCGTTTATTCGCAGATCCCAGAACCGTATTGTTTGATCCTGTTGAGTTGTGATATTTCGTTCTTACCCCTCATCAGTAAGATATCAGGAATTAAATCTTACCTGCGATCCCGATACGAACATTGCATTGTTCCAGCTAAATAGCGATGAGATGTGTCCGGTATGGCCACTAAATACCTGAAACGGCATACCTGTCACACAATCTGTAACATAGATCTTGCAGTCGCCTGCCCCGCCGCTGACGAGCAGTCGTGATTTGGTTGATGGGTTGTCAAGGAAACACATGTCCCGAACGGTGCCATCGTGCATATTCAGTTCGACCTCCTGACCCACCAGTTGATTGGTGTCCTTGTTAAATCTCATATACTTGATGGTCTTGTCATTTGACCCAGTCGCAATGAGTTCGCCATCTGCCGACCAACATGTACAATATATGGAGCCTCTGTGGTGTTTCGTTCGTTTGCACAAAACGGATGGTGGATAAATATGCTGATCTTGTCTAAAGATTTATTTACAATTAAAAATCAGTCTACACTAAATGCATTTTTAAATTTCGTGTCACCTTAATTTAGATAGTTGGGGATATTGACAGATGCGGAAGGTTTTTGAGTTCGAACCAACAGCATAAAGCTTTCCATCTGGATGAAAATCCACGCTGCGAATCGCCTGTGAGTCCGATATGGTGGTGACTGCCACAAAATGTGCACGCTCTACATCACTCTATGGAAAAGTGTAATTGTATTATTTACGCGAATTGAAAAATATCAAAGTAGAGCTGAGCCAGCCACTCCAAAAGTGAAAGTAAAAAAGGACAGAGCTATGAAAAATATGTAAGCTTAACAAAGACTTTATAATGAATTTTACCGTCATATCAAATTCAAAATTTATATAATTTACCATTTTTGTCACTAAAATAAACAGTTTTTTGTTGACTAGGTACCAGTTTCGGTCATGTGCGAACGTGTTTAAATTCTGATCTACTTAATTATATGAGTTAGCTCAATTTTTTCCTTCGCATATTTAACTTGTGTCGAAATATCCAACTAAACTTAGAAAAGTCGCTGACAACAAGCAATCCATTACGGCATTTTCTATATAATTTAAAACAATAGCGATTCATGTAAGATACTATTACAGTTACTACTTTTAGTAGCCATGAAGACCATCCATCAACGTGGTAAAAAAAAAAAATTCATTTTTGTTGACTATCACCGTGGATACATAACAGTGAATTGTAGTACGAATAGGGAAAGTATTCATGCACTTATAAATGTCAGTTCCTCTGACGATCCTATTAAACCTGTCTGACTTACATCTTTCAAATGTGTATTCCTTTCGTCAGAATTCATTAAAACTAAATTAATATAATTTAAAAAACTGTTTACAAATAAAATAAACTAATTTGTTTGATACGTGAACTGTAAGCTAGGCTTTCAATGGTAATACCTAATCCAAATATGTTTTTGTACAAAAACATCTAAGAGAAAACAAGCGTAACGGAATCAGTGGAATCATATATAATAAATCTCTAAGCTTAGCTCACCGCATCAATGTTATCGATTTATTTTTGATTAATTTTATCAATTTTCACAATCTTATCAGAATAAATCTAGGTGCTAACTACGATACAAATTTTAAATAAAGTTTGTAGCTGCCAATTATAGAATAAAATTTAACATTTAACAACATCTAACTGACATCAACCGAAAAGAAATATAAATATAAATTTGTTAAGAAAAAAGCTAAAATGGCATCACTGGTGTCTGTCAGAAATCACTGAATTAGTTTCAATGAGCTGTTCGATTGAGCGGAACTACTGAACTCAAAGTTAAAGTTTAGATTTTAGCTAAATATTCAGTCAACGCGGGCTATGGGAAGTGATCATCCGAAAAAGAAACTCAAAATGTCAGCCCTAGAACAACTTAAAAAGATAACCACAATTGTTGCGGACACCGGTGATTTTGATGGTGAGTTTTATTAACAAACAATCCGTTTTTCGATGTTGTTAATCACCTTTATATAAATAAAGCATATTGACTTAAGTACATTGCTACATGTGTTCGTAAATAAATAAGTGCAGACTTATTGTAAAGGTTAAATAATTGTACCACGTTAACTGATTTATCCCGGCATTACTATTATATTCCTCTATAGATTCTTTACATACACCTAATCACGAATATCTGTATGTATAAGTGATCTAAGCTTTCTGCAGATAGAGTTTTTGAAGATCAAATCAAAGTTAAAGTCGAATGTAAGGTCGACATTTGTTTGACCTTATTCAGGTGAATGTATAATATATAATGCTTGCGTGTTAAATGTTATATGCGAGTAATATTGGTATTGGAAATCGGTGCGTTTTTTACATTTAATAACTTAAGACAACATTTTCATGACTTTAAGCAGGGCTAAATGTTTGCTGAACTTAAGTATACCCTTTTCATTGGACATATGATTTATAAAGATTTAAAACCATTGAATAAGTTTATTTTTAATTGCATGGAGCTACTTTACTGACGTCTTTTCCTTTTTTAGCAATAAACATATACAAACCAACTGATGCAACGACTAATCCATCGCTCATTTTATCGGCGTCAACCATGGAACGCTACCAATACTTGGTACGCAAGGCTGTCGATTATGGAAAGACTCAAGAAGGGTAATGTTCTGTGGATATTTCAATGCCACAACTTTTATACCGAGTTTTTCTATGCGAGCTTTATGACGCAGTGTTCCGATGTATGATTTAACTGTATAGTCCGATGAGGAAGATTTGGTTTTTTTTTATTAACTACGTAGCTGAACATGGTCTTGTAATATTGAAAATAAAAAGTTTCAAGATAGCTTTAAAATCTTATATACAATTATGACAGATTTGCATGCTGTATCAACTTTATATTTAAATTTCTCTAGAAAATTGTATGGTGTTTTAATAATGAAGAACAAATTTATTTTTAGATCGCTGGAGAATCAAGTCGCAGAAGCTATGGATTACTTATGTGTGTTGTTTGGCTGCGAGATCTTAAAAGTTGTACCCGGTAGGGTATCGACTGAAATAGATGCCCGACTCTCGTTCGACACCAAGAAAAGCGTAGCGAAGGCATTGAAATTGATTGATTTGTACAAATCTTTTGGCATTGACAAGAAGCGAATTTTAATCAAACTTGCCTCAACGTGGGAGGGTATCAAAGCGGCCGAAATTCTGGAAAAGGAGCATGGAGTGCACTGCAATCTGACGCTGTTATTCTCATTTTCCCAGGCTGTGGCCTGTGCTGAAGCTGGTGTTACACTAATCTCGCCATTTGTTGGCCGAATCTTGGATTGGTATGTGGCCAACACGGATTCGAAGAAATTCGAGGCTACAGCTGATCCTGGTGTCTTGTCTGTGACGAGCATCTATAACTACTACAAGAAATTCGACTATAAAACGCTGGTCATGGGTGCATCTTTTAGAAATACGGGTGAAATCAAGGCATTGGCTGGCTGTGACTTGCTTACAATCAGTCCGTCCTTACTTAAAGACTTGGAAAACGATGAGGAAAACTTGAAAACTTACTTATCTGTATCCGATGCTAAACAGCAAGATATTAAGCGGATTTCTGTTGATGAGACTCAATTCAGATGGTTACTGAATGAAGATCCCATGGCGACTGATAAATTATCTGAAGGCATCAGAAAATTTGCAGTTGATACGGTGAAGTTGGAAAATGTTATCAAGAATTTATTCAAATAAGGTGTTTGCAACGCTTGAATTTGGCATTCAAAATAGGTTTCATGAAGAATCTTAAAAAAATCTACATGTTTTTAACTTTTTAAATAAAATACAAGTTTTCTACTGCATTGAATTGAATCCGTAATTATTTAATGATTTTCCTTTGAAATGCAACCGTTGGCTTATTTTATAGTTTATTTTGGCAGAGTAAATCTGACTTTCATTTATACTAGAAATTCCATTCGTTCTTACATTTATTTAAATAAATCGGCTAAGGTATCGATAACTTTTTGATTTACATGTTCGATATATCGTCATTTTTATGTCCTCACTTATAATTAAATCACTTGGCCACCAGCTGTTCTCCACGTTTAAAGCATACACAGGTGGTTTTTAAGAATTAACAAAAATGAGAGGAAAGCGAAAAACTAAAGATTCTCAGCCAAGAAGAACTTGCGTTCGAAGAAATGAAAAGTTTTCGAAAAACAATAACTTTATTCAGAGGAGCAGAGACATGGAAAAATTGCATAAAAGGGCCACTCAATATCAGAGCACAGTTTCCGGTGAGGAATCAAGCATGACCGTAAATCTTTTACCACCGGCAAAGGATGAAAATGAATTCTACGAACAACTTGTCAGTGAACACCGCTCAGCAGGTAAGTGAATTTTTCTAAATATTTTCTATTAAAAACACTCAATGTATCTTATCTTATATAGCGGCGCAAACAATAACAGAATCGTCCAAAAGTATTTTACTACGAAAAACTGATAGAGTTGTTCACCACAAAGAAAGAGATTCTGCAGACTTGAAGCCATACAATTCATTTAGTGAGCGGTTCAATTTTGATCTCACCTCAGATGATATTACCAAAGTTATTTCAAAAATCACGAAATTATCGGAAGATAAATGGTCTTCGATTGGCAAGTTCAAAATTGAAATTCCAATTTTAAAATCTTCGATAAGTCCACATGACAACGATTACAACAAACAGCCCCCAGAAACTGTGAAATCCACAGATCTGCAGATAATGGACGTTAAAATGGCATTAGCTGCAAATGTTGCTTTCCCACTATCTGCGCTACAGATTGAAATATTCCAGATTGCCAACAACTACCTTGACCTATTTTATCCCCAGCGGACGCACGCTAATGCCGAGGAAATTCGATACGTATATTGCCTGCACGCAATTAATCATATGCTAAAGACCAGAGCTCTAATTTTGCGTAATAATGAGAAAATTTCCGGTCTCGTGAAGTATCCAAACCAACCGCTGTGTGATGTCGCAATACCCGATAGTTTAAGGGATCAGGGACTTAAGCGAATGAAGGTACTTATCCTATTACCTTTTCGAGAAGCCGCCCTAAAAACTGTTCAAATTATGGCAAAGTTGCTGTTACCCAAGCAAAAAGGTATGCATAAAAATAAGACATTTTTTCGTACCTTTTCATTATGATTTTTATGCCCTGAAACCATTATAAATATTTAAAATAGACATATAGTTTATGCAAAAGTATGTAGATCATAAAAAGCACCTCCAAATAATTTTATTCAGAAGTCTGATCATCGGATATGCATATACGATCTGTTTTAGTCAAGTTCTCTCAACTAAATTTATGTAAAGAAATATATATTCATATATAACATATTACGTAAATGTATGTAAAACAAATGTAAAAAAGTTTATTTTTAATTTTTTTGTATTAATATATTTTTTATTTATTTTAATTTTTAGGCCATAATGCGAACCCTCCGATCGCAAAGTATGATCGTTTTCTTAATGACTTTTCCGGCAACACTATTTATTTTCCAAAAACGAATCCGAAGCCATTTGATTATGAGCAAACATTTAGCGGAAATACGGATGACAACTTTAAATTGGGCATACGCGTCACAAAGAACTCAATGTCCTTATACACGGATATAAGTGGATCGGATATATTAATTGCTTCGCCACTAGCACTACGTATGATGATTAATGACAAAGACCAAGACTACGATTTTCTCAATTCAATTGAGCTACTTATCGTTGATCAAGCTGAGCTATTTATAGCTCAAAACTGGGAGAATCTGCTCTACGTGCTGGATCATTTACATTTACAGCCGCAAAAGCTGCCAGACACAAACTGTCAGCGTGTACGACAATATTGCCTCAGTGGCACAGCTCGCTTCTATCGACAAACATTATTTTTCTCATCGCACGAGCTACCCGAATTTCGCGGGCTGTTTAATAACAAATGTCTGAATTTCCAGGGGAAAGTGCGAATTATAAATCAAATTGCTCGCGGCGATATTTCTAATGTGCTGACGCCAATCGAACAAGTCTTTCAACGCATTGATTGCTCAAGTGTTGAGATGGCTTTTGATGATCGCTTTGAACACTTTACACGCCATATTCTGCCGGAATTCAGCAAATCCGGATTATCACATTGTCTTTTATATGTACCCAGCTATTTTGACTATGTTCGTTTGAGAAATCATTTTAAAAATGAAATGATCAATTTTGTTCAAATAAGTGAATATACAAAAAAGGAAAAAATTTCTAGAGCGAGAGACATATTCTTTCACAGCGGATCACCGTTTTTACTTTACTCGGAGAGAGCACACTTCTTTCGACGTACTCGCATCAAAGGCATTCGGCATTTAATATTCTACCAGCCACCAAATTTCCCAAATTTTTACTCGGATTTAATTAACTTAATGCTTGAAGTGAACCAAAATCCTCGAGATGGCTTACAGGATGTTATGAGTGTCAAAGTCTTTTACACGAAATTTGATACACTAAGTTTAAGTAATATCGTTGGCAATGAGAATGCCAGCAAATTGGCACTAGGCACAAATGACTCATACCTCTTTTCAAATAAGAAATAATCGTTGTAAAAACTTGTTTAAATTAAATTTAAATAAATTGTATGTCAATTAAAACGCATTTTTTATAAGTACTGTTTACAAAATTACAATTATATATAAGATATATGACAATTTACTGGTACTACAGATTAAGCGGAAAGATTCATTATCGCTGAGACATAAGATACGAAATCACTTATGGTAGAAAATTCATACTTCAATACTTTTAATTGAAAAAAACAAAATAATTTGGCTAATTATTCGGGCAGAATCATATTGATTATTATTGGTTTGTGTAGGAAGATTTCGCAAAACATGGTTCTACGATTATATAATCATATAAAAGTAAAATATTTACCACAAAATATTAGTGCTGTACTTACCATTATGAATGTATCTTTTTTTGGTAATAAGAATCGAACAGTTTTTATGGATATTATTTATTTATTTTAACCATTTTTTGTATATCCCGTCAAGTCAAGAAAGAGTGTTTTTTTTGTAATTACTTTCTAAATCAAATAATTAATTTTATTCATATTGGATACAATTTGCAAATTCAGGTAACAGGGCTGTCTGAGCAATGAATACAAGATTGATAAAGGTTTTACGATAGAGACATCCTTGAGGATCTCCTGGATCGTTCGTTCGTTCCAATGACCAAGACCTTTACCATTTATCAATGACGGTATCAGGAACTAAATACACATACAAATAATATTGTCGATAATTACCAATACGTATAAATGTACCAACAAAATTTAAAGGAAACCAAAGCGTTCTGCAAACCAATGGGGAAGGGTGGGTGAGCAGTAGGCAGTAGGCAGTAGGCAGTAGGACATCAGCAAAGGTTTATTCAGCCAACTAGATGACGAATACGTTTACGTTTCATTTAAAAAGTAGACCAGCAGAGTTCGGGTTCAGTGTTTATATTTCGTTATCTTGGATATCTTACATGCTGAATTAGAAATATGAATTCATTTGATTTAAAATTGTGTTTTTCATATTTTTGTTTGTGGTGTCAAAATGTTTTAGACCATAATGTACAGCAATTGATCTCTCTTTCCGAATTCACATTGGAATTTTGTTTGGCACACTTGTTTTTAATCAAACATTTAACAACTTCACATACTTTCTATAGAGCAGGGATGGACTAAATTAATTTTAAATTAATAGGGGGTGTGAGTCATCCAATTAATGAAATCGGGGATTTACTGTATAAAATAAAACAATAAATTATTTATAAATTTATGGTGTAGACATATGTATGTATATTCAAATCATTGACCTTTGTTGTTTCGATCGTCAATCAGCAGCGAGTTGCAACAAAATGCGAGCGAGCATTAAAAAAAATTAATTTTTTGTAAGATTAGCGTTCGTCAGCACTGTTTAATTCAATGGGTTCTCTGGCGCACATTTTAGTTTCGCATATTTCTATTCATGATTATATTGTTTGTAATTTAAGGTTTTTATTTGATAGCGTCTATAATTGTTTAATAACAAAGTATATAAAGTAAATTTTAAATGAAATTTGAAATAAAAACTTGTTAGATTCTTAATTATTTCCGATTTTTTTTTTGTTTAAGCGAAGGTAAAAAACTTGTAATGCTAAACTGCGATGTCAGTGTATGTCGTAAAAATAAATACCACAGACGCTATCTATGGACCCCAATTACTACTATTTATCGGAATTTAGTAAAGCAGAACGAAAGCTTGAGCTGTTTTATAAGTAACCTACCAATAAAGTACACATTTTGTTCATAAGCTGACTTTTGTCTTTATCGATCCACATTTTGAAATTCTACTTCTTATATACTATGGAATGAACCAATTTTTTTTTTTGCTAGTTTCAAAACGGAAGTCCTCGCCTGATATAAGCCTACTTAGTACATAAATAACTTGAATACAAAATATATATCCGCTATTCCATCCATGATCAAAGGCAGCTAAATCAATTGTTCATGAATAAATAAATATATGTGTGTGTTGTATATATGTATGACATCTACATATAAATAGGATTTTAGAATTTATCTAATATATTGAATCATTTAGATGTTTTATTCTTTCATATTTTTTGTTTTGTTAATAATTTAACCCATAAGTGAAGAAGTATTTACATATATTCATCGTGTTTGTGGAAAATTTACGGTTTTTTTGACTTTTTGTATTGTAAAATAAATACAATTTAAATTTTTCACATAATAGAATACTACAAAATCTGTAATTGGAACTTTTTTTTCTGTTTTTACTTTTCTTTTAAATAGTGAAACTAAGCCTGTAATAATCAACTTATAAATGATCACCACTGTTGCAGCAATAATCTGTTAATGATGACATTTGAATGTTATCGAAAAATTATATTTTGAAATCTATTTGAAACTTACGTATTTATGTATTTGAATTCAAAAACAATGTTCAACTGAGCGATTCTGTTTACAGCATCGTATGTACAAAAAGCAATGCCATGTTATATGTATATATGTATGTAGAACATATTCAAATAAAGTATTATTATGTGTAGGTTTTTGTAAATAATCGTTAACTCTCATAATCTATTGACCAGTTCACGGTGTTTCTTTGTATAAATCATAGAGTAAAAACGATTTCTTATTAAAATATCACGCGTGATTTTTTTTTGTTTTTTGTTTTAGTAATATTCGGAAATAAGTCTATGGTGTGATTTGTTGGTTGATTAAAGTTGTTACTTTAGGTATTTCTTTCTGTTTTATATTTAGTAACACTTTATGCTAGTTAATTAGAATAATGATGTTGGGCTTAATGATTATAATTATATTCTTAAAGCATCATAGCGTACAGCAGGCCAAAGTATACAGCCCACATTAACACAATTCCATGCATCTTATATATAGGGCTCTCACCATCTGCGATTTTTCTAGCAACAAACTTCAATGTTTCATCTAATAAAACTACAGGAATTGAGAATTTCATCACAGTTATCCATTCCTCTGAAGACAACGGTGTCACTTGGAAGACGGTCTATAAATATATATTAATGCTATTATCAGGACAAAGGTGGTTGTTAAAAATAGAATTTCACTTACAGAGAGGACTTCAACATATAGAATAACAAAGTGAAGAGTGAAAGAAAGGGCCATTGAACCAAGCAACCACAAATTGCACCATGGCGGCATTGTTACCAAAGACTGGTTCTCAGATAAGCTGAAAAAAAAACATATTAATCAAGTAAGAGTAACAGTTGATAGCAAACAACCAATTTTACCTGTTCATGGCGTTCAACATTTCAATTGTCACCAGCACAGACAGGGCCATGGTCATTGCGTGTGGATCACTGAAGATTTTGCAATCAACACCTTTGAATTCATCACCACCGCCCAAGCAGGAAAGATGGTGAGTCAGTTGCCAATAGGACAGACCAGGTCCTTCAGCAGAGAAGATGAACCACCAAGCGGCGGCACCAACAGTTGCTGCACCGACGTAGAAACCAATTGCCATGTAACTATACTCGAAGAAAATTACATTATAGGTACGAGCAAATAAAGAAAAAATATTATCAGTATGCCAACCGGAAGAACAGCCATCCAGAGATTAAACCTTCGTCAGCCTTCCTAGGTGGTTTCTCCATAATGTCCAAATCAGGGGGGTTGAAACCAAGAGCTGTAGCTGGCAGACCATCAGTGACCTAATTGGCAAATGAAAACAATATTTATAAATCGAAATTGAATATGCATTTTATAACGTACCAAGTTAACCCACAAAAGCTGAACGGGAATCAAAGCCTCGGGCAAACCCAGAGCAGCTGTTAGGAAAATAGAAACAACTTCGCCGATGTTGGACGAAATCAGATAACGAATGAATTGCTTCATGTTGTTGTAAATAGCGCGACCTTCTTCAACAGCCGACACAATGGATGAGAAGTTATCATCGGCCAAGACCATCTCGGCGGCTGATTTAGCGACAGCAGTACCAGAGCCCATGGCAATACCAATTTCGGCCTTCTTGAGAGCGGGGGCGTCGTTGACACCATCACCTGTCATGGCGGAGATTTCATTCATACCCTGCAAGAACTCTACAATCTTCGATTTGTGCTGGGGTTCCACGCGCGAGAAAAGGCGGGAACGGGCAACGGCGGCCTTTTGTTCAGCTGTCGACAGATCATCGAATTCACGTCCCGAATATGATTTGCCGGTAGTATCCTCATCCTCGCCAAAGACGCCAATGCGACGACAGATAGCCTCAGCGGTGGCCTTGTTATCGCCAGTGATGACAATGACACGAATGCCAGCGGCACGGCAACGAATAATCGAATCGGCGACCTCTTTACGCGGTGGATCCAACATGCCGACGACACCGACAAAGGTTAGATTAACTTCATACTGATAGAATTTGGTCGAGTCACCCAGATCCATTTCTTCTGGGCGTATTGGACTGTCGGCAACGGCGAGGGCCAAACAACGTAGAGTATCGCGTCCGGTACCATACTGTCCAGTCAGGGCCAAAATCTTGCTCTTAAGTGCGGAGGTCAGTGGCACCTTGGTTGTGCCGACCCGAGCATGTGTGCAACGGTCGAGGACACCCTCGGGAGCGCCCTTGACAAAGAGTTTGGGGCCAGTGCCCAAGCGAGAGGCCTTCAGGGGTGTGCAATACGAGGACATGGATTTACGATCACGGGAGAACTCCAGAGTGAACTCCTTCTTCCATTTGGTCTCAATCTCACCACGGCACGCAATGGCAGTTGAGCGACGATCCAATCCAGATTTGTTCACGTTGAAGGCATTCAGTTTCTCGGCCAGGACAATCAATGCCGTCTCAGTGGCCTCACCGACCTTCTCAAAGCAAGCCTTGAATTCGTTGAAATCAATGGCGGAATCATTGCACATAATGCAAATGGTGGACAGCTCGTGCAGAGTATCGTAGTCGCTGGCCTTAGCTCTCTGGCCGCTCAGGAACAGTTCACCGATGGGTTCGTATGTTGAGCCAGTCAGTTCGAATTCCAAGAAACTGCTGTCATTGCCCTCGACCTTGTCGAAAATGAACATGCGGGAAACAGACATTTGATTTGTGGTAAGTGTGCCAGTTTTATCGGAGCAGATGACAGATGTGCAGCCCAAAGTCTCAACAGATGGCAGAGATCGGACAATGGCGTTCTTCTTGGCCATGCGACGCGTGCCCAAAGCCAAACAGGTGGTGATGACAGCTGGCAGACCCTCGGGAATAGCAGCGACAGCCAATGCGACGGCAATCTTGAAATAGTAGATGGCACCCTTGATCCAGGAGCCGCCATGGGCGGGATCATTGAAATGCCCAATATTAATGGCCCAGACAGCAACACAAATGATGGAGATGACCTTGGACAGCTGTTCACCGAACTCGTCCAATTTCTGTTGCAGTGGTGTTTTAATCTCTTCAGTTTCAGACATTTCAGTACGGATTTTACCAATAGCAGTGCTCAGACCAGTGCCAATGACGACGCCACGTGCCTTGCCAGCGGCAACATTTGTGCCGGAGAACAGAATGTTCTTTTTGTCCTGATTGACGGCGCGTGGATCGGGAATCGCATCGGTGTGCTTGATAACCGAAACAGACTCGCCGGTAAGAATGGACTGATCAATTCTCAGTGTTGTCGAATAGATGTGAGTGAGGCGAATGTCAGCTGGGATCTTGTCGCCCACAGAAACCTCAACCAGATCACCGGGCACAATCTCTTTCGCTCTTACTTTCTGGATACCAGACTTATCTTGACGCACTACTTTGCCCATTTCAGGCTCGTATTCTTTGAGTGCCTCAATTGCTGATTCGGCATTTCTCTCCTGCCAAACACCAACGACAGCATTTGCTATTAGAATAAGTAAAATGACTAAGGGTTCTACAAATGCAGTGAATGTGTCTTCATGGTCTTCAAATAGCGCTAATACCTATAATGAATAAAACATATGTATTATGTGGTAAAAATTTCAATCATTCGGAAAGTTGTAATCTTTAAAATCATACAGGGAAATGAAACACTACTCACGGAAATGTCATTATTACAAAATACAACATTAAGAACGGCTGTCAAATTTCATTAATCCCTTAAAAACTATCTGACATATACTTTAAATTAACAAGAATTACTTTTCAGCTATATAATATTAGGATCCAAGCAAGAATATGCATATATTTTAAGTTTTTTGAAGATAGATTTAAAAGTTAGCGACTAGTTCACACACAGACAAATGGGCATAGCTACATTTAACCGGCTTCAATTTAGGTTTTACAACATCAGTGTTGAATTTAAATCTTCTAATCTTACTAGATAGCTTTTTTTAATTTAATTTAATATTTAGATGACTAGTCTATTTCACAATTTAATTTACAAAATCAAATTGTAATTCAGTATAGGTGCTCGATTGAAAATAAATACTGGTGAAAAAGTGATTAACTCAAAACATCAAACAACTTACAAATGATATTATGGCTGCCAATAGCAAAATCTTCACCAGAAGATCGTCGAACTGCTCTAGAACCAACTGCCAAATGCTTTTTCCTGTAATAATAAAAAATTTTTTTTTTAAAACACTATATCATCAGATGGAGCACATCTGAAATGTTCCCAGCAAGATCGATAATTGCGTACCTTCCTCAGTTGGCAATTCTGAAAATAAAAAGGAAGTTATGATTATAAAATCAAATAAAAAACCAAAAAAACTGCTAAAAATTTTCGCAATATATTCTTACCATTAGGTCCATATTTCTTCTGGTTTGTCTTGATCTGGTCAAGAGATAGACCGCGTTCTGCATCTGTGCTAAAGAAGGTCAGAGATTGTTCGACGGTTTTTGCGTGGCCGTCTTCCATTTTGAATCGTTATCCTTAGCTTACAACACCCTGCAAAAAAATAAAAGTTTTTTTTAAATATTATTTATTTTTAATTATATTTAAGAAGTGCCTTAAAGGTACTTCAGCTTAAAAGCCAGTTCGTTATAATCTATATTACTTTAAAGTTTATATATTCCGATTTTTTTTAAGTAAGCACAAAAACGAGGAAATCGTAAATATCAAGGTTGTAAAGACCAAAGTTAAGTATTTAAATTTTTAGCCGATTTTGATACATTCAAACCAAATGCCAATATAGACCGGCTAGTACGACCAAATTAAAATTGTTCTTTTCTTTTTAAATAATTCAAATTTGAAATAAACTTTCTCTTTTTGCAACTAATTTTAATTTGCATATTCACCAATTATCAGAATACGAAAAGAAAAAAAATGTTTTTTTTAAAACCAGCTTGCAGGTATTATTTGTAACAAAAGACACATTTATTGCGCTTTAATTATTAAAAACGCATTATCAATTTCATGATGCGACTCAGGTAGCACTTTTTTCATTTTATTTTCCATTTATGTTGCAAATGTATTAATAATCGCTTTCCCTTCTCATTTTTTTGTGGTTTTCTTTCTTATCTTGTTCTGTTAAGGCTAAAGCCACCAAACGCTAAAATTATAAGTGAGCTAAGCTTTTTGCTTCTTAAATGCATATTTATTTTACACTTTCTGGATCGGCAACAACACACTTGTAAATAATGTCAGTACATACGAAGACATATACGTGTATACAATTAGAATGTATCGCAAGACACTGTGACGTACTGCGAAAAATTTATTCTCGATAACAGATAAAGAGAGACAAAGATCCACTTATAGTCACCTGAGTGACATAGAAAACATGTGTAAACGGTTACTTTATGTTCCATCTGCCTGTGTGTTCAATATCCACAGATAACAATGAGACACGTGTATTTAAAAGTATATGTACGTAGTACATTCGTAATGTGTGTGTCATATAAGCAGAATTGACACAGTGCACACATACACGTCATGTATAAATGCTCGATGGAAATAGAAATTGTTATACTTATTTTTATTTTCATTACCACTTATTTTGATTTATTTCTCAGCAGTGCTAACTTATGAGATTCACACACGTGTCACTTTTGTTCAGTAATGCAATATTTGCGAATCTTTGGCTAATTTTATTTACTACCATTAAAATGCAAAAAAACTTGACAGTTAAGTACTTAATTTTGACTATAGTCAATAACTACACAGGTTTTATATGGCCATGGCGTTTTCTTTCTATTTTTTTTGTTCTAAATATACGTATATGTGTACTGTAACTAAAATGCAGTTCTAGGCCGTTTATTACAGAATTTTCCGGCGTAGTGATACTATGACATGACAATATCGAAAGCAGGGCTGCTTATTAAACTAATTGAAATATCGATAAGAAAAAAAGGTGCCATAAAAGTAAAGCTTTTAAATAGACTTATTGGCAATTGAATGAATGAGTCGTGACAAGAATAACTTAAATTATTTGTTTCGGTATCGCAATGCTAACTTTCGCAGTTTAATAACATATTCGATTTAAATGTGGCTAAAATTTGGTACATTTAGCTTAATCTCTAGAATGAACCTGATTAGTTGGATTTTGTAGCTTTTTTATTTGACAATATAAGAAAAAGTCGCGTGACCGCTGCGATAACTATTTTTTTATCTGATTGGCTTTGTTCTCATTTATCGATAATAAAAAGTATTGTAAGCAGCAATTTTTGAAATAAAACCCGCTAACTGTTAAGTTTAAAAGTTTGAAATATTTCACTTTCTTAAATTCTACAAAATCTTGCAACAACAATCCTAATTTTTTAGACGTATAACTTTAATACATATATATGTACATTGTATGTATCTGCTGCAAAAAACAGGGATTTCTGCCAGGTTACATCACCACTGCCTCAAAACTGAGAAGCTGCTTTGTATAGAAATAGCTACACCAACCAACATGGCTGAGAAACAGCGACACGCACAGGCAGATTGACAGGCAAATTTATGTGTGTATTTGTGTATAATATGTGTGTATATGATTGAGTGTCAAACGCACGTATTCGACATTGACGTCAAACAATTGAACCATGTGCGGATCCCGCTGTAGTTGACAATTTGGGCAGCAATTTGCGATTATTTAATGGTTTGAAAAAATGAGCACAAAGTATTTTAATTCTTGATAATATTTAAATATATTGCAAAAATGAAAATTATATGGATGCAGAAGCTAATAATTTTCCTTGTTCAAGTTGAATTATTACTATTATTTTTTATCTTAAAATTATATTACACTCGGACAATAAACATACAATTTTTTTCAAAAACTTTTTTATAGTGTAGCATAGAGAGTATAAGAAGCACACGAATGATCAGCCAAAAGCGCGCAGCTTTTATTGTCTGTGCCTGTGTGTAGGCATAAGTAGCTGACTAAAAAGTGTCACACAAGCGGACACTCTCCCAATTAGACTTTACCTGGACTGGTAGTGAAACAGGCGAAATTAGCACACTGATCACCGATGTAGGTTCATTGGTACAAAAGAGTTCATGTGTGTATGTTACACATAAATACACAAACATAGAGATCAATGTAAACAGGAACTCTCCCAGAAATTATAAATGTACTTACATATATACTATTTACATGACAGCTCTTTCTGAAATATTTACATATATTATATATGTCATATACACAAGAAATATACACACATATGTATATATATTATATATTAGCTTTTGTTCCGGAAAAAATATGTATGTGTGTCTGTATATTTCGGGTCTACAAGATATTAGCTAAAAATAGAAACCTTTGCTGCTGAATATATACAAGTCTTTATATGTGTACCTATATGTACTGGGTAGTTCGTATGTCTGTGTGTGGCATAGGTCCAAATGTACATACACTGTACAATCAAGTACTCATAAGTCTCATTGTTAATATCTACATATAGATGCAATACATCTATTTTCTACTTTATATGTACACATATATGTAAATTTGAACATAGGTACATTCTTACACCTGCTGTACAAAAGCTTTCTTATTTATAATTTCTTATTTTTTTGTTCAAATGTGTTGTTGTTGTCGTCTTTGTGTTGTCACTTAGATCACAACAGCGAAATGGGTTGCATAATCAACGTACATACAGATAAAATTTGGCATTTAAATATATCAATTCAAATGTGTGTATTTTTTTTTGAATACATATAATATCTATGATTAAAAATAAAATTTTTCAGCATGCTTGTGCAAAAGATTTGGCAGGTAATAGATGTGTCGATTTAATAAGTATGTATATATGCATGTATATATTTTAATCTTTTGGTTTTTGGCAACACTTGATGCATGTATGTATGTCCCATTTGCGAGCGTGGCATAATAGGTGCATAATATTATTTTGTTATATACCTAAATACGTACATGGCCAAGTTTTGAGAAGTAAATGACTAAATATTTAAAAAAAAAATCAGGTTAATTCAGCAGGTCGAGGGAGCTTTGCTCTCTTTTATATATGTGTGTATATAGGGTTGGTATGTTCATATGTATGTAGTTTTGTCATATATATATGTAAGCGTTATATCTATATATGTGCTCCTGTCGTATGAGGTGTGGATCAATTAATTATAAATATCCAATATAGTTTTAAGATTGAACAACTTTTTTATATATATACATTTGGCTGGATACACTTTTAAAACACAAACTTGATATGCGTAAATAAATATATATTATTGTCTATATATTTTTGGTGTGCAAGTAGTTTTATATGTACATTTGCAAACAGATATTTGCACGGTTGTTTATTTTAAAAAATATATAATTTCTTTTTTTAATGTTTGCACATACAATATTCTATGTATATGGTAAGTAACTTGTATAGTTATCGATTTTTATATTTGTACACTAATTATGAACAATGGTTTATTTGAATTGTTGCAATAAATCAACAAAACTTACAATTTGTTTTGTGTTAACAAAAATTTCGGTATTATATAATATCTTTTAGTCAAAAGACCAAGAGCTAACACAAAGATCGCGCTATTATAACGATCAACGGCAACTGAACGCAAGGAGAACGCTGCTTGATGAGAGTGTCTATTTGAATTACAAAATTCATATATTTTGGCAAAATTCCCAAAATTAGATACACTCTCTATTTTGGCCTGGGAAAATACTTTTAGCACGCACAAACTTTTAAGCACTTACCGTCTATTCGAAAATTTCGTTCGCTTGTGTTGGTGTTTGTTCACACATACATATTTTTTTTACCAATGTATGTGTATGTTTGGATACATTCATAAATAAATACATACATATGCACATATAAAATAATAAATATCTGTAGCTGTGTATTTATACATACATAAATATTTATGACATACCCAACAAAATTCTACACATGGACACACATTCACATTTTTTGAATACACATATTGCATATGTAATATATAATGTAAGCATATATACAAATATATATCTATATATTCAACATTATTTATCTATATTATATACCAATCATCCTAAATATGCATCTGTGTGAACGAAATACTTATGCCTAAGCCCTCAACCTAAAATGCAACCGGCTTGTCCCTGAATATGTGGTCCATTAAATAACCAAACACATAATCCAACATGATATGTATTAATGTAGATATATGGTTAATACAATATATAAACGTATATACAATGGTCGACAGAAA
Source organism: Drosophila multiciliata (assembly GCA_037043605.1). Classification (NCBI taxonomy): domain Eukaryota; kingdom Metazoa; phylum Arthropoda; class Insecta; order Diptera; family Drosophilidae; genus Drosophila; species Drosophila multiciliata. The sequence continues at coordinate 4,369,953 of JBAMBF010000589.1, forward strand.
TAATTTTCGTTTGGTTACACAAACCTTCGCCAAATTAGATAAATTTCGTTAATTACAAAACGATTTAAAGGATATATAATTAATATTTGGCAATTGCATAATCATAGTAAATTATGACTTTAAAAATTTTAAAGGAGTAGAACATGATACTTTTATTAATATAAATTATTATGTACATAATATAACAGAGTCTAGATGTTATGGACATTCTTCTTTCGAGCATAACAGTATACACATTACATACAAAAACTTTTATTTTTCGTAGTTGGGGAGATCACATTAATAATTTGTTGTATGTGTAGAACTAATTAATAGGACAAACAGTGAATCGGATCAGTTCAGAAGTGCATATATAGGTTCTGATCTAAGTCACCAAGATACATTCGAAGAGCTCTCTTCATAATAGCACAGGTTGCAGTTAATGCGCGACCATACCATACGACACGACAATAGCTATGACATATGCTTATTGGGAGCTTTAAATCAACTTCACGTTTAGATGAATCAGTTTACAAGTATAACTTAAAGGAACTAACTTCGGCTTGCTTTAGGATAAAACCATAGAAAAATCCTCCCTATAAAGTTGCCTGAATTACTGTGAATTGAAATAATTTAAATTTTAAACAGAAATATTTGAATACGCTGACAGCCCTAGTCAATAAACGTTTTCCTTTATAAGCTGAATATTTTTAATTAGAGTGAGAAAATAAAATTACTCCAACTTATGTAAGCCGGTGTTTTTTTTATTTGTAAACAACAAAAATGGTCCTGAAATTTCCGTTACACGTCTAAGTACAATAAATAATGTTCCATATGTGTAAAATTGGGCATTAATGTTACATTCCTAATCATTTTATTTGTCCAAGTAATCGCTTCTCCTCGGAGCGCTTCTAAATTTTTAAATTCTTCAATTGTGTACTAAAGGAAGATTTTATATTTATTTATTATATATTATTATTAAATTGAAAATGAAAACTATTTATTCAAAGCTAGTTTCCTTGCTGACACAGCGTGAATTATTCTAGAGCCCAATGAACATCACTAGAAACAAACGATATACTTGATTGTAACGAAAATAAACCTATCGAATATGGCGCACCTCTAGGTTGATACATAAAATAAAAATACATAAAAGTGAGTTTTTTAGTTATTGAAAATAAGTTAAAAATCCGAGTAGTAATATAATGTGGCAAGTTAAGGCATATAATAAGTTCATTAATTTATTCGCAATCATATCCATCTAATACATGATTAAAATCAACTTGCAGTAGATAATTAAATGTGCAATCAAGGTAGATGTTCCTCAAAATTGCCCCATAAATGAATAGAGGATTCAATTGACATAAAATCTCCTTAAAAATACAAAAAAAAATATGCAAAACATCTGAAATAACGATTTTTACAAAGCGCATTAAATATGTTATGTGTATACACCAGATACATAAGTTATCGTTCCTCATCTTGCGTTAAAAAAAAGTGATACGCGTCTGCCCTTTAAATCCTGAAAAAATAAAATTTAGTGAAAACACACAACCTAATAAAATACATCTAAATAAAGTTGCGTGATGTATTAAGATACAGACATATGTATGACAAACGATGTATATAAATACATCGGTATATATATATATATATATATATATATTTATATATACATACATACACACACACACATTTGTATAAATATATGTACATATATAAATGGATACATATGCGACAAAGATGAGTATACATATATATACGTATGTATATGCATTCTTATTTGTGAAATGTATTTATGCATACAAATGCAAAAAATATCTATATTACTAGTATTGGATTGGATTAATATTCCGTTACCATTCGTCTTGCTATCTATGTTATTAACATTTAACATGTGTGCATGGATACTTTGAATAAATTATATATTTATACGCATTCAGATATCCTTTTAAATATATGTACAAATTAAAATGTATATAAATATATATTTATATATATATATATTAATATGTATATATATATATATATACATAGTTGGTGTACATATTTATGTATATACATATTTACCCTGTATGCGCAATACAAGCCCACTTCTCACCTGTTACATTGTAGTCGAAGATTTCTCGTGCTTAACATCGTTAATGCAATTCAAATATTTATGTACATACACACACACATATCTATATATGGATGTGTGCATTTACATATTCTTATGGATCAGCATAGAAAGTTATACGAACATTAATTACGATTAAGCCTTTATGACTGTCCGTCCCCCACCCAACCTGTATGTCACGTCGATCTCACACAGTTCCTATTCAACGTACATACATTCTATTTGTTTCAAATATCGATAACTTCACACATCTACCCCCACACCCACCACCCACGTAGTACAGATAATGGGGTGTAGCTTTGATTTTTAAGTAACCGTACATGCCCCATCTACCAACATATCTGTTAAGGTACTTTGTATCCAAAGCTGATTACCATATTGAACGGAATAATTTATAAATATATATATATATATATATATATTTATAAAATTGTATGAAATATTTCTAATCAGGACTTAGAACTTAGAAAAACAACTGGAAGGTTTATTTACATAGAAAAAGGTAAAAACGGGCTTGAAAATATCGATATTCAAGGTTATAAGTAGATTTATTCTGCAGTTTTAAAAGTTATTCTTACTGAACATGAATTTTAATGATGAATGACTGTGAAAACTTTATAATATATTTATAGCATTTAATCTTTTTTTATGTAGATTAATCATCAAAACAATCGTTTTGACGATATTTTTATACAGAGAGAACGAGCGAGTAAGAGCGAGATCTGTAGTGCTTGGAATAGACGTTGACTAACATTATAACATAATTAAAAAAGACTCTACAATTCTGGAGCAGAACGGAGAAAGTACCAGGGGTGCAGAGTCCCCCGACGCCAATCAAGAAAATCGAGCGACTTGTTGGTGGGCTCCGTGGTCTGCTATGGGTTGCTTTGGCTCGCCAACTTCAAAACAGTCTGATGTTAGCTCGGAGGATTCGAAAAGTCAAAAGCGTCGCAGCGATGCCATATCACGGCAATTGCAGAAGGATAAACAGCTTTATCGGGCCACACACCGACTGCTCCTGTTGGGGGCGGGTGAGTCCGGTAAATCAACTATAGTCAAACAAATGCGGATATTGCATGTCGATGGATTTTCTGAAACAGAGAAAAAACAGAAAATTGATGATATTAAAAAGAATATTCGTGACGCTATATTGGTATGTAACTATTTTTCTTTAAGAAATTGTAAATAAAACGTATGTTTTGTTTGTTAAAAATACAGCGTATTTACCTTAATTTACAAATATATTTATTTATATATATAATATATATTCACAGACTATTACTGGAGCCATGAGCACACTTAATCCACCTGTATATTTAGAAAAAAAAGAAAATGAACCCAGGGTGGAATATATTCAGGATTATGCATCTAGTAAGAACGAAAAACCATTTATAATCTTTGTTATTTCTGCAAGGAAATATATAAACAGATTATATATACAGATGCGGTCAAAATAATATTATTGATGTTTAGTATTGGTCGTGCCAAAGAAATTAATACTCAAAACAATAATAATATTTATTTACAGTTCACTGAGTAAAATAAAATAGCTTTAACTTAACTGTCTCTTTAAAAGCAAACTTGAAGTGATCATATTGTGGTGACATAGTGATCTTGATGGTCAGTTGCAGAAAAGTGGAACATGTTGTGGTCGGAAGAATACTTATTTAATTTAAATTGTGTCATCAGATCTCGATAATATGTAGTTAACTAAATATGCAGTTCAAATTGCACGTGCATATAATTAACACGGAGAGTTAAGAAGTAGTTATAATAATTTGAGAGATTTTGTCTACTAATATAATTATTTTGACCGTAATTGTACTAGTAATACTACTAGTTACATTTTATACTTGTGTTTTTTACTCCAGGTCCCGACTTTAACTATCCTCCTGAATTTTATGAACACACAGAAGAATTATGGAAAGACAAAGGTGTCCTTCAAACCTATGAGAGGTCAAATGAATATCAACTAATTGACTGCGCAAAATAGTAAGTATTGAATCATTTTAAAATAGTTGTTCAAGTTCTTTTTGTGCATGTTAGCATATTGTTTTTCAACTTTTTTTGGCATGCAAAAATAATATAATTCCTTTATTTAGGACGTTTTTTGTCCAAATTGGTATCAAATGGATAAAGCGGTAAAATATTTGTACGCTGCAATTGTATAAATAGTTTTTTTTTATCCCTTATGTTGCTAAACCCGAGTTAGAAAATACTATTGCTTGGTAATAATGGGTAAAGATATGTAGACCCGTTTTAAAAAGTATGTTATTATGTGTCCATACAAAATATGAACAACTTGCAAAGATTAAGCTTGAATACGTATTCATCGTATTATTAAATAATTGTATCATTACACATATTGTGCGATTTTTTTTTTTCATAATTAGAACTATTTAAGTTTTTTCAAAGATTTAATAAATAATTACTTAACAATTTTAACAATTGAAACTTTAAAGCTTTCTGGATCGAGTTAGCACAATTAAGAATCCAAACTATACCCCCAATGAACAAGATATTCTTCGGTGCCGTGTTTTGACTTCTGGAATATTCGAAACAAGATTTCAGGTGGACAAAGTTAATTTTCAGTGAGTAATTATTAAAACATATGTTTGAAATTATGATTTGTAATGCATTGATTTTCGTACTTTATATACAGTATGTTTGACGTGGGAGGACAGCGTGATGAGCGCAGAAAGTGGATTCAATGTTTCAATGATGTAACTGCTATAATATTTGTAACAGCATGCTCAAGTTATAACATGGTTTTGCGTGAGGATCCCACTCAAAACCGGCTTCGAGAATCCTTGGACTTATTTAAGAGTATTTGGAACAACAGGTATAATTCAATCCCAAATAGGTTGTTATTATTTGAATATTTTAACTTAAGTTTAAATTGATTTTTTCAGATGGCTACGCACAATTTCTATTATACTTTTTCTAAATAAGCAAGATTTGTTAGCAGAGAAAATTAAGGCTGGAAAAAGTAAATTGTCGGAATATTTCTCCGAGTTCAACAAATATCAAACGCCAAGTAAGTAGGAAATTTAAATAAACACAAAAGAAACCCGTAAGGTTTTTACATATATAAACATATTATAGGTGACGCAATAATGGAATCCAATGATGACGCAGAGGTAATAAGAGCAAAATATTTTATACGGGACGAGTTTCTGGTAAGTGCCTACTGCGGGCAAACTAATGAGAATACATACATATATAGAACAATATATTTGATTTCTAACTGTATATTTAAACAGCGTATATCGACAGCAAGTGGAGACGGTAAACATTATTGTTACCCACATTTTACGTGCGCCGTGGACACAGAAAACATCAAGCGAGTTTTTAATGATTGTAGGGATATAATTCAAAGGATGCACCTACGTCAATATGAATTGTTATAGGTTATCCCTATCGCCGTAATTCAAATAAACAAAGTGAAGAATATATTAATGAATTACTGTTTTAAATATAATTATCAAATGTAATTTGTATTTAAATAGTCCCTTGAAACAAAAAACAAAAAATAAAAAGCGCTGCATTTAGATCTGGTATGACCTTTCACAAAACTCAACATTAAAGAAAAATAAATAAACATGTTAATAACAATTATAATTGTTTTTATTGTTAATGGTATTACTAATAATTCGTGGTTTGTTTGTTTGTTTTATACAATTATTCCCTTGACACAAAGCGACTTTGCGTTACATACAAATGTGAGTTAAAATTCCAATTACAATCCACACACAATTAGAACTACACGAGAGGATTAAGTAGGCCAAAACTGACAGAGGCTTTGTCAATTTCGTCAAAATTTCTTTTCAGTTTACTTCGCCAGGCGGCATTTTTATTGTACATCGAATCCTTCCTGACGAATAATGGCCTTACAGCACTATTATTATCGTTATTGCTCGCTCTAAAGTTGCTCTGCGTGTTGTAATCCAGTTTATTGCATAATAAGCATTTCAATTCTTGACATTTTCCTTCCAACATGGCTCTGTAAGTAAATGATTATGTAAAATTCAACATTTTCGATACGATGTGGAATGTTATATAAGCACGAAAATATAGATATTATTTATATTCTTACTTATTATTTCGCAGTATGTATGCGGCAATTATAACAATAATGGATGTGTGCAGTAGTAGAAATTTTCATATTATGATAATCAAGTTCTTGCATCGAAAATTTTTAAATGTGAAAGTATTAACAAATCCTATTAATAGTATTCTGTCAAAATATTGATCTTATAATTATATTTTTTACTTGGTTATATAAATTAAGCTGCAATGCTCGAGTTCAAAGTCATACTACTCTACACCCTTCCAAAAACGCGCATATTTTGAAATGAAGGAATTTTAAAAGAAGGCCTCGAATATCGAGTATATGTTCGTGTGTGAACGAATCAGTGCTCTGAAGACATGAAGAAACATGTGTACAATAACAAAACAAAAGTTTTGGTAGAGTTCGAGATTCCAGTTAAATATTGAGATTAATTACTTACCGTAGTACTATTTGTCCTTCTGTATTTTTCCAGATGGCTTACAAAAGAGAGTGCAGTTAATAATAAGGAGGTTTATTATGAAATTAATATTAATTTTCATGTAACAAGAAGTCAAAATTAATTTTATATTATTATATTTGTAAAAACTTGCACTATATGCCAAACAAAAAATTACTCGAAAAATAATATAAAGAAGTTATTCAACGAAATAAATCAATAAGCCCCTCTAAACCATTACTTAGTATTATACAAAAAGGATGTATATGTATAGACTGTGCAATTTTAAATTATTGTACCCTGTCAAATTAAGCACATCTAAAGTTATTTACACATATTACTTTATTACCTTAACAAATTTGGACATTTGAAAACATTAAGATATAATATATAGTATACATAAGATCACCATTGGAAATTATAAGTTGGGTTACTTTCAATCGGCCTGCATTTTAGATTTCGAATGATCTCTTAATTAGGTGTCCCCCACCAAGACTGTCTAAATTACGTTTCGACAACTTCTGATGCATATCCTTGGTTGCATACATTTTTCGTGGCGGTAATGAAAGCATCAATTTTGTTAACATGCTGATACCATTTAAGAATATTTCTCTCTTATAATCTTTTGCTGTTGGTTGAGGAAGGTAGTAGCTGTCGTTATATATATGTATAGTTGAAGCATCTGAACCAAACAAAATAGAACAAATATTTAAAATATAATAAATATTGAATTAATATTGTTAAAAACTATTAAAAGATAACTGTAAAAATTATGTTAAATATAGTGAACTTAAATATTTACAATACATGCTTATTCTTTTATATACATAAATTACAAATAGATGACATCAAAGTATATAAGACACAAAAATTATTTATCCTGAGAAGGTTAGGACTGCAATCAAGTAGATCCCCACAATGACTTTTGGGAAGATCAGAACTCTTTGAAACATAAGAACCTAGTGGATATTCTGACACCAATAATATTAAAAGTCTTCAACTTGATTCTAGTGAAAAAACTGTACACACTTTCAACTTCGGAACCGAGCGAGTGTACCCAGCTCAGGCCAGTATTAATGAAATGTTGTGGGTTCACAAAAGGACGTCCCATTAATCTGTAAGAAATGGATGTGTCAACGAACGAATCAAAACCGAAGGATTAATTCGACAGTACAGGTCCCGAAGATAACCTGAAAGAGAAAATGTTATTAAGGAATCGAATGTTCTAATAAAATTAAGCGAATCGTTGCAAAAAAAAAGTATTCACAATCATTAGAATATAATAATTTATATTTCAAACTTTTTATTATTCTTTACGTTGTTACGAACTCGAGCTTTATTCAAACATGCACTGCTAAACGTAAGAAAAGACTGCGAAATTTCCATTGCATACAGTTCTTTTTATACGTTTTTAAGCCTAGTGTGAATAAACAGGGTGTTTTTGGGATGCACTAAAACTAATTTTTCTCAAAGCAAACTTTTTAAAAGCGTACCCATTATTATCAAGTTAGTTATACTCCTATACTCTGTAAACATACAAATGTGGCAGTAGGGTGTGACACAGTTTATTAGTTTATTATCAAAACGAGCAATATGTGTCGTTTACTATAAAAGCAAGCAAAAGTAAAACACTACATTTCGATTAACATAAGGGTCTACCCGATGTTCTTGTATGTATTTAAATTTTATATATTCATATACTGGTGGACTACACTACACTTTACACTTTAAATACTAAAGTACACAAATCTATTTTGTGTGAACATTTTTGGCAAGCTCTGCTTTATTTGTTTAAATGTTATAGCTGTATATAGGGTATTTTACAGTCGCATTCCGTTCGCTAAAGACATTCGTTTTTTTTGCTTATGCTCCTTATGCGTCACTTACACCATATTTCAAATAATTTGTGGTAAATGCTCCAGCAAACAGTGCTAAATAATTATACAAACAGCAGTGTTCTTGAATATCAAACATATGTTCACTTTTTCTACTGATTAGATCTAATATTATTGGTATTTTATGTTTGATTTTGCTCTTGTTTTAATCCATATTTTATCTTATTTCCACAATAAAAAGCCTGTCTGTTGGAATGGTACAATACAAAACCTGTCGTTTGGAACAGTAATATATAATGTTGTTATATCTGTCGTGCAAAACTTTAGATAATGTACATAGAGGGGACACACCTTATAAATTCCGTTTAATACTCCTGCAAAACTCAAAGACATAATTATTTTCTTTTAAAACAGATAACCGTTGTTTTCTTTAATCCGATTTGATTGATCCGATTGTAGAATTTTGATGGAAATGGTTCAGTTTCACTAGCCTCTACGAGCACTGAGGTATGTTCTGTTGTGTAATAAAACTCTTTTAAATTGATGACTAAGGAAAAGAATTACGTCGAAAATGCTTTTAATAATACATAATTAAATTTTCCTGGTATGTCTAAAAAAATAAAAAGGTAAAACAAATTAATTTATTAATATACAAATAATAAAAGAAAAATTCAACTGTTGTTCAAATTCTGGTTACCTTGTTTGCGCATTCAAAACATTTTTATACAACTTTATTGATAACATTCATAAGATTTTTGTTGTTGTTGCCTTTCCCACTGTAGTTTGCAGTTAAAGATCGTAAACTGTAGATCTTGGACAAAAGTCGGCACTCAATCTATATATCCCAAGTTGAACGCGATTGTAGAATTTTGTTTAAAATGGTTGAGTTCCAAAGGACAATTCAGTTTGCTGAGAGCGCATACATGCTTTGTCTAAGTTTGCATTCAATAACAAACGGGACATCCAAGAATCCAAGCACTTGTGTGCATGCTATCCTACAATTTAATAAAAATCGTACTAAAAGATATGCAATTCCAAAAATTTGTTCATGTTTTATTTCAATTTTAGAATTCCGTTTTCACTCAAATTGTTGTAATTCACATTTCTCATTTAGTTTAAATAAATTTCTTTTCGTACACTTCGTAGTACGAATTAGTTATATTTAATCGAATGTAGACCAAAAACTTACGTAGGAAGATTATAGCAAATTCTTTGATTCTCTTTTTTATTTATAGTTCTATATCTAAAAGCTTTTCCTTATATTTTATTATTCTAACAACAATAGCACAAAACCTATTTATTAAACGATCACTTAAGGACACATACCTTAATTATGAATATTAATTGATGATTGTTTGATTGATTGTGATACTACAATAAATATATATATATATATATATATATATATATGTATCTGTAAGTTTATGTGTATCTGACAATTTTGTACAATAACTCAGAACATCGATTTTGACACAACTGGCTGAAAATTCATAACAATCGTTCATGGCTACACATATAATAATAAAAAGATTTCTCTTAAATCGTCAGCTATGCTTAAAACAACAAAAACGATACTCTCGTCCTCCTCGCATCCCCTTTGGCTCTTCGAGCCATTCCATAATGTCACATACTTCCCTCGGTGCTACTCGTCGTTCCCTTGGAATCACACATTCCCCCAGCAACATTGTCATCTCCACGCACCGATCCGGATGTAAGTCCTCCAGTTATTCCAGTTAAATTTAGTTTGTACTATTAGAAGAGTAAGTTTTATTATGAGAAATAATTCTTTGGATTTCAATTTGAAATAAAAATAAGTTAAACAAACAAAAGAAAAAAGCGGCATATGAAGCATTCATACGCTTAAGGACAATAGTTTAACTGATCGTACCTAAATCTTTAAAATTATGTTAAATTACTTGTTATTAGATTGTAAATAATGTAGAAGAAAAGTACTGTGTGTATATGCCGTGTTATTGTCAAAATGTTATCACTGCGACCATTAAATGAAAAGCGTTACTGTTTTGTCTCAGTTATTTAACTCAACGTTAATATGTTGTGCTTTGGGCGACGCTCTCAAACAAGTTTGAAGAAGCGAGATAGCAGGCTGTTACTGGAAGTTGTCCCGATTCGTGGTTTTGAATGTGACTGAAACACCAATAGATTTCATTGCAACTTGTGTGACTAACAATGTACACTCAGAGAGCGGAGTGTGTATTTTAAAATGGAAATTATTGATTCAAGCCAACAATATAATGCACATCGGTAACTTGATTTTCAAGCAATTTTTCATAAGATAATTTTTTATGCGCTTCTATCAAACCTCAATTCAATTAAATTCAAATATCACAGCAAGATTCCAGCTGACTCTCCGAAGCAATTCATGATGCCCGGCTCCAGCCTTTGTAGCGCTACAGAAGCATCTGCCACTCGCACTTGCTGCTAACCAGGATATTATAAAGATTAAATATGTTATTGTTATAAAAATATGCTTAGTTGCGGAAATTCGATTTCACTAGCCTCTACGAGCACTGAGTTATGTTCTGTTGTAATAAAACTATTTTAAATTGATAACTAACGAATTACGTCGAAAATGCTTTTAATAATAAACAAATAAATTTCCCTGGTAGGTTTAAAACTAATAACGTAAAACAAATTAATTTATTATAATATAAATAATACAAAAAAAATCCAACTATTTTTCTAATTCTGGTTACCTTGTTTGCGCATTCAAAGCATTTTGATACAACTTTATTGATAACATTCATAAGATTTTTGGTTTCCCTTATGACATGATCAACCTTAACAAACGTAGCTGCCTTTCCCACTGTATGATCTTTAACTGTAAACTGTAGAGCTTGGACAAAAGTCGGCACTCGATCTAAAATACCTAGCAGGTCCTTTTTGTTATCACTGGCTGGCACCTGAAAATATCAAAGATTTGTTTTTGAGATAAGTCGCACAGACATGTGGATAATTTATACGTGTGTATGTATTTAATACCTGATATGAAAAATGTCGTAGAACTTTATATAGTCTATTGGCCTCTTCAGCAAAATATTCCGCCTGAGTAAACAAATCTTGTGTGGTCCTCAAAGACCCGCTTCCTTTTGTAAATTGATACATCAAAAAAGCCATTGCCGACATATTTTTAGCTCTTTTTAAAATGTCATTGTCATCGGCTAGATCCTCGGCCCATTTTGTCTCTCCATTATTTTTACCATCTATGCCCGAATACTCGACCATTTCTCTTTCGTCTGTCGCAGCCGCGTATGGTTTTGTAGATTTAATTCCATTTTCACATTTCTTAAAATTGTAGAAAAAAGTTTATATATCGTAAGTATACTGTATAAAATGTAACCAAAACAAGTTAAAATTATGTAGTCGCGAGAATTTTATTTCGGGATACCCCTAACAAAATTGTTGAATACAAATTAAAGGCACATATATGTTTATATGTGCAACAGAGTCGACTGACAATAATATGTAAAGCCCATATTAAACACAGTGGTCTTCATGTTCAACTCCGATGTTGCACTCATTCACACAATACATGCGCCTATTGATTGTATATTAATGAATTTGATAATACGTTTTGGCTAAGTTGGGTCATTATTGCAGTCGATAATCGATATTCGTGAATCCAAAAAAATTGTGTGCGGAAACTTACAAATAGCAAGTTTGAAGTCTCTAGTTCTTATAGTCGCCGAGTTCGGCATTTTTTTTTTATATAGAAGAACTGCCAGATGTAGATATATAATCTCGACTGTTGATCCTGATTAAGAACTCTACATACACTTGCACAAATTGCTTATACCCTTTCTGACCAAAATACCGATTTCGTTTATCTAAAAAAAAGTGCAAAACTTGATATCACTCAGAGATGATGAAGTTTTTCACAACGCTTAAAATAAATAATGATTGTTGCATATAAATTATAAACATGAAACTAGTTTATATATAAATCACTGCAAGCAGGAGGATCATTTTGAGTGAATGTCCAAACAGCATGACCCTTTTGCATTCAATAAGTAAATTGTCAAATAATGTTATGGGTATATTATTTTATGGAATTAATTAATATTATTTAATTTTTAGTAGATTGCTAACCTCTAATTGGGTATCCTTAGAAGGCTTAGTTGTGTCCACTGAGGCAAGTATCTTTTTGGCAATGGTTGAGATCTCATTGATTAGCCACTTCCACATATCCAAGAATGATTCAAAATTCTCATTTGCCGCACTGCTGTTGGTGTATTTCCACAGTATTTTTGCAGCGATGAATACTTGTGGCCCGTATATTCTTAAGTTGATGGCCAGACATTTGGCATGTACCTGAAGTCTTTCCGTTGGTGCTATGTGTTGTAATAGTTTGCAGATATCAAAAATATGATCACAGCAGTCGTGAAATTTGGTCGAACACTGATTCAAATTCTCCAAATCGTGGGTCATGGCCAAAATGTAAAACGATTTCACAATCTTCGTGCATATGGCGAGGGATTCATTGAAATCTGCTATCTGACTGGATACAGATATAACCAGCTGTTTGCACAGTTCCTCCAGACTTGTCAGCATACCCAATTCGGGTTCCACACTACCCCCCTGTGCAGTTGCTCCCACACCGCGACTATTATTATCGTGCTGTTCCTTGATTAAATGATTGAGATACAGATCAAATTCGAGTTTACAATTGTGGCAGTAGGTTAATATATTTTTCCGATGATCGTGACTTATATACGGCGAATCTGTAAAATCATGCGCCTTCTCAAACAGTTTGTCAAACGCCAGGGACAGTTCCTCCCTCAGGTCAAAACTTTCATAGTTCATATGTTTTTTATAGTTAGTATTCTTGATCAAATGACTGCCGGAAATCGGAGCCAAATTCTTTTCACTCTTCCAATCGTCATCATCGAACAGCGAGTAGAGAGTGTCTCCGTTTAAATTACCCTCTTTATTGCTATTGCAATCATATTGAATTGTCTGCAGTTTAAATCTTTTAATTAGATTTATAATACGCTTGATTGTCGTATAAATACTTTCATTCTCATAGTTGGAGTTACAGCGAGTATTATTGCGAAATGACATATGTTTGGCCGAATCGAATATACTATCTTTGATAACGAAATGTATTAAATCCATTGCACGTCTGATTTGACAAAATACGGTATCGCGATTCTCTTTAACTATGACACAATCGCTGTGGATTAAACTATTCTTCGATGAGGTCAACAATATCGATATGGACTTCTCGAGAATCTGACGGGCTGAAAACATCTGAGCTCGTCGTCGTTCCTCCTTAAAAGAATTCCGATGATGGCCGGTCAAATAAGCCAGCTCAATCATTTCGGTTCCAAAAATCGAAAACGCCCGAACAAACTCGGTGAAATTCATAACGGATTCCAGTTTTTCCAAACTCTCCGAGGCACGCTTCTTTGCCGTGAGTAGCTTTTTAACCACAATAATATCCACTAGTAGAAGAATGCGCGTTATCGATGATAGAAGTGATCTGGCGGCTAATACAATAGCACCATAATCCTTTAAGGGTTCAATATGATGTCGCAACTCCATTCCGCTCACCGGTGATAGATCGCATAATTGCTCAATAGATTTTCCTGAAACAAGTAAAAGATTTATTTACTAGTGCTTTACCTGTAAATTTAAAGTAGGAAAGTTGAATTTTTAAAATAAATATAAATCATATTCCCATTTAGGAATGTACCCAAAAATTCCTTAAACTTGAGGTTGTCAAATATGACCCGATTTTCTTCTGCAAGTGTATCTTATCTAGGAAGTGCCAAATGTGTGGTTCTTTCTTGTCAAGCATGGATTCATTTCAATTTGAATTGGGATATTAATGGTTATTATTTAGAAACGTACCCGCATCCCTCGCTTCTCTAGCCGCCTCATACATATCGGCTTTAATATCAGTATTTTCCTCAGCGATTATTTCACCTATTGTTATAAATCTCTCCACGGATATGCTTAATGAATGTCCAATATTTCCAAAAGTTGACATGATTTGCTCGTTGTCAATATCACGAAGTCGATATCGCTGATTCTGTAAAAACAAAGCATACATAAACAAATATAATAATTGTAGTAAGATACAAAATATGCTGTGAGTATCCATTACAGCCCAAAATTTCAATTACCCATCACTTAAATTATATCTTTTTGAAATATGTAAACAATCAATAATGCTCTTTCCCACCGGTTTGGGGCATAGGGGACCTTTGTTCTTTGAGTACGCATTATTTTCCTTTTTAGAATATTATCAAATCCTTTAGTTTGTAATAGACTTAAGTGAGTAAAGTTTAGGAAAGTTTTTTGGCCGGTTGTGGAACTTACATTTACATCAAGCGCTGACGGTGTTACGCTGTACATTTTTGCGACTGTTGTTCTTTTTTAATTTACTTAAAAAAAAGTTTGTGACAATATTTTTTATATTTTGCACATAAATATTTACTGTGTGTATAATTATTGATTTTCCGCACAAAACCAACGACGACAAATATTTGTAGATTGTGTTAGTATTCTTGCCCTTGACTGATTGGCACTTTTCGATTTAAATTTTTTCTTTCCTTTCAATTTCACAAATATACTATTAAGAGAAAGTGGTTGATTTTAAAAACCACCTTAGTTTTTGTATTTGTACAGGTAGGTATGTACATTTGTATATGCCTACGAACAACAGGAAAGAAACTGCTTCTGATAGCTACAATGGTGCACAAACATACACTTGCTAATATATGTATATACAATCATACATAATTTCTTTATTTGTTTTGCGCAGACTTATCTTCTGCGCAGACAACAAAGTGTAACAAGGAATAACAGAAAAGTTTCAAGTGCGGACGCCTAACTACCCTGCACTATTTTCATTGGATTTCAGTCAACACTTAAACAAAGTTTCCAATATTAGTAAAGCTTTGCAAAAAAAATCTGGATATTGATTAATTTGTTTAAAAAAAGCGACAACTTTTTAATACAATATTATCCCTATTTGATTTGTTCAGGGTATAAAGCAGTGTGAGAGAGTTTGTTTTAAGAATGCCAGTCGATTTTAAACTAAACCAAATTATATGAAATATTCTACCAATAGTCAAATAATGGCTTAAATTATATTCCTTTTAACTATATAATGTTTGAAGTAGTACTTTCAATAACGTCCTCAGATACTCACAGGGCGACCACTCTTAATAAAAGCTAAATGTAATATTGAAATAGCTGAATTTGCTTCACTGGTGCGATAATCCGATAACATTTAACCGCTACAGACCATGTGACAATCGATAGTTCTTAAATTTACCAGCTGTTTTACAAGCCGACTCGATTTTATAACCTGTGAAAATATAAAATATTTGTATCGTCATAGGAAAATTGACTTTCAAATTTGGCACGCATGTATTGATTAAGTATATGTGTATTCGGTCAGTCATAAATTCAGTCAGATCAATTCCAAATTGCATGCTGAAGCATATGTATGTATGTATCTAGCGCGGTCACTACATACAACACATATAAACATTTACACACACAGATCTAGATCAAAATGATGCGCGGGCCGAAGATAGTTTGCTTGAGTCGATGGTATCACAGGGAACGTGCATGGACGTCAGTAATTCGACGATTATATGTAACACAAAAATTGGAAACTATAAAATGCACATTGCCTTTAATAAACAACTGCAATATTCTACAAGCTACCCATGAAAATAGTCAGGAAAACGAACCAAGGAATAACTCTTTGAATCAAAATAATCCGAATAAAAACGCCGAGGCCTTGGATCGTGCGTATAATGTACTCAAACATACGCTGCCCAAGCTGTTTGTCGAGCCTCTCGACTACTCCATCTATAGCCCCAATCTGATATTCCATAACAACATTACTGGCAAGCATACAGTGGGTTTGTACCACTATGTCAAACAAATAGCGATACTCCGCACAGTGGGTCACTTAAAGTATGCTTATGTCAAATTTGAGGTACTTAAGATTACCAAACATCCGGAGGATTATACAGTGCGCATCAGATGGCGAGTGAGAGGCATCTCTGGTCTGAAAGTTATGTTTCAGTTCTGGAAATACAAAGTTTGGCAATTACCGGAAGTACTTAAAGATCAGGAGGCATGGTACGATGGATATTCGATCTGCTACTTGGGCGAGGATGGTCTAATTAGCAAACATATCGTTGACAAAATAATGCCAGACGAGAGTCGCGAAGTAGTTGATAACAGTACGAGTTCACAGTTGCCAACTGGCTCATTGGCGGCGACGACAACACAAAAACTGAATTTTGTTTATCCACATAAATAAATATTAATTACTATATATTTAGTAAATTATATATGCCAGTTGCTTTATCAAATAAATTATAAAAATGTTTTTTTAAGTGTGTTACACAAAACCGTTTATATCGTACAAAATTATAATTATTTATTATTCATTGCTTAAATGTATACATGGAACCCTTTCTAATGTATTTGTACGGACGCAAGCGAATCGGCTTGGTGAATGTGGTAATGTAGGGCTTTTCCTTATTGTACTCTCTTGTTGCCTGCATAGCTCCTTCTGTCTCAAGAAATATATCAAAGCTATAAATCGTGCGGAAGAGCTGTGAATAAAGCAGCCGATGATTTTTCTCCAATTGCTTGGGCTTCAAAGAGTTTGTCCAAAATTCCATCATCTGCAAAAGTTTATTATATTATTATACATATAAATAGTATATATAAAAATATGAGCTCACCTTAATAGCCGCATTGTTCATAGCTGTATGTCGTCCATTCCAATGGACGCTTAGAATCCAGAGTGGAATTTCCAATGGATAATTACTGGGTATACGAATAAAGCACTCCATTTTAGCGGATCCACGCACAATTACTGCTCGGTAGGATGTGTATGTAATGGCATTGGCAGGCGATAAGTTGTTTAGTAAGATCGAATTTTGAATATTGAATTCTTCGTGAGAGATCGCTGTCCATTGCACCAGGCTACAGGATAAGCCTTCTGGGTAGATATTCTCTCTTAAAGTGTACATATCGACATCCTTATAGGTCAAGCCTCGAATTTGCTGATTTAAGCGTACCCAGGAACGCCAACGTTTTGAAATTCGTTGAAATACTTCTATAATCCATTTGTGCAAATTTATTTCGTGTTTGAAACACTTCTTCTTATCAATGGTTGCTATGGAGCACATGCTTTGCAGCCAACAGTATGGTTTTCCGTATCCATTTTTAACCAAATACTCCATGCACTCTTCGGCAGATAAATGGAAGTTGCTTAACTAAAATAAATAATTTGCATTACAAATATATTTTAAATTGTTTGTAAATTAAATTTTACTTCATATTCGATGCCCGGAACAGGAATATCGCGGCCCAAATCATCGTCGTATAAGTGTGAGAGCAGATCCGAAGCCAAATTTATATCTCTAATGAAAAGATTTGTAATATTTGTAATTTTTTAAAGTCATATTGTAATACTAACGCTTGGACATTGTTTGTGAGACCATTGTTGTTAAAATGTGCACGCACTGTGACACACTTCAGTAATTCCCAATAGCGGATCAATAATATCAACTCAGATGACTTATCTTGGCTTTCGATCTAGAAATAAAAGATTAGTAAGATCT
Source organism: Drosophila multiciliata (assembly GCA_037043605.1). Classification (NCBI taxonomy): domain Eukaryota; kingdom Metazoa; phylum Arthropoda; class Insecta; order Diptera; family Drosophilidae; genus Drosophila; species Drosophila multiciliata. Next base: position 4,388,017 of record JBAMBF010000589.1, read on the forward strand.
GAATTAGCCATGATCAATCTAAGAATTGCGTTTCAATCGTTTAAGGTATCGGCAGCTGTTTGCTCGATGAAATACGCGTACGATGCAAATCGGAACGATCAAAACCATCATTGGAGGACTACATGGACTGATTGTGAGCAAACCAATACGAAGTTTTTCGTTGATACGATTCGTGATTCAAAAGTTGAATTTCAGCTGAAATACCGACTGGATTTTTAACTTACAACGAGTCTTATGTATAGTGGATGGGGCTTAAGTAGACGTCCCAATAGATTATCCGGTGCACTTTCCAACGCATTACTTTCTTCCTCAAAATGTCGACGTTCCTTTAGAGAATTTTCTGTATCCAGCAGCAATTCCTGCATTTGAGCATCACTCTCAAAGCCAACTATCTCCGAATTAAAAGGAAACTCTTGGGCACGTTGCAACGACTGCAGGTTGATGAATAATATATATAACGCCCGTGGCAAATATTTTACAATTGAGTTTAATTTCCATTCAACATCAAGGGATAACTGTAGAGCATCGTGTAATGGTTTTGTGTTGTCAAGCAGTGTTCGCAATGCAGGAGCGAATGACAAATATCGTTGTGTCTGACTGAGATTTGCCTGCAGCAGCTCCTGTTTGGAGGCGAGCAGGGAATTATATTGATTATCAAGCTCTTTACGCAAACGGAGCTCGCATTCTAATCGATATAAATGTGTTTTATGGCTGGACAAATTCAAGGTCACTTCTCCGCCATTAGCAGAAAACTTGCTCGCGTATTCCTTATCCGACAATAATTCTAAATATGTATCCCGACTCTTGAGTTTTTGACAACGAACAATCTCCTTTTTCAGATGACTGACTTCGTACAATAGATTCTGCAATTGCAGTCGGCTGAGATCAACTTTTGACTTCTGCAAATGCAATTCATCTCGCCCAGATTTAATGTTACGTTTGACTTCCCGATTAGAATGCTTGAGTGCGACAAACATTAATGCACCTGAAGATTGCTTGAAATCCAAAACATGTCCCTATAAATAAATAATTATATTTAAGAATCAAAACAGATTGTAAAACATTTCAGACTCACGCTGCTCTTCAATTCGAAAAGATTATCCATAGTTTCTTTTAATTTCACAAACTGGGTGTTTAACACATCTTCCATATTCATATTGTTTAGTATTGGGTTTTAAAATATGAATATTACTTTCCAAACAGCAGCACAAATTTCTCTGTTAATTATTTGTAAAACAAAAATCGGTCCGACTAAACATATATATAGACCGATTTCTAACCCAATATCGATGATTTTCCACCATGTATCGAACTGATGCGATAATTCACATCGATGTGTTTTGTGGGAACGAACGGAATGTGAAGCTCAGCAGCCAGTACTTATTACTTCAAATATATCTAGTTATTAATAACTATGATAGATTATCTTAAAATATACTCTGGCCACAAGTTTTTACCTCCAAATACCCACAAATTTTTTTTATAAAATATATTAAAATATAGGCATATAGTAAATCTGAAAAATATTTTAATAACTAAATATACTTTAAAATACTTGTTATAAATGTAGAATTCTGGCCATCCCTAACATTAAGTTCATTCATTATTATTCTTAAATTTAAATAATTGAATTTTAGTAAAATAATATATTTCGTACCAAGTCTTATGTTATATTAAGCTCTAGTTTATATCCAGAAATGCTGAGGTTTGTGCACCAAAGAGTCAATGGATTTAGGAAACTTATTCCAATTCGCCGGCTGCAGCAGACTCTTGTGGAAAGTCAGTCCAAAGTATGTCAGAAATAAACTTACATGAGATATGGTGTTAATTGATAGTTTTCTTACGTTTTAGCAAATACCATTACGACCTGCTTCAGTTCCTGCTCCACTAAAACCATTACATACTTCGAAGTCCGATAAAACAGTTGGCAAATGGTTTCTCGGATGCGGAGGCATGGTTTTCGTTGCTGTTGGGCTTGGTAAATTGAGCAACAATAAAATATTTTCAAAAGGTGTTTACGACTGATTGATAATTGTGTATTAAAAAAAAGGTGGTGTGACCAGGCTAACAGAATCCGGACTTTCAATGGTCACTTGGAAGTTAATGGGTGAGCATATGCCGCGAAATCGGGAAGAATGGATTAAAGAATTTGAGAATTATCAACAGTATCCTGAATTCAAACTGTACGTACTTAAATTTTGTATTCTTGTGTTACATAATGTGTATATATCTTTCCAGCAAGAATGCCAGTATTTCTTTGGAGGAGTTTAAATTTATCTACATGATGGAATACATGCACAGAATGTGGGGTCGTGCAATTGGGGCATTTTTTCTAATCCCCGCCACGTATTTTTGGAAAAAAGGCTATTTTTGTGCAAGAACAAAGAAGATGGTACTCGTGTTGGGCACTTTAATTGGTCTGCAAGGCCTAATGGGCTGGTATATGGTGAAATCTGGGTTGGAAGACAGATTCAATGATCCAAATGATGTGCCGCGAGTATCTCAGTATCGACTAGCTTCACATTTGGCCGCCGCATTCGTTTTGTATTCCCTGTTCTTATCTAATGGATTGTCTAAACTGTTACCTGCCGGTACATTTACTGTTTCTTCAGCAAGAAGGGTATTTAATATTAAGCCCTTGTCACACTTAACGAAAGGTTTCGTATTCTTGACAGCTATCTCGGGGGCATTTGTTGCTGGACTAGATGCTGGATTAGTATATAACTCTTTTCCAAAAATGGGTGATAATTGGGTGCCTGATGATATCTTGCAGTTTAAACCTGTACACAAAAATATAACAGAAAATCCATCGACAGTTCAGTTTAATCATCGTATATTGGGAATAACAACAGTTTCCCTAATAACAACTTTATACCTGATTAGTAGAAGCCAGAAACTACCCAATCGTGCAAAGTGGGCGATTAATGCAGTCACAATCATGGCCTGGACGCAGGCTACCTTAGGCGTTACAACACTACTTACCTATGTACCCGTTCCATTGGCTACAGCCCATCAATCTGGATCATTAATGCTACTCAGCTTTGCTGTGTGGCTCTCGCATGAGCTGCGATTTATAAAATATATACCAAAATAAATGCAAAATTATATAAAAAAAAAATAAATGTTATCGTTATGTACTCATGGACAATAAATTAGGTGTGAACTTTAATTTTTTGTATTTTGTAGAGTTTTATGTCCTTTGTGTTTTCTTCGAAACAATTTATTTCAAAAATCAAAAACATATAATCATCAAAATACAAAACAGTGTAATGCAAAAGTTATATTTACAAAATTAAACATAAACGAATTATAAACCATTGGCACAAGTCTGAAAGGAATAATTAAGCGAAAATTAAAATTAAAACAAATAGTATTAAAATTTAAAAACATTCATTAATTGGGATTAGACCAAATATTATTAATGATAACATATTAGCTATGTTTAGAAAAATAAAATCAAGAGTAAAGGAAGAACGGAGAGAGGAAAGAGATGTAGAAGAAAGATTTCTGAAGACCAAAGCATGTGTCACAAATTTTGTCAAATGTTTTGGAGCGTTCTCCTACTGACGTTCTCATATAAGGGCCATAACTGTCTTAGCATAACCTTTTATCTTTCAGGATCATTACTAAACAAATATTTCTTCCATCATTCCGGAGATTCGTTGAACAATTTGAAAATTTTCGTGATTTTTTTGCGGTAACGATTTTGACTGAATACATTGTATTTTCGACATGATATTTAATTTTAATTTTCAAAATACTAATTATATACATTTTTAAACATATTTTAAAATGTTCACGTTTTATTCTCTGATTAATCGATTAATCGGAAGTTGTTTACATGCTATCGACTTGCTAAATATTTTATTTCAATTCAAATTACTAATAACTTATGAAGCAAAATAATGTATTTTCGTTCTTTTTTTTCATTTATCAACCAGCTTTACAAGCTCTAATTTGTTCATATAACCAGTGTCAAAAGTGCAAGTTTGAACTGCCAGTCATTCAAATTTTAAGTATAATTACAATTAATTACATTACTTAATCAATGCATAATCTTGCATATTGTATAATAATATAATAATGAAACCTCATATTGTACGCTGAAGTATTTAGAATTCATAAACGCCAGTAGTGGAAACTCTTCACTTTATACTAATTTTACCTGAATCACCCTGTGCCGAAAAACATATGTTTTCTACATAAGTACAATTTTTTGTCTAAAGTTCCAAAGAGCTTGCATATTTCATAAAACAAAAATGTCTCGATTACTGTATTCCACGCGAAGATTATTACCGAAAGTAAGTAGCTACAACTATTGCAATATATTAACTATCTAATATTATAATTTGCAGCAGGAGTTTTTAGTTGCCGGTACCTGCATTGCGAGGCAATCAAGAGGAAAAGCCTCAACCCCAGTGAACACAATTGTTATGTTTGTGCCGCAACAGGAGGTACATGCATATATGTAATATTTGTATGTTAAATAATCGAATATTTTTTTTTTATGTCAATATTTTGTCAAGGCTTGGGTTGTCGAGCGCATGGGAAGATTTCATAGAATTCTCGATCCCGGCCTCAATATTTTGGTGCCCATTGCTGATAAAATCAAGTATGTGCAAAGCTTAAAGGAAATTGCGATAGATGTTCCAAAACAAAGTGCGATTACATCCGATAATGTAACGCTTAGCATAGATGGAGTGCTTTACTTGCGTATAATAGATCCCTATAGAGGTTTGTTATTCGTAATAACGTTTACATGGCTCTTAATCAGCTGTATAGGTATTTAAACAAGTTATTGCTTAATTTACAGCTTCATATGGTGTTGAGGATCCAGAATTTGCCATTACTCAACTTGCGCAAACAACAATGAGATCGGAACTTGGCAAAATGTCGTTGGACAAAGTGTTTCGCGAAAGAGAATCCCTAAATGTTAGCATTGTCGATTCAATAAACAAAGCTAGCGAAGCTTGGGGAATTGCCTGTTTGCGCTACGAGATTCGCGACATTCGGGTAACTATTACCGAAGCTGTTTTGAGCTGGGAACAGAATATTGGGCAGTTGGTTACTTTCGCATGCAACATTTGTGCTTGTTTCATTTTTAAAGCTCCCAACTAGAGTTCATGAAGCGATGCAAATGCAAGTAGAAGCGGAAAGAAGAAAACGAGCAGCAATCTTAGAATCTGAAGGTGTTCGTGAAGCTGAAATTAACATTGCTGAAGGCAAAAGGAAATCTAGAATTCTTGCATCTGGTAAGTTAAAATTTCAATTTAAGAAAAAAGCCGTGAGGTATATATATTTACATTAAAAAAATTCTTTATACATTTGTGTACTTATAGAGGCTGAAAGGCAAGAGCACATCAATAAAGCCAGCGGCGAAGCTGCTGCCATGATAGCAGTTGCCGATGCTAGAGCTCGAAGCCTGCACGCTATTGCAAAATCTCTGGGACATACGGTAAGTATTATACATGCATTTGTAAATAGCCTAAATCATTTTCATACACAAATAATTTCCTATAGGACGGTAAAAACGCAGCATCCCTTACATTGGCCGAGCAATATATTGAAGCTTTCAAGAAATTAGCAAAATCAAATAATACAATGATTTTACCATCAAATGCCGGAGATGTAACTGGACTTGTTGCCCAAGCCATGGCCGTTTACAGTACTGTATCTAAGCAATATGTTGATTCTTCAGCCCAAAATGGAGACTGTTTAAGTAAGAAAGTTGAGTACAATGTGCTAAATGAGGAAAAGGAAAATGTTAAAATTAACGTTGAATAAAATCAAATTTTATTACAATATATCAATTATATTCGACGTTCGTTTTATTTTTTTCTGTAAGAACACTATTATTGATGATTTAAATGAACAATGTTAAACTTTTGGAAATATTAATAAAACCTTTTGAGTAATTAATTAATGCAATTCAAATTATAAGTCCGTTCGTAAATATGTGAGTATTTTCTCCTTTTTCAACACTGCCTGCCGACAACACTCCGCTTTCGAGTTAGTTGCTGTTTCCAGTCCTTGATTGTAGATTGCAGTTTCCGTTTTCCACTCCATATCAGTTTGAGAAATCGCATTTTTAGAATTCGACATACGCTTAAAAAATAATAGGTCTAATGCAAAAAGAAGCGCACATATAAAAGATAATGCTCCGAGAACATAACTAAAAACTGATACATCATCTTGCAACTGTTCCACAATACTAAATGTTAGTAAACCTGTAAAATTGTTTGAAAAAAATGTAATAAAATTGATTAACATTAATTCCAGCAGGATTTTAACTACATTGGACTCTAAATTAATGCTACATTGTATCACGATTTTAAATAGCAGTTCATGTAACAATAATACCCATTTAAAAATCAAATGTTTCATTAAAAAGATACTTGTATTCGTACTTGCCTTGAGTAATGAAAAATATTACTCCAAAACTCAATAAAATGTTCTCACATATGTGGTAGTTAGAGCCCTTTTCTGAGAATCTAAGAAATTGTTAAAGAATAATAGTAATGCTTGATTTGATCAAATTATTTTTTTACACATACTCGCATAAGCAATTACCTGCATATCAATAAAATCACTGATATAAAGGTATATCCAGCGAAAGTCAGTAAACTAAATTCATCAGCTTCTTTCGTTAATGAAAGGGTATTCAGAAGCATCCATTCTGTAAGTCTCTTTTGATTCCTTGTTAATAACCGCTCAGAATATTTATCAGATAACTTTTTTAGGATCAACGTTGCAACAGTAAAAATCTATTAATAAATTGTAAAAATTATATAAAATGCAATATTTTCTTCACAGAAGAAAAATTCAAAAACAGCATATGTCTATGGAGCATTCGCATTAGATAGTACCAAAGTTTTACTGATGGCCTTGACCTTGTCTTTAATTTGCCGTAGAATATTTTTTCTGATTACTAAATCTATATTAGTATAGATACTCACTATTTGTACAACTTTAAGACATATACAAGCAGCAAACTTCATTTTGACTTTAATGATTAATTTAAATTTGCAGTTGAAGAGGCAAACGAAACTTACGTGAATGACAATAAAAGTACAAACTAAGCTTCTGCACTTGGCTTATGCAAAAGATAATATGAATGTTTGTGAGAATGTTTATTATTTTGTCAAATTCACACCAATTTTTTTTTAATTGCAGCAAGTCTATGTATATATATATACATGCACATGCACATGTATGCAATACACGGCTTGACCGACACATTTAAGATGTAAGTTAAGGTTATTACATTTATGGACACATTGCTGGTTTGGTAAAAAGGGTTTTAATTAATTTTTATAAAAGTTTCACTGTCAACAATCCTAAAAATGTCTTCACGAAAATGAAGCAAGTTGTCATTAAAACAATTACTGCTCTCATTATGTAATTTCGCCATAACAGGCTTAATATTTTCAATCTGAGCTGACTTGGCTAGTTCCGTAAAATATTCCATCTGAATAATATAAAAAAAATTGTATATTATGTCATTAATGTTTATTTTTAAATATATGAATTACCTGAGTGGTTCCCAGCATATGAGCTTGTCGCCTTTTGTAACCAATTTGCCACTTCTTTTCCATGCTTTCCAATGTATCTTTAGTCATTTCTTGTTGGCTTAGTAATTTATTAGTGCCACAAAAATAGCTTAAGACAAATCGAGCTTGTAAATCCATCATTTGTGCGGCACAAACATAGAATGGTAAACCAATTAATGCCATTGTTGGATTGCGTATATTAATGCATTGTTTATAGAGCATTTGCACATAGTTCTCTTCAACATATATGCCCGATGTGACACTGAGAAATGGGAATGCATACTTATATCCAGTACAAAAGAATATTGTATCAAATTTTGTATAAGATCCATCTACAAAATATGCGCCATTTTCATCAAACTCTTTGACATCTGGTTTAGTTTGAACATTTGCGAAAAATATGGAATTCGAAATGCCCTCCAAGTGATGACTAAGTATAACATTTTTGGCTGATTTGGATATAATATTCGACAAGTCCAAAGCACTCGGTCCTCCACCAATAACCAACACACATTTTCCTACATTAATGATATTCTTATCACTGTCAGATGTATTTCAAATGACCGCAGTTATAGTTACCTATAAATATCTCGCTATTTCTATAATCATGACTGTGCAAATATTTACCACGAAATAGATTTGCATTCTTAATTTGACTGTAATTTGGTGTATGATAATGTCCATTGGCAATCATAATATTATCAAAATAACATATGCGCACACTATTTGTCAACAAATTCTTGACAATAACCTATATATGTAGGAGGAGGACTAGCATTAAAAGGATTTCATTTTTGTATTAAACATTAATTTACTTACTTGCCATTTGAGAGTTTTTTTGACCACCCTTATCACATAGGAATTAAATTGAATTAACTTTCGTAATTCGAAATGATCGGCATACTGATTTAGAAAGGCACAAATGTCTTCAGATGGGAGATAAGAATTATGGTCTTCGCCTATCTTAAAATCTGGAAATCCCATGACCTCCTTGGGCAAATTTGTTCTTAACAGATAAGAGTATTCGATTATTGATAAAAATAAAAGCTAGTTCAATGTTGGTATTACTTAATGTTAACATAAACCAATGAAATTTAAAAATAGGTTTTTAAAATATTTTTTAAGATTTTCATATAATTTATAAACTTTCCATTACCTTAAATTTTCATACATGCTGCTGTGTACATCGATACCATTAACAGTCCCTGTATCCTTGTTATATGCCCACGTTCCACCGATCTGATAAGAGAGTTCAAAAACTGTAGGATTTAAATTACGCTCCTGGGCACGCCGAGCACAACAGAGTCCTGCGGTTCCAGCACCAACTATACACAAACTCATTATTTCAGCTTCAGTTTGAAATTGATCCGTATTCACACAACGAACATCAGCGGATCTTACATGAAACTTTATCAGTTATGAGCTTTGTGTACACATAAGCTGTAATCTACATTTGAAATTAAAATTCCTTGAATTCTGATTTTTACTTTCGTTAAAAAGTCGCCAATTACATTTTTGTTCACCTTTATGAATGAAAAAAAATGAGCAATAGTAAAAACTACTTATTATAATTTAATTTGGTAAATAAATAGATTACAGAAAATATTTAAATAATTATGTGTTTATTATAATTATGCTTTTGAAATACAGGGAGGGAAATTGGAACAGCAATAGGTGACCTTCGATGGTTTATTTATACTTATATATTGAATTAAATTGATTATCATATCAGTTGAATGACATCTCAATGCAAACTGAGCGATACCCTCCACTCTGAACTAAATATTTGCACCATACCTTTCTAATCTATGTACAAATTGTAGTTTATTAAGATTTACAGAAAATTGCGTATTTGTAGCAAATATTTTTTTAAGATTCAGATTCAGAAGATTTTGATTACAATTTTTATTTATTTTCCATAAGCTCTGTAGTTGTAAGTATTATAATATTTTTTTCTTTTTTTAATTTAATTTGTTAAAGTATATATAAAATGCAAATGTTCGGTTATTTGTGTTAATAATATTATTTTGATGTGGGCATGTAAAGCACTAATAATAACAGTATTTTTCTTGGCCAGTTAAACAAAACCCGAAATTGGACGCTAAACACAGTGGAAACACGCAATTTCGATAACATTTTAACGTGAATTAAAATGTTTGTGTGTGAGATGCCATCACTAAAACTGATAACCATATGGGACAAAGTATTTACAACCATCTCTAATAGGTGATTTTATTAACATACGATTGGAGATGATCAAAGCCATTCTGGTATTTAACAATCATGGGAAGCCACGATTATCCAAGTTTTACCAATATTTCGTAAGCAAAATTGCAGTATGGCAATTAATCATATGTATGTAATTATATTTGTTACTTAGGATGAAAATCTACAACAACAAATCATCAAGGAGACATTCCAGCTAGTATCAAAGCGTGATGACAATGTTTGCAATTTTCTAGAAGGCGGCAGGTAAAGAAAATCCTTTGTATACGTTAATATTATGGTTCAGTTGTTTGCTGTGTGCACAAGACGACAAAACAATAGTAAATTTTCCTACTCTAAAAGTACTTATAACTGCATTTTGTGCAGTCAGAAGCGGTGGCAATATAGTAATTTATTGCGAGTAGATTGTATGCAGGGCTGGAAGAAGTAAATTCAGTTTAAGAAAGTTTTGATAGTTGATTTGGTATAATTTTACTACCTAAGCCGAGGTAATTTTGCCAACTTTTAGACATCCACATTTTAAACTTGGCATATTACTATGTGAATAAATTTCTCTTGTTCTTTATAAAGGTAATGTCTAAATAATTCACTGTGGCAGGAAACCCAAATGAAGTAAATGTCATACCGTAAATAGATCAGCGACAATTGCGGTGTTAGCCGTAACCAGTCGCAGTAGATTTTATTTGCTTGTCGGGAGTACTAGCCTAGTTTTGGTGGGCTGAAACAGATGTAGAAAAGTGTACAGTAATTGTTATACTTGCAAATACTAAATGTTATATGTGTTCTTGCTATTGTTCCTTAGCTTGATTGGAGGAGCAGATTACAAGCTGATATACCGGCATTATGCAACTCTGTATTTCGTATTCTGCGTCGACTCCTCGGAGAGCGAATTGGGTATCCTCGATCTGATCCAAGTATTTGTCGAAACGTTGGACAAGTGCTTCGAAAATGTGTGCGAGTTGGACCTAATATTCCATGCGGATGCAGTCCATCACATCCTCTCCGAGTTGGTGATGGGCGGAATGGTGCTGCAAACGAATATGAACGATATAATGGCTCGGATTGAGGAACAAAATAAATTGATCAAACAGGAGGCGGGCATATCGGCGGCACCAGCTCGCGCGGTTAGCGTTGTGAAAAGCATGAACATTCCACAGCAAATTAAGGATATCAAACTGCCAGACTTGCCACAAGCTATAAAGGACTTGAAATTTTAATACAATTACTTATACTATCATTTATCATTTCAACAGGTTCCCAATTAAGGTATTAACCGTCGCTAGAAATTTATTTCTCAAATGTGTAAACTTAAGTACAAATAGATGAAATCTAATTTAATAAAAAAAACCCCCCCCCGAAATAAATCTGCTGACATATAATCTTTGGTCCACAGTTGTCCGATGATAATGAGATTTCCATCAAATGTGTACATCATAATAGAAGGCATAAGTGCTACAAAAAACATTTTACTTATACAAGAATAAATGGTAGCTACATGATAGACTATCTGATTCGGACTACTCCAACATAGTTATATACAACATTAAAGCAATGTGGCCTTAATGCTAAAGGTGTTCTGCTATACTATGAATATATTTCGACTAATTTTAAAATATGCAATATGAACTCAATGAAAAAATTATTGCCTTTCAAAAGGGTAAAAATATAAATCGCTATAGAGTTAATTTTCTTAATTTTATAATTTTAACTTATTTCAGAAAATTATGTGGTAAGCTGAGAACACAAAAAAATAACGAAATCCCAATTCTTTTTATGTATGCGAGTCTGCCCACCAAGGAGTATTTTTGTTCATATGCCATTTGATAAGTCTTGGGATAACAAAGTAAAACGCGTTTCTCGAATTTTTTATTGATGTGCAACTTTTCGACAAACTCTGTTAAAACACAGAATTTGTTAAACATTAGATGATAAAACTTCATATTTATCAGAATTTGCTTCCACAAAATAACCAAACACATCCAATCTAAAGATTTGAATTTTAAGTTTATTATATCAACAACCACTAATAAGAATGTTATGTTACCAAAACCATTATTTGTTTGTTATTTGCTTGTCACAATTTTTCAAATTAAAGCAGCTAAGTAACCGCTCAAGAATACATGTAGAAGGTTACTCTACTCTATTAAGCAGCAATTGAGATTTCCAAGCGAGGACAATTGGGAATGCCGCACTCCAGGCCAGGACAATTGTCGTGATGGAAACAACTTTCGCTGTTGCAAAACATGCATGCGCTGGGCGTCAACGGAACGTTTGTCGATAGCTTCAGCTCATGCCACACCTTCTTCAAGTCTGTCACCAGGGCATTCATCATTTCGAAGGTATGGAATGGAGTCGGGGCCAAACGCAGTTTCTCCTGTCCACGCGCAACTGTCGGGTAATTGATTGATTGCAAATAATGGCCATATTGCTCGATGAGCCGGTTCGATATTTCGCTGCATATTAGAGGGTCACCAATTTTAATTGGTATTATATGACTCGGTGTATCTTCCACGGGAAAACCTAAAATATAAGATAATATAAGCATTAGACACGCGAATGTACAATTTGACTAGATAAAGCAGCGCGTGTTCAATGAATACCAATTATCTAATGACACATAATAAAAAAACAAAAAAAGAAACTAGGGCACCTTCAATGTTAAATGTTCAAATAAAAACGAGAGTTTAGTGCATCAATTGTAGCCGACTAAGCAATTCTCTTTTACAAAACAAAGTATATTTCGATATATTTTGGGTAAGATAAAACACTATAATCTATAATTGAAGAATAAATATCCTATCTACTGTAATAATAATTTGTACAAGTAGGTAAATCAAATATTTTCAATTATATTATATAGTTTTTTTTAAAAATCCCTCTATGTTTTACAAAAGACGAATTAGTTTTAGAGAAGGTCGAACAAAAAAACTTTCGTTTTGAGGTCAAATTAAAAAAGGAATTTTCTCTCAAATCGGTTTAAGTTCGACAAGGTTATTTTGAAATACATTTAAAAGTGGTCAAATAATACACACCAGAAAATATGAATGTCTAGTTTTTAACTGGAAATTACCTTCTCTCTTAAGCAAGTTTTTCAAATAGGAGACATTCCTTTGATGAAGGCTTCGCAGCTGTCGGCCCTCCTCCGAGGCCAATATATTCACTGCCTCCAGGGAACCACAAAGCACAGTTGGGGGTAGCGAGGTTGTAAAAATGAATCCCGCCGCATAGGATCGCACCATGTCAATGAGAGCGGCCGAGCCGGCTACGTAGCCCCCAATATTTCCAAATGCCTTGCCCAAAGTACCCGATATCATGTCCATTTTGGATAGAACACCATCTCGTTCCCCCACACCAGCGCCATGATCCCCATAGAGGCCAACGGCATGGACCTCATCAATGAATGTCAGCGCACCGTATTCATGGGCCACATCGAGCAGTTCCTCGAGCGGACAGATCGCTCCCGTCATGGAATGAACCGTCTCGAAAGCAACTATCTTCGGTGTCGCCTTGTCAACCTGCTGGAGCAGCTGGCGCAAGTGTTCTACGTCGTTGTGCCTAAAGATGTGCTTGGGCACACCACTATTCCTTATGCCCTGAATCATTGACGCATGATTGCCTGCATCCGAGAATATGTGGCAATCTGGCAACAATTTCGCCAGTGTAAATAACGTCGAGTCATTTGCCACGAAGCACGAGGTAAACAGTAGCGCGGCCTCCTTCTGATGCAGATCTGCCAACTTCCTCTCCAGAAGCTCATGATGCACCGAGTTGCCAGCTATATTCCGAGTTCCGCCTGCACCTGATCCATGCATTTCCAGTGCCTTTGCCACCGCATGCTTCACATTCGGATGGGCAGACATGCCCAGATAGTCGTTGGAGCACCAAACCGTGATCGGTCGCTCCGATTGCTTAGAATATTCGAGTGCGTGGGGAAAGAGGCCGTCGCCAGCCAAGCGATTGACACGCTTGAAAACTCGATACGAGTGATCACGTTTCTTTTTCATTATCTGGTCGTTGAAGAACTTTTCGTAGTGGAACGTTGAGTTGGCATCTGTTGCGCTACTCCGCTTGCTGCTTACATCATCCAGTGCCGATTTCGTATCGATCGAGTAATTATTATTTGACGACGTCGAATACGACCTGGCTGCAAATGGTGCTGGTATTGCCAGTGAAAGCTTTTTCCCATTGCCAGCGGAAAGACTTTTATTAACGACAGGACAGAAAACGCCATAGGACTGATACAAGACCTCTGCATAATTGCGTAAATAATTCGGATTGAAACGGTTTAAGAACGGACACTGCATGATTAAGCAAATTTTAATCGACTGGCTCTGATTGGTCTTTCTACACAACTGTTAATTATGCAAGAAAAACAAGAGTACCTGAATGTTCGCATTGGAGATGTTAAATTAATGACGTCTATCGATTATTGCCGATACATCGATATATACACATTTGATATTGAAGACTTTTCGTCGAACTTCGAGGAAAAATTCTCCATTACAATATCACAATTTGTTGTGTACTTTACATCAATTCAGCTTTCGAATTTGCAAATGTGATTTTAGCTTAAAATTCACGTAAATTATTCATTATCCTCCAAAAATGGTATGGAACAATGTCAATACTGAATTGACTAAAATAGTTTAACATTGCATTCAAATTTTGTAATCAAAAAATGCATGCGAAGAATGTTCTGTATTAAATTTAACTAATTTTTAATAGAACATTCCGCTTCCAAATGAATAAAATACTGTTGTTTTTAGAAAACAATGTCAACAGTCGGATAAACTCTTGTGTATTGGTTTTTTAAAACCATAATATTCACATATTTACAGATAGGTTTTTGTGTAACAGAAGGCTCTAAAAAAAGAATAGTATTTTATATGTACAAGAATTTTGAATTTATAATGAGATACTCTTACAGGTATTAATTTACATCTAAAAAACGAGTTCTGTATACTCTATCCCGATGGCTGGAGTTCAAAATGATATCGATCATGGGCGCAACCCGCTTTATTCGTTGGCTAAATCTATCACGATCCCGAGCGAATTGCTGCCAGCCACCCTTTCGAGCCGCTCGATAAGCAAAATTCCAAGCATGCATCACATGAACTTCTGGTCTTAAATTGAAGTGCACCTAAAACAAGACAATAAATTAACAATCGCTTACGCATGTTTTTTAAAATTATTTTGCATACCCGCTTCCTAAGTTCCAGAACACCATTATCAAGCTTCTTATCCGTTGTACGAGCGAATAGATCACTACTGTCCTCATCATCATCATCATCATCACCATCATCATCATCATCATCATTGTCATGTTCGTTGTCCTCCTCCTCAAAGCAAATAAAACTATCGTCGCTACCTTCGGAAATGCTGCGCTCACGATGAAGTTGCAGATCGATCGGAAAAGTATCACAATCCGATATATTTAGGGACATTTCTGGACAGGGTTTCAGCCCATAATGCGGGTAGTCATAATCGTTATCAGTTGGCGCCTGCATATCGATGAAGAAGTAACAAAACGACGGCTCCATGCCAGAACTGAATTGAAGAGGAGCATCGCACTTGGGTTTCTGTGATGTTTTGCACTGATGGAGAACCGATTGGACAACTCCAGCGAATATCTGAAAGGAAATCATTGCGGCAAATGGCTCTGGCCGCAAACACGGTAAAAGTCTGCCCGCACTTTCTTCAGCTTTCTCAATCGGATGACTGTTCTTGTTGCAGTTGCAGATGTTAGAGCTATTTCTGATGTTGTTGTGGTTTTTGGTGCTGAGCATTTGTGATTTCTCCGATTCATGTACTCCTCCGACTCGTTGACAAAAATGTTTGTAAATTGGCGAAGTCATTTTCTCCAGAATTCGCATGAAGTACATGCAGCAAAAGTGTCAGGCAGTAATATCGAATATGTTGACTAGTGAATTAATTGCAGATCCCCTCGACAAGTCCATTTTCTTGCGTTTCCTTAGTGATTTTGTTGGCATATGCACGTACATATGTATATATGTTTACAGTCAGAGCTAATAACGCATCATTTTATATGTTGTTCACTGTGTATAAGGTAAATGAGAGTGCTTATGTGCTGATCTATATATTTATATATGTGTGTGTAGCAACCTTTGAAATAGTTAGGAACATTTGTGAAATTTCTTTATGTTTTTAGTATTTGCCTTTGTTATTGAAAACGTAGATCCTTGTTTTAACAGTGTCCACAATGTTGTAATTACGCAATGTATTGGGAAAATATAATTCACATTCGCTCAACAAAATAAATTCCATACTTTTCAACTCGTGTAAAAATTGTATATGCTTGTATTGGTTGGCTGTGATTGTACTTGACAGAGTTCATTTCGCATTTATCGAATGTCCCATGATAATTTTTTGAATCGAGTTCATTATGCAATCGATTGTTACGCGGTCGTACTACATTTTTTATGTATCGATTCTCGTTGGTATATCGAATATGAAGGAAGTGATTTCCTAAACAATTATTTTTATGAGTCATTCAATTCAAATAATATCGTAATTTTGACTCTGACTAAACTTAAGTGATGGGATCAAAATAATCGCATCCAAATCAAATGAATAGCTACGAAATAGCAACATTTCGTCATCTTCTTGTATGTGGCTTTAAAGAATTATTAAAAAATTATTATTGAATTTTTAGCACTTGTAGAAGTGATTAAAATATTCAGAGAGTCAAAGCTACGTTGTCGTCAGATTAACCTTGGCCTACAAGTCATTCTTATTATATCCATGTCATGATATTTGGTTTACCTTAAAACGCAATCATATTGATGTCGTTACAAAAAATAAAAACAAATTTCCGTCTTATGCAAAGCATTTTATTGTTCGTTTATATATGGAATTCATATATGTATGTATATATATGTTTATATTTATATATGTATTTAATGTATGTATATACTTATGTATTGTATGTATATAATATAGAATCTACATTTATGTATATATATAAATATATATGTATATATATGTATTTTGGTGTATAATAAACGTAAAAACATATTAATTACATAATTACACAAAGCTTAAATATTGTTTGTTTTATTTTGTTTTCTCACATTCTTATCGCTTACATTTTGTATAAGCTCGAAAACTCATATCGATTAGTATTAAACTCTAGGTGACTACCAGTTGGCTGAGGTGGTAAGTCCTCAATTGTGTACGATAGGAGAGCTCCGTTATTATCTACTGTGTAGTTGAGATCATTGTTGTGTGCTCCAATTAGATTACTGCTAAAGTCCGGATGAGTTGTGCTGCTGTTGCTGCTATATGGATTCGGCATGCTTTCGGCAGCATCAACCAGGCTGCCGTCGCAGAAGCTAATGTGTGGCGAATGTGTCGCAGTGAGGATGCTGCAGTCGCTGTCATCGGCCGCCGATGGAATCGCATTGAATTCATCAGTGTGGAATGTGTGTTCGACATACGAGAGCGAAGAACTGTTGTTGTGTATCTCAATGTTCATGGTAACAGTTTGCTGCTGTATGCCGCCTACGGCTGCTGCTGCTGCGAAGGAGGAGACTGTTGGATGCTGATGATAATGCTGATGCTGATGTTGATGCTGATGATGCGTTGCGTTGCTTTCCGGACCAACTCCGCCTCCGACGCCGATGCAGTCGTCGTCGGTGAAGCACTCCTGCGTATCGAGCATCGTATCGTAGGGCGATAATTGATGGCTGGCCGAATGAAGATTGGGATCGTTTACAATATTCTCCTCCGTATCAAAATTGAGTTCAGCATCTCCGAAATTTGCTTGACCATTTACGACTTCCATCGATGAATCATCGCTTCTCAGTTGAAAATAATGAAAAACATCGGCGGAGATATTGTCTTGTGTTGTATTATTGTGGGGATTACTTTCGCTTAGAGTTTCCACTTTAATCGTGTCGGCGGAGCTCAGCTCACTATGATTTGTATGATTTGTTGTGGTTAAAAATTCGGCTGACTGGTAGTTTAAAAAATCTTTATCCATTGGGAAAATATCGACAGAATCGGAGGGAGTCTTCACATTATATTTACTGTTACTATTATTGTTATTGTTTTTTATTACTGTTGTATCACCAGAATCGTTTTTGGGCCGCTTCGACGGCGTACCAGATTGACAAGTAGAGGTAGTTCTTTTGTTTTTTCGACCGGCAGTGCATGTTCCGTTATTTGAAACACTGGTCGATGTTGTTTTTGTTGTTGTATTTGTATTATCATTATTATTATTATTAATTTTGTTGTTGTTGTGTGGGTCTTGCTTAATATCGCTGTCGGGATCCTGTTTCAAGACCACGGATAATCTCGCTTGTTTCTTTTGTGGCCTATATTTATAATTTGGATATTCTATCATATGAAGTCTTCTCAGGTTCTCCGCTTCGAGAATATATGGCTGCTTATCGTCCTTGTCTAAGAGCTGCCATCGTTTACCCAATTCCTTTGATATTTCCGCATTGTGCAAATCGGGGGTCCTCTCGCAAATCTTTCGTCGCTCCATTTGACTCCACACCATGAACGCATTCATCGGTCTCTTAATATGGCCAGGAGAGTGCTTTTTTGTCTGATCAAAAATCAAAAATAATTTAAAAACAGCAATTAATTAGTGTTTTAGCACATTATGTCGAAATAAATTAATACTTAAAAAAAAAATGATTCGAAGTCTTTTCATTTCCGATCTAGGCTTAGGTCAAAGACCGATAATTATCGAAATTTTCACAAAGCTGCGTATGTTATCGAAGAACGACATTTCAATTACGCAAGCAACTCCTACGCAACAAATTTGAAATCACGAATACATTTATAGTTATATATGCATGTATAGTATATATACCTATAAAACAGATACAAATATATATGTGTGTGTACACATGTCTAGTACGCAATAAATGCTGTAGCCAAAATAACAAGAAAAAAAATCTTGCCAGTGTGAATAACCGTTTTATTTACACAAAAGAGAGACGGCAAAAATTCACTATTAATAGCGTTAACTTCGACCTTGGAGCAGTTCGTGAACCTCGAAGTTCAACCAACCAATATAGCCTGCAGCAGAAGCAACAGCAACAACGGCAGAAGCAGCAACGACCGACCGACAATAACAACAACAGCAATGTGTTAGCTTAGGCGACGAATGGGGAAATTCACTGTTGATGGGTTGAGGGAGGAGAGAGAAGGGAAGAGATAGGTGGAGGAGGAGGAGATAGGTGGAAACCAGACGAATGCTTCAAACACAAGAAAACGGTCAATGACATTGCAATTTGCCCTTGCCAAAAAAAAGAGTGTGTCTTGACATTGCTGATGTCTAATAAGATATTATCCAAGCAAACAAAACAAAAACCAACCAGACTGCACAATTACTTTAACGTACATATGTACACGAGAAGTGTAAGTGTTGCTAGTTGCATATGTACCTAACGTATATTAATATACATGGCTACATATGTACCTAATGAATGCATGTGGGTGCGGGTGTATAACAAGTGTTTCTAAGCTGAAAACGAATTATTTTCTAGTTTTTAAAATTTGCTTATTTTCTGCTGTGCTTACAAAATTTCATCATTTTCGTAAATAAATATCATTTGTCAGTTGACGTGCACAATTTCAATTTGATAATGAGTTAGCTGAACTAAATAAAAAGGAAATAGAAATATATGAGTGTGTGTTCTCGTTTATGTATGTGTGTGTGTTTATAATCTGCAAGAAATATCTTATCAGTCGAAAGTTTCGTTGACCTCCTCCACATCATTCATCTATAGCATTCTGACTGCCTGCCTTCGCATTTACTAATTTTCGAGCTTTGAGTGTATTTTTCTATTTTTATGTATATTTGTGCATATAAGCGAACACAGTGCTGGCCATAAAATTGGGTCTAGATAGAGTAAAGGACTATACAGTTTAAAGTACAAACGAAAATAGCCTTACTTATCAGACGATTTCCGATAACCTACTTGAAAGATAGGCACAATCCAAGATATGTATATCTCCGCAGTTGTTAAGCTAGACACATTCAAAAGGCCGATAACCTTTTCGAAGGTCAATTATTCGCAACGATCACAAATATCTCAAAAAATATGTAAACAAATAAGAGGGAAAAATAAAATCTAGGATCTTTACCAAATCGAGGCTCTTTACGAACTTGTTGAGTTTGGTCAAGAACTTAATCAAAGTATTTATAAGAACATTAAGATTTCATTCTAATTACAAAAATTCTTTTACTCAATGTGGCAAGTGAATATATGAAATTAGAATAATCGATTTAAAAATTGATCGATTTATGATGGATTTTACAAAAGCCAATCAGAATTCGTACTTACTTGCGTAGCATCCGAATAGGGGGTGCTTGAGTTAACGGGAACGAGTGCCGATCCAAAGACCAAATCCAACTGATCGCTGACCCTCGCCACTTGGGGCATATTCTGCATATTATTTTGTAGAGATCTGCTGTTTGTATTGCTGCTGCTTCCATCGCTGTCCATTGTTGTTGTTTTTGTAAATGTAAGCCACACAAATTTGGCACCTAATATTTATATATATGTGTATACTGTGTGTTTATTTCGCACACGATTTGCTTCTGTAAATGTTCATAAGTTTTCGAATAACGGCTTCAGCGTACATAATATGTACATGTGTGTGTATGGTTGAGATCCAAATCCCTAAGGCAGTTTCGATAGTATTTGTTGTTTCCTGAGTAGACTGGAGAATAATTTTCATTTGATTAAAGTAGACACACACAAGCATGCAAACAATATATATATATATATATGTGTGTGCATAAGTAACAGTAAAGTATGATTCAGAATTTACAATATGTATATGTATGTGTGCGTGCTTGCATATCCTTTTACTGTATTTTCAGTCTTATTCGATTCAGTTATTATTTTTGTGTATGTATGTTCTTCCCGATCATTTGTATGTATATTTGCATGTGTGCATGTTCATAAGTATACGGATATATTTTGATCGTGTTCATGTAAATATGTAGATAAAACTTGTACATATGCGCTTATGTGTATGCATATTTGTGTGTGCATGCATATTGACTCAAGGTGAAACTGGTTCCTTGTTTGTGTTTGCAATGTTCAAAGACTCACGTTCGAACTGTGTCTGTAGTAAGTTTGCGGTTGTGTGTGTGTGGTATGAGTTTATTTTATTTATACATCCACATATGTAAAATACATATGAACTTTTTTATACAAATGTGTGTGCATTTGTGTACATGACTCGAGCTAACACATATATACCCGGACACACACTTGCAAAAAGCACAGACGCACGAGCGCACAAGCACTAATACGCACATATGATTGCATATTTATATACATATGCACATGTATATGTATTAAGGTGCATGTGTGTATTTTTTGTACGCTTTGCTTATTTTATTGCGTTCCTTGTTTGTTTCAGTTGCATTTGCGTTTTGAATAATGTCGATTTAAAATCTCTCGAATTTATTAACACATAATTAGAGAAATATGAATATATTTGTATGGTGAATAGTTATTATAAAAACACACACTTAAACACATTATTCAACTGCATATATATATATATATATAAATATATATATATATATATATAAATCTACATATATAAATATATATATATAAATATAAATATATCTATATGTGCACATGCACACATAAACAAGCCACTCACAGGCACAATGACCATGCAGTTTATATTATAATATTTGTATAGTTGTATATACTTCTCACATATACATACACAACACACAAGCATACGCATTGTTTAGGCATGCAGTTTAGCACTTGTTGCTAAATTGATTACATTTTATTGAAATTGTTATTGTTTAATTTGTTGCTTGATTTGGTTTGATTTTTGTTTAGATCTTATTTTTTGGAAAATTGGCAGTTGTAATTTTTTGTTTTAGTTTTCCTGTTTGTCGTTCTGTTTTCTCGAATTGAAGTTTTTCGAGGCTACAACGGAGCGGAACACACAAATTGCGACCGACTGCTCCGCGCCAAAGTCTGAGCATTCTGGTTCAAACCAATCTAAGCGCCAACAGTCTCCTCAATCGCAGTCGCCAAAATCGAGTAGCGAACACGACGAACACGAAGCAAATTGAGATACGAGTTGAATGTGACGAGAATCTACATTCGAACAAACACACACATACATAATATACACACATTTATACACACAAAACAGGCATACACTCTGTATATATATGCGCATATACATAAATAAGCACGTAAATAAATACGTATAAACTAAGCGAATTACTGTGAATTTTTTTCTTGATGTATATAATGTTTATTTTTGATAGGGCACTAATTTACCTTAGTAAATGTACATACGTCTTTCAAAATGTGTATAAATTTTCTTGGCGTTTCAGATTTATAATAACCGATGAGGTCGTTTCCGATCGCTTACAGCTGTTCAAGTGAACTGCTTCGCACAGTTTACGACTTGAAACCCTCAATACACATACATCCCACACTGACATATTCACACATGCATACACACACTTGCATTCTGTGCGATTGCATATTTGAATCGGAGAGTAAAGAGACCTAACCAGAGAGTGGATGGATCTCAAAAACAAAAAAAAAGACAGTGGCGCAACGCAGTTAAATAATTTATTTATTATAAAATAATTTAATACAATATCTACAAATATTTTTTATTACCAATATAGACAGATTTATATATTGAAATATATATTTATTGATTTAAAAGTGATTTTACTACCTCTTCTTGTACTATTACATATTTTAAGATAGAAATTACAATTAACCCTCACTGCGGACCTGGTCGTTTATTGATATCAACAGTTTTAGTAATGGTTTCAGCTGGCATTGTGTGTGCCAGCGGAGCTCGAATGAACGTCCATATGGTGTGAGCGTATATAAACACTCATGCATATGTGAATGTGTGTTTATATATAAACTCTGGGTGCGGATGAATCAGCTGTTCAGTGCGTATTAATCATATGGTTGTCTGACATGCCTTCGACAGTGTGAGCGCTTATGTATGCATGCATGTGTTGTATATATCTGCAAGCATGAATGCACTTAATACTTATGTACTTTTCCATTTATGCATAAATTTGTATTCGTAAATAATAATACAAATAATAAAACTGCGTTTTGTGCAGTCTGTATATTTCTTTATATGAATCAGTATGTATATTTATTTGTATGTGTAAGCATGATGACTTGTATATTTATGTGTGTGTATTTGTATATAAGTATGTGTACATATCTTCAAGATTAAATTGAGGGATAATATTTTATATTTCCTAAAAGCACAAACGAACTGCTGAATCAGATAGCTATTGAACATATCAGTGATGTTTTCTTTTATTTTTTTTTTTTTTAGCAATTATTAATTCAAATTAAATTGCATTTTAATTTGACTTTTGGCTGCAAAAACTACTGTTGAAATAAGTTTGAGCTATGTGTGAAAAAGAATTGTCAATAAAATAAATGAAGTAAAAGTCAAAGGTTTATTAATTGGAGTTCGTGTATTTTTGATCATCTTCTTCACCAACTTCGAGTATTATTCGCATAATTTTACGCTTAAGCTTTTTTCGCGATATCGCCGAGTTTAAATTACGAAACTCATTCGCAATTAATTCCCCAAAGGCATCCCACTGATCTCGATTAATCCGGGGAGGGGAGGGTCTTGAAGTCGTCACATAATTCGTTTGTTCGCCGTGCATCAAATTGGGATTTCTTTGAGCAGCGCATGCAGGATTTGGTAGTAATTCACAAGTGGATTTTTCATTATCTTTCATATTTTTGTCCTCAACAGCCAATATCTGTAGCTGCATAATACTATCATTAGACTTCTGTTCCCTTTCAGTTTTCGTATTTGTTTCCATCAATGTTAAGTTATTGTTCCTAGTAATTTTCTGTAAAAAGTAGAAAATTTAAAAAATTGTAAAAAAATAAGTTAAGAATTTTACCTTGCATTGTGGTTGAAATCCCGGCCGTGGTTCAATGATGGTTCGTAGAAACATTAATTTCCCGAAATGCTCCCAGCGACAAGCCTTTATCGTTTCATCAGAATGCTTGTCCGTGTTCTCCAAACGTTTCTCATGTTTTTTCAATTCTGAGTTAAATTGATTGCGTAGATTGTGCACTTTTTTTCCATAGTCCAGTTTGGTAATGCCCAGGGAACAGCAGATGCGATCGATGGCTTTGTTGCGACTGTCTTTATTTTTGTACAATTCCGAGTAATGATTCCACAGGCAGTCGGAAGCACGGTAAAGCTCAATCAGCCTGTTAATCTTTTCCCTTGTCCAAATTGTGCCTTTCAGGCGCTGACGGCTATTTTGTTTTGTTTGTGTGCTTAGCGCCATTTTCACGTATGTGTGTGTATGTTTGTGCAAAATCTATGGGGAAAACATCGGCAACTTGAAGTGATGACCCAATTATACGACAAATATTCTCACCAAAGTAAAGTAAATGAATAAATACTTAACAAAATTCTTCTTAACGTTACAATAACAAGTAAACAATTACGTATGTACATATAGGCGATAACGTGTCTCCACCGCTCACATTTGCATTTGCAACACACAGGTATTCGATAGTTCTCAAAGTGCAATGTCAGTCGAGAGAAGACGAATTGGATATCTCTGATACTGCTGTGATTAACAAAATTCGATAGCTTATTTTAGAAATAATAATTTATTTTTAAATAATGTAATTAAGTTTTATATATAATTATGCGCCGATTTGGCTTCAATAGCATTTCGACAAGTTAAGTCACTTAATTTTATTATATGATAACCGATTGATCCCCGATATTATTAAATTATTTGAAATTAGTATTAGGTGGAGTAGAAGGTTCATTGTGGAAACACTGCGGCAGTCGCTAAATCAAATTTGTAAATATTTATCGAATAATCGATAACTATTATTGTAATGAAAATTATCTTCACTGTAGGACATAAATAAAATAAATGACGGAAACTAACATTTTTAATGAGCGTATTATTTGGTTTGTGTTGTATATGTTATTTGAGTGAGCCATAATCAAACTGTATTATGATAATGCGTAATGCGTGCACTGCTGTTCCAAGTTTGCTTGTTTAAATATGGCCGACGCCCACGCCCACGCCCATAAAATATTTTAATTTTCAATAATTGATGCACTGGTAAATATAATCATATTTCGTTTAGACACTGATATTAATGCATACATTTTTTGCAGATATTTATTTTGTAAAGAAATACAAAGATTAAGGAGGGGAGGAGAAATATTGATAAGCGTAATGTCCCAAGTAATTCAAAACACGCCCAAACCACAATTGCTGACGACATCAACAACAATGCATCAGAGCACAATTGAGAAAGTGAAACCAGCGCACTCCTTTCCCACAATTGGTGATGCGAATCACAGAAATGAACTGCCGCCGGCCCCCGACGACAATTTGCTTAGGGCCTCAAACCCAAATATATTTGAGGCCCTAACCGACCATCTCAAGCATGATACGCCAATGGATGTACATAACAACATGGCGGAGACTGACAACAACAATTTATTAGCAAATCGAGATCCTCTACATTTTGATGCTGGCGATCCGAAAATTCGAATTATGCCCTCGATCAAGTTGATGGCGGCGCCGCACGCAGCGGATCCCAAGCGTAAATTCGTATGTCCCTACGATAATTGTACGAAAAGCTATGGCAAAAGCTCCCACCTACGCTCCCATCTTACGTGGCATACGGGTATTAAGCCGTTTGTGTGCTCAGAACCGAAATGTGGCAAGGGATTCACACGGTCCGACGAGCTGAATCGTCACTTGCGCACGCATACAGGTGAGAAACCCTTCGAATGCATGCAGTGTAGTAAAAAGTTTTCGCGGAGCGATCATCTGACCAAGCATCTAGCGACCCACGATCGCCAGTTGAAGAGCAGCAGCAGCAATAGTCCGACGAAACGGAACTCCCTGGGTAACAGCGTGGGACGGGTGAAGTCGTCAAAGAGGAGCATCTCTGAGGCGGAATCGGGTTTTCATTTCATGGCCGTGCTCAGTGGCAATGTCGAAACAAATTCCAATCAAAATAATCAGCATCAACAGCATCAGCAGCAGTCGGCGGAAATAGCTGATGACTTCGGGCATACGCCAATACGAATCAAATTGGAACGGCCTGAGCATAGTGACAAATATCAGATAATTCCGCCGCCGCTGCCGCCACCGATAAGATCGATAGCCGATAGCCAGTTGAGAAGCCAGCAATCGGTGTATAGCGAAAAGCAGCAACAGCAGCAGGCCGAAGTGAAATACGAGCCTGCCGATGAAATTGTACGCACACTCTCACAACTACCGCCACAGGATGGTCCTACAACCTACGGCATGCCTCATTTTATACAAGATCGTCCGTTCCGCTGCCGCCAGTGCGAGAAGCGATTTAAGCGCCAAGACGATCTGAATCGGCATATTCGCACGCACACCGGCGAGAAGCCCTATGCGTGTAATCAATGCTGTCGACGCTTTGTGCGCAGCGATCACTTAAAAAAGCACCAGCAGACGCATTTAAAATCCCAATAGTTTTTATAATTAGCCTAAACATTTAAGTTTCACGGCCAGTGGCATCCGAATAACTGTTAGTTGAATCAGGCAAGTGTGTTTTGTTTGGCAAAACGAACACAGTACAATAAAATTAATTCACAAAATGACCAACGGGTTTCTTTTCATTTAAAGTTTTGGGGCTGAAGCAAGCTCGAATGTTTTCAAGATTTTCATCAAATTGATAAACTATAATTGGTAACACTAGAATATCTGTAAAAATGTTTGTATATTGCGATCCTTAACTTAGAAATATAAGAATAATTTTTGTAAATATATAATATTTATTGGCAATTCATTGGTATTATTTATTGCAGTTCAAATCTGTTCTTTATTCTGTCTACAATCGGGAAATTGCTTCGATAAATGTATTTCGATAGTTGAGCTATTGTTCTGAGTACTTTTAATCGGGACAATGATAGTATCCCATCTCTAAGACGAGTACATTTGATACAAAGAAATCGTCTCAATATTTATCAAATTAATAAGAGCTACGCTTGCATTGATAACAAAAGTCTTGCATTTGCATAACGTAAATTGCCATTTATGCTGCAATGACAAATTCCACTTATATTTTCTACATACTCTTGTGGAATTTCTTAGCTGTATACGGCCTAGTGGATCAGAGTTTGCCGAACTATATTTCAAATGGAAAAGATTACCATATGGTTGATGCTGGTGCGGAGGACGACGCCATTGGTTCATTTCCATTCCTAATGCCAATGGTTTCTCCAAAAACTGTAAGATAGTTTAAAATGTAATTTATTTTTAATATGTATCTACTGCTCGCACATATGTTGCATGTATCTGGGTGTGTTTATGTGTGTGTGGAAGCAAGCATATGTTTTTTTGTCACAGCATTTATGTATACGTGTATAGAGTGTGCCACTAATTTGAAGGCACCAACTAAATTTTGAGTAAAAACCCAAGTAAATACATAAACACACACAGCTCCAAATACACTAGAAATTATCCTAATTACTACAATTAAACAGATTGGATGGAAACAAAGGGTAGTAAAAAGCTACGTGTACTTTTGAGACTCTTGGGATGACAAAATGGTTTAATATGGGCAAAGAGGCTAATTATCGAGGGAACATATTCTATTTATTCGCCATTCTGAACATGGAGTATCTCAATTTGGAGAACAACCATGAAAAGATGTAGCTTCCTATGATGCATGTTATGAGTGTCAATGACATAGAAGCCCTTAACATATAAAAGATTCTGGCATTCGTGCAAGAACTGGGGTTGATGGAGGAGCTGTAAGCTCAGAAGGGGGCACAATAGATCTAATAGGTCGCAGTGCAGAAGTCCCAATTTAATATTATTTTTATCAGATGTCTGGAGTCATAATAAATGTTTAATTTCTTGAATGAAATGTCTTTGAGATCATATTACCATATTATAAAATATAATTAAATCAATAATTAATTTTAGGCGGATTTGTACTTATGCACCCCTATTAAAGTCGATCCAACAACATCGTATTATATTGGTATGTTAAATCATAACTCAATAATTATTTAGACGTCTAACAATTTGATAAAACAAAAAACAGTGGGTTACAAGCCAAACGCAACTATGAATACGGCACATCATATGCTACTCTATGGATGCGGGGAACCGGGAACATCAAAAACAACTTGGTAAGTGCATAAATATACATCGGAGAGCTGCAGCGATCAAGCCATTTTAAAGCGCTAATTCGAAGAATTTTCGACAGCGAATTCGAGCAAATAAATAGCTGCTGATTGCTGATGTTTAATCGGCTTATAATCTACGATTATAAGTTAGTTTGTTAATAATAAAAATAACATATTTTCAGGAACTGTGGGGAAATGGCAAAATCAACAGATGAAGAAACGGGAAGTCCCTGCGGTCCGCATTCGCATTCGCAGGTACGGTCACCACATAGCCGCAGTCCCATACCGTTCCACTCAATTCGGAGAACTAAATTAAAATTACTTTCCCTTATAGATCTTATACGCTTGGGCAAGAGATGCGCCTAGATTGGATTTACCACCTGGAGTTGGATTCAAAGTTGGGAAGGATTCCCAGACCAAATATTTGGTCTTACAAGTCCATTATGCACATATCGACAAATTTAAAGGTTTGATTTTGATGCATAATTACTTTCAATTCATGAATAATAATTGTTTTTGGTTTTATTTTAGACGGATCTACGGATGATTCAGGCATTTTTTTGCAGTACACCGAAAAACCGTTAGTAAAATTGTTAATATGATTATATTTAGATTTGATGTTTGTTTTCCACAGCCTTACAAAATTAGCTGGTACCCTACTATTGGGTACTGATGGAGTTATTCCTGCAATGAAAACTGAACATATGGAGGCAGCCTGTGAGATAACTGAAAATAAAACAATTTATCCATTTGCCTATCGCACACATACGCATGGATTGGGGAAAGTAGTGTCCGGGTATAGGGTACGGTCAAATGATAAGGGAGTACAGGAATGGACGCTGCTTGGCAAGAGAGATCCACTGACGCCACAAATGTTTTACAATGTTGAGAATAAATCACCCATCGTATCCGGTGATTTTGTCGCGGCGAGATGTACCATGCAAAGCACTCGACACCGTGCAACACAAATTGGGTAAGATGTCTTCTAATACCCTATATATGTAATATATTACGTTGATTAATGTATTCTTTTAATTGCAGTCCAACAAGTGAAGATGAAATGTGTAATTTCTACCTCATGTACTATGTAGACGTAGGGAAACCCCTTGATATGAAATATTGCTTTAGCCAAGGTGCTCCCTATTATTACTGGGCCAATCCAGATACTGGCCTACATAACATTCCACATATAGAAGCTAGCACTTTGTAAATCTCAAAGAAATTCACAATTATCGTGTCGAATATTGTAAAAAGTCAAACAAATGTATATTGTTTTTTCCAAACTAATTTTATCGTATCTTTATATTATAGTACATTTATTGTTGAACGTCATATTGTATGAATCTAAATCAAATTATATTTACTTTTAAACATTACCAATGATTTAATTATACGAAA
This sequence comes from Drosophila multiciliata, assembly GCA_037043605.1. Taxonomy (NCBI): domain Eukaryota; kingdom Metazoa; phylum Arthropoda; class Insecta; order Diptera; family Drosophilidae; genus Drosophila; species Drosophila multiciliata. The sequence continues at coordinate 4,417,389 of JBAMBF010000589.1, forward strand.
TATACAAATATATTTACATGTGTAGAAATGTATCATTACCACTTATTTATTAAATTTGAGCAATTTGGTTTTCATATCTAAAATAAAAGGCATGAAAAAACTAACTAGGAAAGTATGAAAGAAGACAAAATCTATTTAATTTGTAAGTATCTATGATTTAATTTTCCTAAGATATGTATAACAATGATGCTTATTTTCCAGTTAGGAAATCAGCACACTGTCCTACGAAAAATGAGTGCATAACTGCAATGCCATTAAGTATATGGCTTCTTAGGCTCGTAGTCACTTCTCAGCCTAACAATAAGTTGTATTATTCGCAAAAATAATATGTACACTCAAACTCGACGAAACACTGACCCAGCCAAGTCCTGAATCGCGAATGCTGGCCACTAGACAAAATGTTCATTACTCACGTGCATTTATTTATACTTATACATAGAAATGCATACATAAGTACGTTAAACTAGAACAAATTGAAATCTTCGGTGCACCGAAGTTTTCATATCCTAGTATTTTCATTATCTATATAGTGATCGTATCAAATACCTTGGCTACGCGTATTATAATTTATTTAAGTTTAAAAGAACATTTTTTTATTTGACTAACGAATTGATTTAAATATCAATTCGAATTCTTCGATTCTTCAAATTTTAAATGAATAACGAAAATAATCTAATCGAAACAGTAAGCAAATTTATGCTTAGTTTATTATAATAATGTAATAGCCCAGACGTCAGTACAAGAAGTACATGCATATATATTTAAATAATTACAAAATATATAAATACACATACAGAAAGAAAGGTTGTGAGTCTATGTAATACATAGAGAGTAGTTCACTTTATGTTCAGTTCCTATGCAAAAATACTTACATATGTACGTAAATAAATTCGACAAGTGCATGTGCATTATTTTTAAATTGTGAATTTTTTTGTTCTCGAGGAGGAAAAAGATTTGTTGTGATCGGCAAATATCGATCAGCCTAGTTTATTCAGTCGCATAGTTGGTGAGATGCAGCTAAAATCGGTTGAAGATTGATTGTTCTTTCTTTTTTTTGTTTTAAAATCGTTATTTGTGTGTGTGACAGGCTTGCAAATTAATTAATGGCAAAATTTTTAACCCTCGAAAATGGCAGTGTAAATGAAATACAAGTAATTGAATGAACAATAACCCAAAGTTACGCAATATATCTACTTAGAAAACTGTAGGAATACTAGAAATTTGTATATTGTAAGCATGCACACGCATTGCAAAAACTATGTGGGTGATTGAGTTCGTTATCTAAAAATAATTTTGAACAACACTAAATTATCATATAAAATCAAGTTTTTTTGACAGCAATTATGAATACGGTAAGTTGAAAGATTTGCAATTTCTCTAATATATACTGTATGTTATATACATAACATCTATATATATATTTATATCTATAAAATGTATATAGTATAGTATAAAATGTATATAGTATACTTTATATAAATAATGTACTTATGTTCTACATAAATAACATTTGAGCAGTGCGGTCAGCTAGCTAAAACTACTATATAAATATCGAAGAATGTTATTTGTATTATACTTTGTTTTTAAATGTAAAATTAAATTATAATAAATTAGTAGAAAGAACAGAATTCCTAAAAGAAATAAAAATATGAGACTCAGAATCTGATCAAAAATTAAAAGTAGGATAATAATTATTGACTGCACAGGTTTAACAAAAATATTGAGTGCAAATAGTGCTGTATGTAGTTCTGCAGAAGTATGGTAAATAGGATCGGCGTACGTTCAAAGATAAACAATTTGCGGGACAGTCGATCATTTAATTATTCATAATAGTTTGTTAATTTGATTTGTCTTGTAAACTCATTTTATTTTCTTTAGGCTTTAGATGTTGTTTTCGTTAATCAGGATTATCAAGCTGACACTAGCGATGCGATCAGTGTTTCTCGGGGAGATTTGGTTGAGCTTGTAAATACCATAGCTACCTCTGAAAAAACAAGGTATGTTAGTAACCTGAAATAATCTATAGAAACATTTTATACTTAAATTTTCAAATGTGTTCTTTATTTTAAAAGTCAATATTAACTACGTTTCTCGTATTTCAGATGTTTTATCAGAGTATTTGACGGCTTAAGCTCAAAAAAAGAAGGCTTGGTGCCAATGGAAATATTAGAGATGAATCCAAGCTCTCTATCCTTAAACAAAAATGATAGTACCGATTTGGATTTTAAGAAAAGGTAAGCTTAGTGCCGACTTGGAAAGACGATCTTTTTATCCGACTGTTGCAACTATGGAGAAAAAACTTTTGAAAGTACTTTTCTGAATAAAAATATAAAATAATGCTGTAGTCGAGTACAAATACAATACAATACAATACTGAAAAGAAAATTATCATAACATCCCCTAACATAGATCCAAATTAAAAAATAAACTTGATCTGTGCGTGGCTTATGAAAATATATGTCTTAAATTCTTAAATTCTGAGTTCGCCGTATTGAAGCAGTCAGACCGATACACTGGTCGTGAACAAGAAATAATATACTTTTTGGAACGGGGACGCCTGTTATTTTTAATGGGTTCAGGCACTAAGTAGAGAATACACAGGGGCGTTAAATCGCCAATGTATTGTCTGCTCAGTGGTTCATGATATAAAAGAGACATTGTGACGAGTCAATATTTTCATCCCCTGTGCATAACTATGAATTTAATAAGAAAATTAGTCATTTTAATAAAAATCTATTTTTAGAACCATTATTGGAGAGCTCATTGAGACTGAGGAGGAATTCTCAAGAGATCTGCAATATGTAGTTGACAAGTATATGAAGGCCGTTGACAAGCCTACTGCTCCCAGATCGGCTCGGGACAACAAAGACATTATCTTTTGCAATTTTTTGCAAATTGCTGAATTTCACAATATGTAAGAAATAAAGAAACAATTCATTCCAAACCAATTCACAATTTAATTAAAATTTCAGGGTGCTAAAAGAAGGCCTTAAATGTTATAGTAATCAACCCAATATGGTAGCCAAAACATTTTTAAGACTCGAACGTGATTTTGATAAGCATGTCAAATATTGCCAAAATGAGCCGCTGGCCCAAGAGTATCTCTCCACAAATGTTGAGAGTCAAACTTTCTTTCAGGTGAGCATTTCTGTTATTGGTTTATCCTAATTGTTTCTTTTTCTTGTGTGTCGAATTTGTGTATATTTTATATATATGTACCAAAGTCTTATGACACAATAAACAATATACAAATCTGTACAGGCGGCTCGATATGGACGATCTTTATCTAAAAAGTTATATTTTTTATAGCTGGAGCTTTCAGTCATTTCGGGCTACACTCCCTCTCTCTCCCCCCTCCCCTCCCCAACATCCTCATCGTCCACACACAACCTTCCCCACAAGTTGTAGACACCTGTTATCGATCACGTCCTTCACGCTCTTGATAGATTTTAGTTTGGCTAGTGAATATTCCTACGACTCTTAAAAATACCTTTACAAACTTTAAATACACAGATAAACAATGTGTATAGGAACAGTTAATTGTTATTATGAATTTATCCCAATGCTGTTGGACTGACAGAATTAGTTGATTGATGCATGGCCATAAACATCAATTTGATATCCGCGAATTTTTTTTTCTTGGTTTCTTTCACGATTTGTATACATTTTCATCTGTTGAAATCCCACAAATCAATGACGCACATTGATTGTCATAACGATTCTATAAAGAATACATGTATATACATGCTTTATGTGTGCAGACATGCCATGTTTAATGTGTTAAAAACGCTGATGACAAAATAATGAAAATATATAGAAAAAAATTAAATATTTACTTTATTTATTTATTTTTTTTTTTTGCAAAAAGCTTTTTACTGGAATAATTTGCAATTTTTTTTTTTTTTTTAACTAGTGGATCAAAACTTTATGCATTAAAACAGATAAAAACAATTTAATTATACGGTAGCGACTAAGATATGTTTTAAGGAAAGAGAACATTTTGTCCAAATAATATTAAAAAAAACTATATAAATAGTAATGAGAAACATTGTTTTGACGTTCATCTGACGAAGTAGGTTTCTCAGTTGCTTGCTTAAAATATATTACATATATATACAGAATTACATACATGTGTGTGAACACATATACATCAATGAACTACATAGGGTGCAATATTTGCAATAATATGTATATCCAAATATACATATTTGATTTCCATTGGTGTTCAGACACATCATCATACATACATTCTTACATACATACGTACACATATGTTCAATGCCTTTAAAATATTGTGTATGCGTATGTAGAATACATTAGTTTATTTTTAAAACCAGGCGTTTCTCAATACTAAAGCTTTTGCACACTTTTAGTGTCTTTTGAAAAGTGTTTGCCGTCGTTTCGTATTCGTTACACGTGGATTTTACTTTCCTTTCGGGTACCAACTTTCAATAAAAATTAAAAAAAAATTACAATTACAAACATCAAATATTTATGTGCATTTATTTCTCCAAAAGTGATTAATTATTAGTGTTTTTAATACACGTACTTTTTGTTATGCAACATTATTATTAAAAAAACTTGTCATTACTTTTCGTATTTTACTTAATATATGAACACACACACATATGGAAAATATATACATTTAGAACATATATATATATATGTATATATGTATATATACATATATGTATATATGTATATATATGTAGAATATATATATATATATATTCTGTGTGTGTATGTATACAGTAGGGCAAATTTAATTCGTGCCGGATTTGTTTTTATGAACGTATTTCAATTTCTAATATAAAAGAATTATATGTTAAAAAAAGCTCACTTGTTTGTATCTCTATAGATATGAATACATATTTTTACGATTTTTAGTTCGTGCATGCATCTATATAAATAAAACTGTTTGTCCCAACTGTCTGATTGACTGACTGTTTTTTGATTGCCGATTTTAAAGATATTTTTGCAAATTCATGTAAACGTATATTTTTTAAATTGGAGGTCAATGTTGCTTGGCTAAAATTAAATTTTTCAACTCATTCTCAAGGCTTTTTCATACAAAATCTTTTTAATATTAGATTAAACGGAATTTGGAAAATAATTAAATCAATTTTGTTTACTTATCTTCATAAGTTTTTCATTCAAAACACTATATTTTAACGCAAAACGATGACCACCCTAACTTTTTTTTTCATTTGAAGCTTAATGGGGTGTTTTTAAAATAGATAATTGCAGAATATTTTGTAATATCTAAATGCTTTTGAATATATATTATTACATTTTATTGTAACCCAAAACGATTGCAACTTTCGACCACCTGATGGGGTTTAACTAAAATAGATAATGGCAACATATTTGTATTTTTTAAACGCTTTTAAATATATATTATTTATTATTTATTTATAATTTCAGGAACTTTCAGCAAATCTAGGTGACGATAAATCGCTTTCTGAACACTTGAAGCTTCCACTTCAAAGAATCAACGACTATAAGCTACTGTTTAAGGTTTGGACATGTAAATTTGTGTTACATATATGTATATGTTATATATCATCTCATTCTCAATATGATTAAGGCTTATTTTCTCAATGTCTATTTAAAGTTAAAACTTCCTAAAAATATTAAACAAAATATTTTTGGCTCACATTAGAAATTCAAGTTTAACACATCAATCAAACGCTGTTTGCCTTTTGTTATCGACAAGCATTTAACTTTCTGATAATTGAACTGTAAATCATTATTGAGAAAAATGATACTTAACTGGAAATTGAGAAAATGTAATCTGTTCAAATATATATGCAAATTAATTTAACTATATAATTTACAGGATCTAATAAAATTATCACAATACTTCAAAGAAAATGTTAGGGACTTGGAGAGAGCTTTAGAACTAATGCTTAGTGTGCCAAGTAGGGCATACGATAATATATTTATTTCATGCATTGAGGGCTATAGAGGTAACATTTATAAATTGGGCCGCTTATTGTTGCATGAGTGCTGCACAATAACCGATAAGGATGGCAAGTCCCATGAGCGATATTGTTTTCTATTCAAGTCACGACTCTTAATCACAAAAGTGCGAAAAATCTCAGAAAAGAAGTCGATATTCATTTTACAAAATATTGTCAAGTTACCACTATGCAACATTGAGGACAAATTGGATGAGAAGCAAATCGGTCTATCATTAAGAGCACCAGAAGCAATATCATCAGAGTTGCCCATTTCGATTAAGCCCCACAATGAGGAGAGTCATCGAATATGGTACGAAGAGATTAGGTCATATATTGATAATGAGATTGCTCTGCAAGAACACAATGCAGATGATCTGAAAGTCGATGCATCAAATATAGCAACTGAAAGTGAATTGTTGCTGCGTCTGCCCCATAAAATTGAAGCCTATGATCCACATGTCGGTGTACGTCCCTCCGATGTGGCCGAAAACTACTTTCTGAGTAAGGAAACGAAAGAACGCCTGCAGCTTGAGCATCAGCAACTAATTCGAATCGAACAGGAAGCTATAGAACTATTTAAAAGCCAACAGCAAAATCAACAGCACAATATTGTCGCTCAGTCAAATGTGCAGATAAAGTCTGTCAAAGATCATCATTCTGAGCACAAAGTGGAATCTCAATCTCAAAATGTTTCGATTGTAAAACGCATTGATGCCAAAACAATTGCTAAGGAAAATAAAGCAATTAAGACCGTACAGATTGAAGAGATTGAGGTGCCTGTAGTGATTAAATCTGCCAATACTGCCAAAATAGAACAAAAGCAAGTAAATGAAAAAAAGCCAACTGAAGAAAATATAAATTTAGATACACAAAAAATTAAGCCTGAACCAATAGTAGTAATTGAAACTTCAAGCGAAAAGAAAATAATATCCGATATAAACAAAATTAACGTAATTAATGATATTGCAATAGAGAAATCGCATAAGGTCGAAGACGAACTCGAAATTCTAACAGAGGGTAAGAACATTATAGATGAATATTTAGAAGACACTCCGATCGATTTGATTCCCAATCCAACTGAAACAGAAAATGAACCTGAACCTGAAACTGATAACAAATGCATTAGCATTATTCCATCTAAACATAATCCCATCGAATTGAAACATATTGTCGGCTATAATGAGTCTCTGCAGGATAGTGATACTAGAAACGAAAATACCCAATCAGGACAGGGTTATCATCCTGGTCATGCCACTAATATAACAAATGCAGCTACATTAACCCAATGGAATAATCAACTTGCCAATATCGCAAATCGCAACAATGCCAACGGCAATGATCGTTCCGGTCGAGGTCAAGGTTCACCCCCTCCACCGCCCCTGCCACCCCATTTCGTGCGCATGCCCGGCTTCTTTCAACCGCTTCCGCTTGTCTCGTACGAGACCACCGTAGAGATACTAATCATTAAAACCCGGCCACCATCCCCGCCTCCGCCGCCGCCGCTAACCATCAAGCGTGTGCACGTTTATACCGAGAGTCTCGAGCAGAAGACTCAGAATTTTTTGGAAGGCATCTACGACATATCGAGTTCAGATACATCGCTGCGCAATGCTAAGCAAAAGATACGAAATATTAAAACGACCGTTTTAAAGTCGAAAGACTCGACGAACTACGCCCAAGATACCGTTAAGAAAGCGAAAGCTCGCGATTTCACACATATATTTACGCCGCCCATTAAAAATAAGCGACCCATTTTCGAAATTGTCGAAGAGCCTGTTAATATTTGCGAGCTTGATGGCGATTATACTGAATCTATTGCTGACGATTTCAGAGAGTCAAGTGCCGATATTGAAACCCGAGGCCAAAGCATTGGCATGGATGATCACTATTCTGGGTATTCCCTGTCTACTAAGCGGCACTATGAAAGTAAGTTATCCTTAACAAAACAAAAAAATTTAAAAAAAACTTCGCCAAAATATTAATACAATATTTGAAAAACTTTTGTTTTGTCTATCGCCCAGTGTGGCATTATTAATACTATTCGTGTAAACAAAGGAAAGGTAAAGGGTAAATAATTATTTGTTATTGTTTCGACTCTGTTTCTATGTTCTTCAGCTGAGAATAAACAAAGACATCCGCGAACCATTTAATAGACTTTATGTTGTGTTGATATTGAATAGATGCCTGAAAACTATTTATGTTGTAACAATCGTATACATACATACACTCAGAGAAAAAAGTGAACATTGTACCTATATCATGGGCAGATATTTATAAAAGCAAGAAACTTGATTACTTATTAAATAAATTAATCTTAAAATCAAAACAAATCAGAGAATATGAATTAAATTAAATTAAATTGTATTAAATTAAAGAATTGCTAAAAAAAAGTTTGGAATTCCATTTCACTTATAACATATTTTTTCATAGAGTGTGAATATGTATAGAAGTTATGGTGTTCGTAAATATAACTATAAAGTCACTTTTGATTTTATTTAGAAATATATGAATTGGAAATATTGGCCACATCTCAAGTTATCAAGTTCCAATTCAATTAGATCCTTCTGAAATTCGTGCTTTTCTCCTCTCATTAACATTCGTCATTGTGATTGACCCCTACTTCTGTTTTATTCCTATTGAATTACGATATTTTTATACATTGCTAACATATTTTTATCAATCCCAATCTAACCACAAACAAAATAAAGGAAGTAGTAGAACCAGGGAATATGATAGGGGCACCTCCTATGACAGTACTCAGGGCATAAGTTCTAGACGTGATCGGACAACATTGGATAGAAACGAAGGACATTCATCACTTCTGGCCACCGGACGCATCGAGAGTCGTGCCGAGAGTCGTGCTGAGAGTCGCGCTGAGAGTCGCGCCGAGAGTCGAGCTGATAGTCGCTTATCGTATTCGCATACAGCCAAACGTTCGGCTTCCCATATAGTTGAGGATGCCCCACAACGGTCCGTTGATAAGCCGATTATCATTAAAATGTTGAAAAGTGTTCACGTCGAATGTAAGTTAATAATAAAAAAAAGGAAAGACCGAAACAGATACGATTAACAATGATTTTTTCTATTATATAGCCGGAGAAAGTGCGCATTTTGAGATTCAATTCAAGGAACAGCCAGGCCTGGTCACCTGGTTAAAGGACAATAAGCCTTTGAACGATCGCTTAGCAGATCGCATTGTTCAAACGAGTGCTCCCAATAATTCATATCGCTTGGATATTAAAAATTGCAGGTTATTTACATTTCTCTGTTTTCTTTTTATTACAAATTACTAACATATCTATTATGTACTAACAATTTTCAGTATCAAAAAAAAAACAATTACACAGATCAACGTAACTGAACTTTGCAAATTTTTCTAGTGAGATGGATGCGGGAACTTATACAGTTCGTGCCCAGTCGGCAACCGATACAACGAGTGTCACAGCCCAGCTGGCAGTTGGCCAAGGTGAGTACACTTAAGCACTTGGAAAAAATGTTAAGTTAAATTTTTAAGATGATATAATATTTAATTCCGTACAGTATCTGGCCTGGATGAGTCTAAGACAAATATTGCGCCAGCCTTTCTGGTTTCCTTGAAGGATGCCGAAATTATCGAGAGTACTCTGTTTCGTTTCATGGTCAAGATTCTGGGTGACCCCAAGCCCAGAGTTAAATTGTAAGTAGATCGCACACAAATTTCTATAAAATCAAATAAAATCATTTCTTTATTTTATAGCTTTAAAGATGAAAAGGAAATTCTTGAAATCACTGACCGCATTCAGATCATCAGAGATAAGGATTATTTGGGATTTTATGAATTGGTCATTGCTGATGTTCAAAAGGAGGATGCTGGGGTTTACTCCTGCAAAGCAACCAATAAGCATGGTGAAGCCATCTGTGAAGCAACCGCAACTACTGTGGGTATGTAATAAAAAAATTTAATACTTATATATTAATATATTAATATATTTATATTTAAATTTATGATTTATAAGTAGTGAATATTTTTCTTTCTTTTAAACACTGATTGTTTCTAAGTAATAAAATTTTTCCACTTTTACTAAATCGTTATGCCTTTAGAATTCAAAAATCCATTTGGTGCTCTAAGTGGCCAAATACTGCCAAGTGGCGAGAAAGCCGTTTTTTCATGGAAACGAAATGGAGAAGATTTCGATCCCGAGGAGCGGTTCAAAGTGCTCTTTGGCGAGGATGAGGACTCGCTGGCTTTAGTCTTTCAACATGTCAAGCCCGAAGATGCTGGCATCTATACGTGTGTGGCCCAAACAACAACCGGAAATATATCCTGCAGTGCTGAGCTATCAGTACAGGGTGCTATCCAAACACTAAATCGAGAACCAGAGAAACCCACCCTAGTGATCGAACACCGCGAGGCAAACACAAGTATGGGAGGAACGGCCATCCTCGAACTGCAATGCAAAGGTTTCCCCAAACCGGCCGTGCTGTGGAAGCACGAGGGCGAAGTCATAAAAGTTGATGACAGGCATAAGTTCATGTATGAAGATGACGAGAGTATGTCCTTAATCATAAAGGGCATTCAAACTGAGGATGCTGGCGAATATACTATAGAAGCTGTCAATGAGCTTGGCCAAGATCAAACCTCCGTTAATTTGGTTGTCAAGGGTAAGTCTGTTAACATCTTACTTTAGTATATAATAAAAGTAATATATCATATTTTATTTGATTACATAATTAATTCAAAATTAGCAAAACATTCTTTAAATAAAATTTGTATTTTGTTGATTTTTTGCAGCCGCTCCGAAAATTAAGAAAATTCAAGATATAACCTGTACAGCTGGTGAGACAGTGAAACTTGAAATTGAAGTTGAGGGATTCCCGCAACCAACGGTTAGTGTAACCAACAATGGCAAGGATGTGTCCAGTGAGACCAATGTGAAAATCGCCTCTACATCAGTTGGCAAAAGCACTGAAAAAGTTGTTGTCACCATTTCTGATATTAAACTATCCCAAGCTGGCAATTATTCAATAAAGGCCACTAATGATCTGAGTCAAACTTCAGAATATTGGAACTGCACCGTTAAGTCCAAACCGATTATTATCAAACACTTTGAAGAAGAGTACATACACGGTGAAAAAGAAACGGTGCACATGTCCGTGAGGGTCGATGCATTCCCCGAAGCAAAGCTAACGTGGTATCACGATGAGACCGAGATCAAGATGACCGATAAGAAATACAGTGTAGATTGCGATGGTAATACTTATACACTGAAAATCAGTGGCACCACTCGCGTGGATGGTGGAAAATATTCCGTTAAGGCGGTTAATGAACACGGTTCAGCGGATAGCAAGACTCAGTTGCTTTTAAAATGTGCACCGGAACTTAAACAGAAATTGAAGAACATTACTGTTACCGAGGGTGACTCAAATATTGAGCTTGTTGTTGGTGTCGATGCGTATCCAGTTCCTCATGTTAAATGGTTTATCGATGGCATCGAAATTGATGAGAAGCGAAATGATTTTCGTATTTCGCAAGATGATAACACTTTCAAATTGGTACTTAAGGAAGTGGCCGTCAATCAACAGGGAAACTACTGTTGTAAAATAATGAACGACTATGGAGTTCTAGAGGACACCTGTACAGTGACCGTCAACTGTAAGCAAATACATAAACAATATAAGAATTACATATTAAGACGTTATTATATACAATTTTCAGGCAAGCCCAAAATCAAAAGGAAGCTGAAGGATGTGGAGGTAAAAGAGGGAGATTCCCTAACTCTAGAAGTAGAGATATACAGCAACCCAGAAGCCGATGTCAAATGGTTTGTTAATCCACAAAATAGTCGGTACTTCATGATTCTTAAAATCATTTTAATTATAGGTTTAAGAATGGACATGAAATTCATGAAGACGCGCGAATTAAAATCATCAGAGACTCGCAACGCATTGAGAATTATTACTTAACTTTAAATCTATCGAAGCAAGAAGATGCTGGTACATATGAGGTGAAGGCAACAAATTTCATTGGGGAGACAACATCTAGTTGTAAAGTTATTGTTTTGAGTGAGTATATTTTTAAATCCTACACAAAACAACATATTATAAATTTATTTCAGACAGTTAGTTGTCTAAGGTATTTTGGGTATATCAATTTTATTGGATTATTGGAAAAACAATATTTCTATTATATTCAACACCCAGACGGGAAATCTTTTAAAGAGTAATATTTAATTATTCAACAACTTAAATCGCAATCAATTTCAAAATAATTATAAATTAAAATTTAATTTAGCCAGTGACAATTTATCCCTGGAACAAACCGTGACAAAGACAATGATTGCCACAACAGAACAACCTGAAGAAGGGGGTAAAACACACAGATTTCATTTACATATGCTATTACTAATATATACAACATAGTATTTGTGTTGTATCTATGATATTGCTGTACAAATGCGCTTTCTATATAAGCCGGCAATTAACTTTATCACATAACAATATGAATGAATAGGTTTCGGTATATTTGTAAATGAGACAATACATTCTCATTTACTCTAAGCGAAATAATAATTCAATAAGCGCATTAATTGAGTATAAACAATTAAATTAAGTTTTTTCAGCATTACTTTTGCATTTATGCATGGAATTAAATTATATAAATTGGGTAGAGTGCAACCATAATTTTCCAGGAATCTTAAGATTGACTCAAGAGCTAAGGGAATTAAATTCATATATTTGGACTGCAAATATGCAAGCATATCGATCTAAAATATAAAATTAAAACTGTATGGTGTCTGTCAATTAATTGTGTACATAATATAAATTAACAAGCCAATTTTTTTTCGTCAATCCAAATGCTAAAAGCTGATTTTTGGGGTGTGCTGGTCATCCCCATTCTGGGGAGAAGGTAAGGTAACAAGGGTTCTAAATTGTAGAAGATTTTGGATTCGAGCGCAGACTGGACGTATATAACAATTTTCCTCGGTTTTTAAAGGCGGTACAAGTACTCAAAAATTGCGGGAGATATGTACATTTAAAATCTTTAGAGGCCTGAGTCCGATCTTTAAAGAAGATAAGAAGGCTTTATAGATTCGTGATAATCGATTTGATCGATTTCAAACTTTTTACACATTTTCTGACGCAGTCACAAAATATATACTATATTTTCCAAATCGCTAAGTGCGGCGAAATAAATTTCGTTTACACGGACGGACAGACAATATAAAACAGTTTAAAAATGTTTTTAAGCACATAAAGGCATTACATAAATTCATAATTCAGAAAAGATGGTTTTTTACTTAACAATTTTTTATTATTAAGAAATTAAAGCTAAAGTTCGCAAAGCTTAGTGAAAAGTAAATGAAAATTTTGTGTTTGATAAGTCTTAAAATATCTATAATTATTTATTGAACAAAAGTCTTGTTCTAAAGCTCCTGTAAAATTATAAAAAAAATTTCAGCATTTTAAAAAAATACACCCGGAAATTAAGAATGAAAGCCGTGGCTTTTAACTTAATTTTATTAAAAATAGCTCAAAAATTCGACAAATTTGAGTGTAAGTAATTCCAATTTTAAGTGGTGGAGTGGCTGGGTGTCGTGGAACTTACATATGCAGGTTTTTAAAAAACGTTGCCAGCAACATATCTTTCAAGTTTGGTAACGGTAGTTCTAATGTCGTTAGAAATCGACGACTTTATTAAGTGGAAGTGTTTCCCAATTTCAACACTTATCTGACGCGGGCGTAAATAAATATTATTAAAAGGTTCTAGTCTCGAGCTTCAAAGTTAAAAGGAAATTTCTTTGACGAATTGATGTTGGCGATCTCGTTAATTTTTAAACTGTAAAACGTATGACTTGAAAATGTAATAGGTAAGTGGTTGGCCAAATATCCCAAGAAACGAATCAAAACAAAAAAGGGATATTCAACTAAGTGTAAATAATTAAATGTAAATTTCTCTGCAATTCGCTACTGTGCATGGAATTAAAGCATTTAAATTGGAATAAGCGATAAGATGCACCAGCAATCAAAGGATTGCTCTAAAAACTGGAATGGTATAATTAAGACTATCACTTCAACTTTAACTCTAACTTTAATATAAAAATGCAACTGTATGGTGTCAACTAATTGTGTACATAGTTTTAAATAAAAGTCATATGAAACCTTATTTTTATGAAAATAGGTTGAAAACCAACCAGGAATGTAATTGTCGGCTAATATTTATTCATTTTGATATTTTGCTAATAATATTACACCTAATTGCAGCGGTACCCGAGATTGTTCACATAGATGTATTTCAAATGCACAGTTTTGAGAGCCTTCCCCTTAAATATGAAGTCATTGCTACTGGTATTCCAAAACCGGAAGCCATTTGGTATCATGATAAGAAGCCCATTAAATCGGACGACCACGTTGCTATAACTGTTGAAGGGGTTTGTCAAAATAGAGAGACTGAGAAAAATTTAGCATCATACTAATATGGTATATTTTAGGAGCATTATAAACTGGAAGTGAAGTCTTTGGATCTAGCCGATGCCGGTGAATACAAAGTAGTCTTGCAAAATAAATGCGGTGAAAAAAGTCATCAGGGAGTGCTATCTCTCTCAGGTAAAATATATACATATCATTAAAACCTGATAATAGTAATATAATATCCATCGTTATTGTAAACATAGGTGTCGCTGAGTACAGGAAACCTATACTGATCTCTAGTTCTGGATTAAAAGATCTCAAACTTAAGAAGGGCGAGAGCGTTGCGGAAACAATTATATTCACAGCCGATCCAAAGCCAGAAATTGTTTGGTTAAAGGACGGAAAACCAATTCAGAGCGATGAACAACTTAAACTAAAGACTGAATCGAAGGATCTAGAAAATGGATTAGTACAATATACGTGCAATTTAAATATAATAAAAGGTGAGACTTTCAAAATTCATTTTATACGTCAATTTGTAACCTTAACTTAAATCTTAAAATTAATTTCATTATTAAAATAGCCGACATTAAGGACTCCGGGCGTTATGAGCTGAAATTGAAGAACAAGTATGGAGAACTTGCCACAGCTGGGTACATAGATGTGCTGGCCAAACCAGAAATTTTGGGCATGAAAGATCAGAAATGCATGCCTGGTGATACGGTCTGTTTTGAAGCAACTATACTTGCCAATCCGAAACCAAAGGTCTCGTGGACCAGAGGAAATGAGAACCTTTGCAACAATGAGAACTGCGAAGTCATCGCCGATGTCGACGGTGATAAGTACAGAATTGTCTTCCAGTCCGTAGCACCAAAGGAAGACGGCAAATATACAGTCACAGCCATTAATTCTGAAGGAAGATCTGACTGTGAATTCAGTTTGAACGTTCTTGGTAATATTCTAATATATAAATGTGATGCCCAAAAATAAATATGAAATTTAACTGAACCCCATTCATTCCAGTTGAGAAGCCTACTTTTATAGTTCCGCCCGAAGATCAGTCAACCCATGATCTTAAAAATGTAACAACCAAAGTAGTAGTCCATGGAGTACCGGCCCCGACTATTGCATGGTTCAAGGATAACAAACCAATTGATCTTACGGCTGTTAATAAAAATTCGGACGAAAAAGCATATAACGTAAAATCTAACGCGCTGGCAACCGATCAAGTTGACGGAATCTTTGAAATAACTAAATTTAGACCAGTCGATATTGGAACGGTAAGCATAATTTATTAAGTTATCACATTACTATTCTAATTGTAACTACTTTGGTTTTTAGTACACTTGCGTTGCTAAAAACGAAATTGGCGAAACAAAAGCAACATTTAATTTGGAACTGGAGTCGCTGGCTCCTAAGTTTGCCAAGAAATTGGACAATGCTTTAGATGTCATGGAAGGTGAACCTCTCCTACTGGAGTGCACAGTGGATGGCAGTCCCCTTCCCACAGTCCAATGGTTCAAGGACAGCGAGGAAATCAAACCTAGCCAAGGGTGATTTTCAACGAAAGACCACTATGCATGCAAATATCTAGCATATGCTTTATTCTGTTTTCTTGCAGTGTGAAGTTGACAGCAACACCCGAAGGACTAATTAAATTGGAAATCGATCACTGTCAACCAAATGATTCGGGTGCCTACAAATTAATTATTTCCAATCCACATGGCGAAAAAGTTGCTCTCTGCGCTGTGGCTGTAAAACGTAAGTATTTTTATTGTATAGAACGAGTGAGAACTACTATCTTAGGCAAGCCGATATAACGCCGAGATAAAATACAAGAACTCATATTTTGTCTAATTATACCTAATATCCACTGCAAGGGTATATAAATCAATGTCTAATATATTGGTATTTTCTGCTAAATCCGATACAAATCTATACCCTTGCAAGATTAATGATTTTCCTGGTAGGTCAGTCATTTAATCACCATATTGCATGTTTTTCAATATTTATTTAAACCAAGACACTTCTTCACTTTATTAAATAGCCAAGGAAATGCAACCGAATTTCCTGAAGCCCATTGAAAGCCAAAAAGTGACTGTTGGAGAACCCTTAAAATTAACTGCCCATGTCACTGGTTTCCCAGCACCCGAAATAAAATGGTACAAGGATGGTTTGCTATTACGCCCAACTTCCGGTATTAATTTCATTAATAATCCCAATGGACAAATTGGCTTGTGGTAAGAAAATAAAATTGTTTACAATATTTAATCTAAATATATTAATTTATTTGATTCGAATTAAAAAAATAACTAGCGTCGATTCAGTTGATGGCCAGGATGCTGGTATTTATAAATGCGTAATTGAGAATAAGCAAGGCGAAGTGGAAGGTGCCGCTAAGATTGAGGTAGTTGCTAGAGAAGCGAAGCCAGCATTTATTGCTGAGCTACAGGATGCATCTAGCATTGAAGGATTCCCGGTTAAAATGGATATTAAAGTTATTGGTTATCCAAAACCGAAACTTCAATGGTTCCACAACGGGCATGAAATAGTTCCAGATAACAAACATTTTGCCATTGTGGAAAATCCCGATGGCGTATGTAGCTTAATCGTAGACCAAACCGCACCAGCTGATTCAGGCTTATATGAAGTTATAGCACAAAATTCGGAAGGATCAACCGCATCCAAGGCAAAACTATATGTTGCGCCAAAAACTGATGAGACATCAACAGAGGAAATGCCACAATTTGTCTCGGGTCTTCGGGATGTGAATGCTGATGAGGGTCAAGAGATGGTATTGTCAGCGCCATTTATTGCCAATCCTATGCCAGAGATAATGTGGTCCAAGGATGGCGTTCCATTGGTACCCAGTGAACGCCTATTAATGACTTGCGATGGAAAACACGCGGGTCTAACTATAAATCCTGTGGAAACCGCCGATTCCGGTAACTATGTTTGCCTGCTAGCTAATCCCTTGGGAGAGGATTCATCTGCCTGTAATGCGAATGTTCGCAAAGTCTACAAGGCGCCGATCTTTACGCAAAAGATGTCGGATCAACAGCAAGTTTTTGGCAACAATGCCAAAATTCCTGTTACTGTTTCGGGCGTTCCTTATCCGGAACTCCAATGGTTTTTCCAAAACAAACCCATTGACACTTCGGACAAGTATTTCATCCAAAATGATGGCGATCATCATATACTAACTGTCAAGGATTGCCAAGCAACTGATCAGGGTGAATACAAATGTATTGCCTCCAACAGGGAAGGCAAAGATATTACCAACGGTCGTCTGGATATCGTCAATGAAGTGTAAGTATTTTTTACTAATGAGTATCATTTTTTTGACTAAGTAATTGTTTGTGTTATTTATTTAAAGCAAAAAACACATGCGTTCCGAAGCACCTGTATTTCTTAAAAAAATCGGAGATTGCGATATTTATGAGGGTATGACAGCCAAGTTTACTGCCTGTGCTACCGGGTATCCAGAACCCGAAGTTGAATGGTTCAAAAATGATCAGAGACTATTTCCATCTGAGAATATTGTGACTGAAAAGCAATCAAACGGTCTTCTACGCCTAGCAATTAAAAATGTTACGGAATTGGATGTGGGACGTTACTCTTGTCGTATCTACAATCCACACGGTGACGACATTTGTCATGCCGAATTGTTCTATGACGGTAAATGACATAAAGATTTATATTGAACTTCGACTCACTTCATTAATATTATTTTTATATACCTTATATAGTTATAGATTCGCATCAGCGTCCATTAGGAGACCAGTACACAGACTTTAAGCAGTACAAGAAGACCGGTGCTCCGCCACCACTGCCAGATGCTCCGATTATATCACGAATGACCGACAGGCGTCTAAGGCTATCCTGGAAACCATCGGTTCCCTTGTCTTCTCGCTATCCGGTCACGTTTCAGGTATGTGCATGTTTCACAAGCGTATTTTATTTCTGCATTATTTAACTCCTTAATTAAATAGGTTGAGATGTTGGATTTGCCGGATGGTGACTGGCGTACTTTAAGAACTGGCGTCCGTAGCTGTGCGTGTGATATTAAAAACTTGGAACCCCTCAGAGATTATAAATTTAGAATACGCGTCGAAAACAAGTTTGGTGTCAGTGATCCCAGTCCCTACGCTCAAACATATAGGTGAAGATAAATCACATTAATATCTCAATATATCAAACATATTGACTTTTATTCATTTTTAGGCAAAAGCTTGTACCAGAGCCGGCAAAAACTTACACGTATTTACCACCTGGTACAGACTTTAGACCAGAAACTTCACCATATTTCCCGAAAGACTTTGATATTGAACGTCCACCACATGACGGATTAGCCCAAGCTCCACAGTAAGTTTTGTTTGGAACTCATTAACATACGTTTGATAACTTCAATTTAAGTTTAATATTATTATATTTTTTTTTATTAATTGTATTTTATTTTTTGTATTTTTCTAGATTTTTACTTCGTGAAAATGAGTTGTCCTATGGAGTCAAGGGTCACAACACTGAATTAATGTGGTTCGTCTATGGATATCCTAAGCCAAAGATGACCTATTACTTTAACGATATACAAATTGAATCCGGTGGACGGTTTGATCATAGCTACACTCGTAACGGCCAAGCGACCCTTTTTGTTAACGAGTAAGTGATAGACACAAACGTATTAATGGAAAGCTCTTGGTAATTGTTAATCAGTTGACTCTACTGTTCAAGAAGACTTCATTGAGAATTAATCTACATATCTATCTCTCCCAACTTGAACTTCAGATTTCTTTTCCGGGTATATTTTTATTAATAGCCAATAAATTACATTCACGTAATATAATTTACGCTGAGACTATATATTATTATCAAGCGATCCTCTTAAATGTATGTTACGTACATTAACTTCACTTTTCCCAGAAGACATTATAGTAATGTATTCTCAATGAAATTTTATTTTCCTGTAATTAATTCTTCCGTTTCAACATATCTCCTGAAAATCTCTGACCGTTCATAAGTGTGATCAATTTATCTTACAGATTTTTATAGTTCTTTATTTTCGCTCTTTTCTAAACGTTTTACCTTTGCTATAACAATGAATAACAATTTTTGAGCTGATTGGCATTTTTTGGTAGAATCGTTTAACATATAACAAAATCTTTTTTTATATTATATTATTTTAAAAGTATGTTGGATCGCGATGTTGGATGGTATGAGGCAGTCGCCAAAAATGAACATGGTGAAGCAAGACAACGAGTTCGTCTTGAAATTTCCGAGTATCCAAGATTCTTAAAGAGACCAGATGAAACATTCATAATGTCACGCAAGAACGGACGTATCGAAGCGAGGATTACGGGTATTCCTTTGCCTGAGGTACACTGGTATAAGGATTGGAAGCCCTTAGCTGATTCTTCTCGTATTAAAGTATGTATGAAACAAAAAATGAAAATTAAGAAAATGTATTTATTGGAATATATATTGTTTGAAATTTTCGTCAATTTCAAATAGAAGAATACTTCAATTCAGAAATTTTTCTACTTATTTTATTGAATGTTATGATACAAATTTTAATGAAATCATAATTGATAATTTAATTTTAATTCCCTCCGATGTATACTAGATGCACTCCTATGATCCTGATATATACGTTCTCTCAATCCATGACTCAATAATTAAAGATGGAGGTTTGTACTCAGTCAGCGCTAGAAATATAGCTGGGTCTGTTAGCACTTCGGTGACTGTGCACATTGAAGAAAATGAGGATCAATATATTTACAAGACCTATGGCAGACACCCATATGTGCGTTCAAAGCAATTGCGCTACGAGGATAAATATGATATTGGTGATGAGTTGGGTCGTGGAACCCAAGGAATTACTTATCATGCTGTTGAGCGTGCGACGGGAGATAATTATGCGGCAAAAATCATGTATGGAAGGCCAGAACTGCGACCTTTTATGTTGAATGAGTTGGAAATGATGAACATGTTCAATCATAAAAACCTAATTCGTCCATATGAGGCATATGACAATGATCGCTGTGTAACACTCATCATGGAACTGGCTGCTGGTGGAGAACTAGTTAAGGATAACTTACTGAAGCGAAATTATTACACGGAGCGGGATATTGCATACTATGTTCAACAGTCGCTATGGGGATTGGAGCATATGCATGATGTTGGAGTCGGCCACATGGGATTGACGGTATTTATTTATATTACTTAAATAAAAGTGTTTTTTTTATTTATTTCTTTCGGATATTTCAGATTAAGGACTTATTGATTTCAATTGTTGGTAGTGATTATATTAAGATTTCCGACTTCGGTTTATCACGCAAAATCAATAAACATAATCTATCAACATTGGATTATGGCATGCCGGAATTCGTATCGCCAGAAGTTGTGAATAAAGAAGGCGTAAGCTTTTCACATGATATGTGGTCGGTTGGTTTAATCACCTATGTACTGCTTAGTGGTCGAAATCCTTTTCTCGGTGCTGATGATAGGGAAACATTACATAAGATTCGTGAAGGCCGTTGGGATTTCAATGATTCATTTTGGACACATATCTCTGATGATGGTCGCGACTTTATAAGCCGTCTATTACTGTATAGTCCTGAAGAACGTATGGACGTGAAAACAGCATTGAAGCATCCTTGGTTCTTTATGCTTGACCGCAAAGCCTCCATGGATGACTATCAAATTGGAACGGATCGTTTGAGAAATTATTATGATCACTTCAGAGATTGGTATGCGAATGCGTCCTGCAAGAATTACTTCCGTAGACGTCGCCTGAGTGGCTGTTTCCAACATCCATCGAAAATGGTCTACCCAAGTGGACATTCATATACCCCAGAACGTACGCCCGAACCATTACCGGAACCAAGAATTAGAAGTAAGCGCGAAGATGTTGTTTCTAAATTCTTGCATCCAGATTATGAGCTTGGTCTCATACAATCTGAGAGCCAGTAAGTAGAGCATAAATAGCACACAATTGTTACAAAATATCTAAACTACATCCGCAAAATTTTCTAAAATTATTCAGCTATCAATATGGTCCCGATACTTATTTGCTGCAATTAAGAGATGTCAGCTTCCCCGTTAGATTGCGTGAATATATGAAGGTGGCACACAGGCGATCACCATCATTTGCATTGAACGATTCAGTTGATTGGTCGGTAAGTACGGCCGTAATACGACAAGATAATCAGTGTTTCTTACAAAGTTCTAAAGTATGGAAAATAATTGTTTTTTAGCTGCCAGTTATTCGTGAAAGACGCCGTTTCACTGACATAATGGACGAAGAAATTGATGATGAACGCACAAGAAGTCGCATTAGCATGTATAGTGCAAATGATTCGTATTCAATTAGACGCCTGAGAACAGAGCTGGGACCCCGATTGGATGAATACACCGAAGCCGATGCGATGCTAGAGAGTCAGCGTGGTGGCTATCCACCGTTCTTTAGGGAGAAGCCACAAACGATCGCCATTACGGATAATAAGCCAGCCCACATACACTGTTTTGCCGTTGGAGATCCGAAGCCCTGTGTACAGTGGTTCAAAAACGATATGGTAATCTCGGAAAGCAAGAGAATCAAGATAACCTATGACGATGATGGTCGTTCGATATTGCGTTTTGAGCCAGCCTTACATTTCGATATTGGTATCTATAAGGCAGTGGCCAGAAATAAGGCAGGTCAAACTGTGGCAAGATGTCGGATAGTCATTGCAACACTTCCCAATGCACCCGACTCGCCGGAAGTATCCGCAACGAGTGCAACCGAAATACTTTTAAGATGGAAGCAACCTCGAGACGACGGACACTCTCCAGTCTTGTGCTATAGTCTGCAGTACAAACTGCAGAGCAGTGATGCGTGGACAACGGTTGCAGATAATATTGATCATGAGTTTTATCTATTGCACGAACTCACACCCAACACCAATTATCATGTGCGTTTGGCTTCAAAGAACCGCATTGGCTGGAGTGACATGGGAATTGCCGTGAATGCATCGACTGCCAGCAATGATGCACCCAAAGTCCATATTACTAAGGCCATGAAACATTTACAACAGTTGACGGAGAAGGGTCAGGAAATAATTCCTGAAGAAGAGCGCGTCCATACCGACTATCACTGTGAGCGTGAACCTCCCACCTGGCTAACTGATGCCTCCGTCAGCGATAAGTATAGTTTTATTTCGGAGATAGCTCGCGGCGAGTTCAGCACGATCGTGAAGGGAATTCAAAAATCCACCGACACCGTTATCGTTGCCAAAATATTCGAAGTAACAGATGAAAATGAAGAATCGATTGTCGCTGAGTTTGATAATTTCAAAACTTTGCGACATGAACGTATCCCAGCTCTGTTCGGCGCATACAAGCCAATGAATGTACCGATTTCGATATTTGTGATGGAGAAACTACAAGGTGCCGATGTCCTAACCTACTTTAGCAGTCGACACGAGTACTCGGAACAGATGGTTTCCTGTGTAATTACTCAACTATTGGATGCTCTGCAATATTTGCACTGGCGTGGATATTGTCATCTAAATATTCAGCCCGATAATGTTGTCATGGCATCGGTGCGATCAATTCAAGTGAAACTTGTCGATTTCGGCGCTGCAAAGAAAGTTAATAAGCTGGGAGTAAAAATAACTCCAGCAGGTATGTTGGACTTCCAGCCCCCAGAGATGATCAACGATGAGCCAGTTGTCCCACAGAGTGACATTTGGTCGCTCGGTGTGCTCACCTACCTGCTCCTATCCGGTTGTAGTCCATTCCGTGGCAATGACGAATATGAAACTACGCAGAACATTTCATTCGTGAGATATCGTTTCGAGAATCTCTTCAAAGAGGTTACACCAGAAGCAACGAGATTTATTATGTTGCTATTTAAGCGTCATCCCACGTAAGTGTAATCTTCGCACTGTTTAATTTAAAACATATCTTAATTTTGCTACCGCAACAAATAGGAAAAGACCATATACAGACGATTGTCTGGAGCACAGATGGCTTATGTCTTCCGACTATATGGTTAGGAAGCGTGAACGCTCCATATTCTTAGGGTGTCGACTAAAGGTACTTTAAATTAAGTTTGATTGTGGAATTTTGTTATTAACACAACAAATATTATTACCATCCCAACAGGACTTTAGTGATGAATATCATGAACTTAAAACCAAATCAGCCACAACATCAAAGTCTCTTTATGCGGTTGAAGGCGGACCCACTCCTTCTCAACTGCTCCGATCAAATAGCATTCAAGAGGAATTGCTAACAACGTTTTAGATAATAACTAACAACACACCAGATGGTGTTATGAATTTTCTCTGTATTTCAGCTTACGAATTACGAAAATAATAAAAATTGAGATACCAAATATTTAATTAATAATGCGATTTTTTAATCGGAATGCCACAACTAATATATTTGTGGTATGCCTTATTGGGAAGGGATTGTGATTTGTAAACAGGAAATATTAGCTGATTGCATTCAGGCTCCGACCGACCGACTCCTTCTCAACTGCTCTGATCAAAAAGCATTTAAGAGGAATTGCTAAAAACGGGTTATATAAATAGCTAACAACACACCAGATGTTGCTCTAAATTTTATCTGTACTTCAGCTTACGAATTACAAAAATAATAAAAATGTATTTATTTATTTCATTAATAATTAGTTTTTTAATCGGGAGGCGTCAACTAACTATTGCGATGTGATTGGGATTTGTAAACGAGATATATTAGCTATTTGCTATTTTTTCGGCTAGGATAGATAAGCCAAGTCAGGACAAAACGGAAACACTGGTAACAAGTTAACAAGTCTGTAATATAAGACCATTTTATGAAATCAGATGGTATTTAGGGTGGCAAAATGATAATACCCTTCACAAGGATATGCAAAGTATCGAATCTAACTACAAAAAGGCTAAAAATAACCTCAATATACACGATTAATCGATGTTTGACGTACATCGCTAGCAAACTTATTGATTAACAAAAAAAATTTATATATTTATATACTGATGTTAAAGTCTTAATATACAAAATCATCATTAGCTAATAAAGATGTATTGTGTCATTTTATTCCTAAAGTTTCCATTTAGTGTATTTTAGATATACACACATGTGCATGCATGTAGGTTGATCGATTGAAGGTGAAATTAAGGCATGGTTAAACAAAGCAGCAGCTGCTTGGCAGTTCATATTGTGTACATGTTTGTTTGTTCATTTGCTCATATGCAAGAAACTTTTTTGGTTTCCTGCTGAGTCATTGAGCTAAGAATCGGCCAACGATGTTGGTCAGTGTGCAAATTAACAAAAAGAATACAGCTAAACTGCTGCTGTTAAGTTTATGCAGGCCTTCGCAAGAAAACATAAATATATACGTATATTTACAATCTATTGTCATGCCAGGTACTACAACATCTGAACTCGTAAAATGGCAAAAAACACATTTAACATCAGTCGGAAAAATAAAACATATCCAGCCAATTTCAACGTGGAGTGTAAATCACAATTATTGGATGAACAAGAAAATGTCAAATTAATTGTCAATCGACGAAGTGCAGTTGTCTACCCAAAAAAATGGTCATTTCGTTGTAAATGGCACAAGAAATTGGCAATAACTCTAGCACTTATTGTAATTTGTATATTGATTATTTTCGCCTATACAGATATATTTCGAAATAAAATATTTTCGATATTTCTGTCAGATGGATTCGACAAGGTAACAAATATTGGAAAACTGCAGACAGGCTATTACTATAATAATAATAAGCAAGCAGTCGCACTGAATTCAGCAAATCATTCAAATTTAAAATCAATGCAATATCTACTGAGTTATTCACCGGTCCAACTGAACCTGAGCACACATCTGAAAGCGTTTTCTTCCAACTACAATATATTTGTTATATATACCAAAGAGAACTATCGTCTGCATATGAAGTTTGATTTGTTTGCACATAGCCTGCTTAAACATACAAATGCTCAATTGCATTTACACATTATAACCGATAAGAAGAGTGAAGAATCTGTCTTGGAAATACTTCAGAGGAAAATTCGAAAATTTAAGCGAATATTAATCTATACGATGTATGATGTAAAAATCTGTTCGGATTTAATACAAGATATAACGGATAAGCTGTTGCCATATTTTAGTTCTTCGCCCAATTCATATTATTCGGATTCTTTATTTTTCTTATCACTCGGCTTGCATCGCATTGCTGATAAGAGTTTAGATCGCGCTATTCTTTTCGATTGTGATATTGTGTTTCGTTCGGACATACGGTTACTGTTTGCAGAATTCGATAGATTTTTGCCACATCAACTTTTTGGATTAGCGCCGGAATTAACGCCGGTCTATCGACATATACTTTACCGTTACCGTACTCGGTACCCGAAATCAAATTTCGGCAATCCATATAATCCAATACAATTAGGAGGAAAGAAAAACAATGAAAATAAGTTAGTATCTAGTCGCAATCGTGATCGTCATGGTTATCCTGGCCTTAACTCTGGTGTGGTACTTATGCTACTAAATCGCATAAGAGATTCTAAAACATACATCGAGATGTTAACGCAATTTGAAGTTAATAGATTGGTCGCAAAATACTCGTTTAAGGGTCATCTCGGAGACCAAGACTTTTTTACTCTGCTTGGCTATGAATACCCAAATTTGATATACAGATTAGACTGTGTGTGGAATAGGCAGCTGTGCACCTGGTGGAAGGACCACGGCTATAGTAGTCTATTTGATGCATATTTCCGATGTGAGGGTGTTATCAAAATGTATCATGGCAATTGTAATACACGCATTCCAGAGAGATGAAATACTAACATTTCATTTAATAAATTACATTGTATACAAAAAGTTAAAATTGGCATAAAGTATCTTTCTTTGGTGTTACGGGAAACTTTTAAGGTCTTTCTTTAAAATTTGGTGAATTACAGATTTTATCTCCAACTAGCCTGATTGCTGTCAAAGGATCTGGATGATTTCACCCATTAGCTTAAAGTCTTAAGTTAAGAAATAATAATGTATAAAGATTTACTTCGTGTAATTTTAATCGTAGTTCGCTTAAAACCTAAATTAATTATAAGATTTTTAGGATTATAGAATTGTTATCTAAATAAACAGATACAACTATCATATTACGAATTTATGTACGAAGGAACACAAATAATTTGTTAATCAAAAATCAAAGCGAAGGCGCATGATATATAATAATCGTTTCACACAGGAAAACACCAAATAAAGTCAACACTAATCTGGGAATATTCCATTTGGAACCCGACTGCAGCGTTCTTACATTATCTATACTTTGAAAAATAATAGAATGCTTGAATTGATAGGTATACTCTAATTATGGATTTAAAGCTATTGCTCCAACTCACATACATACGCATAAGTCAGATATGGATAAATATGACTGATTCATCATTTTAATGAGTTGTACAAGTAAACTATTAATTTTATAGTATGTATTATAAGTTACAAATACTAAGATATTATTGTACTTCAACTAATCACCAATTTGACATTCAAGCGAGACGGCCTTACGTTTTAAAGTCTAAAGCATCAAAGTGCATATCTACTTAAGTATATATATATTTACATGCATATGTATATTTACGCAGATACATATGTACGTTATATATACATGAGTACGTCCGTATATCAATCTGTCTGCCGTTGACCACGTATAAAAGCAAACCCCATTGAAATCGTCGTTAGTTTGTTCGAGTTATTTGACTACTGCACAACTGGTTTCTGGTGTTTGCTGAAGTATTCGATTTGTATTTGAAATCTTGAATAGTAGGAGCGGCATACGAAAGGTAATATTTGAATTTCAATTAGTTACTTGATAATATATACTGTATACTTTATTAAATATTTATTTTTGCGCAATATTTGCGATTTGTTCAGCCAATTAATATCGTAAACAAATTCGAAACTACTAATGTGCATAAATTATTTTCTGGCTGGACGAATTAGTTTTAATGTAGTTTACTGTGTGAATGCGAGCTAATATTAATATGCGCATAAATCTAAAAGCTTTTAATAATCAAAACAAAATGTGGTGTCCAAAATATGAGTTTTTTTATAAACCAAATCAAAATCAAGTACGTTTATTGCATAAATCAAGATGTTTACTAAAAATTTACCAAATGACCTTGTAGTATGTCTTCTAAATCAAATAATTTTTATATTTCGTAACTTCATTTTCGATAGATTATATGTATTTTTAGTGTGTTTTTCAGTTTGAGAAATAATAAGGCTAGCAGACTATAAGAACTAGAGATTTTCATCCCATTCTAAACGAATTAAGTTTATTTTTATTGAGTGTCGAAGAAGATTCGAAAAGTAAAAGGCACGTAATCTTTGTACTAATTTGGAAGCCCTAGTTTAAAGTCGATAAGTGATTACGAAATTATGTATGATTTTGGTATCGTGTACTTTAAGACTGTAGTGTTTTTCCTATAATTTATTAACATTATATGATTATTTTTCCTTCAAATGTGTTACAGAATCAAAATGAAAGCAACTTTTTTGCTTTTGACTCTGGCAATAATAGTATGCGTGAATGCCGATGAAAAATATACTACTAAATATGATCATATTGATGTAGATGAAATATTGAAATCTGAGAGACTATTCAGCAATTATTTCAAATGCCTCATTGACACTGGAAAGTGCACTCCTGAAGCAAAGGAGCTGAAGAAGTCACTACCTGATGCTCTGAAAACAGAATGCAGCAAGTGTAGTGAAAAGCAAAGACAAAACAGTGACAAAGTTCTTCGTCACATTATCGATCACAAGCCAGACGAATGGAAAGTTTTGCAAGCCAAATATGACCCTGAAGAGATTTACATTAAACGCTACAGGGCACAAGCCCAGGATCACGGAATACATATTTAGATCAAAGCTGATTGTAACAAAAAAATTCAATTAGATCAAAAATGTTTTTATTTTATAAGAAGCTACTGGGATGGAACTTGGAAATTTATCTCTTATGAGACTTCCAGCGGAGAAATTTTAAATCCATTGTGTAGCATACAATTAGATTAAATGGTGATAAAAAAGTTGTTTAATGTATGCAAAAAAATTAAATTTTATTGTTATGAGTAAATTGTTTTTATACTAATATAAAAAATGTATAATACAAAAAAAAACGTTTTTTTTTTGTCAATTAAATTGTTAAAGGTAAGTAAGGTTGCGATCCTACAAAACTGATTGATTTGTAGACTTGAATGTCCGGTTTATAACAACCGTTTTATTATCTCACGTGTTACTGCATGTAGTCAGTTGTTGTTGAAGGGGTTTAATGTCCGGTGCGAACTGAAAGCCAAACTCAGTTCGCTAACATTAAAAGCAAATTTAAGGGGATTGACAATAAGTCAAAACCTATTGCGACAGAAAACAAATACTCCGTAAGGTTTTTCTACATTCTAAATTATTTTGTTGCCCCAGTTCATTTAAATTCATTTAAAAAATAAATTTCATTTATTTTTATGTTTTGTTAGCCAACAGCTGTTATGTGCACGAACTTATCGTCCACACTGAATCCATTTTTGCCTATTTAAAAGCAACATCAAAAAACATTGATCCCAATTTTACTGTGCAAAAATTCCATAAAAAAAAATAAAATAAAAAAGAATTGCAGCTTTTCTATAGAGTTAATATACAATATTTTTTACATACAATATTTAAGCAAAAGTACCTTGCTTTTTAACTGATGTCGCTCTTTGTGAGAAGCCTAAAGAAACAGTGAAATGAAATAAAATCTTTCGAATAATAATCGAAAAATATAGCTTCAATTCATCGCGGTAAGTCACATCACTACTGCAAAATATAAACAAGACCATAGGCAAAGCAAATTATTTAATTTGGTTTCATCTGTATGAATAATATTTTATTTTAATGTCAGTTTCTAATAAAATTGGATAACATTTTAAGAATTTGGACTATGTTAGTTAATTACTCAACACTCTGAAGCAAAAATTAGATTTGGTCAGACGAAAATGTTTTTGTCAATTGCACCCCCGCTGATGGACTTTGAAGATGAACTCTTGTGGATCAATCAATTAAACAACCAGAATATAGCAGTTCTTTATGATAAATCAAATTATGTTACGCCCAACACAAAGTTGCTGATCGAACAAGCTTTCATCCAGCCACTAAGTCTACAAGATCAACAGATTCTCTTTGACGATCTACAAAAGCAAAATAGAAATATTGCCCATCAATATGGGTTGACACCAGCCAAAGTACGTATTTATATATGTCTTATTTGAAAGGCATTTGTCTACTACCATTCTTGTCTATAGCTTCCTCAGCTGGTTGAGAACAATCCTTTAATTTCAATTGAAATTCTGTTGAGGCTAATGCTGAATACCGACATAACGGAATATTTTAACATTTTGGTGAACATGGACATAACGCTACATTCAATGGAAGTGGTAAACAGGTAAGCGAGAACAATATAAGGTTACTTTCCAAAACATCGTGGATAAATTACTTGTATTCTTTCAGACTGACAACATCTTGTCCATTACCTACCGAATTCATCCATTTATACATTAGTAATTGCATTTCGGCGTGCGAAACTGTAAAAGATAAATACATGCAGTCGCGATTGGTTCGATTAGTTTGTGTATTTCTACAGTCCTTGATTCGCAACAAGATCATTAATGTTAAGGTATGATATTCTGTATTATATAATGATTCGTTATGATACGTGAATCCAAGAAATAGATAAAAGCTTACCATTCCCTTCATTTTTACCTTCTAGGAACTGTTCATTGAAATTGAAGCATTTTGTGTTGGATTTAGTAAAATTAAGGAAGCTGCCGCTTTATACCGCCTTATTAAACACTTGGAAACTGGAGACACAATGCAAACTTCAAATTCGCTAACAAAGCAATAAGCAAATGTGTTTCAAACTTATGAATAAATAAAGTGTATTCTGATCGTGAATTAAATTTTAGAATTTCGTAAAAAATTTTAAACTCCGATTCACATTGCCGACAGCTGGATGTTACTACTAATACATAATATACTGTGTTCTGCTCAATGGCGTTACCAAAAAACTGATTGATTTGAAGATTTGTGAAAGCGAGCAAATATATATTCTCTTTCGGCAATTAACGGATCTGATGTTAGATATGCTCAAACAAATTCACAAGGGTTCTGCTGGCATCGATACATTTTATTGAGGATATATAATGACGATACTTGAGAATATGTTTTGCTGTCACGTAGAAATTCATCGTCTGCAAATTGGTTCGTTGGTGCTTCACAATAAAAATTGTGCAATGCTTGATGTTGTGATTAATTTAAAACTATCGTATACCAATGTAGTGAATCAATATGAAAGTGGAATATGGATGTGACATCTTCAGCATGGCATCTTGTTATACATTAAATATCATATTGTGTCCATAGTAAATTATCTAAGAACATGAAGTTATTTAAAGCGATAGCAAGCAAATATTTAACTATTTGATTTAAGCATAATAAGTGAAATTAAATATACCATATGATTAGCAATATTCAGACGTTTGCAAACATAACAATGATATGTATTTGTTATCGAAAAAGCAACGAGTGGAAACGTAGCAAAAAAAATAACGAACAGAAAAGATATCCGATAGTTCATTCACAAAAACGTGCTTCATTCTCTTTTTATTAACCATTGGAACGAGTTCAGTTTGCCGCTGACCAGTTCTTCTGCTATAACCCCCCAACAAGATTCAGCCTTGAACTTTCACAGCGATTGCTATTATCAGCAGAGAACAGATATAAGTGTAATGCATAAAGATTAATACGAAAATTAATAGTATTAATTTAAAACAAAAACGATGGCACCCAATGCAGCGAGACCTGTGGAGCGTTACGAACCCAGTAACCAAGGAGTAAACGCTATTTTATTGGGCCCTCCCGGCTCTGGCAAAGGGACACAGGTGGGTTAAATAAGTACAAATGAGAGAGTGTGTGTGTTTATACATATATATATACTGTGTTATGTAATTGAACAGTTGTTTTGACACTGACTTTCTCCTATAAATATTTATGCATGGCAAAGGTCAAATTTGGCGGCAATTGTTTAAAAATGGTGGAAAAAATGAATTAGCTCTAAATGTGCGGATTGTTAGTGAAGGTGCCAAGCGTGTTAAATATGCATTGCAACAAAAAATATATGTATATTTATATGTTTCGGCTGTTGTGTGGCACCAAATAATTAATTATAAACAAAGCTGGGTTTTGTGAATTTTTTTAATGTTCCATTTTCGTTTTTTCTAGGCACCTCTTCTTAAGGAGAAGTTCTGCGTGTGTCATTTATCAACTGGTGACATGCTACGCGCCGAAATTGCATCGGGTTCGAAACTTGGCTCAGATCTGAAAAAGGTTATGGATGAGGGTAAACTTGTATCGGATGATTTGGTTGTGGATATGATTGATTCGAACTTGGACAAACCCGAATGTAAAAACGGATTTTTGTTGGATGGATTTCCCAGGACGGTTGTCCAAGCAGAAAAGGTATTCTACTCTATTTAATAAAAAATATTTATGATAATATTAATAAATCTTTAAATGGTTTAGCTTGATACGTTGCTTGACAAGAGAAAGACTCACTTGGATGCTGTTATTGAGTTTGCCATTGATGATAATCTGTTGGTCAGGAGAATAACCGGTCGCCTGATTCATCAAGCAAGTGGCAGGTCCTACCATGAAGAGTTTGCGCCACCCAAAATATCAATGAAAGATGATGTAAGTAAGTTCATAGCACACAAAAACAATATAATTTGATATTTTAAACAATAGATTACTGGGGAGCTTTTAATGAGGCGAAGTGACGATAATGCCGAGGCCCTGAAAAAACGCTTGGAATCATATCATAAGCAAACGAAGCCACTGGTTGACTACTATGGCCTGAGAGGATTACATTTTAAGGTCGATGCTGCGAAGAAAGCCAGCGATGTTTTTTCGACGATTGACTCAATTTTCCAAAGAAAAGCTCATGCAAAAGCTTAATTTCCATTGGGTTTTCTTTTCAATTCATACTACTCTACTGCCTGTTTGATTTCGAGAATTAACAAATAGTTAAACACACTGAAAAGCAATGGTAATTTGTTAAAAAGTTATTTAATATTATTTGCGGCACTGCAAATGTAATTGTACATTTTTAGAAATAAATACGGGTTTATACAACTATTCAAGGAAAAAGTACATTTCTCAGTTGTTTTTCATTTAAAGTGGTCAACTCATTTTAGTAATGCTAAACGCAATCTTTGCTCGTTCAAAGTTCAACTCACAGTTGGAAATTGTTTTTATTTCCTAGAAGTAACTTTCAAAGATAGAGCTTGCGTACATACGCTTTATGATAAGATAAGTGTCGACCTTGCTCGCATAGGACCTCTGAGATAATATTAAGAAGCTTACGTAAGAGTATCTAAAATAATTAATTAAAATAAATGAACAGGTATTATCCGGCTTTGCCAGAAAAACTTCTAATGTTATTGTTCAGTTCCCCAACCATATTCAGAGTCGCGATTTCTTCAAATTTTTTGAGATGCAAAAATGGCCGACACAAACAACCGAGATTCAGGAAACACTTTTTGTACTGATACTGCCATGTCGGGATACATAGTGCAATTATAGTTTATTGAATATATGTATTATAGTATCTGGCTATGTTTATAATCTATAAATTATTGTATTGACTTTCTACGCCTGAACAAATAATAATTTAATTCGCACCTTTAACACGATATGGTTTTATACCTCTATTCGAAAGACTCCTAGAAGAGTTCGAGGGGCAACTATCGATCCCTGGTAACTTTATCTAAGTGTCTGCTAAAAGCTCTCGAGAAGCGCTGCAATTTCTTGTGCACATGTATTTCATATGATTTGACTTTGATGTATAATATATTTTATTACATACATATTTGTGATTTTATTTTTTAACTATAATAATCTTACATATTTACAAATTTCTATAAAAGCGTACAACAACAATATTTTTTTTTCTGTCCTTTTGTTTGTGTTGAGTTCATCTCTCGCACAATGGTTGCAAACACTTCATTGACATTTATTCGATCCTTAGCTGATGCTTCAATAAATGGACATTCCCAATGTTGAGCCAAGGTATTGCCTAAAACAAATAAATAACAAATAACACAAATTGCAGTTAGGTCAATTGGCATGTTTAATAATAATAATTTAATAAAATAATAATAGTAGTAAGAGACACATAGAGAATTCGCGGTATTGTTTTGCACATCAATGAAGAAACAAGTATTTAGTCTTATATATTGTCGGGATCTTGCCAACCCACTAAAACCAATATGGATTTGTCATAATTAGGTGCGATAGGAGTTGTATATTTAACACATTTTTTTTCGCAAAATTACATTTTCCGTTTTTTTTTTTTTTTAAAATATTTCTGCGGTGTTTGCCATGCATTCATATATCACCATGAAATGATTACACATTATTTGGAACAAATATTAAGATGACCGAAGTTGTATTAATCACAAGCAGTTTTATATACAATTAAATTTCATTTTTTTTGTGTATGTTTTTTGTTATACGTGTATGATACAAAAAATCTTACCTTCAGCAGTCGATACTTCTCTCTGGCAATCCAAATCAAATTTATTCGCTACTAGCAATATGGGTGCTGGCTGGTTTTGTTTAACGCGAGAAATCACATTTTTCATACTTGAAATATCCTTTAATGAAAAATTAATAAAAAAAAAACGATGATTTTTATTTTCAAATTCGATTTTAAAATAGCATAATCATCTGTATAATAATCTATATTTAAAATAGCATAATCAATTCACTGCTATTGTACATTTGTTATTATATTTTTTAAAATAGTTAATTACCTGAAATGTTTGATGGTTTGTCAGCGAATACATTACAATAAAGCCATGTCCATTTTTGATGTAGAGATCTCGCATAGAAGCAAATTGCTCAGTTCCGGCTGTGTCTAATATTTCCAAAACACAAGGGGAACTGTCCACCTGTAAATACATGAAAGAAACATTCATTCAATTACTGTTTTTTTATATGCGTGCAATTATCATCTACATTTGTCAAACAAATTGGAAAATACATATATATACTTTATATTGGTAGATTAAGACAAAGATTAAGATTGCTTGCAGCTTTAAAAAAATTAATTCTATTTCTCGGTAAATCAAAGTAGCTATCCGTAATACCATCGCAGAGTGGAATGCATTTTTTCGAAGATTCTTAAAAATTATTGCTAAAATAAGCAAGTAAAACATGTTTTTTTGCAAAGAAACAGAAATTAACATGGCGAATTCAATGGTGTTGATGAAAATGGACATAGCAGTTAAAAGCCAGACGAGTTGTGGAAACTGCATTTGAAAATTTGGTCTAAATAATAAATCATATTTTAAGATATTCATGGATTCCAAAACACGTATGCTTAAAAATCGCTCCCAAAGAAAGCAAATTAGAAAAAAGCTAAATTTTAATATTAAGTTTTTAATGATTCGTTTGGCAATAAGCACTTTGTTAAGAATTTAACCACTAAGCATTTTCAATTGGTAGAGCTTGAAACCCCATCTAATTTCTTTTGGTAAAACGTTTGTTGTAATATTAAAAGGAATCTAGTCTGTTTTGTAATTTATAGAAATATTTCAATATTTGTATGATTTTGGGAATTGCAACAAATTTTTCCGTTAACTCAAATTGAGTAAGTTCAAATCTGTCCTAATAAACGCCAAAGCCGTAACACGGATTATAGAGAAAATACTATTAATCGATCGAATTTTGTATTAGTGGTCTTTGATTATGTGAGATAGAATATCATAATAAACAAACATAATATGTTAATGTTTCTATTATAGCTATAGATATAGTGAACAAATTTGATCGACAATTTTCGGCAAATCATATATACTGCAAGCAGCAAAAAGACAGATATATTCGAAATTTTATCAGGATAGCTTTAAAACTAAGAAGAAGCTAATGATGCTGTTCAAGAATTGTTAACTACTATCAATATGCAATGGATTTGAAATTTTCATACCTACCATTGGTAAGTTTTCTTATTAAAGAAACTTTATTTACTATTTTTAAATTGAAGATCTATGATATAGTAATCCAATGCTTACATACTTCAAAAGTGCTGAATTTTGTAAATATATATGAGTAAAAATTTGCAATGCTTCTTTTTTGATAATTAATGTTGTTTCAGTTAAAAGTATTAAATTATCCCTGCAATTATCGCATTTTTCACATCAACTAGCAAAATTACAGCGAACCACCCCTGCAAAACTGGCTTGTCAAACTACCTAATTCGGTTAGTGACTTTCATGTTTTTGCAAGTAGTACTTCTGCATGCACGAAAAGTACTTTTGGGGTAGCAGCAAGATTCAATTGGGTTGCGTCTGCACTTTTTAGAATTTTTGCATTGCTTATAATGCATTTTTATAACCGTAATTTTCTTGTATGGGCGGTTACCGGTATACATTGCGTATATTATATATTTTGCCTATTCACATACATACACACATAAATACATATAATTTTTACATGGGTGGTGCAACAAATGTGCCTTCTTTGTTTTGTGTTTATATGTACATAAATTTATCACCATTCAAATCACTACATTTTATGAGTCATTAATACATCGCTTAATAAGCATACATTTATCTAAAAATAACAGTTACTAATTACTACAACCAATTACAAAGCAGCACTAAGGAACCACTTAGTTCTCTTTTTTCTTTCTTTTATCAGTATTCTAATATCAACAATGCCCGAAAACCACATAAATATATGTAATTTTATATATGGGCACAAATGAATTCGTACACACACACATATATGCATATATATACATAAATATACGTATATATATATACATATGCATACATATATATACAAATGCATATATACAAGATATTTGTGTACAAAGATACATATGTGCGTGTGTAAGTATATATTGTGCTTACAATATGTATGTATATAAAGTATATATGTATTGTGGTAGCAAACCTCTATTTCCTTTCGATAGAAATCCTCGATAGTGGGGTCATATTTTTCAATGAAACATCCCGAAACAAATTGAACAGTTAGGGCCGATTTTCCAACGCCACCAGAACCAAGTACAACCACTTTAAATTCGCGCATGTTTAAAGAACTTGTTTATAATGTACACCGATTATTGTTCCAAAATAAAAATTATTTGACAAAGCGTTTACTGAGACGACAAATGAATCATGTGTATGGGCATTGTGCACAAATTGAATTATTTTTACAAACGACAATAGACGCGGTATGTTTAAATGTATTATGAATTATATTTAATTATTTATTATATTTTTGATTCATATGCATATTTTTTCTTTATATTATTAACTTCGACCACTGGCATTCGGAGAAAACGAGCAATGTACAGACTAGAGATGTGCGATTATTAATTTTCCTAACCTGTTACTCGTCACTACTACTCACATATAGATAACTGTTAAAGTAACGATCACACAAATAGTATATTTTATGTTGCCTTGACCGCTTGATAACTGCATTTTATCGGATTAATAAATACAACGATTTCAAATCTGTAAACTTATTCTTTCACCAATTTAGTCATTGTGGTCATGGTGGTTATTATTATTGCTATTATTTACAAATATGAAACATCAGACAATCAGAAAGTTAATCACCACCACAATCACCAACTATCGTATGATCTGCCTGTGCCGGATCAAAAGTTACAAGCTGTAATGCAATGCCTATGACGACAACATCTCCGATGTAAGCTAGCCTAATTATTCTAACTAGTAATAAAAAATTACTAAAAATGCTATAAGCAAGAAGAGGCAATTAGGGACGTGTCAAACTTTCTAGAGCCGAAACATTGTAAAAATTTATTCGTTTTTCCAAACCTTAGTCATTCATATTATTAAGGCATTAAAACAAAACTGCGTTAAAACCTATATTTTACGCTTGTGATTTTTTTTAATGATATGTTCACAGAGAAAAAACAGAAAACAGCATCAGACACAGCGTTTAGGTGGCTAAAATAAAATTAATTATAATGAAATAAATGAATGAAACGAATGGTAACAGGGTAGACAGAATAACGAATGATAACAATTTAGAGTTTGTCCAATGCAGAAAGTAGTCAAAAATGTATTCGACCGATGCGCTACTCATTTAATTAATTATTAAGCTGCATTTTTATTTATTCAGTGGTCTGAATTAATGTATAAAAGGATTTGAGCTTCTACATGATAGATGAGCAACTCCTTTGCCTAAAACCTTTTCCATTTATTTTACATGCTATGTAAAAAGTAAGCTGAAAAATCGTTTTAAATAATTACTTATTTGATATGTTCACAGAGAAAAAACAGAAAACAGCATCAGACCTTTTCCATTTATTTTACATGCTATGTAAAATGTAAGCTGAAAAATCGTTTTAAATAATTACATATTTGTACTGCACACTTTTCTTTATTTTTTTATTTCTTAACCTTTTGGCAAATGTTTTTCCAGTAAATACTGACAGAAATTAAAATTCGACCAATTGATTGAAATATAAAAAGCAGAACTAAATTAAATTTAATATGATTTTAAGAAAACAAAAGATTTCATAAAGTCTATAATTCGTGATATCAAGCTGTGTTCCATTTTCTTGTTCCAGCAACGATGCATTCGATATCGATATAACCGGAAACTGATTGTTGTGTGACAAACATTTATACCGACTCTTTTTCTTTGCGGCACTTCGGTCGACGGTACGTCCAATTTTGCGCCGACCAAAAATCCAAAAAATTAACATTGATCTTTATATTTTAGTTGCTGAAAACACCCAAAATGCCACCCAAATTTGACCCCACAGAAGTTAAAAATGGTATGTTATTAAATTCAATCCATTTTAAATCTATGTTTAACATTGTATATACATTTTTTATTTTTAGTTTACCTGCGTTGCGTAGGAGGCGAGGTTGGCGCCACTTCATCGTTGGCTCCCAAAATCGGTCCGCTTGGCTTGGTTAGTACTCGCCCTTTATTTTGCTTTTATTCTAAAGCTAATTGTGATTGCAGTCTCCTAAAAAAGTAGGTGACGATATTGCCAAAGCCACTTCCGACTGGAAGGGTCTGAAGATCACCGTTTGCCTGACTATCCAAAACAGACAGGCCACAATTTCTGTTGTTCCATCGGCTGCCTCCCTGATCATCAGGGCCCTGAAGGAACCTCCACGTGACAGAAAGAAGCAGAAGAACAGTAAGTTTATTTGACTCTTCGTAGTGCTGTGATTCTGAACAAGGAAAACAATAACACTGGATGAAGAAATTTTGACATATTTATAAAACGGACAGAATCATTTAATGAACAATCTGTTCAGTAAAAGCCGGTTCGACTTTATTTAACACATTTCGTAGTTCCTCAACTGGTCAACCAATATCTACTGAACTCTTCGATTTTCATTATTTTTTCCTAAAGGCAGCCAAACTTCAAAGCAGTGTTTTATTAGTATAATTAACCAACAACTAATTCAAAGCTATTTAATTGTGCAAAATATTTCAAATCGGCTTGGGCTCCATTTATTTATTTACTCTCGACTAAAATCAGTCGACACAATAAAAATCTGCCGCTAATTCTTTAATAGTCTATCAGTGAAGGCGAGTGTTGAGCAATTTAGCCAAGTGATTTGCTGAAAGTTTCTGATTTAATTGATTTTCATATATTTGGTTTTTTTATCTTTCAGTCAAGCACAGTGGCAACATCGCTTTCGATGATATTTTGGCTATCGCACGAACAATGAGGCCGAGGTCAATGGCCCGTGAGCTGAAAGGTACCTGCAAGGAAGTGCTTGGCACAGCCCAGAGTGTTGGATGTACCGTTGATGGCAAACATCCTCATGATGTTATCGACGAGCTCAATAATGGCTCCATGGAATGCCCTGCAGAATAATTGTAGATTCTGTTGAAAAAATAATTAATAAAATCCGTTTTTCAATCAGCTATGTGAAACGTTAAATATAATTTTTTTTAAAACCAAAAGCATTCCAAATTTAGTTTATACGTATGTATAATCTCAGTGAGTATTGAGTTTTTATCAATGGAGTAAAATAACATAAACTGTATGCTTTGTATTTAAGACGGTTTACTTTTGAAAATAGCTAATAGTTATATTATATTTCTGCTTTAATGATGAAAGGCATTTGATAGTATGCATTCTTTATTTTAATATGCATGTTGACCAAGAGCCTGGTTTTTAAAGTGCAGTGCTAATCTATACTACAGAGGAATAACTATCACCAAATCAGAAAAACGATAAACATTTTAATTAAAAGCAGCAGCCAAAACAATGCAAATAAATTTTTGAAATTAATTTGCTTTCCAACACTGGTTGATGAACATGGCAGCAGATGGTAGACGTTTACAGTGTTTCACATCATCATCAAATACCGTTTGTTCCATAAGCATAATGTAATAAGGGTGCTAACTTGTCAGGGAATATCGGAATGAAAGGAAACTACCAGTAAAAATCGATAGGCCGATGTTACAAAGTTCGCGTACATCACTAGAGTCGACTCTCTTTCCGGTTCGGCCTTTGACAACGGTTGACGAAATGGTTGGTTATTAAATCTGCAATGCTTAAAGAAATCTTTTGTTGATATTTATAGTACTATTTAAATTTATCTGTACAATTTTTTTATTTTTTAGGCGGCACATAAATCGTTCCGCATCAAGCAGAAGCTAGCTAAAAAGCTAAAGCAAAACAGATCAGTTCCCCAATGGGTTCGCTTGCGCACAGGAAATACCATAAGGTAAGTTTTTCTACGTAGATGGTAGATGTGTTCAATATTGAATTAATGTTTTGTTTAGTGACTTAAGAAAAAAATAATGTCGCTTCAACCATTTTTTTGTTGTATTTGGATGTGATTTTTAGTAAACTGCACTAAAACTGGTTGCGCGTTTTCCCCGCGAGCTATAACTCGAAATAATTTACTAAAGTTTTATTAACTTATTTTTACAGGTACAACGCTAAGCGTCGTCACTGGAGGCGGACCAAGTTGAAGCTGTAAATTTGTGAATCAAATCCACTGATAGATTTCCAGCATAACCAATAAATTCAATCTTGAAGTACAGCAAACAAGAATATTTCTTTTAATTCTGGGACTATAAATTGATTAATACTGGTTGTCACATTTAATTTTTTGGCGAGGTTAAAGTGCAGATTTGCTGCCCATTCCATTTTACTTATATTTGTTATAGCAATTCTGCATTAAGTTTCCCGAAACTTGCAATTGCAAATTGGTTATAAAAACAATATGCAGTTGAAATACATGAATTGTTGATAATCTAAGGAAACATATGCAATGCCTTAATAAGCGATAAGAAAGCAACAACATGTTTAGTGTAAGATACTCGTTGAGCTTGCAATATCGCAATAATTATTTTCATTTTTTTTTTTTTTAATATTTGTAGTTAAAAGAGTGTTTCTGATAATTTCATTCAAGCGAATCAGCTGTGACTACTGTCCAAATAAAAAGCTCCAGCTGGAAATGCTACTATCCTCATAGTACCGGTAAAAATTGGAACTATCAATATTAAGTTTACAACACTCTTATCGATTATTTTGTGGGTTCATTGATGCGTCTGACTTTAAATATCTTTATTGCAGCCCATGATATTTCTGCTACTAAATCCGTACCGAACGTTTGGTTTATTTTAGTAGTAAGTAAATTTTCATTAATAATTCGTGACTAGTTCACATTGCAATTTTTATCGATGATGAAATCGTAGTGCCTGAAAGTAGTGACAATTAAATATCGGCCATCTCTATTGACTACCCAGCACTTGATTAATCTAAGGTGCTTCAAATACTTGTTTGTAGAGGAAATAAATTGTAATTTTGTAGATATCGATTGGTATTTAACCAAGATTGACTAACATATTTACAGATTATTTAAGCGTGTCCATGCATTGACCAGTCTGTGAGTGTTAGTATTTGCAGTGCTTTTTATTGCGGTTCGCGTATTGATTTTCGACACAATTCACACATCAAATATATCTCTGACATACCCAACATATATATGAGGAACTCACGGTAAAAACAATGCACACTCAAGGACAGGGTCAACAGACGCAGCAGCACTCTTCGCCACATTCCCTACTGCAGCAACAAAATCATCTACCCAACAACAACAATGCAGTTGGAAAGCCCAACGATCACCCACCACTCGCTTCTGTCGGTAAGCGCAATGAATGATTACAAAGTGTTATATTAAGGCGATATACACCTACATATTAACATGTGTATGCATATTAGCATTAGCACACGTGAATCGCACGAACGTAATCGGCCGCACAAGAGAACAATAATGGAAAATTTCGTTAAAATACAATATATGTACGTACAATACATACATGTGTGTGTGTTTTAAGTTTCTTGCGTGTATGCATGTGTATTACCAACTGCATTTGTATATGAGTAAACACACACCCACACAAGCAAATGCGTAACTGTATGAGGTGGTCACTGGAAAAAACCTGCACTCGTTGAACATTTGGGTGAATTTCTATTTCAGCGGCTTTTGCCAAAAAATTATGAAAAAATCGAAGGCGTTTTATTTTAGGCAAAAGGAAGTTAATTAAGAAAAAAGTTCATTTTTGTTGCATTTTGATAAGATAAAAGTAAGTTCTGAGCAATAAAAGTTGCAAGCGATTTGTTAAACCACTTAAAGTTATTATTAATGGAAATAACATAGTTTAAAAAGGGATCAAATTATTAATGGAAATAACATAGTTTAAATAGGGATCAAATTCGGAAAAATGAAATGTCTATCTATATATTTCTAGTGATGTTCTGTTCTTAAAATATGTATTTTTATTAGCAAAGGTGATCTTGTAATTTATTAAAAAAGTATTTTTGTAGGATTATTGGAGTTGGCGCATCGGGAATACCAAGCTGTAGACTATGAGAACGCAGAGAAGCACTGCATGCAATTATGGCGGCAGGATAGCACCAATACAGGAGTGCTATTGCTGCTGTCCTCAATTCATTTTCAATGCAGACGTCTGGATAAATCGGCGCAATTCTCAACACTGGCCATCAAACAAAATCCGGTGCTTGCAGAAGCTTACAGGTAAGATTTTGTTTCTATTAATAGCCTTGCAGAGTATATTTAAATTTTGTCAGTATGTTTGCGTCTTCGATCCGATAAGGTAAGGATCAAAAGCCGAGT
Organism: Drosophila multiciliata; assembly: GCA_037043605.1. Classification (NCBI taxonomy): domain Eukaryota; kingdom Metazoa; phylum Arthropoda; class Insecta; order Diptera; family Drosophilidae; genus Drosophila; species Drosophila multiciliata. The sequence continues at coordinate 4,459,982 of JBAMBF010000589.1, forward strand.
TACAAGATGAGACATTAAAGTAGACTTTGACAATGTAAAACCAGCTTCTACGATATAACTACTTTATTGGGTTTAAAACAAGATTATGAACAGTTGACCTTGCATCTACAAGGGTATGTAACTTTAGGCCAGTCTGAAATAGTCTTTTGTATTTGTTGTTAATAATAAGATTGATTTCACTTGTCTGCCACACACAATTTCTTGTGAGATTATTTTTATTTTTTAATTACCAGACAGCAATTCAGTACATAATATCCCATATTGCAGCAACCTTGGAAATGTTTACAAGGAAAGGGGACTCTTGCAAGAAGCTTTAGACAACTATCGCAGAGCTGTACGCTTGAAGCCCGATTTTATCGATGGATATATAAATTTGGCTGCTGCATTAGTAGCTGCACGTGATATGGAGTCTGCCGTTCAAGCTTATATAACCGCATTGCAATATAATCCCGTAAGTTTACCTCTTAAAATAGTGCTCAAATTAAAAATGATTATTGAACTCTCTTATTATTATTATTAGGACTTGTACTGCGTGCGCAGTGATTTGGGTAACCTGCTGAAGGCTTTAGGTCGCTTGGAGGAAGCCAAAGTAATTAATCTCTTGTGTATTTCATACAATGTTCTGAAAGATTAACAGATTAGATTTGTTCTTGTTACTTCTTAATAATAATTGTAGGCCTGTTATTTGAAGGCAATTGAAACATGTCCAGGATTCGCCGTGGCATGGAGCAATTTGGGCTGTGTTTTCAACGCACAAGGAGAGATTTGGCTGGCAATTCATCACTTTGAAAAAGCCGTCACACTTGATCCCAATTTCTTGGACGCGTACATCAACTTGGGCAACGTGCTTAAGGAGGCCAGAATATTTGACAGGTTAGTTAGTTCAATAAATATTATCAGTGTTTAAATTGTTTGTTTATGTTATTATTTATTTATTTATTTATTTGGGGTTTTGTGCACTGCGACCTGATTGATCTATTGTGCCCCCTTCCGAGCTTATAGCTCCTCCATCAACCCCAGTTCCTGAACGAATGTCAGGATCTTTGATGGGTCGAGGGCAGCTATGTCTTTGACATTCATGACATGCATCCCTAGGATGCTGCATCTTCTCCTGGCAAGGGCGATGCATTTTGTTAGGATGTGAGTTGAAGACTCCTCCTCGATCTCACAAAACCTGCATTGACTGCTGCTACAGATACCAATTTTGGACAGGTGGCTTTTTAGTCTACAATGTCCTGTCAGTAGACCGACAAGTATCCTTATCCTATTCCTGCCCATGGATTTGTTTATTTTGTAATTTGTAATGTTTTTTTTTTATTATTGGAGTGTGAATTAAACGCACGTAAAAAAAAATATATCGTACAATGTTATTAAAGAGTGTGCGAGAGTCACCATCTTGTTGGCGATGATAGCAAGAAGGATGATAGGGCATAATGCAAAACATGCAGCAGTTCAACCTCCTTTCATTTGCTCTCCATCTCTGACACAAATGTATGTATGTGTGTGTAAGGGCATCGCATTAGGTGTTGTAAAGTAGATGCATCTTATGTTTTTTTGTTTTTTGGTTCACCCGCCAGCATGCTTTTTTGGCTGTTCAAAACTTGGCAGCAATGTGTCATTAAACCAATTGATTTTCTGTTTTGAAGCTGTTAACCTTGGGGCAACCCTCGTATATTCTAAAAATATCTGTGCACATGGAAATCAAAAAATTTAGTTTCTTGTTTGATTCTGAAATTTCGCTGGTGGCCGCAGAACATATACATAGATAACGACATATATGTATATATATCCAGAAAAATAATTTCCCCCCCAGTGGAAATGACCTTGAAAATTGTATTTAGTTTATGTTATGTAAAACAAGATTAATTTATGAATATTTTAAAACTGTACTCCTTTTTTTTTACTAGGATATTAATTAGCAGGAGAAGTAATTAAATGTTTGTTTATCTTTATCTTTTTTGTTGAATTGTATATAGACAGAAACACTACGAGTAAACGAAATAATAGAAAAACATTTTTACTTCATGGCAAAGTATACAAAATCAAGCATAACAATTGATGTTCGACTTGCAGCTACCCTGTTGCAAAGTGTTATGAGAATATAATACAGATATTTGTTCTCACTTATTTCCTCTCTGCGTAGTGATCTGCCAATAATTTCCAATATTGCCAAAATGTTTTAAATTATTTTTCTAATCAATAAGATAATATATTTTGACTGCATTGATGCCATTTATTTTATAATTGCCTTGAACTTCAATATTAAGTCTAACATGCTCATTTTGTTTGCTACAGGGTACATAAATAATTTCTTGAAAATTTGCTCTTCAACAAAATTATGCACACCACATACGGTGTGTGTAGGCAGTTCACTCAAGTCATCTTGTTTTTTAATTATTATGAGTTTTTTCGAAAATAAAGTCGCCCAAAATGATTTTATATATTTGACATAAACTGTGTTTTGTGCTTTTATTACCCGTACTGACTAAATTGATTCAAATCGTTTTGCACTTTTAATAGATTAGTATCATGTTAACTGTTCCAAATGCAAGTAAGGTGCTGTAATTATAACAATGGACTGTCAGTGCATAGTTATTTATACAATTGTTCGTATTCGAGTAGACCAAGATAAGGCCCTCGAATACACGAAACCATATAGTAATAATTATGTAAATCGATATATGAATATATGGCGACATTGCTGGAAAAGGTAAATAAACAAGATGTTATTAAACATTAAAACCAAATGTTGACTGTACTAAATATTATTATATATTATATATTGTATTAAAAACAATTCTCTTTGATGGTTTAAGATCAATGATTAACAACGATTCCAAGGATACGCAATTTAATGTTGCGATGTATCTGTATTTCACATATATAGTAGCCTGATCGGAACGAAAGATTAACTTTTTGACTTATCAGTAAATTTTGAATTTTTTTTTCTAATATGCAAATTATGAAGAAACACTAAAATCGAATAGTTGGACTAAATCTCATCGGAAATATATTCATAAATATAATTTAATTTGGATAATTTGAAAACAATCAAAATAATAATCACTCCGGAAACATTAACAAAATTGTGAGGCATCATTTGCTAAAACGGTAAAATCGGTTAAAGCGCTAGATTCTTAAAATATTCAACATTTTTAATTTTGTTGAAATCTTTTTTTTTTAAATAACAATCTTCGTTATTTAAATTAGTCTATTAACAATCGAGTACGTTTATTAACTTAATTTATATATACTATTATATAAGTTAGTAAACGAACTCGATTGTTGATATATATATATATAATAATTTTGCGTTTAAATTTGGTTAATATATATTTTTATTATAAACATGTTATAATTAAACATGTAAGTTTGTGTGTTATTGAAATATTAATACACGAGTATGAGTGTTAATGAGGTGCAGTAACCTGTATATATTTGTTTTTTTTTTTCTTAACTTAACATACTTACCTCTTTTTTTCAGAGCTGTAGCTGCCTATTTGCGGGCATTAAATCTATCGCCCAATAATGCTGTTGTCCATGGAAATCTGGCGTGCGTTTACTATGAGCAAGGACTCATTGATTTGGCCATCGACACATACAGGCGTGCAATTGAATTGCAGCCCAACTTCCCTGACGCATATTGCAATCTGGCAAATGCCCTCAAGGAAAAGGGTCAGGTAATGTTTATTTGTAAAATTTCAACCAAGCTGAGTTGAATTTAATTGTGTTAATGCTTTACTCATTTGCAGGTCAAAGAAGCTGAAGATTGCTATAATACGGCACTGCGATTGTGCTCAAATCACGCCGATTCTCTCAACAATTTAGCAAACATAAAGCGAGAACAGGGATTCATAGAGGAGGCCACGCGACTCTATTTAAAAGCCCTCGAAGTCTTTCCCGATTTTGCTGCTGCCCATTCAAATTTGGCCTCTGTGCTCCAGCAACAGGGCAAACTGAAAGAAGCTCTAATGCATTATAAGGAAGCAATTCGGATTCAGCCAACATTCGCTGACGCCTATTCGAATATGGGAAACACCCTAAAGGAATTGCAGGATGTTAGTGGCGCCCTACAATGCTATACTCGGGCGATTCAAATTAATCCAGCATTCGCCGATGCCCATAGCAATTTGGCGAGCATACACAAGGACTCCGGGAATATACCCGAAGCGATTCTATCTTATCGTACAGCTCTCAAACTGAAACCTGACTTTCCCGATGCCTATTGCAACTTGGCCCATTGCCTTCAGATCGTTTGCGATTGGACGGATTACGATGTGCGCATGAAGAAATTAGTTAGCATCGTTGCCGAGCAACTGGAAAAAAATCGTTTGCCATCGGTGCATCCACATCACTCTATGCTCTATCCATTGACGCACGAGTACCGCAGGGCCATAGCCGCGAGACATGCGAATTTGTGTTTGGAGAAGGTGCACGTCCTGCATAAGCAGGCTTTTAGTTTCCAAAGGGATCTGGCCAAGGACGGACGATTACGCATTGGATACTTGAGTTCCGATTTCGGTAATCATCCTACCTCACATCTTATGCAATCGATACCCGGCTTACACGATCGCATGAAGGTCGAGATATTTTGTTATGCTCTCAGTCCGGATGATGGTACGGCTTTTCGTCAGAAGATCAGCCGTGAAGCTGAGCATTTTGTGGATCTTTCTTTGATCCCATGCAATGGCAAAGCAGCAGATCAGATTTACAATGATGGCATACACATTCTAGTTAATATGAACGGTTATACCAAGGGCGCACGAAATGAAATATTTGCCCTACGTCCGGCTCCAATTCAGGTAATGTGGCTGGGCTATCCGGGCACGAGTGGCGCAAGTTTCATGGATTATATTATCACTGATGCCGTCACGAGTCCCATGGAATTGGCCTATCAGTACAGTGAGAAGCTATCATATATGCCTTACACATATTTCATTGGAGATCACAAGCAAATGTTTCCGCATCTCAAAGAGCGCCTAATTGTGTGCGACAAACAGCAATCCACTGTGGTGGATAATGTTGCCGTCATAAATGCCACTGACTTATCGCCTCTGGTGGAGAGCACAGATGTGAAAGAGATCAAGGAAGTCATCAATGCAAACAAGCCGGTGGAGATTACCCACAAAGTGGCAGAGTTGCCAAGCACCACACAGATTGCGTCCATGATTGCCACGGGACAGGTGCAGACATCTCTGAATGGTGTCGTCGTTCAAAATGGACTTGCCACAACACAGACAAATAATAAGGCAGCAACGGGTGAAGAGGTACCCCAAAATATTGTTATAACCACACGTCGGCAATACATGTTACCTGATGATGCCATCGTGTTTTGCAACTTTAATCAGCTCTATAAAATCGATCCCCAAACTCTGCAGTCATGGGTTATCATTTTGAAAAATGTACCCAAATCCGTTTTGTGGCTTCTACGTTTTCCAGCGGTTGGCGAGCAAAATATCAAAAAATCTGTCAGCGATCTAGGTGAGTATTTGAAGAAGACAGAAGGCTAGAAGGCCAGCGTTCGATTTCGCCTATCAAACCAATATATTTGAAATTTACATTAAAACGGGGAGACAGAGACATGGCTACATTAAGTCGAGGACGTTAATGCGTTACAAACTTATAATATCATTTGAAAGGCATAATCAAATTTTTCCGCCCGTTAATACTGCCATTACAGTTCGAAACTCTGTTACCCCTCAACTAATGGAGACTGCATTAGACGGCATTAGATTATTTTCTACTTACACTTATTTTTTTTTATCTGACTGACAAATTTATTACTCTTCTTTTGTCTCACATCTAATGAAGTATACAACTAAAAATGTTTCCCGTTTAGACAAAAGAAAAAAATGTAAAATGTTCAGTTAAAACTAACTTCTATATATATATTAGTCAATTAATTATTGTACTGCATCTTTCTCATAAAATAGTTTTCTTACTTTTGTAGGCATTTCGGCGGATAGAATAATATTTTCGAACGTAGCTGCAAAGGAAGAACACGTGCGTCGTGGCCAACTGGCAGATATTTGCCTGGACACTCCACTGTGCAATGGTCACACCACATCGATGGACGTCTTATGGACGGGAACTCCAGTTGTTACCCTGCCCGGAGAAACATTAGCTTCCAGGTATATAGTATATTTGTGTAGTCGTAAAATATTATAATAATTATAATCAATTTAAATTTCAATTTCAGGGTTGCTGCATCACAATTAGCCACACTCGGATGTCCCGAGTTGATAGCACACAGCAGAGAGTCGTATCAGGAGATTGCTATTCGGCTGGGCACAGAGCGGGAATACTTGAAAGCCTTGAGGGCCAAGGTGTGGAAAGCACGCGTTGATAGTCCATTGTTTGATTGTTCACAATATGCCAAAGGCTTAGAAAATCTGTTCTTGCGGATGTGGGAGAGATTCAATAGGAGCGAGGAACCCGACCACATTTCGGCAGAATAGAATTATGAAAATTGGAAGAAAAAAAAGACTAAGAGAGCTCTAGTTCGCTGACTAGAGAGAGGGAGGAGCAGGAAGCGATGGATAATGTATTTTATTTAGTTTGATTTTTCTTTGACATATACACATATATAAATATATATGCATGTTTCTTAAATACCTAAATAAATAGTTCTGTATAAGAATCAAGTGAAGTTTAACTATTTATGTATTTACTTATTTTCGATCGATTATAGAACATGCTTTCATAACCAATTTGACCTATTAAAATAAGACGTTACCTTGTTTAAGAAATATAAAAAATAAAGTCGCTTGATATTGAAAACAGCATGTAAACTTTGTGAAACATACATATAAAAAAAAATTTAATGATCTTAATGTCGTTACAATTTAAATTTTTTCAATATGACGGGATTAAGCGGTTTAAAATTTAAAATTAATATTTTTCTCGAGTTTTTATTTATTTATTTTATTAATGCGGAACTATAACTGACAATTGATTAATACTTATTACAAAAAGTTTGGAAACAGTACGTAGTTGTTATGCAATAAAATGTAGACCTGCTTTCACAAAAGAAAAGGCATTTCATCATTTACTGGTCTTGAAACGCTAATCAATATATACTTTTTCTTGTTTAATTTTTAAGGAAACTAATGGTTAAAATTTGTCCTACATAAACATGTTCTTGAATTTGATTATGATATAATTATTTTAATCAAAAACAAAACATAAAATATTAATACATAGATTATGTTGCGGCAAGTGAAATTCAAGAAAAAATGATATTGAATGCTGCAACTGAACTTCAAAATTGCCGTAGTGCAACTTGAATAACGGATATCTAATCACATTTTATCGAGTAGGCCCAAAACAAATTAATTTTTTTTCTTTCTTTCTTTTTGAGAGTCTGCTGCAATGCGTTCAATACATAAACAGAGTCTGATGTTCCAGCATATTTGTATGTATGAATGTTTTTTTTGCAACAAAGGAAAAGTTATGTATCCAAAAACGTTGAATGCAATATAAAAAAGACGGGTTATGTAAATAATAATAATCTTTGTAAACAAAAATATTGTAGGACCATTAGCTCTTTTAGCTCTTCGTTATAATTAAAAATTTTATTTGTATAGTTTATATTTAATTTACAAATATATTTATTTTTTTAATTCTTAGACATATTTATATGATTTATGTTTTAGTCTTAAATAATTATTGTTGAATTGAATAATAATATTTAGGGTTATGAATAAGAATATTTATGTCTAAGTGCCGTAAACTAATAGTATCTATTGATTTCAACCGAAAACCGTTAATAACCATGTTGTACGACCAACGTTTGCATTACTTTGCGAATTTGATTATTTGTATTGAGGCAAGACCTGATGCCAAGCGAAAAGGACACACATAAAATCTCAACCGCGTGCTCCTGCAACAAAATGCACATCTCGAGAAGATTATCAATGGCCGTTGCTGCCACTGACGAGTTCTCATCCCTTAGGCATTGTATGTAGGCATTTAGAGTACACTGATTAATATCTGAATTTCCCGGATTGTGCTTCAGGTGTCGTATTAAAATTATAAAGGCAATGGATCTGATCTGTGCGCTGGGCGAGAATATCAAATCCAAGAGTCGCTCAAATAACTCATTTATAAATACAAATCGTTTGGATGTTAAACATTCCATTTCCTGCAGCGGCCCCAAAATCACATCCTCGATATTGGACTGCTTTATGATCTTGATCAAGTCTAGAAAATGTGGAGAGACATCTGTTAAATTTGCCTTGCTAGCCGCACCCAAATTCGAAAACGAAAACGATCCGCGGCCAACGACATCTTGAACATTTACTATACTATTCCCATCCAAGGGCTCTATATCGCTAACAACAGCTTTATTGGTTGCGGCTTTTATATCCAACGAATGGCCATCGAGTTCATATTCCAACTTAACTTCTTCATCATCGAGTTCCGATAAAGCATTCGATTTGTGCTGCAGCAAGGCAACAGCTTGAACCAAGGCTTGTAGCTTGCCAATTGAGGTATATTTAACAGCCAGTTCCGTCAGTATGCCGACATATTGCTCAATGAATAATAATGCGCTCGAGGGATTACAATTTATGTAGGATTGCAGGACCTGCACAAACTTGACGAGCATCTGACAGGCCTCCTTAACCGAACTGTGATGCTTGAAGAAGGTGAAGTAGCACGATAAAATCGATTGCATTTCATTCTTATAGGCATCATCGAAGATCGTGGGCTGCAGTAATTCCAATGTTCTCAGGATTTGCACGAACCGATGGAAATGATGATCCTCTCGTAGAGCCTTCATACTATTCTGTGCGCGTCCCTGCATCGCAGATGATAACACGCCCAAATGACGCAAAAACAGCAAGGGATGCGATGCAGCTAGCTTGCGCAAGAGGAGTTCTGTGTCCGCTGACAGCGTTTCAAAATCCTTTTTGGCCACAAGACTGCCCAGACAAGTGATTAAATTGTTCGATATTTTATCAGCATGGCAGCCCTTAAGACTTTGTAGTTTACATATTTGACCATTTAGTTTACAATACTTGAGAAATTTAATTCGTGGGTACATAATATACAGCTGTTGCAATACCTGATTCTTTAAGCTGTCGGCAATCGTACTCTTCTCCACATACTCCACAACTTTGACCATTAAACCCTTTCGCTTTTCTGTCAGTTTAAACAATAAATTCATGCGGAAGCATAACTTGTAATCGTAGCTGGCATTATTATCAGATTTCAGCTCTTCAATTCCTTCGGATAGGACAAAGTGCATAAAGGGCTCCAACTCTGAGGGCTTTAATTTGAAAAACGAATATGGCTGCATATTTTTTGACAAGTATTTATCTCGACCCTTCCATAGATTTGGATTGGTTGTTAGGGCTTCAAAATAATTCAGCACTGTATTGTAGTCGTAATCGTGTTTATATTCCTTGAATAAACATTCAGCAATTCCCTCGATTGTATTCCAATTGGTTTGATGATTTATCAGCGACAAGAGATAAAATCGAAATTCACTGCACGATTTGGAAAATAGAAAGCTTTCTTTTAAAAGTTTTGTGTGTACTATTTCAGGATCGGCCTCTGCAAGCCAATCAATAAATAAACCATTATGGAAAATTTTTGAAAAATTGTTTTGTTCGAGTGATGTGGTTGTTGTTGCTATTGTTGTTGTTACATCCTTATCAAAACTTTGTATCAGTTCTCTAACTACTTTCTTTTTCTCAAGCGTAGCATTTTGAATTTTTAGTTTTTGAAAGTGAAACTGATTTGAACCCTTCACCATAAACAATAAGCTTGCCAGAAACAGTTCGGTTTTAAAATCGCCCTTCAAAGCTGAATGCAATTGCTTTGAAAGTCGCACATTTTTTTTCAGCGTTTTCTCGATGCTGTGATAGGATTCATTAGGGAGCTTAACACTGAAAAACGCTCGCAATAAAGTTGCAGCGCACCGATTTACACAAATGCAATATTTACCATATTTTTTCTCATGTGTACACTCGAATGAAGAGTGAGCCACAACTTCGCATATGGATGCTACGAAGTCTGTGCTTTTGCCTGGTTTGACGACAAGATCCAACAGGTTGTGAATTAATTTTCGATATTCATTTGAGGTGTTTACATCTGGATTCGGAGTTTTAAGCATCATGGATATTGTTTCTTTCGATGGACATTTATTAGTCACGTTGGGCACAGATTCGGGATCATAAAGCACGATATGTAGATTCTCTTGAATTTGTGTATTAATTTTTGGTAGATCGGGTACGGTTTGTGAGTGGGAATGGAGATCAAGTGCCTGAACTGTGTAGTGACCATTTTTAGCTCCTCGTGCCTGTTGGATCTCAATCAATTGTGCCAAATATGCTTTATTGAGTATAGCATTTTTAACTAGATCAAATTGTTCCAATACGGCCGTATCCAGCATGGCTAGTAATTTTGACATTGAGTTTACGGGAGTTCCAAAATTTTGCACAAATAGCACTATTTGATCGGGAGTCAGATCATTGAGGGCCGCTTCGATTAAGCGATCCACAGAGGAACGAATCATTTTCAGTTTTAACCAGTCGGGCAAAAGTTGAATCTGTTCCTGGGGCATTGTGGGCAGAAATGCGACTGGTGCCGGTCGTCCCGGCGGAAACCAGTAATCGAGAATCGGTATCGATTCGGACATTTTTGCGTTCGAATAAGTGAGCAGTATGATAAACGCATGTATTATGTTTATATGCAGCGGCAGTTGGACTCCATCATCGAATTGCACCATCAATAGATCTGGATATTCCGTCCATTCGTATGGCTCGTGAAATTCACGCAACTTGATTATATAGTTGTTGAACATCACAAATAGACATTTCAATGTCTGAAGCCGATTGTCGTCAGGATTCATATCATAATCCTCCTGCGATATGATAATATGCTGAAACATTGTGCTGCGCTCAACAATTAATTGAGCCATATCGATGACGTGATCGAGCATTTCATTTACCGGATCGTTGAGAGTGTGCGCAGTAATGAATTGTATATAAGCCATAATGAGTTCAGGACAATTCTCGACTTGACAGGCAGCGCGCAGTTGAGGGATTATGTATATTTTGGCCTCCATGAAATGGGGAATTTGTTGAATCGATTTTAACAGCCATTCGTGTTCATATATGCCAACGTTTTTAAAAATGATCTTCAGGCCCGATAAGGCCGCAACTCTTGACTGACTGACAGTGGACGATAAACGACGGAATATATAGTCCAAAACTTCGCAGACAACATTATAATTATAGCTCGCGTCCGTTATCAGATTTCGAATGAAATTCACTAACTCCGCATCACGACTATTCTCCTCATTTATGCTGTTCGCATTGAATAGCAGAAATTCACACAAGCACTGCACGGGCAGATGACTGAAATCGCCCTCGCTATTTTGAACCAAGTCCGATAGCCAAGGCATTGACTGCGTTGTGCCCTGCCTTTGTATTATGTCTAGGAGTAAGTCGGGCTTGCGACAGCGACAAAACAAATGCCCCAACTTATATGTTTGATTGAGAAACTTGAGTTGTTCTAAAACTAAATTGGGTACTTTTCTAGGGTTTCCCATTGGGTCCATTAGCATTAGCTGGGTAATCAAAATGGCATTCTCTTCAGTAATTACAGCATGAGGTGAAGTTTGTGCGGCCAAATATGTTTCAAATTGCAGAATATGGTCGCGTTCAACGGTGATTATCTGAAATGAATGCATGAATGTATTATTCATGATGAAATAAATCACTTCATCATCATACCTGCAGCTCATCTTTCAGTGATATGCAATTGTTGAATTGACTTGTTATGCAGATTTCCATTAGCATTTTCATTGTTGGATAATGATCCCAGCAGAAGGCCCCAAATGTTGAGGGATTGTGTGCAGATATCATTAGTAATATTAGCCATGCCTTCCAATAAAATGCAATTATTGCTAATTTCGGCGGCTCATAGTCGGCTGGCAATCGAATGTTCTCTGGATGATGATATTCCGACATGCTAAACAGAAAGTCAATTATATCAAACTTATTTGCTTGTACTGCTGGATAATCGGTTGCCTTCATGCCGGAAACTCTTTTGATGACCAGTAATAAGATGTCGAATGTGTTGGCAATGGAGAACGGAATATCCTTTGTGATGCCAATCAGTATAATCCTCAATAGGGTCTCTTCGTGTATGGGTGTTTCAGATATTATTCTTAATATAGCTCCCCTCTCCGACTCCGATGGCCACTGATCGCAGCGGGAATACTGTTCCGGGTTATCGAGCAATAAAAGCTTATGTAAAGCCTGATGATATTCGATGCCTTGTATTTTGAACAGATTTGGAACTGTTTCGTACATCCAGGAAACAGAGTCTAATTGTATTTGAGACATCTGATTATAAAGGCGTATCAGAGCTTGATTGTCTTTCACATCACGATTGGTCTTCAGAGATAAGCTTCCCTCGCGTGCTTGTGGCGTTGCCGACAGAAACATGCAGAGGCACACAATGTCGACCATTGAATGGAAAATACGCTCCTTGAAGTCAAATTGTTCAATTTGTGGATTCAGCTCCTCCCGTTCACTTAAGAAAGTTTTACAAAACTTTAAGAGATTGACATCAAAGCGCAACATTCGCACCAGTTCTCTCAAAAAGACACGCAATGTCCTCAAACAATCATCTCGCTGTAACAGGAATTCCTGATATATTTCAGCTAGATTAACTGCCGATTGGTCAGGTGAAGTTTGAAACATAGTCGCTGTGAAGTAAAAGTGAAAGTTAATATTTGTGTGTTCACTGTTTATTATTAAAAATAATTTCTAAATTAAAAAACAACTAACTTTAAAAACTAAAAAGTATTTTTCTATCTTTCAGAATTATATTATTCTAAAAAATAAACTTTTTTGATATGGTAATCATAAGTGTGTTCAAATTAAATTGTATAAATTTTAAAACTATCAAATTTGTTTATATATGTAAAATCTTAACATATCCACATATTTCATCAAAAAACCATCCTGCCCCACTAAATTATACAAAATACTTACCTAAAATAAAACAAATTGCAAAACCGTTGGTATCATAGACACAATCTTCCATTTTTGAATATTAAAGTAAATGACAAATGGCTCTCAAAATAGGGCGATATCTTAATTATTATTTTATAGCTTAGTATTTAAAGGCGAGTATTGAAATTGCCAAGCTCTTGGCGTTTAAAAAATTAGAAATAAAAACATTAATATTCTACAAGTCAGCAGCTATTTCCTTAGTTTAAGTTGATTATCACTCAATCAATTAATCTGCACGAATACGAGATATTTGTCGACTTGAGGATTTATATGAGCTCCGAATTTGAAGGATATTATTTATAAAATGGTATATACATATTATAAGCTTTGTGCCTTACCAAGCATTCCCATGTTATTTGGATTCCTTGTGTTCGATAACTCATTTTGTACAACGAGTTTCATTATCGAGCCCAAAATGTCGGGCTGTAGATGTATCATTTCCTTGAGGCACGACATATAATGATTGATCAAGGGTTTGGTCTTTAATCGCATTTTGACCAACACTTGGAGAACTTCGTTGTCCTGTGTGTTTTTGCCCTTTATATTAAAGCATATATACGACAACAGTTGCTGGGCGAATTTAACAAGTTTGCCATTATGTATCCACAGCTCCAGACGAGATATGCTTAAACAACGGACCTCACCAATTCCCGCGCTGCTACACAAGAATTTTAGAAAGTTTCTCGTATAGTTATCCTGTTGTTGCCGTTTATTTAATTGATCACGAATAGCTTCGCTAACTAATTTATGAACCATATTATCAGGAAATCTTCGCTTGACAGCACAGATTGCATCCGTAGCTTGATCCAGTTCCCAGTTCAAGAAGGGACTTGCATCCAGGCTCTGGGTGGAGTTGTCTCCCGAATCATCATCGACTGTAAAGTTCTCCCGATGCGTTTGTCCAGGAGTCACCGCTGTGTTCACATCCCAACGTAGCAGACTCAAATGTGGAGTTCTCGTCTTGAATGCCGCACAGATATTTTTAACGAACGGAGCACAGTAATCATTATCAGCCCAGAAGCGTTCATTTACTGCATCCTCAATATATGTTTTGAGCAATACTTCCGGCCATTGGGCAATATCCGCAAATCCTCGAGCAAGCAGATTTGTGATAAGAATATGCAGATTAATATTATAGCGCATTTTCATATTCGTCTCCCGGCGCAAAAATGACAAGAGAGCATATGCAACCACATCATTGTTGAAAAAATTTGGCTGGACTTTTGCCACGAACAACAGCGTTAAATAAGCTACACTGTCCACCTTGGCTCGGGAGGCAACCGACGTGGATGTTGCATGCCGAATGACACCACAAATAATTCGCACAACTGCGTCATTGTCGCTCTGTTCGATGGCCGAGTAAATGCATTCAATAACATTGGACAGATCGCATTCTTCGGCCAATTCCCAGATCTCGTGCTGCACAGTTCCGCTTGTGCTGGGTGTGTCATCTTTCTGTACAGCACGAAATCTTTTGCTGGGATGATTAACGAGGCTCGAAGAAGCATCACGCTTTCTGTCTACGGAGCTCGAGCCGGTGCTTGCTATTCCCTTGATTGGTAGTATTTTCTTGGGATCATCCCGACCAGTTTTGGTACCAAGTGCAAATAATTCTGCACCTAGTAGTGCCTTTTTTTGACCCCTATTAACTGCGCCTGATTTATTACGATCCATATTGGTCTCTGTTATTTACTAAAATACCAACGAAATAGAGATGACAAATTTTAGGTTATGCTTGTTTATCTTGTGATCCGATAGTCACTGTAATCTTGGGAACTATCGTTTTCAGGAAAAAGTTGTATTAACGACTATATATAGCTAACAATAAACAAAAAGATATGAATTCATAAAATTTACCAATGCTTTAATCAATAAGTTATTTGGGGTTGCTCTCTATAACTACATGCAAAAATTTCCATTCAGCTTATGATTTAGTTAAATATTAATATTACTTTGCTAATTTGAAGTCTTGGTAAAAATAATTTTAAAAATCTGAATATTTTTTATGTTTGTTTTAAAATTTAAGCTGAGATGCGAGACTTGAAAGCAGAAAAGCCTTTCGCTTCAAAAGTCAACTTTCGAGGAACAGTGTCCATTTCCATTGCTACATAGTAAAAGCCGGATAAAAGATTGCTGTAAGAATATAGAGCATTTCCAAAAGAACAAAATAACAAAGGCAAAACAATTGGTACCCAAAATGTAAGTATATAATTTCATTTTATCATTATAACATTAGCTTAAAATAAACACATTATTTTGGAGGACTTTCAACGTAAACAGTTGTATTATCTACACCTAGGAATTGAGTTATACTTAATGCAGATAACATTTTCATCTGTCCCTGATAAAGAACATCAGCAATAATTTTCTCAGCATAAATAGCTTGTGTATTTTCCATCGATCGCAACTTGTGAGCAATTACTTTTCCAAAGTTTGTGAAATGATCATCCAACGGACCATCGGCATTTTTAAGCGCAAGTGAAAAGAGTCGATCAAAATCGATGTTCGAAATGTCGGCCCTGCATTTTCCTGGCAGCGTCGCTTCGTCATCGGATACCTGGGACGATGCCGATGACGAACGCTTCCGATTGCTCTTGATGTATTTGGGACAGGTTGGAACTCGTTGGTTTCGGCTTGTTTCCATTATATGTACGGTAGAGTTCATTTTATCATTTAGCGAATTTGTGATGGAAGGAGGGTTTAACGATTTTCTCCTTTCGGCGATAATGTTGTTCTTGGCTGGCATTATTACTTCAACTTCCTTAATGGATGCCTGATTATTAGAATTAACGGTTTGAATACTGATAATGGGATCAACCTCAACCTCTTCAAATAGATTGGCACATAAATCGTTGGCGCTATTGCTGGGCGATGATTTGTTATCGCTTTTTGGTTGTTTCGGCAAACTCTCCGCATCGGAGAATTCCTCACAAGCTTCCTGTTGCGCTACAGTGATGTCTGTTGCTGATGTCTTTTGTAAGGGTTGGTTATCTTCCAATTTTGATTTTTTTTCGGGGTTCTCCTCGTCCTTTAAAAACATAAGAGATTCAAAATATCTTCGCTTTGGACAGTATGGTTCATACTTTTCCCCTTTCTTCTTCACTTCGTTATATTTGCGAAGCTGATGACGAAATGCGCATCTCAGATTGTTAATCTTTTGCTTGGTCCTCTCAACGTTGTACAGTTCTCCATGTTTGGTGGCCACTGCAATTAATCTTATATACGCCTCTTGTCGTTTTGTTCTGTTTCGAAAATCCACCGAATCGGCTTTCCACAAGCACGGATTGCTCTTGTACTCATCGATGAAATCGTCAATGAAATCCATGTTTGTTTACTAATCCACCTGAGTTCCAAAATTTGTAGAACACTTTATGTACGATATAAATTAACAACTGTATGTTGCTAAAAGCAAACAATGATAGAGGTGGAGACATTTTACTTCAATTTATTATACTTAACAATCGATATTTGATTTTGGTTAGCGTAGATTTCGATACACTGGGATGGAATACCATATTTTAAGAAATGTGAACTTTGATTACCTCAGCGAAATCAGTTAATTCTTGCGTTTTAATTTCTCTATATCATAGATATCTATTTTACAGAAAATATTTTACAAAAAAATTTATTGGATTGACTTTTAAAATTAAAGTAAAAAGCATATAATAACAAATATTATGGAATATTTGTTTTATTCGTATTAGTTAAATTAGGTTGCCATAATTTTCGAAACTGATTTTTGGTCTCATTTTTTACATTAAACTTATTTTTTAATGAATTCAAAAAATTAGTTGTATTTATTTACTCACAAAATATATTTGTTGCACTGAATAAGAATGAAATATTTGGGTACAATAATTTTACATGCGATTTGGTGATATAATGTGCTTTGTAACTGTTTTCCGTGATTTCCACGATTTAAAAGTAGCATGTGTAAGTGACAGATACGATAAAATACTTTAAATGTATACGCAACTGTAAACGGCATTTGCAAAGTCCGTGTTCAAAACAATATATATTAATAATTTGAGAACCTTTAACTGAAATTTAACCTATTATCTTAATGAGCAAAAAAATAATTTTTACCAATTTTTGTATTTTGTAGTGCGTTACAAATAGAAATATCGTGTTCGTGCCAAAAAGTGTACACCCTAAGCTAATTAATCAAGAAATTAGTGTAAAAAACGTAAACATAACACATATTGTACATACCACAGAAACGAAATGGCAGATTTGGAGGCTGTGCTAGCTGATGTCAGCTACTTGATGGCTATGGAGAAATCAAAATGTACACCAGCTGCAAGAGCTAGTAAAAAATTAATTCTACCAGATCCCAGGTACCCCATCGAAATGTATTTAAATAAATGGTTGCATACCTTGTATGTATGTATGAATGTGTGTCATTTGATGTGTGATTGTGTATGCACGTATTTATGTATACGTGTGCATTATCCTCGGTAGTAAATTTCATATTTTCTCAAAAGTACTGCCCAATTTAGCTGTATGTATACAAATAGTCATTTGATATTGACGCACACATACATCACACATGGGAGCATATGTATGTACATTTAATACATGTTGTATACACTTGTCTGTAAATATGTATATATTTACATTTGTATGTATGCAGGTGTTTACTCACTGCAAATCAATATTAA
This sequence comes from Drosophila multiciliata, assembly GCA_037043605.1. NCBI lineage: Eukaryota > Metazoa > Arthropoda > Insecta > Diptera > Drosophilidae > Drosophila > Drosophila multiciliata. The sequence continues at coordinate 4,477,677 of JBAMBF010000589.1, forward strand.
GAACCATTGTGAAGCGAATATAATAATTTAGTTTTGAAATTTATACACAAATAAATACCCGTCGCTGTTATGATTACAGTTAGAAACATTTTATGCATCTTGTTATAATTTTATTAATATATTTGCATTGACATCAAATTTTTGCATATACCCTGTACCCGTTAAAAGGGTAAGATCACATAGATATCAACTCATGTCGATTCCCAACTTCCGGTATATATTTTTTTTAAACTAATATTAAATATGTGGCATATAATAAAACCGACTTAAAACCCATAAAACAGAAGTAGGAAGTTATTTAACATTATATTTTTATTATTAAATAAATTAATAAAAAAATAGTACAAAAAATACCCCAATAATACAGTTAAAACTAGATTGTAAGGCCTCTACAAGAAATCAGCTGTTTTTGTTTATGTTATTTGTTTTTGTGAAACTAAACCAATTAAAGGTTTAGTATTAATTTTGTTCGCAAGCTATTTAAATGGTAGAACTCTTTTTTTTTTAAAGTTTTTTACTTTAAATGTGTTTTTTTCACACTTTCTTATAGGGTCAGATTATAATAACACAAAAGTGTATAATAAAATTGATTGAATTTTATATCGGTACGAGAATCGGATGTAAATGCAATCCCAAAAAAAAAAACAGTCAACAGTCATGCGACGGCTGGAAGCTTTGATGTGGATGCAATGGGTTGCATGATATACATTTTAATTTTAAATTTGTAATAGATTGAAAATAAAACTTATATTTTAAATTTCAATATTAAAGTCGGTAATAAAACGATTAAATTCAAAGCTCGTAAAGCAAATAATAAAAATAATGTCATACAATTTTTGAATAAATTCCTTATGTTATGATATGAGGAGAGATCCTATTTTAAGGGAACCGGATTTATATATATAACAACTTTGCTTGAATTATACTACAGGCTTACTTAACAACGTGTAAATTATCTTTTCAGTGTACGGAGCGTTATGTATAAATATCTGGAGAAGGAAAACGAACTCAACTTTCACAACATTTTTAATCAAATTATAGGTATTTTGTGAATTATTAACATTGAAATGAACTGGATCCTAATGAACATTTTCCGTTTAGGTTACCTTCTGTTTAAGGACTTTTGTGAGAATGATTCTGAAGAACCTATACAACAGTTAAAGTTTTATGAGCAGGTATTCCTATTGACAGTGAAATGCCAATATGTGTATATTTGATCTTTTGCATATTCTTTAAAGATTAAAAGCTTTGAGAAAACCGAATGTTTCGAGGAGCGAAAGAAACTGGCTCGGGAAATTTATGATAATTTTATAATGGAAGAAATGCTGTCCCACACATATGTAAGTATTTAAGCTTGATAACTAGACTTAAAAATATATATAATATGTATATTTTTTTGTATAGGAATACTCCAAAGATGCTGTCGCTAGTGTCCAAAAATATTTATTAAAAAATGAAGTTCCTGTGAATTTATTTGAGGTAAGTTAACAAAAGATTTAAATTTTATTAAAACAAATTATCCTTTAATGTAAAATGCATTTGCTTTTTCATAGCCATATATGGAAGAAATATTTGGTCAACTTAAAGGGAGACCATTCAAAAAGTTTTTGGAAAGGTGAGCACGCAATATAAAAATTTAAGCATATATATATTATTATAAGTTTTGTCATTTTTACAGTGACAAGTTTACGAGATTTTGCCAATGGAAAAACCTCGAGCTTAATATACAAGTATGTAAGACAGTAACTGATCTTTGATACTCATAGTTATATTAAATACTTTTCAGTTATCAATGAATGACTTCAGCGTGCATAGAATAATTGGACGCGGAGGCTTTGGCGAAGTCTATGGTTGTCGAAAAGCCGATACGGGTAAAATGTATGCAATGAAATGTTTAGACAAAAAACGTATTAAAATGAAGCAAGGCGAAATGCTGGCATTAAATGAGCGCAACATGTTGCAAGCAGTTAGCACTGGAGTATGTCACTTAACTTAATTTCAATTCATCATACCTTAATAATCGCAACAATATTTCCATTATTTACTTAGATTGATTGCCCTTTCATCGTTTGCATGACTTATGCGTTTCATACGCCAGATAAGCTCTGTTTTATATTAGATTTAATGAATGGTGGTGACTTACATTACCATCTCTCACAGCATGGAGTTTTTAGCGAAGATGAAATGAAGTTTTATGCAGCCGAGGTAATCCACAATTATGTTTGTCAATAAATACACAATTGTAAATCTCAATATTCCAAAGGTCATTTTGGGTTTGGAGCATATGCATAAGCGCTGCATTGTCTATCGCGATTTAAAGCCTGCGAATATATTGCTGGACGAAAATGGACACATTCGAATTTCGGACTTGGGTCTAGCATGTGATTATTCAAGAAAAAAACCTCATGCCTCAGTGGGCACTCATGGATATATGTCACCAGAAGTATTATCAAAAGGAACCTCCTATGATTCGTGTGCTGATTGGTTTAGTTTTGGCTGCATGCTCTACAAGTTACTCAAGGGACATTCCCCATTTCGACAGCATAAAACGAAAGATAAACACGAGATCGATAGAATGACATTGACCATGGTATTCAAACATACTATACATAGATACAACTAAACTCACCTTATAATCACTTTTATTTCCAACAGAATGTTGAACTTCCAGACACATTTTCCGCAGAATTAAGGAATTTACTGGATATGCTTTTACAAAGAGATGTGCCAAAGCGTCTCGGTTGTATGGGCAATGGGTAAGTGTGAAAAAATACCTAGTTAAATGTGCTTATAATATTTAATTTACTTGTTTCTTTAATTTAAAGTGCCGACGAAGTTAAAATGCATAATTTCTTCTCCGGCATCGATTGGCATCAAGTTTATATTCAAAAATACACCCCACCATTAGTTCCACCACGTGGCGAAGTAAACGCCGCTGATGCATTTGATATTGGCTCATTTGACGAAGAGGATACGAAAGGCATCAAGTTAAATGATAGTGATTTGGATCTCTATAAGCATTTTTCATTAACTATATCCGAAAGGTAAATATACTTGCATCTGGATGGACTAGATAATGATAGCAGAACTATGCTGTGAATTCATTGAAAATTACATTCATAATTTGTATTTAAAATTATTTTTAAATATTTTTATTCTAAAACATTAATTAATGCCTATTCTGTGTTTGTTTAGGTGGCAACAAGAAGTGTCTGAAACTGTATTCGAAACAATCAACGTGGAAACTGATAAAATCGAGCAAAAGAAGAAATCGAAACAAAAACAACATTTTGATACAGATGAAAAAGAATCGGATTGTATACTGCATGGGTACATAAAAAAATTGGGAGGATCATTTGCATCTTTATGGCAAACTAAATATGCCAAATTATATCCAAATCGGTATGGTATTCAAATTACTTTATGTATTGGGAAAAATAATAATTTATCTGGTTAATTCTAAATTCATAATTTGTTGGTGGATACTAATAGGAATAGTTATAATACCTTAATAACAATAATTATATTTTTTATTGCAGCTTGGAGCTTTACTCAGAGAGTGGCAATAACAAACCCGAGCTTATATTTTTGGACCAAGTCGAGGATATTTCACCAGATTTCATTCAATATAAAAATGAACAGTGTATTCAAATCCGTGTTAATGATGGCAGTCGAGATGGTAGAATTATTTTAACAAACTCGGTAAATGAAAAAAACAAGAAATCATTTTGATAAGTGTTATTCATGCTAATTATACATATTGTATTTTAAAGGATGAAATTGGCTTAAAAGAATGGTCATTGTCCTTGAGATCAGCCTACAAAATGTCACAGGACCTTCTGGGATCAATGGCTAAGAAAGCTGGGAAGATTTATGGAAGTGAGCGCGATGCAAACAAATCATTGTACATTCTTGGAGGGAACTGTTCTACAAAATCTTCAAATGGCTCTAATTAAATACTAGATCTAATGACATTTATTATAACATAACTTATAATAGGTTTCCTGCTTTGAAACTCATCAAATCAAACATAGTTTCAATTAATGCAAAAAAATCCTAATAAAATACATCTTGGAAAATCATCTAAATAAAACAGGATGCATACTGGCGAATTTGTAAAAGAAATCAACATATTTATTGGACACACCCACAAAAATACTTCATTATTCTTGATTGTTTTTATTATTATTTAATTTTATTATAATGTATGTACATTGTAGAAATACTTATATTCTGATTAAAACTGTCAACCGTAAAGCATGCATTTTTACATATATACAAGCTATCATTTATAAAACACAATGGGAAGTATCAATTTTACCGAGACTCTGACCGACTGCCGATATTGCGCTTCCGTATTAGTACTTGTATGTATATTATTATTTGGTGTTTTTAGTTGTAATAGAATTAAAGAAAAATCTTATGTAGCCGTGTATTCTATCAAATCAATAAAACTACGAAATATAAAAAAATTAAACATGAGCTAAAGACACTTGTTAAATGTACTTTAAGATTTCATCACTGGAAATTAATTTACGTTTTCTGTATTTAGATTATCACTGGAAAGTTGGATTTTTAGCGACCAGAGCCCACTGTAGATTTGAGATTTGGGATGTAAATAATAAACAGTTGTTAAGATTTTATTGCAATTTTTATGTATACACTTTATTCCAATTTTTGCATTCTAAAATAACTCCATGTGGGATAAGAGTTGGTTTCGGCATGTTGCATGCATTTACAAAACTTCCCTAATTCATTTTGAATGTATGGGATATAAATACTTAGTATTTACCAAACATTTCGATTTCATTTAGCTAGCTGATAAACTCCACCGGAGAATAAAAGTTTGTGTTCACGAACTTTACGTTGCAAAAAATGTTTGAGTTCATCTTGAGTAAACTCGACTCCTCCGCTGTGGGAAGCAAATAGCTTAAGCATTTGATGAATTCGATCGATCGGCATACAATCTAGATTTGTTAGCATGCCAACAATATAAGACCAGAAAACCTTAGATAAGAAGATAAATTGTTATCAAGTCTTTTAAGAATATCAATAATATGTTGTAGGGTACTTGAAGTTCTTCTTCTCTTTGATCACTGGCCGATGCCATAGCTGATTCCAAGTCCTCTTCGTCGGCATCTGTGACATTCATCTCCTCAAACTGTGTTTTCTCCGATGCCTTCTCCAGGAGTGTGAAAATACCGGGTTCTGTCTCTGATATCAGACCATGATTTTGCCAAAAGCTCATTCGTCTCCTAAGCGCAGATGGCGGAACTTTAATAAGGCCACTCAATTCGTCCACGCTCCACTCATCTATAACAACGTAAAGTTTGGTTTAAGTATTACACACAGATATCAAAACCGATATATAGCTATAACTTTATACTTTTATTCTGGAAGTGGTAAATGATTACTGCTTGTGTTGGCGGGACAGTCATCTCCAATACTCTCTCGCCGATTTCGATGACTATGTTGACACGTCCGGTCACCGGGCGCCAATTGAGCGTGCGGTTTCCCTTGTAAGATTCATATGCTTTCGTAAATTTTTTAAATTCGTTTTCCAGCTCCTCGGGCAGCTGTAGGCTTTCCTTATTAAATGATGGCCAAAATTGCGCCGAAATTATCATTGACGAAATGTCAAATAGTGGAGCTTAAGGAATCAAAAGTATTATTTCTTTTATATAGAAGTATTGTAAAGTTATTAGTTAAAATTCCACTTACTTTCATCACAGTTGCCATTGCTGTGGATGTGGGCATTAATGCGTTTTGAATCGGTAACATCCTTTAGCATAACCTCACAGCTATGTAGAAGCGATTCACCGAATCTGATTTTAAGCAATTCAAGATTTCGGATTTCTTTTTCCGAGTTAAAGTCAAGCAGCGACAATAATCGATCAGCCATCAAGTTGCGATATTCAACCATAAATAGCTCTTTACTTCCATATATATCGACCACCATGGATATAATATCGGCAGATCGAATAATTTTCGAGCTACTTAACTCCAAGACATCGGGATCAATGCCAAAGGGATCTGGTTCCCAATTTTCCCAATTGCTAAATTCATTAAGGCCAGCATCTTTGCCATCTTTGATAAATTCTCCCTTGGCCAACTCTTCGGAAAGGTCCGTTGGACCCTCCTCTGTTAAGCCAGTAACAACACGTCTTACAGTATCATTGCGCTTGCGTAAGTAATCTTTGATTGGGGCCGTAACTATTTCTAATATCACTCCTGTGTTATCTAAATGCCGAATGGCTTTAATTGCTGCAACATATCCCGTCAATATATCCATAGTATTAACACCGGGATGCAAAATCCTTGCCTCCAGCGAACTTCTTAATGATTCAGTTAACAGAACTCTCATATCGATTTTCTCCATACAAATCTTTAAATCGTCTATGGCAGGCGTTGAGTCGGGATAGTCTAAAAAACATTATATGAAATGTGAAATTTATATGACAATTGCATGATTAAACCAGGTTATATTGCGTACTAACCTATAATTATACTGAAAAATTGACTAATTACGTTTTGTGCAAATGTTTCATACATAAAGTATGTTAATTTCACTTTAAAAGCCTGCACAGACTTTGGTATTATCTCTCCAGAAAAATCATCATTCGATTTACATTCTGAAAATATTGTAGTCAACCAGGTCATAACAATCTCGTTGATCCACTGTGGAAAAGTTATTTTTCTAATAGATTTTTAATTAGATTTGAGGAATTTTTATTACCGCTTCTAGTTTTTTGAGGTGACTTCTGTCAAAAATTCCCAAGCAAGTATCGTTGATATGTTCCTTGATTTTCTGCTTAATTAAAGCTGTCAAGGCACTTCCTGCTAAACGATCAATTAAATCCATCTTTGCCAATTTTCGATTCGTTTCATTCACCATTTCAGTAAGTTTTTGACAACAGCATTGTTCGTGATCGAAATTACATCCGACACATGGAAGCTCTGAAAACACTTCAGAATCTACAAAAATGTTAGTTATCACATTATAAATTTACATCTTTTAATTTATAAAAAAAATAATCATACCAAGTGTGGTCGATGATAGACTTGTATCCTTAGTAAAGAGTCGGAAATGTACGGCGTAAAAGTCGTCAACGAAACTATTAAATGTTGGCGCCAATTGCGCCAGCAAAGCATTATGCAAATTGGTCTTGCTCTCGCCCGACTTTGGAGAAGCCTGTGCGTCTTTGTTTAAACGTGCTAAATTGGGCTTTGTTTGCTCTAAGCACAGATAGCCATCAAAAAGTTCATCAACTGCAGCGATAAATTTGAAGAATAACGCATTTGAGTCGGTGAGTGCTGGAATATTTGAAGCTGCCTCCGACTTTGCCTTTGTGGATTGGCTGTCTGAAGTGAAGTGTTTCCAAAATCTTGGGGCAAGCTTATTTCGAATGGTCGACTCAATTTCCATATCCAAAAGAGTTGCCAGTGTTTCAATGCCTCCCAGCTTGGAAAGTTGCCGGTAAGCATTATCAAACAATTCATCATCAATTGGCTGTGGTGGTAAAGTTATCTACCAAATTTGATGTAATGATTAAACAGCTGAGTAAAGCACAAAAAGGACAACTTACTTTTCCATTTAGAATTGGAAATATTTTCTGTACATCTAACCACAGATCATTTAAATCGCTCATTTTCACTTCGTATGAATAAATTTCTGTACATTAGTGATGCTCATATTATTCATATCGATATAGGAAAGGTATCGATATAAGAACAACAATTATTTAAGTGTAATAGGCAAGTGCGTTTTGGAGTGAATGTATGGAAAATTATACAGATGGGAAACTCACTAAAATATTTCAAATAAATGGTGGGGGTCTAGCAATTTTTTTCAGTATTAACACTAGCACTACGGAAATTTACTTGATCTTTTTATAATCAAATACCGAGAATCTTAATTAGTAATTGAGTCCCTTCAAGTTCATTAAAAATTTTACGGTCATAATCCTATAATAAAGTTGTCACACTTGGAGAATTATTAGAAACCTCATAAAATTTACGACGACCTCGGTTAATCACATTTGATTAAGATTAAACTTTCCCATTGGTTTTTTCATACTAGAGTTGTATGCAAGGTTTGGTCGCAGGATGCCATCCTTATGATAGCAGGGGTATGCGGTCATATGTTCCACATCCGGTAAAATAGGACTAGGACTTCGTGCAGAACTATTTCTTTTATTCAAGTCAATTCCGTCCAAGAATTCTTGTTTTTGTCACATTCTTCCAAGTTTTCGTGGTTACTACTAGATCTTTTGTAAAAAAATATTTTATGTGATTATGCTAAAATGATATTCTTGTTGGTTAACGTTGCGTTTTCTTATAACGATATCTGAAAAATTGATGGTCATTTTGTGTAACTGACACTATATAAATCGGGACAAAAGCATTACAATATTTTCAAATAAAATTCAATGTATATCTTGAAACAATATGTATATTTGATATTGTATCCACCTATACAATATCAAATATATTTCCGCTGTTTTAAAGTAATTTTTTTATGGTATTTTTCCGGATTATTGATAGTCTTTCTAGATCTCTCCCATCTCGCGCTCCATGGCAACTGCGGACTTACATCACAATAAGCATTATAGCTTTCTAGAGTTAAGTGGTTGAAAGAAAAAATACTGCTATACCAACTGCGTCCTGCGGGATATTATTGATTATATTGAATGGATTGACACAGAGTTAAAAAATGTTGATACAGACGATTCAGAAAAATGAAAAAGGCACTGTAAATAAGGGAGTTTCAGTAAAATTTTATTTTCTCCTGAATGATTAATAAAAATAAAAGAAAGAATCGCAAAACATTTTATTTATTTACATTTTCTGTAGCTATGGAAATATGTACAAATTGAAAGGTATTTACAAAATAGGTGAAATACAAATGCAGAAAAACTGAAGCATAAATTTTATGATTTAATTTTTTATACAATTGTGAACGTCATATATTATAAGCTATTATTATTTAACATTTGATCTAATTCCTAACAACCTTCAATTGTTTATAGTGTTGGAAAATAGTCGAACCACTTTAAAAATATTTGTTTTAAAAATGTATTTGATTTTAAAAAGTTATTGGCGCTTTAATCGGCACAATTAATATATCACATTTTTAAAAAGAAAACAATTTAATAATTTTGCGTACAAATTCAACAATATATTCATGTAAATTTATTGATTTAAAATACTAATTTGCGCAAAAACTTTTCAGGAATATGAAAACATGATCAATTTCGTAGACCCGGGCAGGTGTTCATATAACAAAAACTCAATTAACGACCTGTATGCTTTTAAAGCTGAGCTTTTGTGTTTTTTTGTTTAAAAGCTAAAGCAGTGTTTATTATTGTGTCTTCACAGTCTGCAAAGGTACGAGTTTCTTACAACCAACCAATACAAATTCGATAGCTTTGAAATTAAACCTTAACCTATGTGCCAATGAGTATTCAAATTAATTTTCAATGTGTGGACAAATTGAAATTAAATGGAAAGGAAAAATTGTGGAATTTAACCAACATATGCAAATGGTGGATATGGGGGTGGATAGAAGTTTGGAAATGATCCTGAATTTTGAATTGGAAGAGTTGCTGTTATTAATTTAGTAACTGCCGTTGGAACAATTGAAGTTGAAAATATGGTTGTGAACGCCGTTTTTGCACCAAATGTTAATTTCAGAATTTTGCTACTTGTTGCTGTGACCAAAGTTTCATAAATTTGTGTAGATGTAATTAACTGTTGTTGGGGTAGGCCTAGCAGTGGATTATAAAATGGATTTATTGGATATTGTGACATTTGTGGAATTTGAACTGTAGACAACTCAGTAACATATTCAGTTTTCTCAACAACACCCACAGATTTGGACAATGTTCTTAATATGCTATTGGTTCCTCTTACAAGAGGTACTATGTAAGACTCCCAAATTGTTTCCAGTTTGATGATTGGACGTGTTGAAGTTATTATACTGTTCGGTTGACCCATTAAATTAATTTGTGGAATTTCTGGCTTAATCAATTGCTCGGGGCTATTTAACTGAACAAGGCCATTAGCATTTGTCGAATTTTTGATACCCGCATTAATATTCTGGTTTGGCTTCACGTCAAATTGTCCAGCATTGCTTTCATCGCCGAATTCAAGGTCCAAATTGATTTCAGAACCAGCTTCATCTAAATTACCTTCAAAGTCTTTGAAGTTTTGTGATGGAACAAAATTGTCTCCGGATGGCGAAACTGTTTGAGTAACAGTTAGAAAACTTGTATAACCATAGGTTTGGACCAATGTTATTTGTATTGTCTCATTTTTCTTTTCATAAATGACCGGTAAGACCTGTGTTTTCAGTTTGGTCTGCGTAAAAGTGAATGATTCGGTTATTGTCTCCAATTCCGGAGTCTCAAGGTTATCTGTGTAATATACGGGCTTTAAAGTGGTTATACTTCCATCCAAAGATGGTTTCGTTAACTGCGAAGTAGAATCTAAAATGTTTTCCGTCAATGGACCATCATCTGCCGAATATTCTTCAATCTGATCATTTTTTAGCAATCTCTCTATAGTGGAAGTAATGGTCAAAAATCGAGTTTTTTTGACAACACCAGCCTGGAATAAAGAGCAAACTTATGTTAATACGTAATTAAGAAATCTATATAAGACGATTAAATATATATATATATATATCAACAATTACCTGAAATACAAATGGACTTTTGATTGTTGCAATTTCATAGTAAGTGTCATCAAAATTATTTGGTGTTGAAATTTCGACATTCAAAGTTTGCACAAAGTTAGCTGATTTAATATCATCATTGTCAGAGACAATGCTGTTTTGTGAACCGACAGCATCCAAGTCTTTTGATAGATTGACAACCTTCAATATTTGATTGCTTTCGGGCGTATCCAAAATGGTATCGTTAACCTTGACTACATCACTTTGTGTATCGCTTTTCGTAACATTGCCTGAAGCTTTTCGTATATTCACTTTTGGCTTGGGCGATGACTTGTATTGCCAGCGACCTGGTCGTCTGTTTAGTTTCAGAGTGTTTCCCCCAATGCTTGTACTTAGTATGCTATCCTCAACTGGTGAATTACTCTTTGTGCGAAACGAACGACGAGCAAGTGACTCCGTTGACGATGGCGTTATTTGTACGCTGCTGGAAATCTGGATACTACTACTACTGCTTTTATGTCTCCTGCAAACAAAATATATTTATGTACAAATTACAAAAACTAATAAACCAAAATCTAAGAAGGAAGTGCTTCCCAAAGTTTAATTACCTCTTTCCCTTGTGTCGCGACGATTTTCTTTTTTCGCCAGTCACGCGGCTATTTTTTGAACGATGACCTTTTGAAAACCCATTTTGTGCGGTTACTGACTCTACCGTCAATTTGTTAGATTGTATAATAGATGGGGTTATAGTTTTCAACACTCTTGCAGATGAGTGCAGGCGTGTTTTACTACGCCTCTCAGTGCTACTTGTTGACTGAAGGCCAAGCGATTGTTTGCTCGAAGGCTTAATGCCACTCTTTTTGGACAACAGTCCGGTTGAGTGGCTATAATTGTTATCTCGCTTTGACATATAAATCTTCTGCCTATCCGTATCAGCACGTGATTTTAAATTAACCAAACGAAACGTTTCTTCCACAAACTCTTCGGGCTGACGCGAAAGTAGAGCGTATTCGGAATAGTCAAGTGTTTCAATTGGTGTGCTCAGGGGACTAACTTGATTTTTTGTGGCAAACGTTAAATTTGTTGCCGATTCCACCTTTGAACTGGTTACAATTAGTGGCGTCGGCTTAATTGCAATACTACTCGCAACAGTTTCCTTATGGTGCGGTCGGGTCTCAATAATGTTGATTGATGGACTGTTTGTCTGGTTGATCGAAAGTTCTGTAATAAATAAAAAACGTTTACAATATAAGCATTATCCATGATAGATGATTCTTTATTAATATAAAATGTTCTACTTGCATGCCTCAATAGCATCAAATATTTGCTATTTGGGTACTCACCAAATTTAGGTGAACTTTGTGGTGAAAATACCATAACTGTATTTCCAATTGTAGTTGTAAAATCCAAAAATCCATAGACCGTTTGCGTTAATTGCGGTACATCAGAACCAGATGCTAAAAATACGATTACATTTTAGGTCTGGGAGCAGGGTATTTTCGAGTCGGACATACTCGACTTGAGCCCTCCTACTTACCATAACTGATCAATACAATAGCAAACAAATTAAAAAACATATTCAAACATGAACTTCTCCAGGGGACTTCAAATTTACAAATCCCAATCATTTTGGTTTTGCTTTAATCTGAGAGATAAAAATTAAATATTAATAATTGTTTAATAAAAACACAAGCAATTCGAGTTAATTTATTTGTTTTTGTTTAAGATACAATCAATATTTACATTTTGAAACAACTTTAAACCACTTGAACACGTCACGCATTTTATTACAAAAGCATAGTGCTCTATGCAAGGGTAACAAAACAATGCAACAGATGAATAAATGCTGGCACTACATGCAAATACATATATATGAATATATATATATATATATATATATTTATCTGTACTTGTATGTGTGTATCTATGAAGTTATGTTCAAACACCTCATTGTTACCACACTCACACATTCACTAGTATGTAAATATACATTCAGATATACATACAAAAATATATGCTTGCACAAAAATAACGTAAGATATTAACTACGGATGCAATTATGTATAATTAATGAACAGATTTCACAAAACTAAAATAAATTTAACTTTACATTCACTTATGTACATACACATTGCATGTCTGTATATATGAACATATATACTGTAAATTATACTCACTAAAAAAATAATCACATATTGTTAAAAATAAAAAATAAATGAATAGAAATATATTATTTTATGAAAGTTATTTAAAATATACCTGGCTTTTTTGCACAAATTAATGCAGACATATAAAATATGTATAAAATTGTATACGGGTATAAACATACACAGAAAACACCATCAAATAGTATAATAGTGGTCCCAAAACTGGTTGTGTGTTTACCAAAAGCAATGCACACAAGGTGCCAGCCAACTCCTAAGAAACAGAAGAACGCCGTGATTGAGTTACATTTGCTTTGCCACCAGGGGCACTCATGCTATGAAACCAGTTTTTCTTTTGTACAAAACTGTCTGTAATTTGTATGCAATATTTTCTTGATTATTTTATATTTTGAAAAGCTTAACGAACTGCAATAGCATTTTTTCGCAATATTAGATGATAATTAAGCAGACATTTTACTTATTTGCTGTAGTTTGTCATTAAAAACCATTCAATGTCATATGGTAGGGTGTACCAAACATGCAAAAAAGATCAAGCACAACAGAAGATACGGTCTTAATACTATCATCTACAGTTTCACTTTCACTTTTAGCTGAATTTGTTTCTAACTAAAGTGGAACTGACGCTTTATTATTAATATTAAATTATATTAATTTTAATTTATAATTTTTCGCTGGAAATAAAATATTTTTTAGATTTTACAAAAATAAAAACTAATAAGCAATGAGGAAATTATGTTATTAAATAAAAATCAAGAGAGCATATTATAGCATATGTAAAAATTTATTTAAAAATGGTGCACAAATGCAGAGTATTGGATGACCACACAGACATGACCACGTCCAGAAATCTAATGTCGCTGTAAAAGGTCCATTTGAACCGCTCCTCCATCCCATCAGACGAAAGTATTAGAGATGTATATCCGTTGCATTTTACCCTAGTATTCATTGACACATTATTGGCCCATTTGAATCTGACTAAAAAAGCAACCACGACCAAGAATGTAGAGGTTAAAGGGTTCCATTTTGTATTAGGGATTTAGAAGAACTCTTAGACCGCAGGCGAAGATCGCCTCGTCTAGCAATAAGCCTATATATTTAACTGCTTGTGTAACTTGAGTGTGTTTCAAAGAAGTCATCTAGGTTCGTCACTTTTGAACGATCTAATCTTTGTCTGACGTTCAATGGAATCGTAGTGAAAAAGTAAAACATATTTGAAAATCAAGAATGAAGATGAAGAGGATTTAAAATAATACAACCTTATGTAAATAAATCTTAAATAAATTATCAAATATCTTTAAATATATGCAAAAATGTTTATTTTATATTAATACAAAATATAAAACTTTAAGATCTAATAAAATAATTTGCACATAAACATTTATTAATTTATTTTATACCATTCCAAATCATCCGGTTTGTGGGAAGACGGTGGATTTATGATTGTTTGGGCGTCGTTAAAAATATTGTTGCAAATATTATCCCCAATCTGAAAAAATATATATTATGCAGAGACTTTAAATATATAAAGATCTTAACGAGTCGATTTTTTTAATAGAAAAAAAATAATTGTAATATTCATTATATTGGGTGAAGGTGAAAATCGAAAAAATATATAATTTTTCTTGGATTTAGAAACTGGAAAAATCAAGATATTGACGATTTTCCAATATCTTAGAATTTTTTTCTATTATTAAGAAATTAATTTCTAAAGAGTAAAAATGCAAACAATCAAAAAAAAAAAATATTCAAATTTCATAAAATAAGTAAAATTTACTGGCTTTCCTTTATATTAGAGTTTAGATGTCTTCTGTCTTAAGGGGGGACGTCACTTAACTCGCGGATTCGAATTCCCGTGATAGAATAAGTTCTTTCAAGTTTAATTATACGAATGTTATAAACGATGTAAATTAATAAGAATAAAATGAGAATCAAAAAGTACATACATACATAACAACTCCCTGCAAATTCACAGTGAAATTTAGAAATTAATATCCTAGTATTTGGGAAATTTCAAAAAATTACCTTTTGAATCTATGCTGATTAATCAATTAAGTCGATTTTAAATGTGTGCGTCGACGTTAAACCCAAATGGATTAGTTGTTTACTATGCCATTCAAATAAAGGAATGAACAGACTCAACGTTATCGTAAATCAGATATGGGTCCACCAATATGGGTTATCCAATCTTGGAATTGCAAAAACGACGGAAGATATAGATCTATGCTCTGGATACCCGATGTGGCTGACCTCTAGAATTCTTATATGCACATGGTTTTAGCCTGTCATTAGTAATTTTGCTTTGCTTTAGTTAATTTTCTTAACATTCCTATTATGCGATAGGTTTTGGTGAATATTTACCTGAAGAGACGATACTAAATTATCAGGGCAGTCTAGCACGCTTAGTCCAGATTCTAAAATATAAAAAGAGAAATGCGGATAATCATTTGATAAATCTCATATTATAGGTGTAATTGAATGTGATAGTTTGATTTCTTGAAAAATTAATTCCAATAATCATTAGAAAATTATGTGGATTACTGTAGCGCACTGTTCTTACGTATTCTGGGATCATTCCATGAAGTCGTACGATCAATATGATTTATAAAATAAATATCTCCCGACTCGGTAACAGCTTGTTCCCAACCATCCGGTAGTGGGCCAATAAGGTTAGTAATTGTCGGTGTGCTAGTTTGCTTAGTTGGTTGTAAAATATCTGCATAAAGAGTAAATAACAAATATAAATTGGTAGGATTCTTGTTGTTGTCATAATCCCATATGGATTACGGATGTAATCGAAATATATGTCAAAGTGCCCGGTTTAATTTAGGTCTCTATAAAGGTAGATAAAGCAGAAAATTGTTTTCAAACATTAGTAAGGGGGGTGTGTACATTCATTTTCACGCAACCAATTTCTACAAAATTACATCTTACAATAGTTTTTAAATTTTGGGCCAAAATAAATTTTTATATTAATAATCAATAAAAAAAATAAAACTTTTTTTCTTTTTTGAACAGGTAAATGAATTTCTAAATAATCGGGCACTTTACATATCAAACAAATAAAAAATAAATAAGAATAAAAAAAGTCGTTTATTACATACCATTTGGCTTTATCCGATCGACAATAGCTCGTTGTTGTTGTTGTTGGCGAAATTGAATTCTTGGATCCTCCCATTGCGTTGTTTTTGTGGTGTGGCTAAAAAAGAAAAAATTGATGGAGCAGCATTCAATATACAAAATTTAAGATTCTAAGAAACTTAAATAAAAAAATCATTTGCTAAATAGTTTGAGCAATATGTCGCGAGAGCTCGAATAAGAGATACCCAGTTGCGAAAAAAAATAATAATAATAAAATAACCGCTCAGAACTTTTTCTTTCAAATAAAAAAAAATAAAATATTATTTTCGCAATTTTATAACGAGTCGATTTTAAATATACTGTTTAGTATTCATCCTATAAATAAAAGTTAGTTCTACTGGAATTCTGTTTAATATATTGATATAATAATAGCACCACTTACGCCTATTTCAGAAAAAGCTAATTTTTTTTTAATTTTTATAGTTCTAATTTTACATTTGAAAATTGTGCTATTATTTGTTTTTGTTTTTTACTGTCGCCCAGTTTCATAAATTTAATACAAAAAAACCAAATTTAATTTCAATTAGGAGCGCAAACTGAACAGAGACTCATTTCTTGTGAGAGTGGAGCTGGTATTTTATTCGCCACTGATGTTGTCTTTTAAACATGCTCGCATATACTTAATTATTTATACATAATAAGGCAAATAGCTAATTTTATTGCTTTCTGAAATCGATACATATCAATACAAGATGAGTTATCGATTAAATTTAATAAACTTGATCGCAGATTACTTGACGTGAATTTAACTTTAAATCTCTTACTCTTATAGTCGAATACATCGAATCGATTATTGATAATAATCAAGAATACCTGTTGCACATTTTTTCACAGCTTCATAATCTACCATTTACCAATTGTCAATCGGTACAGGGTATAAGATGGCAGCAGACAACAATTTATTAATAGCTTTTGTCAAGCAGATGATATTTGTAGCTAATCAGGTTTAGTAATTGGCTACTTACTTTAGGCAAGTAAATATCAGCAAGAATGCAGAAGTGTGTGCAAGTTAGTCAAATAAGAACAAAGGACCTTTTAGATATAATAGCTGTGTTAACACTTAAGTGCAAAGCATTTATTTGCAGCTGCTTCTTCGTACTCACTTTAAATAGTAAATTTGACCATCGTTAGTTTTAGCTTGCTCCCAGCCCGGAGGTAGGGCACCCAATTGACTCTGTAGCTGAATGGGGCTAACAACGTCATAGGACCTCTGCTTTTTGTGTATGGTCTGTGTGGATAACGAGGGGGCATCCTGCCCCTGGCCCATACAGGTGTTGATGACATCCTCAATGTTGTTAGCTGGACTGCTGTTGAATTCGACATTATTGTCGGGATAGGCTGGTCCTGATTGGCCCTGATTGCTTGGATTGTTGCCGCCACTCGACTCTGCGTTCCGCGTGCGCACATTGTAGTTTGGTTGGAGGGAGGCGGGGCTGCTCCTGGCACGAAAGTGATGTATTGCTAGACTTCTATGCGATGGCTGACTCTGTTGGGCGAGAGATGGCTGCTGCTGTTGCAATTCGGACTGCACGACAGTCTTGTTGATATTCGTCTGGGAGCCATCGTATGTCGAGTCAGCGCTGTTTGCCCGCGAGTGCAGCGGAGCCGGGGGATTGAAAAACGAATTGGGCAGCTTTCGCATACGAAATGGGAGCTGCAATGGGAGCTTTGCATCGGTTGGATTTAACACACTGTCAAATAGGGCCTGCAAGTTATCATCCGAATCCTGATTGACGCGCACAACTAGGTTTGTCGATAATTTTGTGGGGGACGGCGAGAGCATGTCCTCATCGTCGATTTCCTTTTCACTTAGATTGCTTTTGTTGTTTAATGACATCGTTATGGGTATGTTACAAAAAAAAACTATTTGTTTATGTACACAAATATGTCAGAGCCGAAAAAATAAATCGCTTTAAAACTGCTTTTGCATTTAAATATAAACATACGCGTTAATCACTTCATTTTCAATTATTTTTGAAAGCCAAAAGTTGCTTTAATTTTATTTAATTTCGTGTTTTGTATGATTTAAACAATATTTATACATACATATGTATATATACCATACGCTACGGAACTGCCAACATAACAAACCAAATTATATAAAGGGTATCATTCAACACAATGCGCACTGAAAATATATCGATATATCGTACTGTTCCGATACTAGTGGAACACACCTTAAAATTTTAATAAATATTTATCTGCGTCGCTTAGAAGCTTTTGCAGAATTGACAATAAATGTGAATTGCTTTAAGTCCTTACTACAAAAATAAATGCAGATAAAGATATATGTATGTATTTGAGTCGGTAAGTTCTCGGATGTTGTTAATTTATTACATTGCTAGCACTTGAAATATTCAATTTATTTTTTAACGCAAAATATCAGAAACTTTAATATGTACAATAGAATTATTTATCCAGACAACAATAAATATTGCATTCAAGAAAATTCCAAATTTAATAATAATACCCATAATTTTTTACAATGTTCCATAGTTACATATATAAAATATAAAATTAATTATATAAAATATATTCAATATTTTATCTCCTACATTCTATGTTGTAAAATAATAATTTCTGCGGCTTGTTTCCATTGATACAAAAGTGACGATACTGTGACGTGAAAAATATATTTTTAATGAACGCTAACGTAACGCAATATCTATCGCATAGCCGATTAACTCGATAACTCACATATCTATCTAAGCGAACGATAATTTCTTTTACAAAGTAGATACATAATTGTGGGTTTTATATACATTGTCTACATTTTTTTTTGTGTAAGCTGGTAAAATAATTGCAAGCACTAAGTTAACATTCAAGTTTTGTTTACATTCCAATTTTGAGATTTCACAGCGAAAAATATACAAACTGAATAATAATACAAGATTTGGGGAGAATGCAATTTTAGTTTATTATTTAAAATAGAGAGTAGACCAAGTGTAATTAAAATGTAATCATTTTGCAGATTGAGGCGCATGTTATTTAAACAATTGTGGCAGGAATGAATCGCAGAGGTTTAAATGCTGGCAATGCGATGGCTTCTCAATCGAATATCGACGAGGGCAGCTGGAAAGGCGTCACAGAAGGCTCAGCGATGTTGCCATCATCCAACTCATCGTCGCTCAATCCGGATGCCAGTAATCAGAGTGGTTTTCCCCAAGGCGGATTGCCATACACATCGGGCGGCAATCCATATCCGCAGGCGGGCCAGTCATCGCCAGCTGGCAATCAATCGCTAGTATTTCAGAATGCAGCTCAACCCGGATCGAATACTCCGCAATATACTTCGTCGCCTGCTCCATCCGGATCATCAACGCCGGGTCCGGTGGGCGTCGCATCGCAAAATATCCAAGGCAATTATTCACAGTCGTCGACGGCGGGCAGTTTTAATGGACCAGTTGGCGGACCGTTTGGCTCACCCTCGTCAGGATTGGGTCAGTTTAGTCGCCCAGCCAGTTCGGGCACGCCATTCAATAGTGGTCAAGCCGGACACTTCTCATCGCCGACTGTCTTTGGAGTTGGCAGCCAGTTTAATCCCATGCCCCCGGCATCTCCCTTTGGGCATGGAGGCAATCATCCCATGATGGGTGGCCCGCAGCCAATGGATCGTATCGATCAGGGATTTAGGAGACACAACTCCTACTTCAGTCACACGGAGCATCGGGTCTTTGAGCTCAACAAGCGCCTGCAGCAGCGAAACGAGGATAGTGATAATTGCTGGTGGGATTCGTTTACGACCGAATTCTTCGAGGATGATGCACGATTAACGATTCTCTTCTGTCTGGAGGATGGACCCAAGAGGTATACCATTGGTCGGACTCTTGTGCCGCGCTTCTTTCGCAGCATTTTCGAGGGCGGCGTTTCCGATTTGTATTTCCAGCTGAAGCATGCAAAGGAATCGTTTCACAACACATCCATCACACTTGACTGCGAGCACTGTACAGTGATCACCCAGCATGGCAAACCGTTCTACACGAAAGTCTGCGCCGATGCGCGACTTATACTCGAGTTCATGTACGACGATTACATGCGCATCAAATCCTGGCACATGACCATCAAAGGACATCGCGAACTAATTCCTCGTTCCGTTATCGGGACATCTCTGCCGCCAGATCCCATGCTCCTCGATCAGATCACAAAGAATATAACGCGTGCGGGCATCACAAATTCAACATTGAATTATCTGCGTCTGTGCGTGATTCTCGAGCCGATGCAGGAGCTAATGTCGCGTCACAAGGCGTATGCTCTGAGTCCGAGGGATTGCTTGAAAACAACGTTGTTTCAGAAGTGGCAGCGAATGGTGGCACCACCGGGCAAAAAGGACCCCCAAAGACCACCAAATAAGCGACGCAAAAGAAAGGGATCCAATTCGGGAGGTGCCAACAATTCAAACACCCCACCTGTGACAAATCAGAAGCGTTCGCCGTCGGGACCCAGTTTCTCGCTATCCTCGCAGGATGTGATGGTTGTTGGGGAACCGACGCTTATGGGCGGGGAATTCGGGGAGGAGGATGAGAGGCTTATCACACGCTTGGAGAATACCCAATACGATGGTACTAATGCCGTCGATCACGATAACCATACTGGATTTGGTCACGCCGATTCCCCCATATCCAGCTCAAATCCGTGGAGCATGGAGCGGGGCGGTGCTATTCCAGCTAGCCCTGGCAATCCGTCGGGACCGCAGAATAATGCCAATATAGCTGATATAGATAAAAAGAGCCCCATTGTCTCGCAATAGATTCAAACGAATAGTCCGTAATTATAATTTAAACCCCTTTTCGATATGTGGTGAAATGTATTTTCATACTTGCATGTAAAAAATACTTTTAAATAAAAATTTCCAAGCATTAGGAAATGTAATTAGCCTTATTCTTCTCAAATCTGTCTCTTCTACCCTTCCAGTATTATTTTTGAATAAAACAACTCATCATTCAAATCAAATAGGGTATTATGAAGTCGATATCTATGAGATCCACAAGAGAGCTGGAGGTTTAAGAGACTGAATAGTTTTCAACAACTTAATATTGCTCGACCATTTGCCAGTTACAAGTGTAATCACTAATCACGCAGATGAGAAAAACTGTTCACACTACCTTTAACTAAGTAGAGCACAATAAATTAATTTCGAGGAAGAATTTGAATTTTGTTGGTTTTTAACAATAAGGCAGACAATTTAATGTGACAAAATTCAAGGACATCTGTGAATTTTGTGAACATTATGTGCACTTCGTTTTTAAATTTTCATTTTGAAATTATTGAGCCTGTGTGCAAAAAGCATACAACAATTTATTTCTATTGCATGTAAAAGTCTAATCCTTTTTTCTAATGTTTTCAAAATAATTGTTGATATATGTGACTGTTTACTTATTTCGACACATACGGCAATTAATTGATTATCATATTTTAAAACAAGACCATTAAAGAAATGAATATTAAATCAATCAAACAATAATTTGATTGGTTTTGAATTTATCAAATATTTATACGATACTAGAGAAAAGATCTTTTTCGAATATATTTAAGAAAGTCTACTTATACAACAGCTCCCATTTTATATTATGCTGTCCTAACAAATCGCCTCCAAGCCCAGTTTAAATTTGTACAGTGCATTTAAAACTTTTAGTGGTGGACCGAAATTTCTCAAAAATAAAAATTCCTGGTGCAACAAAATGATTTTATGATTATTTTTTTCAAAGATTCGCCATGCTGCTGAATTAAGTGCACGGCAAAAACTAGAGGTGCATTTTCAAAAAATATTATTTCTCTATCTACAAATATTACTGTGTGAGAATCTATTATTTGTGGCCTATGCATAAAATTTGAAGTGTATCGAAATTGTGAATCTGCGATAACAAGTCGATAGCTTGTCATCTCTTAAGTAGTCGGTAACTTTTGTCCGTCCCTAAATTTTGATAGACAACAAGCTGCACTTTATTGATGCACAACAATTAGAGTAATATACATAAATATTTACAATTCAGTTATTGTTAAGGCATTTAAGCTGTAATATAAGTTTACCTACGAAAGTGCTTACAAGTTGTAATTAGAAGTATAATACTTTCTGAGAACAGTCATATTGCAGGTGAAAACTCGTGTTGCTATTTTCGTCTATATAAAGTAATCAAATTCAGCAATTCTTTGCTCTTATTTTGAATTATTTACAATATTATTTATATCATAACTTATTATGCTTGACTTTTTGTTAAAACAAAATATAAAAATGCTTATAAGATATACTTGTATGTGTTCACGTGCATTTGCATATATGCATATATGTGTGTGCGTGTGGGGTAGACACGATCGAGACGCTTTTAATATCAAATATCCTTGAAGAGTTTCGCACAATGTATATGCATGTGTGTGTGTCTGTAGGTGTGCATGCCATAATGTAAAATTGGTTTTAATAATACTACTTTAAATATTACTTCATGCGACTAATGAATTTTATTATTTTTTCCCAATTGCTAATAAAATTCATTACATCTTTTTTAGACAAAAATGCCATCTGAATATTGGGATCGTTTGAGCGATATCGAGATACAAGGCAAGCTGATACAATTCGGATATCCCCATTGTCCCGTTACGGAAACAACTCGGGCCGTATTAATTAAAAAACTACAGAAGCACACAAGAAAGGAGGAGCTTAAGAAGGGAAAAATCCCAAACTATGTACTTCACTACAACGGTGACAGCAAGCCGAATACGGACGCTATTCTAGCACAACCCACAAATTCAATAGAAAGAAGACCGAATCTCCATGAAAACGACCTGAGAAACATTAAGATTGACGTTTGCCGGAATCATCAACCTTTAGCTTATCGCAAGAGCGATGCTGATTTAAGTACATCACTAATGGCAGCATCAAGGATGTATGTATCACCACCACTCTTAGCTTCCGATTATGAAAATGAGAGTGAAGCGCATAATTTGAACGCGGCTCGCAAATCGTATCGCAAACCTTTAGCATATGCAGCCGATAATTCATCGTCCTATATCAAATTGCAGCATGGCAAATCGAATGCTTGTGATGGGGGCGTAGTTAATCGATTACTCAGCTTCCGCGATACATCGATACAAAAGAAGTCAATCACCAAAGATGGTTACACTGTACATGCATCCAGATCCCTGATAATGAAGAATGGCATCGTACAAAAGCTTCTGACATTTGACGTTAAATCGTTTTTCAAAAAACCCGATGTTAGCCAATACATAATACCGCACGTACTTATTGCCATACTTGTGATATTTCTGTCGGTGATATCCGTTTTATATATGGCAAAGAAATTTGACCTCAGCCCCATTACCGAAACAGACATTAAATATACAATGTGTAGTGGAAACGATGCAGATTTTAAAGGATTTTCGTCCTCGTTGTCGTCGTCGTCGCAACCGACAATTAAGTGTATTAATGAGGATCTGTACAATAAGGCGATATACATAAGCAAAGAGCTTTTCAAGTACTTAAACGAAAAAGCGAGACTCCATCACTGCATTAGTGCAGATCATTCCGCCGCCCTCGACATGAACGAGTTCAAAAAGTCTCTCCTTAGCGGCAACAGTAATTTGCAGCAGAATGGCAATCTGCATACGAAATTGCTGGCAACTCAATATCTGATTGCTCAAAATCCGCAGTGGATGATAAAAACGATAACTACAACCCATAATTCGTCGGATCAAATCCTGTCGTTTGAGCTAATTGAACCAAGTCTTCCATTAAAGTGCGTTATCCGTAAGAAAATAACGCGATTTTTTACTGTTGTCGGCCTGTTATTACTTGTTGCTTCCGGTTGCCTGACGGTATATTTCTTGATTGTCGTGTATCGCTTAAAACAAAAGGAAGCGCTTCTGGCAATCGAACAGTTTACAATGGAAATTATTAATGAGCTAATATATCGGAGCACACATACCGAAAACTCGGAAGTGCTAATAAACCAATTGCAAGAAAGGTTTTTGGCTAAGCATAATCGAAAGAAACTATTGAGTTCTTGGAATAAGGCACTAAAGAACTTAGAGGAAAATGATAATATCCTATTTGGCATAGTAGCGCGTAATGGAGAACAATTGCGTACAATGACCTGGAATAGGAACATTGCCAATAATGAACCCAGTTCCACAACAACAACAAAGAAAAAATGGCAAAGCTCGGCTCTTGATAACTCTAACAAGATTCACAATCCGCCAACATCTTGCTTAAAAATCAGGCACATGTTCGATTCATCGGAAATTAACGATTCCAATTTGAGACAATTAATGATTGATTCAATATTGGAGAAAGTTGGCTCCCATTGCAATATTTGCGATGTTCAACTGGATACCCAGTCCTGTTGCGTTTACATCCGTTGTGCGAGTGAAGCGGACGCCGGAATCGTTCACAATGAAATCAATGGCTGGTGGTTTGATAAGCGGCTGATATCGATTAAGTTTCTGCGAATAGAGCGCTATTTGAATCGCTTTCCAAAATCATTGTCTGAATCATTATATTTAAAATCATCTAATGTGAACTAAATTTTTAATTGTTTATATTGAATAAAATTCTTAATGTGATTTGTATAGCTTGTATTTTATATTTGGGGATGTAATCGCTATTTAAAATACATATTTTTATTATTGGAAAATTGATTTGAATACGATTTTAACAAAATACGAAATTGAAAAGCAAATGCTTTTCAAGTTGTTTCTTAAAAATTAATTCTCAAAATTGTTCGCGTTTCAACACCATCGTTCCATTAATTGTTTTAATAACCATTGCAGTTATGGTCACACCGATATAATCAAATCGAATATCGAGTTTCAGTGTTATTATTTTGAATCGTGCGCATGTGAAATCACGGAATAATTTTCAATTACAAATGATTGTGCCAATGGGATAAATTTCACGGGCGATATATATATATATATTTGAAAAACAACATCGTTTCTATTGTGGAAAGTAGCCATATTGACGGACATCGAAATGGACTGCAATCACCGCATTGAAGTCCCCCAGCGCTCAGGCGGAGGCAAGAAAATGAAGAAACGGAAAGAACTCGATGCTCTAATAGCACATTCCATAACAAAAAGAGGTTCCCGCCGTACAAACAACTCACAGGATATGTTGCTATCAGTATCCACTGATGACCTTGACGATTTCGCTTGGGTAAATGGGAATACTTTGAGTACATAACATCTGATAATCAGTGTACACACACATGAGTGGCTGCCCCTGAATAAACATCATGTGTGCCTGTGTGTGTGTATGTCATGTGTGTAATTGCTTTGTTTTGGTTTTTTTCCCCCAGATGAGTGTTGCCAGTACGCGCAGAAATCATAGACAGAAATTAAATATTCGCAAGTGCGGCCCAATTTTATTCGGGATAACGACTGCTTTGGGTGTGGCTATTTTATATTGGCTCTACTTTGATTTGCGTCAACAGATTTTCGATTATCAACAAAAATTTGAAGAAGGTAAACAAAAATACAATTTTATGCAATGTCTGTCATGCTGTCGAACTGTGTGATCGCAACTTGGAGATGTCTTTCAAAGATCGCCTGATCTCTTTGTTTGTCTAGAAGTCGATGGCTCTCACAAATGTAAAGCTAGTCGTGAAAATTTATGTAAAATTATGGTCTTTAACAAATTATTTAAATCTACAAACAATGTTTTCTAGTATCTTCCATAAATAAAATCTTCCCGGATACACTTCAACAGTGGCATGAGACAACATCATTCCTGATCAAAAATCAAACATTTGTCATAAGCCAAATAAATGAATTAACGCAAAGCGTCGAACAACTCGGATCGAATTTGAGCAGTCTGCAAGCAACAGTTAATGCTCAACGAAATTATGGCCACGATAAAAAATTGGTGGCCGACTTTGG
Organism: Drosophila multiciliata; assembly: GCA_037043605.1. Taxonomy (NCBI): domain Eukaryota; kingdom Metazoa; phylum Arthropoda; class Insecta; order Diptera; family Drosophilidae; genus Drosophila; species Drosophila multiciliata. The sequence goes on from JBAMBF010000589.1 coordinate 4,503,522, forward strand.
CGCCAAATTGGAAGCGGTTATTACTGACATTGAGGTGATGAAAGAGCACTACAACAACTACGCCGAGATTCAGAAAAGTCTCGAGCTTGAAACGGAGCACTTAAAGGAATGTAACCATATCGGTATATTTCATATTGTATTTTATTATAGAACTTTATTTTCTTCTGTAGGCTAATATAAGTCAACTGTCGACCGTTCAGGCGAATCCTTCGGCAACGAATTTCACAAGAGATGTTGACTTTCTCAAACAATCAATATCAAATTCGGTCAAAATTTTAAACAGCAATATTATGAATGTAAACAGCACTTTCAGTCAGAATATGCTAATTCTGCAAGGGGAAATACTGGCACATAAGGTAAGAAAATTAGTGCAACGGTTAGCAATGTAAATGTCAAATATCAAAATAAATTTATATTTGCAGATCAAGTTGGATGACTTATTGGATCGCTCGCAGAATATGACATCCCACGTCGCTACCTTAAGCAACAACTTGCAACAGTTTAAGCAGAAAGTAGCCATAGTAGATGAACAGCTGAACAAATTGACTCAAAAGGTGAGTTATCAACTTAATTTCATCAGGCTTATGTTTAATAAATATTAATTCTTTCTTTTTCAGAAGAGTGAACCTGGCAAAGATCAAATTGCTATTGTAGGGGTGAGCCCACCGTGAAGAAAAATTTGCCATTTGCACTGTTTGGTAATGATTGCGTCCTGCAAAAAGAAGATAAGCCCATAGCAATGGCTCGGCTTGAAGTGCAATAGAACGTATACTGTTTTCAGTCCAATTAATATGTATGTTGAATAAAAGAAATCTAGTCGCTTGTATCTGTAATCCTCCAATTTAATACAACACAACATATTATTTATCTGAGCAATCTGTGAGTATAGAAACATTCAAATCTACAACCTGATTTTGCTGAGAAAATAGCTTCGCTTAAGGCCCTTTCTGTTTTTTCTTTTGATGCTGACCATTATTTATATACCTTAAACGGCAAAACTATAGTTGAATATTATATTTGTTTGTTTAATGTATGGTTAGTTAAAAGATTTATATGAATTTGATACTGTATGATGTTATTTACGCAGAGTGACAACATAACATAATGCTAATTAATAGTATTTGCATATATTTTATATTGAAACGTTTACGTCAGTGTTTCTCCTTGGGTCACGCAGGCTTCTAAATAGTCTATTCGCCGCTCCAATATCGTTAGTTTCTCATTGAGTACAGCAAGTCGAGATCGGCAAGACATATCTGAAAACAAAGGCAGTTATATATTAAATATATTTTTTAATAGGTCATGCAAAATTCAAGCTGCACATTATTTATAAATTGTACACACAAACAATTTAACTGGCAATTGATTAAAAATACTTTCATCTGATAATTGGTTATTTTTATTTGCATCTGTATTTATAATGTGGTAATGAGTAAGACCGGTCAATTGGAATAAGGGCGTCATCTTTAGATGACTTGAAGATGAATATGCATAGAAAGCTTACTTACCAAAAGAATTTAGAAAATCTGTGATTCTTTTGATGCTTGCTGTTATAACTTCAATATACTCTCGATTTGCCCAATCCTGATGAATTTGCTTCTGAACTGCTTCTCGATGAGCTCCGCTCATTTTTTATATTTTTGTTTATATATATATTTTGCAATTTATATTCATACACACAACACAGTGTGACCGTTTTTGGAATTAAAATGGTAGCAACATAATGCATAATTGAAACAGTGGAATAAAACACGACGTTTTCTTTTCCGTTACGTTACAATGCCCATCTCAAAAAGCGAATGAGATTTATTCAACGAATTGAAACGCTGTTGAAAGTGGAGTCATCAGCATCAGTCACAACTGCTAGCTGACTTTAAAAAAATTAAACAAAAAATAATTACATTTTATTTTATTTGGCTTATATTTTCCACTGTGTTGCCTTGTGAGAAATTAAACGAATAGAAATGGAAGAAAGTGATTTAAATAAGCAAACTAAAAGTCTAGCTTATTAGAACTATGTCTCAACATTTAATCTTGATTTATTAGCCACTGTTTGCACAGATAGTTTATTACGATTTTCGATTCAAATAAGAAACAATAAACCAATCAATGAAATTATATCATAATGAGTTTTATTTAAGAAATTGAATGACGGTTGGCTTTAGGTTTTTTCAAACATTTTTGTTTCTCACATTTAAATGGTTCACGTACCACATAGAGTACTGTTAACATTATAGAAATAAATGTAGAAATACAATGAATTAAATGACTGAGTGCAACATAAAGATATAGTTAATGATTTTTCAATATAATTATTCAAAACTTCTACAAATTCATTAAAATATATTCATAACAGTTTAGATTTTAGAAATGTATTATTTCAAATGTGGATTATTCTTATAGCGCGCAAATATTTCACTTTTGAATACTTCAAATTTTTTTCTATTTGCGTTATTTTGTTGTTCTCTCCAAGCGGGCCTGGCTTGTTTTCTTTGTAGGCCCCAGTGGCATGTGAATACCGGGGAAAGAACGTAGAACTTGTATCCAGCTACATACATTTCATATACCTGTTAAACATAAGTTATATGCAGTTTATAAATATTTTAACATCAGAGCTCTCGTAAAAATTAATTAAGAGTTACTACGTACTTGGGAATTTCTCGTAAATCCGTATCCAGTAAATCTTTCGTCATGCGCCGGAGCATCATCCATTGCTATATAAAAAGGTTCATATAAAAACTCAAAGTTCGTGACTGTGTGGCTTATTTCGACTGCAGTCTCACTACGATTCGTTGATAACCACCTGAAGTATATATAAATAGAACAAATTATATAAGCATATGGTATATATTTGGAACCAATTTCAAATTATTTTGTGCTTACTTTGAAAAGTTAGTCGCGTATTGGTTATAAATGAATACTTTTTCATGAAATGGTCTGGCCAGTCCCTTTTTAATAAGTCCCCGCAGAAAGTCCTTGGATCGTGGAAAGGCTGCACGAACATCGATTTCAAATGTGGGAATCACATAGGCGCAATATCCTTCGCAAATCACAGTTTTAAGGAAAGTGTTGAGTTTAATAACACTGTTGAGACTAGGTATTATGTCGATGTCAGTCAAAAACACATATTTCGTTTGGCATCCCTTTCGCGCTATATTCCGCATATGATTCTGAGGATATATGTTCTTTTTTCGCCACTCCAGGGTTTTAATTGTACGCAATTTCAAAAGCGACTTTAATGTTTTATCAGGATTTTGGCAATTGAATTTTGTCTTTATATTCAACGATTCCGTTAGAACTCTTGGCAGTTTATCATATTCCTCGGGAACTAAAATATGAAATGTCGCATTTGCCTTAATATTTGGAAAGCAAAGACGAAGATATGTGACAAAATATCTCAATATAACATATTCCTCGTTTCCCGCGGAGAATAGAGTGACTGATATTGGAGCTCGCCAATTGGCAGCAACCTGGGGAAAGGAATTTAAACGCTCCACAGAACTTTGCGTTGCCAGGCATATCAGGCTAATCTTAGACGATTTCGAATACTGATCCCCAACTACGGCAAAATCCTTTATCTTATATTTGTGTTGATTGTCCCAGCGTCCATATCTGAAGTCTAAGTTTTCAAAGGTTAACTTTGAATTATTGCTTTGGTCTAAAAAATGGTCGATGTTTGGTGTTTGCAGCTGAGTCTGCTTTTGTTGATATGCTATATTCTCATCATTGGGACAGTTCAAAACGCCAGCAGATATTATTTTGCTTTGAATACTCTGTTGCGTTGTGCTTGCATTCCCATAATATCCGGAAGAAGGAGGATAAACTCTAACTAGCCACAGTATGTTTACCAATAGTAATAAAACAAAAAATTTGATTGACCTGCCTTGTGAGGCTCGAAACTGAAAAATGAGATTAAAAGTTAATCAGAAATATTTAATTAAGTTTAAGTTTAATTTTTGGTAAATTTCTAAATTTATCATCACAAACAAAAATATTCAATCATTTTTCTTCACATATATTTCATAATTAAAGCTACAAAATTAGGCTTATTATTTTATGAGCATTTGTAAAAATGTAAAAACTTGACCAATTGTCATATACAATATGTGTTCGCTTACCATAATTAAACACTCTTTCAAATGTGAAAATAGCAACAAATATCACAAACAGACATTAGTGTGTATTTATATTAGAGTCCGTTCACAGGATACTTTGAGTGTGACCGTATTCCATTAACTACAAAATATCAAAGAATTGTTTACAAATATATATATATATGTATATAAAAGTAAAACTTCAACAAAATTATTTGCCTAGGCAAAACACCTTTTCTGTCTATAAATAATATTACAAGTAATGATAAAAATGTTTATAATATTTATTTGTTTGGTCAAATATAAAATGATATGAAGAACTTTAGTGACATAATTTATTAAAAATTTACCAAACCATTCATAAGATATTAATAAATCATTTATCTCTTCCAAATTTCGTCATATGAGAATGTTATGTGATAAACTGACGCTCGGATAATTCAGTGTTCTGATTCCATATCCCAAAATTGATAAATGTAACGATAGATTCTGCATTCAAATAAGGTAATTTAATCGATGACTTTTATTTATCTGAACCTGTTGTTATTTGCATTACTTTTCCGTGGTTATTCTCAGTTTTATCACAGAGTGTTTGCATTGCATTAATTATATCTACTGTATTAGCTTAATATAAGATCACTTAAGTAGAATGTTTAACGGAATCGTTAATGTTTGTTGGATTCCGTTTGCTGGTTTTGTATCATTCTTAATTATATTATCGGCAATCAACAAATCTGTAGGTGTTCGAAAGGCATACGTATATTTACTCTTGCGGATATTTGAGGTAAACATAGTATTTTATTGTATTCATTTAAATTAATATTGGTATCAATGCTCATATTTAAAATTATAGAGCCAATAAAAACTTATACTCTTAAACTCCTTCGTGATGGAATTGGTGCAATTAAAAAGTTCATAAATATAGCTAGTTTCAATCAAAATATCGACATAGTCCAATGTTGTCAATAGATCTTTCTAGATACTTTTAACTGAATTTGATTCTAAATGTTTCTTATTAGGGCGACTTAAAAAAGCATGTATGTATTTTATAGCAGGGTAGACCGGTACCAAAGCCCTTTTGTAAAAATGGTGAGTACCATGATGAGTACAAAAATATGTACGAAATTTATGAAATCTATAGTCTGGCTTTTATGATTAAAGTGGTGCACAAAATCCAGGAATAGTGCCATAATCGCATGCTTTGAAGCTCAAAACTATGACGTTTTGTAGCTCTAAACTTTGGAACCTCATCGTGACTTATGGCCGATTATTCAATAGCTAGATTTATTGACGGTCCAATGCTTATCGTAGACGTAACAAATTTTATTGTTGAACTTGAACCTTTTTATCGCAAAAATAAGTAATTGCATAGTCGATGTTATCCGATTTTGTGCTTGTTTTATAGGTACGTGTTGGCAACTGTAGCTAATATATATTTATTGTTTTATTTTAGTATGGTCGAGCTAGTATAGAATCAGCTTCAAAGGAAAATACACAGAGTGTCCAAGATAATGTCAATTCTGTCAACTTTGATCATGCTAGTGTGCAACTTGTTAAGGACGTAGACGCAAATGAAACAACTAATGGGGCAACGCTTATAACACGAGATGCCGTACTTCTTCCGCAGGCACAAGAATCAGCTAATGATAAACCTCAAACATTAAAAAAGGTAATAAAGGCAACTAATTAGTTGAATAATTTAGTTACTTTCAAACACAATTTTAAATGCTTATATATATTTATTAATATGATTTGTCTTTCAGGAGGAATTTAATTTTGATTTCGAAAACTGCTTGGACTACGTGAAATCTGGCGTAGAAGCAATTATCGAAGACGATGTTACCTCCCGATTTGAGGCTGAAGAGCTAAAGAGTTGGAACATGCTGACACGAACGAATCGACATTATGAGTTCATATCGTGGAAAATAACACTTATCTGGATGTTTGGATTTGCAGTGCGGTATATCATTCTAATGCCACTGCGCGTCCTAGTCTGCTTTATTGGAGTACGTACCTATACATTTTTAAACAGTATTCACGATCAAACAAGTCATATTTGCACTGATTTTTAATGAGTTTCAAGTTTAATTGCAATTAGATAATCTATTATAATAATATTCGTTTTCTGATGGCTTAAGGCTTAGAACTGCACTCACCAGACGCAAATTCACATTTTTCGATACCTCACTTCCGATCAGCACACAATGGATTAAATTATTTTTATCCTTGTCCATAACTCCGTCAATCCGTATGTTGAATCTATAAGATCTATCGATCTTAACGAAGATTCCTGAATACCATTAGTCAACAAAATACATATTTTCTCGATACAAAAAACATATCAATTGAATTACCATATTTTGAGCATGTCTTGGTGGTTTTAAGAAGTAGAGCCTGATTTAAATATGAATGAGAGGGTTTAGTAAACACAAATAAGAAAAAATTTCACTTTTTTGAATACCTCACCACGATTAGTCGGAATTAAGTAAAAATTCATATTTAGAGATAAGATAAGATATCATTTAAGTACATACAAATGACTTGATTGCTGGGTTAAGGGTATTTTCTAGTCGGGCACTTCGGCCAGTCTAGTTAGACGGGATTTTTATATTAAGCCCATAAAAACACGTTACCCGCTACGAAATCATGGTTACCTTTCATTGCATGAGATGTCACCATATACATGTCCTGTGGTTAATGGTACAATACGCTTAGACAAAATTAAATTCAAATATCGAACATTTCTCAATCCGTTGGAATCAAGTAAAATCGATTCATATTGGATTCAACTCGTAATTTATTTAACGATTTATATCATTAAGAAATCGTCACTTGAAAAGTGTTTGAGAATTGAATTTGTCGATCATCATCGACTAGAGCATTCAAACGTGATTCTTCATGCATCAATAATCCTCTAATCAATGTTTAAATTTGATTTTTAGGTTTTATTTACAGTTGTTTCAAGCACAATTGTGGCTTTAATACCCATTCGATTTTTGCGGACGTACTTAGCGGGCTTGTGCTTCAAGATTACATTCCGGCTTATATCAAATTCCGTGTCAGCACTAATAGTCTTTCACAATAAGCAATATAAACCCAGAAGTTCTGGGTTCTGTGTAGCTAACCATACGACCCCGTTCGACGTGGCTATTTTATCAACAGACTGTACATTTTCTTTGGTGAGAAAGTTGATTTTAAATTATGTGTAAAACAGAATTAATTATTGAATTGTATGTTAAGCATACGAATCACAATTTTTACTGGTTGTCCAAATGTGCCATATTTAATGTTTATAATTCGCTTCAAATTTGATCGCATTATTTATAAAATTGATTTAAATCGCAATCCATTTATTTGGATCATTCAACAAACTTATATCAAGTTTAGTATCTATTAAATGCAGCTAAAATCTATTAATTACAAATAAATAATTTTCAAGGAAGTGTTTTAAAAACGTTAATAACTTATTTGTTAATATTTACATATGTGTTTATTTAGGTACATGTTTGTGTGTGTGTGTGTCTTTGGGAGTGTGTTACGCATTTGGTTTTTGTTATTGTCTTCGCTGCTGGTTTGTTCGATTAAGCAACGTTGAATAATGTGTTTTGTCTCTATTCTTAGTCAGCCAGAATGAAAAGCAGGTAAGAAATTATCTTAAATCTGTATTTACTTGAAAAGTAATATTTTATCTATTTTGAAAGTAAACGAATGATGGTGTGATGAAAGATCTTTGACTCTTTTGTCAGCCAGAAAGCAGCAATAATCCACCATATTCGATCTCACGAGATCCTTAAGATATTTCTCATATTGGCCAAATGTTCAGATGCTGTTTGCAACAAAAATCGTTTACATACACTAAGCGATCAGCCGACTCAAACTAAATTTCCTCAGCTGAGTTTACTTTAATCAAGGAAAATATGATTTTTGCGGTGTAAAGCAAGTTAGAAAAATTTACGTTTGCCTATCTCTGTCTCTCGTAGTTTATTGGCTCCACTCACAATCAGTTTATGTATTTCTACTATGATCGGTTTTGATATCTTATTTTCTGTTTGTTGGATCATTTACGTCGAGACGAAACGACTTATAAAACGCTGTTCGATACTGATTGAAGCAGCTGTCTGGTGTGCACATAATTGGGCAAGTCCCTAGCACTTTTAATAGCAGTTTGACATATTATGCTTGGTATGCTAAGGTGCTCAATTTGAAGTTTTTCATTATGGTTTTTGCTCGCGTTGACATATAACACTGAGTTCCATGTTCTAATTATGTTTTACACTTGTTTGTAAAGAGATTTGTTTATATTTGCCAATTTATTGGAATCGACGGGAGGTATTCAAAAGTTTATATTAAAGATCTGTGTGTGCTATTCAAACTCTACTCTAATCTTCAAGAAATGTTCTTAATTCGAATCGAAAACTATATGTTGAATTTCCAAAATCCTTTAATTTACAACATTTGGAGTTATTAATGCTGTGCAATAAGTTAAGCTATTGAATAAAATATGATTTTTATACTATTTAAATTAAACAGCAGTGACAAACAATTCTCTCACAACATTTAAATTTCCTACAACATATTTTTGTGCCTTCTTGTTCCATGCAATCTCCTCAGGTAGTGTGGTTAACGGTATGTACTGCTGCGGTGGGAAATCTAAAGGATGGAAATAAAAAGCGTAAAATTGTGAATAATGTTCTTGGGATGTGTTTCGGTGTCTTGTCCAGCGCCATTTCCGCTGTTATTACTTACCATAATGAGGATAATCGACCGTCATCAGGTATTTGTGTGGCTAACCATACAAGCCCCATCGACGTACTTGTTCTGATGTGTGACACGAACTATTCTCTGGTAAGACAATTTCGAATTAAGCATTTCGTTGGACCAAACTCTCTTGGTTTCATCTTTGTATTTCCTATTATTGTGTTGGGATTATTCTCTTAAATTAACAACAAAATTAACCCAATCAATGTTATGCTGTATATAATTTTTCTGATCACTATTATTTGTTTTCAATATTTCTTTAGTATTTATTTCTTGTATGTTAATATTTCGCAGTTGACGTAATTTGTAGTGTAATAAGAAAATAATTGAAAATTATACATTTTAGATACCGAATTATTATATGAATAAACTTTTTATTCAAAAAAGTTGTTAATATATAAGCCTTGTACCTTAGAGAAGCTAGTAGAGGTAAATGTTTGGATTGTTATCACGGATTAAGAATATTTATATTTTTTTATTACTCCCATCCCATTCCTACATAATTGGCAAACGCGTATTTTTTTATAGATATGATCTTGCAATTTGAATGACATCCTTATGCTCTACACAGTTGGTATTAATTATTCAATATATATATATATGTGTGTGTGTGTATGAGTGTATGGAATCTTGTGTATTTGTATAGCGTACAAGGTATCTCATAGTCGGTCGATTTCGACTAATGCATTCCTATACCCTTGAAGAATTTTGTTTTCAAATTTATTGAATGATATGTCTTCGATTCCACTAATAACAAATGTAGCCTTCTTCTGTCTTTCGGTCCGTCTGTCCTACTTGTTTATATGCGGGCAAACAGCTCAGTGACGAAACTTGGAATAAATCTATTCAAAAGATACAAAAACAAAATAACGTATCTTGACTAATATAATTATCTCCTGTCTACAAGGGTATGTAATCTTCGGCCTGCCGAGAATAGCGTTTCTTTTTTGCTGTTTGCTATTTTACTGTTTGCTTTCTTTATTGTTTTAATTGATAATTTGGCTATTTGTATCGCTTGTTGAATACCCTGTAATCATTTTAAAATGCTATAAAAGTGTTTATTGAAGTTGTGAAAATTTCTGAAGAACATATCTGATCCCGTAAAGATTATATATATTTCGCTTTTCGGTTTTATCTTGACGACATTGCACATAACTAATAAGCTGCCATTATTTTGCTAGTGTTATCTGTACAACAGTTTTTTTTTGGCATTGGTTTGTTTTTGTCCAATCCTTACTCTCCTTAACGCTGAATATATAATTCATAGATTGGTCAACGACATGGCGGTTTCCTTGGCATACTGCAAAGAGCCCTGGCGAGGGCATCTCCCCATATTTGGTTTGAAAGAGGCGAAGCTAAAGATCGCTTAATTGTTGCCGAGAGATTGAAACAGCACGTGTCCGATCCAAATAATCCACCAATTCTAATCTTTCCGGAAGGAACTTGCATAAATAATACATCTGTTATGCAATTCAAAAAAGGCAGCTTTGAAGTTGGCGGCGTTATATATCCTGTTGCTATTAAGTAAGTTCTCAACTTTAGTGTATATAAATTAATAATATATATCAAGTTATCTCATAGTAAAGCAGTTTAGAATATAAAATCAAGCCTGATAACGTTTGCAGCTAAAATTGGAAATATATGTTTCTTTTCAGATACGATGCTAGATTTGGTGACGCTTTCTGGAACAGTTCCAAGTACTCAATGATGCAATACCTTTACATGATGATGACCTCATGGGCCATTGTCTGTGATGTTTGGTATCTCCCGCCCATGTATCGCCAAGATGGAGAGTCGGCGATAGGCTTTGCTAACCGTGTCAAGGGTGTGATAGCGAAACAGGGTGGATTAGTAGATCTGGTGTGGGATGGACAGTTAAAGCGAATGAAGCCCAAAAAAGAATGGAAAGAGTTACAGCAAATTGAATTTGCAAATCGATTAAAATCGGATTAACACTAAGCCTATAATTTTTTTTATTTTATTTAAACCAAAAACTAAGAATTGTTTAAATATATGAGACTTCTTTACATAATGTTTATACATTCTCTATTGTACTTTAATTTTAGTGTGTAAGAAAAAAGTGATAATTCGCTATACCAGAGCAATTTAAAAAAAAGAATGACATAAGCGAAATAGAAATAACTTCCCAAAAAATCAACAACAGGATCAAAATGCTCACATAAATATAACTACATCCAATTGTTGCCATAGTTACGAGTGCTTAGCAACTAACCTTATTGACATGGCAACTATAATTGACCTTAAGCTACATAAAAAATATTGAAATACTATATTTGAAACTATCCAAGAATGTGCACAATAATTACGAATCAAGATGTGGCTAAGAAATTTGTTTTTTGCCTTTGTTTTTTATATCAATTACAACTTTCTGTACATGTGTGTTAATAGCGTGGATGCGCCGTTTATTCACATACCTGGAAATGGAATTGTCTCCGGAACCTATTTAAAGATGTATCGAACTCAAAACATTAAAGCCTATTTGGGCATTCGATATGCACACGCAGCAAGATTCTCGCCTCCCGACATTGAATTACCGCCATGGAAGGGTATTTTTAATGCAACAACATTTGCAGCTAACTGTTGGCAACAAAGTCCTTCGGCCAGTAACTTACAATTGGAAAAAGTATTAGAAATAATTTCGGGTGGAATGTTTAACAAATCGGCAACACGAAAATATGAGGAGAATTGCTTACACCTAAATGTATTTGTACCTGACGGTCAGTATAAGATATATTACATACTTACACTGATAAAGATAAATATGTCTGATAATTAATATGTTTTACATTATTTTCTGATATTAGGGCTTCCCGAAGTTGATGGATACGCCGTTATTGTCTGGATCCATTCTGGAAATTTTTCTACTGGCAGTCCATTTGATATTGATCCATTTCAATTGGTTTTCAAACAGAAAGTCATTGTGGTTACATTTTCATATCGCTTAAATATATTTGGATTCTTTTCAACGGATGACGGAGAAGCCCAGGGTAATTATGGATTAATGGATCAGTCAGCCGCACTCTATTGGGTAAAGAAAAATATCAACTATTTTGGAGGTGACGAAAATCGAATCACATTAATGGGCCACGATGCTGGAGCTGTTAGTGCGGCTTTACATATGACCTCTGGCGAGTGGTCGAAGGGCGCTTTTCACAAGGCAATTCTAATGTCTGGCAATCCTTTAACTCCTATTCGATTGCCACACGAATTCAACAACGACTTGGATAGAATAGCAAGTGTTTTTGGATGTGCTCGTAGACCAACATCATTGCTTCTGCAATGTCTGAAAAGAATTGACGCACGAGTATTGGCTGAGAATCTACCATCGTCAATTGAATGGGGACCCATTATCGATTTTGGATTGAGTAATACCTCCTATCCATTTATTGAAAGCCAGCCCGAAATATTATTTAAGAGTGGAAATTATCACAAAGTTCCAATCATTATTGGAATTACTGACATGGAGGAAGTTCTGACAATATTTAATGATTACCTTTCGTTAGAATTGAGTGCAGAAGATCTTAAGAATTTCTTTGCTGACATCGCCGTGAATGATATTCATAAAATTAGTGGTAACAATGAATGGTGTACAAATTTCCCCATAATTTCTGATTCAATTGATTTTATGTATACCGATAAGGGTAATGACGAAAATGTGAATATTAATACAAATTTAATCAATGCGCATACGGAAAAATCATATATAATGCCATTGGAAATGTTTATAGATCTACTTAGTAAGCACCAGATTATTTATAGCTATATATTTAAGTATCGTTCGCAATCTCTTAGTAGTGATTTACCCAACTGGATTGGAGTACCTAAATATTTTGATCAGATATTTGTTTGGGGCATACCATATGTAAATAATATTGTCGAGTGGAAGTCGACAGATAAAAAAATTGCCGATATTATTATGACGTTATGGGCAAATTTTGCTAAAACTTCGAATCCCACTAAGGCAAACGTATATGTTAAGTGGAGTGCTATTACGCCACCCAAATATCCATATTTATCGATTGATGAAAATTTTAATACCAATTATCTTTCCAACAATAAAAAAGTAAAATTTTGGAAAAGTTTGTATCCAAAAATTCTACACTTTGCTACAGAATGCTGCAATTCTACGAATTCAGCAACAAAATATTTAATGACTTATACAATATATTTTACTCTCCATATATTTATATTTTAATATAATCCTAATGATCTTCCCTATATGCGTAGTTACATGTTAGCGTTAAATTTACAAGCTATGGGATTTAAAAAAATGTTTTTAAATACTTAACAATGAATATATGAAATGCAATAATTTAAAATGTTTGCTTTAAATTTTCTTTATGGGCAAAAATCACAAAATGACCAAGCAAACGTAAATTAAGTTATAGAAACACAAAAATGTACAATACATACGTTCAGTATGGTATTTTGAAATCGGAAGGACTTACACTTTCGAACAGAGTTCAGGGAATATGGGTTAAGCTAAGAACTTAAATACATAAAAAAGAATTGGTTGAAAATTAAAGAGAAAAAAATTGTTCTTGGAAAAAACCCAATTTTAGGAACAAGAATGTCGCCAGGATCTGTTGAGTATGGCAAAGCTCTGAGCAAATTTCCGATCGAAAAAATGAACTTATTTTTTATTCCTTTTGAATTATTAAAATTGGCAGGCTTATATTTAGCCGGTATATCCGGGTTGTCCTTGAAATTGAGAATTTGGACTATTGTTTGAGACTATACAAATTTTTTTTTGGTTAGTGGCACACCGAAAATCCTTGAACGAGCCCTAAGCAAGCGGCCTTGGAAACGTTATGAATATGGCCGTGCTATAGCTTTAAATTGCAGGTGCTTTTTACAACAATGGCTCTAATTTTTTATGGGACTTAGGGCGTTAGAATCGCAAGATTTATTTGGACACGAAACACTACCCCTTTCCCACTAATTAATCTATAATTATTATAACATATTTATTTTGTTTTTTACAGTAGACTTTAAGAGTTTATTTTAACTTTAAACTTATTCGAGGTCTATGCTAGTATTGAATCTTTCAGCTTACGCTTGAACTTAAAGCCAAGGATGCCAAGCCGGATCCATGCGACACAGATTGTCTACATTAGTTGCGGTTTGAATAAGAGCTGAAACATTTTTCTTTTCAATGTTGTCGAAATAGGAGATCTTATTCAATCGCAATAAAATAATATCCACAGCCGAATTTACAGCTCGAATTGTGTTTTCCATTGAAGTGCTATCAATAGAAGGATCATCCGAAGCATCCAGCAGTTTACTTCGTATTCCTTTCTTTTGCAGCGTTATGATTTCATCTCGAAGAATCGTTTGCAATATGGAACTAAGTTTGTAATTTGGCTGAATGAAACAGCGGGCTGTGGCAACAATTGCCGCCGATAATAGCCCGGTTATTCCAATGTTTGTTATGAATTCACCAATATTTGGGGTAAGTCGGAATGGTACCGGACGATGTGGATTGAACTGCTCCTTATCATCGTTTATATCAAATTTAAAGTATGAAATATTCATGAGTCCAGAGTCTTGATGAAGATACATCATATCCGGGTTGAGGCGGGTTAAATTTAGAGCATGCTCACAAAGATATGAAAGCGCCAACTGAAGTGTTAACTGCAAGAAGACAAATAAGTAATATTAATTTCGATTCATAAATTTAATAATCTATACTTTCAATATAGTCTGCTTCTCTTATAGAAACAAATGTTTATTTAAAAAAGCAATAATAAAATCTTACCATTTTTCTAAATTGCCAATAGTCCGTGGCCACAGCAAATGTATTTAGAGCCCATTGTCGTAGCAATGTTTTTGAAACCATCGTCCATTGAACTTCAGTGAATATCTCTCTTAAAATCGTATGTGAAATCGGTGTACCCTGCGCTTGAACTTCCGAGAGGCGTTCGTAGTACCTGGCAATCGGCATATCATAGTCAATTTTTATGTTATTACAGCACTTTTTAAATATCGTAAGCAAGGAGACACTGTGTGGATTATCTTCGGCTAGGCGCATTTGTGGTGAGATCGGAACCACTCGCGGCACAGTTATGTTTAAAAATCTACGACTGGTTTCCTTTTGCTTCTCTAAATAATAGTTAAGCATTCGCTTCAGCTGCAATACTCTCTCTTCCCGGCGAGCATCTCCAAGTCCAGAATCAAGAACCACCAGGTAAGGGTATATTTTTCCATTTGTACCTCTTATGGAAAGCCGTCGAGCGGATGTATTACTCTTATGCACTATTTCGACGCGCGGCATAAATCGCGCAATTCGGACATAATAATGAGATGACGATGGAATCAATAATTCTCCCGGAAGTTCGACCTCCGCGGTCTTTTGACTAAAATTGGACAGGAACCTACATTTGTCTTCGATTAAGAAGGATATCGGCAATTTTTCAACCTTTGCTTCCAACACTTTTATCCATGTTTTTAATTTTGATATTAGATTGTGTAATTTCATAGCACCGGGCTTTGAAAAATCAAAATCATTTGAGAATTGTTCTTTCATCTTTTGGAAAACGGGATCTTGGTAGGTAACTTGAGCGCGTCGTGCCAGCGACTCAGATGCGGCAGAGTGAGATATTGATGAAGTCACTGATCCTGGCACATTTTCAATTCCAATACCAAAAGTTGACCCCAGTTTCTTGACAAAATGTAAGGTATGTGGGGTTATCGCTGCATTAATCACAGTGCTTCGATTCTCAAATGCGATCGCGTAGCATTTAATCAGGCCTTGACGCAACTGACGGAGAACTTCTTCTGTCCAACTCTCCCTAAACCAAACCATTTGATCCACAATTCCTTCAAGTGAACTTAAGATCGTCGGATGAACTTCACGCTGAAGTTGCATTACTTTTGAACATCTCCACATGGGTGGCGTTGCTTTGATTGGATTAACTGATGCAACCGTTACTTGATTTCTACCACAAATTGAAGACATGTTTTCCAAATTCTAAATATACAAATAAATTAATTGAATGCATAGTAGAATAATAGAGTTACTTACTGTTGATGCTAACTTTCCAGCAAATACTGCCTGTTCAGCGGATTTATGCTTCTCCCGCTGTTCAATCTTCAAAGTAAGATATAACGTACGAATTGGAAAGTATACCGCTTGAGGATAAAGTCGCCCAATCTAAAAATGAAAACAAATTGAATTTACTTGAAAATGTGTATTTACTAGATTAACATTATGACTTACCTGACTCAATAAATTCAATATAACATCGCCGTCAAATTGCTCCAGACAACACAGAAGTTGCGGTATCCATGGCAGCCAATAAGGCGGGGGAATCCCCGAGACATACTTTTCAAAAGTACTTATTAAAGTCTCACTTGGATTATCATAAGACAAGAACCACAACACTTTAGCAATGTACTTGCGGGTTTTACTCTCATTTTGATTGCGACATGCGTGCAGATAACATATTAATGCATTAACGCCAATGGATATCTGTTTTTCTCTCAAATATATCTGTTCCATATATTCGCCCCACATTGCCCAAGCTTTTGTAAGTCCATCGTGAAGTTGAACTGCGGCACTAAAAGATTTGCCTGCCTCATCTGTGCGTCCAATTTGTGCCAAAAGAAGACCTTTCAACGCATAAAACTCCGCATTCATTTCGGGAGTAAAATATTTTAAATTGGTTGACTCAATTACTTCAAGAGCTTCGTTGATTTCGTTGCGACCAGATGTTGATGGCATTTGTAAATAGCATTTTACTTGCTGGCGTATTTTCTGTGAATGATATACAATTTTATAAAAGCTCAAGATATAAAAAAATAAGAATAATAATTTGCAACTACCTGAAAACAATCCACAATTGGAACGGATGGTATGGTATATATTCTGGATAATGTTTCCTGGCATACTCCAGTCAGATTATGTTTTCTAGCAATTCGGCCAAATGAAATAATGGCCTGCGCTGAAGCATGAACTCCCAGCATAGTGCTTCCTTGATCAGATTGCTGTTCCAAGTGCTGGGTGATTATTTGATAGTGGTGTTGCCGCCACGTAAAAATATCACTCCAATGTGATAAATCATCAGAGATAACGGGCAAACGATTGCGCCAAGTCTTTACAATGGCTTTCATGTCATGCAAGGAAGAATTTCTCGATTGCGTTAGGCCCTGATGAATTTGACTTGCTTCGTGCAGCTCCATTATTTGCTGAGAAGCCTGAAGGTATGGCAGATGAATGTGTGAAACGATCTTGGGAAGGCGTCGCCACTCTCTAATACACAAGCTGGAAGCGATTTCAACATAACGCTCGACACTGGCCGCTTGTCTATCCTCTTGATACAATATCGATAAGTATCCCTTATATAAATTTAATTTAAATCCATATTGTTTTGAATAACACTGCTCCGTTTTTGATAATGCATTCTTCATTAGATTCCAATCAGGTACTCGCCACGAGCTTTCGAGAATGAGGAACATATTTTTCTCTCTATTTGTTTGCGCATAATCCAATAAAATATCCCATTGATTTAATTCCTTCGCGCAGCGCATCCAATGCTTCTCCCACAACAATAGTTCGCTATTAACATCAATATTTATTAGTCCGCTGTTTAAATCCTGCTTGTATTTCGTCATAGCCAGATCATAGGCCCCTTGTGCCTCCTCAAAGAATCCCATCTGCTCATAGGATATAGCAATGTTTGTTTCTGGATAGTGTCCGAACTTTAGCCAAAGACCTGCCCATAGATCTTCCTCGTGCATGGCAGAGTACATCTTCGACAGCGAGTCATATATGTTGTTCACATATTGTTGATCGGACTCTGGCTGACTAACTTCCGCCACATCATTCCTCGCCGAGTGGGCTAAGGCCAAATCCTCTAATACTAAAATCGCGCGATGCCAAAGGTTATGCGATTTACCCAAATATGTCAGCAGGTTCGGTGGAATAAAAATAGATGGCGTACATTTCGTTAGGCCCTCGACAAATGTATTTAGCGTGCTTGGACTACAATCTTTCTGATTAACGTTGGTGCCCGATGAAAGGAAGGGTATCAATTCTTTTGATATATTCATTCGTTGATCTTCCGTAAATATATTCCATATACTTGGGAAAATGGATAGCCAAACGCTTTCGGCTAACTGTGTATCCATGTGGCATAACTGTGATGTAGCAACAAGCATTTGTTCTGTTCTTATATTTCGATTTGCTTCGAGGAATTCCGCCTGCTTGTAAATCAGTGCCACTAAGGTTTCGCGTCTTGTGGGAAGTATTTGGTGGCAGTCTTCTTTGCGAACGGATGTAAATTCCAATTTCGAATCAATATCAAAGACGTCGTCTTTATCATCGACACTTTGCACGTTTTCAAATGATTCCGATTGTGAGGATAGAAATGATACAAATGCATTTTCCTGAGAATCAGTTGAGCTTGTTGGAATCACAGAACTTATACAGGGAATTTTAAAAGATTCATTTGAGCACTGAATCTGAGTCATTGTGTTTGCTGTTAAAATTAGTAGCTCGATGCACTGCTTTATCCAATAATGCGATCCAATTGTATCCCATGCTTGTGAGCATAATATGTACAGCAGTCTGTCGTGCAGTCTACGACGCATTGACGAATCCAAAATCTCAAAGAACTTGGCTCGAATATGTGGATTTTGAAAGCGAAGTCCGTTTAAAAATGCGCCTTCCAATTTGCTCGTTAACTCAGTTTGCTTGAGAACTTCGTCACGATATATAAAGTTGATTATTTCCAAAAAGTACAAATTTAGCTCAACTTCATCGGCAAATTTCTTCTCAACATATTGCATTAATTTCACCAACAATGCGGACTTTTCTCTTATCGAAGGGACGTGTGTTGCGATATTGGTATCCTTATTTTTTACCCAATCATCAAGCATTTTAATTATACATTTCAGAATTTTCACTTCAGAGCTCTTTTCAATTAAGCTAACCAAAATAGTGCTAATGAATAGTTTTCGTATTTCAACACTCATCACAATTACTCTATTTTTAATTAACTCCAATGATAAGACCAATAGTTCCAAAGCCAAAGAATTGGAATCAGTTGGCTGCGTGCTAGCTCCTCCACTTGTATTAATATTAATGTGATCCTTTGTAAGCCGATTTAATACACGAATGAATTGCACTAATATGCGATCAATATAGCTTGGATTGTTTGTGGTGCAAGCTTTTAAAATCATTAAGGTACCAAAAAGAGATGAGGCATTCGGTTGTGGACTTTTCTCATAGAATGTCAGATTGTCTGTTATCATCTTGCTAATGGCGCTATATAGAACATCTAGATCGTTATGCTTATGCTGTGCATCTGGTGGAAATATTGCCATAAGTCGCGTTAGAAATATATGCATTAGGCGCACTATCCTCGTATTCTGGTGTATAATGCATAGTGAAAGGCCCCGTTGAACTGGTCGTACAATTGTGACCAATTGCTCCGAGCTTAGGATTGTGGTCAGGAATGTGAGGAAATCTATGGCAGTGCATATGTTATTTAAGTTGTGGTGCGGCGTCTCAATTGTAGTCAACACTTTATCTAGCCAATTAATTTTTATATCAAAAGGTTGCGGCCAAATTTCGGGACGCATTGCCGATTTCAACAGCATTACACATCTAAATATAAAATGTTTCATAATAAATCCAATGTATACAACGAGAATGGTATCAAATAAAAATAGTTCTTTAGATTTACCTTCTGGACAAATTTTCGCCTGGTGAAATGATACCTGGCTGCGGATCATTAACATGGCATGCCAATCGAATTAGGAAATTGAGAACAGTATCGCAATAAGACTTATCAATGGATCGCAAAACGTCCTCAGATTTTGTGTGACTTCCCACTCCTATAGAAAGTGTGAGCATGATATTATTTGGCAATTTTAATTGATTCTCAATAATTATACTTGCCTTGCGCAGTGGACGGTGTTGAGCTCTCAGCTGATTTTTTGCGGAATTCAGATGTTTCGGTGTTCGGACGCTTTTGCAGACCTTCTCTTTGATTATCTTCAGTGTCTTCCGCTTTAACATCTCTTTCATCCTGTTTTATACGATGTAGTTCCCATTTGATTATAACTTCCGCTAAATCCACAGCCAATTTTTTATGTTCAATGGAAGCACTTGGTGGAAATCCTAAACGTTGCATATAATTTATGAGATGCTGCACCAACTGGTGTCGGACAGGGAAATAAACCTAAAGATTGGATTGCGATTAGTGTCAATTTGACAAATGTAAGACTCCTTACTGCACTCACCTTATAATGACGAATAATCAGTTGAAGAATGTGAAACAGCTGCTGTATCGCATGACCTTCTTCAACAATAATCTTCTTTGTCCAGTGCGTTAACATTGTGTTCCCATCTTCCATGCGCAACGGCATTGCTGGTGTGAGGACATCTAGTGCCTGCTTCACAATGGGTCTTGCCTCCAACGCATGTCCCTTAAGCAATGAATGAAAAACTTGTAGCACGATTTTCTTATGAATCGCTAGTCTTGAAATTATGTGGGCAAGTAATAAATGTCCATGATAGCGTGCTGTTGGATCTACGCAGTTCTTGCTTAGTAGACAGGGCCAGGCAAATGTCATCAGGCGTCTTAGTTTGTTGCCTTGTCTCTTATTATTGGCATCGCCGTCATGTATGTGCTGAGAAGCGCGCTCTACAAGTAGGCAGGCGAGTTGTAACAAAGCGATTCTCACTGCATCATCGTACTGTTTGTCGGGATCAAAAACTTTATTAATGAACACCGAAACAATGTTTCTTTCATCCTCTTGATAGGGTGTTGGTGGTGCTCCAATTAGCTTGTTTCCTTCACCTTTGTCAAAGCTGACGGTAAAACATGGAATTATTACTGCTGTTATGATTTTCGCTTTCAAATCCTCGGAAAATGTGTTGTTATTGAAATTCTCAACGAAATAGAAAAATGCATTTCTCTTCCAAGTTACGGTATAGCTTTGTGCAACCGTATTTTGCAAGAAATCACGCAGGAAATATGTATCAGGTATAAAGTGTAAACATAACGCTCTCAACAGTTGAAATAGCAGATCAATATCATTAGTGTTATTTGAGAAATATAGCAGTAGTATTTTGCCCACCAAATGCCATAAATCACAGGCAACGTTCTCCAAACAAGTTAAGTACAAACTTGTGCGCCACATGTTTCGCAAGACATCGACAATGTCCGGTCGCGTTGGAATCCATTGCTCATCTAGTTCCATAAGTGTGTAGATAATGAGGACCGCTTGATGTTGGACATCGTATTTCTGTAGATTACTAACATCTGTCGTCCAATTTAAATACTCCAAAAGGATGGTGTACTTCGAGTTCTTTACAACTGTTCGGAAAGGTTGGCCATTTTTGTGCTTTAGTATAAATATAAAAAAGCGATTCCATTGCGAATCATTCATAAAGGAATCAATCAAAAATAAGTCCACAGTCTCCACTGGGAAACGTTGGAGGAACATTATCAATGCTTCGCGATATGGGCTAGATGCCTCAATCATTAGATTCTTTTCAGTTTGTAATACCAGTTGACATAACTTTTCAATATATTTTGATGATGCTGTTATATGGTAAAACATTTCGATGAGAGTAACAATTTTCTGCTCGTACTCTCCGCCTTTCGATGTGGCAAAGAAATTTATGTTCTCATTCGTGCACTTATATTGGCCAACAAATATTTCTATGATTTTGGCACAATGCTGCAATATTTGCTCACTTAGTTTTTCATTGAACATTTGTGGAAAAAGTTGTGTGAAATACGATAATCGTTTTATTGCCGGTATTGACAAGTTTCGGTGATCTCCAAGTTTGACCAGTAAAGGACGCATTGCCTGTTGAACCTAAAATACATATGTAACTATTTTTTTAGAATTATACTGTTTAAAGTATTTCAAAACTTACCTTGTCTCTCTCAAGTGTTATGCCAGTGATAAACGTTTTCATACAAAGATAAGCTGCTTTCTGCAACTCCGATTTATCATTCTCCATGACTTTAAAAATAATGTTCATAATTTTTTCTTTAGATGAAATGTCATTTATATAGTGGCAAGCTGCCAATGCTCTTAATGCACTTATTCTAAGTGGTATAAGATTAGTGACATTCTTATAGCAATCCAACTTGCTCAATGTAGAATCTTCTGCTTCACTTAGGGTAAGCAGCTCGTGGAAGAATAACTTATGGAACGAATTGGCTAAGTCTAAAAGAAAAAAATTTCAAATTGATAAAATGGATTGCTTCACAGTTGTTTGCCATTACTTACCAATTGTAAAGAGACGTGGTTCCAACGTTGTACAAAAGGTATTTCCATCCATTAAACCAATTTGTGCATTGGCAGGTTGATGTCTTAATAAATGTTTTTTCGGTGGTATAATATCGGCCAGGACGTCTTTATGTGGGTCCATAACCTCGGAAACTGTCATCTTTTGTATAGATCCAATGTGGTGTAATAATACCATGGATTCTTCTCTCACAATGGAATTAGGACTGGTTATATGGCGGACGAGCTCATGAATCACTTCATATGTGGCCTTCGATTGTAACTCTTCTAGCTCATCATTTCTTGAATTTTCACTAATGGGAGACAAGCAAATCTCCAACATGGTTTTCATATAGCTCTTTGTTATTTCAAGTGCACCATTGGAAACATCTCCCTCGAGATCCATCAGTACAAACATAAATGCTTTTAAGAAGTTGAATAGATGCTGGTAGAGAGCTCGTAAAGACATATGTTTGCACAAGAACTGTATGGCTTGACATCCGCCAACTTTTGCATACCATGGACGGTCGTAACACAATGCTGTCATTCTCTCAGCCAAATATTGCATTATGGGCAATTTGCAAGCTCGCTCTTTATTGCCCATTATATTTGTGGCCGTGTGCAATATGATTTCCATGCAAACAATTCCGGGCTTGCACAACTCTTTCTCTTCATGGCCCATGCAAGCGCCCAGAGCATCAATTAACACCATCGGATCAGTTCCATTTGATATATAGCTTTTATGTGGGAATGGTCCGGCCTGTTGAGCAATTGCAACCATTGTGTAGTGTCTGACGACCGCAGTCATTACGGGAAACACTGAATCACGTAGATCCTTTGTAGCTGAAGCTACTATCATCCCAATAAGAGCTGTTAGATGTGTTCCGCGCAAATTTGATGCATGGCTTTTGTTGTGAAATATTGGCCAACTCGTAATATTGCCATCAACAAAGTCTGAATGAGTAAACAGCTTTAGCAACGTATGTTTTTCGTCATCTAAGCTTATAAAAGCCGCCAGAAAACAACGGATGACTTCCCAACTTTGTCGTCGGTAAAACTGATCTGTTGTGTTTAAGCTCAATGCCTTAAAGGCTGACTCGATTGCATAATCAACGGGGAATTCAATTGGTTTTTCATATTCTTGGAAATATGTAACTATCGAGATCTTTGGCTTTTCGTTCTGATCATAGCACAACGTTTGAGGTTCCACCATCATTTTTCGGTTACCTCCCCCGAATTTTCCAAGAACGCGAAAAGCAACAAGTGCTGCATTATCTTGGTTTCGAAGAGTTTTCCATAATGCTTGCATTAATGCCGCCCGTACGGGTTGTATGTGATCATACAAAAAATCCGGTTGCAAATTATCGACACACAGCTCCAAAGTTCTTAAACCCTGTAAAATATATGTTTGTTAATAAATTAATTTAATCTCACTTAACTTGTTATGTCTCACCTGACTTATAAGCGTGGGGGAACCGTTCAAGGCCGATACTAATGGATCCATAAGCATAGGTAGATAGGGCAACAAAGATGAGAGCCGAACAGGTACTGTTAAGCAAAGTTCCACAAATAGATCTCGCATATGTTGTTTGTGAAATCCACTCTGTAAACGATTTAGACCTTCCAGCAAGTTAGGTAACAATGGCAGAAACTCTTGATATAAAAGATCATGGCTTCCACCGCCAATTGACCTAAATAGTGCCCTAAGCAGCAAGAAATAGTTGTAAGGCTCATCTGAAATCAATGCCAGCTCCATGGAACGAATAACAATTTTATGTAAATGGGGGCGCAGCATTTGTTCATTTTCCACTGGAAATAGGCTTACACTTCCGAAGACAAGCTTAAAAAGTCTGAGATACAAATTCGATCGTTCAACGTTCGAACCCATTTCTTCCATTTTCTCCAAAAGATACTCAACCAGTACGGTGGCAAAGAGTGGTGACGTTGTAGGATTAGCCAGAAAAGAGTTGGCTATTACTTGAAGAGACTGATTTTTGTAGATTCTTTCAACCAGAAAATCAATTGAAGTAGCAAAAATTTCTTGGAAATTCTGAGAATGCATCATGAGGAACTATAAAGAAGGGGAATAATTATAATATTATATTTATAGTTCACTTAACTTACTAGTGTTACTTACAATGCCGCTGAAGTGTTCTAAAACCTCCTTTTCCTCTTTACTGCGTGAAATTAATCCAGATGTGCGTTGTTGATTTGGGTTAACATTTATAGTATATATATCCAAAGCTTCCATTGCGTAATGTACTAGATCAATATATGTGCATAATATCTCCGGATTAAATAATTTATCCTGCGAGCTTGGTTCTGCAACCTGAGTCTACAATAAAAATAATTAACAAATAATATATGGTAACATATCAATTAACATACCTTTGAGTTAAAAAATCCCCAAGTAATTGTCTTTACACCTCCAACAAGTGTTTTAACCAAACTTCGATATTCCGCTACAGCTGTGCAAGCAATTTGGTTGGCAGTCGTCGATATTTTAGCTTGGTCGCTCCCCAGCTGATCCTGAGTTATATTAAATAATATGAATGACAATCACAATACTAACAAGCAAAACAAAACACAAACAACCAACAACTCAAGTGTTCTAAAGAATATAACAATAAAAATATTAACTTAATTTCTCAGACCACTTCATAAGTTTTCCGGATACGTACATCTTTTAATTCTGTTGCAGGTAAGGAAGGTAAAGTAAATGAACCAGTTATGTTTGTTGAAGCACCAGTTGGAGATTGTCCCTTGCTGTTTAAAAAGAAAAGTATTAAAATAATTAATTAAATTTGTGTATATAAATCAAATAATATTTTACATACCACTTTTGTATAATATGTGGAAGCTGAATTTGAGCAATAGTTTCGAACTTCTTTACGAACACTTTCAGAAGCGTTCCTAAAATATTTCTCGATCGCTGTGGCTCAAGTTCACTATGATGTCGTAAGCAATCTACTAGATTTAATAAAAGCTTACACGACATTGTCTGTATGCCAACAGCAAGAGTCTCATCGTGAACATTTTTAGAAAACAAATTTACTGCTTTTATTAAAACATCTAAGCTCAAGCTTTGTCGGACATGATGGGCAAGATCAGCTAACGTTGAGTAAGCCAAAGGACGAATGGATTCCAGAGTCACACCTTTACCAATCAGTAAATCTTCATCAAATAACCTCTCTATCGATGGTATGAATTCTAAAATCAAATAAATTGAGAGAATGTTACTTTTGGAATTATTAAAAGGCTTAAAATATACTTACTCTGGCGTAACTCTGTGGCGAATATATGACGCGCAGCAATTAAAAGATCTTTTCGAAGATGAGCAGCCTCTTTTGGGCAATGTTCCATTAGATTTAGCATACCATTGGATACAGATATTGAGTTAGCTATCACCACATCCTGAAAGAATTTAAAGATATGTCATACTTGTAGTACAAAATTAAGGAATCTGACATTACCTGATAAATTCGCACAATATAAGCCAAAAATGAAAGCGTTTTAACTTGTGCTCCCATAAAGTCCACGAAAACTTCCTTTTGTGCAGTGTTTCTGGCAGCATCATTTTAGAAATACATCGGATTATTACCAGTGAGTATTTAAATCATGTTTAAGTGGGCTTACCTTTGAGTCACAGTTGGCTGTAAATTGATAGTTGTTAATATCAATGGAATAAATTCGGCGACCTCTTGGTGGACAGCGTTTTTATATATTTGGTACATCATCACAACAATGATAGGCAACTCTTGAAGAACTTTCAAGGACAGAATACCACGAGGAAGAAGATTATACTGAAATGCCAATAAATGATATATATTATAAGTAAATATATAATCGTTAAAGTTTAAAACAATAAACTTTCATATGCTTACAATCATTTGCTGAGAATGCGGCTCTTGTGGTTTCTCTACATGTATGGTTTTTATTGAATACGTTTCTGGTAAAAGCATTTCTAGATCCAAATCCTTTAAGTCAGTTATCCAAATGTCGTTTGTTGTTTCAAATATGGATGTTAGGTTATTAGGCAGATTTGTGTAAATTTCCTTGACAAACCCCAAAAATAGCTGAATCTGTAAATTAAATATACAAATATTAA
The DNA here is from genome assembly GCA_037043605.1 of Drosophila multiciliata. Classification (NCBI taxonomy): domain Eukaryota; kingdom Metazoa; phylum Arthropoda; class Insecta; order Diptera; family Drosophilidae; genus Drosophila; species Drosophila multiciliata. The sequence continues at coordinate 4,529,754 of JBAMBF010000589.1, forward strand.
ATAATGTTAAATGCTCAACTAGCTATTATAGCAATTGCTTTGTACTTACTTCGGGATTAAATGATGGTCGAAAATGTTTATGCAGCTCAATTATTATTCGCAGACTTATGAGAACATTTTCTTCGTTATCTGTTTTTAATAGTTTGAGCATCATTGTTATGATGGATTTAACATGCTGTCTTAAATTTTCCGTTATGGGCAATCGGTGTATCATCTCCAAAATCAGTTTGCGAATCTGAAAATAATTGTGTAGTAAACACCACAAATGTATCAGGATTCTTTTACATATATGTAAACAATATATATATATATATCAAATATATTGGTAGGCAAGCGCACGTTGGATGATTGCAATGATGATGAAATTGAATCAACTATGCTCAAGACAAAAAAGACAAAGGAAGACACAAGTAAATTCAGCTGGGTTTCTCAAATCTGAGCAATCATTACAAAAAGATTGTTACACACTTTCAGTTAAACCATAAACAATGCCCTCAAGCATTTTGAGGCTCCGCAATAAACCACATACATATGTATATATGAGCGTGTTTTACTTTCAGTACAGAAAATATTGGAACTTACGTGTTGAATTGTGTTCTCTTGCACAAATTGTGGTTCACCATCTTGCAGAATGCGTGTAAAGATTTTTAGAGCGTTTTCCAAGAAAGACGGATAAGAAGGAGAACTCAGGATCATTTCGAAATGTTCGCTCAACTCCTGTGTGGCTTTCAGCTTGATTTCGTCGTTCGCAGCCGGATCATTTAGTATATTGAGGTAATTCCGGAACGTGTTAACCGGAATATTTTCAGTGTGTGCCATTTTAAGTAACCATTAATTCAATCCGTTCGCGAGAAATATAAGTTGTTGCGGGCCGGTGTAAACAAGCAAAGTGCGAATTTTACTTCACACACAGGGTGACTCGAGCACTGCAATTTAGTGACACAAACTTAAACGATATCAATTATTAGAGATGTGCTTCATTGTTCGTAAAAGTCTTTTTTAACTTTAACAATGATCAATTTTCTATTAATCTTAATCTTTTATTGATAATTTATGAAACATCCAGCGGCATGTGGTAATCGAGATCAGAAGGAATATCTCATACAAATATAAATGATGATGTTATCGTCATGCAATAATACCCTAACAAATATCAAAACTTATGTTTAACGATATATCGATAATTTGATAAATATTCCACAACCATTCTTAATGAAATAAAATTTGCACCGAAAATAAATATCTTGTAAGCTTCAAATCAATAATTATTTGTAATATAATTGCGTTTTAGATTATGTGAAACGGGCAGTTGTAATATCCCATTTAATTATGTGAATTGAGTGCCTTTTTTTTTGGTTTTTTAGATTATAATGGCTATGGCTATGTACATACCTACATACATACATGCATACGCATACATAGTTGCATACATGTTCTTAATTTCATGTAAAAGACAAGTAATATTATTACGAACCTCTGCCAATAACAAAGACTAATAATAAGTAACTAATAAAATAAAAGTGTAACTATCTTTGCCAAGAGGGGCTCACAGAATGCTCAATAGTGGGACGCCCAAACCCATCCGACAACTAGTTACCTTTGCATGTATGGATGTGTGTATGTACAGATGAACGTATGCATGTATAACATGATTCAAAGCGTAATTGAACCACAACATGATCCATACTTTACGTAGAAAAGTGGGACGATCTCATTATTTTTTCTACCTTAAATCTGTGCTAACTCTGTGAAAATACAATTAATCATTTTTGTAGTGTCAGATCTTATTGGATTTTATTAAAGGGTTGACAAAGTTATATTTTTATTAATATTTTATTTCAAATCACTAAAATCTATTTGCTTAATTGATTATTTGCTATTCTTAATTGGAAACAAAAATCTTTATTTAATATGCTCATTAAATAAATTTATTTATCATTTATGCTTAACACAGATAAATTATCAAGATGAGGGAGTCTGCTCATGACATCAGTATGGATACGTGGAAGCAGTGGATACTTGAGGCAATATCGAAGATTCGATCTCAAAAACAAAGACCGAGCGTTCAAAGAATTTGCCAGGCTATTGGCACTCATCACAAATTTCACGAGGACATCGTCGCTGAAAAGTTGGAGAAAGCTGTTGAGTCTGGCGCAGTTATCAAAGTATACAATAAAGGCTTGCATTCTTATAAGGCTCCGATGGCGAAACGTCGAATCAAGGTTGATAAAAGTACAAATCTTTACAAGGTGGTAGCGAAAGCCGTTAATGATTTGGGAGAATGTGAAGGGTCGACCATCAAGAATATAGAAAACTATATACAAAAGTTTAACTGCATTGACCTATCACCTAATGTGGATTTTAAAGCTATCATTAAATTGTCGATAAAAAAGGCAGTTGATACTGGATTTCTAGTACAGGAGGGAAAGTTATATAAAAAGGGCAAATCATTAACAACACCACGAAAATCTATTGTTGAAGCAGATGTTCTTATAAAAGGAGAAGAAAGCTGCACACATTGCTCGGGAAATTCCCAAAAGAATCTAAATGGCATTCCAGAACCCTTGAGTTCTTGCAAACAATGCGGAATATCATTGCATACAACGTGTGCAAATATCGCAGGCAGATGCAAATCCCAATCTTATGTCCTACTCTATATGCTTGTTACAAAGGGAACTCTCTGGAATTGTCAGAAATGCGCAGATTGTGTTGTCTGCAAAATACATAATCGTGGCCCATGTTTGCTGCAATGTTTTGCATGCAAAAATCATTTTCACCTGACGTGTCTCGATACTATTCCAGATAAAAAGCCAAAGCATCCATATCGGTAAGTTAAATAAAATAAGAATTTAAATCAAACTGCCATTTAAAATCGATTTAACGTTTCTCAATTTCAGATGTAAAGCTTGCTTAAACATTGATCATCCAAAATCGTTAAGGAGAGACACAGGAAACATCAAATTAGAGCTTGTTGGAAGTGATAAGTAAGCGCAATGTAGAATAATTTTTGCTAAGTTGGAGTGTTGTGTTAGTTTATTATATAATTATAAATTTTAAATGAATTCAAATTTCAGAATAATCCAATATTCCAATGCATCGCAAAAGCCATATACCAATTGTAAGCGACAGATGATCAAAAGTGAGGGGTATATTGAAAATCCGTCCACGTCTCAACAATGCATTGGTGGTGTTGCCGGGAATATTCGACAAAAGAAAAAAAATGCCATCGTTATGAATAAATTTGCTACGCCAATTAAGCAGAAGAAAATATATCGTGACAACATTGTTAATCAAATAAATCGCAAGCGGAATTATTCGGATTTATCATCGTCAACTTCATCGAGCGATAGTGATGACGAAGAAGACGATGACGATAAGAATGCGGGATGCGAAGATCAGGAAGATAGTACTTCATCCGACTCGTGTACTTCTTCAAGCTCCGAGTCCGATTCAAGCACTAGCTCGAGCGATAGCTCTGAGTGTGATGACGATAACGATGAGGAGGACTATGACACAGATCGAAGTACATTGAAAGAAAATATATTTGAAAACGAGAAGAAAATTGATTTTCGATCTTCTCCAAATGACAATGAGAGCCTAATGGATGTTACTTCTGATAATTGGGGGTTTGCTGCCGTTGCAAAAAACCCTGTCGACAACAAATATAAAAATAATTTCAAAGCCATAAGCTATACAAAAAAAATGTCGGACATTTATCAACTATCCCCCAATGTGGAAACCAATAAACCAAACAAATATTCATCTGGTAAAACTGACGAAATGGCCGCTAAGTCCACATTGCCTTCGTCGCGAAATAATTCCATTTTGGGTAAAAAGAGGACGGTTATTTTAAAATCTATGCCACTTGAATCTACTAAATCATACGTAAAACATGATGATGATATTCCATATCTAACTAAAGAAACTGTTCTAAAATGTCAAATGATTAATGAAATAGAAGAATTTCCAGAGCCAAGGCAGCAACTTTTAGATGCAAAGCTTTCTGGTAGTGCAGAAATTGAAGGTATTGATGGACAGTCAGTAGAAAATGACAAGGACCAGAGTATTAATCTCATTAGCCGGAGTAAACCTTTTGGTAAGTTGAACAAGATGATATGTATAATAATATATATGTATAGTAATATATGTAGAAAGATATTCCAAGCAGATAATGCTTTATCAATTATTGAGTAAGATGGGTATTATGAGTTGCAGAGGGTAATCTAATATTGTTATGAAATTATTAACTCGGCCAATCATCACTAGATCGTCTATCTGTTTCTAGTATATATATAGAACAGTTATGCATATACAACACTTCGAAACATAACTTCTTGTATAAAATATCTTCTTGTGTACCAAGATATCCGCAACAAACTATAATATTAGACCATATTAATTCGCCTTACATTTGATAAAAAAAAACAACTTTCGTTGGAAAAATTTCATGTTGAATGTCTTCTGGTCTGCAAGGGTGTGTAATCTTCGGCGCGCCTAAAATAGTTGTTATTTCTGGTTTAGCGTAATTTTTTTTTCTTTGTTTGTGTTTAAAGAAATAAAAAAGATCGAAACTCAGTTCCCAATTGCCAAAATAAATTTTCAATATTAATGATTCTTACATATTCTGTATTTGATATAGTTTCTAAACTTAAATTATTCAGATTTTAAATAATTCACATTTATAATGTGAGGAGTAAGTTGGAATACATGTTTACTTTACCCAAGTTTAATAACAAATATTTATTTATAGAAAATCAACATTTACCGCCGGGCGTTAATTCTTTTGACGTTGAACTGTATCAAGAAGTGCTGCGAAAAGCTGTCATTAAAGTCTATAACAATCCACCGGAAATGTCAACTGAGAAAAACCATTCACTGATCCATTGTGGACAAAGTCCAAAATCCATTGAAATAGGAAAATGGAATATTGAAACATGGTACTCCAGCCCATTTCCACAGGAGTATGCGAGGTAAATTTCATTCCATTTTATTTTTAATAGAAAAAAACTGTAGGAAACACTTCTTGATACTGGCTGGTTGTCCAATTCATGTACTCAGAATTGATTCGTCATTTTTTGTCGAATTTCAGAGAAAACAAAATAAAATCTTACCTAAAAAATATTCTTGGTCAATTCCATAAGCTGTGTGGAAATAATTAAGTCCGTCTGTCTTAATTAACGCATAGATATTGACGGGTAAAAGTTATAAACTTTAAAATGTATGAAAATCTAACCATTATATTGTAACAATAATTTTTCATGCTTGCAACTGTATTTAATGTTATTTTTTAATGAATTTTTTGTTCTGTTAAAGGCTATTAAAACTTTTCCTATGCGAATTCTGCCTGAAGTACACAAAAAGTCGGTCAGTCTTGGATAGACATCAAAATAAGTGTATTTGGAAACAACCGCCTGGGACTGAAATATTTCGGCAGGGTGATATATCTGTTTTCGAAGTGGATGGAAATGTTAATAAGATCTATTGTCAGAATCTATGCCTGCTTGCAAAGTTTTTCTTAGATCACAAAACTCTATATTATGATGTGGAACCGTTTCTATTTTATATATTAACTAAAAATGATCAAGTCGGCTGTCATCTCGTCGGATATTTTTCAAAAGAGAAGCACTGCTCTCAAAAGTATAATGTCTCATGCATTCTGACTCTGCCACAATATCAAAGACAAGGATATGGGCGATTTTTGATCGACTTCAGCTATTTGCTTAGTCGAGAAGAAGGCCAATTGGGAACGCCAGAGAAGCCTCTTTCAGATCTTGGACGTCTCTCATACTTTTCGTATTGGAAATCGGTTGTATTAGAGTATTTGTACAAATACAGGAATAAAAAGACAACAACTTTTAAGGATATAGCCATAAAAACTGGTTTGGCTGTTTCTGACATTGCATTAGCATTTGAGCTACTAAATTTCATAAAATTGAGAAAAAATGATGGCGACATTCGATTCCAAATCACGGTTAAAATCGATTGGAAATATGTTTTATTGCACCATAATAAGAGAAGTCAAAGTAAAACTCGAATTGTAATTGAAGCCGATTGCCTACGATGGAGTCCCTTGATGTCAATTTCCAGATCACCCAATAATAATATACGACCAATTTCAAATCGTGAATATTTGAGTACTGTGTTTACTGAAAATTCTGATGGCAAGGATAATTTGCATGAAAACAAAAGTGAGAAGGTCGTCGAATCTCAAATAAATCCTACTATTGAGCTTTTCAAAGATACAAATAGAGATTGCACGAAGTCGACAAAGCCAACTTCTCAAAATATTGACAAGGATACAATTTACTGTAAAAAGAATGTTTATAATAACACTACAGAATCAACGCACTCAACGCTCAGTGATGCAAAACGATCCAAACGTTCATTTGAAGATCTAATTGAAAATTCCGATTCCTCTGATAGTAAATATTCGAAGAAATCCTTAGAGTCTGCGGACTACAATATTTTAACTAAAAGAGCATTGCGTCTGGCTAAGCGCAAAGATGTTATTCCACATACCAACAAAAGAAAACATTTTGAGCGTAAAAATAATACTGATAATGTGGAGCATAATGTATCGAATACAGCCGATCAACCGGATAATAATAAAGAAATCGTAGAAAAATGTTCTCTTTCGCTGGTAGCTGCTGCCCCAGAAATTAACAATCGGAACATTAAGAAGCACGAATCGATTGACAAACCAATAAATATCGTACCCAAGCTGAGAGGTAAAAAATCAAATGGCAAACGAGATGAAGAAACTGAAGAAGCTATCGTTCAGCCCAGCACTGCCGAAACCCCAATAACAAATCCCGACAAAGAAAAACTGACATTGAAAACACATAGTGAAGTAATGGAGACAAACGAAACCGAAAAGGAGAAGGAAAAGGAAAAGCGGCTGGTTGAGCCTGCACCGCAGCAGCCGATGGAAAGGGAGATCATTGTTGCCACTGATCATTGCACTGAGCAAGTGCTCGATGCCGTTGCAAAGAAAACAAAGAAAGCACTGTTTTCGGACACAACTTCATTTGAAGCCAAAAACAACGAGACTAAAATCGCGGAATGTAAAATTGAGCCAAAGCCAGTTGAAAATACGTTGAAGAATGCTGAATCAACGTGTCAAGTTAAGGAAATTTGTGAAATACAAAAGAATCCTATTTTACCGGCTCCTTCTACGGTTGAATTAAATATTAAAGAACAAGACCCGTCCACCGCTATTGAAAAGGTTGAGTCAGTTACAGTGCCAATCGCTGAGAAAACTGAATCTAAAGTACTTAATTTGAATTGTGAAAGCATGAATAAGGGCAATGATCCTTTAAAGGAGACCTCCGATGATCAGAGCTTGAAACCATGTGTATCAACAATGACAGCTGTTGCTGCTGAACAACCAACGTCAGCCGTGGTGCCATCAACACTATCTTTCGTTGATTCCACCAAAATCATCGAAGAGTGCGCCAAGGAATCCAAATGCGTTGAAAAAACGGAGACTAAGAAATCGATTACGCCAGAGAAAGTTGAGCCTAAAAAGCCTGATTTGTCCCAGGTAAAAGTTTCTTGTAGTTTGCAGCAAGAACAACAAACATATTATAATGAAATGCAAAGCAAAGCAAACACAACAAACGAACCGAAAAACATGCTAGGGAAAACTGAGGCATCAATAATACACGAAACAGAAGTGAAACAGAAAATGCATAAGAAGCCCAATTTGGAAGCTCCTTCAATTCCAAAATGCGAAAGTGTTACCACTTTATGCAAGAAACCGGATGCAATTCATTCAAATAAAATCAATATAATTGCTGAAAAGGATACACAAAAGCCCCCCCACTTACTACAAGTACAAGTTAAGGAGGAAGATAAATCCAATGTGCGTGCTCCGCCGTCGACTTCATTGCCAATACGGGATAAGATTCAATTAAAGAATAACGAACATGCTCAGTTGCAAAACTCGCTAACTTCTCAATTCCCAATTAATCAAATGCCCAACTATCATCATACTTCACAATATTGGCAGTGGGACTATTATAGCTATAATCTCTGCAACCTGGATCCGGCAGCACAGAAGGGTCAAAAGCAATTTCACAAGGACCTCGCAACAACTATGGCCTATACGCATAATTTCACCCAAAATCTGTATCAATCCGCAATGCATGCTCATCACCAGATGCATCATCCAAAAGATAAGCAAAAGGTGGATCGCAAGAATAGCGGCAAGAAGGATGATTTGACCAAACCAATATCTAATATTAGCGCAGTCAACACTGCAAGAGATGGCGATGGAAATACGCTCAATTGTAATGATTATAATGTCAACAATCAGTCGAATATGTTTGATCAGAAATGCACCAATCAGCAGAAGCAATTCAAAATCACAGATCATGCACAACAAATCAAAACGATTGGTAATCCCCAGAACTCAGTGCCCAGACACACAAATTCTAACCAGGCGGAGTCAGGAAATTTATTACCAACGTCAATGAGTCGCGAACCCCAAGCAGCACCTCACAAACCAAAATCGGAGCACAATGTTAACAACATACCACTGGTCTCCCACCCATCAAGAGATGAAAAAATTAAGGTATCGCAACCGATATTACAATCGGCTCCACATTCTAATTTGCAAGTCTCTGGACAACCGGATGTTAATACCAATAATATGGCCTACAATAATTCCGAGGCAGCCTCGAATGCCCCCATCCAGCAGCAATATGATTGCGGTATTAATGTGCAAATCAATCTGGATTCTCCCTCAAACATTGGGGGTGCCATTAATCATGGATCGGATAATCCCAATGGACATATGCAAAGACAGTTCTCAGACTGTTCCATGCAAAATCAATCGGCAACGACGCCGATGCACATGTCTATACAAAATTCACACATGCAACAGCAAAACAATATAAATATGAATTTGACTTCTGAAGGTTCGCCCAATTTGAATATAATCGGCAACTCACAGCAGCACCAGCATCAAAACAGAAAGCTATCTGTACAGGTAACTTTTTATAACATATATATATCAAATAAATTTTATTTAAATATTGTTATCTTTGTTGTTTGTTTTACAGCCGGATATTGTGGCGAGTTCGCCGACAGTAGCACATCGCGCACCGACACCCAAGCAAATTCGCAATGCAAGCTCTGCCAATAATGCTCAGCAGCGAGACGCTAAAGTGCCAGCAGCATCAACGAGCACTCAAAATACTCACCATCAGCATCCGCAGAGCTCTGTTTCAAATATATCCAAGGGGCAACAGGATGGAATTGGCGGAGGCTTACAGTTTACACAGCTAGGCGGACAGCATGGTCATCAGCAGAATATGCAAACATTGGACTATATACCGATACCGCAAATTTCACAAAATTTCTCAACGAATCCATCAAATTATGACATAGTTGGTATGCCAGCCGTCATTCAGCGTGGCATGCCTCTAAATAGCTCCGTTCATTCCCTTCCCAACTCGCATCAGCGAATTGAGCAACCAGCCTCCGCGTGTGCTGTAAATAATTTCTATTTGCAAAATAGCATGCCCTCAAATGAAATAGTGTCGAACGCACCAAGAATACCAGTCTCTACCCCATTGGGACCCCCATCTTCCGCCGCTAACAACGATCAGTCCATATCATCGAACAGTGGTGGCAGCACACCTCTCGTTGGCAATTTATGTAGTCTATCCAAACTACAGCAGTTAACTAATTGCCTGGAAACTCAGCCATGCAATACATCGCCAGGAGCTCAATCGAATTTAACACCGTCGCCACATCATCCAATTCCACCCAACTCAATGACACCGCCACCACACTTATTGATGCAAAACCGGAATATTTCAACGCCACCGAATATGTTGCAGACACAAGTGACTCCACTACAATATCATAAATATTACACCAGCAACATGAATATTCCGCCGATTTCATCCGTCCAAAATACAAATAGAAATACCCGCAACACACCGTCAGCACCCATTCAGCATGCCTCATCAGCAATCAGCAGCAGCTCAAATAATCGCACAGCCAATGTACACATCAGTCCCAATCTGATGTCACATTACGGAGCCATTAACAGCTATCGAATGCCGCCGCAGCAAAGTCCTCCGGCATCTGCTTATAGTTCCGGTGGTGAGTATCCCAACTCGCAAATTCCAATGCAAATGAATGTTATGAACATGCAGTCACAATATCAGGATGCATGCGTTCTGCAAAGGGCTGCGCAACCGAATTCAATGTATCAAACGTATTCAGCATATTTGCCGCTGAACGGCTCAATACGCAGAAATTAAAAATATCTACCTTTTACACTGGGTACACGTTACTCTATAAAGTATCAATTGCTTGTACTACTTGTCTTATAAATGTATCATAAATTTTGTGTATCAAAAAAAATAAAAAATATATGAAAACAACAATGTTTAGTTTGGTGTTGTCGATTTATGTATTTGAAGTTTACTGAGAATAACAATACAATTACATTACAAGCACTAAACTTAGACATTTTGATATTTTTTTATAAGCATTGCCCAGACATCCGGATAGCGAGCTTGCAGGAAGGCTGTCAATTTTTGTGCACTTTGTGCCTGCTGGGGAGAACAGTTGCGGCATTTCCTAGTTATAACTTCTGGAAGAGCAGCTGAAAATAAATACGTATATATAATCTATCAGTTTTGTATACCTCAATAATATCCAATTATATATTGTGTTAATTAATTATACAGAATTTAAGCTTTCAGGGCAAAAAGTTTTGAGTTTGATTCGATTAATTAATATCTTATTTAGAGGCTAGATATAGTTTGAGTGACGAATGCTCTCCACATTATAAAAATATATATTTTTAATAACCAAATACCTTTAAGTTGTCGCCCTAGTTGGTCACATGGGCTCTTTTCCAGAATACACATTATTTGGCGACTGACAACGGCTTGGTTGTTTAACAGCTTATTAATATTCTTTTCGTCAGCATCAACTTTCGAAGGAATTATTATCATAAAAAAAAAGATAAAAATCAAAATTTCTTTTTGCCTTTTTTTGATTAAAAACATAACTAGTGTTTCAATGTATGCTAGATATTATTTTTGTGTATTTGTTAATTTTCAACGCATGCGCTTTAAAATCTCAATTTCAGGGGTTGTAATAACATATTCTGTCACCTACTATTTAAGAGCGAATTAAACACTGTAAAATATACAAAATATCTTTTGGTATAAAATAAATATAGTACATATATGATTATTGATTTAGTTTATAATCTGTAAATAATACGTTTTATGCAGACGTTTAGAAAAAGTTGAAAAATGTATCAAGTCTTTAGGTCCAATATTCAAAAGCAATGCAGATTTGATAACGGTTCGGCTCTATATTACAAATGCTAGAATTTTGGAAAAAATAAATTTACTACTCTAGTAAAAATCATGAAGAGCTGAAGCAAAACGATTACTCTTTAATTGACAGATATTCATTTAGTGTTTGCAACAATATATATATAAAACATTTAACAAATTGTTATTAAAATTTAATCATCATTGTCATCGTTGTCAATATTTTCTTGGGAAACATAGTCATCGTAGTCATGTAAGTCTTCTCCGACATGTTCATGTTTCTTTTGTTTATTTAAAAGCCATTCCTTGTAAGCCAGTTCGTCCTCAACACTTGGATCTGTAGATTCAATAAAATCCTCTATGGTGTGAGAACATTCATTTTGAACAGGCGGCAAATGGTTAAATGGTATATTGCGTTTTGAAAACTTATGTCCCCAGCCCAGATATATCGACTCGCAGGTATTTTCAAAGGTAAATGTAAAAGCACCAGGCCAAATATTTGATTGCATTATTAACATGCGTTCCTTTTGGTTTGAGTACTTGCTGGTAAAACGGACTCCCCAGGGTATGGAACACACATTGCTAATATCACCGGCACATGAGGACAAGATATTCGGACCCGTCTCTACTTGTATGAACCCTTCTAGCATATCTTCTTCCTCACCATCTTCTTCCTCCTCGGCCTCTTCTTCCTCCTCGAGCTCCACACCCATTTCCTCCAATGCTCGCATTTTCAAATACTGTGCAAGTGCTTTATTTCGCTCATTTTCGGCCAGTTCCTCATCGTACCACACAACTCGTCCTTGATTTAAAATATTGGGTCGACAGTGTACCCAGGCTACGGGTGTGGCCAAGGAGCTCAATGGATCTATCTCGAATTGTTCGTTTCGCATCAGTAGTACATCATTATCTGAAAGGGGTTTTCAAAAAATCAAAAAGTTAACCATGGCTTTACCACCTACCTGGTGATTCTTCTTCTTCTCCTTCATTAAAATCATCTTCTTCTTCCTCTTCGCCTTCGTCAAGATTGATGCCATCAAAAAGATTTTTTTCATTTTTAGTCATACGTCTATAATATCCCTGAGGAGCTATATGAGTACCAGCCGTAATACGACCGATCATTGCACGTAAATAGTGTTTCTCTTTGCCCGGAAAACATGGATATGACACAACATCTGCTTCCAAATCTCCAGTGAACAACTTTTTAATCTGTCGCGAAACAACAATTTGGCGAGGTGTCACAATCGGCAATTCAATCCAATCATCGTGTAAGCAATTAACCACGAAATATGAAAATCTATTGCAACCTTTTCCAATATACTCCGGTGGTATATCATAAACGTCGATTTCCTCTGCTAAAGGCACAGGCTCTGCCTTCGGCGTCATTTTCTCTAACTCATCCGTAGCATACAACTCCCAGCCATAAGTGCCTGGAGTTAATTCTGGTCCTATATGTGCTGAAGCCTGCTTTGCCTCTTGATTTTTTCGCGCCATAAAGGGCAGTTTCTTTTCTTTTATTTCCTTTTCCATAAGGGTCATTCGTGATGCGATTTCCTCACGAGATAGCGAGGCTTCTACAATGTAATAGGATGCTTTCAATCCACTTATACAGCCCCAAAATCTGCATTGCATTATCGATGGATGAGTCTGTAGTCGATTAATGGAACTTGCCAACTGGAAAATATCATCTTTGCTAATACTAAATCCGCATTGATTCCAATAGAATTGCAATTGTTCGACACGTTCATTAAATGTTACAAACATTCGCATAGAGTCATCAATATTTACTCGTAGTTCCGCATCAATTATTTCACAGTGTTCCTCCAGATCCTCGCCACCCCCCCCAAAATCTAGGTTTTCACCACTATGGGGTAACTAATATCACAGATTTCAAATTATATCACTGAATATAAACCTATATTTTTATTTTAAAAATATATACCTTAATCGAATGAAGTATTTGTTTGGCCGGACGAAACATTCGGCAGTCGCCAAAAACGGCATTTGGGGGAAAACGTTCCGGCACATGAAACTTCTGTTCGCGTACATTTCGACTGAACTCTTCAAAGAAGTCGATAACATTTGGGGGACGCTCATCGATGACTCGCTTTACAATATCACTGATATGATCAAATCTATCGGGATTTACGTACAATAAATTAATACTTGAAAATCTTGTATGTTGCCAAGAACATATTTTCTATGCCAAATTTATTTAAAATATGATTTATTTCTAATTTGGGGATTCGATTCGATAAGGTAGTATTAAAATAGCCATGGGTTTATACTGCTGCAGTTTAATATTTTTACTATAAATTCTTTCGTGGACTAGTTGAAAGTTGATTTTTCTTACAAAATTCCATACTTACAAGTTGTCTCCACTTAATGCACTATATTGCTTCAGTATCGATTTAGCTATGTTTAGTTCATAACCAATATTTGGGGCGTCGTGTCCTGGAGCTCTTTGGAATTGTGGTTCCGCATTAAAGGCGCCCATGGATATGGTCGTCGTTGAGGATGACGACGAACTTGTTATTATGTTGGAACATTGTGGTGAAGATTCTTGTTCAGCTTTATGCTTTTTGGGTAGTAGTTTCTTGGTGATCTTGTTTGGAGACCTTAGAGGAATGTTGGAATTAGCCGTTGAGCTTGAGCTGAGCGAAAAATTTTGGCATGATGGATTATCGGTATCCATAATATTAAAATATTTATATGTACATCTACAGTTCATACCCAAGACGAACTGGGCAACAAATAATTATTGTATGAAATAATAATAAGACTCTAAACAAAAATATTACTACGTATTGTATTTTATACATTTGAAATCGAATTTCTAAATGTTATTTTGTTCTTCCGAAAATCTCATTAAAAATTATCATTTTTTGTGTATATTTCGCTAATATTTAAATTGACGAGAGAAATTTGAGAGCGTTACCAACTTATTGGACCACCCTCTGCAAGGTAGTGCAAAGAGAGAGAAAAAATAAATTTCCATCTGAATTTGTATATATGTATGTATGCATATACATACATACATACTTACTTATGTGTACATACATTTATAAATATCATGGGCGTCAGAAGGGTGGGCCAGGTGGCACTTGCCTCCTTCCAAAAATGACTGCAACATTTTCATAACAAAAATACATATACTTAAATTGATAATTGTGACGTTCTAAAATCGTTTTTAGTTATGTTTAATGGAAGCTATAAAAAGTTAATAAAATATGGCAAGTGCTAGACGATCGTTTGGATTTTCTTTCCCTCTCTATCTCTTTCTCTCTCTCTCTCTTGGATTGTTAAATATTGTTGAGAGATATATTAATTGATTTCAATTATAGATAATAATTAATTAGAGTTACTGATACGGTCGATGAAGATAAACTCAAGTTTTCAGTTCTTTTGAACATATTTTCAAAGATAACCCCGAATTTCCACCTGTACACCACAACCACCAACAAGACAAATTCCCTTCATACGCCCTTGCTAAAAATACTCATTCCAACGTATACAATATAAATATTTATATGCAATATTTATTTATATTCGTAGGGAGTCATACACAATTTGAAAAGCAAATATGAATATATGTATGTATGATTTCATATATGTATGTTGTATATTTTTACTTATGCATGCTTGCACATAATACTATAATTAAAGCAAACATATTGCTCAGGCTATAACTGTACAAAAGGATTAATGTATATTAACAAAAATTACTTAACTACATTTATGTGATTATTAATATTTGATAATGTAGAGGGGATGATTGTAATTCGTACATATAGAAACAACAAAACAAATTTCGATTATATTTAACGTTTTATTGCTGTATATTTAACACACTCGTACACATATACACATACACACACACAACATATATTTTTTGTTGTGCCGTGTGCATCCACAAATATAGACTACCAGTGTACAGAATCTTTCCAGTTTAGTCTTCAGCGTCTTTAACATACAGGAACTTCTTTACAAGTGTACCTTTTGACGGTGTGTATGCTAAATACATACGCACTTATTATATTTACTTAAATTTCGTAATTTTACCTGTTGCAGATAGAACATAATGCCTTTTGTTCCGGTTGAGACTCCCAAGTGCCCCGCATGCAGCAAATCGGTGTACGCCGCCGAGGAGCGTGTTGCTGGTGGCTACAAATACCATAAGACTTGCTTCAAGTGCAGTAAGTACAAATTTACATGCACACATTTATATATGCGATCAAAAAAATGATTTTCATAATTCCCATGAAGGTATGTGCAATAAGGCTCTGGATTCGACAAACTGCACCGAGCATGAAGCCGTGCTGTTCTGCAAAAATTGCCACGGTAGGAAGTACGGACCCAAGGGATACGGTTTCGGCGGTGGCGCTGGCTGCTTGTCGACAGATACGGGCGCACATTTAAATAGAGAGTGAGTATTAAACTTCTTACATTCATTTTTTAGTTTCAAATATTTATATAGCACACAAATATGAAAAAACCTTTACACGTGTAGATAATTTTAATATATACATCATCCGTAAACATAGAACATTAATTATATGTGACGAATTGGTCGTATACATAAAATAACAATTATTTAATATTAGAGCTGCAACAGAAATATTTTTCTTTAATTAAAATTGATTAAGCTCATAATTAATGATTTATTTTTATTTTCTTATATCGTAATTTCAGTTAATATGGTTCCTGCCAATTGCCATTTGCTTAATTCAATTGTATCTGCGGGACTTGAATCAGTGTTCATGTCTTGACCCTATGTGTTATATTTATCCTGATATGTGTGAAAATTATGGTAAAAAAAATATTTTTGTATTCATTTTCATTACTGACTGTAAATTAATAAAAGAAATTTAAAAAACAAATAAAAAAAAACACTTAGTATAATAAACAGAAATATCAAAATAATTCTATTAATATATCTATAAATAAAATTCAGGTTATGTACACATTTGGGTACTGTAATACTAATTGTACAATAGGACAATAAAATATAGACACGCAGACTTGACTATGTAAATAATGTGATTCTTTAGAAGAATTTGGAATGAATATGTTTGTATATTTCTAGCATGGCTTATACGTATATGGCGGTCAATCAATAATATCAATAAATTTCTATTTACACCACTTCCTAGTATTTTTGTAGATTCTTTGTTCTAAATATAGCAAACAACTAAATATAGCAAAGAGCATACAGATAAAAATTGATAATAAATCAAAAATATTTTACATTTTAAAATACCCTCCAATGATTTCTTTAAAAAAAAAAAATCTATTTTTGACATATGAGACATTTGAATGCCATCTATATGCTCTATTGTCTACACATATTATATTATTTATAGAATCACTTTTTAGTGTATGGTAACGCCCACCTGAAGAAAGGGTATTAAAAAACGAAAGAAAGAGAAAATATAAAGAAACTTGACCATGCATTAAATGTTATGCTTCAGGGCACAGACTAATAGTAAAATCGTAATATTCCAAAATGCTTAATACGCACATACCCTGTATTCCGTAAAATCATATATGTATGATGAACTTGTGTTGAATAGTTTTATATTATTTGTGTATATTGTGTACACATTTCTTATCCACAAATTATTTATAAAAATGTTGAGCTGTATAAGCGTATATGAGAACATTCAAAATAATGAGAGTGTAAAATGTCTCTTGTAAAAATTGCGCGTCTCATTTATGAGTCATGTATGCAGGGTATGCAGGGTATGCAGGGTATACAGATCTTTTTTAATACAATAAATTTAAAATTAGTTTGGATTGATTAATTGTATTGTTGGTAGCAGATTTTAAGCAGATTTGGAGAATACATATTATTACAAAAAATTATAGCCACTATTTATATGAACATAAATACAAACAATTTATTTTCAAAATAGGTGTCTTTGTGTACAAGTAAAGACCAAAGTTCAACATGTTCCGAAAGCCCTTTCAGACATTTAATATTATTCATATTTGCATAGGTGAATATAACATTCTATTTATAATATAGTTTTCATGGTGTTGGCATCTGTTATTATAATTTATAATCAATAAAAATGATACAAAAAATAAGATAAATTAAGTAAATATGATGCAATGTGTAAAAGTGAAAGTGAAATTGAAAAAGAAAGTGTATTTGCGTTTGTATATTTTTCTGGGTTTGGACAACTATATTTTAAAAACCAAAAAGTCGAATACATGACGGAATGCTTTTCTCAGTACACCAACCAACTAACCTTATTCCTTACACTACGTAAAAATTTGTAATTTTCTTGAACAAATGTCCAATATGAACTTAATTTCAGGAACTATAATTATATTATCAATTACAAAGGTGTGCTCTGACAACAATCGATACAAAACAGGGGTACGTAAAGTTAAGAATTTCAAGTGGCCATTTCATATCATAAATTCATTATTTTTAACATTTTATAAACTTTTTTTAAGATTTGGTCCATTGATCCGCAAGCATTCTATATGTACAATCAGCCAAGTAATTTAAGAAAACTATACTGGTATGAGACAAGAGCCCCACATTTTACTGCTAGAAAACAACGTATGGGAAATTTGAAAATAAAACATGTTTATAGAAATCCTTCGCCTGAAATTGGTGCATCTTATGGAAAACGCATGAGGTATTGTCTTAATTAAAATCTCTATGATAGCATCCTACTTCATTGAACCAGAATTACTTTACAAAAAAACCTACGTAATTAAATTGTATGCTTTTCTCTTGCAGAAGTCCTTTTAAAAATACTTACGATGACACGTCATTGACATCGAATATTCTGAGAACATATATGACATCTGTTCGAATATCATCGACATCGGCAACAAAAACAACACCAAGCATAACGTATATCAATCCAAAACCACCTGCCTTTAAGAACATTACGATTTGCAAACTAGGCAAAAATAATACTTCACATGAAGAAATGAAGGGCGGTATCAACGTAATACCTCAATTTCGGGGTCTTGAAAGTATTCCAAACAGGGTAAATTTTAGGGGTCTTGAAAGTATACCAAACAGTATCAGTAATACAATCCAGCCAATGATAGAACCCCCATTCCAACCATATACAACACACAGCTATTTTACTATTGATGATGTCATTCTTCCCAACTCCGTCCGGAACTCATATTTAAATTACAAACCAGCGGAGGACAAAATTATATCTTATGACTCACAGCCACAAAATAGTATTATTACTAAGCAAACTAAAGTATTTATAAGTTCGCCTATCGACCTTCTGAGTACTACAACGAGCTCAAAACCTACTACTACTGCGCCTGTTAGCTCAACAGAAGCTATAGTGCAAACAACCATGGCATTCCAACCTACAGCTACAACTGTTCTACCAAAGGTCGAAGCAACTAAGGAATCTTTTATCTTTTCAACTATGATTCCAACAGATATATCTAATGCGATGACTGATAGAAAAAAATCCTTAGTTGTTAGGGACCTGTTAAACGTTTTGTCATTAAATCGTACATTTACCACGAATATACCAAATACGATATTTGATCAAAAAAAATGGTCTTCAAAAAACAATATATCTTTCCGAAAGAATCTAATGCCAATCACTTTAAATGATGATTTTTGCTATAGCTGCGCAAGAAGTCCTTTAGAAATGGAAAACATAACCTTGAGTGATGTCCAATTCCCAAAAATAAATGCATCCAAAATTAAAGAAGAAACTAACTCCACAAACGATTTGAAGAAAAATTATAGAAAGAAGATGAGTATAAAAATAATGGGCACAAAATTAAAGGCGACACAAAACAAGACACACACAATTATTAAAAATCAATCTATACCAAATTTGTCAAGCACCACTGAATCGACACCAATTAAACATAGACGGAATAGAACCAACTTTATTCATGTTAGGCGCAGAAAACTAGATATTAATGCAACAAGATTTAAAGCGTACAATATTAGCCGAACAAACAGTCTGAATTCAAAAATATTAAAGCCCAAAACTGAATTAAAAGCTCCAATAATAAATAGTACAACTGAAAAAGTGATCCAGCGCACAACAAGGAAAATAAATACAAAAATTGATGGTAAAACTTTGGCAACTACAACGCCCACTATTAGCGAAATAACAGCGTTGGCAGCTGAGTCAGCTATAATGACTATATCAAATACTAACGGTAGATCTACAAGGGGACCAATACGAGCATTCCGAAAACATACTCCAGTTGCCGATATTTCTGTTATCCCCTCAATTGATCTTCGCACAACTGATGTTCCACAACTACCAATCGAAGTGTATTTTACCAAACTTAACAAAACTTAATGTTCGACAGAGATACCAAAAATATGCATCCAATAATATATATTTATTACTAACCAAAGATTATAGTATATTTATTATTATTTATTTATATATAAATTATTTTATTTGTAAGAATGGTTAATGTACTCAAAAATATTAAATAAAAATTTGTTAAAATGTTTGTCTGGATTCTGTCTTACAGAATATACAATACATAATTGCCCTATTCAAAAAGGTTTTGTAGAATTTTTCGAACAGGTACAGGATTAAGATCACTATTAAAAGGCATGAAGAACGATAAAAAGCAGCTTCTCTTATTTTTAATAAATTAAAGTTGCAAACAAACATTTTAGCTTGTGGACAATCATTGAGGCTAGTTCCAAAATATTTAGGAGAGATACACCAATAAAGAGACCAATAACTCCCCCAATCGCAACTGAAATTAGCCGAAATGAAATATTTATCTTAATATTTATCTCAATTATTGTAAACTCGATTTTACTTACCTATGAGGTCCAAAGTGTTTTGAGTAACTGAACGATGGAATCTTGCATAAGGTGCACTGGCAATTTCTACGCCAACAATGAAATCCTGGCCATCTTCATTATTTTCAATTGATCTAAATCGGACAAAAAATAAACACATTTTGTAGGTTACAAATTTGAGGATAAAAATTCAAATATATATATAAATCCTAGCATGATCATCTCACCCAACATAGCTAATTTGTTGTTCCACGCACGAGGGCAAGCAAACTAAATTGGCCCCCACATAATTTTTTACACTTTGTGAAATATAGGCTAGAAATATAAAAAAAAATCTCATATCCAGTTGTTTATTGATATTTTAAAATAAATTGATTATTTTACCTTCCTGCAAACATTTGATTCCTTTAATATCGCAGTAACTTTCATCTGAAGTAACAATTATATTATTAGCAAGTCAAAAAACATCTACAAGAGTCACAATGTACATACTTGTTGGAGGATTAAATAATGTGCATTTGCATGCTTTAATTTCCATGTCTGCTCTTATCTGAGACATACAACTAGAAAAACTGAAATTGTTAAACAAATACAGTTAAATTTTTTTTAAAACAATGGTAGTTTTAATTGGCTTAGTTGCTTGCCTGTAAACTAAATGGGAATTGCTGCTTTCTGCAGGAAATTTGCACATACGTTGATCCACGCTTTGTTCAATGACATTAGCCTCGTAATGCATCTCTTCAATATTAAAGGTGTGCACAGTGGGCCTTGTTGTAAGAAGATATCTTGCAGCATTGAAATAGGGCACATCCTCGGGACTATGAACATATAGCTATTTTTTAAATTAAAGTTTTGAAATAATTACAACACAATTTAACAAAAATGAGATTTTATATAATAGTAGTTTTGCACAACTCCATTTTTAAACACTTGCAAAGCATTTATGCTATACAAAATCTTACTTGATATTTAAATATTTGGTCACTTTGCAATACTAATTTGAGTTTTCGATGCTTATCTGATGATGAGTATTTCAAGGGTAATACATCGAAATTTTCACTGAAAATATAATTTATTGCATTTAATTATCTAACGATAAATGACATACTTACTAGTCCATTAAGTTATTAGACACAAAACAGTTTCCCATTTCCAGCTCATGAAATTTGAATATTGTTTCGCAGTCAGGGACCAAAACATCAGCATAGTAAACCAACTTAAAAATATTTTTGCAAGTGCGCGGTAGCAACTGAGAAAATATTTATTGATAATTGTTGCCAAAATTGTGGGATTAATTTTCGAGTTTCTCTATTTAAGATAATATTCAAAATAAGTACGTACCTCTCTTCTCAAAATTGTAATATTAACCCCACATGTTGAATTATAACCTTCACAATATGCTTCTTTTATATTACCGTTCTCAGAGCTTAGAAACAGATAGTCAAAGAGATTTCGACGATAAGTAGCTTTTAGACTTTCGTTTCCAGAAATACGTTCCTGGATAGCTTTTGTAAAATCGTCACTTATTCTATTCTTTACCAAACATATGCTAACCGATGGAAAAGTGTTTGTCCAATGTACATAGGTCGTTGTTACGCCGATGCTCGTTAAGTCTGTATGAAATCTGGCCATTAAAATTAGAAATATTGAGGCCATATTCCATCCAGTAATACTTATGACAAATAACCAAAATAATCTGTGAACTGAGTGTTATTAAGTCGACCAGATATAACTGCAAATTTTACTAATTACCTTTTCTTAAAAAAATTTAATTTAAGAAAATCTATACAAATATTGTGTTTCATCGTTAAGGAAAGCTAAGCCACTGGAAATAGCTTTGAAAAATCTATAACTTTTTTACGTCACTGACATTATTTGAGTGTAAATTAGTGGATGGGGTCTAATGCAGTAATTAAGCTACTAAGCGAGCAATAGTCTATATAATTGTATAATTTATTGCATGTCCTTTCTTCATTATGGTTTCCTTCAATTATCATTTGCCATGAACCAATAGCTAAAGTCGACATTTATTAAAACTTTTCATATATTAGCAGTATTATTATATATGTAAAAAAACACACACACAAAAAAAAGTGTTATAAATCATGAAACGCTATTTAATCGAAAAACAAATTTTTAACCATGCCCCATGGCTTGAAGCTACGCCAATCAGTTGTAAAACATCATTATAACTTGTCTTGCAAGAGAGACATATTCCAATGCCAGCGCCAGCGACAACAAAAAGTTATATCTATTATAGAATTATATTACAGAAATCGCATAAATGTAAACAACATAGGAAAATAAAGAGAATAAGTAAGCAAATTTCTACACCTAATAACATCAGCGATGTACCTAATCAATGTAAATTATACAAACCAAATAAGAAATTGTTTATTATTCAGAAAATTAAGAATACTCACAAATTGTGGGATCATAGATTACAGGTCTTTAAGCCACAAAACCATAATTCTATGCTTAAACTGATAAAAAGTTTAAGTTCCCAAGCAGTTATAAAAAACTGTCAAAGACATGTCCAGATGTAAGTAATACATTTACTAAAAAATCTATAAATCTATAGATCTTTTATAGTTTTGCAGAAAGCCATCCGAAATAAAGAGAGTTTGGTCTGCGCATATATTCCTAACTTTCTTAATGGATCTGCTGGACCCACAATCGCTCAGTTCAATAATCATAATTCTTCAATTTCAGACTACGCTTCTGCTGCTTACTTTAAATACAGGTAAGTAGATAACGGCAAAGTTTGTTTCTGTATTCAATATATATTTTTATATTTTATGAAGGATATTTAAATAAAAAAGATAGAGTTTCCTTAACCGTTAAAGATCGAATAATTCTCGATAGCACTTTCGAAATAATAACTTATCTATAAGAAAAAAACTAACAATTTAATATGCTCTCTGTCTCTGTTTAATACACCAAGCACGGCATGATGCACAAATTGTATCTACTGCAAGGGTGTACAAAACTGTCTTTCAATGAATAATATCAGTTCGAAGCTGTTGTAAAAGAATAAAACGTGTGAGCCACGAGATATATTGAAAACATTATAAATCATAAACGAGTTATACAATGAAGACCGACCCACTTTGGCAAACTGAACATTGTCAAGAGGATGAAGTTCTTAAATTATTAATTGAGGAGTTGGTAATACAGTATAAATATATAAAATTTTAAATAAATATCGATCAAACAAACATGAAATTATGAATGTATTGTAAAATTAAAATATATTGAACATTGTTTTAAAAGTAAAAGTACTATCTTAATGTTGATTAATTAATTGATTTCATTAATTACCCCTTCATTTCACAAGAAATTCACATTTTTTCTACATATTTATATTATCTATGTTTATTTATTGGATATACATTTTATCTGTTTTGGAATGACAATCTAATCTTATTAATATTTAGTACTACTTCTCAAGAGAATTTTCTAGGCTAGTAAATAAATAAGTCAAAAGTTATTCATCAAATAATTACTAAAATGATTACTTCTTTTATTGGGAAGACCATTCATTAATGGAGTAAGTACTTCCCATATACGGTTGTTGACGAATCGGTTCGTTATTTGTTTGATGATTTCCAACTGCATTCCAAGGTTGTCTAGGAAACGCATTCGAGTTAATATATGGTGCGGGATTGCCGCTGTAACCAGCTGTTGCGTGAAAGTTGGAATGATAAGGTGCAAAATTAAAATGTCCATAGGGCGCATAATTATTAAGATGATAGTTAGTTGTTGAGGCTGCATTCTTATTTTCATAGTAATTGTAATATTGGGGAGGGAACGAATGTTGCACATTTTTACTTGCAAAATATGAGTTTTCCGCTAAATCATTGTTGGGAATCATTGTCTGCGGATGCGTTGAATTTGATGGGATACTATTAATGGAACTATTATAAGATTCGACGACAGGCAACTGTGCTTCATGCTTGTACTGTTGTTGGTGTTGTTGCTGTTTCTGATAGTCTACATTTTCCGGCTGCTGGTGCAGAGTTGGTGGAATGCTGTTTAAGCTTTGAATTTGATTACTATTTTGCATTAGTTGTGATTTAGTTTGCTGAAGATTTTCCAAATTGCTGGTTCTCGTGAAAGCTGGCTCTAAAGATGGTTGAACGGGTAAACACTCTTTGCTTATCGCTTCTTTTGTATTTTCTCGAGTTGATGTAGTGTCAATCGATTTTTCTAAAAATAATTAAATCAAAATTCTAAGTAATTTTTTAACTGTTTGTTAAATGTCAAAATAAATTTCATACCTGGCTCAGGCGATTTCGACTTCGGAACATCAGTATCGCAATCAGATGTAATATCAATTACGTCTTCTTTGCTGGGCTTTTCATCATCCGGGCGCTTGGAGGTTGTTCTGATTGCTATTATCTTGCCACTATCTAATTGCATATAGATTCCTTTCGCTGACTTTAGCACCATAACTCTTTGTCCAGCTTTGAGTATTATATTAGATTTCTCTGATGAATTTGTTGGTATGACAACGTCTGAAACGAGATAATCGTATTATTATTAGCAAATGTTAACTTGCTATCTTGCTTTTTAAGTGTCTTTGCTTACCAAGGGGTAACGTCATTTCCTGAGCAGTCATTCCCTGTCTTTGCCACACTTCAGCAGGAATCCAACGTGTTGACCGACCTCCACTTGGGGTGTTCGTCTTCTTTGCTTGTATGGGTTTAATCTACAAAAATAATATAAGGTAAGTATCTCACAAAAGGCTTAAAGTGTACTTGTTCATCTATTTGTTTAGTACTTACTGAGGCCACTGGTCGAGTAATAACAGTACCATCTTGGTTAACAATTTTATATTGCATTTTTCCTGACGCATAGGTTAATTTTTGATTGACAGACGCCTTCTTTTCGAGCTCGTAGCTGCGGTGTGCCTGTCTTTTTTCAGCTTGTGATAGCTTTCGATCTTTCTGATCAACTAATAAACTTTCATGTAGGAAAGGATCTTTTGTAATATAATTTGCATGCAAATCAACAATTGTATTAATAATCGGATCCAAATGCGACGTTGAGTGAACAAATTTATCGTCTTTTGTTTTAGCAGTTGTTATTCCAGGAGGTTCACCCAATTCATTATTTTGTGTGGTAGTTGCTTCATTAGACTTCTGACCTTCACCATCCGTTTGCTGTTCATCATCTGAGCTATAATCGTGGCACAAGTTTGTTATCTCTTTCATCGATAAATGCGCCTCTGGATTACATTCATCAACGATTCGATCAGACATTCCTTGTTTCTTAATTTGCCTGTCATAGATTTTCTTTTCCAGGCATTTATCCATGACAATTCTGTACACATAGCATTGCTTTGTTTGTCCGTATCTGTAATGCAAAATTTTTGTTTGATAATTCAAATTAAATAATAAGTAAAATAAAATACACACCTATAAATCCTATATACAGCTTGGGTATCATGGCAGGGATTCCAGCTTGCATCAAATATGATAACTCTGTTCGCCCCAGTCAAATTAATACCCAAGGATCCTGCTCTTGTAGATATTAGGAAAAGTTTAATATTACGATTTGCATTAAACTCATTGACGAGCCTTTCTCTTTCTTGCGACGAAGTCGAACCATCTAAGCCTTTAAATAGATTACAAGTTGAGATAAGTTTAGATAACTGATAAATTAAAATTACAATTCGTTCGGTTTGAATACTTACGAAAATATGAAATATTTCGCATCCAAAAGTTTGTAGTGCATGGTACAAGACTTGATTTAAGAAACCCTTCGATTAGATTTAATGTCAATAGGCTTTGACTGAACAACAATATTCGATCACCCATAAATATGCTCTCTTTCATAATACAAAAGAAAATTTCCATTTTGGGTGATGTCGATATTTGGCCAGCTACGTAATTTCTCATTATGTCTAGTGCCCAGGAACATGAAAATTCATCATTAATTTTTTTTGTCTTGAACGTTTTTTTATGCGTGTCATTAATAATACTGGTGGTAAGGCCTTGTTTTGTTGAATTGCTATTTTCGATAGACTTTAGCTTCTCGCATTCAATATTTTTATGGTGATTAATGGAAGTAGGCTGAACGATTCTTTCAACTGTTTTGATTTCATTCGTATCCAAGTCGACTATTTCGGAAGAGCCGGGAATAATTTCAAAGTCTTTAGCCATGTTGGAATCCGTTTGCTTTATGACTTCAACATAGCTTGGTTTCGGAAGTATATTTGCATCCAACCAATAATTGCCTCCTCCTTTTGCTTCTGCGCTATAAGTACCCATATTGAGTTGATGATCCTCTTTTTCAGCACCATATTGCTCACAACTATATATATAAAAACAAAAAACATACCATATAATATTAATTTGAATTGGAAATTAAAACTAATATTACCTTTTATTAGCATATATTTTATTTAACTCTGAGGTATTATTGTGTACACGATCATTGCTTCCATTGTTAACTTGCTGTTGCGGAGGAATCATTGGAGCAGTATTAGTGTCGATGACACCAGTTGGGTTTGGATCGACGACGGGGATTGTTGTGTTGCTCTTGGTATCTTCATCAATTTCTAAATCTAAATCAGTCTCACATTTTTTTAGAAAGTTGTATAAAACATCCGGATGATTCCAAATCTTACAACAGACGGCAAATGCTTTCAATGGATTTGGAAACGCCTTTTTGCGCACAACATCCGTCATAAAGGTATCGTAAAGTTTTCGTTGAAATGGAGTCATTCGCACAAGGATAACATATTCTAATTTCTGTGGTAGAGTGCATTGCAGCACAGTATGCGAGCGGCGTTGAACGAAGCCCAAGAGTAAGGAGTGAAGAACGTGAGCTCTATACCTCATTAGCTTGATATCATCGGGTGTTGAGTCGACACACTGACCATTCTGTATTGGCCTCTCAAACATATTGCAAAACTCCGTGCGTGTGCCCAAATAATTTGGTCGTACAAAATCCACCATACACCAATACTCGAGCAAATTGTTCTGCAAAGGATATCCTGTTAAAACTATGCGCCGACGGGTTCGTATTTGCTTAAGGGCAAGTGAGATGCCAGCATGTGAATTTTTGATTCGATGTCCTTCGTCACAAATTACCAAATCGGGGCCAGGTTTAACCAACGCCTCAAATACCAGGTTCATTAAATCTTTACTCGAATCCATTGCATCGTTGTAAGAATTTTTGCCCTTCTTTTTGCGTGTCGTGACCAGCTTCAATGCCAGTAATCGAAACAGTTCGTAACCAATTAGTAAAACTCCTCCCTTGTGCACCCAATTCAAGATGACCTTTGCCCGGGCAGTGAGGTTCTTCTGTTGGTCGTTTAGCACAAAGATGTCGAAATTGCGGGGGCGCACATTCATGTCGCCAGTTTGTCGTGGAATCCACATGTTAAATTCACTTAACCAATTTTGTAATGTATTTATGGGCATAACGCATAGAACTGTCTTTGCGGATGTGTGTCTTAAAAATATATCACAGAAGGAAACAACTTGTAAGGTTTTGCCAAGTCCCATGGAATGAGCAAGGATACACCCAAATCCGCTTGATTTATTGAATCTACGCGTCGATTCAATAATATTGTCATATAAAAAGCGTACACCGCCGATTTGATGGGGTTTAATTACTTTGGCTATCTGTGGAGCCAAATACAATGTTTCTTCACCTTCAGGATGTGCAATATTAACAACAACGCGTCCATATTCATCGGGGATATTATATATATCCTTAACATGCATCCCACTGTTTGTCGCATCTTCGCTTTCATTCAAATCATCCTCCTCCTCTTCTTCCTCCTCTTCGGACAACAATATGCAATCATCATCGGAACTATCATCGATTGTAACAACTTCGTTTGAGGGCTCGGTGCCAGTTTCCTTATCGAGAACCTCATCATCATCAATGCTGCAACTTAAACTACTATTTGTTTCATCACACGTTACGGATGCCAAATCATCTTCGGGTAGGACAATAGTATTATTAAAGTGATTTGCCTGTGAGTTACAGTTTACATCACTCGACTCATCGATGTTTAAAATGCGAAAGATATTCTTGTGCACAACAGATTTTCGGATTTCCCGCATCGATTTCTGCTGACCCGCAACTCGGGCCAAACGTTCAGCTTCCTCTTTCTGTGCCGCCAGAGTTGTTGTATCTAAATTATTTTCATTCATCACATCACGGATATTTTTCCGAAGATGACTATTTTTCTTCTCCTCGATTGCTGACAATATGCTTTTCTTAGTGCTTGTACTTTCATCCGATACAACAGAATTCTTTCGTTTTTGTCCTTGTCCATATCCATGGGGTGAAACAATCGAGTTGTGTATCAAATCTTTTGAAACTGCTCCACCACTACTCACACTTTCTATAGTATTGGAGTACGATTTTAATACTGCGGGCAACATACTACTACTACTACTACTACATCCACTAATTCTTTCGACGTGATCCAAGGTTTGATTTGCGATTGCGATTGGGGTTGGGTTTCGGATTGGGTTTGTGATTATGTTTGGGATTGGGTTTGTATTTGGGTTAAGATGGTTTGGTGGAATCACATCAGAAGTTCTCAACATCATTAACGGAGACTTATAATTTATTGCATTTAAGCAAGACGACTCTGACTCATGCATATTTTGATTTGGATTTTCTATAAGACTTGTATTCTGATGATGATGATGATTATGCCCCAACGACTTTTCGATCATATTTGCGTCATGATGATGAACGAGCGACTTGTCAATCAGACTCTCATTCTGATGATGATCCTGCGATTTTTCGATTAGACCTGTCGTCTGATGAACAAGCGTGTGATTGCCATCTTCCATTTTGGTGCTGGTATTTTTAAGTTTTTGCTTGCCTAAAAATTTTACAATTAAATTAAAAACTCATTAACATTTTGACAAGCAGTGTTACACTAATTTATAACAATGAGAAATTAGTGAGGACGGCTGCAAAGAAATTAATAAAAACACCTGTATCTTATTTGCCGAATATTTTGAGACTTAATCATTTCAATTTATATATAATTATCACCGAAATGTTAATCACAGAATAATTACCAACAAAATTAATTGCAGTTATATTTCGTCAAATTGCAATATTAATACTTTTGATATTTTAATATGTCCAAACTTTTGATTAAGGTTATATAAACAAATGGTGCCTAAAAAAAGAGTATTTTATATTCGGCACAGAAAATAAAAGTCTTCTATGAAGCCCTGTTACCCAGAATCAAATGTTTGTATGCATACTCAACAGAAGTACACAAATTTACAGTCTAAGTCTATAAAGTATGTATGACTCTAGCTTACATTTTTCTGGACCTACAGTTATTTCTTGATAAATTTTTAAGTAGGGGAATGAATACTAACATGATGCTAAATGTTTCGGGAAGTCGACTTCAAATTTCAACAAAAGTTGGCCTTTTATTGCTTAAATATACCCGTTGGACGTAAGCAAATCATTATTTGATTAGTAATATCTAATACCAAATTCAGTGACTATTTAACTGAACTTTTACAATGTATAAAGAGTTTTTGTATATACATATGTAAGTATATTGTTTATTTTGAAGTGAGTACCTACCAAATGCAGATTATTTATAGAACACTCCTGACGTCGCCGTTTACATACACATCAATATATTTTTTGTCGAATTTGTATATGGCATTTTGTTTGGATATTATGGGTGGGTGCTTGTGTACACTTAAGCAC
Source organism: Drosophila multiciliata (assembly GCA_037043605.1). Lineage (NCBI taxonomy): Eukaryota > Metazoa > Arthropoda > Insecta > Diptera > Drosophilidae > Drosophila > Drosophila multiciliata. Next base: position 4,559,565 of record JBAMBF010000589.1, read on the forward strand.
ATATAACATCAATTTATATTTACAAAATACATTAATTGCCGGCCAATCAAATTAAAGTACAATTTTTAGTTTACACCTATATATGTATGTACGCATGCACATATCTGTTCAAAACTACGCAAACACATATTTTCTTTAGTCGCAATCTTGACGTACACAAATAAATAAATTGGTAGAAGAACTATTTATGATAAGTTAGATATCAATTCTAATTATCTCTTAGTAGCATGTAGATTTTCTTTTTTCACTGTGGAAATATGTATATCCACTGTATTCTATTAATTACATATGTACACACAAACATGGACTGGAAAAATATCGATATATCGTATATCTCCATTCTATTCTTGAAATTAAGTTAAATAGTACTTGGTTCCGACCAAAAAGCACTTGTCGCATTCTTTCAAAATTAAACACAGAAATTTTGACTTTAAAATCTCTTTAAATTTAACCATTAAACAGAGTCCACTCACACAAGATTAACTAATCTACCGTGTCTCCAAAGCAATCATTTTTAAAATAAAGTGACATATATATAAATTCTGCATTTTAGCTAAGATCCCGAATAAACGCACAAATTCTAAACTAAAAACTTCACTGGAGTTGCATGTTTTCCAGTTTCAGAACCTATGCAAACCTATTTCAAACTATTTTTGAAATGCAATAACTCTTTTAAAATGTCTTATATGCCACACTTACACAAGTTACAAACCTAATATTCGGTCAACTTAATTTATTTTACAGATAATAATAAGTTGAATTAAAAATTTTTATTGAATTTAACTGAAGCACCTATTTCATTCCATTTCATTTTTTTCGCCTTTTTGGCGATATTTCGATAATTATGTGATTTTGCTGATCAACTCTGTGTTTGACAACCGGAAGGTAACAAATCCCATCTCTTTCCTTTCCTTTTTACTATTGGTCGGTAAAATACGTGTTGTATTTTTCTTGGTTTTGTAAATAAGAAATACAATGTGAGTAAAACTAGCTGCTAAATTGTGAAATTCATGTAAATAACGCAATACATTTCCACACAGATGCCGCGTGAAATTAAGGAAGTGAAGGATTTTCTGAACAAAGCTCGGCGCACCGATGCTCGTGCCGTTAAAATAAAGAAGAACCCAACAAATACCAAGTTTAAGATTCGTTGCTCACGTTTCCTCTACACTCTTGTGGTCCAAGACAAGGAGAAGGCCGACAAAATCAAGCAGTCCCTGCCACCAGGTCTGCAGGTGAAGGAAGTCAAGTAGACACGTCTTAACCTATCTTCATCGGGCATTATCTTTAAATATATGTTCTGTACGGAATAAAACACATGGATAAAATGTAAAATATATATTGAAATTGAATATTTATTTATCTGTTTATAAATTGTGAGAAATTCATATTTCATAATTTTTGCTGAAAAGTTCTTATGCATTTAGGTATAGGCGAGATTTGTTTTTGAATTATACGGGTTTTTTTTACCTGCAATAGAGTTGCTTTCGGTTCGAAATATAATTTCATTACTGATCTATCTCGAAGCAATTTAATAAATATTGGATCTAGTTAGACTACTTTATTTGATTGATTTAACTTAGCAAGTAAAGTTTTCAGTCAGAAAAATTGCTAAGCTTTCACTAAGAATATAATTATAATTAATAAGAAAACCTGGGTAAAAGCTTGAACATCCAAGAATTGGAATATGCTTGCAAAAATCCACTAAATGATTGGTGCTCAAGTTTTAATTTTAATTTTCTTTATTTATACTGAAAATACAAATTATGTAGAAAATTCTCATACAAATTGGCGATCTTGACCGGATACAAATTGTAAATCGCTGATACATGCATGTTAATATTTTTGTAATTTAAAATGCACTGCTCAGAGACTTATTTGTTGTTCCTGCAGTCTATTGACGATCAGTAGCACGAAGCTTCTCCTCGACAGCTTCACGAGAAGCCTCTGATAGATCAGTAGCTTGTATGTACTTTTGGACACCGACCAAAGATTTCTTCAAAGCATCAAACGAGCTCGAGTACAACATCTTCTTCTTAACCTGTAATACACAGAGATAGGAGTTTTAATGTGTTGGCAACATATAAAAGAAAAAATAAATAATACCTTAGCAGTATCGGGACACCATGACATGAGGAACAACTTTTGTTTCTTTGAGCTCTCTGACGTGCCTTGGCATTGGTGCATATATTCAAAATCGAATAGACCATATCTGATAATAAAGACACAAACATGTAAATAATTAAAGACAAATTTCTATATTTATGAACGCTATATTTTACAGCTGTAATTGATGTCAGATTAAAGACTTTTATCAATTGTGATTTCTTACCGGCATTCTCCAGGTCCGCACTTCTGGATGTCTTCTAGAAACTGATCGTATTCACTATTCCGGTCACCAACAGTTTCAACGTCAATTTGCTTCTCATCGCGAATGTAAAAAATAACATAGCGGTGTTTTTTATCCTTTTTGATTTCCTCGTATGTTGTTTTGCATACATCCGATACAGTAACTCCAGAAGCCTGTTAACAATAATAATTAAATGAATTGAATAATATTTGATTTTTATTTACCAAATATAAGAAAACTATTGTTTGCCGAATGAAAAATATAGCGTAAATCGATAGTTAAAAAATTGAAGCAGATGGTATACATCGATTCTGAACAGGAATATATATACATAACAGAAACACAAATATTTTCTCCTGATTTGTATACAGTTTCACATTTTAAAACACCCCTGCAATCATTTGGAATGAGTGCAGGGTATACATACAGCATATGCAAAAAAAAAATTGTGTGTGTAGTTGTAATTGTACAGTAAAATTTGCCGGCAAAAACGTGTTTTAGCTGTGTATATATACACATACGCTAAGTATATTTGTATTAATTTACTCATCAATCTCTATACAAATCCATACAAATGTACATAAACAAATTTCTCATTTTTTTTAAACTCTGTTTGCAATTTGCGAATTGCTTACCAAATATGGACATACAAATGTACGTTTGTGCAAAGGTAATCGGCATTACCCACTTTAAGTTTACACACACAAACATGCATACACTTGAGAAAATTTTGATATGTACCGACACAAACACAATATATATATATATTCCATAGAAAGTCTAATATGTACCTGCAACAATAAGTCTGCAAAAAATATGCACACACAAATATATGTATATTTATACATACAAATATATATATATTGGCGGATGTACGTAACCGTAACTCATATTGATGTCTTTGGAATTAAATACATATGCATGCTGAATATTACTCAGCCTATTCTGACTAATTCCCCCCCATGTATATATAATACATATACTTTATACATATGCATGTATCCATAAATATACATATATGTACGTACAGCACTTTATATGTATACACACATGCATAAATATGTATTATAACTGGCTCTCTACGCTCTCACATCATTATTACAAACACACACATAGTCGGCCTTTTCTGGATTCATATAAATATATATCCATATATTTGTATATATATATATATATATACATTAACGCAATTAAAAATATTTTTAGTGTATAGCGAACCATTGCCAATCCATGTATGTACATACATATTTATGTATAAATGAATCATCGTATTTTCTGCACGATGTATGTACATACATATGTCTGCAGACATTCATTTGTATTTATACACATCTCTTTAAGTTAAATGTTTAAATTTGATTTGTAAGTAATAAATTTCGCTAGATGCCCTTACCATTTTTTCTTTATGTAGAATGCGAGTACTTTTGTTAAATTTCAAAATCAATTGCAATCTGTGTATGTATAAGTATAATACACAAATACTATTTAGTCTTCCGACCGCAACGAACAACCGGACTAATCAATTTGGGTGGTGCTTCCAATGCATCGATTTACGCATGAGTTACTCCTCAGATCGAAATCGTATGCGATATATTTCACTCATTTACACTGAATCGACAAATACGACGCTTCAGGCCTGAGCGATACCTCAAAAACAAATGGGAACATTGGAATCGGAACAAAATTTGTAGGAAACATATACAAGCTAAGTAGAATACTTTTTTATGTTCCGGCATTTACAACAAAATAAAAGTTATCCTTATAATTGGTGGCAGATCCATCTAGGATTTAGTCGATGTTACCCATATTCAATTTACCAAAATATATTCCAACACCATTTGCTAAAATTTATTAATATGTCTGTAAATTTTACCATACGTATAATTGCAGTCAGTTGTTAATGTTTTTGGTTTTTATATTATTCTAATTTCATTATATTGTAATACTGAAAATTTCAGATTAATTAACATTAACATTATATATTTTTATGTGGGTTTTCAGCTCGTGAGTAACTTATTGGGTGTACGATATCTAAACATATACTTGACTGTCCCCAATTCCACAATCCAATATCGGCGCTAATTTGATTGGTTCATGTGAAGTTATCAAGCACTTACTTGGACCAACTCCGATTTTGAATAAGTATGCAAAAAAAATAATATTGCCAAAGTATTGTTCGAGGAGGCTTAAACTCAGATCTAAATTCGTGTCGTTTTTTTAAAAAAAATATGTATATAAACATATCTTAGTGATACTTCTAAGGTGGGTAGCTGAACCAATTCTAATCCAAACTTTATTTAAAAGTACGTTTAACATAAGATTAAAATGCAAGTGCACCATTTGTATAGATCTATATAAATGTATCATACATACGTGTGTTTGTATGTGTATGTGTGTGTAAAATGAAACTTATTCAAATTTATAAACAATGCACAATCTGTGACAAAAACTATCACACACTTAAGACATCAAAGTATTTAAATTCAAAAATAATGGTTAGTTAATGGTGAATGTGTATGTACATGCATTCATACAAAAGAGTGACTGAAAAATCGATATTTCTTAGCATGTACATTTGTACGTATGTAAGTAAAAATATATATGTATATATATTTTTACATATATGTGTATTTACGTGTAGGTACTAAAACCAGCTTTAATCAAGTGCGTCCCAAATGACTCAAACATATTAAAGTAATTACAATAAATTAATTAACTATTTCCTTTTATATTTTGTGTATGTGTACATCTTGAAGTATTCATGATTGTTCTTTGTCAAAATAGTTACATCAATTGCAAAGTATGTCTGAACATATTTATGCACTATCATCTATATGCATATTATTTATCTAAGCATGTAAATATGTACATCACATAAAGGGGCGTGGCCTTCTCTGTATGTATGTAAAATCTGCAGAAATACGAATACATGTTTGTAAATCGCTTGACATTGTACACTTTACAGTGACTCACAATGTAATTCGACCAACCTTTTTAATAAAGCCATAGTTGGGCGGCTGCAAAAATAAAAAAAGTATTAAGTAAAAATTAAAATTGTAAGTTGATTTTCAGTTGCAAGTTACTTTTTCATCACCGAATAAATAAATAAATAGTAATTACCAACCTACGGAACGTTGAACAACGGGACGATACCCTGTATAAACAACTAACATTTATCTTTCTCGCTGAGGACATGTTTGAACTTCATCATTAAGATGAAAAGGAATACTTTAAATGTAAACTCTATTTTCCGATGGTTAAACATCCAAATATTATTAATTTTCAGAATTTATATTAAATTTTAAACTTAAATCCTTTAAGATATGCGAGATATTTATAAATATCTTTGGATTTTGTAATAAAATAATTGTTTCCATTATTATTATGTATTATGGGGGAATGTAAGTGAAAGGCTATTTTAATTATTATATTTAATTTTTTTTAAACTTACATACGTTTTTAAAAATAATTTTATTTGCTTCATCCGTTTCAGGAGATTTTGAGCACCACGTCTAAGATGAATTCGCAACAAAATTCGAATATTGAGCAGTCGCTGGTGTCTGAAACTGGTCATGTCCAGACCCAATACACGGCTTTTCAAAACTTCGAGCAATACACAGCAGCCGGGTATACAAATGCCCCGTTGTATATATCGAAGCCGACGGGCATGGGAACCCTTACGCGTATAGCTCCACACTGCTCCACAATTGGGTCGCAAAGTAAAATTGAGACATCGACTCAAGAAGTGAGCATGCCGCAGGGTATGGAGGGACATACTTTGGTCCCGACCGTCAGATATATACAGGCTCCACAATTCGATGAAGCCCCCGATTTTGGAATACCTGGCCTACCGCCCTGTGGCCTGGTAGAACCCCATTACACCGACGAACCGGCAATTCCCTATGGCTATACATCGGATGCTGCCAATTATGGCTTGCCGGGCGTCAGTGCAAATATGAAACAGTTTGCAACGCGACCCTTTGACAATAATCTCAATGGATCCGAATCGGCAATCGATTCGCAATGCCGCTCCTTTGTTGAAGGCCAAGGTGATTTTAAATTGACACCATTTGCGACAAACTCACTGAACACGGTGCCGCCCCGAATTGCTGACAAAGAGGATTTCATCGGTGGCTCCGACAGTGATCTATGCTCAACAATGCGATGGCGCGACCCAAACCTATCCGAAGTAATTAGCTTTCTCAGCAATCCTAATAATGCGATCAAAGCAAATGCTGCTGCATATCTGCAGCACTTGTGCTACATGGATGATCCCAACAAGCAGCGGACAAGGACATTAGGAGGAATACCACCATTAATACGATTGTTGTCATACGATGCTCCAGATATTCATAAGTAAGTTTTGATTATCTGTTGATCTGTGTTATACATATACACTATGTCAAATAAGTTTTTTAACAATGGAAAATTTTTATAGTCTCCCATTTCTTTCGAAAAGAAATGTACTTAATTATTGTCGTATATTTTTTATTTTTTCTTATTTTTCTCAAATTTAATGTACTATACAACTGGTTAAAAAAAAAAACATGAACCATTAACTTAAAACAATTTGAAATTTAAAAAAATGTATTTCTTTGATTGTTAAAAAAAAAAGATTTGACGTAATTTTTTCTTTTCTTAACTTTTCTATATTATTATTATTGTTTTCTTTTTTCACAAGTAGTTTATGCTGCTTTCAGCGATTTTATAAAAGATGATTGTTTTTAATAAAGTTTTCCGTCATAGTTCTTTCCAAAGAAAAAAGAACGAATCGGTATTTAATTCAATCGTTTCTCCGATTTTTTTATACCCCGTTCTAGTTTGATTTTCGTTCATATAAAAAAATAATAGCGCCACCTTACAAGAAACGTTTTCAAAGGTTTTTATTTATTTTGTAAGTTTATAAGTGGATAACTCTTCAGAAAAAGGGAGAATTGAAAGTACATAATTTTATTCAAAGTATGAAAATGTAGAAAATTCTTCTCAGTTCATGTCTTTCAGCAATTATCGTTCTCTTTGATTTTGATATATCCGTCCCCAACTCGTTAGCGCAATATTTATTTAATTTTATTGATAAATATTCAGATCATGATACATATTTATAACCCAAATGTTTGCAAATAGAAAATTTTGCTTATTATATTTTTAATTTTAAATCTAAATTGATTATTTTGAACAGAAATGCTTGTGGGGCATTGCGCAATTTGTCATATGGTCGCCAGAATGACGAGAATAAGCGTGGCATAAAGAATGCTGGCGGAATCGAAGCATTGGTGCATCTCCTATGCCGGTCGCAAGAGACGGAGGTCAAAGAATTAGTGACCGGAGTCTTGTGGAATATGTCGTCGTGTGAGGATATTAAACGGTCAATTATTGATGAAGCGCTGGCAGCTATAGTTTGTAACATTATAAAACCGCACTCGGGCTGGGATCCCATCTGTTGCGGTGAGACATGTTTCTCAACAGTATTTCGCAATGCATCCGGCGTGCTGCGCAATGTCAGTTCGGCCGGAGAACATGCCCGAGAATGCCTTCGTAACTGCGAGCACCTGGTAGAGTCTCTGCTCTACGTGGTGCGATCTTCCATTGAGAAGAATAACATTGGTAATAAGACCGTTGAGAATTGCGTTTGCATTCTTCGCAATCTATCGTATAGATGCCAGGAAGTTGAGGATCCCAATTACGATAAACATCCGTTCATTATACAAGAGAGGGCGGTTCCATCGTCTTCTAAAGGTAATCCCGTTTAATATTTTTGTTCTAATAGTGTTATTGGTTTAGTTTATATATATATAAATATATTATGATTTTAATTTTGCAGGTGAAAATTTGGGCTGTTTTGGAACAAGTAAAAAAAAGAAGGATGCGGCCTTAAGTGAGTCGCAACAGGACTACATATTCTCCACCGAATATGCAAAGAATGCTGGAACCCATAATAAGACAAACAAGGGATATGAACAGCTTTGGCAACCGGAAGTGGTGCAATTCTATCTCTCGCTACTGCAGAGTTGTTCGAATCCGGAAACACTTGAAGCTGCTGCTGGCGCAATACAGAATTTATCCGCTTGCTATTGGCAGCCGAGCATTGACATTCGTGCCACCGTGCGCAAGGAGAAAGGACTTCCGATACTCGTCGAACTCTTGCGGATGGAAGTGGATCGTGTCGTGTGTGCAGTTGCGACTGCATTGCGCAATCTTGCTATCGACCAAAGGAACAAGGAGCTGATCGGCAAGTATGCAATGCGTGATTTGGTCCAGAAATTGCCATCCGGCAATGCGCAGCATGACCAAAATACGTCCGACGACACCATCACAGCCGTATTGGCCACAATCAATGAGGTCATCAAAAAGAATCCAGAATTCGCCCGATCCCTTTTGGATGCCGGCGGTGTTGATAGGCTAATGAATATAACCCGACGCAAGGAACAATATACGACTTGTGTGATCAAGTTTGCCAGTCAGGTGCTGTACACAATGTGGCAGCATCACGAGCTGCGCGAGGTCTATAAAAAGAATGGATGGAAGGAGCAGGATTTTGTTAATAAACATTTTGCAGCACATAGCACCCCGCCAAGTTCACCAAATAATGCTAACAATACACTTAATAGACCAATGGCATCTCAGGGACGAACGAGGTACGAGGATCGAACGATTCAGCGTGTCCCAAATTCGGCATCCTATCGAAATAAGGATGCAGCTGGAGGAGGAGTAGGTGGTGGTGGAGGAGGTGGAGGAGGAGGAGCAGTCATCACCAACAACGATTCAGCATTGTTGTCGGAAATGGTTCGAAAACAATTATAAAGTGTATATTTGTTTGTTAATTATTTTATTAGTTATAGATACATACTCACTATATAGTATAACTCTTGAAATTATCGAGAGCTGACAAAATATTTGTGGTTTTACTTTGGGGCTTTATAGTTTTTCCAAGGTAAGGCGCTAGTTGTAGGAACAGTTGGTATAGTTTTCAAAATAAGAAGTGTTATTTTTTTCTCTTTTTTCGAAATTCTAATTGTTACATTTCCATTGTCATCATCATATATAGTATACATCAATTTAAAATTTCAAACAATTTGATTGAAATGAAAACTTAATATACATATCAACGCAAATTAAAAAAATGTATTATGTGTGGAAAAGAATTTTTGGCTTGAATCATCATTTGTTTAATTCTTTAAGAATAAGGTGATCCATTTCAACATTTTTTAACATTATGCAAAAACCAAATTTAATTTTATATGTTGAAAAATATTTTGGTTGGGTTGTACGAGCCACTTTATTGCACATATAATATAATCGTAAATGATGATTGATTAATTTTTTTATTTTGCGTTCATATTCAAACATAAATGGAGTTCTGCCAAACGCCCGAAAACACTTGGAATAATTATAAAACCCAGAAAAAAAAAGAAAAATTTGTGTTTCCTAAGTTATTGTATTAAAAATTCATCGTTTATTCATATATATGCATTAAGATTTTATAGCATCGATTAAAATAATTATAAGAGGTGTCGTTTATTTCACACCTACTATATGCATTTGACTACAAAATAAAATAAGATTATTCGTGTAGATTTATTTATTTTGTTTTTAATAGCCGGGAATATTTGCTCATTCAACAAGGTTATCAGTACACTTCTCTAAAAACTGGCTTTCTGTGCTAACTGTATTTATAGGGAGACCCCTTGAATTCGAAATTGATTTCTTTGAAATAAATTCACAAATACAGAATTCTCTTATATTCAACATATTTAAAAAAAAAAAACGCCTGGAAATGATTTGATTGCACTTATCGAGAACGTATGAAATATGGAACAGGTTTGACAGGGCATAGTATTTTTATATCGGCTTTATATTATATTCGATTTAAGTAGACCACAAGTTATCAGCTCAACTGTGAATATCGAATGCTTAGTGGCAAATTCCATCCCTGGCAGTATAAGTCGGCTTCTACATTGTTTTTCGACTGCTTTGTGGATATGATTTGTCAAAACAAACATTCATAAAATGGATTATGACACATTACCTGAGCTCGGTGGTAAATAAATTCAGAGTTAATAAGTAGTTGCATACTATCTACTTGTTTCGGAAACATTTAGTGTACATTTATAGACTTGGATGCATATTTATTCCCTACATATATATGTGGTCTCGTACTACTGTATATGTATATATGTTGTGCATACTGTGTATATATTTTGATACGTGCAAGCAAAATTAAGTAGACGTTCTACACATACATACAAATGTGTAAAGATACAATAAATTATACGAGATCATAAGCACTTATAGATATATATGAATGAACGTCTGCAAAGATGAGCGTACGTTCTTGTGTGTATAAGATATATGTGTACATATATATGTTTTCTTATTTTACATACATATATTTATGTGTAGTGCTACCCGGCATTGTTCGGGTCAAATGTTTACCTTTAAGTTATTATTCCAAGTTTTATATGTTTAATTCTGCTTAGACATAATTTCCTTTAAAAGAGTGAATTTTTCTAAACAAAGTGAAATATATCTAAGAAATTGTATGTATATATATATATATAGAGACAGGCGTAGTGTAAGTTAAATTGGGCTCATGTAATATGTAACCATGCAGAAAATTGTGGCCTTCCCATTCCACATTTTAATATTCCTCCCTGGGGGTGCATTTTCAAAGGAATATTTGAGTCACATTACAAATTAACTCCACAATCCGACAGAAACTTAAAGTTTTAAAGATTCTACTGTATACAAAGTTTTAAGTTCTTATCAAGAAATTTATTTATTTTTTTTTTTTTGTTGATAATTTATTTTAAATTTTAATTTTTTGATTTGACAAAAATTTAGTTTATAGTATTTAAACCAACCGTATTCTAAACATTTCTTTGTTGACTTTGTATAACAAATGCTTGTTTGTATTGAATTCTCATATTTCTTTTGTTAGATCTGCTCACATTGAGCTGCAACAAGAGGCTCGAGCTGTTGGGATCCCTTCTGAGTGAACCAGATGGCGATAAAATGTTGCAAAGCTTCAACTTGGAGGATAAATTCAAACGGCATCAATTCTCAATGGATGCTTTATTGGATACGTTTATCCTCCTTTATGATGAATGCACAAATTCATCGCTTCGCAGAGAAAAGAGTGTTTCGGATTTCCTAAAACTTGGTAAACTACTGATGCTAATTTGCTAATTAAAACTTAACTAATCTAAATAATTGACTCTTCAGCTAAACCATTTGTCCACATTGTCCGAAAACTGCGATTGACTCGCGAAGATTTCGAAATATTGAAAATTATTGGACGTGGAGCATTTGGAGAAGTCTGTGTTGTTCGCATGCTTTCTTCGGAAAACATTTTCGCAATGAAAATACTGAACAAATGGGAGATGCTGAAACGTGCGGAGACAGCATGCTTTCGGGAGGAAAGAGATGTCCTCGTCCTTGGTGATCGTCAATGGATAACAAATTTGCATTACGCTTTTCAGGATAATATCAATTTGGTATGTTCTCTCATAATGATAAAAATGAGTAAACAATTGTTTATATATACTTTTGTTGCAGTACCTGGTTATGGACTATTACTGCGGTGGCGACTTATTAACATTATTGAGCAAATTTGAGGACAAACTTCCCGAAGACATGGCAAAGTTTTATATCACTGAAATGATATTGGCCATAAACAGCATTCATCAGCTGAAGTATGTGCATCGAGACATAAAGCCCGACAATGTTCTGTTGGACAAACGTGGCCATGTACGACTGGCCGACTTTGGATCGTGTCTGCGATTGGACAAGGATGGCACAGTTCAGTCGAATGTTGCAGTCGGCACACCCGATTATATATCGCCAGAGATCTTGAGGGCAATGGAGGATGGGAAGGGACGTTATGGCACAGAATGTGATTGGTGGTCCCTCGGCGTTTGTATGTACGAAATGCTGTATGGCGAAACTCCGTTTTATGCCGAGAGTCTCGTGGAGACATATGGCAAAATAATGAATCATCAGAATTGCTTTAATCTACCGTCACAAGATACAACGACGCACTGCAAGTTATCGGAGGCGTCTAAGGATCTGCTTTCCAAGCTGATCTGCATACCCGATAATCGGCTTGGTCAACGGGGATTGCGGGATTTTATGGATCACACATGGTTCGATGGCATCGATTGGAAAAACATTCGATCTGGTCTGGCACCTTATATACCGGAAGTCTCAAGTCCAACCGACACATCCAATTTCGATGTGGACGACAATGATGTGAGATTAACCGATTCCATACCTCCATCAGCGAACCCGGCATTCTCTGGCTTCCATTTACCATTCATTGGGTTCACTTTCTCACAGAACTGCAGCGGCACAGACTCAAGAACAGCAGCGGCCACCGATCTGCTGCCTGACAATAAAAAACAAATGTCGCTCGACAGTTCGCCCCTGTCCACTGAACTGACCATGTCTAAGGAATCTGAAAAATCAAACGAATCTCTTAACAAACAATTTAAGGCATTAACCGAGCAGTTAGTGCTCACCAAGCATGAAAAGAATGAACTGACCGTTAAATATAATGAGATAATGGAACGACTGCAGAGTCAGGACTCAGAACTGAAGGATACAATTGCGCAGCGCAATGCGGCAATGATGGAATACTCGGAGGTCACCGAGAAACTAACTGAGTTGCGAAACCAAAAACAGAAGCTCTCCCGCCAGGTGCGCGACAAGGAAGAGGAACTTGATGCGGCAATTCAAAAAAATGATAGCCTCCGAAACGATCTTCGCAAGTCGGATAAGACAAGACGAGAACTGGAACTGCATATCGAGGACGCGGTGAATGAGGCATCCAAGGAGAAGAAGATCCGTGAGCATGCCGAAGAATGCTGCCGCAAATTGCAAAACGATTTTCGAAAATCTGTACCAAATGTGGATGCCACAGCGACGACAAACATAACATCGGGCATCGCAGCCTATGAAATCGAACGTATCGAATTGCAATATGCGGAGAAATTGAGTCATCAACAGACGCGCAATAGTCTTGAGCTGGATGCACTCCGGGAGCAGGTGAGCGAGCTAGAAGCCTCAAATTCGATACTCTCGAAAGAGCTGCAGCAGGCACACGAGAAATTGAAATGTACACCGATTGAATCGATTGCTGATTCGGCCGAGACAATTTTGGAACTAAAGAAGCGCTTTGATTTGGAAAAGTCGACGTGGAATGAGGAGAAGCAGCGTCTGAGCAGCGAGGTGAGCGCTAAGTCGAAAAATCTGCGTGACATCCAGGCGGACGAGATATTAATTCTCAAGGAGCTGCAAGTGAAACGTGATGCAATCAATCATTGGGAGCTCCAAATGGACGAGATCATAAAGTGGGTGTCGGATGAGCGAGATGCCCGAAGCTATTTGCAAGCGCTGGCTACGAAAATGACCGAAGAAATAGAATACCTCAAGCATGTGGGAACGCTCAACAATAATGCTGTCGATCACAAGAATTGGCGCAATCGCCGCTCACAAAAGCTCGATAAAATGGAATTGCTGAATCTGCAAAGCGCTTTACAGCGCGAAATTCAAGCGAAAGCATTCATCGCCGAGGAACTTAGCCAAACGAGAGCTGAACTGATGTCGACACAGAAGGAAGTCGGTGAATATAAGAAGAGATGTGAAAGCATTTTGTATGACTACAAGAAAAAGGAAGTCGAGCTGCGAGACTTGCAAAAAATGGATCTGGGTGGTTATTCCGAGTCGTTCTTAAACAAGGCATCCCATCACAATAACGCCTTCTTCAAGGATATGTCTATGAACACAGATCTTTTGGACGCCGACGAATCGTATGCTAACGATGCCAGGGATAGCATTTCGTCAGCCTCGAATCTGTTTCAGACTTCGAACACTGGAATGCTTTTTAACTATGAATCAAAATATTCACTCAAAGGCGCCAAGGACAATTTGAGCGTAAAGAATTCCAGCATGAATGATGACATCAGATCAGAGAGTAGTTTAACATACGAGGAATCGAAAAAGAAACCTAGCAGCAATACGGCAATTCATCAGTTTCTTGTCCGCACTTTCAGTAGTCCAACCAAATGCAATCATTGCACATCGTTAATGGTGGGACTGACGAGACAAGGTGTTGTCTGTGAAATATGCGGATTTGCCTGTCATACGGTTTGCTGTCAGCGAGTGCCGACCATGTGCCCCGTGCCCATGGATCAGACGAAGCGGCCCCTGGGCATCGATCCGACACGGGGCATTGGCACCGCCTATGAAGGCTATGTCAAGGTTCCCAAATCGGGTGTCATCAAGCGTGGTTGGATTCGCCAATTCGTTGTCGTGTGTGACTTCAAGCTGTTCTTGTACGACATATCTACGGATCGCTGTGCCTTGCCGAGTGTAAGTGTGTCCCAGGTGCTGGATATGCGTGATCCTGAATTTTCAGTTGGCAGCGTTCGCGAAAGTGATGTAATTCATGCAGCCAAAAAGGATGTACCATGTATTTTTAAGGTATGAGATCAACTTACTTTAATCTAAACATTATTAAACATTCTCTTATTTGTGGTTACAGATCAAAACTGCCCTAATTGAGGGAGGAATCTCGTTATGCACTTTAATGCTCGCCGATAATGAGTCGGAGAAATCGAAATGGGTTATTGCGTTGGGTGAACTTCATCGAATTTTAAAACGAAATAATTTACCAAACACAGCCATTTATAAAGTCAATGAAATATTGGATAATACCTTATCGATAATACGTAACGCACTGTGTTCTGTTATAACTTATGCTAATCAAATATTGCTTGGAACTGAAGATGGTTTGTTTTATCTCAACTTGGATCAGTATGGTGAGTCGATCTATAAACACATTAAATTGCTGCATGTTTCAACTATTATTATTTATATCTCATAGAAATTGCTCGCATTGGTGAGACGAAGAAGATTTTGCAATTATGGTATTTGGAAGAGGAGCAGATTATTGTTATTCTTTGTGGTAAACAACGCCATTTGAGGCTGCTACCCATAAGAGCACTGGAGGCCAGCGATGTCGAATGGATCAAAGTCATTGAGTCTAAAAACTGCATATCTGCTTGCACCGGCATAATTCGACGATATCCGAGTATTGTTTATTCATTCATAATTGCATTGAAACGACCCAACAATCACACGCAAATCATTGTCTACGAAATAAATCGAACGCGTACAAGACACCAAAAGACTTGTGAGTTTACTATCGGATATCTGGCCCAACATCTGCAGATATTGTCGGATATGCGACTGGTTGTTGCCCATCAGAGCGGATTCACGGCATACTTTTTGAGGGGAGAAGCAACAGCAATGTGTGAGTTAAATATAATTAACTAAATAAACTGTATTCATATATAAATTTATTTATTTTTTAATATTTAATAGCTCTTGTTCATCCCGAGAATCAACTATGCGCATTTTTAAATTATTCGGGCGTGGATGCTGTTCGAGTAATTGAAATACTGTCCCCAACCGGTGGAACTTTTGGCGAATACCTATTGGTATTCCAGACTCTAGCCATATATGTGGATCTACAAGGACGAAAATCACGCGATAGAGAAATAATGTATCCGGCTTTCCCTACTTATATAAGTAAGTATACTTATTAATCATGTTATAATATTGAACTTATTATGACTAATGAATTGTTTATTTGCATGTAGCATATTCCGATGGTCATTTATTGGTATTCTCCGAGACTCATTTGGACATATTTAATACACAAACGTCTGAGTGGGTTCAATCAATTGGTATAAAACAGTCGCTTCCTCTGAATAATATTGGGAACGTTGTTTTAACATCCATCAATGATACACCGTTGATTGTCTACTTGGCAAATATTCACACAAGTAAGTTATACTTCTACTTGATGATGGCGATTCCAATATATTTTATCTTGTATCCTAATAGAGGGACTATTGCAACATCGTGATGGTGACCAAAAGGGACACAGCAATATTAAACGTAGATTTTCTATTAGAGAAATAAACAAAACTGTTAAAAGGCAAGTAAACAATAGCAATTAAATATAGGATTAACATAATTATTATTTTGTTAACACTATTTCAGTGATCGAAGGTCAAAAATGATATCGGGGCCAACGAATTTCAACCATATTTCCCATATGGGTCCTGGAGATGGCATTCAAAATCAGCGTTTACTAGACTTGCCAACCACTTTGGAGACAGCCGAGCATACAAGCAAGTCGCTCATAACTTCGTTAAATTCCGTTAACCAAACAAGGAAGTCCAACTTTTTGGATCAAGGTGTGTATCAGAGATTGTTTTAAATATTTTATGCACTTAAGATAAAAAACATATTTCTTAAATCTCACTTTTGCAGCTGATGGCAATTCTGAGGATTTCGGTAACGATAACATGCTCTCTAGGACTCCCAGCCCAATTGGGACACTGCTTTTTGATGACCTAAACAATATCGATTAACTTGTAATACTCATATTAATTAAACCCCTATTGTCGAATAAAATTTGTCAAATCTCAATTCTACATTATTTACCGATTTAATTTATAAGATATTTAATCGTAAGATGACAAAGGACGAATTAATATTGTGTAAGGGGTGGCTATATAGTGTAACTCTGTGAGGCAAGAAGTCTCTTTCATTCCTTGAATGGATCTGCATGTTCATGCAGGGGGTGGTCAAAATAAGCCAAAGAAATTACTTTCACCGAATCTTGGTTTCGGCTCTAGACGAATGTTTGTATTGATTTAATTCAACCCTAGAAAATGAGATGGGCATGGGTCAAAGATTCACATCAATAAAAAAAAAAAACAGATTTACCCAGTTTTGTTTTTTTAAAAATTAATTCTAAATTAAAACTACAATTAAATTTCAAAAGAGCCATTTTTCTATTTGGTTGCTGAGTAAGAGTTTGGTATTTAAATATCGTTTTCTTCTAATAATAAATGAGTTTCATTCTCAAAATAGACCGATAAATTAAATATCGATAGCGTATTTGCTGGAAATATATAAATCAACCCTGCGAACGCAAATTCGGTTCCATACAATTAAACTAGTTCGGTTTGTTTTGACAAAACTCAAAATGATAATATAATTCTATCTTATCAAGTAAAAAAGAAGGAAATTATTGTGCTGTGCTTTCATCGTATCTACTAAGAAGTGTGAGTATATTGAGGAAATGATTAAATTCTCTTAATTTCATGTGCACTTTGCTCATTTGGGCAATGCACATACAAATTATGCGGATACATACATGTAATTTCGGCCAGCGGCCATGTAGATGTAGCATGTATATGTGTGTATATGTAGTTTATGTATTTGTATGTGCTCCGGCTATTCATCTGTGGTTGACCGAAAGTAAATAAATGTGTACAGTATGTATGTATGTATGTATATATAAGTTTTAAGTGCAATAATGATGTACATATTTGCAAAATGTATGTATGTACATATATGTCAAACACCTTGATGTCTTAACAGGCGTACATGTGCTTCACGGATATGTAAAAAGTAACTAACTATGTATATGCTTGCATACATTCATGTAGTATATTTACATACTAAGATACTAATAATAGTGAAAATATGCTTTAAGCACAAGTTCCGCTTTTCGGCCAAGATTAAGTAAAGTTAAATGCCGGCTTAAACGCAATCCAGTTAATTCGGAGGATCTTCAAGCTAGACTTTGTTGGTTCTTTAGCTGCACGTGCGAATAATTTTCAAAAAATCATTCAGTTTGTGTAAAGTTGATTAAAATACTTTCAGACAATGACAGTATAATCTCACATACTGTGAATAGAGGTTTATATCGTTAGCGTTTTTGGTGGTAAACTGAACAGTAATCTGTGCTAACTGTTGAAAACGGTATGTTTGTATTCATGATGAAAATCAATTTGTTTTTTAATTACTTTCAGAAATGTCAAAATGTCGGTTCATTATAAATTCAAAAGTACCCTTAATTTTGACACAATAACATTTGATGGACTTAATATTTCTGTTGCGGACTTAAAGCGAGAAATAGTGCAACAGAAAAGACTGGGTAAAATTATTGATTTTGATCTACAAATAACGAATGCCCAAACTAAGGAAGGTAAATATCGTAAAATGTCCTTAATTGGTTTCCTAAACATCTTCAATAACTGTTTTGCTTATTGGTTTTTAGAATACAAGGATGACAACTTCTTGATCCCAAAAAATACGACACTAATTATTTCACGCATACCCATTGCACATCCAGTTAAAAAAGGATGGGATCCGCCCGCAGAAAATGCGATTACAAATGCGCCATCAAGCAAGGCAGATAACATCAATATGGATTTATTTAAAATGCAGGGAAGTGAAGAGGATAAGATCCAAGCGATGATGATGCAAAGTACAGCAGATTATGATCCTAAAACGTAATTATCTTTTTGATATGAAATTGTATTTAAAAGCTTTCTGTTAGTCATTCGTACTAAATGACTTGCTATTTAGGTATCACCGAATTAAAGGACAGTCTCAAGTGGGCGAAGTTCCGGCCTCCTATCGATGTAACAAGTGTAAAAGAGGTGGCCACTGGATAAAGAACTGTTCGTTTTCGTCGGGAAAGGAACAATTTGAAGTCAAGAGAACTACAGGCATTCCGCGATCATTTAGGGGCAAAGAAATGTAAGTGTTACATATTTCCCGATTGCCTTATATATTTCAATCAAACCTAACTTCTTTTTATTTAATTTTAGTCCAACCGAACAAGAAACTTCAAAATTTATTGCATCTACTGAGAAGGATCAAGAAATTCCAGAAGATTTAATATGTGGTATTTGCCGAAATATATTTGTCGATGCCGTAATGATACCGTGCTGCGGGAGTTCCTTTTGTGATGATTGTAAGTACATTACACAACAATAGTAAGACTATAAAAATGCATTAAATAAATGTTAATTAATGTTAATTTCAGGCGTCCGAAACTCGTTGCTGGAATCAGAAGATAGTGAATGCCCGGATTGCAAGGAAAAGAACTGTTCCCCAGGCTCTCTGATTCCAAACCGATTTTTAAGAAATTCGGTAAACGTTTTTAAAAATGAATCTGGATATAAGCTTGCAGCATTTAAGCCTGGTAAGATGTGATTTGTTGATGCAATCTCTTTGAATATGTTATTCGAAATCGTTAAAATTGACTTTAAATTTTGAAGTATACTTAGATCTAGCTAAATATAAGTTTATATTGTTACTTTACTAATTTCGACATTTCGCTTCCAGTCACTAAAGTCAATCCGGTTTTGGAGAAGAAAGAAGAAGACCCTATTGCTGAACAAGGGCCTATTCAGGATGAGTCAAAGGAATTAGAACAAATGGAAGCCGATAATATATCTCAACCTCAACCGATTAAAACTGAAGAACAAAATGTGACCAAAAACATAAATAATACTAATACTAATTATACGGACTCGGTAAAAAAAGAAAAAGATAAATTTGATTCAGATTATGAAGACAATATAACAATAACAATGCCACAAAAAGTTAATAATACACCCCTGATCAATGCTGACATACATAAAGAGCAAGTGAGTAAGAATTGTGAATTGTGATTAGTACTATTACATTATTATATTTTCTCTTTTCAGTCTTTACCCTCTTACTCACATAAATCACATGGCAACAACGTCCATCCACGCCGTGAAGCAAAAATTGAGTACAAACCTGAGCTGGAGAAAAAGCATCAGTCGTACGATAATAATGATAGAATTCGTCCTCAGAATGAGCGAAGCCTTTTACCCACTCCAGTTGGCACTCACCACAAATATGCGAATATGAACATGAGCGACCAGAGAGAGCCAAACACAGATCAGAGTCGACATATGGGGCTATATAAGCCAGCATATATTCAAATGCCTCCCCGATGTCCAACTATGGTTCATATGCAGCCCTACAATAACAATGGATATAATAATATGCCCCATAGGCCGCCAATAAGGTAGGATTAAATAAAAGACTAATCAGAATATACCAATGTTTTAAAATTGATTGTTAATATTTTTTAGCTTTGGCCACTATCAAAACCAAGCACCTGTACATCAAATGACTACACCATATATGACAGGTGCGAACATTAATATCAATCCCTCGCAAACATTTCAGTCCACGAATTTGGCATCTATATATCAAGGAGTCGCAGCCAAAGTTGGCACTGGGTAAGTGATGTCTCATATGCTCATATGTTACCACTAATGCAAACACCACGTATCTATATATATATATATATTATATATCTTATCTGTTCACTTTTGCAGACTTATTGATGATCCACTTGAAGCTTTCAACCGAATCATGAAGGAAAAAGAGAAGCAGAAAAGCGATCGTCGTCGCAGTCCAGTGCATCGCCGTTCTCGATCACCCGGAAGACTGCGGCGTCGGTTCAAGTCGCCGATATATGATAGAGGCTTATCCAGAGAAATGATCATTAAGGAAAAGAGACCACGCTCTCGTGAAAGGAAGCGTGAATATAGTTATGAAAGACGGCAAAGTCGACCTACCCGCCATTCAAGTCACGGATCGAATTCACCAAGCGACAAGAAGAAGAGGTTATTCTATACATTAAGTTACTTTGACAAACACATATTTATCTATGCGTATTATCCAACAAGGAAAAAAACCAATGGGAAAATTATTCTGTAGAGACGCAAGTTAGCTATTTGATTATTAAAGATACATCCAAACTATATCGATATAGTATGCAGCGTTCACCTTAAGCCAGATGAAAAATTTCTATTTTTATATATGATTGGTTATTTTATTTTCAAATAAACGATTACTGTTTATTATTTACTTCGGAGTCTCAGTGTTGACTTGCAGCTGGTGATAGATAAACAAATAAATACATGTTTAATATATTCAACAGAAAATATGGATATTAGACCAAAACGGTAAGCAAAAACATCTCGTTCCTTTTTTTTCTTAATGAGCATAATTAAATTAATTTATTAAAGGTATATAAGTAAGCTTACAACACGAAGTTTGTCAGAACTGAAATGAAAAATGAGATGTTATTGTTTTTTGGTCTAATAATAAAACCCTTTCTTCATAACATAAACAATACATTTTGACATATGCATGTATAACAAATTTTAATCTATATTTTAATTAGCTATTCATAACATAAAAATAAATTATTTACTTAATTATTTCAGATTTCTCCTAAGAGGTGCTTTCGATAATGTATTCTACCTATAATTTATTTTGTTCAGAATCATTGTCGTATTTTAATTATTTTCACATTTATATATTTCTTTTACAGATATATGCATAGACGATCACCATCACCGAAACCGGGCTATAAAAGTCGACCAAGAGAGAAGTCGGTGACCAAACCGTATGCACTCAAACCAGATACAGTTGAACCCCCCCCGCCTGGTTTTGAATCATTACCAATTGAGAGTTTAGCGGACAATGATATGAATTTTAATAATAAGGCAATAGATACAGATGTGGATAGAGACTTTTATGGTCAAACTCACTCCGCAAAGAGGCCAAGAACGTATAGTAGTAATAACGTAGACATCAAAACAGTTGAGCACATTTCAAGAAGCCTGACGCCACCGACAAAGTCAAAGAATCTAAAGGTTTCCCGAGATGAAATGAAATGTGTGGATATGTACGAGAGTCCTCCAAAAACGCCGGACAGGAAAGAACAAAATATTTACACCAAATTGGAGAAACCTGAAAGTACTCAGTTGTTAAATCCAGAGATTGACACAAATACCGTACACTCCGAGGATCATTTGGAATTCAATAACAATATGGAAAGGGAAAATAATGTTCAGTTAAAAGACCGAAAGAAAAAGAAAAAAGTAAAATCCGAGCGCAAGAAAAGTAAGAGAGATAAAAAGGACAAAAAGGATAAAAACAAAAAGAACCACTCGGAAAGTATTGAGCCTGCATCAGAGAAATTCTCTGTGGACAACTTAAATATGAATCCGTGCGATGAAATCGCTGAAAATCACACAAATCATTCAAATCAAAAGATACTATCGAATAGCCTTGATCTGGACACTTCAAAAAATAATGAATCTATATTAAATATAGAGGTTACAACAGATCATGATTCAAATCGCGATAATGTCGATGTGAGTGATGTCCAATTATCAAAATGGGAACTGGACGATTCTAGCTTAACTAGTAATCTATTTGATCCATGTCGGAAAGTGTCTTCATCCAATAAAATGCAAGACCATTCTGAAATAACATCCGATGTTATACGCAAGGCAGAAAATGCCATTTTTGCAAAGGCAATTAACGCTATAAGGCCGGTTGAGTTTAAAGTTGTAATCGATACGAAGCATAACAGCAAGGACACGACGATTTCATTAAAAACTGATTGTAGAGATCGGTCGCATTCGCCAAAATCATCAGCTACTAGTAAATCGGTAAAAGAAAGGCTGGGCAACAAAGTTGTTCGGGAACGAGACTATTCTTCAGATCGGTCCAAGACAAATCAGAGAGAGAACTCTGGCCGACAAGGCAGCGTTGAGAGAAACAAACATAGTTCGGGCAGCTCACGGACAAGGGAAAAGGATTCCAAAGAACGCAGTAGATTAACAACCGAAAGAAAGCACGAAGATGGCCGAAATCCACGCAAGTCGTCGCATGAGCGTGAAATCGTCAAAGAATTAACTTATTCCGATAGTCAGAAACACAAATCCCAATTGAAGGACAAATCATCAACGAGAGATTCCTCTAGAAGTGAAAAGAGGAACTATGACTCAGATCGTAACTCGCATGGAATTCGAAAAACAACAGAGACACGTCTAATTTCATCGATTGCTTCCAGACCCTGTCGTCCGGACAACCCATTCAGAAAATTCGATGAAAACCACTCAAGTAGAAGTAAGGTCTCCAAATACGATAACTCAATTAAGAGAGACGTTACGCCCGCATCAGCATCCGATGAAGCTGAATATAAGAAGCGTAAGGATAAAAAAGTTAAGAAACTAAAAAAATGCTCGTCGACAGAATCAGTAAAAAGCGAAAAACGTAAAGATGTTAAAAGCAAAAAGAAGAGTAAAATCTTGAAGAAAAAAAAAAGTCCAGGAAGTAAACGGCTGAACAAAAAAAAAATAAAAATAAAATCACATAAGGCAAATCAGAAACATAATTTACCTTAAATTAAACAATATTATATTATAAGAAATCAAACCTATTGTACATGTACATTAAAAATATTGTAAATGTGAAGAGAACGTGTTTTTTTTCTAAATTATTGCATAATGGAAACTTCATTTTCAGACTCACATTTGCTTCAAACTTTATTTTTGTAAATATTTGAACAAAAACTATTGCTGACAAACTATAAATTCCACATATGAATTTTGAATGTTTGCTGACAAATCATTTTCTAAAGAGCAGCAGCAGAAAAAAATAAATTTACATATATATATATATATATATTATATTCATTTATATATTCATTTAAAAAACCAACCGATTGTTCCTATGAAAGCAGCATATTGTAGTAGTCTGAGGTTGATTTTTTTAATGATTGTAAGGCTAAATTAATAGCACAAATTTAAATAAGTTTGGTAAGCAAAAAAGTTTTTCATGAATCTTAAGACTGATCGCTCTAATGGCAGCTTAATGTTATTAGTCCGATTCGAAAATGCAGTTAAGTCTAGTGTCTTGTCTATTGCATACTTTGCGGAATTTTAAATAATTCCTTAAGCTCAAGAAAATTTAGCCTTCCCAATTTGAAATTGAATAAGCATTGTATTTTATGGAGATATAGAAATGATTGTAAAATAATAACTCGTGTGTTTAGTACATATCTATTACGCATTCTAATATTACCTTTAATTATTATTTTGTTATACAGGTTCGGCTATTTGGTGTGGTACATCAATTATCAAAAATGCCAACGAGTTTTTGCAAGATAAACAAAACTTTAGTTGTTTGTTTTTAAGTATGCAAGTTATCATAGCTTTGACCCGACTCCATGTTACGTAATGCAATGTATTTTTCGTAAATATCTTAAGCATGCTCGCGTTAATACATACAAACACACAGGCATCTATACATAGATGGGTGCATTTTGAAACCACTCTCACTTTCGTTAGGCCCCGTAAACGAGTTCCACTTTTGCTCTCAGCCTGTGTGCGTGGTGAGTTACTCAATGTTGTGTTGTAAAGCTGCTGCTGCTGCTGAGGTTGCTGCTGTTGCTGCTGCTGTTGCTGCTGCTGTTGCTGGTCCGTTAATTAGGGCCGAACTTTCAGCCAGCACTGAGCTGCATTGTGGCATAGACAAATCGAGATCTAAGCACGTATCGCGTCGTCTCTTCTCGTCTCGTTTCGTGTGTGCAGAAAAGTTTCACCTACGGATATGTTCGGTTGCGAAATATTCAATAACAGAGGTTTTTGCAACACCCAATCCACCACAATAAATACACAGATCTATTAATTCAATTATCGAATTCGAAATAATTCTCGCCAATAATATTAATACTAATAATATAGCCAAAATATGTGTATGTGATGTCATGTTACTTGAGTGTCAGAAGATATCTGTTCAATAAGTATAGTTACATTGCACACATACATACACATACGTACATAAGAAAATGTATGTTGTGTGCAAATAAAATGAATACATGTAAATACACAAGTATACATTGCTGCAAATAATCGTGGGCATAACTATATAGTTTAAAAAAGTGAAAATGTTTGAACAAAAAATTCAATAGATTCCCCCCAATAAGTTAAGCTTTAAGTAACTATGTAACAACCAACAGCCCGCATGCAGATCGTATTTATGAAAGTAACATTTATGAAACCAGACTCGACTCACATACATAAATAAGCTCTTGCAATGCAAAAGCTCGTCTATCAACCAAAAGAAAATATTTTCAAAAGAAAAAGAAAAAGTATTACCCCATTTGGCAATGATGTATTTACTTCATATGGTAGAATAGTTATTCCCAATTAATTAATTGCCATTAATAAATACATGAAATTAAAATAAAAGAATAAGGAATACTTGACAAATTAAAATTTAATCATAGAAAGAAAAAAAAAGTTTGCAACGTTATTGCTTCTAGTCTTGTAGGGTCTGCAAAAACAATAAGATAATTAAAAATAACTCAATAGAATTGAAAGGAAAAATAAGGAAGTGGTACTTTTGTGAAAAACTTAATCATTAAAAAAATATTGCTATTCCTTTTCTTTTTTGTAGGCTCGCCCATAAAAGTGCAAAAACAATAAAAAAAAAAAACAAATAGCAGTGCTCCGCAAGTTAAAACTATACAATTGTAAAGAAATAAGTGCACGGCATCTGGAGTCCGTGATAAGCCGTAATGGTGCAGTTACGGTCACGGTTCAGTGGCCCAGCCATACTCTTAATCGTAGCAATAGCAAGCAATATACATTCGGGAGCATTGGCTGCAAGCAACTCTGGCAATGCTGGCAACCCTGCTGGGACGGCGCGATCCGTTATGGGCAGTGGTAATTCGAATATACGCTTGGCGCTACCCCGAACGAGTGCTAGCCAAATAAATAGTGGCAGCAATGCAGCAGCGACGAGCTTTAAGCTTGCTGCGAAAACATTAAACTCAACGCGTAATGGAAACTTGCGAACAAGGTGAGGTCTTTTTTTCTTATTATTTTCTTTAAATAATATTACATACTGCATAGATGTATAAATACATACATTCATACATACATATTTATATGTATTTTTCATAACTAT
Source organism: Drosophila multiciliata (assembly GCA_037043605.1). NCBI lineage: Eukaryota > Metazoa > Arthropoda > Insecta > Diptera > Drosophilidae > Drosophila > Drosophila multiciliata. The sequence continues at coordinate 4,585,603 of JBAMBF010000589.1, forward strand.
GTACCATTTTTGCTGTAAGTGTGAGTGTGACTGCATTAGTCTCTTTATATGTATATTTATATATAATGTATACGAATACTTTTATATTTTTTGTGCGCTTTTGTGTGAATTCAAATGGTCAAAACAAAAGATTGCGGCAACAAACTGGTTTTTGCATACTGGTTAACTGTATAGTCTTCATAAACACACACACAAATACTATCAATTAAATGAATCAAAAAGAAAACAAAATTCAACAAATCAGTACACGCGCAGACATAAACAGACAGACGCAATACAAATGCATAAGTAATTCGAACATTTATTTATTGCCAGCCAAATATTTAAGTATTTGTATCTATTCTCTTCAATATTTTAAGAATAATCAATTTAGTTGATTGTTTTTATGCATACCCTGAACGCATTCATAATGTTCAGAAAGGGTTTAATGATAATGAGCAAAAGTTTGCAGCGAGCAGAAAAGAAAACGACCTCATAGAATATATGTGTCTCCAGAGACTTCAAAATAGGAATATGAATTCTTGTCAGCAAGCTCATTTAATAGTTGCGTATTAAGTTAATGCATAAAATATAGTCTTCTAAATGGAAACATTGTTAAGATTGAATAAGAAATAACCAAGTTAATAACTAAGACTTATTACATATTGAAAATGGTATATCCCCAGATTTGTTAGTATTTAAATATGTATATGCAAAGTCCACAGTTTTTAGTTGCGGACCGAACAAAAATATAACCTGCTCGAGCCATTAAAATTGAGAACACTTGCAATAATTACTTTTTTAGATTTGAGTGCGCCAACCTAGAACATTTTCAGCGATTGTTTTTTTTATTTAAGACAACACTTTCAGGGTATCTGTTAGTCGAGCTCTCTCGATTTGAGCGTTCTTGTTGTGGGTTTTTTTTGTTAAATAAGTGAATATCATGCCTGCCAAATTATAAGTAACAAAATAGTGGGTCATTGAAAAATGTAGATAAATAATGGTTACAAGCTCTCGCACTAGTTAAGAAAACAGAACTCAGGCTTTTATATATATATAATATATACATTTGGTTGACCTCCACAAATGAATTACGGCTGCAGAATTAATTGTGGGAACATCTTCTAAACAAAATTGTGCGAAAAATTAACTGAATGCCAACAAAGCGTATTTTCTATTCAAAAATAAAAGGTCTTGACTCTAGGTTGCTACAGAGCTAAGGTGAAGTTATGGTAATAATAATAATAATAATTTCACACAAAAAAAACCGCTTTGCCTCTTTTAGGTTTCTGCTTTACTTTCTGTTATGTGCCAACATTTAACATTTTTTTGCAATTAATATTGAACCATTATAAAGCTGTAGTTATTTTACCAACTAATTTTTTGTAGTTTTCCGAATTCATTTGTAATTGGTTCATACTTTTTACCTTCTTATATGCCCGACCAGGAAATAAATGATTTGTAAGACTTATTTTGTGTTGTTGATTATCTCACAATTTACAAAAAAAAATTTTTTTAATTGTTTATAAATAAAAAAAATTATAAATAGCTTATGAATGACTTAAATTTAAAGAATATATAATTCATTAAAATATTATTCTCGTTGATAAAATAAATCGGAATGAAAAAGTAAATTATAAGCAACATTAATAATGATAATAGTAAGAATAATAAAAATAACAAATAAACTAGTAACTTCGCAATTTTAAATTTTTTTGTTTATCAAATGTTAAACCATTTTCCAAAAAAAATTTTTTATGTTTCGGAAATATGCATTAAAAGTGTTTTTACTGTTAACTGATACCAGCCGACACAGAAAAAGTAGTACAAACATAAAAATAAATTAAAAATGAATATTTTTAAGTTAGCCAAAAGACAGCAGTACAAATTGCATATGGCAAAATAAATTATCTGATCTAAATTGTAATACCTTTTGGTCCCTTATTTTGGATATAGGGTATATGCAGATACATGTTTACAAATATAGAGATATATACAAAATATATATCTATATATATTTGGTGCATGCTCTATTAGTGTGGTGGTGTTTTGTGTTGTGTTGTGTTTTTCGTTGGTTTGGATCGTTGGCTGGTTGAATTGTTGGCCCGTTGGATTGTTGGCTCGTTGGATTGTTGGGCTTGTTGTTGGCTCGTTGATTGGCTAGCAAGCCAGTGGTAACTGGTGGAAAACCGGTCTGCTGTTGCCTGCTAGTGTGGGAAATGGGCAAATGAAACCAAACTGCGCGTTTATGACGGCTATTTGGTGGTGGTGCTGGACCAAAGTGAATGTGATGCAAATTAATAAATTTATTTAATTATACCACAGCGAAGTGGACAACAATAACAATAGTGGCTATGGCTATTGAAAGACATTCATGTAAATGTATATCAATATCTTTCAAGCGATAGCCTTGCATTGATTTGACAGTATAACAAATATTATTAGGGTAGACACATAAAAGAAAATGCACTGTGAGATACTCTGATGCCAGTTTCGAATATTTGGGAAATTGTCGCAATTTACACTGAATTGGGTGTGGCAATTGTAGCACCCTTTTAAGGAGATACTCAGTCTAAAATAACAAATTACGTGATTTGAGCTTTTGTGAGAGCAGTGAGTCTTACTTCGCATATTGTTGGAAGTGGGAGCGGGCATTACTGGTTTTTTTTTTTCAGTTTTTACTTAGTTAATTAATAAAGAAACAGTCAAATATAACTCATTAGCTTAAGGTAAGAAAGCTGTAGAGAGGTAATAAATCTCCCATTTAAATGATAGAGGTTTAAAAGAGATTTCGGATTGGGCAAAGTCAGAAATATTTGCCGTCAGCTAGTAACAAACAAGTCTTTTTTTATCACTTTCGTTTTAAATGCTTATATCTAAAAAATGTTAACGAGTGATTTAAAAGTTCGCTAAAGTCTTTTAACAAAGTCTTGTTGACTCTGGGTCAATGAAAAATAAACACGATACGAGCATGTCCGTATTTCTATTTCAACATCATATTCATACTTAATAAATATGTATCCAATAGAGTTGACAGGTTGAACAGCTGAAAAAATGGAGATACATTAATAAATTAACATAAAATACAAATATATAATAAATTCATCTATAAACCTAAAAATCCAATTAAAACTAAAAGTCGTGCATTCCCGACTAAGACTTTATCCTATTTGTTTTTTTCTTCTTTGTAGAGAACAACAGTTGCTAAGTATATTCGAGATAATTATAACAACTCTCGAGGGAAAATTGAAACGAATTGATAATCTGGGCAGATCCGTTGAGGATCTGATGGGACATATAGAAATATTGGAAAATCGTGTGACAAATAATGTTGAGAAAACCGAAGAAGCACTCTTAAAGCTTAATAGTCTCGATTCGAAACTATCAAATGTGGTTTATGTGCTACCAGAAATGACTTCTTCTTCGGACAATGGAAGACAAGGATCGAAAAGTTCGACGATATCACCGAATATTCAACTCGATAGCCGACTGATACGATTGGACCAGAAAGTCAGTGATATTGATACGAAACTGGAAGTACTGAAAACCCAAATCGATAGTAACTTTTTGCAAGTCGATGAATTCAATGCCGAGGCGAGTGAGAAAAAACCAATTACAATGAATGTCGTCGAGATTACAAAAGCTATGACTGCCGAAGTAATGACCCATGTATCATCAGAAGTCAATCAACTGCGCGATTCAACGGACAACATTGACAAAAAGCTGCAGTTTCACATTAATATCGAATCGGAAAATATCGGCCGAATGCTGCGCATGATGAACGATATTCACGATGCTGTTGTCGATCACCATGAGCAATTAAGTGGTTTCAATGTCACAACAACCGCCTTTCCAGCGATTAAGTCGAGCAAGATCGATGCACTGGTTAAACAGATGAGACCTATGGTGTCCGTCTCGGAGAAAATGGATGAAGTTTGGGATGTGGTTGTGGGCACCAAGTCTTCCGTTGATCATCTGTTGCCCAAATCCGATGCACTCCTCACACAAACGCAGCGACAAGAACGAGCAATTGGTGAAATTCATCAGGATCTCAAAACCAAAACGAACTTGATCATCAACAATTTGGATATGGTTGAGAAACGCTTAAAGAAACAAGAAGACGATGTCCAAATCTTGGCTCAACGACCTTCGGATCTTTTAGTGGACCCAACTATTGATCGATTGGTGGAGTACGATCCCAGCAGGTATAAAAATATAATCCTTAAAATCGTTGCGAAACTAGAGAATCAATTTTTTGCTGCTTATAAATCTAAATATATGAAATTATTATTGAAAAATAAGAAACATCGAACTAAAACAAAATCGAGAACCAGAAATAGATTTTGTTCTCATAAATTTATGATTTATTTATTTTATTTTTTTAAACTGGTATAAAACTATAATCCTTCATTTAGAAAATCGAACTAAAATCGTAGCGAATACTAGAAATAATTTATTTTTGTTAATAGATCATATCTAAATTTATGAAACTTAAACAATCATGTATATGTTGAATAATTTCATAAGTTTCAGATATATTTCTTATTTATTTAACACAATCCGTACTTTTGAGCAGGTACTCTGTGATTGAGGAGAGCTTAACGGATTTAAATGAGCCATCCACAACTCCAGCGACGTCAACACGAACAGTGACGTTCAATTCGTCGACACCCTATCCGGCATTGAGTACCCCTACCGCTGCTATGTCAACGAGCAGTAGTCACTCGACTGCATCAAGCAGCAACCTTAACAGTATATTGGGCATTGTGCTGAATACCACTTTAACAACATCCGCAACGGCTACGTCTTGGAATGCAACACCAACAAAGTCGACTTTCCGTAAGGGCGGCATTATCTTTCCGAGTGTCAAGAACAAACCAGCTGTGGTGAACAACTCCTTTACCACCGACATATTCTCCCTAAAGGATGTTAAGGTAAATACCCCATTTCTCTTGATAATCCAAAGAAGTATATCACATCACATATATTTGAGAGATTTTTAACTACTCAACCAGAGTACAAATTAAAATTGAAACAGATTTTGAGATTTACTAGTGTTTTTACTATAAATACTGTGTTCTCTTTTTATAAACATTCGGTGTAATACAAAATAGAGAATTTTCCTAAACATGATAAATGTTTTGTGATGCGAAAATAAGGTTCAAAATGAGAATACAAATCGTAATGTCTAAAGCTCATCTCTGGGCAATTTCTCTTTGCACGTGCAGGTGTAACTGGTATTAAGTTTCTCCATGCCTGGAAGTATTTCAACAGGTGCCAAAAGTCGAGTGCTCCATTCCTTAAATAATACTGCGTGATAACAATATATATGTTGTGGCAAGAGGTGTTCATCGACAAATGATCGTGCATTTGCAATAATTTCCTTAACACGTAAATCATTTTCTTTGGCCCAAGCAATTTTTTCGATTACGTCACTGAGATCACGCTTTATGGGCACATAATGCTTATATGGCGTTAGTTTGCTATAAAAATGCTCGTAATAATGTGAGTCTTGCTTGAAGACCAACGATCCACCCGCCAGTAAGTAGGGAAACCGATATGCCGCAACAGCTCCATCAATATTCAATTGATATTTGTACTGCAAAAAAAAAGAGAAAATGTATTATTATATGGATACCTTATGGCAAAATGCTTCTGTGCAAGCAATTTACCTTAAAAAAGTCCATGAACGATATGTGCGGCACCTTTGGACCGTATTTAGCCTCTTCATTCCGAAAGAAAAAGAAATTCGTAATGGAGGCATTTATGGCGTCTGGATGTTTTCTAGCCAGATCGATGAGCTGTAAACGTTCTCTTCGCGAGTCTCGGCCACGAAAGAACGCCTTCTCATCCTTCTCTGGCCATGGATAAACATCCTTTTGCACTGATAACATATCCAGCATAACTCGCCCCATATTCTCAATTGTTGACTCGGTTATATCATATGTCGGCAGTGTTATATCATAAGTATCGTCACTTCCACACCATGAAAATATCGGATACGGTCCGGATGTCCTCTGTTGTCCTCCTTTTTTCGACAGCGGCCAGTCACCCAGATTCAAATAGAATTCCATATCGGGAAGGAGAACAACACGAGATAGAGCCGACAATGTTGCATCCATAAACATCTTAAATCCGGTATACTTTCCATAACAAGTTCTCCAAATCTGCTGGTTCTTTACCACATAATGGCACAACGAAATACTCTCCGGTTCATTATAGCGCTTCAAGATATTATCCCGGATGGCGCTGAAATTTACTCGCTTAAATGAGTGCAGATCCCACGATATCTGTTTATCCGCTGCAAAAGGCGAACAATCATTGTTCAGTAGCCATAGATTTAACTCCTGAGGACAGTAGCATTTCTCCGAGTACACCTTGTTGCGAATTAAATACGGCGATTGTGCCACATGAGAGTTGTTATATTGAACAATAATCTCCACATTCTCACACCAATCGGCGATCGCATAACGAACAATTGTCGATCCATCTCCGCGATCGATTTGATTGATGTTCGATCGGCATTTCCCATGTGGGGAATTCCCGTTAATCTCAACCGTAAATTTAAGATTCGTGCGCGACACAAATCTGCAAAAACAGAAAAAATGTTATCAAAAAGGAATAAAAATGTATACCCCTCTCATTAATTATTTATTTGACATTTACTTAATCCCACTCCTGTCGACAGCATGGATAAAAAAGTATCTAGCTGGTAAGACTATATCATCCGGCTTTAGACCTGGCCCCCAAACGAGAGTTTTCTTAGCATCCAAAATTTGTTCTTCGCAAGCCATAGGCGAAAATTGCAAAATAAATACGAGTATAATACATTTTGTTGTGGTAAACATTGAGATTGATAATAAACGCTAGAAAAAGTATAATGTGACCAACTTTCAAAATGCAAAAATGTCTAGTGTTAAAAAATACTATAAAAATACCGTAGAAAATACAAGCTCAAAAGTAAATGAATTTCAAATTCATTTTGTGTAATATTTTTATTTTAAAGCTGAACTTAATTAATTCAATTATTCAATTCTCTTTTAGGGATTTTCTTGTGTAGATATTTTAAATGCTGGCATGAAACAATCTGGAGTTTTTTATCTTCAAATACGTGGGACAACTTATTGGTTCCTGAAAGTGTATTGCGAACAGGCCATCTCAGATGGTGGCTGGACGGTAAAGTATTAATATAGTTTAATCAAAAATCAATTTTGAACTATAAATTAATTGTAGGTGATTCAACGACGAGATGATTTTGGAGAACCACGGGAAAATTTTAATCGCGATTGGGCGGATTATAAAAATGGTTTTGGCGAGCCGGCAAAAGAATTTTGGTTGGGCAACGAAAATATTTATATGCTGACAAATAATGAAGAATATGCCTTGCGGGTGGAATTGGAAGATTTCGAAGGCAACAAAAGGTAAAGACGGATTAAAAAGTCTTTTATTAAATTTTTATGATTTGTAACCAGAATTTATGACTAATTCCTTCATTGTTTTTGTCAGATATGCTCAGTATTCACATTTCAAAATACATTCCGAGGCTGATTACTACAAATTGGAAATCGATGGTTATGAAGGGAATGCGGGTGATTCATTAAATGATCCATGGTATGGATCCAATAACAGTCCATTTTCCACATACAACAAAGATAATGATCGAAGCTCCCTCAATTGTGCAAGCATGCTAAAGGTAAATTTAAATTAAAAATTCAGAAACTTCATTACAAATAAATCTTGTATAAATTTCAATGTTTTGCAGGGCGGATGGTGGTGGAAATCCTGTGGTCGTGGCCTCAACGGACTCTATCTGCATGATCCACAAGATTTGACGGCTCGTCAGGGAATCGTCTGGTTTCGCTGGCGGGGTTGGGATTACACACTGAAAAAGGCTACTATGATGATACGTCCTCGAATGCCCCAGCCACAGAGTAGTAGTTTGCCTCTTGGCCCAGTGACTGCAACTTAAAAAAAATTTCTTTAAATATAATAATGTAATATACAAAGTTGAATTACTGAAACGAAGAGAGATAAAGAGCGAGAGTGACGAATTTCTAGTAGATGATGAGAACATCCGTCCATTATAATAGCAAAATCCATGCATTATAGCCAATTTTATATATGCAATGCCTTCCGTAATTTTAATTTTGTTATCCTTTACAAATAATAACTTATTTCTCTAATTTTTTATTGTAGCGACATAAAAACTAGTTAATTCTTTTAAAATTGTTCAATAACGTATAAGTATTATTCATAAAACGCTGCGCTGCAATCATCCAATATAAATTGTAAATAGATTCACTGTTATAATATCCATGTATTTCCTTCAGTTCAGATCGTTTTAATAAAAACAAAAATGAATCGTAAGTATTTATATAAGAATATCTGCTTAATATTTGAAAATCGATCTACATGATATTGTTCACCTCGAGTTATCGAATATTCCGTTTGATAAATGGAGTTCCAAATTATCGATCCTTGAATGATATCGTAAACAGTGTGCTATCGATATGTTATTAGCATCTTGTTGATCGTTTGAATGTGTGTATGTATATGTGAGCGTGCTTATGTATGTATATTTGAACGCTTGTATATACCTGTATGGAAAAGGTGGTGTGTGTTAGTTCCTTCTGAGCGAACATCTGCCGCCGGCTTGTAAAATGACCTTCCCCTGGAAGTATGTGCGTAAGCGATATATTGAAGCCAAATTAAAGCGGAAAAGGAGTTTAACCGCACAAAAGGCGCAACGTTCTGTGTCGAAAAAATGCGATATAAATGAAATAAATAATCGAATTGTAATCTAAAAACAAATATCAGTGCAGAAATACACAATAAAGTCATTTAAATGTTGCTGCAAAGATTCGCAAGTCTTTTTATTATTATTATCGCTGATATTCATCAATTTGCGAACGGTGCGCATCACAGCCATGAGGATCACAGGGGTTCGGTGCGGCACCAAAGCTGGCAACGACTGGAAATGATGGACGCCAATGGTCTGTACTGGCTTCAGTGGGGCATCCAAGACAAGGATATTCACTTTAAGGTCACTGTGAACACTCGTGGCTTCATCGGCCTTGGATTCTCGCGCAAAGACGGTCGCATGTCCAGTGCGGATATGGTTCTGCTATGGGTCGACGATCACACTGGCAAACCCAACGCACTGGTGAGTGAAAAGTATTTTCTTGTAGTGTGTACTGGAATGTAGAAAATTAAAACGTATAATTTTAAAATGGAGTATTTACAAAAAATATAAAATACAAATATAACATCAAAATCCATAAAATATATTTTGGTTTTTAGAACCAAAATAAGTAAGTTAAGTATATTATTAAGTAATTAAATACATACCTTTTTTTCGTTTCTTATTTTGTAGTATTGATATTTTGATTTTAAAAAATAGAATGCATTTTTTTGTTTTCAGGATTGTCATGGTTCGGTGGTTCACCCGCATGAAGCACCAATCCAAGATGATACACAAAACTACCAAGTGATTAATGGCTATCAAAATGGAACCCACACATTTGTCGAATTCAAGCGTCTAATTGAAACATGCGATCCTTACGATATGCCCCTAAGCGTATGTACAATAAATAATATTGGACTTTGTTTGGAAATAACAGAATTCTAATGATATTTCAGGGTGACACTGTTAAAGTGTTGTGGTCCTTTGGCCAAACAGATCCAATACATGGTAATTTAGAGGGACATGGAAGGAATCGCGGTGCCAAACCATTACATTTACTTAATCCCGTGTTTCGCAAAGAAAGCATGCGCAACAAGCAGGAAACTTATCAATGGGACATTACGGTCAATAATGTTACGCTTAAGCCCTCGATGGATACGCTCTATTGGTGTAAAATCTTAAGCTCCCCGACACTAAATCACAAGCACCATATTATTGGATATGAGCCACTATTAACTCATGTTGGGTAAGTCAATAATCTGGTTTCATCGACAATAAATAAAACATTTCGATTTTTAGTAAATCCGATGAAACAGTTGTGCATCACATGACACTATTTGAATGCTCCACGAAATCATATCCGGGTGCCAATTCAGCTTCGTGGGATCTTTGGGTCAGGAGCACAGGGACTGTGTGCAACAGCAACTCGTTAACTCCAAGGGATTGGGATTCGTGTTCGAACCCCGTTGCGGTTTGGTCTGTGGGTGCCAGCGGACAGTTTCTGCCTGCACACGTGGGAATACCGATGGGTGGGTCATCCGGAGTCAAGTATTATATGCTCGAAATACACTATGATAATCCAAATGCTTTAAAGGGTAAGCAAGAAAGTCATTCCTAATTGAATATTATAATAAATTTATTATATTGTAGCCGTTGATCATTCTGGATTCCGTATCCACTACACGCCGCAATTGCGGGCTAACGATGGTGGCATCATAATAAGTGGCGTTTCCATTTCTGATACCCAAATCATTCCGCCTGGTCAAAAGTTGTATCGAAATGTTGGCATTTGCGGACCATCTTGCTCAAACGTGGTATGAAATTTAAAGTTTTTTTCTATTAGTTAATTTGTATACCGTGAAATTATGAGATAGTATGGTAAAATTTAAGGAATGATTATATGTATCGTAGATCAGTATCTGCCGCCGAGTCGATGTCTCTCTGAATGTGCAAGCCTATCGCAAAAATCACTGTCTAGACAAGAACATTCTTATCTGTTATTTATAAAAAAAAATTGATGTCTTTTTAGTTGTTTCCTGACAATGGAATTAAGATTATATCGGGAACGCTTCATACACATCGCGCTGGTCGCAAAATGAGCCTGCGCCATGTACGAGGTGGCAAGGAGCTGCAACGAATCATTGAAGATGATAACTATGATTATAAATATCAGCAGTTTCATCAGCTGGCCAACGAAACTATTGTTCTGCCAGGAGACTACATTATCACAGACTGTGCCTACGATACGCAGCATCGCAAAAGGGCCACATTTGGTGGTTACTCAACGAAACAGGAGATGTGTTTGTCTTTCATTACATACTATCCGAAAATCGAACTAGCCGGCTGCTATAGCATGACGCCAGTGCGTGAATTCTTTGAGATGTTTGGCATCAATGAGTTCTATTCATTGAATATGACTGACGTGGAAAACTTATTTCTATATAATGGGAATCTGTTAGATTACATACCGAACACTATTTATGGAAAAACAAAACCGAAGAGAACCAATTTGACTGCTGAAGATTTAGTCGTCGAAGAATCTTTATTAAGTATGTCATCAATTGCATATAAGTTCCACTTTCATTTTATTTTAATTATTCAACTATTTTCTTATAGACAAGCTTCTAATTTCGGATCCGGTGGAGTTTCATGATCGCACATTCCTCTCGCACATAAATCAGCTCCCTTGGTCAGAACCTTTATTCACCAAGCGCGTGGAGCATGCGATGATAACTGGCAAGCATATGACTTTTTGTCGGGTTGCCAACGAATCCATTTCGATTGTAAGTCTCAGCTCTGATACCAAAATCGTAGTAACTTGTACAATATATTTTCCATTTTTTTTATAGCCTTCGGAGATTATTCGTTATCCCAATTTTACGACATTTGTGAAGCCACCGAGCAGTTGCACATATAATCTATTTATTGATAGCATTCAATTAACCTCAAACGCTTCAAGAATCGTGTCTCAATTGACATTAAGCTTGCTACTCATTGGCATTTGTCTTAAGAAACAGTACCAAATTTCCTAAAAAAGAAAAGTTGGGGCTCTTGCTTACTATACTCCGAGTCATTGTGAAAACAAGTAAAGTCAGAATAAGCACATCTTAATTTTAGTTTTTAATCCAAAGACTTAGTTGCTTATATTACAAATTTTTTGTAATAAATTGTATTTAAATAAAGAGTAAGAAAACATTACTAAATTTAATATTATATATTGGTTCGAATTTGTTATTTTAAATCAAATAATGACATATAATACAAAATATCATAATATAATAAAATAAGTTAATAATTAAAACTTACAATAAAACTTAAAATAATTAGTTTTAAATATGTAAAGTCAAGCATAAAATAAATTAATTAGAGAATAGATTATTTTTCTAAATAATTGAAAGAGGATACATTTTCGGACAGTAACAGTTTGCTTATCCTTCTTTTAACTCAATTAAGAACGGAACACATACTCTTTAATAAAAGGAAACTACAATAACACTGAACTGACTGCTCGGTGTAGACGTTTTTTTCTGTCGATACCAAAAGTGATACTTTTAATTGTTATCGATATTTGACGATAGTTTAACACCTAGAATACCATCCACAATAATTTTTTGCTTTCGTAGACAATTGGGTTGAATATTGCTCAAGTGAAACAATTGTGACATATTGATCAGAATACTTCATTTTGAACTACAATTAATCAGTTGTTATGGGTAAATTAAGCGGCTTTATCAATAAGGATACCTAAAAATCACAAAGTAACATGGATGTCGATGACTGTTTTTACGGTAGGTTACAATGTGTGTGTTTGTAAATGCGTTTGTGTATGTGTATGCACTTCTGCATTCACAAATTAAACCTACGCATTAGTTATTCATGGTGGTAAATGAACGTGCATGTGTGTGTGTACCCCAGTTAAAAGTGAAAGAATTGTGTTTTTACTATAATTTATCTGGCAATATTAATGCATACTTATGTGTGTGTGTGTGTGCATACAATTATTATTTTTTTCTGTTTCGGTGAATGTTGATGGTCAATATTCAAATGAATTCTTCTTCAAGTATGAATGTTGCTAGTTGTTTCAAACTTGTCCTTAACTTCGACCAAACTGTGTACTTAAGATATTAATAGTTAATTGGTTACAATTTCAATTTATATGCAGATGCATATTTTTATTTACCTTATGGGGTGTAATTTGTTTTCCGGCTTTTCCCGGGCACAATGCTCCTATGCGCGAAGGAGCCCTTACCACTAAAACAGAGTTAAATTGGAAAGTAAAAGTTAAAAGTGAGCAAAACTTGCTTGTCGAGTTGAAATTATAAAAGCATATGTTAATATTTATTCAGCTGAAAGTGAGTCTTGATAAATGTATCTAAAAAGCATGTGTAAAATTGGTTGTGATTTTGCGCAACTAAAAAATAATTCGTTTAAAAATTATGCTTGCAATAAACATGCAAATATTTAGTAAAATGGGTAAAAGTATAAAAGTGATATGTTGGTTTTCATTGAAACTAAAAATAAAAATTTACAGTTCAAAAATAATTAAAAATTATTTTCATAGTACTATCTATTTTTCCAAGTAACTTCATAACCAAACCGTTTTATTTTTCTTATAGACGAATTGTCGTCATTTATGTCATCGCCCAATGACTATGGCATAAACCATAATGATTTTGACGAGATAATAAGCTCGACGGTGTCGCAGCTCGATTCATCGTTGGACCTCAATTCGTTTTTACCTCAAGGTCGCGAAACTTTACTGCAAAGTGACAATTTGTTCCCAGACCTGTTTCAAACGGCGCCTGATAATCAGCATAATGACTTGGAGCTTAACTTTAACAATCTGGAGGCGGGTTCCACACAAAGTTGGAACACAGATGACACTTTTTTCGCCTCATCAATGGACGATTCGATGAATGTTTGCAGCGTCAATACAGAAATTGAGAAACTGACACGCGGCAATCTGTTTGAGCAGCATATACACGATCGAGACACGCCCTCGCCCACAGAGAGTTGTGGCAGTTTCAGTGGCAGCTCGACCAGTGGAGTTCACAGCGACACCTCGGACGCCTGGCAAAATCGCCAACGGGAACAGCAAAATGATTCGGCATCTTTTGATATAATGAAGATGATTAGTGTTCCAAAGATGCCCACGCCACCGCCACTTGTTCAAAGCCTTAAAATTAAAAATGAGGACAACCACAGTATTCAAAATAAAAGTGTATTTCAAATGCCTGAACTTTCACCTGCAACTTCAACTTTCAACGAACAGCAAACGCAAGAGAAATCAGAAATTAACTGGAATCTGGAAACAGCACCTCAGTTAAAAAAGCTAACGATTACATCCAGAACAGCAGCAACCACCACAACTGGAAGCACAACGCCACTTGCGTCTGGATCCGTTTACATGCCCGTCAATGTGGATGCAAAATTTGCCCCAAAAGCGCAAAAGCCCGATCGAGAAAAACTGTCTATTGATGGGCCAGCAGAAAGCGCCGGGAAAACCAAAACCATTTTTCTATCATCGAATGACTACAAGGCTCTTATGCAGAAAATGAATTTGAATGGTGCGAAGGGAGGCGCCAAGATCAATGGCAGTGTTAAGACACATATACCCAAAATCGTTATGAAGCAGGCAAATTGTAGGACACAGGCCCAACAACAGAGCTATCAACAAAATGTGGTCCAAACCAAAACACAAAATCAGTCAAATTTTCTCAGAAATCATGCTCAACATCATCCAATTCCACAGTCAACTATCAATCGTGAGGGCTCCTTGGAACCTGAGCATAGCTCGCACTACATCCGCAAGAGCACGATCGATGAGAAGATGTACAAAAAGCAGCAGCGTATGATTAAAAATCGACAGTCGGCTTCGCTGTCTCGCAAAAAGAAGAAGGAATATGTCTACTCATTGGAGACGCGTCTAAATAATCTGCAGAAGGAGAACTATACGCTAAAGGGGGTAAGTAAAAGATAAAAAGAACTGTGCAGTTAGAGTCACCTAGTGCACTCCAAAAACTTAATAATCAGTGCTCTAGAAAATTGATAAAAATCAATAATTCTAAATTTAAATCTAAACTTTACAAAATAGCAAGAAGGCATATTCCTAGGAACTTACTTCGAATATTTGCCAACAAATTTATGTTATCAGTAACAGAATAATTCGCAGTTGGTTACGCCCGACTGAAACGAATAAATCTTTTACTATGCAAATCAAGTGATCTGATTTTTTTCAAACGTATACGTCCAGATTAGAAAACCAAATTAAAAACTAAGACACCTGATGAATGTGTTATCTGCAAGATTGAAGCACGTTGTTCAAGATGAAACTGCGCAATACAATGTAGTTTCTTCTGCTTGCAAAACAATAATTTAAATGCGATCAATTTGTTCTATAAATTTATAAATAAAATTTTTAAGTGTAAAAGAAGTCGGCTATATATTTATTTAATGTTATACTTTCTTGCCTATTTCTGTGAATTCGATTCGTTGTTTAAAAATAAATAAACACGTACACAAACCTATTTAACAAATGACGTTTACGCTGTTAACCTATACTTAATTCCAGGAAAATGTGACGTTGCGAAATCAGCTGGTTGCTCTGGCCAAGACTTGCAAGTGTCGCAAGGGCAGCGTCTGCGATTTTGTGCTGCACTCTCTGAACTCGAAGCCCGCAGAGCAAAACATTAAGATTGCCCCGAAACCAAGCTCGAAGAGCTTCAGGCAGCACATGAATGCCGCGACAGTTAAAAAGAATGTGGCCGTTCTCTTTGCCATGGCATTCATGGTCACACTCAATGCCGGCAATTTCCAATCGTATCTAAGCCAGCACAGTCTTGAAGCCGACAGCAACTCAGCCCCCACAATCTCCGCATCCGTTTCCGACTCAAATGTGAAGGAAGCGATGCCGATGCCGATTGGTCGTCGTCTGCTTTGGGTCGAGTCGGAGGAGGAGTACAACGAGAAGCTGAACCGAAGCAACAGCAGCAGCCGTCAGGTGGAGGAGCTGGTGATGCCACCTTTGCATTTCCTAAGACCGAACAGTCGCAGCAGCAACAACGCCACACAGGAGACCGGCGTTGATCCGTTACCTTTGACCTTTCCAGCGACAACAACAGGCAAATGCAATGATTCGAACGGCAACCAAACCGAATATTCACAACTAATGCTTCATCTGGAAAAACTTATCAATGTGAGTGGCTACCACAATTTGAGCATGAGCACGAAATTTAATATGGAATCATCGGACAAAGGACATCGCTTTAAGTTTTCAACGGACTATTTGGAATTACCCGATATGGTTGGTGGACAAGCTGCAGGCCTAGGCAAACGTAAGAAATTTATGGGTGGTTTATCACACATTGGACACAAGCAACAGAAACTGGACAATGACAAGAATATTTTTGGCAATAGTGACCTGGATCTCTTGAAGGGCATTAAGCGACAGGACGACACATTCTATGTGCTCTCTTTCAATACGGATCACATTCTGCTATCGCCTGTGGCGCATGATAAGAATGCACGTCCGAAAATGTCGCTGCTGCTACCCACAGCTGATCCATCGAATAATGGCGATATCATGATGATGCAGGTGGACTGTGAGGTGTTCAATACCAAGGAGCTGGAGCTCAAGTCCCACATGATACCGGCTAGGCTCCGGCCAAATGTAACCAAATGGCAAATGAAGCCAAAGAACTCCATGCTAAACAACAACAGCAACAAGACGCTCGGAAATATTAATTTGCAGGATAGAACTATGAAGCCGGAAAAGCCTCGAGTGCGCACCTATTTTATGGTTGGCCCCAAAAATCAGGCTGCAGCAGCCGTGTCGCAGGAGAAACCACGTCTGGTGGAGTTCAACAAGAGCATGGTTAACAACAGCAAGCTACATGCCACAGATACTACAGATTATGATTCTCGTTTGCATGGCTAATCCACATATAATCTATTCTATTAATTACATGATACCTATTTACCCTAGCTTAATTCAACATATTTCAAATGTTTTATGTATTCGTTTATGTACAAGATTATAAAGCACTGTTATATAAAAGTCTGGGGACAAATTGTAAATGTTTTCGCTTAAGTAATTATGGTATACAAATATATATAAATATTTTAAGTCTCTTTCAAATTGTAATTCAATTATTTGTTATTATTTCTGAATTGTTTGGTTTATTGACTTATTTTTTACTACTAAAACGTTTTGTCCCGGATATCTCTGAGACTTCAAAACTATCAAATAGATTGACTACGGCGTAAGATTTAACGTATGTGAAATAAATTTATAACCAATTTAAAACCAGCCTTATGATGACTTTAGGGAGAAGAACCATCTTTATCAAATTTATATACACCTATATTTATTGAAATGCAATCAAGTCAAATGGTTTGTGTGTTTTTATTGCTTCCCCACCCTTTTAACAGTTTTAGAAAAATAATACAATTCGCATAACAACATAGTATCCATAATTATTTTGTACATACAAAATTTTCGTGACAATTAGAATTAACAATAGAAAGTAAACGATGTCTGGGCCAAAATTGTAATTAAATTGTGTGATTTTAGTCGCATTATTTACTGAAACATTTTCATCAAATTTTTGTATAATGCAAGCATAAAGAGATATTATAAACATTATTTAAATTGTAGAAAAATCAAAATATGGAAATAGCACGCATTAACCTTAGACTACGAAGCGGTGCACATGACTTGGATTGAAGGATGGACTGCGTGCAATAGTTGTGACATTTCTGTGTTCATTGCTCTCGGCATTTCTAGAATTCGTAATACCCGAAGTTCCCGGCACTACGACCCTCGCATGCAATAGAGATGGCTTATTTTGTCGACGGTGTCCGCGTTTGCCCTGAAAATATAAGAGAGAAAAGGATTTAAATATAAAAATAAATACAATTATAAATATAAATATATGAACATATATCTGAATATAAATATATGAATATATATCTGAATATAAATATATGAATATAAATATAAATATCAACAAAAATAAAAGTATTAATATAAATATAAATATACATATGCATATACATTACAGATAGAAATACAAATATATATAAATACCTGTCGAGCTGTTTGATTGCGTGATTCTGTGATCAAATTATCGGAGACCTGAAAGAGACTCTCGCTTCTGGTGATTAGTACGTTTGTGAGGCGACAACATAATGCTGCCATTTTGACCTGTTCCTCGATGCTATTCTTGTCGATCGGATGGATATAGCGTGGGGGAAAGAAAGATGGTGCAATGATCGTGGACACATTATGCAAATTCATTTTGTTAATATCTTTCAGGTCGATAATGGAGTTGAGGAAGCGCAATATCGAGCGCAGCGTGTTGCGATTCTCGTGCGGCAGCATCTGACACAGTATGGATAAGGCACGCATCTGATCCGTTGTCGGCAACGTGTGACACTGATAGAACAACTGGATAAGCTCGCTGGTCAGCAGTGGCTGTGGCAACTCGCGCAGCCATCGCTTTAGCAGTGCACTCAGCTCGTGAACGCTGGCGCTGCTCAGCAATTGGGCGAATTTGTCGGGCTTTTGATAAAAACTTGATTCTAATTCGTTGTAAATTAATTCAGTCTGCAAGTGAAAAACAAACCGTTAATAAATACTAATTAAAGTATGAGATATTTCGCCCAACCTTGTGTTTTTGTCCAGCTACACGCAGAATGCCCTCTTCTCGTGTGCCCCGCTTCGAGAGCTCCTCGAGCAGACCCTCCAGAAATTGGGGCACAAGCGTTGAGTCCATGCCTGACAGTTGCTGATCGCGACGAATTAGCGCATTCAGTGACACCCCGAAGAGGCTGCCCTCCTCCTTGCGACGTCGCTTGAATGGTTTCCGTTTGTCCAATAGCACCTGATTGCGATCGAATATAGTGGCCAGTTCCAGCCAGAAGATCGGCTGCAAGCGTTTCAGGTCGGTCTCATTTATGGTATTTATGTCGGAGTTGCTGTTTTTGTATTCCTGTTGTATTCCTAGAACGTTGCTGTCCACGGTGTCGATGCCGCCATTATCCTGACTAGAATTTTCTCGGCACATGCTCTCAAAGCTAATGGCGTCACGCGACAAAGGCGAGGAGTTGCCCATTTTCTGCTGCTGGTGTTGCTTCTGCTCATGATGTTGCTGCGGCGTCTCCAGGTTCATTTTGTGTAATATCTTTTCAGGGGACGATGCGAGCGTCGCTGAGATGCGAGCCGTATTTGGTAGGTACTCATCGCTGGAGTCACCCGATGACGTATTATTTTCACTCTGCGAATCCTGCATATTTTGCCCACAGATCCGGCCAATCGAACACGACGGATCCGAGCCGGAACGATTGCGCGGCGGCATGTGTAGTGTGCCAATCTTTGAGAAGCCAAGGAGCTCGATGCCTTCCGATGAGTACATGGGTATATCGCAACGTACCTGCGACCCACGAAATATATCCGTCGATGTCCCCGATTTGAGTGGAGCACTCGGCGTACGCCGTATTTTCTGCTTTAGGTGTTTGCTCAGCGTTGGATAGCCGCCGGCGTTGGTATAGTTGGCTACACTATGTTCCGTCGATATGCTCACGAAACTCGGACTGAAAAATTAAGAGTAAATTAGCCAATAAGGAGAACTAATCGAACCTGAATCGAAGCAAACTTACATTGATGGATTGCCCCAGACATCGTCACCGTGCACGGAATCCAGCGAGTCTGGCGTTGCGCTGCGGGATCGAGTGCCCGTGCTTGACTCCTGTATGCACATTAAATGCACATTAATTTATAACAAACAAGCCTCAATTACAGTTATTTCTACATACATCAAAGTCGCGAAATACATCACGTATATCGGGTTTGCGTTTCGAGCGATTCTTTGTGCGTCCTCTCACAGTATGATTGAGTGCTCGAACCCTTTGCTTGATCGCCTCGGCATGGGGCCTCGAGAGTGTCGCCAAAACGGGCTCCAGCACCGTGGAACGCAGCTCAATTCCCTTGAATATTACATTGATTAAAATATTATTGATATTAAAGTTAACACCAGCTACTTACCCGCTCGAAAGGCTTTGTCAATTCGGGATATCCAGCTGAAATTAACCATTCGGCTTCCATTTCGCCATCTGCATTTAGATATAAAAGTTAATTAGAAAAAGATATCCGTTTTTTTTGTTTATTTTATCTTATTTCTCGTCAGCGAGTATTGGAAAACATTGTGCATGATAAATTAGCTATAAAATCTATGCAATTTTCTTTGATTTAAACTATTATTTCAGCTATTGTACTCTTATTTAATAAATAATTATTTAATTATAAACCGATCTAAACAAACTTAGCTTTTTTATTAATGTATTTAATTTAAAGTCTGGTCAGTGAATCAAATATTAAATTAGCCTTTAATATATTAAAGTAAGTTGAAAACGATGTCTTTTCATTAATGTATTTAACATATCATCTGGGCGTCGAACAAAATATAAAATCTGACTATGTTTATTTATTTGATCATCAATTCGGTTACTGTATTTGTAAGTGCTTTAATAATTATCTATAACTATTGTTCTAAGAAGAAAAGAAAACCTGATTCGCATTTAGTATGCCATATCTGGAAACTGTGCACATTAGGTGTGGTATTAAATACAAATATGTCTGTCTTTTTTGCCAGGCATAGTTGTACTTATAATAATTATTGGAATGCGTGTAGAATATATATAAAATAAAATAATCAAGGCCTACCTTCATAATGGGTTTCCGGCTCATTGCCAGGCAGATTCGTCTGCAAAAGGTATTCGTTGAGAAATTCAGTGTAGTCCTGATCGCAAGTGTTGTCCATCGAAGCGTTGCTGCTCATTTTGATATAGATTTATAGCTTTCTCTGATGGTTTGTTAAATATGGCATTCTTTTTTTATTTGATCACAAGGCACATTAAGCACTGATTAGTACCCTCACAAGAAGGAAAACATTTGAAATAGCTTCCTTTTAATTAAAGATGTTGTCAACTGAAATATAGGTAAATGTATTTTTTATATGAATTACTGTTTTTATTGAATTACAGGATATCGGCTACTTCTGGCACTGCTCTCCACAAAAGCACTCTCACTATTTGGCATTTTGTGGGGGTAAAAGTTTCCTTACAAAAAAGCCACAACTGATCTTCATATAAGCTAAATGAACTAGAAACTTCATGTTAATTCGGATCCAGATCATTTGCATTGAATACAACTGCATTATTAGCACATATGCATGCAAACACCCAACTACTAACATGCATTGTTAAATATGCTGGTCCGTCCTTATATATGCATATGGATATTTTTGTGTCGATAGCAAATATTTTATCGTATATATGAGGAAAAAAATATATCTGTGTGTGTTTATGACTCCTTATTTACAGTCACTGTTAATATAAATACATGTTTACATATATGTTTCTGCGATTACACATGCAAATGTATGTATGGATTTGTCATACGTAGTCACTTTTATTTAATTTGGATACAAGTTCGTATACATAAGTATGTTTTAATCTGCATAAGCATTCATGTATGTATGCAAGCACAGCACAGCACAGCACACATGCAAACACCAACTATACGTTAAATAGGTTTTTTAATACACATACATATCTAAGAAGTGGAGAGAGTAAGCCATATGCAACTATGTATGTATGCATGTGTATTTATGTATGTAGGCATGTATATGTATGTATGTATGTGCGTATGTTAATATTAACATTCGTAGATTATAACGCATTTATGTTTATTCTGCAGCAGATAAATACACACACACACATACATTTGGATTAGTAATAGTAAGCACAAGTATTTTTTTTACAACCAAAAAAAAGGGAAATCAGCACTTTTCTCTTATTTAATGATCAACCTTCTTTTAATTCCGTTAAAAATATACATACACAACTAATTTTCTAAGCACTTAGCATTAATAAACACGATGAATTTTTTAATTCATGTATGTGGGTTTTAAACTGAAACAATGGCAATTTAAATGCATACGCATGTGAATGTATTTGTGTGTGCACAATTTCTGCAAATGTATGGGTAATGCATGCGTATATTATAGATACGTACATATGCATTTGTTAAGGTAAACAAGTATGTATTACAATCCGTACGCTCACGCACACAACGTTTCGAACCGAAAATTAAAAATGAACTGATACCAAGAACGACCAACTTCAACTTCACACACACACACTCGCACGCACACACCCATTTATTTTTGTATGTATAACTGACTGTACATAACAGTAAGTGTGTGCATGTGAATGGAAATATTTGCGTATGTGTTGACAAGATCAGGTTTGAGTTGAGCGTGAGCAACAGGTTTGCATGAATGTAAACACGATTTGAGCCCGACAAAATCGTCAAAACTAAAATCACGTACTCAGCTGCAAAGTTATGGTCCAATGTGAAATGGAACATTAACTGAAAAGTAGTTATTTATGGTTGATGCATGTTTTTTTTTAATTAACTAGCTATTATATAGATTATTATAAAGAGGGATGCTTTCAAATCTTTTATTGAATGAATATTAACTAGGGAGTTATGGCATTGCCTAATTATGAAATCATGTTGTCCAGTATTTATAAGAATTTATGACATATTTTCAGCAAATGTTTCATTCGCCTTGAAAGTGTTATGTTTTTCAAGTACATACTGCAATTTATATCGATATTACTGATATTCCTAGTAAGCCAAAATGTAGAATTTAAATTATTTTTCATTGCTCAAACTAATCCTATTTTCAGTCGAACTATCCAATATTTGATACTGCATTTAATACTGCACATATTAAAATTGGTAATTTGGACGATTAATTGGGTTAAGAAATGAAGGGTTGTTTTACTTTTTAATATAATAATTTTGTATTTAAAAAAAAAACTTTCTTTTGTTTTGTTTTATAAACGAATGAATAAGTCATAATAAGTAATTAATTAAACAAATGTTTGCTGGAAATATGAAAATGGGTAAGTGGTAGAAATCAAAAATTAATATCGTTGTAGCTGAGCAGTTGCTAAAGTAATCGCTCGTGGCTCTCAATAAAATATCGTTAGCGATGACGCACTTAGCTGACTAACATTAAGAGATAACGGTTGTTATAGAAGGTAATTGTGAGTTTGATCAAAAATAAAGTTTTAAAGTAGGAAGATGAAGTCGAGACGCTATGCATATATATGCTGTATTTCTATGCATCTAATTGGTTAAAAGAGAATAAAATATTTAAAATATTATTGACTTGGCAACATGATGCTAAGCTACACACACAAACAATATAAGAGAAAAAAAAAACATGTACATGTTGCTCAACATGTGCAAGGTGTCGCAACCGTTGGTGTTGCCAGCAAGTCGAAAATATATCAAAGTTATCGATTACAACTATCGCATGAATCGACATGCGTGTTGTTGTTCAGTTATTAACAATTCACCACGAAAGACTTCAATGGCAAACAAGTTCTGCAGTTATTTACAATTTTCCGTTCTTCGTCAAACACAGCGCGCTTCTTTATTTCGTTTGGATGCGTTTTCTGTACGTTTTGTGATTAACATATACAAACAGACGCGCGCACACACGCTTACATTCATACAACGCGATGAATTTGATTTGAAATAAATGCATGTATTATGTGTGTGTGTGTTTGGATTAGTGTGTAACTAATTTATGAGTTTGTGCCATGCATTATGTCGAATCCAATAAATATATATAAATACATATAAACAAATGTAAGACAAACAAAAAAAAATACGAGATATCAACATAAAACACAATTAAACAAAATATACATATTTACAAACAAATTTTACATTCCGTGTGTGTGCGTGTAACTAGTTGTATATAACTGTGTGTGTTATATGTTTACCGCTCTTACAGCAGACTGCCTAAGAATGGTTTTCGTATGTGTGTGTATATACATGTTTTGAAAAGGCACGCATCTCTTCTTCTTACCGTAAACAAGTCGTGCAGTTAGTTAAAACTCACACTTGCAAGTGTATAACATAAATACACACACACACACGAATTTATTTAGATATGTGGAGCAGCAGCAGCACCTAACTCATACATACCCACATAAATTTATATGTCGTGCATGTGTGTCAAATCAGTCCCATAACCAATTACAAATAATGGTAACAAACCTTTACACACATGCATATATACATACACTCATACATATTTACATCCATGTGTATTTCTGTAATTTGTTTCCACAATAAATTTACATATTTTTGTATGTACGTGTGTGTGTTTGTGTCTATGTGTCTGTTGTTGAAAACAGGGGTGCCTGTGTGTGTGTTCCCCTGAGCATTTGATTGTGGCAAAGGAAAGGATTACATTTGTATGTATGTATGGGTGTATGTATGTACGCACTCATACATATTAACGTTTGTTGCGCAGATTTCTTATAATGCATTAGACGCGGTGTTATTATACACATACACATTTGAACACATAAAATATATATATATATTTATGTATATATATATATATGTATATGTACGCAGTTCGCAAGTGTGTGTGAAAAAGGATTATTAAAATGTGTACACAAATAGTGTGTGCGTGTGTGTGTGAAGAGCAAGGGAAATACTGATTTGTATTTTGGATAGCATTTTAATTAAAAAGCGGGCCAAATAAAAGATAAGCAATATATTAGTAAATTCATGAAAATATTTATGAGTTATCCATAAATTTGATTTCTTATGCAGCATTTATAAAAACTCATAAAATATACTCAAATAAATACAACCATTTTGACAACTCTCTTAATTTTTATAAACATTTGAAATGTCAGGAAAAACGTTAAAACATGTTTATAAAAAAACATTAATTATTTTACAAATGTATTTAAATTATTGATAAAATATTTGTGAAAAAAATATTGTTTAATAGAGTTGCCACAATTTTTACAGAACAGCTGCGATCAATTCTTCCAAATAATGCTCCTTCGACAGGTGCATAAGTAAATATTGTGAAATACGTATTTTTAAAAATAAAATTCCCCTTATTTTTTATCTTTAGTGAAGTGAAATAATAAAATAAAATAAAAAATATACACAAACAAAAGAAAATCATTAAAATTAATGTGTGTTTTTTTTGCAGTTGTCTTCATTGTGTGTTGCGAGAAGTTAAACGAATGAAAAATTAAAAATGTTCTCAACTAATCCTTAAAGAAACCAAATTAAACGAAAATGTTAAAAACTAATATTGATCAATGCCCACGGAAGCCTATGATAAAAGAACTTGCCATATAACTTGCTACTTTAAGAGACGCCGCCGGATCCCGTCCCAGTTATTGAGCAAAAAAGAGAGTCTATAAGAACTGTTATATTGGCATTTTTAATCAGTCGTCTATTATCCATTTTCCGACTTGAACAATGTCAGTTCTAGAGAGAAATCATTTTCTCTTCTGCACAATAATAATGACTATTGTGCTGGTTTCGGCATCGGTCGGTCGCGTTGCCGCATCTGGCTTGCAAGGTGTGCCAACATGGATGTAAGTATACCACATTTATTTAATTTACGATCTTCTACTCTTCGGTTAATGCACAACATATCAGAGAGCTAAGAGAGAGAGAGAGAGAGAGAGAGATATCATGATAATCATTATAATCATCCCCTCTAAGAATCTGTGAATTAGTCGATTTCTTCGCACACGAAGAGTGTTCGGATTTGTGATGTGATTATTCACCTCGAGTTTGTGCCGACGACGCAAATGATCAAACGAAAAGAAACGGTCAAAAGATCTGTGTCAATTAATCAAACAAAGCCTGCGGGCAAACGATCAAGAAATTATATTTTCGGCTGTAATCAAAAATCGTGTGTCTTACAATTATGTATTTTTTAATATATTGTTTAGTGTTCCTTCTATAAATTTAAGTTAGTACTGCTTCTAGTTAGTACTGCTTCCTTAAATTAAATTTTTAAATTACATTTTTAAAATTTTTAAAATTTGTTTTTGCTTTAAAAACTCTTTATTTTCAAACAATTTTACTGTAGTTGCTGCTTGAGATGCGGACGCTAATATCATATATTTTAAAACATAAAACAATGTAATTGATTATTATTTATTTGAACTGAGAAATAGCCCAATTCGTTATTTGCTCAACATTTACTCTACAGATCTTGCTAACTGTGTAGAGTAAAAACCATTCAATCTTCATTTATTTTTATGCGCAACCAAATTTATTTTATTTTTAATCAACTAGTAGCGTCGACTGATGTCGATGCTGATGTTAATGCTGATATTGCCTAGGTGAATAGCGTTTAAAATCATTGCCAAGTTCGTATGAGTGCCGCAAGATGGCGCTGCGTGATTAGGCTATTACATTTGTGAAAGCTAAAAAGATTTTAACAAAAATCTTTCTTAGAATTTCTTTTTGTTTTGCCTCTAATTCAAGTTTTAAATTTGATATAGAAAGTGGATTCTTGCTTTGTTCTTTAGATGAATAATGCTATTTAAATTGAGCATATATTGTTTTTTTGGTTGCCTAGAGATGTCAATCAAACATTAATTTCTGTGCAGTATAAGAGAAAAATACAAATACAACAGCATATGTACATAATACTCTTACTAAGGGTGCTACTCGTGTTTTAAAAATGGTATATACGCATGTGATATACCAAAATATACATATTTAATCAGAACGGAAGAGTCTTATAGTCTCTTTCTACGCAATAAGAGCATATATTCATAGTTCTTATATAATTATAAGTCATACATTTGCAAATTGAGTGCTTTAGCTTTCAATGGTGTTGTATTTCCAGCGTGCAAAAGACTTTTTTTTATTATTTATTACGAAGCATTTCCATTTTATCGTGGAGTATGTAACGCTTTAAAGGAGATGATCAGCCAAGTCAGTTTAATTGTCCTATCTAATTGGTAAATATAGGTGTCATCGGAATAATCACTGAAAATATTTAAGTTGCAGTTGTGAAAATGTAAAAAAATTAGCACAATTTGTTATAAACGTACAAAATAGATAATAAAATTGGGAGATCTCTGCCCCAAACTTAAGGTGTGAACAGAGTAACTCCGATTGCCCACAAGAAAGGGTATGATATATTCGGAGTGATTTGATTTCTTTTGTTAATTTGAATTCCGGATCGCTGATATACTCGTGTCCGTACTGATAATGTTTTGAGTATTACTTTGACTTAACATGCCGTGATGAGAGTACATTTCGTATTTCGTATAAGTAAAAATAATCTGTGATTCTCAGTGTTTTCGAGTGCCATCTCAAATGAAAAACAAAAGTAAAAAGAATTCCTCGTCCAACGCCATAAATTAGTTGAAAATCTGTATTTATGAGAAGCGGCTGTCCAAGCTGTATGCAAAGCGTTTACTGAATAATACAATCGAAGATCTCTTTCTATACTTTCACATATATATATATATATATATATATATATATTTATACATATATATATGTGCAACTAAAAACACATGGTGAAAACACTACGGAATTGAACTGATAACACTCGTAATAATTAGAAGACGTAACAATATATAAATCTATATATTTATATACCCTATCATCGTCACTCTCCAAGGACACTCGAGAAATTGATGAGAATATTTATAGAAATGCTTCAAACTGTTGTCACGATCTTCCCTTTGGTGTTCTTCATCTGGTTTGTGGCACCTGCTCTCTCCGTATCCAGCACATGGGGTAACATTTCAAATTCGGCGCAATTGTTGCACGCTGAGAACGTTGTACAGGGCTCGTCACCAGAGAAATATGTGGAAGCTGAAATCAAATATCCAACAAATGTAAGCAGCTCCTTCGCGAAATCATCTACAACATTTATTAATCCCAAGAATCGTCGAAGCAGTGAATATACTAAATAAGTTTTTGAATCATCATCATTATCAAAATCGAGTTGTTAGGCACATGCTGATTAACTTGATTTATATATTATACAATTTGTAGTATATTTATTCGAGCTCTTAACTAGTAAATTGTTGGGAAATTATGATTCCTCTTGAGATATTCCCTTAAAGATTGCTAGCTTGTAATAATCATGCATTTTTTCTACTGCTTCGCTACTAAAGCTATGAAATCTAGGATTTCCATTTGTTCATTGACCAATTTTTTTTGAATGGGAATATATGTTTTTTGTATATCTTTGTACGATCTTTACTTCTGCTGTGATAATTTCCACTTAAAAGTAAAGTACTTCAAAGCATTTCATATCATTTTCGGCCCAAGGCAACACTTGGCCGTTACGGCGACATAATAAAAACAGAATATCTGAAATTTTATTTAAGTGCTACCTTAGATTAAAGTTGATAACATTTTTATTTGGTCTACCTTCCTACCTTTTTTTTTGGTAAGCATTCTCTTTCCGAGGCAATAAAACCACGCATTCATTTCCCATTAACTATATATTATATATTGATATTTAGCTGTTCAATGTGTGTAACATTTCGTTGACTGCAACATTTGTACAATATCTGAAAAAGCTAAAGCCTTATACGAGCATTATTCACATCTTTCATTCAGCAAAAGCATCTTGTAAAGTAAAGTAAAACTGCAAGAACATCCCTAACAAGATCAAAATATATATAATTCAGCTTTTGCACACCTTACACTTTAGGGTATCGGTAATGGGCGCATCATTACGGGAATCCGAGCGTTCGACCAGGTGACGAACAACACGGGAGGCCATGCTACGATTTATTCTGGAGGCCCTGGTTTTAACTTTGTCCACATCAAGCTACAATCGCAGTATAACTACGGACTAATATTTCGTGTTGAAATTTATTGAAAATAAATAAATAAGGCCAAGTGTTGTTTCACTTGAAATGTTGTGGTTTTTGCTTTTTCATCCATGCATCTGAGCAATAAAAAGCCAGAATAAATGTTTATATAAAAAAAATTCTTGATCATTGTAAGCCAGAGCAAACGAAAATTGACTTCAAATTTTGAACATCAATTCTCGTATACCATATCAGATCACGTTTGATTCATTTTGTCTTTTCTTCAATAAAAATTGTCAATTAATTAATGG
Organism: Drosophila multiciliata; assembly: GCA_037043605.1. NCBI lineage: Eukaryota > Metazoa > Arthropoda > Insecta > Diptera > Drosophilidae > Drosophila > Drosophila multiciliata. Next base: position 4,614,280 of record JBAMBF010000589.1, read on the forward strand.
CATCTCATCGTTAAAAACAATTTTGCCCGATTTGATCGAGCCGTTTTGTGAAACGCCAAAAACAAATGCTTTTTCTGATCGATTCAAAAATGTTACATATTTATTTGAAGTCACAATTTATGTACCGTATATTTCAATTTCAGACCTAATGCCGGCGCTCCTCTGTGAGGTGAATCTAACTGATAGAATTTGGGTTCCCACACCACCACTCTGAATTTCCGCTGTGGCACCACGTATCACTTTCAGATTTCTGATATTGATATAGTCGATGTTTCGCGGTGTGCCTGACTGGGTCAGCGTGTATGTTCTGGTCGTCGTCTGTAGAAGGGATTTGCTGCTATTGATAGTCTCACGGGCGATTAGTACACTCGTCGCCAGCCTGGCGCCGAAGGTGTAATTTCCTTCGGAAGTGTTTCCAATTGCGTTTATGCTGACAATGAGGCACATGGCCAGAATGTATATCGCACTTCTGAGTTTCATTGCTTACTGCTTGCGGGCTTGAGGGAAAATATTAAACTATTGACTTCGTTGAAGTGTCTTTCGCTTTTTATACCATGATGCACTTTCCAAATCGAGAAATCGCTGCCCTACTTTGATAATTTTGAAGAAAAATAATAATAATAAAAAAAAAACAAAAAACCAAAGATAAAAGATTGAATGTCACCCCCAACTCCCAACAAACAATGTATGTGTGTTGAAACAGCTGTAACTGTTCTTTGACGACAGCAACTTGAAAAACCCGTTTAATCGAACATAATGTTTTTCGAGGGAAAATTCATCTTTTGTGTTATGTTGGTTACATAATAGATACAATTGGCGTCATTCCAAACATAGCGGTTGTTTTTCAAATTTGGCTAGCACATTCCAGCGAAATCTCAGCAATTTCCGACATATTTTTAAGACAGCATTTTCAAATTTGCTCCCTTATAATTATTGTTCCGATTATTGGACTTGACTTACTAGGTGGACATATATATTTATAGGTTTAATGTGCAGAAATTAATAATAAAGTTAAAACAGAAGAACAAAAAATAGCATGGAATAATAAAATATATGTACGTATATTTGTCGCGGCAATTAATTATATAATTGTTGTAAATGGTGAGTTTAGTTCAATTGTGCTTGGTTAGAATATACAATTATTTGTATTATTCTGTAAACTACGTGAACGTGGACACCTATATGGATATATAGCACTATACCCACTATACTCCTTATCCTAGTCGGCTAGTCGACCAGAATGAGTCTCTGCAACGTCCTTAGTGGAAGCCTACTATCATTATCAAAGTTGCCTAGAATCTGTAACTGTACTGTTAAGATATTTGTCGTACTAACTCTTCGTACAAAAAATCAAATTTTACGCAATACGCGTTCGGTTGTATATATACAAATTTGTTTTGATTCTTCAAGACTCGAAAATTTTTACTTTACATAATTTTAGCTCGATATTGCAAAAAGATTTTAATATGACATATTTTTGGTTGCGAACTTTTATCATCATCCCGATCAACATAAAAATTGTGTTTAAAAATGTGTAATAAATATCGTTCAATATCTTTAATATTTCTGACGATATATTGATGACATTCCATTGTATAAAATGCTTCTTAAGATAAGTTTGCAGCTTTGTATTTTATGTATACAGTTTTAAATGCAATATCAATGCCTTATAAGCTTAATGCCTTACAATTTAGATAGGGAAATTTATTTTTTCTAAAAAAAACAAAATTTTTGTGCATTTTTCATATGGATGTTGTTGGGATTGATCAGAAACGCCTTCGGTAATTTCGGGATTAACTGTTATGTTATTAATTATTCATTCTGACACATAGCAACTTAATATTTTTGGAAGCACTCCCGAGATTTTCATTATCCTACGCCCATTTTTAGATTACATATTACATAATTATACCGTGCTTTCAAAAGGTTAATACTGCAAATGTGTTTTTAAGAAAGTATTGAATTGCTATGTTTTCGCTCAAATCTAAGCTATGCTCACGTCATCGGTATTTCTACATGCCGCTTTTGTCTCATGTCTGTAATCTGTATAATCTGGCTATTTTTATTTATTATTAAATTGCGGTCTGACTATATAAACCATTGTATTTTCAGCACTCATACTCTGGTAAAATTAATCTCACTCGTCATGTTATTATTTATTTCCGCTTTCAGTCTTTATCTCTCTCTCTCTCTCTCTCTCTCTTACTCTCTTTCTCACTCTCGCAGTATTTTCATTACTAAGCTACTAATTTCAATAATTTTTGGTCTGATTGAATATTATCTGTGAATTTCACTAGATTAATTGCATTGATGACTCTGAATTCCTCATGAATGCATTTATTTCATTTAAATGTTGATTTTTCTTTTATTTGCAGTTGCTTGGGACTAAGGTCGCCTTTTATTGAATTTGGAGCACATGAGGAGCAGTTGTCGAATACGAGTATACCGCTGAACATCACCAAAGATGAACAGGCCTATATGCATCAGGAGGGCCTGCGCAAGCTGGGCACCTTTATCAAGCCGGTGGACTTGCGTGATTCGGAAACAGGGTACGTTAAGGCCGATCTCACCAAAAGACTGGAGGCGCCCAGTGCCCAGGCACGGCGCATTCATCCCATTCAAGAGGAGATGGACCAGAAGCAAATAATACTCCTCGACGAGGATACCGATGAGAACGGTTTGCCAGCCAGTCTCACCGATGAGGATCGTAAATTTATCGTGCCCATGGCTCTGAAGAATGCATCGCCGGATCTCCGCTGGCCTGTCTCGAATAAAACGCCAGTCGCAGCAAGTCCTCCAACTCCAACACGATCTGCATTCGCAACGGCTGCGAAACGGCGGAGTACAACAGCTGCAGCATACGCAAGCACAACAGCTCCGCCGGATCCCACATCGAATATCGATGATCTTAAGAAGCACATCCTCTTCCTGCACAATATGACAAAGAGTGATAACAATTTCGAATCGAAATTCGTGAAATTCCCCAGTCTGCAAAAGGAGAAGCAATCGGTGAAGCGACCCCAAAGACCCGTGCTTCAGTATGCGGCACCAATTGCGCCCCCCACACGCAAAGTACCCCTAGGTGCACATACTCCGGGTCAAAGGCCATTCGGTGGCTATTACCACAACGAAGAGGAATCAATTGGTGACTCCATTTCCAAAGAACGTGGAAAATTCGATGTGCATCTCCTAAGTGATGAACAGTCTACAACGACGACGACATCGACAACGACGACAACGACTGTGAAAAGTGTGCCGCTGACAACGATGCCGACTCTGCTCCCGGATACGCCAGCATCGGGAGCCAAGCGTACGACAAAGCGTCCCGCTTGCCTGCGAAATCCCGATTCGCCAAAATGCGTGCGGCAACGTCAGCGGGAGGAGCAGCAGCGACAGCGGGAACGAGATGAATGGTTCCGCGGCCAGGCGGAGTTTATGCGACCGCGCTTCGAACCCATCATCCAGACCATAAACAATACGAAGAGGTTTGCCGTCTCCATTGAGATACCAGATTCGTTCAAAGTGCACTCGGCCGATGCACCCGATCTGCAAATTCTCTCGCGCGTCACACGCTCCCAACACAAGCGTCGCAATACTGGCGGCGTTCCCTCCGATCAGGAGAAGCTCTCAAATCCAAGCAATTACTTTGCCCACGACATTATTATGACGTCGGCGGGCGTAACCAATGGTCGCGAATTTATGCTAGCCAATATGCAACAGTTCGGCATGATGGTGCCAACTAATAGTGAACATGAGAACGAGACCACACCCGCACCTATCGCCTATTCTGAGACTATCGATCTAAATCCAGATAACTGCTACACCCTCGACGGGCTGACGTATGGACAGAAAAAGCTATGCGCCCTGCACACAAGCGTCATGCCCGCCATTAGTCGTGGGGCGCGTGCTGCCATCCAAGTAAGTAATCTATTAGTATCTCAAGTCTGGCTATCATAGATATGTGATCCGAGAAGCAATTCGTTTCCCTCAATAACTCATTCCATTTTCTCAACACATATTGTTTTTACTTATTACTTTCATGGAAACAGTGTTATTTTGATTGATTTACCTGATATTAAGTTTGGGTTTCTTAGCCCTAAAGAACACAAAGTATAAAAATTCTGTTATCAATATACTAAAATTGATTGCTCTGCAAACAGCTCTTCGTTATTCTAATCCGTACTTATCGCTCAAGATCAAGCATCCACACTACCACCAATTAGTCAGCTTTTTGTCTCACTGTGATCTGTTACTAGAATATTAATTTTTTCTTTTTGAGGCTAATTAACTTTAAATGTAGTTGCTATAATAAAACAATACTATATTTTTGTAGGAATGCCAATTTCAATTTAAAAATCGTCGCTGGAATTGTAGCACACCAGATGATGTAACCGTTTTTGGTCCCATGACTGGCTTGGGTAAGTTGACATTATTAGTTATAGTTAAGATAGATTAAAGACTTACAAACAGTTTGTAAAAATTATTTATATAGTTTGTAATTATTTTAATTGAATGCTGTTAATGCCCTTTATCGATTTTACTGCTATTCCATTTTGTTTGTTTTAATTTGTAAATTATATTTAAATAGTTTGCTAGTATCTAAATTTAATGCTATTAATAATTCATTAATAATCGGTTCCAATGTCATTTCTTTTTGGCTCTATTACAGGCTCACCAGAAATGGCATTTATACATGCGCTTGCGGCCGCAACTGTTACCAGTTTTATTGCCCGCGCGTGTCGCGACGGCCAGCTCACATCATGCGGCTGTTCGCGGGGCTCTCGACCCAAGCAATTACACGACGATTGGACTTGGGGAGGCTGCGGTGACAACCTCGAGTATGCATACAAGTAAGTACAAAGTTCAAGAAAATCGACCATTCCTTCCTAAGCTAGTCTTACCATTTTACTTGTTTTATGTTGTCTTGTTATAGATTTGCAACAGATTTTATTGATGTGCGCGAAAAGGAGACGCGCCGCGGAACTCGAGGTGCCGGCCATCCCGAGCGTCGTCAAGCGCAACAACAACAAAAACGTAAGCAGGCGGAAGCTATTGATAGTATGAAGGAGGCTAGGGAGTCGGAAATGGCGACTCCCGAAAGTGATAAACAATCTAAATTTGATCATGAGGCAGATAATAAAGCAACGGTATCCTTTTTGTATGAACTCCCCCCCAAAGCCAACAACAATAAAAACAAAAAACAACTGCATTCTGATAAAACATCGACAACAATACGTCCATCGACGACGTTAGTCTCATCTGTGGCACCGCCCAGGCAGGAGGTTTCCAGCGGTGCTGCCGATGGATCCGAGCCACGCATTAATCCAGACGATTTATTGGAGCTGCAGGAGCGTATAACAAAGGAAATTCTCAATTCAAAATTGAAAGAAAATGAAATGCTAGAATTACAGGTGAGAGTGGTGCTAATATTTGTGAGTTATCCGAATTATACTAATAATTGCTTTCCATGACAGGAGAAAATCAATCGGGAAATTTTAAACTCCAAGCTTTTCAATGGAGAGAATAGCGGAAAGCGTCGTAAACGCAAGCGCAAGAACCAACGTGCCGTCAGTGGAGAGGCACCTGTACTAACGAATACTAATTTAAAGGCTCGCAGTCTTATGAATTTGCACAACAATGAAGCAGGCCGAAGGGTAAGAAAATGAAAAGATTCTAATTGGAAATTCAATTTATATATAAATTTAATTATTTATAAAAATGAGAGAAGAATACATAGAATACTAGTTGTTGACAAATTCGGTGTTAATTAAATCTTTGTTTCTTCTTTTTCATAAAATAGGCCGTCATTAAAAAAACGCGCATTACTTGCAAGTGCCATGGAGTCTCCGGTTCTTGCAGTTTGATCACGTGTTGGCAGCAATTATCCTCAATCAGAGAGATTGGTAAGTCCATAATAATGAAATATTATGACCGTACAAGAATTTATAATTTATCATTTACATAGGTGACTACTTGCGTGAAAAGTATGAAGAGGCTACTGAAGTTAAACTTAATAAACGCGGTCGTCTACAGGTGAAAAACAGCCAGTTTAAGGTTCCCACGGCGCACGATTTAATTTATTTAGACGAGAGCCCCGACTGGTGCCGCACCAATCGTCTCTTGCAGTGGTCAGGTAGATTTAATTTCATGAGATTCGTTTTCAGATGTTTTCGTTTACTAATTGCTTGTGGGCATTTCTGTTTTGTTTTTAAGGTACGCACGGGCGCGTCTGTAACAAATCGTCGTCGGGGCTCGATGGCTGCGGTATCCTTTGCTGTGGCCGGGGCTACAACACCAAAAATATTATCGTTCGTGAGCGCTGCAGTTGCAAATTCCACTGGTGCTGCCAGGTTAAATGCGATGTATGTACAAAAGTACTCGAGGAGCACACTTGTAAATAGAGTTTACTATAGGCAGCACACAGAACAAAATGTCCATTTGATCACGATTCACATAACACATAAATTAAAAGCATATTTATATATAAAAGCATATTTATATATATATATATATCGATTTAGAATATTATTTATTAAATTTAATTAAGTTACATATGGCTGTTGCCAAATGGATTTATTCTGAACCCACTCATTTACAATCACGGCTATTCCATAAGGTTTAAACTTTAAACTGTGTCTATATATGGATGGTACCCATATAGACCAAAATATAAGTATGTAGTATAAAATTAGTGCAGTAAACAATTTAAAAATTCTTATGACAAATTATAAAATTGGAGAATTCAAAGACGTAATTTTTATTTTGGAAAAAAGAAATGCTTTAAATTGAGTTTGAATTAAAGTATGGATTTTTACTTTGATATCGTATATGTATGTACATATGTATATTGATTAGCATTGTGAATTGTATCAATTTATCATTATATGAAATTGTATATACACTACAAAACATATATAGACTCGTCAGAATTGCGAGCAGTGTTCAAGGATGTGTTTGGATATTTGAAACCGTTGCGTAAGTACAAAACAATAGAAACGATTGTTAAATCATTATATTGATACAATTTGGGTTAATAATTGTATTGCTCACTTGAAGTACCTATTGATGATGTGTTCGTTTTCCAGTTGCTCTAAACTGGCATCAGGAGTCGGTTGGAATCGCTGGCAGCGGATCGCTGGAAACACGCTTTGTTCGCGGCTTGATTTGCGCATACCGCACACTCTCCCTCTCAGGCAGAGATTTGCGGAACTCACAGCTCTCATATATATCAGATTCCGGCTTGCTAGGTGGCTCCGTTTGCGGTATTTTATCGAACGTTAAATAAGCCGGTATAATCTCATAGAAGTTCGGGTTGATATAGCTGTCAGTGCTGTCAAAGCTCGTCGTAGAGTTGCGTCGCCGAAACATTAAGTTAAAGCTGTAATTAAAAACATTTTGCAATAGATGGTGAAGCCAGTCAGAAATAACAGTATGTGTATAAAGATATCTAACTAACCGTTGATTTTCTTGTGAGATTAACTCTTCGCTTTGCCGTAAATATTTGGCGGTTTGAGTGCGTGGCAAGACAACAATTTCACCGGAACTATATTTGGGCTTAACGATGCGTTTGCTACCCTTTAACCAGATTGGTTTCCGCCTCAGAACCAAAAACATTAGCAATATCCCAATGATCATAAATATAACGACGCCAAGAACCATCAAAGATATGCCCTATAATTAAATTGAAATGAGTTACTTTTTATATTTTAAGTGTGTAGGAAACAGAAAGTATTATGTGGTCCAACAAATATGTATAGTATTATACTTTTTACACATAATATGTACATTAAAATATGTATTTACTTTATTTCGCATGTTTTTCGAATACGTGGCATCGTGGGATGTCTCCAGATTTCCACCAACATGAACCGACTTGCAATTGAACGGTGAAACAGATTTCTGCTGATCATTGACCAAACAGAAAGTGTAGGCCAGATTTGGCATTAGGTCTTTGACAATGGTCTTGTACGGCATCGTGAAATAACAACCAACATTATATTCATCCGGTGACAATTCCATCATGTAATATTCCTTTGTGGTTCCCGGGAACCAAATGAGACCAAAAGTACTCGAACTATCACCCGGTTTGACAGTTACTTTCACCCTTAGGGCCCCAAAATATTTGGGAATGAAGTATAGCTGGGGCCATTTAACATTCTGTTTCTTGTCATCTAATAACTTTGATATAGACGAAGAGCACTCCAGCGACACAACTTCGATGGTCTCAATTGTTGGAATTGTGGCAGCTGTTGTGGTTGTTGTTGTTGCTGTCGTTGAAGTTGTAGGTGTCATTTTTGTTGTGTGCATTTCCATTGTTGTGCTCTTTGATGTTGAAGTTGTTGGCATAAATATTGGAGGTCTGGCTGGGTCTGTAATTTCGCCTTCGAGTTCACAGAGCCGCTTGTCGAACACCGTCCAAGTGCGATAATCGTTTGGCGATGCACAGAACATGTCTAGTTGAGAATTCTGATATTTAAAGATCTCGTTCATTTGATTTTGCAGCTGACAGTCGCAGTGCCAGTTATTGTTGTTGGCATCGATTTTTAGATATCTCGACATATCCAAAGATTCAGGGCAAAATATCATCATTGAAATTGATTTCAGTTTATTATGTGATATGTCCAAATAGCTCAAATATTTCATACCTACATAAAGAAGTGCATTAATCAGTATACATTTTATTTTGTTTTAGTGACAGTAAAATAGAAAATGTAAAAATAATATTTAATATTTATATTTAAAAACAATAATAATTTTGAAATTTCTGGATATATGATAGTATATTATTTCAGATGCCAGCACTTGTGGGCTGGATAAAATTGAATTGTTTATTTTTGGAAATAGAGGATTGTGAATTAATTACATGAAGAAGTCATTTTTAATAATTATAGAGTTCTCAAAAAGGTTTATGTAAGCAAGAATTCGAATTTCAGCGATAGGAAAATATACATTTCAAAAATATACAAATGTTAGCTCTTATAGTAAGAATTTCAAAAATGCATATATTTATATTACCTTGAAAAACATAGTTGGGTAAGAAGTAGATATTTGAATGGGCCAACACCAGTCTTTCAACCATGGTCAATTTGGTAAATGAGGACCAAGTCAACTCGTCCTGAAAGTCGTTGTGACTTAAATCGACGTCAACTACTGCGCCCAGAATCGGACCCATTTCAGTCACGTTGCGGACGCAATCGGTGCACATTTGCATAGTCAGGGATTTAAGTTGAAATTTCACAAGCTCGAGAAAGTCCGTGGACACAGTCAGCAGTTGTACACTATTCTGCTTAATATAGATACTTTGCAATTCTTTGGATATATTTTGAAAGAACCCCTTGCTGAGATTCTGAATTCGCAAATTGTACAGAGTTATAGCTGTGAATATTCCGCCACCAAATGCACCTTTCTCAATTCCGACAACATTTGAGATGCCCAAATAAATTGTTTCGATTTTATCTATATACGTGGACAAGAATCCAACTGGTATAATAGCATTGTGAAATTCGTAGTTGATTAGATGTAGCTCCTTAATGGTATAACACGGGTTACTCTAGTTTAAAAAGAAACATTTTTAAAAGATTACATTTTATTAAGTTTAGCGAAGAATATTATTATATTACATTATACTTACAACCATTGTATCGGCCAATGCAATATCATTTGCGATCTCTTCCTGTTTTCCATTAAGACAGGTAAAAGAACATAGGAACTTAAAGCACTTTGGCTCAACGGCTTCGACAACATTATATCCAATATCCAAACTTAACACATATAGACACACAAAAAGAAGAGAGAACGTTGCAGTCGCGTCGGCTATAACCGACTGCGAAACACCTTGATACTTTAAGTAACATTATCTAATAACAGCACATCTAGCACAGAACATGGTGGGTGTAGCGAGGAAATACCGATCTTTGAAAAAGCAGTTACTAGTAATAATTTGGTGACTCTACGACCGAAGTTCCTGGTACGATGGTATGGATATGCTAATCTTTAACGGAGTTTACAAAGGGGTTAAGCTTTAAGTTTGTTCAATCTATCTTTAATTTATAGTTTAAATAATTTATCAATTTACACTTTCCTAAAAATCGGCATTGGGGAATATGGGTGCAAGTGCACACCAAACAATTTCTTGTTTATCTATTCTTGACGGCTTTTTGACATTAAAATTTTAAAGTATATGTGGCTTTATCGATTAGCGATTATCGATTTTATGAATTCCCAGGCTTCGTAGTGGACGTATAACCTCAGCTTCTAAGTTTCAAGTCTCTATCTCTATCGGACAGAAAGCATGACGGACATTGTACAAAACCAATATACTATGATACCTTCATTATCAAAGTATAAAAATATTGTTAATTTATGCATCCATTAGCAAAAGCACAATGACAGGCTATTATCGTCACGATAAGAAAAAATATATTAAAGTTTTCCACACAAATATTTGTGACATTTTTCCAAATACATTCAATTGAATGAATTATTCCGGAACACACACAAACATATTTATTTTGCTGATTTCTACGCAGGAATTTAATACTTTACTTAATATTTGTATATTTATAAATACAATATATTATTATATGTATAATATTTATTCTAAATGGCTGTGTAAAGCGTACTTTTTAATTTTAATGTCGTTCAAAAAACTTGCACTGCCGTAGTTATCCATGTCACTGGTCACAACCCGAACGTGAAACAAGTAGAGGACTATCAAATATATTGTTGGATACGTTGACAAAGGATTTAGCATAATTGAAGTGCTTTTCCAAGGATTTATAAGATTGAATAAAGTTAACAGCGCGAGCACCTAAATTTGACTGCTCTTCAATGTACGCTTAACGCTTTATCGTTCAGCGTTAATGATTTATCCTTATCAAACCAATATAAAATTTTGTGTGGGCTGCAAACGACTGTGCGATATTCTGTTCACAGCTGAAATCCAATGAAAAGTCGGATTTATTCAATTTGGGGTAAGTTTTTCGATTCCCTTTTAAAAAAAACTATTAAATTTCAAAGAGATGAAAATATATATTCTTTTTGATTTATATGCAGATGCGTTTTATTGCAGGATATACATTATTCTTGAAAATTAACAATGAGTTCTATAACTCTGGTATTGTGCAATCGGTACGCCCTAAAACCAATTGGAGCAGCTCGGTTTTTGCCAGTAGGAGATAAGCAATACTTGTTTATTGATTTTCAGGTCCATTAATAAAGCAGGTTTTTTGTTAAACAACTGATAAATGTAGCAACATTAAAATGTACTTCACTCAACATCCCGGCTATAATTAAATATATATTTAATGACCCCTTTAGAGCAGATTGCAAACAATTCATATAAATAGTGGTTAGCTCAATAATTGATTTATTTTCCTTTTACTAACTTGAAAAATTGAACATATATATACGAAAATAAATAGTAAGTAAATAATGTAATTAAAATTTCCCTACATTTGTGGGCATTTGTGTTTAGTACGTTTTTTTTTATCTTTAAATAGTTTTGTGCACATTCACGGATTTTCAGGCTGATCCTTTTGCAATGAAAGAATCGAATTACGTTTGGGCAGCGGAGGCGGAGAGTTGGGTCTATCTAGACATTCACTGAGCTTCGATCTTTCAGTATTGAACTGCATGGGCATCTCATAGTCGATGGTGCGAAGATCAAAATTAAAGGAGGTGTTCTCAAAATAGGTCGATGAGGAGCCAACACTAACCGGACTGGCTAACTGTCTGTCACCTATTCCTGTGAATACTTCGGAGAGCCTGGATTGAGAAAGCGATCAATTAGTTAAAAAAATGATATAATATGTTTGAAAGACTCTTACTTGTGGTTCCTCATATTTAATGAATCATCGGGAATATAGCAGTTGTTACACGATTTCATGTTCTTTGAATCAGCTATAGTTGATATGCGACATGATTTTTCTGATTCCTTGACGACCAGTACTTTTTTCGAACCCTCCAGCAGATTTGGGAAGGACTTTATGCCCAGATACGCAAAGATTGCACCAACTACGGTGGATAAGAAAAAGATCAGGCAAAGCATGCCGATTGTAAACTGTTTCTTTGTTTCATCGACCCAGATCTCATCTGACTCATTACTATCATCATTTATTGGCACATGGAGCGGCTGACAAAATAATGGAGATATAACCACCTCATTCGCAAACATCATACAAAATGTATATGTAAAGCTGGTTCTTAGTGGGTCAATTAATAAATTTGGATTTTTATATTGCATACAATTGTAATCCATTTTGTACGTATCAGATGAATAGCTTTCCACGTCTTCCGTAAACCAAATAATGTTAATTTCATTCGACGCCAGATATCCATCAATCGAGGCAAGAACGCTATTATTTGGCAATAATTCCAATCTCAAATCATAAGGGGGCGATTCAAATACAAATGTATTCGGAGTTGTCATCATATTGTTCGTATATCGTTTTTCTATATTCTGCGAAGTTTCGTCTAGATCTATAGCTGGTGAGCAGTTGAATTGGCGTACTGATCCATCGAAAGTTTTTGTTGGTTCTACATCTATTGGTTTAGTTTCTTCACTTGGAGTTGGTTCGATGTGAATATCAGGATCATAATCAGGTGGTAAGTTGCAGTTTAGGTCCAGATCTTCCAATTCATCAAACAATTTGCCAAATAGTTTTAAAGGCGCTCGGCAATATGGTGTACTTATAAAAATACTTTTATTGGCATTATAAAATTTGATGAGGGATCGCAGTTGACAATTACATTTCCAATAATTGGGCTCAACATCGAATAGTCGAAGGCTACCTCCGATTCCAAGTAAATCGGCATTGATTTGTGTTAGCAAATTATACTTCAGATCAACTAAAAACAGATTTTTACCTATATCTTCAAATGCATCATCGTCAATTGCCGTTATTTGACAGTACTTCAAGTAGAGATAAGCGACATTTGGAGTTCCGCAAAAAATGCGTTTACCAAGTGAGCCAACAAACGTATTGTGGCTTAGGTCTAGATAATTCAGCTTTTTAAATTTGATATTATCGAATATATCCGAGTGGCTGTTAAACGAAATGCCGCAATTCATCCTTAAGTGTGTTAGAGTTACCTGAACGGGTTGCAAGAAGGTTATCTCTATGTTGGGTGCCTTGAAGTCAAGTTCCAATTTTGTCAACGAGTAGAGTCCCAGCAGGGCTCCAGTGCTAATCTTATTTAGTTCCAAATCAAACCAATACATGTGCACAACTTTCGCAAATATTGGTGAATTAAATGCTCCACTTTCGATCTTACTCAATTGATTTTTATAGAGCACAATTTTAAACACAGTGGAATTCACATCAACCCACCTATCTTCAATCAAATCTGCAATTGAATTCGAAACTACTAAGGAACTAAACACTTCACAATTTGTGGCATTCATTACAGCGGCTATCTCTTCGTAAATATTACGGCTGTTACGACAATCAATACGGCAGGATAATGCGTAACATCCTTGTCTATTTGAATCTACCAACGTATCCAATGTGTCTACACTTTTTGTATAAAAAATAATTAGTATCTTTTAGTTTGGGTTTACGCTTATACTTTACCCAAAATGTTCAGTTAACTGCTGGGATAATCCGCTCATGCGGTCGATTTTTTCATTTACTTCATAAACGATGTTGCTATCCTTGCAGCTTAGCCAAAATATTATGTATATAGCTGGGGCTATAATACAAAGGATGCCAATAATCAACAAAACCCAGGCAAGAATTTTCGTGCAGAATTCCTTTCTGGCATTATTTTTTTGTGAACTGAAAGTAAATATCAAAATACTTTATGATGTTAAGACTTTTGATTTTTATTGTGTTATCTCACTCATTGTATTGTTTCAGAAATTACGGAGGTACTTTGCTAATTGCATTGTTTCAAATAATTACCTTATCAAATTGGACTCCTTCTTGTTCCGCTTGTTTTCCAAATAATCCTTCTGGGGCTGCATTTCAATTGAAGCTCTTTCAAACGACTGTCATTCGATTGGCAATCGGATAAGTGATTCACTGACTGAATATCATATACGGTTGGCTTATCTGACTGATAATGATAATTCATACATATTTCATCAACATTAATGTCGTTCTGATAACTAAATATTTGTATGTTTCACACATATATATGTATATAGGTGAAGTCCTCATATGATTAGTTATGTATATATATATTTATATATATAATGGCCTTTTAGTGTTTGTGTTAATTTGTTCCTATCATTATTGTGATAAAATTGGGTTCTTAGAAAAGGTTAAGAATTCCTCGTTTAAAACAATATTTGTATTAAAATCTTATAATTAAGATATCTATATTTAAGCCAGAAAAAACATGTTTAAATACTAGAACGAGGTCAATAAACAATATGCAGTTTTATATTTTTGTAAGTACAGGAAGTATGAACGAAGGCAGGTATCGATCAAATAAAGCAACTTTGATCTGCGCCGGTTATGCGAGATATACTCATATATACCTTATGGTGTCGGAGATGCTTACTTCTCCCTGTTACGTACATTTGCACAAAACCATTATGTCCCTTTTTTAATCATATTTTAGCATACAAAAATAGGTCACTATAAATAGTTTTTATTGAATATGAATTTTGTTATATTTACATATAATGGAAATATTATTTTAATTAGGTTATTTATTTAAGCTCCTCGTACAAATTTAAGGATTCATAGGTGTAACCATTAGGATTTGTAGATGTTGAAGAACTATTCCTTTCCGAAGGTGGCGCAGGTGGAGCACATTCCTCTGGGGGTATACTATACTTATTTGAACCTCCCTGGTACAGTTGGAATTCCGCCAAATGGCTATTGTATTCCGCATATTCGCTAATTGTCCTATGATTTCTGTTGGAAAAAAAATCTCTTTGTTAGTTTTCCAAATTTAAAACTGTTGACACCTTTGTATATATATTTAAATTTTTAATTTTAATCTTTGAACTTACGGGTCAGCACCATAATGATCCTTTTCAAAACTTCTGGACAATAAGACCCTTCGATTCGGTTCTCTTTCCGAACGCAGTAATCTCTTACTTCTGCACAGCCAGTGTGGACGTAGCCAGAGAACGCCGTACATTGCGAGAAAGCCAATAAGCACACTTACCAGAATGCCGCCTATTAATAGACCGATAATCAGCGAAATATTTGCTTCAAACCAACTCAGTCTCAGGACGCCACAAGGTAATGTTTGGTGGGATCGACAGTTAAAAGGCGATGTCCTATTCTCCTCAAATATCAGGCAAAATACATAGGAGGAGGCGCAGCTTAAGTCCTTAACAACAACTGTTGTCTGACCCGACTCGTTAACCGAATCATTCTTGTCCAATTGACTGGTAATTGTAGGCTTCTTGAAATAGATTAAGTTCCAAGAGTCTACTGATAACGGTGTTAGAATAATGATTAATGCACTCTCGGTTTCATTAAAGAATGCAATCTTTGCGTCATAAAATATCATTATTGTACTAACAGTTTCTTTTAAAGCATTTAAACAGTTCATCTGACCATATGTACTCTTAGTAGTAGTTATCAGAGTTTCTGTGATGGTCGTCAGTTCAGTAGTATTCGTCGTAGTCATTGGCTCAGTAGTATATGTCGTAATCACTGGTTGCGATACAGGTGTAGTGGCTGCCAAAGTCGATGGTGGCGTTTTAGTAGTAGTTGTGCTTGTTGTTCTTGGTCGAGCATCTCCAGCCCGCATAGCAAAGGTATTAACTGCAGTATCCAAAATATTAGCATCTTCGAAACTTCGAGTAACTTCAGTGCAAGGTATTATTTTCAATGATTTGAAGAGCTCGAATTTCGCATAAATACAACTCCATTTATTATTTAAAAGATTTAAACTAATGCCCTGCTCCATTGACTTAAGCAGCAACGAAGCATCTAGCTCTTTGAGTAAATTTCCACTCAAGTCCAGGTATCGAAGAGAGTTTAAGGCACCGTTACTTATTTCGATATCGATACTATTAAGTCGACAATCGGCTAAATTCAAGAATTCCAAGGCAGGCATGTTTTTAAAAATTTTTGTTTTCAATGCGCCTCCAAAATTATTGCCCATTAGATCTAAAAACTGAAGTTTTTTATAAATAGCCGGACCAAAAAAGTCTTCTGGTTTATAAATTGAGTACTTTGTGTACTGTTGATTAATTTTTACCGAGAGTACGGTGTGCGAAAGTGGCAATAAAAATGTATTACATTTCATTGATATTTGTCTATTGATGAGTGTAAAGTTGTGAAGTTTATTTAGTCCGTGAAATGTCTGTTCAGTAATTTTTTTAAGGTTGCTGTTAATAACCTCTAGATTTAGCAGATTTCTTAGGTTATTTTGATGGAAGGCGCCATCATTTATTTGCATCAGAGGACAATTGTTTAAAATTAAACTTTTCAAGCGGTATTCTCCAACAGCAAAAGAATCATATTTTAGAATTCCGTCCATAAAATTGTACTTGTCAATTCGAAGTAAAAGATAATCACTGCAATGCATACTGCTATTGCTATAGATATTTTCAATTTCGATGACGGAATTTGCCAAATTCGAATTGCAGTGAAGGACTTTATGCGAGCTGCAATTAACTTGACACCATTCAGCATATTTTGAAAATGGCAAATTTTGAATCGATTTTGTTAATTCCACTTCTGGCGGTTCACTTGAAAAGTCTACATTGGCTAATATTAATATAATCACAAAGCCAACAGCAACCGGTTGTATTATATATTTCAGCCATCGGGCTCTGCGTGGTTGGTAAAAGTTTTCAGGTTGCTTTGAAATGTCGTCATTATTCAAATCGAAGGATTTGGAATTAAACATACTGCGAAACCACAAATACCGTCAACTATTCCTGCTTGTTCTCAACGCACTAATCAAACATTTGTGTTTGGGTAATTTATCTAATTAGTCAAGCTCATTATCAGTGATGTGGCGAACCGTGTTATTCATTAAATAATAATAATAATTATTATTAAAATAACTCTGATTAGATAAGGCACAGGAGTCGCATGACATATATGAATTTATGTAAGGTGCTCATATCAGAAACAATAACTTTAGCCCCAATCATTTCCATTAAGCCCCAATTATTTAAAAAAAAAATATCCTTCCTTTCTTGCGTAGGATTTACTTAGACCGACATTAAACATCAATAATCAATTTTTATAATGCTCCACAAGGTTTTGCCGTGGCGATAACTTAACTTTATTTTTGCATTACATTATTTATAATTTATAATTCTCGTTCAATTCTACGACATTCACCGCATATATATAACCAATAAACGAAACATTCAAATAAAAAATCTAGTAAACTAGTGGAAAGCATCAAAAACAGCGACGACCATATATAAATCCTCCTAAATATTAATTAACCAAGAGACAGGGAGTTCCAGTTTATAATATTCTTTAAATTCCACTCGTTTCGTTTAGTCAGAAATATTTAGGGAATATCATTATTATTTTTTTGTGGTGGCTAACACAATCGTCACTCGATAGCAATATAAAGTTATCGATTTCGGCATTTATTGCTACCAGCTCTAAATTGTTGTCACTGCAGTCAACAAAATAACACATTTGAAAGGCAAAACTAGGTAAATATATATTTTCTCAATAGAAAATGTGTATAAAGTGTTGCAAAATGTGTAACGAGTTCGAAAGATGTTAAAAAAAAAAACAAGCAGATGGTCGATTGGGGTGTGAAAAAACACTGGTTTTGA
Source organism: Drosophila multiciliata (assembly GCA_037043605.1). Classification (NCBI taxonomy): domain Eukaryota; kingdom Metazoa; phylum Arthropoda; class Insecta; order Diptera; family Drosophilidae; genus Drosophila; species Drosophila multiciliata. The sequence continues at coordinate 4,632,002 of JBAMBF010000589.1, forward strand.
GCGCAATGTTGCGAAATGTTGCACTTTTACATAGATACAAATTGGTTGATGAATGTGTTTAAATACATTCATGCCTATGTACAATTTATTTTTGTGTGTGTAAGTAAGCCTTGCCAGCAATCAATAAAGCAATATTGTGTTTAATTAACTAGCTTGCTTCATGCAACCCAATTGTCTTGCTTAATAATTAAATCTAAAAATAGATATGGGCACTAAGAGAATTTTATTCGTGCTGAAATATTATTAGCATAAAAGTTTTAACACATTTAACCATAATCTAAATAAGTTTCTATTCGTTTTCTTTGCAGAATTGAAATGCCAACAAATCAATGGTTAAATGGATATTTTGCCCAACTGAACCCAGTGGCCGAAAAGATAGCGTTCGATATGAGTGAAGTGATATCGGCCTATGATCATGTGTGGCTAACACTAACAACAGCCCAGCAGGATAATATTTTGAACGACACGATAATCAAGCCGGAAATAACAATTCGATATTATAGCAGTTCACACACTGACAAAGAAATTGCGCCCAACTCGAGCGTGGAGACCATTCGGAAGAAGGGAACGAAATGTCAAAAGCATAATATTATTTATGCCTTTGATAGGTTAAATTTACGCACATTTATTCATCAGAGCATCGGACTGAAGATTGTGCATGATGACAACATTGGCGATTACCGGGATGAGCATTCATTTCCCTTTAGTTATAAGACAAAATCTCAAATCAATCTAGCTGCTCTTGAGAGTGATAGTGATAGTAATAATGATATAACTGCCATTCAATTGAGCACCAAAATCTTGCCTCCAATTCCAAAAAAAGATACCATAGAATCGGATCATCAACAACAAATAATCCCATTCAGAGATGTTGAACCCAAGAGAATTGATATAGTCAAATGCACTGAATCTAATAAGTCTATTAATTCGATAGCTGCAGACGAGAAACTCAATTTACTATCCAAGTTTGGATCAAAGAACACACTACTAAGCATATCAACAGATTCCAACGATTTTGATAACGATACCAAAGAGCAACATTCCGAGAAGTGTAAACTGTTGCCAGATAGTTTGGAAATGCCCAAAGGATTTGATTTCCTAAGTAACTGGTAAACTCAATTGAGTTTCGATGTATTAAAAAAAAGAAACTACTCTACTATATATTTGTGTATATTTACATATATATTTCACCAAAAACCATTCAGTCTGAATTTATTGCTTATAAGAATGCCTGGTCAAGCAAATGCAATTTTATATATATTTACGCCTTTACAGAACAACATTGCTTAATAAATAAAAAACAAAAATCAAACTAAGGAGCCTTTCTTTTTAGTTAAGATATATATTTACATAAGCAGGTTATCTGCTAGTCGGGCACACTTAACTAGATTCACTTTTAATTCTTTATTGAATGAAATGTACATCGGCTGTCTCTTTATTTTTTAAATTTATTTAATTGTAGAAAACCAAATCGACTCAAGCATTCATTGCTAATTTAATTAGCTACATTAACGTGTTTAATTATAGAACTTGGCAAATGATTCTTTTTATTGCCCACGTTGCCACGAAATCTGCTAGATTATTGCCCCACAAGCACGTGAGCTGAAACGTGTGTGTCCCAAACTGAAACGGAATTATTGCAATTGCAAATGAAATTGTGTTTATTTTTGTATCGTTTCTAAAAATACGGCACATATGTAGCCAGGCGGCGCAAATACCAAAGTAAAATCCTATTTCAACCCCTTTAAATATATAATTGTTTCATGATTTTGCTTGTAAAAGCAAATGTGTTTATATATAGGAGAAATTTCGTTAAACATTTTGTAATTACTTTGCGAAAATATATATTTTATTTTAATATATATCGCAGGAGATTGTTCTTGCCAAATTGTAAATATTATACGATGTTTATAATAGTCAGCACATACGCACACTTATAGTACAATGGGTGATAGCCGTACCCAAGATATTAAGAGTCTAATATAGTCGCTTGTGGGGTTGATCTAATCGCTTAACATATTCATAAAATAAGCATAGCCCCGTCAAATTTGTCAGAAAATTACATTTTAAATAGAATTTGTTGTAGTGGCTTGCTTGATCACAAAAGCGATCGCTTCTCTTTCACATTGGGAATTACAGTTGATTAACCCTGATCTATATATAAAGAAAACTGTATGAAATGTTTGACTGACTGATGCATGGTTCGACTGACTGACTGATGACTGACTGATTGACTCACAGATGTCCTTTTTCATCTAAATTGAGCATTAATTAAGGACGAGTGGTTTGCTTGTAACATGTTTTATTTCTTTTATAGTTCTGAGGCCAGTTTAAGTTGAAGAAGCTTCGGAAGTATTTTAGTATTTACATATTTACATATTTTTACCTTGGCATCAGGGTATTGAGCAATCGGGTTCGCCCAACAACAAGGAGCCAACAAATTAGAAATTGTTTTTATATTTTGCATATTTTCGACGTTTTATGTAATTGTGCACATGTCTGATCCCGTTTCGAATATTTTAGTAATTTCGATCACCACCAAAAGATGAACTGAAATGGGGAATATCAATTTTTGGTAATAGTATTTTGACCAAAAATTAAGCTATAAGATTTATACTGTGTATTAATGTTCATGTCAATATATCATTTGCTTTTAAAAATGTCTTTAATTTTGACAAAGCTATCCCGACGAAAAATTCGGTGGAGCTTGACTCTGTTTAAACAGAGTATATAGCGGTCGAGTATTTTTGAGATTTTGAGGTAAATTTTTATACATTTTTGTTGCACTTGACTTAGGTCCATGTTTTCCGTGACGATTTATAGTGGATTTTCAACGTCGACGTCACAAACAGTTTCCACGCCATTTTTCTGCGCCACAAAATCAATTCGTTTGTACTTACTTGTGCTTGCATCTATGAAGACCATATGTATGTATATATATCCATAATTACATACATACATATGAATATTCACATTTTCTTGTGTGAGTCCGATTTATGAAAGTTTCCGTTTGTGTGCCTCCATCATCTTTTTGACTTGGTCCAGTTAGTTCAGTTCTGTCATTTAGATCAAACACATAAATTTCCGCGTTCCGATTTTTTTTCTAAGGACTCTTATCTAGGATTATTCCTTTCGTGACCTATCAACGCTCGCAATTACCAAATAAATTAATCATCATGGGTCTAACTATGGTTAGTACAATTGCTAAGGATATGCGAACCAAAAAACAAGAGTAAAAGTTACAAATCAAAGGATTTCATAAAGTGAAGTGTGTAAGCCATTAAAGGAGATCACAAAAAATATCGCTCTGGAAATATATAATTTAGAAATAAAAATTCATATAATTTTTTGGCGAAATCCTGCGATCGCGAGTTGAGAATTTTGCAATCGGTCGTAGCCGACTGCAAAATACTTTGATATTATAAATTATACCTTCTGATGAATAGTTGCAAAAGATTTAGACCTTTGCGAATTTTATGGGCGGTAGTGGGCGTGGCTGGAAAAAATGTGGAGTTTCCTAGTAACCTACCTGTCAAGTTTGTTAAAAATATTTTGAAAAAGTAAAAGTCAATCCTTGAAAAAATTCCTTTTAAAGTTTGGTGGCTTTATCTTTCAAGTTGTGCGGTTTTATCAATCTACATTTTCCTACATATTGGCTTCGGCGCATATGGGTGCATTTTTTATATATATTTTTTTATCGGTTTTTAAAGACTCTAACTCAAATGCTGCTAGACGATCTATGAATAACATCGCCAACATCTTAACCAAATTTTGTGACAGATATATTAAAATTGTGTGAAATATGCTGCCTTATCGATTTGCGATTATCGACTCTAGCTATTCTGTGGCCTCCTAGTGAATTTAGCAACCCAATTTTGATATGTTTAAAGTTTCAAGTCTCTATATCTAAGGATGTGCTCATATAGACATGGCGCACATTGCACTTAACCAATATACTATATTACTTTCGAAATCGAAGTGTAAAAATCAAATTATATTACTACTCAAAAGGATTTGCTCTTCATTGTTCTAGAAATACATTTATTAATATTTGAAAATATATATAAATATGTAAGACTTCAGGTTGACTTTCATGTACATTTTATTTTTTTTATATTTTTAAATGTTTGAGTTTAGCCGAGACGATATGTCTGTCGGTTAGAACATATTATATAAGAACCATTGAAAACATCGATCGAAGGAAAATTTCTTTGCATTAGAGGATGTGTCAAAACTTTTCCGCCATAACATTGCAATATATCTGATCTGAAATAAAAATTCTCATTTTTATAAAGATTAATAAAACCATATGCAGAGACTTTGAGAAACAGATGATGATATCACGATGAGAACTGATGCACTTTACCTAAAAACTACGGCCATATTATAATATTAAATAATATAAAATTGGACTGATATCTAGTATTAGGGCATTTTGATAGTTTTTAGTCTGCGTGTCGCTTCAGTGAATTTGTGAAAATGCGCTGCTTCGCAACTGACAATAATATGATTGTTGAGGATGTATTCTTAGAGTCTGCTGTGCAACAGACTAGTGTGCAAAATTGCACTCATAAACAGTGCTCACATCAGAATATTAAGCATTTATTTATTTACGTACAACCTACGCGAGTACTTGTGTTTGTGTTTTATGATATAAATAAATGCTGGGATGTTGCAGAGAATATCGTCTTTGGGAAGAAGAGGGATTTAAGAATGAAAGACGAAAATCTAAAGTGACAAACAAAAAAAAATAAATCAAGACAAACACGAAGAAGAAAATATGAAAACATGCTCATCTATTTTATAGTACGTTGTTCTTTTCGCCATCCCATTCAGGTAAATCGACAATAGCCTGTGCTGCATTGTGTCACCTGCACTGCACTTTGTCGCGTTGACCGTGACGGGGGAAGGCGATGACGCGGTCGCGGGAGGAGCGTGGTTGTCACCTCTTTGCAAAAAATGCAAAATATTTGTTGTTAGCCACAGTTTCACTGTAGCCTGGGCAGAGGTGCGACTTCTTTTGGACTCATGGCAAGTGATACTATAAAAGCAATCAAATCACTTTCAAAGTTTTACTCGTCTTCGTTAACTGATCCCTCAAGCATCCTTAGTTAGTTTGTCGTGTGAAATTTACATATCGTTCGTCGTGCATCGATCTTCTTATTGGATACCCATATTCATCAATCAACCAGTCAACAATCAAATAATCTGTGATCATGGGTGTAAGGATATAAATTTAAACAAACTCGTATATTTTAAAATTGTTTAAAAAATAAGGACCAACAAATTTAATGTGAGAGTGAGCAATTAAAAGATCCCCTGTGAGAAAATTTCGCAAAATCAAAATAAATTTAAATTATATAACACAACATTTTCAGAAAGAATTAAAAAAAAAAAAAAAAAATTCACTTCTTTACCTTAAATGTTGCAATGCTACATAGCCTAATCACAATAAATCTGAAAAATTAAATTTTCAGAAATAATCAAAACGTTATTCCCCTTATAACTTCTACTTTAAGATGGAAATTCTACAACGCAATAGGAAGTTAACGTTATGATAACTGAATAGCAATAAATCCTCATAGGAAAGTTAATACCATTTTTATATGGGAAAATGATAAAAATATATATTTCTCCTAATTGTGAATTTGTTTGTTTGTTTACTGATAACTCTTGATATCGCCGCGGTCTAAGCACTTTAATTAGCAGCAGTTTTCTCTTCTACACAATAATAATAAAATAGTCTTGAATTTTAAAAATTCGACATACTTGTCTTCATAAAGTATATTTCTTAAAACCAAAGGGTTTCCTTTCTTAATTTCGCGGAACAATTTTAAAATTTAGAATAGTTTTTTTTCCATATGTGCACTACCAACATGCAATTGTCGGCTTTTATTTTTTTGGCTTTTTTTTTATAAAAAACCATTATTATTCTAAGATTTTGCTTAGATACTTTTCAACAAAGCAACATCTAAAGCCTCTAAATTTGACAAAAGCTAAACTCTAATAAATAAGCATTTAATTATTATTATACCCAGATCTAAAACTCTGTAAAAGGAAACGAAATTTTTTTTTTATTTATAATATATTTTAGTTACAGAGCCTTTTTTATTGAAGTTAATTTTCTAAAATTCTGGGCGATTTTCTGAGTGTAACGAAAGAAATTGCAATTTTTCAGCATTATATAATAGTCTTCTAAGGTGCATTTTTGTTCAAATTGCTAATCAATGGAATAACTAATATTTTATTTGTTTCATATTTTTATTCACAGGATGAACTGCCAAAGGAACAAATTGCACGTAAGTTGAAATGCAGCTGCAAATATCTAACCAGTATTTTCAATAAATCGATTATTGTTTTTCTGTTTTTTTTTGTGATTTGTAGTGCTTCGCAATGCTTTCAATGCATTCGATCCGGAGAAGAATGGGTATATCAACACCACCATGGTGGGCACCATACTGAGTATGTTGGGCCATCAGCTGGACGATGCGACGTTAGCTGAAATCATTGCCGAGGTCGATGAGGATGGCTCGGGCCAAATTGAATTTGAGGAGTTCACGACTCTGGCAGCCCGTTTCCTTGTTGAGGAGGATGCTGAGGCAATGATGGCCGAGTTGAAGGAGGCGTTCCGCCTGTACGACAAGGAGGGAAATGGTTATATCACGACTGGAGTTCTGCGTGAAATTCTGCGTGAATTGGACGACAAGCTGACCAACGACGACTTGGACATGATGATTGAGGAAATTGATTCTGATGGCTCCGGTACTGTTGATTTTGATGGTAAGTGCGATAATGGATGTGAGCTCATCTGAGAATAATTTGTCTAATTCATATTATTAAATCTTTAACAGAATTCATGGAAGTTATGACTGGTGGTGATGATTAAAGGACCGAATATTATGGACCCAGTATTTATGAACCTATGAAGTCATCTTTAGAATCGGTTTTAGTGTATCCAAACTACAATCATACAGAATTTATTCCTAAACCTAAATTTAAACTTAGCAGACTACGCATGTAAATTAATTTAATAAATTTGGAGTTGATGACAAACAATTATTTAATATGCAAACACTAATCCGCAATATTTGATTGAACTAGGGAATTATATCGGACCTACAATTTGTAGTATTTTTGTACCATTACTAATATAATATAAATATGTTAATTGATAAAAGTTACAACCGAGATATCAGTTCCGAATTTGGAAACTTTGTTTCTCCCATTAACTTAGAAATATCATATACTTTAGAAACTCATAGATCTCCATATTTTACAAATATAAATAAGAAACTTAATTCATTAATAGATCGGTAATTTTTTGGAATATTCAGTTTTCAGATATAAATATAAAAAATGGTCCAGATGCGCATCAAAAATAATAAAGTATTTTCTTATTCCATCTATGCGATTTATATACACTGTCTTTTTATAAGAATTAATACCTACTAAAAGGTTGCAATCAAGTAAAGCACAGATACGAAGGCATCTAAGAATGAGATTTTTGGATATTGGTAGTATTTTTGTTTATTTGGTACTTGTGCTCAATAAACAAAAAAAAACAAAACGGAATGTATTATAAAATTTAGCATACTTTTGACTCCAATGAAGCTGAGTATATTTCAAAAAGACGTGTTGTATCTTTCTAATATCCTTGGTTTTCTTTTCTTAATTCCAGGTACATATTTCTAAATGATATATATATTCTATATGTTATATTAAAAATGTATTTAATTGTATTTGGATTCAAATAATCTGGTTTTTAGACATTCATGTAATATTTTGTTTACAGCTCAGACATATATATTTTTTATAAAGATAAGTAAAAAAACTTTATATTTTAAGAGCGATACATATAAATAGCATTTGTATGTAAAAACTGTGGTTACCTTAAAACATGAAAAAGCAGGCATAATCCAGCGTAAACGTTGAAAGATGGTACTTATAGATTATTAGCTTAATTTATTTTTTAAATTTTCAAATGTATTTTTAATTATATCTTGAATATCATTTTGCAGCTTAGTAACATCATTTCCCTTTGCGTAGTAACAAGCAAAGTTGATTATTAATCCAAAAATTGTAAGGATCGGCAAGAACGAAGAGTTTGCGCGTTTGGAAAGAAACTCAGACTTCAAGTATACAAACATTTTATAAATTAAAGTAATTTAGTTGAAAATCTGTCACTATTGCAGACAATTTCTAAGCTCGAAAATAGTTGAGAAGGCGAAATTCAGTTTTTGCCTAAATTTCGAACAAATACTTTGTTTCAGGAAAACACATAAAGTTCTAACTTTAAAAATAGTTTTTTTTAATTTATAAGTTAATTTGGTTCATGAAATATGTATTATATTTCTCATATATTGTTATTTTATACATCGAAATAAAAATATATTATTATTATATTTATATTATATTTGAGATAAAAGAATGGCATCAATTGATGCGAGGAATAAGTTCTTTGAGCAGGTTGGACCTAAATCGGAAGGCTTTCATTGAGTGATCCGAGAATTCAAAGTTCTGGTCGCTGAAATTTTAATTTTTATTGACAAAATAAATTAAAGCATACAACTTTCCTTAAGGTTGAACCTCGCCTCAGATTTGACAAAGTGGTCGAAGTTTGTGCATTTTTATCATGCTCCAATTTTTAAAATGAGTTTTATTTAAAGAACAAACAAAAATTAATATTTAAAATCGGTTCAGCTTTAAAAAAAATTATAAAATATATATAGCATTGAAATTGAATTTTAGATATTTTTATTGATTGTAAATTTCTTTTTAATTCAAGAATTTGACAAAAATTAAGTTTGATTTATGAACAATTGGAAAGAGTTCTTATATATCAACTATAAGTATAAATAAATGTATACAAATATAATTTTAAAGTTAATAGGAGAAAACGATGTTCTGAAATTCAATAGCACTTTCATTAGTTAATATAAATATATGTGAAATATATTCCTGTTTCTATTGAATACCAGTACATCCATTTTAACTATTTAATTAGTTAGAATAAAATATATATATATATTTAATAGCCAAGGACGACAACACTCTTATTTGTATTATTTAATTTACCTAATTAATGTTAAATTTGATTTAGAATATGTGTTAATAAAAAACTTCTTTTTTAATTATTGATGACTGTTTATATTCCACATTCAAATCAAATCAAATAAATAATTATAAGAGTATTTATAAATATTTTAATTTTATATTCGAAACCCTTAATACATTTATTTGAAATAGTCATGTTTGATTATTCGCTTTATAAAGTGTGAATCATTCATATTGTTATCAGTAATGCTATGTCACCGGGTCGCTGGCATCTCGTGTGCTTCAGGTGTGGTAGAGTAGGGTAAAATATATCATCGTTCTATTTGGCATGCCAAGAGATCGATTGGCGCTAACGAAGACGGCGACGACGACGAATTCGAATTTGGCATTTGATTCCACTTACAAGTTGCAGTTGCAGTGCTCTGCTGTGCTTTCTGATTTTACACGGTTCGTCGTCGTTTCTTATCCCGTGTAGGCAGCCAGCCCGTGGTGACATTTGTCGTTGCGGTTTATATACGGCGTACAGACATCGAATTGGTTAGACGGTGGCGCTAACTCGATCTGATCGAAAGTTAATTGTAAATTAATCTTTTGGTGATTATTAAATAGTTCGATATTTATTATTTGTTTGCAATCAGCTATTTAATAACTAACTTTATTCATCGTTTCTTAGATCGGAGTTTTGATAATTTTTAACAAGCCTTGTCAATTAAAAAAAAAATAGAAAATGGTGAGTTCATTATATAACTAAGCTAATCAATCGCATAAAATACAAAAAAATGATTATTGAGTGCAGAACATTGTTCTACAAATAAATCAATTAAATTGATGTTTGGCCTTGATTGCGAATGCAAATTATTCGAAACAGCAGAGGACATTTGTAGGGCATCAAAATGTACTAGCCTACATATGTATGTAGTTTTTTAACATCCATAAAAAATGTGCTCTATGTAATTGATGGGATCGATGAATTTTCATTCAAAATCTCTTGCACAAAATCTGTTTATATATATGTCTCTAAGAAAAGAGTAGGTCATTTACGATGTGTTGATTAATGGCAACTAAATTAAAGGTACAAAATCCTATTTTCAGAACATGTGTACACGCAATTAACATATGTATATGTAATGAGATTTTTGCTTTCCCAATTAATATTTTTTTCGTATTTTATTTTTTTTTTGCAGACTGAGGCGGAGTACGACAAAGATCAATTGAGAAGTATGTATACATATATACACTCAGATAAAAATCTACTAAAGTTTTAGAAATTCCCCATATTTTTTGCTAAAAATTACACTTCTCTAAAATTCTCTATTCTCTAATTTTTTAGTGTTTTTTTTATATTTGTGTAAACATAAGTTTTTCTGTTGCTTATAATTTGAATCAAAAACAATGTAATTTAGTAAAACACACTTTTTCACATATACCACATAAGTTGGCTTAAAAATTAATGTAGTTTAATTTAAAAAATTTACGGCGATTCGAAACCCACAACCCTTGGTCTTCGAGTTAATTGACTGCTCACTGAGCTACTTGGCCTCTAAAGCAGACAACAGTTAAAGCAAAGCCAGAAAATTTAATTACTTGTTTCTGAATTTTAGAAAGGGTTTCTTCTAAAGCGAGGGCTTGCCTTTCATCTTATTAGAAATAATAAAATAATAATAATATGACATATTTCTATTATATATAAAAGATTAGCTTTCTAATTATTAGAAAGTATTTCTTCTTCTTATGTTTAGAAATAATTTCTAAAGACAAGCAAAGCTTTCTAATTTTAGAGCGATTTTTAAGGTCGATTTTCTAAAATTCAGGCCGATTTTTCTGAGTGTATCTTGTCTAAACTAAATCCGCTAATCTGTTCTATATGATTAGTTCTGCGCAACGCTTTTAAGGCTTTTGATCTGGAGGGCACCGGTTCGATCGATCATTCCGATGTCTCCTCTATACTGGAGATTCTTGGCCAAAAGCTAGAACCACCAGCTGTGAAAGCTCTGATCAAGGAGGTGGATAAGGGCACAACCAATAAATTGAACTTCGCTCAGTTTTGCAAGTTAGCTGCACGTTTCATCGAGGTCGAGGAGGATGTGGCCGCTCTGCAGGCTGAACTGAAGGAGGCATTCCGAGTGTACGACAAGGAGGGCAAGGGCTATCTGACGGTTGCCACACTACGAGGCATTCTCCACGAGCTCGACGACAAAATATCAAGCCAGGATTTGGATAGCATTATTGAAGAAATCGATGCTGATGGCTCAGGAACGGTTGATTTCGATGGTACGTAAATTTCTGTTTGCCTCACTTCGTTGTTATTAAAACATATGTTTTTTTTTTTCAATTAATTACAGAGTTTATGCAAGTGATGACTGGTAATTAGACGAACATTTTTATGCTTTTGCTTTTCCACTAATCATAATTATAATAATTTTATTTACCTCATTTTAGGTTAACATCTGGAGTACAAAATATTTAAAATGAACTTTGAAAATTGGCTGAAAAAGATAATACTGTTTTGTGTGTTGAACCACAATTAAAAAAATTAAAAATTATTATAATAATTTGTGAATTAATACGTATACATAAAATATATTCCAAAAGTGCAATAAATATAAGAATTATTATTATCAAGAGTTATTTAAAGATACATATGCAAGGATAAATTTTAATTGAATGATGAAGAAATTGTTTGAGTTTTATGGCCATAGAACAGTGATTTTCTTGCATCTGTCGGTAATTAAAGGTATATCCGGTGCCGGAAGATAGCTGTTCTTTTTTGTTTATCAATTAACTTGGCTGTGAACAGCGAAATCTAGTCAAGAAAAATGCGGCGACAAAGCTTCCACTTCCACATTTTGCAATACAACGAATCGCAATTGGTAACAAAACAAAGCAATTTAAAATCGATTTAGATCTGGTTTTTTGAGTTTTGTTCGAGTTTTTTTTTAGCTGATTTGCTATATAAAGTTAACTGTTGTATTAGTTATTGAGTTGGTCGTGCGTCCTTGACAAAAACATAATTAATTAGCTTAATGCTACGCATTCTTACGAAATGAATTAATTAACAAATAACACAAGAGGTAATTATATGAGGCATAAATATCCATTTAGATATTTAAATGGGCGTGAATTATAAGGTAGGTAAATACTTCTCTTAGCCGTTCAGGGAACTCATTAGAATCAATTGCAACTAAAATTTAGTCAACATTTATAATTTGCGAGATGATGCAAATCAGACTAAGTTGTTGGACCTAATTTGGCAAGTTTTCGACAAATGAGGCCATCAATTGTGCCTGCAGTTATACTTATATATACTAGTAAAACCAGGCTGAAAGCAAACTAAAAGTAACATTTTAGTTTCTTTTTTTTTGTTGTGCACAAAAATCGTGATTCACAGTTTTACTTGCAAGATTCGATTTTTTTTTTCGCAACCTATCACATTAACAAAGCCAATAAATTTGTAGAGCTCTTTTGTTTTTCTCATGCCACATTTGGGCGGAGGTGTTTGGCCAGCAACAGAAATAGCAAAAACAGCAATAACAATAACACAACAAAAATATATAAAAGCAACAACAAATTCTGTTATTTATTCCAGTTTCTTACCTTACGCAGATACAAATCTTTTGTTTGCCGAAGCATAATGAAACCGAAAGTGAAGGTATTTTAATTGTGGGCAGGTTTTTCACTCTTATTCGTATGTACACAAATACAAACATATGTATCTGTGTGAAGGGTGTGTATCTAATAAAAAACGGATATCGTTGAACAAAAAAACTTTGAAATGCGACCGAATTTGCAATGGCATTTAAGGCAGACAGGAAAACGCTAAAACTAAAAACACATAAAATATTAATGCATATATATACTATATTATACCCTTTTTTGCTGGGTATTAAACGCCATTTGATTTGATTAATTTGTAGTTTTCCTCCGTAAGCTAAAAAGGCATTCAAAATTGATTTCCAGTAGCTGAACAAATTGACAGGTGTGACTAGATTGCAAATTTCGAGAGTTGATCGATAACTTCGCGAGGCAGATAGCTGTGACAAGTTTCAACTCCGATACTTGATAAAGTACCCTCAAATTTTACGAACAACTATCGTCAACCTTAGTAACTTTAGAAACTTGGCTTGAGAGCTACTGAATTCATTCCCAAAATGAGGGGCTTACAACTGACCATGTGAACAAATATCTTGTTAAACTGTTTAAGTGATTCATTTTTTTCTGAGTGCGCGTTTCATCCTCTCGAGCATTGTGCGGGAAGCCTGACGGGAAGGTACCATGTGCGCTAGCATGGTTACTCTGCATGAGTAACTACCAGGTCAAAAAGTTCAGTCCAGCCAATTGTAAGCCTGGACGTGATGCCTGGGTTGGAAAGAACACAATTACAGGGCCGTGGTGGCGTTTAATTTAATTATATTCCCAAATCGGATTAATTCTCTGATATAAGAGCAGAGCAACAAACAACAAGTGTTTTTTATACCCCGGAATATTTTTTGTGCAAATGTACTTAACAAAAATATAAAGCATCACCGATTCCATAAAGCTCATATTTTCTTGATCAGGATCAATATCCGACAATATACAAAAATGTAAATCTCAGAGACGAAAGAAGCTAGGGACTTAGATTAGAAACACCCAAATCATATTCTCAAATTAATATTTTTACTATCAGAAGGTGTAATTATTTTTCATTAAATTGGCAATTAGGTCAAAATAGGTTTAACAGTTGCGTGCAGGGTACATCGTAGCTCACTCGACTACAAAATTCTAACTATTGAAACTAGGATAAAATGATAGGAACTTTCAAATTATAATTAAAATAATAGCAACAAATGAAATTGTATCTAATTTACAGTGTATAAATAAATTTTTAGTTGTATTACCTATATACTAAAAATGTATTTGGACAAAAACATTTTCATTCTAGACATATTCTACATACCTCTGACGCACCCCAGGGCAGTCACCTGTGTCCAGCACCTTTTTACCTATTTATTAATGACCTTACTTCTCAGCACCAAGTTGTGCCTGATATATAATGACATGAGCTATCGATGATTACTGCAGGTGGTCTTACCTTCATTTTTGTCTAGGTGAAAAAAGAGTTGGCTCCAATTGAACTGCTCCATTTGCAAGATGATGTCATATTTTATCGAAGCTTAGTTGAGGTTGTAATTTACAAATTCGACGGAATGATTTAAGTTTATAACTTGACCATAATAACAAACAAATGTCAAGCGTTAATCAAAGAAATTTGATGACTGTGTAGTAGAAATTAAATTATTTTATAGTGTAATCAAATTTTGTGCAGTTTCCTGATCTATTTTGCTTATCTTGTACGAGAAATCACTATTTTTAAATATATAATTAATTATCTGTATTATCTAAAATCCATATAAGAAGCTTAAGTAGCTTATGTTTTAATAATATTATAATCTTGCAATTCTCCCATAACACTTGTTTACATACAGGCAACGTGATTAACTGTATTTCACCAAATAAATTTACTGACCTTGCCTAACCTTGGCCAGCCGACCGTTTTAACCACAGACATACAGTTATACGTACATACATCAATTGGACATTTTAGCTACTTTACCCGAAAACAAATGCAACTTTTAGACCACAATTCACATTTGACTGACAGAGAGGAAATCTGTTTGGGGTGAACCACCGATTAAGTGGCTTGAGATGAAAATGCCACAGCTCCACTGCAATGCCAGCCAGTGGTATTTGCAACTTTGTATTTGTAAATTTAGGTGCACATATAATTATCTGCATGCACATGTTTATTTTTTTGGCTGCATTTATACACAAATGTTAAACTAACTGCATTGTCTGCTTAAAACTCAAGGCTCAAAATTCCGAAGGGCATTTCTCCACTTTTGTTCACACATAATTTAAAAGTAAACTAAAATTCAATACATAAATACACAAATTAAGTTCAATCATATCAAATTAATTAGTAATTTAATATATCAAATAGTTGCCTCACATAGTAAAATAAGTAATGTAAAGTGACTGAAACTAGTTTTGAAATTCTAATTAATATTATTCTTAAATAATAACTTAAGCATCTAGCAATTGGAAAGAAAAATATTCATATTATTCAGTATAAATAATTATATTTAAAAAAAATTAATTATTCATTATAATGCACACAATTCAATTTAATTTTTCATTATTTCCCTACTTCGTTTACTTTCTTAATTAATAGTAACCAAAGCTGTACAAAATATATTCAATTTAATACAGCAATCAAATTCTCACACTCTTTGGCTCTAGTTTGCACAAACCATTTTTAAACAATGCCGAATTTTAGACTTTTACTGTACCAAATAACTGTTCAGTCACCCAGCACACACTTTCACCCTTGCTTTCCATAAAACACTTCATACTCTCTACTAGACCAGATTAAATTACCTAATAATTCAACTGAGACTTGGGCACACAAAACTCATCCACCAGCATTACAAAGTCAAAAAAGATATCCAATCAATGCCAAGAAACAAACACCACAATTATTGCTTTTAATTTATTTAAAGTAAACTTTGCCTAAATGTTAAAAACACCTTCAAATTTGTATCAATGTGCAGTGTTTTTAATTGTTTTACTATTACAATTCATAAATCGATCATTTTATTTACGTGTAAAACGATACTTATCTAAAAGTACACACACAAACAAACAAACAATATATTTGCACACATTATGCAAGAGTGGGTCCAGTAATTGCTTTAGCGTAGGAAAGACAGGAGCAGACAATTTGAATAGAGCCATAAAGCAAATCAAAAGCAACTTTCTGATACGATCCTCAAGTAAGGTTCGATTTCGTAGATCGTAAACGATATTCAAATGGCTATCGCAGCTGATTTGCTTATGGACTCATGGACTATTGGACGTGCATACATCAGCTTATGTAAGCTTTAAAAATCATATTAATTCATAAGTTATGTAGTTTATTAAAGCACAGTAAAAGCTGAATTAATTTTTGCAAACTAAGTTAAAAACTTAAGATATTCCTGATTTACATACATACATCAAATATGCCACTAGTCTTGCTTTGCATTTCTCTCTCTCACTCTCTCCCTCTCTCTTTGTTTTAACATGAGCTTTCTGGTGCTTGAGCTGAAAGTGAAGCTTGAGTCTAAGTTTGAGTTTGAGCTTAAGCTGCTGGCTTAACTGTATTTGTTGCCGCTGCTGCTGCTGCTGCTGCTGTTGCGGTTTGTTGGCTGCAGCAGCAAGCAAGCAAGCAGGCAGGCAGGCAGGCAAGCAGGCAGGCAAGCAACTTCTTGCGCTCTTTGAAGCCATCGCGTGATTCATTCAGCCATTCCCCTTTTGGTCGTAAGCTCGATCGAAACAGCTTGCAGCGAGTGTTGTGTTGGTCTCGAAAGATTTTATATAGTCAGATCGGTTCGCCTAGTGGCAGTCAGTTTAGTGCTTAGAAGCGGTGCGCGTGCTTCGCCAAAACGCAGTGCAGCAGCCTCTATTTTCAACTAGTATTTTCGTTTCTTCGGTTTTTTGGTTTTCTTGTGCTCCCCAAGTGGTCATCTAAGCCAATATTGTCAAAATATAGTCGACATCCTGTTTTTGACCAAGAAAACTAGTCCCGATCATTGTTGCGAATATATTCTCAGCTAGTGTTTTTCTCAAGTGTGCGCTGTGTAAAAATCAAAATTCCAAACTAAATTTGCAAAATGTTATCAAAGTGCGCCATGTCGCAAAAGGGATTAAAACACTTAATTGCAGTTGTGGCTCTAATTGCCTACTTACTCTCGGATTTACCAGTGGCTCATGCTGTCCGCGTCGGTGCCCCACAACAGCCGCAACGCACCAAAGGTAAGTCAGATAATATTAATTACCCCCAATATTATATATCTATATACAAAAGTGAATATGCAAATAAAATCTTATCGATACCAGCCCCCACGATTTGAATAAAGTAAAATTTTTTTTATTGAATGAATAAATAATGAATTATAATAAAGTGCTTAGGTCCATTACTGATGAGCAAATCTTTAGGGATTTTTTAATTTTCGAATAAACCAGTTAAAGTCCAGTTAGATCTGCTAGTAAAACTCGCGTTTGTCTCGCATGAGAGCGACGGAGAGAGAAAAAGCAAACAAATTTTAATCTTAATTAAATTTAATTAACAATGGCGAAGTGGCCTTGTGCATGGTCCGAGGAGCACTTTCATTTTTTTTTCTCATTTTTTATTTACGCTGAGGAAAACAAACGTGGCGTATGCTTTATATGCAAACGGATGTACATATGTACGAGTAAATATGTATGTTTGTACGCAAGCCATCCAACAAGCATAACAAGTTATTAATGGCACACACACACACACACACACACACACACACAAGCACACACGCACTGCAAAAGTGTCAATAACACGATTTATATTAGATGTGCATTGTTAAAGTGTTAAGCATAAATCAGACACTTTCCATTTATCACCCATCTACCACTGTATGACATCCAAATCACTCGAAATTAACATCTCTGTTGTAGTGCCAAAGTTCACAAACAAAAATCGATAAAATCGAAAAAAAAAAAAAAGGAAAGAGCAGTAAGCAAAATAAAACCAACGATAGACCTGCCTTTATGAAGTGGAAAACAATAATTACAAAATAATAGAAAGTCTCGCATATTACTCTATAGCTTATTAAGCTTAGTTATATTTTCAAACACCTCGTCGTGTTATGATCCAAGCCAAAATCTGAACTCTTATAATTCGTGAAAGTTCGCAACGAAATTTTAGCCAACTTTATCGGCTGTCATCTTAATCAGCTTTATGCAGTTATGCACTACATCTCTCTTCTCCCCCTCTCCCTGTCTCTTTCCCCCTATCTCTCTTTATTTCTATCTCTTTTACTTTTGTGAAAAATTGAAAATTTTCGCATTTGCATGCACATATTGTATTTTATGATAAGTCATTCCAATCAGCTTTATTCAGTTGCCTCAAACAACTAACGACTAAGAGTGTTGAACAACTAAACAGATCCGTATGCATTAATATAATACATGTGTGCACATATATATATATATATATAGCAACATGGACAGTTAAACTTGACATTCGCATGTCTTCAAGAGACCGATTGATGTAGACAGAGAGAGAGAGAGAGAGAGAGAGAGAGAAATGGATCTATTGTGTATTAAATAAATTGCAACTGTCAGTTGCCGTGTCTCCATTGTCAGTCCCAGCTGGGGGGTTTAGATTCCGTGTGAACATGTTTATTGTGGTATTGCATGTGTTTATTGTTTTATACAAAACAGACAAACAAACACGATTGTCATTGACACGAACTTGCATACGGTTTAGAAAACCCAATCAGCTAGAAAGGGGAACAAGTGTTTTTGTTTTCAACTTGTTCGAATTTGTTACTGCCAAAAATTGCAAATGTTTAACAAATAAATGCCAAGACTAAGAGGCAGATCCCTAGTGATATCCCAGTGAACATTTAAAACAAAATACATGAATAAAATAAATAAGAACAAACATCTTTCATTGACTTGATTCCCTGCTGTTGATAATAAGTGAACACTGAAAACCCGTTGGAACCTGCTCGTCAACTGGACATTTTAGAAATAACATTAAAATACCGAAATTCTTGCTTAATTTGTTATAAAATCGGAACTGATCTAATTCGTTTTTTTTTATTACCTCCATCAAAAATAATTGCAACGATATTTGAATTTAGCTTTAAGTGATTTCTGCTGTTCAGTCATAGCCAACATTCAGTTTCAGCGCAGCTCTTAGAAAATGTATTGCAATTATGACAAAAGGAAGTTTGTAAATGGTGCAAGGCACATATTGTTTTTTTGGTCGTTAGACAAGTATTTGTGGGTTATCTAACCCAATTCCTACAAATTGTTGTACACAGACCAGGCAATTATCAATGCTGCCTTTTTAAAGTAAATTGCTATGCAGATCCGATATTTCAAAAGTTGATTTTTTCTCTATTTTTTTTATTGGTAGTATCAATACACTTGTAAGCTTACTTACGTAATCATGTGTGGCATTCCACAGAGACTTAAAGGAGTTCACAGCCTACTCTTCAAATTGCAGTTTTTTTCGTGCATATCTAAACAACTTTATTATTGCATGCTTTTTAAATGCAACCTTAGTTTGAATTAAAATTAATAGAAAATTCAGAAATAGATTTTCAATCAAATATTCATTTTTTTTTTTATATCTATTTGGCTTTTTTGTGGTTGTTTACGAGTAACCGGGTTTGTTGTTATTGTGGTAGTTGTAATTGCTGCAGCCACACCTCAAAATATCAAAATCAAAACTGAAACTGCGACGTTTGGCGGCTGCTGTAAGCACGCTTGTCAAAATTGGCTCTGATGTCTTAGCTCGTCTAGCGAGCAGTGCACAAAAAGCAAGCCCAACTTAAAACTGAACGCAATATGGGTGTAATTATTATAAAATAAAAATCGAACTAAAATCGCAGCGGAAAACTACTCTAATTTCCTGCATGGCGACACACATTTATGCATGCACTGCTCACACATATATTCACATAAATACATATATGCCAATGTATCTTTTCTCACATCTCATACGAAGTAAGTATCCGCAGTGTTGTATGGGAATCTGACAAAAGTAGGAAGTAGCATGTGGCACATAAAAAGAGCTGAGCCTAAAAAGGCGGGCAACTCTTTGCCTAACTACCTAATTACATACAAATCATAATATTCACACAAAAGTTATGCAAAGACAATTTCGAATCTATGCAAGTATTTTGTTTCAATAAATATTGTTAAATATATACCAAGATAAAAAGAAAAAAATGTGCATGACAACATTATTAAGTCCTAGAAATATGTTTTACATTGTCTTACATATTTAATTCTATATATATATATATATATTTTAAATGTATGAAAGGACTTTTTGTAAATCAAAATTATTTAATAATTTATTTGAATTTAATTAAGTTCATAAATATATATATATATATATATAAATTCATACATATATAGTGTTGTTATGTATGAATACATCAAATTAGGGCAAATAAGTAGTTACATTAACATGCCCAGCAATGGTGATACGACAATGTAGAACATTTTTTACATACATAATTAATGCTTTACAAAAAATTGTACATAATGCAAATTGGCATTGTTGCAATACAATTAGCATATAGTTATCTGTCGCCTGTCGTATACATAATATCACATCCGTGATCACAGGTGCGTATACATAATATTTCAGTCTTTTGGGTGCAATAAATACAGATTAGTAGCTGAATGAGTGAATGTGTGAACGTTAAATTATTTATGCAAATATTCGTACATCATTGAAACACGTACATACATGCATACATACATACATACATATTTAGATATTATTTAGGTACACATGCCAAAATTCAAATTCCAAAAGCAAACCCGTTGAACCCGTTGCAAAAACTGAATCTGTATTTGGGCGCTGAGATTGAGATACATATTTTACTTTTTGCACAAGCAAATGTCACGTTCGGATTTAGTTTTGTTTTGGAGTTTTAGCAGACGTTGCGAAAAAATGCAGAAAAACACACACACACACACACACACACATATATATATGCTTATTATATGCATACATCAGCGAAATATGCAAAACTTTAATTCATATAACCTGATATTGTCATTGCCAAGAATAAATGATTAAAGGCATTTAACACACTTTTAAGCCATAAGGAAGGAATTCAAACGGGTTTCTCAACTATCCACCTGACCTGCACGTACCTTTTGTTATCTGGCTAACTGATTCCACACACATCGCAACCCAAATCTCGTCAGCTGTCAACTTTTCCAAAGTTTCCAAATTGCAAATATATCTTTGTCTATTATGTGGTTTATTTTTTTTTTCTCTTTTTTTATGTGCATATTGCGCTTAATGCATGTATAAACAACGATCAGCCCAAATGTAGCATCTGCATATGCTGTTTAAGTTTAAAAACAATTTGCAAAACGGATACAAAAAGAAAAGAAGAAAAAGGTTGAAATTCACATAACAATATATATGTGCATATATATATAAATAAATTAGTTTTATGGCAATTGTTGATTTAAGTAGGAAGCAAATTTAACGATTATTATTCACAATTATCAAGATCAAGCTAAGTTTTTGGCGAATTTTTGTTTGCCAATTTATGCATTTGGTGACATAACTGGGTCAAAATCACGCAAATTTACGCGAATTTAGCAATTCCTTTTTGGTTTCAAATACACGTTTATATATGCGAAATGCCTTAAAGTGTGCAAAAAATGTATAAATGTTGTTATACATTTATTCGATACACAAATACATATATATGTGGCAATTTAATTAGCATTGCAAACCTTTTGCGAATTTCTTGCAAATCAAAATCAATCGCAATCTCCGCCTCGTCTCGCCTAACCTCGCCTCCACCATGCCCCGAGCCCCTGTCCCTGATGTAGCAATACCCTTGTGCTTCAAATCTGGCTAATAAATTGCGTCGAGCTAAACCAAACGAACATTGCGAAACCGCTGCCCATAAAACTGGCGTCAAGTAGCGAAAAATCCGCTACAACCTTGAGGCAGAGTCCGAGCAATGGTAAAAAGCCAATGTTTATGACAATTTCATTTTCATTTTATGTGCCCAAATGCAGAGCACAGCTGTTAAAGGGTGTTCGTCTTGGCCAATGGGCTGTGCATATATAATACATATATATCTGAAAGTTCAGCAGCCTGCAATGAACTTGGGAATTCCAGTTAGAACTATTTACTTTCACTGGCGAACAACGTGCTAAAAGCAACAATCAACAAAGTTCTGCACTAACGAAATAAACAGGTTAAGATCATTTTCGCTTTTTATAGCACTGGGTATTATTAGAAATTTGTGTTGAAATTCAGATTTAAGCAGGTGGAATGTTTTCAGCAAGCGTAAAAGTTTGTTAATTTGAAATTGAAGACCCATTTGTAAAATATTCTGTATTTATTTTTTTAAAAAATACCTGTCATTTATAATAATTTAAGAAGAAATAACTCAATATTTAAATCAAAGAAACTGCTAAATTCTTCAAAAGGGAATATGTGAAACCCAGTTTTATGATCATAATGTACATATTAAAGAACAAAATATTAATTAAAAATAAATATTTATAAAATATGTATTTTTTTCAAGATATCACTGGAAGCATTTGTTTTCTTTTAGATTGCAAACTGTCAAAACTGGAAGTTATAAAATAAACAATATTAATATTATTCCCATTGAATATAAGTTATATTTTTAGAATACAGGTTAAGACTGGTTTGGCTTAACTCTTCGATTGAGTGGAAATATTAAGCATGTGCAATCCGTTCTGCAAAGATATTTAAGAGCAATTTGTAACATTTTTTATTATATTTAATATATATAATATAATAACACAGATGTAATTTACAACGTGTGTATTTTAAGGTCAATAATTGTCAAGGGGAAAAATATGATTTTAAATTATGGAAATTACTGGTACTTAAATAAAACTCAGTGTTTAATCTTTAATGAACTAAATACAAGTTTTTCTAATTATTGTGGTAGAACAAGCCAGTTTAGTCTAATTGAAATCGTTTTTTTTTTAGAGCAGAACGAAAAATGTAAGAAAAAACCACAATTTACATACAAATTCTGCAACTTTTGTGTTGAGCATAAAAATGTCATTAAATTAAATAAAATAAATTGATATGTGCAGGTGAATTGCAGTCAGCAAAATGTATGCAAAGTTGATTGTTATTTTGTTGTTTTCTCCTTTTGTGTTATTTTAAAGTATACAGGGTATTAAGCAGAAAGAGCATTTAAGTGACAGCTGCATGTGTCAAACTGCACTTAATTCTCGACTACATAAATAATTTGGGTCAACTTTAATGCAACAGCGGACAAATCAAAATAGCCCGCAAAACACGACAACTCAAAACTAGTTAACGTTGTAGCTGAAGTTGTACGTATATATATATATATATATATATATATATAAATAGAGAAATAGATATATAATTTGTGTATGTACATTAATACGAGTAGTTGAAGTTACACACAAACACACTCATGCAACGATTGAGTTGTATACTTATATTTGTTTGTATGTAAGCAAAATGGAACAGAAAACTTGTTGCGGCAAAAGCAACAGCGGCAACTACACTGATCTGTGTGTGTGTGTGTGTGTTTGTGTGTGTGTGTGTGTGTTGGCCAAAACATTGTTGCAAATGAACTCGGCTATAAAGTCGACCGCAAGTTTGCGTCGCAGCTATCTATCTATCCATTCATTTTCAGCTTCATTCAGCAGCAAGGCAGCCCAAAGCCAAAGCCGAAGTAAAATACAAACACACACACACACAAATTCACACACACACACATACAGACACCACCAACGAGCCACAAGTAACCGTAATCCGAATTGTGGCCACCACAGTGTGGCTAATTTGTCAACATTTCCAAGCACAGTAGTTCCGATAATAAACAAATAAACTAGAAATATTATCATCTTTATAATATTTGTTATACAGAAGTTGTGAAGTTGGGAGTCAACTCATTCATAAATAATTTTGAAAAGTATAAACTCTGTTTATAATTGTTAAAAATTGAGTATTATTATTATGCATTTGTGGATGGTTGTGAGTTCCCTTTGGAATGCAAATCAAATTGGCTTATGCCCTCTGGAAGCCACACAAAAGACAACCACAAAACATTTATTCATTTCAGTGAATGACATTTTTAGTAAGGTATATTTTCGCTGCAGCACTCAAACTACCATTTATCTTATTTTTCAACCGACTCAAATCCAGGCAACCAGCTAAAATTTGCTTTTACAGCAACCTCTGCAAGCCTGTTTGGCAATGATGCATAAAATGTGTCATTCGTTCAGTATACTTAGTAGCAGCTACTAGTTATTGTATCTCTACTAACTTTCACTTAAATACTTGTGATAAACGAGAGGCATCGCAAACTTTGACTGTAGGCATAAACATAGCCATTGACATGAACATGCTTTCAAATTTAAACAAAGAAGCTGAACTCTCATTTGAAATTTCAGCTGACCTCAAATTTAAATCCATTAAGTAGAAGGAATGCAAACTGCAATAATATTATGCAAATTTACGAAAATTCATTTAAGATAAGTTTAAATGGATTTTTCACAGTTTTTGCAAATTTTCCGCTGGGAAAACTAACAAACTAATTGCAATGAGCGTTTTGCACGATTTGCGTTTTTGGTATTGAGTTCAGCAAAAAGACAGCAAAAGTTTGCTTGCAGCTACCGTAGGACAGATAGCAGGCAATCAGATTTGTATGCTATTTATTTTTGAGTTTTGAGTTCACTCCAGTCTCCAAGATTTTGTTTATACACTGAAAGCCGTGTTAACACACAGCACAAAACTTCAAAAGTACTATTACCAAATTTCGAATCGAGAGGCGAGAGGCGAGCTGGACGCCTACGATAATATGCCAAGACAACAGCGTGACCAGGAAGTTGGCTGCGAATTGGAGAATGTGGCCATTGTGCTGACACAGTGCCGAACAGAAAACACAAAAGCCGAAAAAAACCTATGACAGACAGTATACCCTTGCAATACCGGACGAACTCACAATACACAATATCGAGAGATTGTTGATCATTGGGTTTTTGGTAATATTGAAAGGTATTTTTGTGTGGCTCAACGGCTTTCCAAAACACATGTGTCGATACAATATACGAGGTACAATAGCAAACATATATAAGACATAGAGGTGGGAGGCCCATTGAAGGGACAAGCCCAGATGGAAAGTGCATTAAATAGACAAAGATAATAATACGATGAGGATTATTTTATAAGCTTAACTAATTTTAACTTCATTAGCATAAGTAAGAAGATAATAAAGAAATCAGAAAACGAAGGCACTATTTAAGATTGTTCGTCTTATATACATAGTAGATAAATTATCAGCGTGAACCCACAATCCATTTAAGTTTTATTTAGGTTATTAGTACCAAAGTAGGAGTACCCAGGTAGTCCGACCCAAGTAGTAGTACCCTAATAGATCCGGTACGCAGACAATTGCATTTATAAATCGTTGCTGAGCTGTTACAAAATATTCACATGATTTACAAAAAAGGGGGCCAAGCGAAATGATTATTTGAATGAACTCGTGTCTTGTGGGGTCTGTGACAATTGCGCAGTTAAACCAATTTAACAATTCAAAAGAATGTTAACACATCCACTGAGCATAATTGTGGGAGAAAAACCGACACTTAAATGTGAACATTATCATTTTATATACTCGTAATACATAAACGCTGCAGTCAATACAAAATTGTATTTGCAAGATGAAATTCGCAGTGTCTCTTCTGTGTGCAAATAGGAGTAAAAGAGAAAAGATTGACGTTATCTGTGTATCTGAAAAATATGTATTTAAAGTGGGAATTTGCAATATACACTGAAATTTATTTCTATTCCAATAAAAAAACGCCGCTGTTCTAACTTTATTTATTTTTCATCATCTCGCGGGATTTGAAAGGTCAGCTTATGCATAATTTTTTGGCAAATTGCTAAACATAAAATTTTATGGGTGTGTCCGACAATTCATATAAATTGAAAATATATATATATATAACAGTATATATATTAATATATGTGTGTGTGTGCATAAATATGCAATATAAGTAATATATAACTAAGGCAGCGGATATTAAATATCGAAAGCAAATTGAAAATAATAAAATATGTGAAAAATAACCGAATTATAACCTTCAAAGCACAATCTAATTTTGATATTAAAATACTAATAAGCACGCCAATTCAAAATATGAAATATTCGCAAATAGTCAAGAAGTACAGTCTGTGTTTGAATTTGTTGTTTATTGTTTACTGTCAAAAGTTGGGCACTAATTTAACAACTAATTTGATCAACATTCCATTGAACTGCATGCAAAGACCAAGTATGATCTCAACAGGTGTGCTCGACTATATGATACCCCCTACTTTTTTTTTATAGCTTCTTGTGTAAATGTTAGCAACATGATGAGTTTGCAAATTCATTTAAAAATTTGTACTTATATATTTCCCTTATTGAATGCAATTGCTTAATTTTCATACATTTATTTTATTTTTATTATTTTTTTAATTTTCAGTTAGCAGGGTATCATAAGTGAATTATTAAAGTGAATTGGTGTTAAATGCAAATGTGGTCACCGAGCTGGTTTCGACTACTTATTTCTCATTAATTTGCATATCATACCACATACATTTATATTTATGTACTAAGTCTGTTGAGCAACAATTTGGGCTCTCTTTGTTTTTGTTTAGTGCAAAGCAGTTAGCAACAAACCCAACAATGACAATTGTTAACTCAGTATTTCTGTCGAGTTTTATTCTCAAAACTCTGCTCTTATTTAAATCGAGATAATTCACCTGATTTTATTTTAGATGTGGGGCAAATGATAGTGTCGTCGGGCTGTGTTTTATGTGATTTCACATCACGATGTGTTCTACATACGTGCATGGGAAAAAGCTCATCAATCAAAGAAATACATATATAAAAAATTAATTAAACTGGAAATTACACGAGATTTCCTTCGATCATAAAAAAAGTTCCTTATGATCGCATCGAGGCAGAAAGTAAATCATTGAACTACTAATTACAATAAATAAATTGGCTGTCTTGGGAGCTAAATGGCGAAAATGGAGAATGTAGATTGGTCTTGGCTACGTCTAAGCTCACATTCCAAAAATTATATGCGATTTGGAAAACCGGTCTCAATCAATGCATAGGCCTAGGCGAAAGAGGAATCATGGTATAGTATGTCTAGACATCTAGACTATCTAGCTAAGTACAACGAGTTTACTACACATACTTGTGGTATAATATATGTATGTGCACACACACGTGCACACATACACACGGTGCTTGGGCAACCGGGCTGCGTGCGAACCTGTTGCGAATCATATACTACAGGCTAGGCTAAAAAAAATTAAAATGGAAATGGCAACAGAAATACAGAAAACCGCAGCGAACGAAAGTGCTTCTGGCGCTGCTGCTGCTGCTGCTGCTGGTGGCAAGTGAGCCAGCTGCAAACTAGACAGCCAAGTTGCCCGATCGCGTTGGCCAGTTGGCGATGCTATTGCCGTTATTTATGTATGACCTAAATTGATTTGTGCACAGGCCAAACCTGGCTAACTGGAGCATTCGTTCAACTGGACCGATTCGAATACAGGTGCTTCCTGCTCACGAACTCAATTGCGATGCATTTGATGTATTCATTTCTTGTTTTTATATTTTCCCTGCTCGTTGCAAAATAGCAAAACAAGTACAACTAAGTATTGTTTAATATATATACCGACTGGTTATATATATTTGGTTTTTCTATGGCACTCGTAGTGTTGTCCCCACGTCCGTACACATTTTTTTATTGCATTTTGTTTTTTTTTGGTGAGCTGGTGTGTGTGTCAGAACGGTTAGTACGTGACGCTGCCTGCGGCATTTGGGTCAAAATATTGGTCTTAGTTTTCAACTCGTTTGAGCACAACTATTTCATTGGATTTCGCAAGCTGGTTTTACCGATTGACAACCAGAAATTCCTAAATATAAAACGATAAATTAGCCACTTCCAGATGGAATAGGAAGCGTAAGCATATCTTTTAATAAAACACTTATGGTAATTTTAAATAGCTCGTCTTATGCATATTTAAAAAAGAATATATATATAATATAAATAACAAATAAATAGGGTTAAGAAACATACAAGGAAATATATTTACGCTTAAAGTAATACGAAATAGCTCTTTAAATTATGTGTGTGATAATTAAAAAAATAATTTTTAAATTTTAAAAATGATTTTTAATGGCTTTATAAATAGAAAATTTAACTAATAAGATATAATCCTTTAGGTTAAGATAAAAATACTAAACAAATTACTTAATGTCTTATTTTATACATTTTCGTATAGAAAATATAGACGTATAATAAGTGAAATTTAATCGGATTCTTACAAGAAATTCAGTTTTATTTACTTAACTGATTGAGATATAAGAACCAGTACCAGTAAATTTAAAAAATACATATAAGTATGGTCTGATCGAATAGTTTCTATATAGTTGGTTTCTATAGCGTTAACCAGCTGGCTTGCAAACTGACAGCAGCTCAATGTCATATCATATCGAAAAATCGCATTCCTGTAAACCAGAACGTAGTTATTGGTTAGTACCTCTTAATTGGACATGACATATCACTTGGGCAAAACGTTATAATTAGTGGCAGTCCGGTCCAGTTGGACAGCTTTTAAATGATCTGCTTCTGACGTGGACTGCCTGAAGGTGCAATAAACAGTCTGCAAGCCAAGATTATCGAGTATGGGTAATAATTTTGCTTTGATTGCCGACACGCAATGCAAATGACGAAAACAGCGAATAGCAATTACCAAATATGCTGTATTTGGTATTGGCCATTATCGATTGCCATATTTTTTTCTTATACTTGCGCTTATTACCAATTTTGACAGGCGCACTCCCATTTCTGCTGACTCAGCTGGCTATAAGCATTTTGAAATTATGGAAAATTACAAAAGTTTTCACCCGGTCAGCTGGAGTATATATAATTTTCCCTCTCACATAATCACAGGCACTGTGCGCCCAAAAGAAAATGCTTTCAAAATAATAATAAAAATTATTTCGAGGACGCTGGCAAGACGCGTGCCGTATCGAAGATCCGTATGCAGGTCTATTATAATGGCAAATTGCGAAGTTCAATAGTTTCCGCATTACAACAATAAAAAACCACGAAATTTGATTTGTAAAATTTATATTAGTCACGGGTTTTACCCAGAAACCCAAATTGGTCGTACGAAAAATTAATAAATAAAAGAGATATATATGCATATTTATATTTGTTACATAAGATTATTATTATAAGCTTATCCCCTTTTTGAATTCGTTTTTTTTTTTGTTTAGCTATTGAATCTTTAATGTGTACATATATATTGAATGTTTAAAAAACCATAACATCTACATATTCGTTAACAATTTTTAAAAATCAACTTCTAATTATTTTTATAGTTTATTGATAAATTTTTGCATGAAATTATTTAATTAAGCGCTTTAAACTATCTTTTGATTCTTTGTTTCTTCTTGATTTAGAATGAATCTATATACGGCAAGGAGGGGGTTGTAAAAAGAGTTTTATGTTTATATTAGTAAAGCATTGTTGAGAGATTTTTAACAGAAATACCTTAAAAGGTATATGTGGGCTACTAATAAGCAGTTCACAGGAATTAACCATAAATAGAAGCTAGTAGAGTGAAAGGTAAAGATAAAGTTATGTTGAGCATATAGTAACATGTTTATAAATACCGCTTATGAACAAGAAAAAGAAATCTGGCGCTTTCTTTAGACCAAATCTAATAATGATATGACCACGGCACAAAAGATCACTCATTTCCCTTTCACTTCATAATGTGTGTGCGTGTGTGTCGAATGTGTGTAACGAGTACCTTATAAGTACCTTAAATATACACGTATACATATTTATATATGTGTATAAATTTGTGTATATGATTATGCATTTGTAACAGTAAATAACGCACAAATACGCAAGTTAAATAAGTAGGAACATGGACGTGTAAAAATACAATTTACACACACGCTAGCCAATTAAATACAAATACAAGCCAACTTTTGGCTAAAGTGGAAAAAGCATCTAACAATTGTGAAATCTGCAGTGACTTGGCCGCATCAACAGTAACAGCAACAGCAACAGCAAAAGCAAAATCACCAATAACAACAACAACAACAACAATAAGATCAACAACAGCAACATCAACATGAAAATGAAATTAAATGCTCATAAAAAGCAAACGCAATGAGACCGTAACAATTTTTTGCCTCTCTTTCTCTCCGCCAGCCTCGTCTGCGTCGTGGTTCGTCATAACTGGCAGCGATTCTTTGGAAGGGCGGGAACCGAAATGAATCGAAACTGTTAGCCGGCTAATAAGTTGTATTTTTGCTGATTAAAGCTGGTTTTTTAACCTGCGGTCTTTTGTTGCATTAAATCACTGTTCGCTCGTGCGTCTCGAAATGCCACAAGTGCAAAAACACAAAGTGTCTGCCAGCCGAATCGAAGCTAATTCATTTTGTGAACTTAACCCCAACCCCGAAATAATATGTATGCAAAATGCTGCAATTCATTGAGATCTTCATCAAACGATCTATGCTGATTTTTATGCGCATCATTTTTAATTAGTTGTCAGTCTTTTGTTATATTTTGATTATTAGAATGTCAATGCGAGTGTTTGCTATTTTGATGCCTCAAGTTGATGCAGTCGTCTGACATTTTCACATACTCATAATTAACGGTTACTGTCTGGGGTTTGTTGTCTTGCTGCATGCAACATTTATTGTTGTTGCTGTTGCAGTTTTTTTTTTTCATTGTCTCAACCTCCGTTTCAGTTTCAGTTTCAGCTTCAGCCGTTATCTCGCTCTCCTTTCGCTTTCCATCTCACTCGCTCACTCCATCACTCTCTCTGTCTCTGTCACTCTCACTCTTGCAGAGCGACTAATTGTCAAGCGTCGGCATCGCCATTGTTATTTTTTGTGTGTATTTCATTTCATTTTCTTGTTTTTCCCCACGTTTTTTCTTCAATCTCTTTCTTGCACATATTTTTTATTTTGATATATCTTTTATTTCGTCGTTGTTTTTGGCGTAATGTTGTGCACGTGAATGGAACACCGGCCACCGGCACGGTACACTGCAGTTGCCAATTTCAGAAAAAAAAAACAATGAGTTGCACTTGCACGCACACACACACACACACATACACACACAGACTCACTCGCTGGCTATAAACAATGCGGAAGACATTTGACCATATTTCTAAAGGTGTTTGGTCACCAATTTAGTGGTATGCCTGCAACAAACATGTGCCTTTGAATTAAATTACTAAATCACTCCGTGCTCATTTATTAAACGTGTTTTTAAACAATAAAATTCAAAAAGTTAAAACTAAATGATATATATTTTAAGGGAGTAATTAAATATAAATTTAAAATGAGTATACAATTAGATAACATTAGTGATAAATAAATAAAAATATAAAAAGCAACATTTATTACAAGTATTGCGGAAACGCAGAAATCACAAATTAGACCAATAAATGATAAGCCGTTGTTAGCTTAGTAATAAGGAAAGCATTATATAAATAAAAGGAGATAATAAATATAAAAATATTTGTGTTAAAATATCCCTTTTGCTGAGAGCTGCAGTTCGCTGTTTATGGCCTACTTTCAGGCATGAACAGAGGGTGGCCCTGAACTTAACTCGTAATGCCCATCCCGTCTAGCTGCACACAAACATATTTTATATTTTATACATATATCTGTGTTTGCTATACGATTTGACAAGTTCGTCTACAAAAGAAATACGAGAAAGAGGCAGACAGACAGACAGTGAGAGATAGATTATAAGAGAGGACAACCATAACAACAATAACGGTCACTAAGAGTCGCACAAATAAAAGAAAAATTGACAAAGCGTCAATTAAATGGCGTCTTTAACTTAAGTGAACACTCCAACTGTGAGCTGGTTATGAGCAACTCATTCATCTCCAAGCATCTCCGAGTGGCATCAATGAATGAGCAAATCGTAAGCCGACTTGTCCAATTTTATAAAATGCTCTCTTGCCCATAAGCAGCTAAATTATTGGCGAAGTTTATTTCATTTTAGGACCCTTCATTTACATCATGTTCAACTTAGCGCATTTAACGCATAAAAGTTAATTCAAGTTGTTTTAATTTGGTTGTCTTCTGATTTCATGTTTTCACATTTGCCAATGATAAAAAATAAAAGAAAAGTTTAAAAAAAAAACAAATTTTGTTGCTTTCTAAGAGCTTGTAAAACTGTAGGTTAAAAATTTCTTGTTCTTCCAACTTTGTATTTGAAATATCTAGGTAAAGCTTTGTACTAAATTTCTGGGTGAAATTCACAGACCATGTTTTCATTTCTGAATCAATCTTAACTTTTATTTATTGAATTTATTTTGCAAGTAATTCTAATAATATAAACGAACAATGATAGTTGCATTAAAACTTCAAATAAAATATTGAATTATTACTTTTGACAATTTTGCACTTGGACTTTACAATATTTATAGCATTATAATATCAATTGTATTATTTGCTTACGAAATTATATGTATATAAGCAAATTCTTTATTAATACACATGCCACATGCCAATAATTCATCTGACCACACCTTACATCTTTATATGTTTTGTTGTATAAGCAAGAGGTCCATCGAGGTCAATTTATGAACATACTTCAAATACTAACCGTCCACCAAAATAAAAAATAAAAAAATCCTCCAGTGTATTATGTAAAGCATTCAATCAAATGTGGTTGTCTCGCAAATGAACAGAAGGTCGTGGCTTTCAATTACCCTACTTATTAAATACATATATACATTATAGAAAGAGATCAGTCAACAAAGTGACGCTGCCCCTTCTAATCACAATGGCAGCCAAAAACATTTACAATTTGGGTTATTTGCATGAATTGGTTTCCAGTAGAATGTAAAATGATCTTTCGATCGAAGCAAATCGAGTCATAAGTCAGCTTGTCTGGTTCTCTTCTTAGTTTGTTTTTCAATTCATTCTTACCTTATGTAATTAATAATACAAATAAAATAATTACAACACATTTTAATTGGTCATGCATCACTGGAAAGTTAACTAGCTGTAATTCAAAAATTAAATAATGACACAACACTTCCACAAAGTAAAATAAATATGGCAAACAAAAAAAAAACGACGACGACATCAACCACATCAAAGAAATAAAAAAAAAGTAATAAAATCGCATATGTTTCATAACTGTAGCTTGTGGAAAGTCGTAAAGGTTTGGTAAGGTAAATCCAGTGAACCGTGCCACACAATTGACTAAGTGCTACATAACTAATATGCCGCACAGTCGCCCACAATGGCAACACCGTCTTCAACTTCACAATGAAAAGCCAAATCGGCGTTTTAGTTATCTCGTTTTCCCATCGTTGAAACTGTGGCTTGGTTCTCCGGTTTCCTTTTTATTTTACACAGTATTCATTTTTTAATATTCTTAATTTAGTACATAATTTAAAATAATTTCATAATTAAATTAATGAACAATACTTGAATTTAAGCCACGAGTGAAACCATTTATTTTACTTAAAATTTAGCAACGGATGGCTTATATTTCATATAATTAAAATTAAAGTAATTTTATACATTGGAGAAATACATAAATTCAAATACGAAAATTAAATTTAGCAAAGTCAAATAGCAAAATAATTGAAACTTATTTTGAAATTCGAATTGTCAATTTTTAATGTCTAATTAGTACGAACATCATTTATTCGGATCGTTTAGGAAATAAATGAAAACGTGGGAAGGAAAACTCACACGAAGTACATTAAAAGTTACGTAGCATTGAAACCCATTCATATTAAAAGGATTATAACTGTAAACTAAAACGTAAAATCGGTTGATCTGAACCTTGGCCCACGTTTTTTTGGCTACGTGACTATTATCATCTAGACCATTTGGCAAATGCTACGAGGTGGGCGTGAATAGGGCGCTACGCTCACAATGGGCGTTTTAAACATGACTCATGCACCTTCTATTCACAAAAAAATAAAAAAAAAAATAGGAAAAAATGAAATATTTGAGTGCTACACATTTTTGTGTGAGCAAGGTTTTTTGGCAGCGTTCAAAGTGAAAGTTCGCTTGGGCAGTCGACTCTGATGCCGAGAAACAAGCCCGAAACAATTCAAATGGGCGCCAGCAAACAAAAGTTATTGCGACCTTGCTACAGAGCAACCCTAGCAATAGCAAGTATGAACATTTAAAAGGAGTAACAGTTATCGTTATAATAATAACAATAATGTTAATAAAACTAATAATTGTAATAGCACTGAGACAAATCAAAAAACCAGATTAAAAGCAACACAACCCAGGCCATAGGCAATGATTGCGCAACACCCTACAGACTGACTGGCTAGTTGTCTATCTATCTGGCTGGCTGACTAGCTGGTTGACTGGCTGTCTATTTACCTGACTAGCAGCATTGCGAGCACTGCGAAAATAATTAAATTACGACCGCACATCCTATGCCGCCTATCGGCTGGAACGTGAGCGCATTTCATACGACGGAAAATTGCCAGGTGATCATAACCCCAGCTGGAAAATAACTAGTTAATAACTGCGAAAATGTGACACCCCTACTAATACTAATCTAACCCAAACAAACCGTGCCTAATGAACACTTAACCCCTGTACGAGATAATAACTGACAAGAAACGAAAAAAATGCCAAAAATGGATTGAATATCTGATTAACTTTCACTTTGATCGTTTACAAATCTATTAAGATTTATGGGCGTCCCACAAGCCCACGCTATATTTTGTTGCGCTTGAATGTCCGGCTTGAATGTTGCAATTGTTGCCACTCACAATGAGAAGTGTATTTAAATGTAAGGCACTGAGCCATCGAGTAGTGGATATGACAGGGCTGGCCCAGACAGACAGGCAGGCAGGCAGTTAGCGGATACAGCATTTAAGCACTACTTCAACACAATTCTCTCTATTCATTTTACTTTTTCACACTCTTCACTCATGTTTCCGACTGCGAATATGAAAATGAAATGCGAAACGGATACACCAAGTACTTTCCACACTAGTTACCACTGCTAGCCACAGCAAGAGTTACAGTCAAAAAAATAAAAATAATGACACAACGATAAAAACATAAACAATAATTATTTTTAATGTGCTCAAATTAGAGCGTCAACATAAGTTAATTAAGGATGACACATTGTACTTGCAACCAAAATTGTATAAAACAAACTATAAAAGTTGCAAGTTTACAAGTTGACCAACAAATTTATGGTAATAATTATAAAATCAGCAAGTTTGGCTTGAGACATTTCAGTTCAACACAGTTGACTTATTTTATCTAAATTATTTGTATCTGTTATTTATTTGGGCTTAATCGAGACTAAAAAGAAATGTTTTGGGCGTCTGAGAATTTATCAAAGACCCGTTGAATGCAGCTAGCTTAATTAATCCTCTAACAAAACTGCTGAAATAATTTGAGCCGATACTAGTTTTAGCGCACTTCCATAGAGCTTGCTAGCACCTAAAATACCCTGTAGCCGTTCACAACTCTTAAGGATAAAGGTATCAATGAAGTTTTTTTTTTATAAATTTTTTTGCCAATAATATTACACTCAACTCAAATTGAAATTATTGTCGATTAATATTCTTGTATACAAATATCAATTTTGAAAATTCTTTTCTTTTTGCACCACAGTAAATTTCTGGTACAGGGTGTCTTGTAGTCGTATAAAGTATTGCACTCACGACTTGTTTGGCTGTGTTTTTGTGTAATTGATGCAAGTCGGCAAGTTGAGATAATTAATTTATTGCCCCATTGCCTGAGCACACACACAGCTATGGTGCTGGTGCTGGTGTTGGTGCTGTTTTAGTGTCGCTAATTATCCAACAGTTGAGTTTTTGGTTTCATTGTGAAAGTGAAGCAAAAACCGTTTACAGTTTAACACAACAGTCAACTCGCTAGTAAATCTGATTGCCAACGCATGCATACAGCTATGTGTGTGTGTGTAAGTGTTGCCGGTTTCTGCTGGTTATTGCCACCTGATGGCAACTAGCATCGTCAAATCAGCACAGCTGCAATTGCAACTAGTTAATCAATTGACAGGCGGCTTACAATGCATAAATAGAGCTCGTTATTGCGACCAATAAGCCGAAACATTTAGTTCGCGCACTTGGCTTAGCTTTTTATTGGTAAAATGCCCTTAATGCAAAATACGAATAAATTTTCGATATTATTGGTGAACGCTATCCAAACAACCACTCTCTCTCTCTTTATTGATGGACTTTTTTCACGTGAAATGTTAGGATATATAATATAATAATATAATATAAAGAATACAACAAATGAATAAATTTAAAAAACAAATAAAATTGTTTTTTATATTAAAACTTAATTTAAAAACTCTTGGGTGCTTTTATTACAATAACTGGTTCAACTTTTGAGACATGGTTAGGGGAAACCACATTAAAAAAAAACCCAATCAGACCAAAATAATAATGACAATAGGTAGTTTGAATTAGTTGAGAGACCAAAACCACAAATGCATGGGGTTTTTATCTTTTACATTTAAAAATATATTTTGCACACTTCTTTAAGAAGCAATCTGAGAAAAATCGAAATTTAAAATTCAATAACGATCAGTAAAGGTTTCACAAAATGAAGAAAAAAAGATTGTATTTCATAGCTTTTTAAAATATGGTAACTACATAATTTAAACACTTGCTATGCTTTCTATTTTTCGAAAGTTCTTAATTCTAAATATGGGGCAATACACGTTTTGCATATACATACAATCACATTTGTATTTAACTACTTGCCTGACCAGCGGTTAATAGCAATTTTCACGGTAACAAAGTACATAATCATAAAAAAGTCGATCGCTGCTTGGGTGTTGCTACAAATGTAATCCAAGTCAAGGTTGCCACAACAATCGATTTGTAAACAAATTCCATCAATATACTCTGTATCTGTACCCCCTAACGAGTAAAAGGAATTAATGTTTCACACAAATATAGCACAATTCTTAATTGTAGTCTGGGAACACCATTTTAATTTAATATTAATGTACCAATTATAAACAAATAAATCGTGGGTCAAAGCTTGGCTGAAATACATTTTAAAAACTTAACCGGTTTCATGATTGAGATAAATATCAAATAATAATCAACATTTTGTAATACTTCTTAAAATGTTCACATCAGTTGAGATAATGTACATTTTGTGGCAATATGTGGGTCATGCAACAGTTGTTTTGTTTATTCACCCACGTACCTGCCGCATTTGGCCAATGCCAAAAGCTAAGTAAAACAAAGTTCTGCCTAAAATCAACATTGCATCGAACTCTAGTCAGCTACTTGAGGCCGGAACAGCCATTAAAAGCACAATTTGTACGGCATTGTGACCTTCCATTTAAGAACTTCACACCATTTCGGCACCAAAGTTCTATGTTAATTATGTTCGCGGCACCTGAGAATTCTGGTAATGTTTTTAATCCAAATTTGGCAATATATGCATACTTGTAATTATTTATTCCATTCCATACCATTCCCTGGCTATTGCTAATTTGCACATTTATATATGTCCACACATAATATAAATGCGGCTTGTTAACGATGGCTTAAATTAATTCAGTCTATGTACTCTGTTTTTTCGGAACTAGAGTGTATATACGCCTTAGACTTTCGACACAAAAATCACCAACAAATTTGTACAAATTAAAACTAATTATGTGTATTTTATATAACCAACATAAACCAAAGTTTTCTATGAACAAAATAATGGGCAGTCGTGTTGGTCCAAGGTCAACGTTCTTACTTTCCTATATACTGAATGCAGAGTAAAAATAGTGAATATGCATGTTTACATTTGAAAAGATCTATCGAAATCGAAATACCATATTATCTGCTTACAGTAAAAGATTTCGAGTTAGGAATTATTACTTGATTTTGTTGTATAGTTGTACAATACTTAAATTTCTTTTGTGAACAACTGATAGTGCATTACTGATTACACAACACAATTAGTCAGTTTAATGGGTGCAGCTACGAAATTGAAAGGCCACAAACACAAGCTCTTAAAAACCAAAGAGACTGACAAAATTCTTCACGTTGACAACTGTAAATGGCCAACAGCTGGTCAAGCAAGTAAAAAGCGTGGGACAGATTTGCAGTAATTTATCTTTTTCAATGTATCAATTGGACATGCTCAACAAACTTTGCTTTCGTGCAATGCATGTAAAAGGCGATTATATGTAAATAGACTGACACAATACCCAAGCGAGCCAGTCATTTAGCAAATGATCCGGGTCTAAGTACCAAGATAGAAAAAAATAAAAAATTTAATAAATGACCCAGATAATAGTTGTGATGCTATTTAAATAATTACAAACCTAATAATTAAATATTATGAGGGTTTTGCAAAGCATAAAAGGTTTCTGTTTTCTTATAAATCTTAAATCCAGAGTACTTACAACCAAACAATTGATTCATTACTAAAAATGCGAGCAACGTACGAAATAAGCAAGTTCGTGTCCTCAATCTTTTGTTTTTCATCCATATGCCATTCCATTAAGTGATAGTGCTTTCCCAAGGTGAGCCAATGGGTGTGGACAATAGAACTAGGACAGTAAAAATTGCAAGCAATGCATTTTAATTGATTATAATGCAAATTTCTCTTTCTTTTTTTTGTTGTTGTACTTCTTGAAGTTGCCACTTTATTCATACTGAATATATTTTATGTATGCAAACATACGTGTGCGAAATAAACGTTAATAAATTTGTCTGAGAAAATTACACATAAATAAACACAATTCTAAAGCCGTAAAATAAAATAATAATAATAATAATAATAAAAAAAAACAATAAAATGGAAATCACAAGCTCTTATTGTCATTAACAAAAAATAAAAATTAAATCTTTTTGCCAATGGCTGTGTTTGTGCTGCTAGTCTGAGCAAATACAAGATTTTTGCACTTAATTAGTTACTCGCAACGCGCACCTTTGGCGGCATTGCGTCATCGTTTGAGCTGATTGAACTCTTGCGATTGCATAAAGCCAAACACAACGAAAAAAGAGTAACAACAATGCAAAGTACGTACATACATTCATATAGACGGTAACTGAAACTGTGGCCAATTTGCACTTAATTTAAAACGTAGTTGCGCACGATCTTTATGAAGTATTGGTGCCCCAGACCGAGTTTTTGAACAAATTAATTGAAAAGCTCCAAGTTCAGAAATGAACAAAACACAATAAAAAAAAAAAACAACGAACGAAATAAATATTTACAAATTTGGTTTTTATTGTGTTTTTGTCTTGTTTTGTTTGCAGGCAAACAGCCGGATCAAACATCGGCTGGCTCCTACTGGCAACAGCACGTGGCCACACCCAGCAGCTCGACGCCCTTCGACTCGCCCTTCTTTTCGGCGACGCATGGCCTTGTCCAGACGCACCCTTCACTGGCCGGCGGCATTCCCCGCCCACCGGTTCCTTTGAATAGCAACAGCCTAGGCAGCGGATCACCACCCGCATCCGTCAATCCATCTCTAACCGCTGGCAGCGGCTATTTGAATTCACGCGGCAGTCTGCCCAGCTCGGCGCGCTACCCACCCAAGATTAGCGGCACCGTTGTCAATCCCAATCCCAAATCTCCCTTCCGCCATTTGGATTTCTCTACAAGCGCCACAGCTGAACTCCGTCGCAATCCAGCACTGTCAGCACCTGATGAGTGCGCACGTGCCTGCCGTGAAGGAGAGCCGCCCAGGATATGCTACTATCACTTTACCCTAGAGTACTACACAGTTCTGGGAGCGTAAGTACAACTTCCCAATAAAATAAGAAAATATAAATTTTGATAATTAAACATTTATTTAAGTCAGAAAAGTCAAGTAAATTATTTTGATCGTGCACAAAAAATTAAAATAATCCTATTCAAACAGTACTCATTCGGAAATGAAAAATAAAATACGTATTTTAAAATAGACTTCAATTAATGAGCTTATAAATAGCCAGACAAGTTAAGTCAATAAATGTGTTAAAAAAAAACAGCTTATAAACTGTTTTAGTTTTCAATCTGGTTTTATGTCCTAATAGGCAAAATATGTCGGAACTGTAGACTGGCCTGCTTGAACTGGCCAAACATATTTTTTTATATTTAATTCAGTTTTTATCTGGCACAAAAATAAAATGATATAATTTAAACACTCATTCGGAATTTAAAAAAAATTAAAATATTTTATGACTTAAATTAGTGAGTTTTTTTTTAAATTTAGTTTTATGTCCTAATAAATATAAGAATCCAAAACAAAGCTATCATATTTAATGATAGATATTTTAGATTTGATCTTTATTTCCTTTTCAGCTCGAATTTTTATATCTTTGTACATAAAAATTTTAGTTAAAAAAAACGAAAAATCAGAAATACGACTCCAATAAGCACATGCAAAAGTATGTGAATAAAATATGAAAGTCTGATGATCGCCTGAGTGACAGATCACAAACCAGAAATCCAAGCATATATCGCATAAATCGGCAAACCAAAGTCCCTGCTTTAAAAGAGTTTGGGAGTCATTCACACGTAAAAGACAGTACAAAGTGAGAAAATGTCATCGCATGAAAATTAAAACAAAGAAAAATATACTACTTCCATAAATACAATTAAAAATCCAAGTCAATTTAAAGTATCAGGAAGTAGTCATTTTCACACCACCAAAAAAAAAGAATTAAAAAACGCTGTCACCGCGTCGTCGAGGCACTGAATAAATCTGCAGATAATTTTTATATATATTTATATATATATTTATACATTCATACATATAATTCCCATGCCATAAGCATCGTATTTCCTTGATTAAAATAATCCAAGTGTCAAACACTTTGCTACACATAATCAAACTGGCGACAAGTTTTCATTAATTTTCTTATATAACTATGTAGTCTGGTTGGAAACAAAAACCAGGAAGCACACGGATTATATTTAATTATGGTTAACTATCAAGTGGGTAGAATAAAAAATTAATTATTTCGCTAAAGGATCATAAAGAGTTTTAGCTTTGTTATTAAACGCAATTATTATTCGATTAGAATATATTACTCACAAGAAGAGGAAATGTAGGTATTCTCAATGTTGCCACATTTAAGCCGATATTTTATTAAGCCCCATAAAGTAAAATATATGTGTTTTTATGTTATAAAATATTTTTTATTAAGTCTCATCGAGTCAATAAATTCAAAGGCCACTAATTAAGTTGTTATCAATTGCCAAATAATTTATCTTATAGGTAAATTAGTATAATTAAAAATTCACTAACATTATTATTTTTACAGTGCCTGCCAAGTGTGCACACCAAATGCAACCAACACCGTTTGGAGTCACTGTCAGTGCGTTTTGGCCGATGGCGTTGAGCGTGGCATATTGACAGCGAATCGAATGATTCCGGGACCGAGCATTCAGGTGTGCGAGAACGACAAGGTCGTCATCGATGTGGAGAACCACATGGAGGGCATGGAGGTGACCATTCACTGGCACGGAATTTTCCAACGTGGCTCACAGTACTACGATGGTGTGCCCTTCGTCACCCAGTGCCCCATTCAGCAGGGCAACACCTTCCGCTACCAATGGACGGGCAACGCCGGCACTCATTTCTGGCATGCGCATACGGGTCTGCAGAAACTGGACGGACTGTACGGCAGCATTGTGGTGCGACAGCCTCCTTCGCGTGATCCCAACTCTCATTTGTACGACTTCGATTTGACTACCCACATAATGCTGATCAGCGATTGGTTGCATGAGGATGCTGCCGAACGGTATCCCGGTCGTCTGGCCGTTAACACTGGCCAAGATCCCGAGTCCATGTTGATTAATGGCAAAGGTCAGTTCCGTGACCCCAACACCGGCTTCATGACAAACACGCCACTCGAGATATTCACGATTACACCGGGTCGTCGCTATCGTTTCCGCATGATAAATGCCTTCGCCTCTGTATGCCCGGCACAAGTGACGATCGAGGGACATGGCATGACCGTCATTGCTACTGATGGAGAGGCCGTGCATCCTGTGAATGTCAACACAATCATCTCCTTCTCAGGTGCGTTCACATTAACATTAACAGAAACTTCACTCGCAAGAGTAGGCCCTATTTCCTTTAAATAATATAATTTTTAAAGATTAAAAAGCACGATTTTCTGAATATTTTTAAAATATTTATTATAGTATATTCTAAATCACATTGATCTAATTACAGGCGAGCGTTACGATTTCATAATAACTGCCGATCAGCCCGTGGGCGCTTATTGGATCCAGCTGCGTGGTCTAGGTGAGTGCGGAATTCGACGTGCCCAACAATTGGGTATTCTGCGCTATGCTCGAGGTCCTTATCAGCCTGCCTCGGCCCCACCTACATATGATGTCGGCATTCCCCAGGGTGTGGTAAGTTCACATATTCAAAACTCGCATATATTTTCGTTTTTTTTTAGACCCAAGAAGATTCCAGAGCTCAGTAAAACTTATAAACAATCGCTGCTAATTTGTCAACTGTTCTGATATTTAACGATTATCCATTTTTACAAATTCATCATGCCACCAATTTATAGGCATCCACCTAGTATCAACTTCCAAAAAGCAGTATTTTATTATTATTAGATACACAATCAGTTTACTCAATATCTAGTCCCTGCAAGAATATGATATATGATATTAAATTGTTTAGCCTACCTTAAAACATGCCTAGTTTAAATCAGGTCCTTCGATATGTGGACATCCAAAAACGAAACTACAAAAACCTTAAATATAGCTATATTTTTAGAAATATCTTATTATTCAAGAAAATAAAGTGAGAGTTCATAAATTTGGTATATTTCCCTTATCTTGAGTGAGCATAACTCTTATATCATTTTCGTCTTCAACGTAAGTAAATACAATGTATTATGTGAAAATATACATTTTTTTCTGGTGGGATTGTAATATTTTTGTACATATATAAATAAATGCATGAATTTAGCGTTGTGAAAATGCTACGAAAACATCGCGAATAAATTGCATAACTAAATATATTTCTCTATCTTTTTCAAATACCCTTACAAAATATGATCCCAAAAAATCAAAAATAAAACCTACACAAAAATGTAATATTCCACCACCCATGCAAAACGAATGTGGCTTTTCCTGCACATGTATATAAATATGAACACAAATGAACTTATTTTGCATTCCGACGACTGACACTTTACCGAAAACTCAACTATACTAAACTGAAACCAAAACAAAAACAAAAAAATAAAAAAAAAAACCAATCAAAACAAAAGGTCATGAACCCCTTGGACGCGCAATGTAATCGTCAGCGAAACGACGCCATATGTGTAAGTCAATTGAAAAATGCAGTCGATATCGACCGTGGAATCCTTGCTGAGAAACCGGACGTGAAGATTTTCCTACCATTCCGTTTCTTCGTCTACCGCGCTGAGGATCTCTTCCAGCCGAACACCTACAACAGATTCTTGGGTAGGCATCAGCACACCAACACCAATTCGAAGATATTAATAATATATATTTTACTGCAGTGGCTCCTACTGGCGATCATGTGATTTCCCTTATCGATGAGATCTCCTATCTATCAGCGCCAGCCCCACTGACCTCGCAGTACGATGAAATCAATCCTGAGCAGTTCTGTAATGGTGATAATCGTCCAGCCGATTGTGGACCCAATTGTATGTGCACACATAAGATCGACATTCCACTCAATGCCATTGTTGAGGTCGTTTTGGTCGACGAAGGTGAGTTATATAATCATATTATTATATAAAATGCAGCTACATAAAAATAGTTTAATTATGATACTTTTCTATATTATATATTATTTTCTTATATATATATAACACGCATATATTGCAACTCATTTACAGTTCAACAACCCAACTTGTCGCATCCATTCCATTTGCACGGCTACGGTTTTAGTGTGATTGGTATTGGCCGATCGCCCGATTCTTCGGTGAAAAAGATTAATTTGAAGCATGCGTTAGATCTGGATAGACGAGGTCTTCTGCATAGGCAGTACAATCTGCCGCCCACAAAAGATACGATTGCCGTGCCCAACAATGGATATGTAGTGCTGCGCTTCAGAGCTGATAATCCCGGTAAGTAAATGATTTATATTGAGTGTAGTACTTACGTGTACACTTACACTCTGTTCATGTCATTCACAGGTTTCTGGCTCTTCCACTGTCATTTCCTATTCCACATTGTGATCGGTATGAATTTGATACTGCAAGTCGGAACAAATGCCGATCTGCCGCCTGTGCCACCAGGTTTTCCGACTTGTGGCGATCACACTCCACCCATACCCATTAATTAAGCTAGGCCTTTAAATCGTCGACTAGAAGAAGAAAAACACACACACACACACGCACATACACACACAACAAAAACAACAACAAAAGAAAGACAAAGCGAAAGCCTATATAAGACCATGTCTACTCTGAACGCAACAGTTTGTACAAAGTTTTAAAGACACAGCACAATAAGTATGTATGTATGTATTTGTTGTAATATATATAAACCCCAAAATGCACAAGAGAATCCTTGCCAACGAGAACAACAACGATATCACTGCCTATCTGTATGATATTACTATTTGCCCCTGCCCCTATCCGCCCCTATCCGCATAAGCTTGCCTCTTGGGTGCACTTTAGCTTGCATCCCTACCAAAAATTGCCTAAAGC
This sequence comes from Drosophila multiciliata, assembly GCA_037043605.1. NCBI lineage: Eukaryota > Metazoa > Arthropoda > Insecta > Diptera > Drosophilidae > Drosophila > Drosophila multiciliata. Next base: position 4,676,376 of record JBAMBF010000589.1, read on the forward strand.
AATACAAGTCCCTTACTTCCTTCCCCGAAGCACTTCCTAAGAGCAAAAGCGGTAAACTGTTATTTTGTATAAATATGTAAAAAAAAAAAAGAAGAAAAACATCTCTGATATTTGGTGCAGCCATATTATTATTTCCAGCAGCTTTGGACATAAATATACCTTATGTTTTTATTGTTATCGACTTAAACAATTAAACTGTGACAATCCGTTTCTGCAACACTTTCTCGCCCTTCTATCCTGAAACTTGGACTCAGTTTTTGTAATATGCATATGTGTACGCATGTATATATATAAATAAACAACAATACAATATGTATGTATATATTTAAACTAATGTGTATAGGACCAATAAAATCCACGCTGGTGCCTAGTTTTTATGCAAAAGCTTCAACTTGTACCAATGGTTTTGAATCTGTATAAAGTTTGCCTTTGCGTAAGTTTTACATATAAATACATGTAAATCAATCAATTAAATGAATATAAATCAATAAATAATTATTAATGTACATAAAATGTAAAAACAAAAAAACAATTCAAATATGTATAATGCTTAAACTACTTACTTATGTAATATGCCTAGGGTTATTAAATGAAATATACTCTGATTGGCTTGTCACAGTCATATTTAATAACTGCAAATTAAGCAAAATCATAAACAGAATATGTATGCCAGACACGAAACTTGTAAATTTCCAAAATATATTTTGCAATCTATATATACTCTATATATATATACATATCTATATATATATTCATATATATAAACTGGATAATCTAGAGATTTGTAAAGATTAAATGTTAATCATGAAAAAACGCAACCCAATTAACTGCCGTTAAATTTATATTTATTTCTTAAATAAATTTTAATAAAATATGAAAAATGAAAATATTGCACAATCTCTTTTCAAATGCAATAGATGTATATCTTCTGCCTATGAATTTATCTAATTAATTATTAACAATTTTACAGATTACTCTCAAAAATAAAATTAATCCAATTTAACATTTTTTAATTTACGATTTTGAATGTTTTCACAGATTCTCAACCCGCTAGATGCGATTTGTGATCGTAAACGGACCGATGCTATATGTGTATCCAATTTGAAGAATGCGAAAAAAGTCGATAAGAGCGTTCTGGTCGAGAGGCCCGATGTGAAAATCTTTTTGCCTTTCAGATTTTATGTGTACGATCCAAAAACGCTCTTTATACCAAATACATACAACAGATTTTTGGGTATGTTTTTAAAAAATATTTCAAATTGCTTTACAGTTCTTTATTAACTGCTGTTTAACACATAACACTTAACTTCTTATGTACTTAACTTAACAACCGGGTCAAAACAACAACAAATTGTACGCTACAAAACACACACATGCGTAGTTGTGCCTAGCGGTGACCATCTAACCTCTCTCGTCGATGAAATCTCCTACATATCGCCACCGTCTCCTCCCCTCTCGCAAATCGACGATATTCCGCCCGAGTACTTTTGCAATGGGGACAATCGTCCTCCCAATTGTGGACCCAACTGTGAATGCACACACATGATCGATATACCACTCGGAGCCATTGTTGAGGTCGTTCTCGTGGATGAAGTGCAGCAGGTGAACATCAGTCATCCGTTCCATTTGCATGGGACGGCATTCTACGTCGTCGGACTGGGACGATCACCCGATAACTCGATCAAGAAAATTAATCTAAAACACGCCCTGGAACTGGACCGCATGGGAATGTTGGAGCGAGATTTCTCCAAGCCACCGCTGAAGGATACAATTGCGGTGCCCAACAATGGATATGTTGTGATGCGATTTCGAGCCGATAATCCCGGCTACTGGCTCTTTCACTGTCATTTCCTTTTCCATATTGTCATCGGCATGAATCTGGTCCTCCACATCGGCACACAAGCCGACCTGCCGCCAGTGCCGCCCCGCTTCCCCACTTGTGGAGATCACGTACCTCCCGTTTCCTGGTACTAAGTAGTATACTTTATTTCTGTATCTCTGCATTGACCAATAACAATGTGCTGTTTCCTCGACTACTACTGTTACAGCTTCATTTATTTATTAGCCTTCACGCTTTAGCTTTACGTATAACATATTAATCCTATTCATATATTAGAAATGTGCAATAATATGGGCGTGGCCAGAGTTTTAAGGGGTACAAAGAATATGAAGCCAAAGGCAATTGAAGTAAATTGTAAATTTAAAGTTAAATGAGATAACTTCATGAAATTTATAAATAATTTATAAAAAAAAACCCATGAGCGAATGACTTAGATTATGATTATTTATTCTATATTTATATTTAGCCAAATGTTTGAATATACTTTTGACAATTGTTTGTTTTGTCCAAATTTCATTTTTCAAATTTAAATTTCCATTGACAAACAGTTTTTCAGTTTTGTTAATTTCAATTGCGAAGCTATTTCTTTACACCCCTGGCCAAGATCTTGAGCTCGCCCATGTGAAGTAGCCCAAAATATATCGATTTTAATCGAAATTAATTGAATTGAATTGAATGGAGTGGTGATATCGCCTGACATTGGGCATAGGTGTATTTATGTTTATGTTTATTTATATGTTAATGATAATGCTTATATTTACGTTGAAGTTTGCATTGTGCGCATGTTATTAGCTTAAGTGAGTAAACTTTGAATGTTTATAATAAAGTACCGATGTGAAAAACTTTACTAAGGCCAGTGTCACATCAAATGATCCCAAGCAGTCAAAGTACTAATTTGTTCATTCATATAGTCGCCTCAGATGCGGATCACCTGATTTCCCTGATCGATGAGGTTTCCTACGTAGCCCCGCCATCTCCAATGCTCTCCCAATACGATGAAATCCCGGAGGAGTATTATTGCAATGGTGATAATCGACCAGCGAATTGTGGCGAGAATTGTCAGTGTGTCCACAAGATCGATATACCACTGAATGCGATCGTTGAGGTCGTTCTTGTCGATGAAGTGCAGCAGGTGAACATCAGTCATCCATTCCATTTGCATGGCACGTCGTTTTACGTTATTGGACTGGGTCGCTCGCCAGATACGACTGTCAAGCGAATGAATCTGAAGCATGCTCTGGATCTTGATCAGCGCGGTATGCTGGAGCGTCATTATGTGAAGCCGGCCCTGAAGGACACGGTGGCTGTGCCAAATAATGGATATGCTGTCCTGCGATTTCGTGCCGACAATCCCGGGTTCTGGCTGTTCCACTGCCACTTTCAGTATCACATCGTGATTGGCATGAATTTGGTCTTTCAAATTGGCACGCCCAAGGATCTGCCGCCAGTGCCGCCAAATTTTCCGCGATGTGGTAATCATCAGCCACCCATAACACCTCCCAGTAGTTCATGGTAACGAGATTTAAGGAATTTCTATAAGTAGTAAATAGGCTTTAGCCTTAAGATCTAATATTTATCGTTATGACATTAAGCAATTTTAATTTCAATTTTTTCCTAATCGTTTATTAATAAATAAATAAAATAAATTTTAAATTATTACTTTAATACAGCGATAAATACTACAGAAAGTAGTAAATATTTGTCGACAGTGCTAAAATGATTTAATTTTTTACACTAATAGCTGTAGCTTCTTTAGAATGATTCCTCAAAATATAACAATTATCTGCCTAACTTTGTACTAGAACTTAAGAATAGCAATTTATTTAATATATATATATGTAATATAATAAAATTTGTCGGCGATGCGATATTTGAATTAAACTGCTGTCAAAGCAACAATTATTTTTATTATTCTATAATAATAAAAAATGCTACAAAATAGAACACAAAACAAATACAAAAAATCGTTGATACCGATAATTAAGTTATATTATTAATCCTCCTTCTTTAGGAGCATATTTAATGTGTTTTGCTGTTTTGTGCATCAATCTTTGAAGCGATCGTTCATATGGCAACAAAATGATCCCTGTTCGCTTTAAAGCCGAGAGACTGTTTTGCAAAGAATGTTATTAATTTATCAAATTTAATGTAAAGATCATATAACATTTGCAAAAATAAATAACATTAAATTTTAATAATATTGAGTCGGACATGTAGCTTCCAAATGATTTGCGTACAATTTGACAAAACCTTTACAGATTGTAATATTAGGAAGAATTCTTTCAAACTTGGGCCATCAAGAACTCAAGCACTTGAGTAATTTGGAGCGAAACGTTCATCGATTAGGCTTGGTTATAAATGACAGATAAATTTCCGTTTGCTTAGCGGGCAATATTTTGTTAAGCAGGTTGGCAGGACCGTAGTTAGTGTGATAGCGTTGCCAGAAAACACAAATATAGCATATTAAGTCAAGAAACAAACTGCAATAAATAATACGATAAAATATGGGAAAAACTGAAGGTATGTGCATTATTCTCAGTGATAATAATCGTTTAATCTAAATAAAATCATTTAAGATCGACGCTCAAAGCGAAGCAAACGTCAAAAGCCTGCCAGGTTTGCATCACCCACAGCTGCATCTGCGTCGCCGACAACTGAAAATTGTGATGCAGATTCTGTTGTGGTTGTGGTTGAAACCAACGTTGAGTCACTCAGCAACACAGCAGCAGTTGACCAAATGGCATCACCATCCGGGCACAGTGGAAAGACAAACGAATTGACCGGTTTAAGGACACGACCCGCATCCAGCACAAAGGGGGGATTAGCGTCAACGACTTCGCCAAGCAGTGCCGGCAAGAAGGCGCCTTCGAGGAAACGTCGCAACACAGACACGTCCAGCGATGAGGAGCGTTGGTTGAATGCCATCGAAACTGGCAAACTGGAGGATGTCGATGATGAGATGAAGAAAATCAAGGATCCCAAGCTAATGACAGCGCGCCAGCGAGCGATGTATGAACGAACGCAGGACACGGAGCCGGCGCTAGCGGGATTTGTGGAGGAACTAATCGCCCTGCCAAGCGGGTACAGAGAGAAGGAGAAACCACAAACGGCCGAGGAGATTCAGAAGGCGGCCCTCAAGTCGCAGAAGCGCAAACAACAAGCCGACGAGCGGCGCGAGAAGGACAAGCAGAAGACCATGGAGCGTCTGCTCAAAAAGCAGGAAACGGGCAAACACCGTTCGGCAGCAGCTCGGAATAGGCTCAATCAGAAAAATACCCGGCCCGCCCTCACCTACATGAATACACACGATGGGAGCTACATTCTGATGCCACCTGGACACGAATTCCCATTGCAGGCACAATCGGCAATTAAGGCGCCGCCGATACAATTGTGCGGCGTTGTCGGCTGTGGCAACCGCAAGATCTACAGTTGCTCCAAAACAAATATTCCCCTATGTAGTCTAGCCTGTTACAAGAAAAATCTAGCTGTTGTCTAGCAAGGATTTGGTCAAATAAATAAATATGTGATTTTATAATTATTATTGGAGCCAGAATTATGTTTGATGCAGTTCAAATAATAAAGCGATTTTATTGATTCATTAGGAAACTGTTAATAATCTCCTGCTGTTCCGATTCGATGCGTTGCAAATACTGATATTCGCTCTTCATGCGCTCGAGTTCGACGGTCTGCTCGAGGATCTGGCTCTGGTAGACTTGCTGCTCCGTCTGGCGTTGCTTGGCCATTGTCTTTAGTTGGTTCTGGGTGCCGATTGCACGCAGTTTCTCACTCTCAACATCCTTTGCGAAATTCGCCGAGATTTTGTAAAAGTCCTCGCCGAACTTCTTGAAAACCTGCAAGTTGCGTGAGTATTCCAGACACTCCTGCCGCAGCTCGATCGTCTGATTGGCAATTTGGGGATCTTGGACACGCAATCTATAGATTTCATCAATATAGAGTCCGGCCTTCTGTAGTTCTTCCATTTCAAATAGTTTTTCCCTTTTGTTGATAGCTTTCCATTTTGTTGCCATGGTTGCCGAAACCAACCCTTAAAGCAAACGCGGATTTAACTATTAAAGTGATTTACGTGTATTTTATGCGATATTTGAAGGATCAACTGTAACTAATATATCTAGCGTTATAAATTTTGTCCATTGAGCTCTTTAATCGCTTAACAACTGTATTTATTTGCCTACATATACAGATACATTTATATATATAGAAAGTGATATATATTTAATATATTTATACTTGTATCTAGATTGGCCTGCTTTAAATATATATTAAATATCTAATACTTTAGCCCTTCGCCTGGGCTTATTGGGGGATTACAAATATAAAGCAAAGCTTATGAGGCTTTAATAATATCCAAATTAGTCCGACTGTTTTTGCATGTTTCTTTGTTTCAGCAAATCTCGGCAGGTGTTTTTATGGTATGCTTTAACTATATAAATATAGAGTTTTAGTTGCGATACTTGCGCCAAGCACCTGGGTCAGGCGAACCAGCAATGGCTGAAAGCACCGCAATTTTGCCATCAAATCTGTGGTAATTCAATCTTGGGCATAAGTCAAGTGGGATTATTCCGCTTGTTCGAGCGCAGCCGGGCGAGTCCAGTCCGCTCCTCCTCCTCGTCGCTGGTATACTGATGCATGCTGGCGCCACTTACGCCGCCGGCGCGCACGGATGAGGTTGCCTGCAGCAACTCCTGATCGGGTGCATTGCGATTTTCGTAGAGCAGCACCTGCAGTGTCTCCTCATAGATGCGTGCCTCGGGAAACTCCACTTTCGTGTGCTTCCGATCAGTAGCGTACACAATCGAGGTGCAGCAGACCTCGGCGACTTTCTTTCCATGCCCGTAGAACGACCAGCAACATATCTCACTCGGCCCAATCACATCCTTAATGAAGAGTAAGCGTTCGTTGAAACGCAACGAGAGCTTATCGAAAAGTTCGATATTCTTTAGCAGATTATCATCCGATGTGCTTGTGTAGGAGTATTTATTGTTCTGTCGCTGCACCACCAAAATCACTGCCGGTTTTGAGGATGAACTAATCAAGAGTTGTTCCTCCTTCTGCGATGTTATCAATGGTATCCGGCATATTGGCTTTGGCTCCTGGTGCGTGTACAAGGCACGCTCGCAAGACATCGCCAGCTCCGTGATGCAGTAGTATTTAGCTTCGGCGAGCAGCTCGGCAATTTCTTTGTTCGTCTCGGGCAGCGGCACAGTGCCATCGCGCAAAAAGTTTAATATGATGCCAAAATGATTGCCACAACGATCGATCAATATCCAACCTGCAAAAGAAAGGGGCGCATATAATTTATAAATAGTTATTTCTTTAATGTCAGTAAACTCCGAAAAATACAGGAAATGACAGATTAAATTAATGAAAAAGAAAATTAAATAAATAACTTAAATTAAAACAATACAAAAATTAGATGTTTTCAAAATATAAACCCAAACAGTGCATTAAATAATTAGCATGAGTTAATTAAGATGCCTAGGCAATGTGGATTGCATTGTAATGTGTTATTTACGAGTCAAGACAAGACGTATAAATTTCAGTTCCTCCTGATAGAAATAGAGGACTCTAAATAAATGATAAAGTGAATTGTTGACATTAAAAAATTTTAAAATAAGTAATATATATCATATCCGAAATATAATATTTTATTTCTTAAGCACGGTAATAATGTTTTTTAATGAAAAAATTAACAATTTGCGCATTCTCAGAACTGCTGAGAATCATCTTTGAATCATCTTTAATGAGTGCAAAGTGAGCTAATTATTTTCCCAGTAAATTTTCACTGGTTAAAAAAGCAAATTTAAAAATGTGTACAAATTTACCACAAAAACCACAAAAAAAACTAATCAAATTAGCTAGCACAAGTCAAAAATGAGTATTATGACATACCTTCTGAGTCGGTTAGGACCTCCATGCGACCGCTGAACATGGCACTGAGCATGGTGTCATTATGCTTGGTCAGAGTGCCAATTGTCGTGTAATACAAGCGACCGCCCACGTTCAGTTTGACATACTGAGAGGCGTGTCCTTTGAGCAGTACTTTCTGATCCCCGGACATCGCGTCGGGCACCTTGGCGTGCAACACAAGTTGTTTGCTGCTGGCTGTGGCTCCTGTCAATTGCACTTTGTCATTGAGCGAGCGACCCAACTCATCAATGATATCAAAGCTGTTCGAAGTTGTTGTTGCTTCTGCTGTTATTGTTGATGCTGCAGCTGTTGTTGTGGTGGCTGTTGTTGGACTTGTGGCTCCAGGTAGTGGTAACACTGCAACTGTTCCGTTATTTGCGTTCGCTGCGTCGACGCCCTTTGGTTTGGAGCCTCTGCAAACGCCTTCTTTTGCGTTGCTTGCGCTCGCCGTCAGCGTTAGCGGATCAATTTTGGCGAATATTTTAATCTCTCAAAGGGAATTATAACAGAATGTTGATTTGCTTTCAATCGTATTTCGCTTACAAACATGCACACAAACGCAGACATTCATACAAACATACCAAAACTATGAGTGTGACTGCAAATGTTATGTTTGCCAAAATGTACTAAATTTGAACAAAACGCCAGAGACGATAAAATACTAATGAAAGTCGTATTTTTCGATTGGTATTGTTGAATTATTATGGTTTTGAAAAACATTTATTTAATTATAAAGGTCAGAAATATTTGGTGATGCTGAGGAACTTACAAATCGTTTCAGTAAAAGTGTAATAAATAACATATATTAAAAAATATATAAATATTTGAGATGTAACTGCTCGTTGCGAATTACGGTGGCTCAAGTAACCAACCAATACTTTCACATCTTTTAGACTTAAATTATTTTCAAATCGAGTAGAAATGTGATGATAATTTAAAATAGATTAATGTGATATATGCTTATTTCCAGAATTTATAGCAAAGGCAATTGTCGTACTTACTGGCTTTTATTTATTAACTCGTCACATTATACATTAAGTTTAAAATATATATGAAAACATCTTTCGGTTGCATGTATGCGAAAAATAAGATATAATCAAAAGTTTATATATTTGTACGTATGTATGCATTATGAATATAAGTATAGTTTACGAAATTGAATGATTTGAGTTGCTGCAAAGTAATAAATGATTTTTGATACATTTGTTAAAAAAAATAGAACAGATTAAAAAAAACCTACATATTTTTTCCACATATATCTAAAATTTAGATGTACACAACAAATTGGTGTTCCGATTATGTGTGCACATGTATTACTAAAATAATTTGGAAATTTGTTTCAATGTTTTTTTTTTTTTGGGGTTTTAGCTCTAAGAGCTCAAGTTCGAGTTGAAATTGGGATCAAAATAGTAAAAAAAACAAAATTTAGATGCACGTTCCATTCATTCTTATGGGTTCAATAATAATATATATATAATTTATGTGGATGATACGACTACGGCTGATTCCTTCCTATCTTCGATCTTCTTCTGATCAATGGCTGGTGATTGTGTGCAGCTGCTGATAGCATCGGTGGATTTCTTGGCATTCGCCCCGTCAGCCGACTCCAAAGAATCGCCTTCGATCTTCAAGCGTTTAGATTTACTAGTATTCTCGGCGCGATTGGTCCCATCTTCATCATTAGCGCCGGCATCTGGCGAGGCGCAACGCTTGAGAGCACTCTGCTCCACATTCGCAGTATCGTTGGCTTGTTTTTGTTGATTTTGGGATGCTTCAAGAAGCGCATCGGCCGTTTCAGCTGGATTCAATGTGGCTGGCAGTTCCTGTAGTTTTTTCTCAAATTTTACAATGACAGCGGTCATGTTGTCGCACCCAGTGCCATCGCCCATCGTATTTGGCGCCAAGCAGTTATCAAATAGCTAAAACAGACAATATATATACATATATATAGATTTGATTGAGTTAATGGTGTTCAATCTGCTTACCTCTTCACAAATGACCGACAACTTCTTTCCCTCGTCAGTCAGACGCAGACGCACAAAGTCGACCACTTCAGCGCTGGACATATAATTCCAGATGCCATCGCAGGCGAGCACCATGAACTCGTCGTCCGGTGTAATGATCAGTTTTTTTATGTCCGGCAGGGCGGAGATCATCTGTGCCTCGGCCGGCAACTCCAAGTTCGTCTTATAGGCATGATCGCCTAGGGCACGCGACAAATTCAGGCCACCATTGACGCGTCCGTCGAGTGTGACACGGCCGCCAGCCTTTACAATGCGTGTCGACTCCTCATCATCCTCGGGCTTGTGATCCAAACTCATCTCGATCGCTTTGCCGTTGCGTGAAATGACACAGCGCGAATCTCCGGCATTGGCCACATACAAGTCCCGACCGTGCAGCAGGCAGACAACTGCTGTGCACCCACTATCCTTGCCCGGCTCCTCAATCATGTTGGCGCAGAAATGATCGTTTGCGAGTTGATCCTCATCGGCATCCTCGCTTGTATTATCATCCTGCAAATGATTTTATATACAATTACTTTATGAATGAGCGTTTAATTATATAAATAATTAACTTACTTCATCGTCGTCGTCGTCGTCGTCGTCATCATCATCATCAACATCGTCGTCGTCATCATCATCGACTTCACCATCTTTCTCCACCTCCATGTCCTCTTCGGAGGAACTTTCAGCGGCAGCAGTTTCTTGGACTTTCACCACAGCATTCTCATCGTAGTCGGCATCATCATCAGTGGAGTCCTCGTCCTGGTTGGCACTTGTTGCCTTTTTCAACTCCTTTTCTGCCTCCTTGCTGGTGGATGAAATGTCAGCTAGCTCTGCTTTGTTGGCTGCAGATTTCTCTTCTACAATGGTGCCATTGGACTTTTTATCGACAGACACATCGCTGGAGCCGGACACAGTTGAATCCTCCGATTCTGCTTTGGCACCACCCTCAACGCCAGTTGTAACGACGGCTTTGGCCTCCGAGGAGGTCACACTACCATTCTGTTCAGTTGTAGTAGTAGCAGCCGTAGCAGGAGCAGCAGAAGTAGGAGCAGTAGTAGGGACGACATTGTTGTTGTTGCTAGCAACTTCTTCTTCGTCCAATTTAGTAGCATGTGTGTTGGAGCAATTGGCGCCTGAGCTGCTGCTGCTGCTGCTACTCACTGCCGACTCATCCTCGGGGGCTCGTTTCACGGTACGAGAGCCACTGGGACCGGGTCCGTCGATCTCTTGGAATGCAGCTGCTGCTGCGGCGGCTGCTGAGGTAGATGAACCGGTTGGTTTGGCTGTTGGATCCATGACTGCCTTATTGACTGCCTCAGCAACAACAGCAGCAGCACGACGACCACGTTGTAGTAGACCACCACCAGCATCAGCAGCTGCGGCAGCGGAGTCTGCACCGAGTAGCGATAGATCGTGTGTTTGGGGCAGTCCCTTGTATTTCTCAAGCACTTCGTTCAATGGCAAATTGCTCTCCTCGTGCAGCTCAGCGAGATCTTCGTCATCGTCCTCCTCCTCATAACCTTCAGCATCCTCATCGACAATATTGTGCTCCCCAGCCAAAATCTTCAATGTGGTTACGACGGTCGGCTCTAGCAGTGTCTTATCGAAGCCCAAAAAGGCATCCTTGAGGGCCTGGTCCAATTTGCCACTTTTGTATGCTTCCAGACTCATGAGAAACTGGGGCAGCTTATCGGCACAGTATTGGGCTACCTCGGCACCGCCGTGGCCATCGTAGACGGCAAAGAACGATGTGATCTTATCAAAGTTCAATATCGAATTGTGTGCATCCTTAAAGACACAACCAAATTAAACAAAATAAGAAAACACAAAGGGAAATATTACCTCTTGGCTGTTGCGCCAGCCTTGCATGGAACTGGCTCCCACGACGAGCAGCTCGCTCTGCTCGTCTGTGGAGGCTTTTTCCGTCTTTGGATGCGACAGATAGGCACCCATTGCTATAGTCTTCTCCTATAGAATCCTCGTTGCGAAAAAATCGATGTTTTTTTAGCCAACGCACGCGCGTGGAAACACTGTTTTCGCGCCACCCGGCAAAAACGTGAAGCCGGAATCAGATTTTTTCTTTTCCTTTATTCTGTTCGAATTACACACACAAAAATGTCGCTTGTTAGTCAATAGTATTTGTTATATTCTTGTTATTTAATTTTCAATAGAGGATTGGCTGAAATGCATTTTTATCGTTGTCTTTTCGTTCGCGTCTCTTTATATATTCATTTTTTCGTTTTTATGTCGTGTGTATCTCTTATGTCGCTTTACAATAACACGCGATTTCACCAATGTTTGATTAAGTTAATTTTTATTTATTGTAATTGCTATAGCTCGTTCTACTTACCCGACTTTGACTATACTTCTGCAATTGATTAGTTGCTCAAGTGATACTTCGCAAAATATCGTCTGTCCTAAAAAAAAAGATTTTTGCACTGCACACACCGACAGTGTGATGAAAAGATGCCGTGGATTATTTAGGTATAATATTCATAGAAAGTCTGGCAGCACCAAAATGCTTTAAGTGTGTCCACTATTCATGAATGTAAAAATATATAATTCCTAAACTCTAAAGGACAATAACTAACAGTTTTGTTACATAAAATTTAGATTTGTGATTTCTGATATAACGAGTATGACCATACTTTTTGTGAGACACAAATTTTGTGCTAAAGTGGCAAGGCTACATTGACGAGTTGAACGCGCGCTACTGATGAGTTGGCATTTCTGGTTGATTAATCGACTGTTAAGGTTTAAAATATGGAGCAACCAAATCCCAAGAGAAAGCGAAAGCAATAAAAAGATTATGTTCATTGGATGAAAGTATATATAAGTAATAGGAAGTTATTTATTTAAATTTATAAAATTTTTATTAGTTTTTGATAAATATGTAATTACATTCATTGTAAATAAAATTGATAATTATAAGAAAATATTATGATTTAAATCGGTTTATTGAAATACCACAAAATACTCAAATAAAGATAAATTCTAAGCGTACACATTTCAGCCCTTTACAATGCCAACTTTACAACTGCAGTTGATTTTGCCTTTGTTTGGTGTTGGCAAATAGAAAGGAAATATGTAGAGCTGAAAATAGCGTCGTCTTTCATAACTTTTTAATTGTTTCAATAAGTTTGTATGCTTGTTGAGCTTGCCAGTGGATGTCGTCAGCCAGAGAATGTACTCCTTTGTCGTTGTCATTCTAAAAGCAATCTTTGCTTAACGCTAAATTATTTTTGCCATATGCGTAATTAGTCATGGCAATAGATTTCGATATGGAATTAACATTATCGAGTTAGCATTATGTGGCGGGAGGTTGGCATTACAATGGATTTTTGTTGTTATTATCTAATTGGTACTGGATACTGTCAAGTATGTTCACTCAGAAAAATAATAAAAAATTGTTTGTAATCCCGGAAATCCAAATTGTATGTATCTACTCCATTTTATTTTTTTGCCATTCGAATATTTTTCAATACTTTAATTCTTAACTTTATCCCAGACTTAACATAAATCCAAATCAGCCTTAATTAAAGTATATAAGAATTATTGTGTATTTTAGAGTGGATTTTCGTCGAGTGTATACTATTTTCCACAATTTTTGGGTAATTTTGAAAGCATACTGGTTCAACAATTGATTAGATAAGACAACACTTTAATGGATTTAATTAAGTTTAACTTGCCTTCGTATTTCGCAATTTTATGAAATAAGTCGAGATCGCATAGTAAGTATCAAGTCATTTACAAGTACACTCAACTACAAAGAGAATAAAAGTGTATGTCTATGGAGTGTTTATAAGTCCGACGATCTATAGCTTAACGGCTTTCAATTTATGCATTAAACATGGGCTTCGAAAGATTTGCAACATGTTGCTTGTGCTTTATACTTATATGACAAAGGCTGCAGGCAATAGCAACAAACACAAAAAACACAAGAAAATATTCCACCTGCACAGTTCTATCAGCTGGAGCGGAGGGTTCGCGTAGGGTGGGTGAGGTGGAAATACACACAGTGCGTGCAAGTGTTATCTGACAGACACACACACATGCACACCCACAAACACATGCACACCCACACTGTATACACAGCAATGCCGTTCGCAGTGTGTTAGCGTATAAAAGCCAAGGCGGCCAAAGGACCTGCGCTCATTCACTTCGGTTAAGTTGTGTGCAAACGTTCGTGCCAATACCTGAAATCGGCTACATTTAGCGACTTCTACCTGTGGCAGCAACAGCAGCCAATAGCCAAGTGTGGTCCATTTTAATTTGATAAATTTCAAGTGTTTGTCCAAAGTGAGTTTTATAATCAAATTTATCTAAAGACAATAACATTTAACTAAAATTTGAGTTGTCTATTCAAAATTGAAAATTATCTGATATAAGCTCGTTTCAATTTAAATTTTGTATCAAAAACGTTTATATGAGTTTCAAAGCAAGTTTTAAGAAGAGTGAATTAATTTTGAAAAAGAAAATAACTTACTTGAATAATTTTTACTTCTATTTGTACACTTTTACGTTTAAAATTGTATGCAATTTAAAATCGCCTTTGAAATAGCTATATAAATTTATACATATACAAAACAAATTAAAGAAAAAATTAACTACCACAAGAATTTGTAGCAATATTTGTGTACTTCTAACAATTTTAATTCAAAAAGATTAATACAAATTAAAAAATATTTAAATTGGCAGTGAAATCGAAGAAATCGAAGACAATTCGGCCCAAGTTGTTGAATAGTAGTTAAATATTAAATTAAGAAATAATACAAATTTATAATCCTATTAGGACATCTTAATGAAATAAAAATCGTATCACAATTTTTTTCGATGTCATATTACGATATCCGACGCAATTTCAAATTGATTGAAGTAAAAAAACACTGGACATGCAGCCAGCCAAATAAATATTTTAATTACCAAAAAAGTTCACTAATCGAAAAAAAATATTTTTAAATTATCTTACAATAGTTATTGTATTATCGTGATAGTTTATTGCGACAAAGTGCAAATCAATTTAAAGATTTCCCTAACCTGAAATTAGCTATGATTTTCCTAAGAATAGGTATAGTAATATAGTAACGATTATTTATTTAAAAAAATTGTGTGAAGAAAATTGAGATCTCCGATCAAAATGGTAGTGGGATGGAAAATCCGCTAGGTTAAGGAATATTATTGTTATTTATATTAACAATACCCACAACGTTCCCTTTATACTGTAAAAAATATCTAAGAATTCACCTCGTTAACAGATAAAACTCTTTGAAAGCATTAAGTGAAATTATTATCATTAATTATTATTAGTTGACCTCAGTAAAAGTAATGAAGTTGCTGATGAAATAAAAGGCTGTCAGCGAGTACTAAAGAAAACTTTTTTTTACCTTCATTGGCTCATAATGAACGCCACATTGTCCCGTATACTTGAGGCCTAAGGGCCTAATGAATAAATATTAACTCATACTCATTAAAGTCCATTGAGCAAAATGGCTGCCTTTCGCGAATAACAAATATGCATTTTTGTTTTTACAAAATGAATGATAAGCATAAAACTTTTTTTCCAGAGTCCAAGCAGCTTCTTTCAATCAATATGAATTACCAGTCAAATAGCTTGAGGCAATCGTGGAGTTGCTCAGAGTTTGTGGTTTTCTCTCTGCCAAGTTTTGCGCAATACTTGCAGTTTCTCCAGTGCCGCAGGTATCAAGTCGCAGTGCTAGTATTTTGTCTCAAATATTAAACAAAACCAGCAGAAAGAAATTCAGTAGAGGTCCATGGAAAAGTGTCCGATTTTACCCACTCCCGTTGCGAATGGAAAAAAAACAGTTGCTCTTTTTTTTATTAATGTGGTTTTAATTCGTCGAACCATCAATTTTAGTCATTCTGAATACCAAGACTTATAGCTAAAAATATATAATAAGCGAATATATTTTTTTCTTTATCTGTAAATAATAGCCACAAATATAGAGAAACATATATGTAACAAAATCAACCACTTTCGAAAATCAAACACTGAATTTGGATGTAATATTTTGTATAGAATTTTGTATTTCTCTGAAGTGTTACTTGTTAACTTCAGTCAATCAAATTTTGCAAATATATCGTTTTCGCATCTGTTATTATCCAGCAGGCGTAATATCAATACACATGAATTGTTTTCTTGATTTAACAAAAAAAAAAAAAAAAATACTGGTTGACTATCACAATAGCGATAGTGTGAAAGCAAATTGAATGCATTTTTCCCCATAAGTCTATGAAAGGACAACATCAGATTTAAATTGCAGCGCTTGACGCCTCCCAAAGGCAGACAAGCGAAGTAAGAAAGACAATATAAAATCCCATCAAGCTAAACACACACATCAAATGTCTCTCCTATTTACATAACCACATATTTATATTTATAGTATAAATACACACACACATACACACACGCATATTTTGTGTGGTAGGGGTATTATTTGTACTCCAATTTCCTATCGCTGTCTATTTAGTTTTTACCCGTCTTGCCAATTTTTTTAGACTTTGCAACTTTTTACCTTTATTCAGTCCAAGGACGCGATGATATTGCTTTTAAAATGGTCAACAAAAACGGAGAATATGTCATATTCTTATTACCAATTATAATACATATTAGAATGATTTCACTTATGGAATGACAAATAATAAATTTTCCCATTATAACATTTCGCTTAAATAATATACAATTATAATTATTAAAATTAAAAAATCGTCTTAGTTAATGTATTTGTCTTTCCACAAACATGCCTGGCTAAGTTCATTTAATGATGTCGCGCACAGAAATTGGAAATGCACATTTAAAGGGGGAAAGCGAGTTCTCGGCTTGACTGAAATCCGTCAAAACTGTGAGATAGAACTTGTAACACGTCAACATCAGTAAAAACTGGCGTTGAGGTCACGTTAAAATCTTAATTGAACTTCAAATTTATTTCAAGAGGGGGTCAAGGGGTGACTGCCCACGTTGCAATGTTGGGCATGGGATAAATCTAAAATTCTATCAAAATAATGTTCATCTTTTTTAGCCTTATTATTTTGGAGCACACGCCAAAATCAGACATCGTGGCTTAATTAAGTCTTCTGGTTTAATAAGTATTCCTACTTAGACCAACTTCACTAAGTTGGGGCCAATAACAAAAGAGGCAGGCCTTGTGATGGCTTTGGCCATCTGCTTTTTCTTGCTGACTTGAAAATTCAAATCAAATTTCGTACGTGTCCAGTTTAAGGACGTCATTCACCTGATTCTGTTCTTCAGACCGCCTTTTGTTAAACGATTGTGGGTTTTGGCAATCAAATCAAAAAGATGCCCTTTATTCTGTGGGGGGTACTTTTGGCTGTTCGTAATAAGGGTATTTACGATACTTGCAAACTCACCGAAAACCATAAATGATGATTTAAAAAACCGTTTGCAAAATACCTTGATCACAATGCCCGCCACAATGCCCAAATACAAAAAAAGGGCGCAAATTTATGATTGCATGCAATTAAATGTGGCCCAGTTACACGTACGTGATAACCATAACGATACTAACCCCAGGTATAAATATATATATATATATAAATATATGTAATCTATCTATCTACCACGCCTAACGAGCAGTGCAGCCAAAAATTGATAAACAAAAAATAAAACACAAATAGAAAAATGTGGTAGTTACAAAAAACCAAAAAACCAGCAACCATCAATTACCAACATTGGAAATTCCAAAAACAATTCCATCATAGATGGCTTACTCAATTGGGTCTATCACTTATCAATAGCTGCTCGTTGGCAGTAGCGGATCGATAGCAGCTAACACGTATTGTTAATCAACAGTTTCGTCATTTTTGGGAGTCCAAGTGAAAGGACGCGATAGATTTGTTCTCGGAAAGCGAGCGTTGAAATCTTTCTAATTCATTTTTATTTTTGGCCAACGAACGCGCGTCAATTACCAAATTACCAAATAGCCAAATAACCCTAATTGCAATTTAGGGCAAGTTAATGCGGCGTTTGTCACCTGGCGGCGTCTATTAAAATTTATTTGTTTGTCTTTGTTCAAACTCAATGTAATACAGCATAATATATCTGCGTGTGTTGTTAGACACACACACACAACTTCATTGTCTCACCGGTCCTTTAGGGTGGTTGGAGGACAGCAGACCAGATTTCTATCTATCCGCAGACTCCCCTTTTTGTGTTCGCAAAGCAGCAAACTTGACAACAGCATCATTTTACTGACAAAGTCGCTATTTGGAGGAAGAAGTAGATGAGCTAGGCGATTTTTAGTATTTTTAAGTATTTCTCATCATAGATTTATTAACTTATTTATTTAAAGAAACCATCAACAGCCCACAATTAGTATGAATAATTAAAAAAAAAAAATATCAAAAATGATAATCAATTAAAAGTGAATGAAAATAGTGTTGACGGTATTAAAGCGCAAATTGGTGCAATATGTTATGCAAGCATTTAAATATTTAACTCTTTAAATATAAGTACAGAATTACGAGAAAGAGAAAATAAATGATCTGAGGTGTATCTGTTGGATCAGCGACGCAAACTAGTTAAAAAACGACAGATCTGGTGATAAAACAAGTAAGAAGAAAACAAGAAGAACAAGAGCATCATAAACCTATAAAAATGTCGGAAATCTAAATGTATCGATACTCGAGAAAGGGAGGCAATTATAGTTTAAATAAAACAAACTTGATCTGCATATACGAGAACATAAATTTCATTTCTAGCTCTTATATTCTCTGAGCCCCGAATATTAATTGCAGACAGAGGGACGACAAACAGATAGAATAAATGATGTGGAAACTGACTGAAAAATATGCTAAGGGCAATATTTTTTTTTGTAGAAGAGTAACTTGGGGTTAAATACAATAATTTATATCGCAATTAAAAAAAACGAGTCCTCAGAACATGGAAATCTTTTAATCAGAATTAGAATTGAACATTTGTAAGTTAAAGATAAAATTTAATTAAATACCAAATGTGGAATAATTTATATACTTTTTAGAAATATCACATTAGTAAATTGAGACTTAAAATATGTAAGATCGTTGCTTAGAATCAGATCTATATTATCTGCATATGTTGGCAGTAGTTCTTTATTGTATTTAAGCTAATTCTGCTTAAAAAAAATTGTGTTAGCTATTAATATGTGTCACGCAAAATGTACTTCCATCTCCCAGGAGAAAGCAGCATGAAAAGCTGACGCAAAAATCCATTTTAAGTAGAACACACAGCGCCACCTTGAATCTAATTACAGCCTAATTACCTGTTTAGCGGTTGCAGTATTTGCAATGCAATTGAATATCTGAAATATAAAAGAAAAGCAACATCAGTAGTAGCAGCCTGCCCACAATATCCTTTGTATCCTTTGTAACCGCACACATCTAACATCGGACTCTGGTTTTGCACTTGGCTACAAATTAGAGTCGAACTGGGAAACGTAAAAAACAACACCTAGCAGGGTGGAGTCAGACAAAACTTGTCCCAAAAGTGCGCACAATTTGCAGAAGCAACAAGCCTTTAGATTGAGGTCAGGACGAGGCGTGGCGTCGCCCCTCAGAGACAAAATCCGCATGCGTTAGTCGTATGAAAAATGAAACACTTATATACACATATTACCCTTAATTTAAAGAGTTCTACCAACAACAATGTGCTGGCATTTTGATCTATTTAGCCAACAATTGTCTGTAATAAATTATTTTGAATTTAGCCCAGGGAAAGAGTAATTTTTATCAGACGTGCGAAAGGCATTTTTTAAACCGACATCCGGCTGTCAACTGAGCAATTGTTTGGATAAAAGCTTATTCATTATGTAAACAAAAGTAACAACAAATCGGAACAACTTATTCTCTGACAAATATGCGTAAAAGCTTTAATTGTTATCCCAAAAAATTAAAAAATAGGAGCATATATTAAGCGATAGGCTCGAGACTTCTTCGTTTTTTTTTTTTTGTTGATTTTCTGGAAAGTAAGTTTTGCAAGAAATGTGAACTTTTAAATTTTTACGTTTGATGGAGTCTTAATTTTACCCATATCGAACTGCTTCTGGTCCAAATAAGAAAACACAGTATTTTCAATGCGCTTATTAAATTTATTATTAGATATTATAATGTGCACAAAGTCTGTTAGTTTTAATGCACCCAACCAGTCGGGCTTGGCCCCTTGCCAACATTGTTCCCGCTCAACCAGGGACCAAGAGCAAGACCCTCCAGACTTGGAACGTGATTGGTGCCGGCAGTAATCGGTGATAGAGCAGCATCCTTAATAATTGTCAGATGGTGAGCCGCTCCAGCATTGCCATTGCGCGTAAACTGGCCAAACTTGGCTGCCTCATGCTCTGTCCTCTGAATCTCGGCGGCGGCTGCATGCGCCGATCTCTGCAGTGCCGAGGCCGCCTCAGCTTCACGAGCAGCGGCAATCCTTTGTTGATATGCCACTGCTGCCTTGGAGGCAGCCAGTCTCTGTTGGGCCAGAACGACAGCGGATGCAGCAGAAGCTGCTTCCGAGCGTTGAATGGCCGCAGCTGCCTCCGATTTGTGGGTAAGAATGGCAGCATGCGTTTCCTTCTCCATGGCGATGCGTTGCTGATTCAGCACATTCTCCTTGGCTGCCTGCATTTGCTGCTGGGCAATGAGGACATTTGCCGATGCCTGCTTGGCAGCTGAGATGGCATTGGCTACTTCATTTGGCGATGGCGAGGACTTAAGAGGATTCTGGCCGCCACTCCACCCTCCACTGCTGCCTGCTCCAAGACTTGCCCAGCCACCAACTGAATTCCAAGGACTGCCAAAGTTACCAGCACTGCTCGTCGTAGCCCAGGGAATGGATGACACATCCACACTGCGCTTTGGCAGTGTCTTCTCACTTTTTGAGGCAGTGCATCCATTAACAGTAATAAATACCAGCACTAGAAGTAGATGCAACATATTTCGGTTGCTGCAACTTTGTCTGTTTGATCGGTTTGTGTACTGCATTTTACTCTAACTGATCTCTTACTGAACTCCTCTCCCAAAGATGCTTTATTATTTATAGCCCTGCTGAATTTCGAATAATGAATGCTGTAAGAGCATCATAATCCATAATCACTCACGTAGGCCATCATGGCCATCGTCAATTTATTGGCCTCCTTTCTCTGTTACAAGTGTCTTAAAGGGAAATGAAAGGCTCTTACCCCCGATTGGCCAGATAATTTCCACAGAAACTAGAGCGATGAAGCGTCACGTCTTTTGTTCAATTGGTCATCGCAACTAAAATACTTATTTTTCAATTGTGCACTTTGAGTCTTATTTATTACGCAAGGTATTATCATAGTTATCTTAGTTATCTAATAAATTAAAAAACTGAAGCGATTGCAAATGTTTGATTGTGGATCCGCTGCCAGTTAAATATAGCATTTAAATCTCGAAATACGACTTTATTTATGTAAAAGTACTAATCCAAAAAAAATCATTTCCACTCCCAACCCTATTATAAAAAAAAATATGGATGTGTCGATATAGGTGTCTAGATCTATGTAGAGAAACTGGACTTAAGTTTGATATTTATCTAAATGTCTAAATATCATCTGGATACTTTCCACTGTAATAACTTAATCAATTTTCTATAGCCACAATATTTGTCTTGACAAGTGTGAAAATAAACAAAAGATAATATTCAACTAAACATAAATCCATTTCATGGGTTACCACTGACACATCCATTTAACAGTAAGGCCAGTAACATTTATTTATACATTATGCATAACATTTTATCGTTAAATGATACATTCACACACACACATGTATACACACTAAAACAGTGGCTACCTTTGTGTGTCAACATTATTAATGTAATAAAAAATGAAATTTAATTATAACGCGAGAGCCACGCAATTTATGAGACTGGGTAAGTGGAATGTGAAAAGTGGGAAAATGGAAAAATATATGGTCGGACATCCGATACCAATTGTGCAGCCCTGTTGCCGAACATTGCGCGACATGCAGCCAACGATTGTAATTACCGTTAATGCACATCGGTTCCTCCGGCTTCCCTGGCTGGAGAAACTCAAATTATGTACTTTCACTCGGATTAATGAATACAAATTGAATAAGACAAGCTTATGCTGGCATTCGGGGGTGGATAATGAAAGGTGTCGCACCCAACTATGTGGGTATTTCTTTACCTTTATTAAGCTGTGACAAGACCACATAATAATTTATGAAATATACAACAAATACATATATTCTATAAAAATACATACTCGTTTTTAAAATCGGACGAAAATGGTATTTGTCAATCATTGGTTTTGTTTGGCTTTTCCCCATCGATGCAAAACATTTTTGACTTTGCATTGCTTTGTTTCGAATGTCTTTTTTATTACATTTAAGTATTACATTATATTTATTTTTACTATCTGTATTTTCCTGTGTAGACTGGTAATAGTAGGAATTAATTTCGGATTTTATGCTATAGAAGAATGACAAAAACAGATAAAACTCGCGAAGAAAAGAGCTACAATGAAATTTAACTCGTATTTTGTATTGTTGGTTATGTGAAAATAAAAGCCACAAGCTGACTCTGATTTTCTAGAAAATATTAAACAAACGCTTGTTTTGTTGAAACCCATACGTTGCAGTTATTTTCAAATCGCGTAAGAAGAATAATGTTTTCTGTAATAAGTTAAAAGCATATCACATTACGGATGCTCTCTCTCCTTTGATGGCCACCTTCTGGGCTCCTCTTACACCTTACCACGACTTACAAGCGTTTTGTTTTATTTTATTGCAGAGCACAAGTCTGCTGACCAGCATGTTGAAGTCGAGGGCATTTCAGACACAGTCGCGCAAATCGTATATAGGCCTTTTATTGCTTGCCTTTTCCGCATATTTGGCTCAAAGCGTTTTGCCAACTACCGCGGAAGTATCTTATCCGGAAAGAGAGCTGCACAAGGACAACGGTGAGTTTGAATGCAGATTATTTTTATTTAATTTACAATACATTGCATAAATATATTTTTTACGCGTTTATTCTTTTTTTTACTTTTGCAGAGTTTCCCAATTTAGTGAAGCGTCCCGCATTCTTTTTGGGCAGTCGATATGGACGCTCGAGCGGCAAATTGGCCACTGGAATCGGAGGTGCCCCCGTTGGCGGTGTGGGCACCTCGAAGACGCGACGCCTAATAATAGTTCCACGGAACGATCGATTCTTCCTCGGCTCGCGATATGGGAAACGTAGCGAGGAATTCCTATCGCCTTACGAGCAGGACAGTCTGGGCTTGGACCTGCCCAAGAGCTCCTCTCTGCATGAGGCAGAGAATGAGGTAGTAAATGACGGCAAGGCCAGCAGTAGGGGAAAAACAACGCCAGTGATGACCATGTCCTGTACTTATACTGGCATCAGTAACTTCTTCCGTTGCACCAATGTGAACACGTAAGATTGACCCCTCCTATGTCTTTACTCATGCTCGTAATTTATAAATTTTGCACACATAAATTTGCTATTACAGAGACGAAGGTGCTCCACTGGATTCCAATAGCATAACCTCAGAGGATGCCAACATCAACAGCAACAGCAACTAAAAAGATGCCACAGCACTGATTGATTGATTGATTGAATGACCAACCTGTTTTACCATATGGATCCCCTTCTGGCAATTAATATCCTTGTTCATTCATCGGCTTATTGATAGTTACTGTTATGTTTTTTTTTGAATGCAACTGGTATTAAAATTTTTAACGGGGCTGGAAAAGTTTTAATACCTACACAAAACACAAATAAGTTTGTAAATATATATCTGGCAGCATACCTATAGTAATACAATTACTTACTTATTATACACACACGTAAACAAATTGTATTAAAATGCTTCAAAATACAGTGCGTACCATAAACCACTTTTGTTTGTAGTAATTAAACTTGGCCCCAGTAAAGCAATTAGCTCTTCTGCTAAGGGATTTCCACTTGCATATATAACTCTCTTCTGCTGCTCCGGGTGCTGACAAAACAATTGTAGATATATGTATTTGTGCATGGAAGAAATTTAATTACAATAGCAAGGCCCGCACTGATAAACAGGTAATGAGCAAAAAGAGCACTTACTAGGTAAATGTTGTTTTCTTAAGAAGCAAATTGTTAAATGGAAAGCAAAAAGAGAAGACGCAACAGAAAATTGTTCCCTTAGCTGGCATTGATTTTAATTGATGCGTACGTATAGCGGTGGATGCCATGTCGCCTCCTATACGGAGGCACGCATCTAAACAGCATTTTAAGCCAGTGGCGAAGTGCTTGCTAATTGTGTTAACGGCATACAGAACCGTTCTCTGGCCTGCGCCCGCATCACAACTTTTTGGCAATCAGGACTCGACAGCGTGGCGATATCTTATCATCAAACAGTTTCTCGTAGCGCACTTCCATAGAGAGTTGCTGCACTGCAGCCAATTCCTGGAGATAGCACAACCGGTCATAGAGCACCACATTCTCGCAGAGTTGCTGGTCGGGGGTGAGAAAGAAAATCCAGAGTGAATGGCAATGGTAATAAAGTCTATTGTAAAAGAATTAAATCTTTTTAGCAGATCTGCTTAGGTAATTTAGATATTTTTCTGTGATATTTTAAAAATTGGTAGGGTATCCGAGGGTATCCCACATTTCCAAGGCCTGGCTGGTGAGAGTGTGGTTTCAATAAATGTACCTAATCTAATGACTTTAAGCCTTTTTTGCAGCACAGATGAACTTTGAAATTTTACTAAAGCAAGTATTCAGCGGTTATTTCGGCAATAGGTTGTAGCAGTACATAATGGGGAGGTTATTATCCGATTATATGACCTACCTGTATGGTAGCCTGCAAGCAGCACAAGGCCTCAGCTAGCCGAGCACCCTTTCCATCCGAATACCTCCCGACTAGTTCGTCAAAACGTTGCTTATGAACCGCTCGCCAGGCCAAGGGATCTCCCGTTTGTTGGGAGTGCAGCTGAAATCTTTGCTGGAAGTGCTCATACACAGGGTTATTCTGGTTAGAGTAGTTTTCAGCCAGGTCAAAGGGCTTCACTTTTACCAGCTCATTCGCATCACAAAGAGCTGAGGCCAAGGCACGCATCCACATCTGAGTTCCATGCTGTGTGTGTTTGTCGGCATCGCAACGCCAACGCGAATTTGTTTGCTGGCAGGCCAAACGCATGAAGGGTCGATTAAAGCTGAGTGCCTCGCCAGTTGACATTGCCGACCTCAGTGCACCGCTAAGAGGAAAGTTTTGAAACGTACCGCGTTCCGTCAAGGCGAGCTTGTGATAACAGCATGGCATAATGTGCAGACACCGCACTTGTGGTATTGATAGGAATAATAGCATTGCGCTGATGCTTAAATCCCCACAAGCATGCAAGCCAATTAGTGTTGTGCGTAGTTCTGTTGTTGTTGTTAGTCCTTTGTTTCGAGCCAACTCAGTGGCGAATTGCTCGATTTGCCTACGGCAGTTTTCAGCTGCTGTTATAAATAGCTGCTGGTAGCTAATCGACAAATGCGTCTCAGGCGGAAGTAATTGCTGACTGCGTTTGCGAGCAGATCGAACTCTCTTCTCATCTGCCTCCAAGCCAAGTATTAAATAGTTGGCATTCAATTTAAACAGTGTCTCGCTGAGGTAACCCAAACCGGACCCCAGGTCGATGATGAGCTGTGTCCTGTCTGCGCAGTGGTCGTGAATATTGGCAGCCAATTCTTGAATTTCATGCAGTTTTTTGGGTGCCATTCTGCGAGAATTATTCGATTTATCATTCGTTGATGCCTTGCAGGCAGTTGTTGGAGCTGCTTGAATGTCGCCTGTTAACTGGGCGACCTGTTGGCGAAAGTGTAGCACCTCATTGGGGCAACCATCTAAGTGTTCATGCGCAAACGGAAATTCGTTGAGCTCTTCATTTGTTAGTTCCAGAAAATAGTCCTTAAATTTAGCAGGCATAGCATCTAGAGAATTAATGCAGGCTGTATTGGCTTCGCGGTATATCCAGTCGTAGTTACGTAAAAAATCCACAGCAGCTTTAAAGTAAGCATCCTCCGAGGTAAAGGTGCTCGGCAGGGACATCGCTAAAGGGATAAGCAAATATGGCTAAGTATTTTTAGGTGAGCTTATTGCCTATTAGATATAAGCGATTTCTAATTAGTTATACGATTTTCGTTTCCTATACCGATATTGAAATCTTTTTCTTTTCTTAAAGACTAAATAAGTCGTAAACTATTTAAAACCAATCCACGAATACCTTTTCTACTCTTTGTTTTTTTTTTAATGTTGTACCAGTTTAAACATTACACATTTTTGAATAATTTAAATTCCCATAATGATTACATTCGCTATGTGAAATGTGGCAACTTTAATGGCCATTAACAAGGAATCAAACGTTTTCCGCCAGGTGGGAAACATAAAGCGTACAAATAGAGATAGTGCGTGTGTGTGTATGTGTATATACAATTAGATATAGAATCGGGTATGCTACTACACTTAGGTTATGACCCTCCATTTTAGATTGGTCTTCTCTTCTAATTTATCGTTTGCCGGTCCTAAAATGCATTTGCCAAAATTTTTTGGATCCTCCTTGAAGTACTTGTCGATTACCGAGCGCAGCTCATCGACAGTCACGGAAAGGACACGTGAACGATATTTGACAAACATTTCCTGCGAGACATTATAAAGGAATTTATCGATGCCAATGTTGCCTGGGGCAATTGGTGAATCCAACTGCTGCAACACGCCCAATTTTGCCTCGAACAGTGTTTGCAGATCCAATTTATTGCTTTCCTCTTGCAGCCACTCGTAAGTCTTGTCAAAGGCATCCAGGGTCTTTATCGAGTGTGGATCGCGATAACTGAAGAAGCCAAAGAGGCCATCGGAACCTATTTTCGCACCAGCACCATAGGCACCATTCTGCTCACGGATCACGGGCAATAGATACTTGGCGGATATGAGTTTGGCCAACACCCGCAATACGGGATGATCCTCGTGCAAATATGGCACAGCATAAAAGGTTTTGGCGCAGTAGTTAACCGGTATATTCATAATATTATGCTGACAACTGGGCTCCAGCAAATTTAATTGGCTGCTCTCCTTGCATTTTTCAAGTATGGGTAGTTTTTCGAGGAAAGCACTGTAGTGTTCAAGAGCTGTGTGCTGGAAGGCCTCCGAGGTATTAATCGCCACACTCAGATTGGTCTTGTTAAACACCTTCGAGCCAATATTTTTTAGGTTATCGCGAATCTGCTCTGTGCTGGTCTGCTGCACATATTTCTTCATGAAGTCTATATGATCCAAGCCTGATAATTGGGATTTCAATTTGGCAGCATCGCTGACCAGGGCAGCTGAGCTTAGCATAGCATACAAGTGACCAGAACTTGCTATTCCAACGGATATGTTAGAGATGTAGTTCTCAATCAGCATCTTCAGCCGATCTGTATCCTCCAGCTTAAAGTTGAGCAACAGTTCTTGGGCCAATGAAAACATATCAGGCACGTTCTTATCGAGTGCATGGGTCGTGACCATCAGACCCGTTTTATAAGACTTCGCATCCTCCACATTCTCAACGAAATTCAGCTTAAAGTCGATGCCGCCTGTCTTCGATAGGACAAGTTTGTCGAAATCGCGGAAATTGTGGTTGGTGGTGCCCATATCGTCGATAACGTTACAGAAGAGTGGCACGAGCATGATCTCATCCGTGCTCAGTCCCGTGATATTGAAAAGGCACTTCAGATATGTGATCTCGTTGGTGGGCACCTTGCACAACTGTGTGGAAACATTTTGGATTTTTTGCAATTCAATTTTTGGCAGCTTGGGTGGCTCCTTGACGTCGCTGAGCGAAAGACAGGGCAATACCTCCAAGTCCTGTTTCGATTTCTGAGATGTCTCCAGATTGATGCCATTCTCATAGATTTGCGTCTTCATTTTTGAATCGAGAGCATTTACCTTCTGCTTAAGCATATCCGATTCGGCCCGCTTGAAGTTCGACTCATAACTTTCGTCGGGGGACATTGTTAACGTTAGCTTGTGTGTGTTGTTTGTAAAGTATTTCTGCATTTTCTCCTGGAAATAATTGGAGTTCATTTTCAGGTTCTTCCGTAGCTTCGCAATCATTTCGGAGACACGGAGATTGCTCACAACGTCACCATCATGATTCCACAACGAAGTCGAGTTAAATAAGAGAGCATTGCCAAAGTGCGGACTTTGATGCTTGAGCGACAATTCCAAATTGTGCAACACACTCTCAATGTGCTGCGATTCGAAACCATCTTTAATTGTGTTATGCACCGTGCTGTCGAAAAGTTCGTTGAACTGTTTGAAATCTTCAACTTTGAGATCCTGAAGGCCCACTACGAAATATGAATCCCTGCAATCCGCGGCATAGCCCGTACTTTGATTGTAACCCCCGGAGAAGTTCGGCTCGATCATGCTTTTGTAGAAGGCTGAGTTAGGACCCCTTATCAATATCTCCGAGAGTACGTTCAGCTCAAAGTTCTCCTGTATATCGGTTGCGTCGCACATCAGCAATGCTATAGCTATCTGATTCTGTCGATCGAAACTGGCGCCCATGCTATCCAGCCTGCTGGGAATGTGGACATTACGTGACTGCGACCAACGTGCTTGTTTCGGAATGCAACTGTAGGAATTATCGATGCGTTCTCCTTTGCTCAGGTATTCCTTGTCGATATATGCCAGGGATTTCATTAGATCAAAGGATCCGTAGCAGAAAATTCTCGCATTGCTCGGATGATAATATTTGCGATGGAATTCAACTAAATCCGTATGAGTTAATTTTGGTATCTCCAAGGGATTGCCGCCCGATACGTAGCCGTATGTGTGATCCGGTAGCATATTATTCAATAGATTCTGCACAAACACTTGCGAGTTTTCCGAGAAGACGCCCTTCATTTCGTTGTAGACGACACCCTTGATTATGAACTCCGAGTCCCGATTGCGCAGTTCCTTGTGCTCGAGGCGCCAGCCCTCTTGCAAAAAGTCCAAATACGCCAAGTTTGGCCTGTAATAATTAATAATTTTCATTAACATCATTCACATTACATAATTTCATTACGCACCTAAACACCGCATCCAAGTAGATCTTCTGTAAATTTCTGAAATCCACCTCGTTCATTGTTGAAAACGGATAGAGGGTGTAATCGGGACCAGTCATGGCATTCATAAATGTTGCCACAGAGCGGTTGAGCATTTTGAAAAATGGATCTCGAACTGGAAAATTCTTGGAGCCACACAGGGCCAGATGCTCCAGGATGTGGGGTAAGCCCGTCGAGTCGAAGGGCGTCGTGCGGAAATTAATGGAGAAGACATTGTTCGCATCGTTGCGATCGATATACCAGAATTCCGTGCCAGTACCCACATGTCGCATGGTGCAGGAAGTTAGCTCAAAATCGGGAATATATTCAATCCGCTCGCACTCGAATCCATTGTAGATTTTTCCCTCGCTATATTTGTATTTGCGCTCGGCCATTACATGTGGCATAGCTCCCTGCATCGTTTGATTGGCACCCGTAAAAGATTTGATACTTCGCCCGAGCGAGGCGGCCGGGCGTGACAACGCCTTCAACCATTGCAAACGAGTAAGCATTTTTGTTTTGTGCTAAGTGCGCGTAGTCTACAAATGATAAATGATACACAAATACAGGGGGATTGCAGTTGATATCCAGGGCAGAGCATATGCATTTTAATTCGCAAAACACAAAAAACAAAACTCGAACCAAAGTTACATCAGCCGGCATTAAATTGCTTCACTTGTATATATATATATATATGTACATATATATGTATGCATATGGTAATTTTTCTAGTTTTGGCTTAAGACTGATTCAAATAACATATGCAGATCATATTTATAAGTGAGATGTTAACATTAATAATATAATACCCACCGATTCTTAAAATCCAGTCTTTCAAAATGCAGTCAGCTGCTAACTAAATATATATTTATCCGCAGCACATTTTGTTGATATTGTATCGATGCATAGATACTTCACTTGTCATCGATACTGACATCGAGATGTACGATGATTTTAACGATAGTAAACGTTTAAATAAACGGCTGAGTGACCTACACAATACGACAACACAATACGATGGACTAATTATTTCAATACTAAGTTTTAGTTGAGAACATACGTTTGATTGACTCGGTCGTGCTAAAGATTATACCCAAAACAATAAAGATATAAATTTAATCTTATTAAAGTCTGGCTGTTTAATGTTATTTGTTATTTTGTTAGTGTTATTAGCTTTACTAGTGATATGCGCGTTTAGTCTAAGCAAAGACTATGACTTGCTATCATTTTGTAGGCGGTTTAAGACCGTTGATGGTGGACCACTGGATCAGACTGTTGCCCGGGGCGTTGGAAATACAATTTTCGGCAATACGTTCGATACGCTTGGAATGAACTCAGGTTTGTCTCTGTGATTAAGCTTTTCAAATACGTTAACATTTTAAAACTTGTGTTTCGTGTATTTTAAATTATAAAAAAATTACAAAACACTTAAACAATAACTAACAAATTTTTTTCCACAGAACAATTGTTTTATTATTCTCGTGATTATGCAACGGAGCTAAAGCGAAGCTATATTCAATATATTATTGGCATGCCAATATATAACATTATTGATGCCGCTGATGCGGAACTGGTGCTGAATGATAGCAATTTAATAACCAAAGGAGATATGTATCGCTTTTTGAAGCCGTTTCTAAAATCGGGCCTATTAACGAGCACAGGTTTTGCATTTACCTACAGAAATTGAATAAAGTTTCATGTATTTTAAATCATTTTCATTTTAGGTAAAAAATGGCATAGTAGGCGGAAATTACTAACAACCGCATTTCATTTTAAAATATTGGAACAATTTTTGGAGGTATTTAAGTAAGTAAAGAATTGTTGTTGTTGTTAAGAATCGACTCTTTTAAGAGCTAATTGTTTTTCTTTTAATATAGGCAAGAGAGCGTTAAATTTATCGATATTTTACAAAACATGTTGACTACTACAGTGGGTTCTTGTGAGGTTAACTTAAATAATGTAATACCTCGTTTCACACTGAACAGCATTTGTGGTAAGCATTTATTTTATGAATATTTGAAATCGAACATGAGAATTAATACCTATTTATAGAGACAGCTCTTGGGGTGACACTCGACGATTGCGCCGATGGTGATGAATATCGTAATAATATTACAATATCAGAGCATAGTTTTATTAATCGTGTGATTAATCCACTAATGGCAAGTGACACTCTATACAAGAATTTCGGTAATGGTCGAAAGGATATACCAACTCTGAATAAGTTGCACGCATTCTCAAGCAACATTATTGAGAAGCGTCGACAGAATTTCAACAAAGAAGTTTACGAAACGGAATTAAGGTATCTGACTTATTTCAATTAATTGCTTTAATTTATATTATAATTTTGTGTTCCGAATTCGTCAATCTTACCTTTTGTTGCTCCAAATTTTGAATTAATTGATTTAATTTTTATTTCACATATATACTGATTTCTTTTCTATAATGCTTTTAAACCATATTTAAAAATATATACTTAAAATTAATAATAAATGAAATGCAAAGCAAGAAATACTAATTAGCAAATCTTCTTCGACTGATAAGCATAGCGAATAATAGTATTAAATGCAATTTGTTTAATATTTCAGTGATTTGAACACTAAGCAACGTTATGCGATGCTGGACACACTGCTACTATCAGAAATGGATGGACTAATAGATCATGCTGGTATCTGCGAAGAGGTTGATACATTTATGTTTGAAGGCTTCGACACGACCTCTATGAATATCATACTCACTCTTTCCTATCTCTCCAGTCATCCAAATGTACAGAAACGTTGCTACGATGAGATTACCCAGTTTATCGCAAACAATGGTATGGTTCATTGGCAAGGAAAAATAAATACTGTCAAGAACTGCAATGATATGTGGTTGAATAATATTTACTAATTTATGGCACATATGATAAGATAAGCTTATTTACATTGCAGACGAACTCAACAATTTGGACAGCCGCACTTTGGGACAGCTTAAGTATTTGGAATGTGTTATCAAGGAAACGCAGAGACTGGGTCCATCGGTTCCTGGCATTATGCGAGAGTGTCATGAGGATACGAAATTGGAAAACAACTTAATTTTACCCAAGGGCACTCAGATTATCGTGCATATATTCGATATACATCGCAATCCACGTTATTTTGAGCAGCCGAATGAATTCATTCCAGAACGCTTTCTTCCCGAAAACTCCACACAGCGACATCCATATGCATTTATACCCTTTAGTGCAGGTCGGCGAAATTGTATTGGTCAAAAGTTTGCCATGCTCGAAATGAAAACCTTGTTGGTTTATATTTTAAGCAACTTTATTGTATTGCCCGTTAGCAATCCCAAGGACTATAGATATTTAGCTGGCATTTTGATACGAACGAAGGAGGAAGTCCTTATTAAAATTACAAAGCGAAAGAATTAATATATTTTGTTTTTTGTTACGTTTTTTACATTTAATTAGAATATTGTGAATATAAATATCGTGTATATAAATTTTCCAAATAAATTCCATGAATGCCGTAAAATGAGATTATTTACTTGAATTGCGAAATAGCACAAAGTTCGAAAGTATTTTCCAAAATAAATTAAATTAATTAAAAATAAAACTTTACAATCTGAATTGATTACATGATTAAGAGTATTCAAACAGATTCATGCATTGTATAGTTATTAAAAGCGCAGCGCAATCGATTCCACTATTTTTGTGTATTGACCTTCCATATCTCATTAAAATTCTCTTTATATCTTCATCGACTAAGAGAATTGCACATTTACGTCGATTATTCAAAATATAAAAGCGTTTCACTTCTTTAAATAATGCTTATGCGTCCCGAAAGATGTCGCTTTATGCAAATACCTAAAGCTGCAAAATTAGCGTCATCTATTTTTGAGAGATTGAAAATGGGCAAAGTCATCTGGCGGTCGACATGGTGGCTACAATTTATAGCAGAGGATGGAAAGCAGAAGAATGGAGAGAAATGGCAAAGAATTGCATTTATTTATTTAATTTAAAATGGCGCGTTGGACTTGCAATGTTGCCGATAATAAGAATAATAATTGCCATTTCATTTCTTTAACTCGGTATTATTCACATTTTATTTTATTTTATTTACCAACGAGGAACCCAAATGGACAACAGACTCCTCCACTAAGAGGACAACAGTGTCGAAGCTACAGCTACACAAAGACGACGTGAACAGGATCAGAAAACTAATGTATAATTATAATAAGCTACATTTTTCAATTAAACTTCTAATAAAGCACTGACAGAACAGTTTATTTTTTTTGTAAAAACTTTAACGAATTGTTTAATTTTCGCCCGAGCCGGGACCGGTAAGGAATCATAGATAAATCGCGAGTTTTAAAAAGTTAATTAAAAATCCAGCGTCACGTAATACGCGCTTTAAGCAGCCGCTGATGCAAAAATAATAACGCGATAAAACTGGCAGTGTTAAAAAAGTGACTCTGAACAGCCACGTTCTATCAAAAGTGCCTCAAGTAGCTGCAGATACGAACACGACCAATAGCAAAGGTCAAAGTGCAAAACAAAACCTCCATGCCACTACCACAATAATACCGCCGACAACCATGCAGGGTAACGCGAAAAAAAAACTGTCTGGAGGAACCTGAGTTATCCATCTCGAATCGAAATCAATGTGGAACAATTCGAAAGGATCACCACTACGAAATATACATACAGGAACAAATCAACTATAAAATAAGAAAACCAACATAAGCCAAAACAAAGAACAAAAACAATTTTAAAATAAGTAACTGAAATAAAATGCTCATAAAATTATTAATAATAAAGAGAATAAAAAGAAAGCGAAGAAACTTAAGTGAAATTGTTTAGATAACTATTATCAATTATTTATTTTTTAATATTTCAATTGCATCTAATTTTCCATACATGTAATAAACTAAATACTAAACTGGCTCGTGCCTAAGTTAATACAGCAATCACAAACCTTACTCCCAGAAAGACAATTAAATAAACCACCACAAGGCACAAATGTTTTACAATGAAGAAATTGTGACCCTAAAGTATCCAAGCATTTCCCTCTAAAATACATCGCCAGCTCCATATTGCAATTGAAACACCGGAAGAACAAGCTGAACAACCAAACCAAACCAAACTTATGAAGTTGGAGTCCTTTTTGTTGGTGCCTAACATAATTGATTTTTTTACAAATTTCTCAAGCTTATGTTATTCTACTGATTTATCTGTTTGGGCTACGATCGAAGAAATTGTCTTTTAATATTATTTTCTAATTCGTTTCTAAGAGCTTTTTCTCTGTATGAAGATATATCAGCTCAGGTCTTAACTGCCAATAATTCATAATTATTAATATATAATTAGAATAAAAAGTATTTATCTAAATAGTTCACATCAAGTTTATTTTAATTTCATTTAAATATTGATAATTTGAATATGGAATAACATTAATTAAAACATTTAAAAACGTCCAAGAACTTTGCTGAACTTATTGACCACATTTTTTGCGTCATTCATACTTATATATATATATATATGTATATATCTCTACATTACAATAAATATCGCTTAATATTTAAAACACATTTATGCAATTTAATTTGTATATAATGGATTCGATTGGTTAAAATATGCTAATACACATATATATATATAACAGTCACAAACTTACATAATTAGGTGTTATCGTAGAATGCTTACATCGAGAATAGAACGAAGCACAAGTCTTTATAGTTGTTGGGAACATTTACATATAAGTACATATATACACTAGCATTTGCAACTACTAGATAGAAATATACACATTTATTTTAATTTTTATTTTTATTTTGGTAACGCGGCCATTTTAACATAGTTTCTTGTTCTTAATGCTAACAAAATAATGCAAATTTTATACTTGCTATACTCCATTTGGCATCTTTGGCACATTCTAATCAGAACCTAATCTAAAAAATAGTTGTTTCATTTTGAGGATAAATGCCCTGCTGCCAATTTACATTTCAGACAACTATTACAGGAAATCACAAACCCTAAATTTACTTTATAAGTAAAATTAGTAATTTACTCAATTTCATTCTGGGGTTTTCCTAATGGCGCATACGATTGTCAAATATCTATAACAATATAATTTTTATTTTAAATTTTTTTTGTGTTTTAATGTAAATTTAAGTATGCTTTATTTTCGATTTAATTTTTTGTATTTCATTCCATCATTACAGACATCCTAAAAATTTGTCTCTTAAGCGTTGCCTAACTAACTATTATCCACTTTCTGGGTTGAGGTACTTATATTAACTGCATTTATTTTGAAAAGTCATTAAACATATACAAATTATCATATCTTTATAAATTATGTTTATATTGAGCATTAAATATTCAACAATTGTTTAAATAGTATTTTATATTCCCCCTACTTTTATATAAATGTTTATCTGCACAACAAAATATGTGAATAGTTTTGTGTTTTTCTTTGTTTTTATGTTTGTGTTATTTTGTACTGTCGACTTCACAATTTATAATCTGACCAATTTTTGGATATTAAACAATTAATATTATTCTACAATTTGTATAATACATAAATACATCAAGTTCCTGTAGTTGACAAATAACATTCAGATATACAACAATTGTTTGGCAATAAATAGTCAATATTCATATTTTAACTTTTATAGGGTTATGCATACGTGTGTGTGTGTGTGTGTGTTGAGGTGGGTGTTGCATCAATGCATTGCCACAATCCTTAGTAAAATATACATCCAACTTCAATAGTATTTATACTTTGGTGATTTTCTGTTTTTTACCTCTCATTGACAGCCTCGCTAAATATTTTCGAGCTATTTTGCTTTTACTTGCTTTAAGTCTAAAAAAATATATGTTTTTTTTTTCATAGATAATACTCTGATATGCTAGCAATAAATATGCTTTGTTTACATAATTACTCTGCTCACTTGACCATTATTTTCCTTAATTTTTTAATGACGCTAAAAGTGTTATTTAATCTTTGGTTTAATTTTGGAAGGTCGATTATATTTTATGATTAACCAAAATTTATTTGCTTAGCTTTCAAATCAGCTTTAGAAACAAATTCGAAAGATTCAGCTTAATTTTATATAAGCCAACTCGACTTGTATTAAGCGCTGATAAAAATTGAAATAAATAGTTACTTTTCGCAAATTTATTTTGTGTTGTTGCCTAAACGCCAAAGATGAATAATCAAGGTGAAATTAATTGTATCTGTAGATATCTTAAAGATATTAAAAGTAAAAGCGTCTTCGAATTTCGATATTAATTGGGAAATAAATCACGCACTTTGGCATGCGTGTAAGCATTGTTGGCAAACCTTGAGCCATAATTCAATCCAAGCCAACCCCATCCCAGGGACACCCTCCGGTTTCCGCTTACTTGGAGGGGGGATCGCGCAATGAACGCGTTGATGGCAATCCACGCAGTCCCTTCTCCAGTTTGTCCGCATCGCCAGCTGAGAAGCGAAAATTCATTGTCTGCTGGCTTGCCCCACTGTGCACGCCCAACAGAAACCGACCACCCACCTCGGCCATCGAGGGATGCGGGTTGGTGCCCCGTGAACCACGTCGCGGTCCCAACAATTCCACGCTCTCCTCCTCATCCCGGCCGTAGCTGTCTGCTGTCGTTGTCATGGGCACGGCCACGGCCACTGGCATCGGCACCTTGGCCGGGGGCGAGTATTGGGCATTTGCCTCGGACAGGCGACGGTATTCACCACTGCGCGAATGGTGCAACTTCCAGGAGGCACGTCGGGCATTTGCCACACTGTGACTGCTGTTGCTGCAGTGAACCGAGGCGTTTGTTGTGTTCACGGTGGTTACGTTCAGATTTCCTGTACTCTGCGAGGCCGGGCAATTGTTGGAACTGGAACTGCTGCTGGATAAACTGGAGTTGCTGCCACCGCTGCCACTGCGCCGAATGCTGCGTTTAACCCGCTGCTGCTGCTGCTGGAGTTGCTGTACTTGTGGCAGTTGTTGCTCCATTGTCTGCTCCGGTGGCGCAGAAGACTGCTCATCGGGCGTGAGCAGGGCATCGGTGCTCCGGCAGCAGCTCTGATGACTCGCCGAATGCTTCATGGTCCAGCGAAAATCATTGGAGTTCTCATCGTCAAGAGGCGGATAAATACGTCCAGCTGCCGGCGTTGGAGTGTCAAGTAAACGCTCCTTAGAGCTGCTCAAGTTGGCCTGCGTCATCAGTGGAGATGCGCACTCATCGATGGTGTTGAGTGGCGAGATTTGCAACGTTTGCTTCTGCTGAAGCATATCCATTTCACTCTTAATGGCTGGCTCAATGCCCAGCAAACCCAACACCAGTCGCGGATTGGCCAAAACGAAGCGCTCGAAGGTGGGAAAATCGATGCGATAGAAATCGGTTTGCGAGCTGCGACTCGTCTTCGTTGGAGCCTCCACATTCGCTGGCGAGGCGACCTTGGAGCTGCAAGCCGAACCTTTAGCCGGCAGCTGCATCTCTCGGCCCCACACCTCGGGCGGATGCGACGAACTGCGTTGCATACCTGCCGATGCCTCCGCGCCGCCGTCGCTCAAGGAAATGATGCCGCCCATAAGCTGTGCATCGACACCGCCTAATCCCAGTCCGGCTCGTGCAGCTGCCACAGCGCTGATGTTGGGTATGGAGCGAGCGGGGGGAAACTTGAGGGAGCCATGCGAGTTCATGGCACCGGATGAAAAAGTCATTTCCTGTAGCGCGCTAATGGCATTGCGCACCTCGACACTAAGTTGGGCCACATCCTGGTGAAGGGTGGATACCTGCGAATCGAGACGCTCCAGCGACGGCCGTTTGCCGCCCGCCTCCTCTTCAACGGATGACTCCACTTCCTCGAACGAGTTGCGATCCAAACTGTTGGCCATGTTCAGCGGACGCTGTCGCTTGTTCCTATCACGCAGAGTTATCAACGAGCTTCCACGCTGATGCAATCGCTGATGCCTCGGACTATTCATGCCCAGCAGCGGCGACCGTGTGATGCTGTGATGCTGTGGCGATGGCGACGCCGATAGCGGATTAACACCTGCAATCCCAGCACCAACACCGGTACCGGCACCACCACCATTGAGATCCTTATTCTTCTCAGCGGCCTCGGCCTCCTCGCGATTCTCATCGTCCTCGCTAATGCTCGGCAGAGGAAATGACGGACCAATATCCGAGTCCTGATTCTCGTATCCCTCCCGCAAATTACATGTCAGGTCATGCTGTATGTCGTTGGCAAACTGCTGCTGGTACTCCGGATACAGACGTAGCACCTCCACCAGACCGCCCATGTGTATGCACTTTAAATCGCAGTAGGTAAGCGCCTACAAAACGACAAACGAAAGAAAGAAAAAAAAAAAAAAACAAAATAACATGAAAACATTTTATGTTAATTGATTATGCACTCCACTCCGGCCTCTCCTTGAGCCACCTACGACAACAGCAGGCGAATTTATAGCCACAAAGTGGCTATTCCAGAGTCCATTGGCATTTCACAATAATTTGTCTACAAGCTGAATTTAATTATGTTTATTTTGTTTATATAATGTCTACTAATCAGTTGACTCAGTAAATGATAAATAAATATATTGAATGAATTATATTAAATAAAATTTAATTTTAATGGTTTTTACATTTATATTAATAAAAATAAAATAATAAAATTGGTCCAACATTTGTTCTATGGTTGTGGGAAAACTGAATCTGCTAAAAATAAATAAGAATAAAAATGGTGTTTGCGAGATGCGAATTTTAAAATTGACTTCACAATGATAGAAAGAGCTTGAATTGGTTACAGGATAAAGTCTAATCTATGTATTACTTCGTGCAACGATACTGAAAAACTATATTGTTAATTCCAATTATTAATCCACAATAAATTTTCAGTTTAAAGAAAAAAAAACGTTGTTACTACTAATTCCCAGTTCTATTTGAATTAACAAATTAACTAAATAAAAAAAAAATCTTATTAATATAGATTATTAATATTAATATTACAATTTCTTAGACTCATTTTCAGAAAATAAAACAATACTTTAGGAATTTTTAAAATCAGTATTAACATAATTAACGGATGTATTTTCAAATGTGTGA
Source organism: Drosophila multiciliata (assembly GCA_037043605.1). NCBI lineage: Eukaryota > Metazoa > Arthropoda > Insecta > Diptera > Drosophilidae > Drosophila > Drosophila multiciliata. Next base: position 4,715,303 of record JBAMBF010000589.1, read on the forward strand.
TTAAATTATGCTTTAAGTGTGATTTTCTTAATTGAAATGGTCTCACTTGTTCCTTATTTAAATAATAAATACTAGTTAAAATAGTAGACAGCTATATGTGTAAAATCAAAACGTTTCTATTACTATAAATAAAATATATATTATAAAAGTATATAAAACAATACACTATAATAATAAATTTAGGCACAAATGAGTTTTATGGAGAGCATAGACTAGTCTACTTGACCCGAGTTCATCGTTTCACGCGTGTTAATGTGAACGAGTTGACGTCTTCTTTTCATACTCAAGTGCACAATCTAGACACACACATACACACCCAGGCACACCCACACACACACACTCACGTGTTTACTCAAACACAAACTCGCACACACATTACGCTTAAGTATCACTCATACGCCCCGTTGTGGTAGTTGTCGTTCTTGCTAGCTGGCTGCCACTTCTGCTGTACCTGAAGTAGTGCCTCCGAGCACATGCTGCGCCAGCTGCTGCCTGAGAGCGAGTATAAGTAATGTATGCAAAGTGTCTGCGCTTTATTTGGCAGACATGCAAATAAACTGGGCACAAAGGCGAAGCAGCAGCCAGAAGCCAGACGCCAAAGAAAGACATGCCAAATAGTAAATGACTGTAAAATCGTGGAGTTCTTCAACTATGAATTAAGTGCAATGCTTTTGACACTAATTAAGCGCCGATCTTTCAGTTTAATTTATAATTATTCATTCATCTGCGGCTCTTCAGTGAATTCATAAGCTGTCGGAGTCGTAATAATTATCCGACAATATTCATTAGCCACACACAATTCCAGAGGTTTTTGCGGCTAGCTGACAGCTGACTTAAAAAGAAAATATTGAATTTTTTCCATTGCACTCAAGTGGAAAAAAACGCAATGCTGACAGATGCTTAAATATTTTCGAAGCATCGTTTGTCTGCGCTCAACGTGATAAAATTTACGACAGGCGAGCAAACAAAAACAAGAAACAAGAAAAAAAAAATGAAAATAAACCAATGAGCAGAATATAATGTGCATTGTTTGAACTTTAAGCTTTGGCTTTAAAAAAGCCGTTGCGATAAAAATATAATAAAAAAAAAACATATTAAAAGAAAAGGGGAAAATGCCAAGTATACATAAAAATAAAGTCTATTTAATTACTACGCAAACGAAATAAAACGCACACGAAACGCATTCGAAATATATTATTTTAAGTAAGTTGAACTAACATATAGCTTAAACTTTTTAAGTAATTTAATCTTGCATATTGCCAGCTACAAATCACTAATCTATTTTTTTTTTCAGATACCTTTGAAACTATCTGCAGATAGAATTAAGATGAAGCTTCCGGCAATCATAAATCTATTTATTTATTCAGCTAACAATTCAAATTAAGCTTTTTGGCAGTTTAATCTTAAGTGTTAGTTGAGCGTCTGATGAACTTATAAATAATCTTACATTGTACAATATTATATGTTTAACTAAAAAGTAGTTTAAAGCCATCAAGCAATTAAAACTAACAAGCAAAAATTCAATTTCAACACAGATTTAATATGTTTTTCGAAAGCCTTTAAAACTCCTGCACATTTTTTAAATTAAGCCTAACAGTTCTTGCCTGAGATATTTATTGCTGTGGATAATTAGGTGTTAAGTTCAGATGGTGTCATTTGATCATAGCTTACCTTTATGTCGCTGCTGCTACGCACAACGACATCCTGGCCAGCACTATTGGTGGTAGCAGTCATTTGGCCGTTACTCGTGGCGACCAGATGCACATTAATGTCCGAGCCAACGAGATCGCCCTTGCCTGTGTAGGTGTGTGTATATTTAAAAGTAGAAAAAACGAAAGGTCAGGCGCTAAGTAAGAATCAATATGGATAAAAATAGCAGTCATTTTTCTAGGCAACGTCCTGAATGAATAAATAAGCAGATGACTGGCTAAAAAAAAAAGCGCGAACGAACTCTCGAGTTCAATAAACGCTTTTGACAAGATAAACACTAAATGGAAACATGGCCATTTAAGCGAACGCGACTTGAAAACACAAAGTACCCAAACTGCTTGACAAGCAGGCAACGAGACCTATTCAAAATTATTACTTACCCAGGATGGCAACAACCATGTCGTCCTTGATCACCTCCATTGAGCCATTACACAGATAATATATATAGTTGAGTGCATCGCCTTTGTGTATCAAATATTCGCCGGGTGCACAAAAATTTGTCTTTATGTGCAGTGACAACAATTTCAGGCAGCCCTGTAAAAATAATAATAAATAATAATATCACTGTGACAAATTCGCATAGATGAGATTTCAGTCAAGTTTGCAACTTCAGTGGGTAAAGAGCTACTCAAACAAGGATGAGAAATCCTTGTGGCAGGAAGCTACTTCTTCCACTCTTTCCGCCTGGTTGTTGATTTCGTTGATGCTTTTCAAAGGAATTGGCTTAACGCGCGCTTATTGCCATTGAGTGGTTTGTGTTTGGCATCTCTGCTTGAGCTGTATAAATGTTTGCATTCTTCGTTTTACTATTTTACAGCCAAGCTGCATTTGCTGAAGTCTTGTTGATTTTCTGTGCAGCTAACAAATTATTCCAGCTCAAGCAAAAGTAAGCACCGAACTAGAATTTAAATTTTATAAGTAAGCTGGCAGTGCTCAGTAAACAAAACATTTCTTAAGTAAAGCAGTGTCTTTCATTTGAAATTCTTAATAATTTGCACAGTTAAAAGGTTAGCGGAATGTGTGTGTTTAATAAATTACACCTATTTTATTTTGTGTCGTCGTTTATGAAGTTGCAAAAATAAAAATTGTCTATTAAAATTAAATGACATTGTACTAAAAGTGATTTATTAATTGAGGCATAGTCCTCACTGAATGTAAGTTTCGAAAGACATTTTAAAACTAAAAATCAACAATAAAATATTAATGTAACTTTTTTTCAAATATTCACATACATAATTATATTTGCTTAAACATGAGTTTTTTTTATAAAAAGCAAAACAAAACAAATAATTTAAAAAGTCAGGCAGAAAAAAAAAAAAAAAATTAATTACTTAACTACCTATTTGTTTTTCACAAAAATCGGTTTTATTCTACTCTGTTACTGAAGCAATACAAATATATTTGATTTGTGTGTAACATGTATCGACATGGCTTGAAACTGGGATTATAGGAATAGTGGATTGGATGATATCTTTAATCTAGTTACTTAGCTGATAGATTACTACTCACCCCAATGCAAGAGTCTATGCAACCCCGCCCTTATCACATCCCATACAGGTTATCATCTAATATATAAACAGAGTATTCCTCAGTCGGTTACGCCCGACTGCAACATTCTCACTCTATTTGCAGAAGCAAAGTTTCCACGTTAATTACAGCTGGCTAAATGTCGAATTGAACCTGATATCCAGCTCAAAGAGCATCTATGTATAAACTCGTGTTAGTGGAGACAGCAAAGACAACTTTGTATGATAATCGAGAATCGACAGAGAAAACTTTTAGTATTATGAGCAGAGAACCTGTGGCGCTAATGCAACTGGAGCTTAATTGGAAAATCAATTACACTTTAGTTTTCAGCGCAGATTTTGCTAAAATGATTGCAACGCACAAATGTATGGGTAAGTGAGTGTGTGTGTGCGTGTGTGCGTGTGTGTGTGGGTGTTGCGTGTGTTTGTGCCACGAACAAGAGTATTGACATTTTAGTCTAAGGTAATCGACACATCTATCATTTTTGCATTGGTTCTGCCTATTTTTTGCTATCACATTATAAATGTGTGTGCGTGTATATATATATATATAAATGGGTGTGTTTGTGTGTAAGTGTTTGTTTACGATTGTGACCAAAAATGTTGGCTAAAACCTTTTTCATGCTTCAGTCGTTGCCCTTGTCGAGCTGTTGGCCAACATGGAAAGCACGCGCAATTTATTCGATGGATAACCAAAAGTTTTACCTGTGTGTGATTAGGGTGTGTGTGTGTATAAGTGTGTGGTTGTGCAAATGTCTGGTAAGCCAGCAGTTGACTTTTGACTGCCCTAGCCAAGTTAGCTTCCGATTATTTTGAAGCATCAGCATTCTAAGACCACTTGCAAAAGCATAAAAGCAAAAGCATAAAAAGCTTAAAAAGCGCAAGCGCCACAAACAGACGCACATCACATAGTTTAGATATATATACATAAGAAAACACTAAGAAAAATAATCTCGCTAAATTTGACAAAATCGCCATATTGTATTGAACGACAATCCCAAAAAAATGGTGTGCTTTGGAAATAATTTTTAAAAAGAAAATGAATGAAATGAAAACCCTAATTTAACGAAAACAAAAAAAACATTTCTAAAATTAAAAAACAATAAACGATATTTACTGATTTGGCTTTTAATTTAGAGTTAAGGGTAATGGGTTAAAATTGACTAAAAATCGTTAGTTTTTCTAATTAAATTACACAAATTTGAAAATTTACTATAATATCAAAAAAATTGTGTAAGAGTTTTGCTGCTTTTCATGAATGAGTTTTATATATTTTCTCGAAATATTTAAAATATTTTCCCTTAATTTAGGAAAAGCAAACTCCTAGTTTATGAAATACACTTTCTTAATAATAAAGTAAATTACCCTCTGCGATTTGAACAATTTAAACAAATTTTTAGGAGTGTATATTTCAAACTAAACTCACCTGTGAGGCTGCCTCGAATATTGGCAACTGTAATATTTCACGATGTAAATGCATGGAGACATCTCCTCGCAGTTCCTCTGGAAATTCGCGTAGCGTCTGTAATCGAACCAAAAGAAGAAGAGAAGAGAAAATCGGTGAAAGTATGAATATGTGTTTACATACACACACATATATATAAGTGGGGAGGTAAACACAAGCGACAAGTGCCAAAGCTCAAAACATACATATTAATATAAAAGCAACGTGTCGCACATACACAAACACACACACACACTCACACACACAGTTGCAAAACGGAAAGTGAATTGAAGGATATTGTATTGTAAATATTTTTACATCCTTTATGGCCATTGCATTATTTGCCATCGGAGGTTTTATAGTATGATGGTTTTGAGCAATATCCGTCTGACTATCCGTCGTATGAACGTATTTTTTTCGACACCCTTAGAGATGGGGATTTGACTAGTCTATGCCCGCGGCGGACAAAGTGTAAAAATTGGAGTGCTACGTCTATTAGGGGGCTAGGAAATCGATAAGGTTGATAACAGCAAATCGATAAAGCCGCATATCTCATACAATTTTAAAGCTCCTAAAAATTTTAATTCACTATATCTTTCGGAGTTTTAGAGTTAGAGCCGTAACATTTAGTAGGTATATTACAGGTAGCCGCCCTTAAATACCTACAGAAATGGATTGCCACGCCCACACTTGCAGAACTACAGTTGGCAGACTTCAAAGCAAGGTTACTGGCTTATATCTACAGCAAATTAAGAGGCAGGTGATTGAACTTATGATACCAAAGTATTTCGTAGTCGGTTACACCCGACTGCAACATTCTCTGTCTGTGCATACACACAATATGAAAAATAAATATCTTTGTCCTTCGCGTTTCCTTTTTTGTTTATGTGCCAATCCCTGAGGTGGTCGCAAGTGTATTGAATGAAATTGTTGAGAGGATTATTATGAAAGTTAAAAAGCTTCGCATTTTTTTTGTTTACATTTCGGTTTGTTCGGTTGCCTTCGCTGTGTTTCTTAAATTCTTTGGATAGCTACGAGACAAGTAACCTCTCGGGGCAAATGCATATATATACATTATTATTATATATATATATATTCCCTTACGCATATAACAAATTTGCTGCTAAATATGCGACTATCCCTTGTCTTTATGAATTACTCCGCACTTAAGCGCTTTTGTATCTTCAACGTAATTTGTTCGACAATAAGCCATAAGCCATAGACGTGTATAAACATTGTGGATTGTGCAAACAAACAAGAAGCTTAAAGAAAATGTTTGCATATTGGCTGTAAATTATCAGAGCCTTCTAATCATTCTTTTCATGGCAAACTTAAAACAAACTAGTTAATACAAATCAAACTATTTCTACAACATTGTTTGCACCAATACACATTTATTGACTCGTGTCTATTGCACTTAAACAATTAAATTTCAAACAAATATTTTCATGATAACACCATTACAAAATTTATTTTAAATGTACAGAATAATTAGCAGTATAAAATTAAAATCGCAATTACTGCATCGTAGGGTAAATAAATCAATAATATGAGAGCAATGCATTAGTTTTAATTCATTTGGAAAATTAAAAGCCGCTTATGGCCACAATGACACAAATTTGTGGTTAAATTAACATATGGAACGTTGTTATAATTGTGTTTTCGACTATGATTTACATTGACATGAACCAAAATATTTCAACACGAACCAATACAGAGACAACTACGAAACTACTCATTGAATATATGAATAAAGTTTTAAAAGTTCTCACTGTGTGTGAGAGTGTGTTTTCAGATTTGAATATTTACTTAGTTAATGGAACATATCCCCGAAGGCCAACTTGAAATTGTTATTTATGTGTGCGTTTCAACCAAACCAAAATGCAAAGAAGTGTAAAATATATTTCACACTAATTGCATGCAATGCCCAAAAAGTTTCCAAAACCCGAATGCCAACATTAACAGCCAACTGTCAGCCAACTAAACGTAGGGCATTTCATTTGTCTGACCAACATTTCAGCAGAATCTCCTCGCCAGGAATCCCACATAATTTCTGATACAAAAAACACACGTTCGTTGAGTGGCGTGGCGAGGGGTCGCAAGAGGCCAAGAGGCTCTTGACGTTTTCCCAGTTATTTTTCATGCGCAATAAATTAACAATTTTATTTACTGCCCTGCCCTGCTCCTCTCCCACTCCTACACATCTGGTGTAACATTTTACACTCCGCCCTTCTGGCTGTGTGGGTGCATCATTCATGTTTCGAAAGTGTAATTAAATTTAAATTGATTTAAGCATATACTATTCAACAACTGTATGTTGTTTGACTTTAAGCTATCACGATATTTGTACCACATAAAAAATCAACTTATTTATGAAATTTATATCAATTAAATGGGTTGCTTAAATATATTTTGTCATGCGGGTGCTTTAAGAGATTTGTAGTGATTTATAATTTTTAAACAATCACCTTAAAAAAAGTTGTAATATTTTTCTACCAATAAAATTGTCCTTCAAAATAAATATCATAATATCTATGTTTATTGTTAAGTAAGCTGCTTAGCCTGTGTTTTCAATTTGTATGTCCTTCAGCAGATATATTTTATTAAAATAAAATCAATTAAAAACACAAAAATGTTTTACTACGCTATTCCTATTCCAATTTCTCTTCAATTGCTGTCATATGAAACTGTTTGAATACTTTGAATAATATATTTCGTATTATCTGTTAATCTTCCAATCAATGTGTTCTCGGATTAACTCTCGCTTCATTTATTGTTGGCCTGATTGGGGTTTTCTGGGAACAAGAGTTGTTGCACCATAATTTGACATCTATCTCCAAATTAAATTCATAACAAAACATACCTGGGGCAGCTGTACTCAAAATGGTTGCAATCCGAACTTAATTGGACAAGTTTTGAGATAAGGCAGAAATACGCAAACAAAGGAGCAGAGCAGTGGCAGGCAGCAGCAGGGGTGTGGCAGTACATATGAGCAACGACAGAGGCAGCCAAACAAATGCGCAAATTAATTTGCATCTCATGGCAACAAAATTGCAGAAAATTCTAAAAAATCAACAAGCCACATTTTGTTGATTTTTTGCTATCATAATGAAAATAATTAGTTAAAGACAAAATAAATCTAAACACTTTGTGCATCTCGCCCACCTCAGCGTGCCACAAAGTTTTCTGGTAACAATTTGTAGCATCAACAGTTGACTAGAACGCCACAGATATAGAAATAGACAAAGTTCTTGTTACACACTGTGCAAACCAGGGCAAAGTTTTGCTCAACTTTAGGTGGAAACTGAAACTCAATAGATTTACCCCTGCTGGGCCAGATTTAATGAAGCAACAAAATGGATTTAACTTTGCATTTCTTTTACAATAAAAAAAATAAATTAGATGGAAAACTTTTGCAAAGGTACACTTGAGAAACATTCAATTGACGGATAAACAATTAAGCCGAATATAAATAAAAGGCAATTGTCAGCTTAAATATAAGTAATATGTGCATTCAATTATTATTTATATTCTGCCATATGGAATACAATTTATCATATCAGGCCACAAACAGGCCTGCCGTAGACTGTCTCAGCGAGGGTCGTCCAAGTTAAAAGTTATTTAACATAAACTTAATTAAAATATTAATTAAAATCAGTTACATATTTAAGAATAAAACAACTAAAACTAAAAAAAAAAATGTTAATATATAAGGGAGAGCAAGAACATTGAACTAACCAAGCAGAAATAAATAAAATTAAACTTCGATTTAATTATTTTTAGATTTAGTAGCTGATACAATTTAATAACCACATAAATAATTTAGCTTTAAGCGAAGCAAAGCTCTGCTCATCAGAGTTGATTTCAATTATAAATAATTGGACTAAATTGAATTTAATATTAAATACTTTTGATACGTACCACTGGCGCCATGGGCCAATATGCCCACATGTGTGTCTACCTAGTGGCTGACGTGCAATCAAAGGGGATTCCGGCTTTTGTCATTTAACCCAATGCCAATCAATAAGAAACATAAGATATACACACACACCGAGAGACACACTCGCCCAAAAGGTATTTGGCTTAACCATATTGTACATATGTATACACACATATATATAATATATATATTTATGCGAGACCCAACAGACATTTGCTTAATTAAAGGCCCTGATACATCAAAATTCCAATGAAGCCACAGTTCTTGTCCAGAGCAAAAGATTCTGCGCTGTATCGGCAAGTTTTGTGGGCCAGCACATTTGATTTACGAATGAAGGGCTCTGACATTCACTAGCACTCTCATTTACACTCATACTCATACTCATACTCATACTCATATTCACACTCATACTCATACTCATACTCATACTCATACTTTACCTCGTAGATATCAATGCCATGACTGAGCGACCAGGAAGTTTGAAAATAGTCCTCAATGCGCTGCTTGAGCTCCTTTGGCATCTGAAATGCACAATGAATGAGATTAATTAAATATTTAATACTAACGTTTTATAACATTTTACTATATTTATTGCTAATCTTACTGATTTAAGCAATATGTGCATAGATTGAGATTCCCAAATCGTTGCGATAAATCTTAAACCACTTTACAGATTTATCGTATTCAATATTTGGTTTTGAACTTGTTAAATGTTAATTGCGTTATTCATTTTAAATTACGCATCACTCAATTTGCAACTTTAACTTTTTTCACATGAAAAACGTATTTATGTGTGCTATGCGCTTGTGAAATCTACTGCCAAAAAAACGAGACAATAATAAAATTATAAACTATAAATAAATTGGTACAATAAGTATGGGAAACTTTGCCAAAGTAATTATTAAAAATATTTCAAATAAAAATAAAGTTTATGATTTAGCATACATGCAGCGTTACTGTAAGAACAAATAAATAGATGAAAATATTTAGCAATTATTATAATAATAATATCCTTAATGAGCCACTATTTTTATGTTGCCACAGCTTTTATGAATGCATTTTGAGGCAGGCATGCTGCGAGTGGCACAAATGCACTTAATTAGGAATACATCGTTTGAATGCTGCCTAATGAAGCTGTTTGGAATCGTTTTGGAAAAAGTGTGCAACATCAACAAGTTGTGTGCATTTCACTCACGTCTCGTAACATGACAAACCTGGCTAACTCTGAGAGCATTATAGGTAGCAGAAACCAAGGACCGGAGACCGTCCCCATCCAATTCATAAACTAATGGTGCGTGGCATATGGCAAAAATGTGCTGCATTCCAATAAAAGTGGATGAGCAAAGTACTTTGAGCATGAGCTGCATACATAAGGCCCGGTTTACAGCCAGATGCAATGGCAAAAATTAAATTCCTATGCCAGGGCCATTGCGGTTTTGATATCAACAATCGACTCTTGATGAGCCAGTCCATAAAGTGCTCAAGTATCAATGTAGTGCAGTCAACAGCCAAACAGAAAATAGCAATATAAAAATGCACATTTCTGATAGAAGCAGCTGCTGCTAATGGATAAATCTATCATTAAATCATAACTGAATCATATGTGGTCTAACTTTAAGTCTCACTCTAAATGTCAAATAAACAAATTTATTTAAATGTGAAATAAATATATTATTTTGCTGAAATGACTGTTATTGTGCCGAGATCTCAAAATTAAGAAAATTACTTTAACTGAAAAAAGAAACATATTAAGGATATGAAAAATATGGGGATATTAATATGTAAAATGGTAAAGCTTTTATTGAAAGGATTTGAGCGTTTTAAAATAAATATATATTATATAATATATATAATAAATAATTTGACTTGAATATAGAGCATTCTGTATTTTTTTTAAGTGAACACAGAACTCTTAAAAACATTTTTAAATTTTTGTAATATATTTTGAAAGAGGTTTTTTGCAAAATTATGGTTATGCATAAATACATTCAAGCCCTTGCCAAAAGATATATCAAAATAAATATGTTTTTCTCTAGCTCCAGATCAAACAATAAAATGAAATACATTTCTTAAAAATATAACAAATTTCTGAAAAAAAAAAACATTGCTTTCAGTCCAATTCTGATTTTAAAGCTACTCTCGTGAAATTTTTTCTTCTTATACATAATTACACATATTTTGTTGTGCTGAGTCACACGCAAAATAAAGTCATTAAGCACACAAATTTACCTGAATGAGAAAGCAAATGGTTAGATAAATTTATAAATACTCACATTATGCAGTGCCACGAAATCCTTGAGGTCACGCCATTTACTCTCATATAGGGATCGACGTGAGTACATGCGCTGTATGATGGCAGTCACATTACCAAAGACCACGGCATGCATCAGAGCTGGTAGGGAAACAAGGAGTTGATATAGTGAAATATGCGAAATAAGGATATCCAATTCCCAAATGGGCTCAGAGCACACAGAACGAGGCTGATTACCTACCGCCAATAAGCATCATTATAATGGTGAAAACCTTCTCGGCCGTTGTATTTGCCGATACATTGCCAAAGCCCACCGATGTGAGGCTGGTGAATGTGAAATACAAGGCTGTCGAGTAGGTTTCAGCCGTTGTCAGTATGGCAACAGATGCGTTTTTTCTCTCGGCGAGCAGCTGCAGCCAACCTGTGAACAAGACTGGACGATTTTAATGGTACAGAGAAAGGAAGAAATAACATAGACTTTGTTAAGTAAATCAGGAATTAGAAATAGGCCAACAAAACAAATAATTCTAGCAGTTTTTGTCATTACGCTCCTTCTTAAACTAAGAATGACTTGGCCAAAAAAAATGTTCTTCACTTGCTGCTGCCGGACCTGTCCATCAAAGCTGTCAGGGCAAACGAGAGGACTTAAATACTGCCAGAGCGTGTCAAATTCGGAAAAATAATTCGGCCAAAATGGCAAAGTCCGTTGTCAAACGGTAAATGCCAAATGGTAGTTTGTGAACTTTCCCCCAACAATATTCAAACTCGTTGCAACATGATTTAAGAGTGAATGATTATTTACTTTGTGTCACATTAAGTTTACTTAACTAATGCGAAAAGTGACTGTCAATTTATTGCTTTTGTGTGTTATTTTCCATGATTGAATATTATAATTTACCAAGGGAATATGCCTGGCATAATGCATAAATAAATCCTAATCAGCGAAGTGTAGGAAAAAGTAAGGCACTTAAATGTATGATACCATATACAAGTTCAAACAAATTCAATTATCATAATTGTTTTTAATATTTTCCTAAGCAGAAAATATTTGAGAATAACTATTTCCCGGCCACTCTCTGCATGATGCTACAAAATACCCTTCATAAATCCACTACACGATATAAAAGCTAAATAATAAATCGTAAAGTTTAGTAAGATGAACGGATAACTTTGAGTTGATGTCCGTAAGAAAAAGTTTGATATGTGTTTTCCTGCTTAATGCGTTATGTCAAAATTCAATGCTCCTTGCCACCTACACAATGGAGTGGGATATTACAAATCATCCGGATGCTTTTCTGCTATGCGGCATACAACAACTAATGTGTTTTTTCAATTAATATTTGATGAGAATGCCAGATATAGTTTAACATTTTTTTTAAATGGTAATTAATTAATTGCAATAAAAGCACCCCATTTATAATAGGCTGTACTTTTTATATACTTTAATATTGAAATTCTCTTATAAATAAATAAATATAATAATAAATATCCTTCCCAACCGCCACATGGAGTATGCGACGAAGCAATCATAACATTTCTTTGAGCTCACGCCAATATTTACATATTTAAATCACAATAAACGCTGATTTTATATTGTTCCGCACGAGTTTGTTCAAAACTTTGCCATTTGAATGTGATAATAACAGTAATTCTACCCATGTAGCTTTTCACCTGAGCTGCTTTAAGCTTTTTCAGCCACCAAAATAAGCATGTGTGCGTGTGTGTGTGTGTGCATGTGTGTGTTTAGAAAAAGAGTTGTGTCCTGCGGGCAAATGCAACATTTTCATTTGGCGTTTGGCGAACCAAGGCAAACACAATCAACGCTGGCGGCAAACTAACCAAATTACACACACAGCACACACTGAATATACACACACGTCACACACTTATGTGTGTGAATAGACGAATGATATATGACCTTGTCTTTCAGCTGTACACTCTAAAAAAAGGTAGAAAAAGTTTTTTCCTGTCGTTGCTCCATGCTAAAGTTTAGCTATTTGAATCCATAAACTACTTTAAATGTTTTTATATGTGGAATCTTAAGATACTATTTTTTATATTTTTGGAAATTTACAAAAGACAAACTTGCGTTTTTCAAATATATTTGTTGAATAATTCGTAATTCAGCACGGACGCAAAAATAATGGCAATTTTTTGTGATTTTCAGCGATTTCTTTTTCGGTGTGTAGTCCATTTGTTACTGCTACTCACCAATGTTGCTCTCCGGAAACCACTCGTACTCCTTTACAGCGATGACATACCAGATGCAGGCGAGCCAGTGAGCCGCCACCGTAAACGAAAACATCAGCAGCGTCAGAATCATGGCCGTGTGCTGTGAATATCTATCAATTTTTTGCAATAGCCTCGCCAGGCGCAACAAACGCGTCAATTTGACAAGATGAATGTGCGATTCCTGTTCATCGAAGTATGCAGATTGAGAGTAGATGAAACGAAACAAGATACATGGTTAAGTGAAAGTTGGAAACTGAAAATACGATATTGAAAGGGACACAAAAGCAAACTTGCCTATATAAATTTGATCTGAGCTGAAACTATGTCATTTTTTAAAGTTTCATTTTAAAAGTTAATATAAGCATTAATTAAATGCGCAAATAAGCTTTCCCGGACATTTGACTGTAATGTAATTTCGAACCCTTGTAGTTATCTTTTTAGGGCGTAAATCTCATTAGAGCACACACGCAGAGAAAAATAAATACACACACACGCCGAAAAACCAACAGACAGCACCAAAATTTTGACACATGCCCATTTATTAGCTAGTATTTCCTGCCTCCAGTCCGTACTTAGTAACAGAATGGGACGAAAATGAAAAGGGATAGTTAAATAAAAAAATACAAAATCAAAAGGCCTGTCATCAAAAAGCCGAATTGCAAACATCAACCAGTTTCGCAGCAAACCAACCCAAAAGCCCTTTTGTCTGCCCAGATAGTTGCCTAAATTGAAGGTTAACGGAGTTAACTTAACGCTCTCATTTAACCTTTAAGTTAGCAATTTATATTTTTATATATGATTAAAAGTAAGTAAAAGTAAGAAATAAATTTGAGAAAAAGAGGACATTATCAGCAGCTGACAAGGCGTCATTTTAAAAGCATGCCTCCTATATAATTCCAAGGAGAGTAAAAACTGCTATCTAAGCATTTAGCTTGAAAAAACCCTGAAGGAAATTCAATGTGCGAAAGGCATTTAAAGCAAATCCAAATAATCATTGCAAGCATTTTCAAGACTTCAACTAGGGAATACCCTAGGAAAAGTTGCAATATGCCAAACGTACCAACAATTCTATATACCCAAGCATTAAGATTAATGGATTATCGGATTGTTTACCGTATGTCTTATATTTATATGTGATAAAAAATATAAAAAAAGAAAAAAAAGGTAAGAATGATACTGATTCCACTAAGAACATCATTTCTTACAATATTTCGTAGTCTAAAACGGCTTGTCGCCTCATTTGGTTTTGACTTTTTGAAATAAACTAAATACTAAAAAATTAATTGAGAAACATAAAAAAATCGAACAGACATTTACAGCAAACAATTTAATAAATATGAATCAAATTTAAAACAAAAAATGATTTTAATGATTTTGAAATTAATTAATTATTCTTGTATTTCATTTTGAATATCAAGGAACATGAAATACTATACGAATACATACTGACAAATGAAAAACATTTTGAAAACGGTATGAGACTGTAATAAAATGTAAAAAATATGCCTATTAACTTTATTGTACGCCATTTACATATTGTTAATTACAGGGTATGCAGCAAATAATAATACACAACGACAGCAAAACATGTCGAGGCGATGTAACTTTAAGATTGCCGGCATAATAACGGCTTTTGTTTCCATCTATTTGTAAGACTTTTTGCTTTCAAATGCCACGTGGGTCTCTTTCTCCGTCTTTGTATGTTAGTGGGTATGTGTGTGTATGTGTGTGTGTGTATGTGTGTTGGCATTTGTGTTGCGTTGCCAGGCAAAATTGTAATTCATGTTGCAATTTACGCTGCGCTTACGCTTTCGCTTTTACTTAGTTTTCCCTTTTATTTCTGTCAAGACTTGGCTGCCTTTTGCTAAAGTTGTGCGATGCCTTTTCGCATTTTGTCGGGGCAACAAAAACAAAAACAGCAGCAGCAAGAGTAATAAAGTGAAGCCAAGTTTACCCAAGTTGGCTGTCAGGGAAACTTCCGTTTCCGTTGGTCAGTCCTTTTTCGAAGTTTTTGGGACTCAAAGATAATTAAAACTTTTAAATCAACTGAATATGACAAGTTTTTAATGC
The DNA here is from genome assembly GCA_037043605.1 of Drosophila multiciliata. Taxonomy (NCBI): domain Eukaryota; kingdom Metazoa; phylum Arthropoda; class Insecta; order Diptera; family Drosophilidae; genus Drosophila; species Drosophila multiciliata. The sequence continues at coordinate 4,730,476 of JBAMBF010000589.1, forward strand.
ATTAGCTGAAGATTGGAGATTGCAGCAGTTGCAGAAAGAAAGATATGTAAACAACTTGAGCAACAACTAAGAGGATGTAGTTAAAGCAGTAACTTAAAAAATTTAGAAAAAAACGCAAATAAAAATATTAATAAAAGATTTTCTCTTTTTTATTTTTATGGAAAAACTCTTAAGTCTCGAAACCAGGGAATGGAAAGAAGAGTGATAGTAAGAGAGAAGAAGAGAAAGAGAGAAACAGACATCGCAGTTTTTGCAATTAGACCCCATTAAATAAACTTATGCTGGCGCCCAGAAAACACATAGCATTTAACAGCTAAACCACGTTTGTATATATTCACATATACCAATATATATATACATATATATATATATATATATATATGCACAGACGGGCAAAGTTTTGCTTGTCCTTGGCTGGGATTTGCCTTTTAGGCGCAACAAGTCAAGATTTAGGTATACACCTACAACAAATTCATTTCAACTTAAACAACTCCATTAGCAAAACTTTTTTTTAAAGCCAGCTGAAATCCGAATTCTTATCAAACAAGTTTTTTATAAGATATTTGACCTTGGATAAGCCTTCAATATTGTGAGTATATCGGTCTGCGATGCGGCAATTTATGTAAATATTTCATTGTTGTCTGCTTAAGTCAACTAAGCGGCTAAAATGAATTTCATTTGATTAAAATAACAACTAAGCACTTTGAGGACAAAAAGGCCAACAGTAGATAAAGCCTTGATAGAGACCGCAACCACAATGTGAAAACCATGACAATGCATAAAATCAATGGCTCAAAAATTAAGCATCAAAATGTCAACTTAAAACAAAACCACAAAATCCTTTAAATGTTTATAATGGCTACCAAAAGCGCATTTGCCTATAATATTCGTTATACACTGTTGCCAAAAGGGAAGTGCGTACTTTATATGTATGTAATTCAAAATATATATTTATTTATATTTGTACTTGTTTGGATTTGGATGAGCGCAGAAGGAATATATTAAACAAGTTTGTAGTACATTGAAATTGCGTTTCTTAAAATATTAGAAACAGACCAAAAGTTTTAAGTGTACCAAGTATATTCCTGCAATGCAGCTGGAAATTCCTGATAAATTGCCAAGAAGTTAAAGCACATTTCAGACCAGCTGCTATCGACCACAAGGTTATGTCCGGACAACACTTCAACTAAAGCTGACTTCGACAGCAAACTCAACAAGGAGCAGCAGAGCAGAGCAGCAAACCATAGAACAATCACACTTCAGTCATGGCCTATTCCTGTAACCTTACCATTTACTGCATTTACTTATATGACGTACTTTTGGAACACAAAATCGTCCTGATAGCACGGTATTAACCTACTCAGTTACGATGATGTCGAGGACACTATTTGGTTTTTAATCCTCCTGATGGTCGAGAGTGGAAATGCATTCAAAAGTGTGACATTTGACGTGGCAAACAGAAAAGCCGCTTAACCGAGTGAACAACTTTAAAAAAAAAATAATTTTACTATGCTCGGTGTTAATTTATCACTTTTATATACTTAAATCCAGAGATCTCGTATTATTTGCTTAGCTGTTAGACACAACATTAAATTTAGCTTGAATTAAATCAAGTCAACGCAAACAAACACATACTTTAAGGTAAAAGACATGCATTATGCATGCTTTAAAATCGTTTTATGCAAATCCCCAAATGCTATTTACCACTCGAATTTAGGCTTAAATATTTAATGGCAATGCGAATAAGCCGAGTGGAACGAGTCCGCTGTGGCAGTTGCTTCTGAGGGCTAAAAGCAAAGTTCGCTGGTAATTCAAGTGCAATTGGGCATAAAAGGACAACTTAAGTTGGCAACATCAAATACATTTAATATAAATTGATATCTTGACATATGTATAAAATCAATTAGTACTTGTTTAATCCGGCAAATGAGTATAGAAGACAAATTGCAAGCAAATTCAATTAATTGTCATCAAATTGTGCAACATGATCATATAACAACAATAATAATAATTGCAGAAATGAAGTCAATGAACACATAAATTGTATATATAAAGTCAGGAATAAGCCCAATTAAGATAATTAAAATAAAATAGGGGACAAAGCTGCAAATAAATAGGGCACTACAGAATGAAGACTTTGCGAAAAGATACTCAGCACTAGAATTTAATAAATCTCACTAAAATTTTAATTACTCTCATCAGTTACATTTAAAGCCATAAAAACAATATATTTCCTCTGTTCATCTCAGATGCAACAATCTCTCCCTTCTCTTTACTATATACTATACACATGCCCTTTCACACGTCAGGATGTAGTTAAAATCACAAACATATGTCAAGCAATTTCCCGTGATATGCAAATAGTTCACACGTTTTATTCAAAGTGCGACAATTGAAATATTTGTAAAGGGGTTAAAGCAATTTGAAGAGAATTTACTCACCTCGCCGTCGTACAAATCGGAGGCGTACAGATGATCAAAGGGCAGGGCGGCCAATAAATCCAGGGCAAACCAGCCACGAAAATAATTTATGGCAATCTGTTTTGAATTGGATACAACCTCACCTTTGCGGGAGACAAAGGTTGTGCGAAAATTCAATAAAATATCTGCAATAAAAGACCAATAGAATAACAAAAAGAAAGTAAAAACGTTAGTGAGTCACAAGGGAATACAACTAAAGCCCCATATTGAGCATTGAGCTAAATTCAATTCCCAGACAAGCAGAAAAACGGGTGAGGCTAAGTCGGTTGTCCTGTAAATGAAACAAAGTCTCAACAGGACAACGTAATGACCAAATCGGACAATAAATCATCATCATCATAATCATCATCATCATCATCATGTTGAACGTTATGACATTGAATCTACTCACCGACAATAAAAAGCGCCTCCACAATGACATCGGACACCATGGTCTGACGATCCGCCTTGGCAAACGCTGCATTGTATGGGACCATCAATGCCACATAGAAGGTGGCAACTAGTATGACCCAATCCCATATGCCTTTGAATACGCCGTAATGGGGCAAAATCAAGCGTGACTTCTTTATCGATTGCGTTTTGTATTCGGGAAATGGTGCCTCAGTTGAATGCATAAAATTCTACAAAGTTTAAAAATAAATCAAACAAGCGGAAACATCAAAAGTGAATTTCAATTAAATACACCGGATGAAAGGATTAAGGATACGGATTGGCGCATTTGAACGTGAAAAAGCCGAGTCTTTGCAAAATGGTTAATTCAATTAATGGCGCACTAAAGTTGAGGGCCTGAAAGCTAGTCCCCTAAGGTAGAATAAATTAAATTACAATTTTTTAACAACAATATCTTACATACTCTGCAAATTCTCATCTTTTAATATATATACTTACACAATATTATTAAATCTCAGTTTATCTTAAATAATTGTTTAAATACACTTAATTTTGTGGAATTCCTATATATTCCTACATCTGCAAAATTCCAATTACTACAAAAATGCAATATCTCTAATTAAATTAATAAAACAAAATATTATTAAAAGAAATCAATTCATTTTTTTTAAAGATAACTAACTTTCTTCTTGTCTCAAAAATTTCTTATTTCTTTCTTAAGAAGAGTTTGTATTATTTAAATAAATCTAAGTGTATATGCCTGGTCTTTACAAAGCAAAAAGCGGTTTTATGTCGAAAAACAGCTAATTGAATTTGAGTCAAGATAACCTTTAATTTGTTTTTGTTATTGTTTTTGTTAAAATTGTTGTTGATGTGGTATTGGAATTGGGGTTAAGTGTGCCAGCTGTCATACTCACATTGCCCAGCTTTAATTTGGTTTTGACACCGCCCTTTTCGGGCTTATAATGACCGGATAGCTGATATAAAACCGCACGACTCCGACGTCGTCCCATATTACAGCCCGCAGGTACATCCAAATTGTTGCCTTCGCCGATATCCGCATCGCTGCCATCGCCAGCCGGCGGCCCACCCAGGCCGGGCAAGCTGCCCAATCCCAGCATGCCGGCATTGGAGCCGGCACGGAATCTAGCGCCCAGGAGTGCAGCTGTAAGGGCAAAAACTTACAGATTCGCAACACAACAATTTCAATTGATGCAGCAACACAAGCGTCGACAATTGTATTATGGACATTTTTATTTGGATTGTGGATATTGGATAATTTGGGTGTTATTTTTGGTTTTATTTTTATGTTTATTTTTTATTTTATTATTATTATTATTATTATTATTATTATTATTGTTGTGTCGGTTTAATTACAATGATGATGCCGGTTAGAGTAAGAAAAAAGAGCACAAAGATAGAAAATATACAGAGTTTGTACAAATACAATTTGAATAAAATAATTATTAATATTTGTAGTAAGTGTTTCTCGTTCAGTCATTATTGTTTTTAAACATCATTTAACAACAATTAACCAATGAGCACATGGACAAACACAATTACAATTAAATCTGATGCTTAAGTTAAACAAATTTAATACGACACAAATTAAAAGTTGTTTTTCTTTTCTCCTTGGACCAAATTATTTATATAACCCTCACTTTGTGTGTAGTTGCACAACTTTGATTTCTACTCAATTTGCCAGCGGCTTTTAGCAACACAAAAACATATACATATTTTACACAACACAACACAAGCGAATTCATAAAAGTGCTTTAATTTAAATGGAAAAATTGAATTATTATTTTTCCAGTTAACATTCATAGAAAAAAATTCATCAACAGTAAGTAAAACAAATATTTACTCAAAAGATCAAGCCACAAGACACAAATAGAACACGATTCAAATAAAAATATCACAAATCACATTTCACCAGGCTGATGGTAAATTGACGCACAAAAGACCAAAATGTCAGAAAATTTGTTGTTGGTATGTTATCAAGTCTGGCTGCAATTTAATGGACCAATATGCTGAAAATAAACCGCAATCTCAACACACACACATACACACACACACAAGGCACCATAGCACAACCCCAAACAGTCCCATTAAATTTAAGTTAATTTTATTTTACTCGACCTACTCGACAAAGCGTGAGCGTGTTGCTATAAATTTGAATTAGGTTGATTGTGAAAAATTAGACCCAAATCAAAATACGAATAATATAAAAATATAAAATAAAATGGTGGACAAAGCAGCATACTAATTATACGAAATTAAATTTTAGATGTTATAAAGTGTAAAACTGGTCTTTGTCCGATTTATTGCCTTTGTTATCATCTCTAAATTGTTTATAAAATGTTTCTAAAGCAATTGGTAGTTTTAGCCAGTTTGTTATGTGAATGCAATTTGAGATGTATGCATAAATTGTGGGAGATAAAATAATTTTAGAAATTGAACGAATTGGATTACTTTTTTTAGATATGTATGCAGCTGACATAAATCGATGTCATAAATAAATTACTTTATTTTAATTTTGTATATTATTTTCAATAATTAAGCAAAAGAAAAAATATATTAAATAACACCACGAAAATTAAACACTGTTCTTATTTTTATTTTTTATATTATTCTCAGCAAAACAGCAAAATAATTAGTAAGTGTAATTAAATGACACCACGAAAATTAAATACTGTTCTTTCATAAATCGCTCAAAGCTCTGAAACAAGCTTAACGAATTTGATATCAGTTTTGGGCCCAAGACCGAATCCCATCGCTGTCATATCACAATGCCAATTAAGTTAAGCTGACAATGAACCGGGCCGTGGGCGAGCAGCATTTTTGGGAGTTGCCAACTCCCCAATTTCAATCGCACGTAAATTATACCGAACTCATACACAAAACAATAATTGACATCAAATGGAAGGACAAATAACGTCGAAGGAACTGCAAAATATGCGCGAGTCGTTCGAGTGTGAAATATGTTGGGAGACGAGTCGCACATGCCACACAGGCAACAAATTTTTGCCGCATTCCTGACAAGTCTAATGATGTGTAAAATAACGGTCGTTTTAGCTGCCTCAACTCACATGATTGTCGACCGAATGAGAATTCTATTGACTTCAAATCTGGTCCATGAAGCGATGTTAAATTTTACAAATTATTTGACTAATTGCTGCGTCTGGACCAAATCCAAATCAATATGGCGGTGCCATTTTGACAAGTCCCGATTTGCCACTGATGTCGATTGCCATTCAACGAGCCAGTCAGCCAGTCAGTGGGATTTGTCAAAATATCAAGGCTTATGCCAAAATCAGTATTATGTTCTGACACGATTACGTATACGCAATGTGACATGTAAATATTTACAATTGATATTTGTTGTAAGCAATTCTAATATAATATAAGCTTGTTATAAAGGAAGTCACAAACTGTCAGCCTCTCTGAAGATACGCCGAACTTGAACTTAATTTTGCTTAAAAATGTGCCATTTATTGGAATTCAGTGATTAGCGAGCACAAAATTTGTGGGCTTGGAAAGATAAAGCTCAAGATATGGTAGAAAATCAATATATGAAATAGCTTTGAACCGAGAAATAAATTTATAGAACTACGCATTAAGTGTACACTAAGAAGTAAAAAACTATATTCTTTAAAAAAACTTCTAGCTATACGGAAAAGAAATTTTTAATATTAGAAAGGTGTATCAAAATAAATGTTATGAATTTATAGTCAATCTATATGAGTCTATAAGTTTTATCTTAAATTTCTTATGATTAATTAAAAATTGAGTAACAAAGAAGCAACTTTATGTATTATTGGTACTCATAAGAAAACAACCTGAATGAATTAGACATATTTATTCTTATCTTTTTTTTTTTTCTGAAGAAAAGAAAATGCCTGGTTTTGAGAACGAGTAATCAATTTTAACATCGTTGATATGACCTGCCCCACAATCTCGGCCAGTCAAATGCATTTTGGGTGGCTTTAAAATATGAATTGTCGGATGGACAGCAAGTTCTGTGGTAATGCAACAGTTTGTACGACAATTGAGCCCATTATATTGCCATTAAAATAATTGTAAAAAAAACTATTTAAAAGCAAGACAGTGCAGGACAATAGCAGTACATGATTTAAGGGCTTAACTCATACGGAAAACTGGGAAAAAGTGATTGAGACAGATGCTGTTGTTTGTGAGATGCTCATAATTTGCGAGAACTTGGGTCTTTGCATACCAGCAAATCCACAAAAACCACACAAAACCGTCAAGTCAAGAGCAGTGACAACACGGTGACAGAGACACTGTGCTGAATAATGATGGTAATAAAACTGCAAATGAAACCTGCCACAAAATGCCAGAGTGCAAGCAACCATCAAGCTTAACAATGGTGCCACGCAACTGAGCCAAGCAATCCAAAAATTTTTACTCAGTCTACTCCGACTAATCCGCATTAGTTGAATGCGCCATGACCTACGCGAATTATTTCACTCCCGGCGCAACAGCCAAACAATTCTCGTGTCATTCTTTGCGTAGGAGCATCCATTTGGAGTTGTCTGCCTGCACATCAATATTTAAGCATACGAATCATTTTCTTTTGTTCAAACGTTTCTCTGTCCTCTGGGGAATTGTGCAGACATTTTCTACTAACTTATTCCCCATGCACAGCACTAAGCATATTAAATTCGGAATCCAATGCGAGAAATACTAACTAAGTCTGTATTCAGGCCTTAATTAGTATCTTAAGGTTTAAGGTCTAATTAGTAGTTTGTTAAAAATACATTCGCGCAATATTAAAATTTAAGAAATTTCAATTACACTAAAATTCTATTTGAATCGCCTTTAAAATTGCACTCAATTTGCATTGCCATTAAATTAAATTCTTAAATTAAATTAAATTCACAAAAACCAGAACAGCTTTCGCTGGAAGTAGTTGAATATAAGTAGGAAAATAGGAATAAAATACAGTTGAACTGAATTGGGAGCTACAGACAAATTTTATTTAAATGAAATGAACACAAATAAAGTTATTTTGTGGATCGCCGAAAATTCCAAGCTGCTAGTTCACATTGAAATTTCATTACAAATAAATAATAAAAATATGTAAGAAAGCTGTAGTCGAGTTATCTCGACAACGATTTACCCTGAACCCAGTTTTTAAATATATTTCATTTTTTTTGGCAAATTTCCATACTTACATACATGCATACAATTGTGGGTAATAGAAAACACACAAAAACATATTCGATCCTGATAAAATTTGGTTAGTTGATTTAATATATAAATCGAAATGTATCGATAATCCAGAAACAGAAGCAGTTAGCGATAAAATAAATCTAAGTTGATCTTTGTCGGGTATACAAGAGTAGGCTCTTGTTCCAATTTTCAATTTTCTCTACCTCCATTAGCTAGCTCCATTATGCTCTTTGTACCCATTTTTCAGGGTAGACTTTAAAAATGATATTATGGTTGTAATGTCTTGGAAAGGTTTTATTTTATATTTGTCAATAAACATATATAGATCGCAATAAAAATCAACTTCATATGAGAACAGATTAAAGAAGAATAAAAAACGTAGCTTATGTTGAATGGAAAAATACTTATTTTTAAATGTCAGGGTCATGCGAGAACTCAAAAAGCGGTTGACCCATGTACCACAGCTAAACCAAAAAGTCACCAAAAATGCTACAAAGTTGACATGGTGACATGGCAGAACTGACAAAAATACAAACTTTAGGAAATTCATGCAAAAGTCTGGAAAACAGAGCAGCCGCTGACATTTGCATCCAAATATAAATTTTTACCTTTTCATTTAACTGAGTTTTGCACATTTGCTTTTTACACTAATGGATTATTTAAGTCTATTGGCTTAACTGTGGGTGTGGTTGTGCCTGTGTGTGTTTGTGATTGTGTGTGTATATTCAGAACTCTTTGTGCATTAATTGTAGCTGTATTAATTTTTAATGATTGCTTTTAACTTTGTACGCGAAAGTGCATGTGAATTTGCTGTTTTATCTGTTGTCATGGCCAATTTATAGCTTTTGCTTTAAATTTCGATTTTATTTAAATTTTTTTAATATTTCACTAACCCTTTTTGGCTACTTACCGCTATCACATTCCTCGTTCACATTCATCTCCAACATTTTGGTGTGGGTGATGTCCTTGTGCGAGGCCAGGAACAAAACTACATCCCGCTTCTCATTTTTTATGGGCACAATATCAAAAAGACACCAAAAAGGAGCACCTGTGCAGAGAAAGAAAATAGGCATTTAGTTCGTGCTTATCAAATTAATCCCGGGCACAAAATAAGAGTATTAAAAAAATATTGCTAGTATAAAAAAAAATATAACTTTTTTAATGATGTATAATTTATATAATAATGTCTATTAAAATATACTAAGAACAAAATATCCTCGCAATGTAAAAAATTTTTAAAAATGAAAATCGGCCTAAAAAGCAAATATATGAATAAAATCATAAAAAATATTTCTAAAAAGTGGAAATTAAATTCATTATTATAAGAAACAATGCTTTCTGAAAATCATACAAATCTTAAAAAAGTTTGCTTATTCGAATGCTTTATTAGAGTTTAGCTGTTATATGTTGTAAAAGAATTCACTCAACTCTCAAAAATAAAAAGTTTTTCTAATGAAATTATATTTATTTTTTAATAACAATGTAAATAAATAAAGACAGAACTTTAAGCCTTAGAAATATACTATCCGATTAAAAAAGTGAGTTGCCGTTAAAGCTAATTTCCTAACTATAGGTAGATTTTTTCTAAGTTTCTGTTGGTGTTTGTTCAGTTTATTTTAAAAGTAATTTGCATTTGGTGCAGATCGATTTAATTTCTGGTTGCATAGTTGTGTGGTCATTTTGTCGCCTTTGCAAATATTGTAAGCAGCTAGTTGTGATTGCCTCGGTGCCCCGTGAGGCACTCGGAGCTAATTAGCGCTTAATGGTATGCAAAAGATAATTGCATGGAAACTCAATTAGAACACAATTGAACCACCATTTTAATTTGCAGAGTTCATTTTAAATATCGCCAGAGGTGTTTAGCCCATAAACTAATCCATAATTAATAGTAACCATTCAGCGAACCCTTCCAATCTGCCTGTAGTAAGTTAAAAGTTGTAAGCACAGTGCTAATTAGAAAACTTATAGAAAAGTTAATAGCCATTGAAACACTTCAGGATAGCTCGTTCTGGCTGCTGTTTAGTCGTGACCACATTTAAAAAGAACAAAATATAGAAAAATACATAATGCGAGACGAACGTGCGAAAATGCGGCGAAGAAATTTATTGCTTTATTGTGTTGTGCAGGATCTGAACTGCTGCTCCTTTGAGACGGAGACAAGCCACAGGAAACTAGTTCAAGGCAAGACTACTACCTCAATAAAAGCCAACTGATGCGAGCCACGCACCGCAAAATTGATGCGACATTGGTGTTGGAAGCAACAGCAGCAACAGCATCAGAGCCATCCTCGTCAACCAGTATCTTAAATTAAAAGTCAATACGAATGGTTAAGCCTTCAAAAGAGGCCAAGACCACTGATGGTTAACCAGCTGGCAAGCAACAAACTTTTTGTGCAACCTACTCACGTGGATGTGTGGCACAATTGACTTACGGCTTTCACTTATTGCTCTTGTTGTTTTTGGTGTTATTGTTGTTGTTGTTGTTCCTTTGGGTAAGCAATTGTGATAATCCCTTACAGCTGGTTTGGAAAACTTAACACAATTTTCTGTCATGTGGCGAACCACAGCTTTAAACTTTTACCCCACAAAACACAGACTCACTCAGCTTATATGCCACTGACGCTAACTGAAAACTGATGGCCAACACATGCTTTAACCAGGTTTATAATTGCCACATCATTTTTGCTGCAATGTTGGTTTTATTATTAATATTTCTTTTAATCTTGAATGTCTGAGTAAATTATGTTGTCCTTGGCTTTTTTTCGCTAAAAAGTATTTTTTTAAGGTATTTTGTGAATTATAAATTTATTTTTTAAAGGGTTAATCCCAACGGAATTCGAAATATATTCCAGTATTTCAAAACCAACAAGAATCTGAATGTGAGAAGTGTTGGACAATTAAACTTTTGAGCTCATATGTTGCGTAATGATTTTATTTGCTTCACTTCATGTTTGAATTAAATTCGACAAGTAGCACAATAATACTATGTTAATTTTTGTACGTGGTCAGCTTTGCAGCTGTGCCTCAACCTCCCCTACTGTGCCAGTTGATGCCACAAACAACTTGGCACGTAATTTCCTCTTTGTCGAGCACAAATTACCTCAAATGCCAAATGAAGTAAAAAAAAAAAAAGTTTTTAATTAAAAATGAAAACAATTTATAACACAATTTGCCACGCAATTGATGCTCTTTTGTTTTTTGCCTTACCTTCCTTTTTGTAGAAAATAACTTCCAATTTTAGTTCCATCTTATTTAAGAGACTTTTCTCAATTTGCTGCTTGTGCTCATCCTTTGTATCCGGCCCGTAAAGGAAATGACATGAGCAGCCTGTTTCGGTTTTGTTGTTCGTGTTTTTTATTGTTGTTGTTGTAGTGTTTATTTTGACATTTTTGTTCGTCGTCATCAATGTTTTTGTTGTTATGCGATGTTGCGAATTGTCGTTGGCAAACAATTGAATAAAATGTAAAAATAAAGTAAAATGAGTATTGAAGTGTTGAGCTGTCTTTCCCGTCAACTTGTCCGTCTTTCCTCTTTTTCGTCTACCCCTCTGCTCCTCTGTCCCCCACTGTGTTCCGTCAACTTACCCTTTTGCATAATTTGCGCGCGAGAATATCCTGTCAAGTCCACGAACCCATCCGAGCAATAAACAATTGGATTGCCATTTGCCTGCGCATTGCCAAGCACAAAGTTCGAGTCTGTAAGGGAAAATGAATGATGAAGCATTTATTTTGTGTTTTGGGTAGATAACATAACATATAGTTTTTGTCTTCTTTGTCAAGGATATCCTCATACATTTTGCTCTTTGGCACCATATTTAGATGTATGTATATCTATCCATGATTGGCGGAATGACAATCAACGGCAATCAGGACTATTTCCACATAAACTATCAGTAAGACGGTATTTTGGTAAGTTTTGTGGAATATTGTGGGTCAATGTTGCAAGTTCAGCTTTCGTTTTCGTAACTATAAATTTACTTTAAAAGATCTATAAAAATAACTGTTGAAGATACGATGCATCCAATATTGCAAAAGGGTAGAAATAAAAAAAATATTTATTAATTTCTTTAATAAATCATTTCATTAATTTTTTTAAATTCGTCGGATTAATTTTTAAAACACAGCAAACAATGTTTTTTTATTTCCGTAAATGACCTTACAAATATTTAAATGGATGAGGAATAACGATTAAAAATAAAAACAGCACACAAATTTTTGTTGTGTTTTTTTTTGTATTGTATTTTGTATTTTTTCATGATATTTTCAATAAAATTAATTTAAATATTTTATGTGATTTTCTTTGTATAGTGCCTGAGTTGAACACATATTATTGATTGAAATCTATAACAGGTTTGGTATTTATTTGCTCTTAAACAATTAGTTTGGTTTGCAGGCAGAAGTCTATTATTTTAACAAACAAAAATGTTAAAAAAAACAAAAATTGATATTAAATTGCAGCAGTGCTTGATTCTCGTTCGCATTTATATTGGGAATAAACTGAAATTAAATTCTTGCTGCAGTTTGCAACAATTCATTAAAAATTAAGTGTCTCCTGTCAGAAAAAATGACAGGATGGAAATGTAAATATAAAAATCATTTCACTGTTTTATCGGTACTCGAATAATTAACAAAACACATTAAAAATCATGAATTCCTTACTGACAATTAATTGATTAATTACTGAGTGTTGTTAAAAAATGTTTTGTTTAAATATTCCAATTCCATTGCAAGACTCAGCTATTTTATGATATCCAAGAGAATCACTTAAAAGAGAAAATAACACATGGAGTCGTTTTACAAGTAGCTCCATTAAGCGGCTGCATATGTATTTAATTCTGAGATTTTTCTATAAAATAAAAAGCTGCTCGTCAGAGCAGACCTGTTCGTATTTATATATGTAACATTTAATAAATATGATTTTTACAAATTCCAAATAATTTATCGGTAAAAGAGACTTTCTTACTAAAGTCTAAATTAATTTAATGGATTTGAATAGCATTCATTACAAGTGAATCAACTCGAGTACTAAACGCAAATCCTGTTAAAAGATTGTGTCTATTTATTGACACGGCAATAAATAAAACCGAACATACAATTTGTACTTGTAAAAGAGCAGCTTTGAGAGGCTATGAATAGATTGAATATCAATTTGCACTCAATGAAAGATTAACAGCAGCACCCCACACATAAAGCTGTGAATGAATGATGTAATCAATAAACCAAATATAAAGCACAGAACATTTTATGAAAACACATAAAAAAAAACGTTATTAATCTTTTTGCATAGTATTTGATGCCATTAAAAGTTAACTGACCTTAAAAGCCAGTTTCTTCACATATTAAATACTCAACTGAGCAGAATCCACACATATTTATATGTATATGTTTAAGTATATATATATATATACACACACATATACCATGCATATATGTCACTTGCAAACAGCTTGTCAACGTATTAAACTTGTGCACAACAACAATTATACGCCATGTGCGCCCAGCCAACAAATCACTTACAGGCTCTGCCGTCCAAAAATTAGTGCCTGTCTTCTATTTATTTAGTAATATGTGCTCAAATCTGTCGGCATTACTTAAGCCCATTAAAGTCGCACAGAAATGCAGTAATTAATATAGAAAGAAAGTGAGAAGGTGAGAGATTTATGGAGATATTGACCACGAGCAAGGTAAGCTGAGGGATAGACAGAGAATTAAGAGGATAGACAGAATAAAGAAGAATTACAGGCAATACAGGAGTGGTAACGAATTAGAAGAAGAGAGAGGGAGAGACAAAAGAGACAAAGGAAGAGAACTTTGAAAAGGATATACTTATTTATTAGAAATCAATTAGATGTTGGAGAAAGAATAACAATTCAGAAGTGCGAAAAATTATAAATGAGAAAAGTTTGCTTGTTTATGATAATATTTAACCTGCCCTGATATGCTCATATAAATAATGAAGTAAATTAAATATAAACTTATTACTTTTTAAAGTGTGCTGACACTAAGCAAAATATAAACGAATAAAACTTTAATAATCGACTTAAAAATCGAAATCGAAATCGAACCGATTACTAAATAATTTTGTTTTACAGAAATTGGTTTTGTTGTACGTTTTTTGAAATTGAATTATTTGAGATTATATACTACCTAAAATTGGTGGTAATGGGAAGTCTTGAAATAAAAGCTTCAATTAAAATTCTCTGTACTTAATTAAAAACCGTCTGGAATTTTGAAATTTTTACTTAAGCAAATTGTAACAATCAATAAAAAAAAATTAATGCTTAAAAAAATGAACAGCTCTCCTTGGCGCAAAACGTTTACCGATTTTAGAAATTTCGGGTCTATTTTTTCTAAAATAATATACAAGCTATATTTAGAAAGGTTATTTTTATTTTAATGACCTGGCCTAAAATAGACATTTTATAATAATTTGTGATAACCTTGGCAACAATCAGTAAACAAGTGAAGTCTCAATGTGATTGTCACATTCACCTATTACCCAAAATGTAAAATGTTTTAGTGTGAAACACTTGACAAAAGAAAAGATTTTGGTTGGTCATGAGAAATGCCAATTGTCCACTGAGATAATTTGCATTTTGGAATTGTCAGCTTATGAAATACTCATTGTTTAAAGCTGAAAAGTTAAACAGTTAACATTACAAATTTTGCATTCATCAAGAACTGAAAGGTTTTGACAAATGCAAATTATTTTATGAGGCTCCATTGTGTATTTCGTTGCCTGGCAGAAGCACAATGCCAAAACCAAGCATTCACATACATCTGTAGTTTTAACTTGCCAGTGCAGATTTCTATAGGGACACGCATTGTCCTTTTCATTCTCATTGTCCTTCCACGCTCCTGCTGATATGCTCTGCGTTGTTCGCGTGCCAACGCCAAAACTCAAAGGGCCGATTTTCTTTTTATATATTTATGCATGCACCCGCATTTCCTGTGATATTTTTTATGACTTTCCCAAATGACGCATGGGCAGACTTTTGCATACATAGCATAATGTCCTATTAAAGCACAGTGCCCTCTCAATAAAACTCCCATAAATAATACATTGCAAATTATATAACGCTGAAGGCCTAAGTAAATATCGTAAGCATCGTTTAACTTTTGTATTTTATGACTGCCCATTTCCGCAGGGTGGATTTTCCCTACCCAACAACTTCAACTATGTATTCAAATTAAATCTTGTGTTGTTTTTGTTTCCTATGCAATTCTTAAACATTGGAATAATTTATTATATAATTCAATCAGATGACAACTAACAAAAAATAAATCAACTATTTACACAGATAATATTATCAATAATATGTATATTATTATTATTATTGTTGGTAAGAAGGATGGCAGCGCTAAAGTGCCAAGAAAGTGTTTGGACGCAAAAATGCATATCTTTGCCAAAAAATAATGTATTTTCCTATTGACTTTTATTTTTTCTTTCTGCTGTTGAACTTTTTAACACCAAAAAATTAATTAATTTAATCAATTATGTAGTCGAAAACACCCATTCTTTGGACTGACAAGAAAGTTTTTGGGCAAGCCTTGTTGTGGTTTTAAAATTCCCTTTTTGCGAGATCCAATTAGAAATAAACGTATTATTTGTATTTATCTGTCTATGACGTTGTCAAAAAAATTTAAATTTGTTCGGTCAACCAAAAAAAAGACATTATATAAAAAAGCACCGAATTTTATATTGCCGTTGGCTAATTATAGTCAGCAGATTAAGAAAATCGATAGATTGTTGATTAGAATTTTGTCTATATTCGTTGGAGGAACGTCGGAGCACATAACGTAAAAACCTTGGAGGCAAAACAGTAAATGAATGAATCAATTAATAATACATCAATTAATTTTGTTGTTAACTAGTTTTAATAAGTACTTAAAAGTAGAAAAACAGATGGCAAAAATGTTTGTATTTATTTTATAAATAATACATTAATTTTGCATTTAATTTTGCAGCTTTCAATGTTATTCCCTAAACTACTGTTAACTCGTATAACGAACATTTTTTAATAAGAAAACTATCTAAACGGTTTTCTCATTTCTCAGTTTGTACTTTTGGAAGGGGTAATTTAATTACCATTTATATCATAGAAAATGTATTTTCATAAAAATGACATAAATCCGCCTATTTTTAATATGTATAAAATTAGGTTTTTAGGTTTTTATGAATGCCCAGAAGTCTTCTGTCGGAATTAAGTCTGGGCTAAACGAAAACTGTTGATGAAAAATGTTTATCATCCATATTAATTTTTCAGTTGATGCCAGCTTGTCAAGAATTATCTCATTGTTCATGCATATAATCCCCACTGTCTGCAATCTTGAGAAAAAAAAGGATTTTAAGAGATTAGCTTTAGAATAGTTGAAAATATATAAATATATGCAACATAAATTAATTGGAACAGGTAATAGCTTATTTTAAGTCATTGTGGCATCTCATGATTACCCGAAGAGCCAATTTTTTAAGAAAACAATATGAACCCCTTTGCAACTATGAAAACATATGCTACAGTCTAAACAATATGAGAAATTCAGTCACTTTGAGCAATTTATCATACAGATAACTATCATTAGATAACAATGACTGCCAAAGTCCGTCCAGTTACGATGGGATTCATTTTAAGCACATTGTGGAACTGTTTCAGTTAGTAAATGGAGCTGTAATACAAAATACAATTATGTCACAAGTTTCAAATCTAGCTTTGTGTAAAATGTCCTTGGACATCATTATTATTACAGTTATATCTTGCTTGTTTGACAAGTGTGCACTAACCTCAAAACTAATTGCAACTGATTCACAAATTTAATTTAACTTATATTACGTCAGAGTCTATTGCCACAAAGAGGCAATTATAATAATTGCAAGTACATTAGCTCCGAGAGAACTACTTATTGCCACATATATATAAGTGACCGTATGTAGCCAGCCTCTGGGCCGAGCTAGCGAGTCCGAATTCCGTTAAGGTGTCGAATTTTAATCCAAACCTAAGGTAAAGATGTTGTGGGACTTCTGTCCATCTGCCTACCCCTGCGTACGCCCTTGTCTGTGTATAATATATCTTTTGACTTACGCGTGCCATCGAAGCGTGTGGCAATTGTGTCCAGGAATGTGTTCTGGGGCGCTAACAGCCCCTTGCGGGCTGGCATAGGAATGGTGGCGGCCGGTGCGCCTAAAGAAGCGCTTCTTCAGGCTGGGCGAAACTGCAAGGAGAGACAAATGAGAGACACTTAATTAAATGAACAACTTAATTATGCTGTTAAGCAGCTGTGGTATATTTAACAACTGCAATTATTTTGTTTTGTCCTCGTTCAAACAACATTTATTTGTAGCTTATTAAATATGCAACAGGCTCACACAACAATAGATTCATTTTTCCTTTTTTTATTTTCATTGAAAAGTTCTTGCATACTTTGTGGGTTAACAATGGAGTTTCTTTTACCAAGCCAACAATTTTAATTTGCAATTAATTTAATTTATTGTGACACACAACTACCATTACAAATATCGGGTTAACCAACGAGAAGTCATTAATATTAGAGAAGCAGTGTAAAATTTAATGCAAGAGCAACAATATTAATGCTGATAAAATTATGAAGTCTTATTTTCTATACTCTAAGCCGATTCGAATTCGATTTATATAGTATTCTCATATTTATTAGCTAATTTATATTCACTCTATTTTGGCTTATACGAATCAGTAAATAGGTTTTTTTAAATAATTAGCTAATCAGGCAGCTACTTTTCTCCTGTTATTTTATCTACAAAAATCTTTCAAAATTAGTTGAAGCACTACGACAGCTGCAAATACCCCCGATACCCAGAAGTAGAGGCATTATTAAAAGCTAAAATTGATAAGCACTAACAAAATGTTGATATATATGTATTGCAGGCGTTTTTAATATTACTTTCTTTTAATGCAACGCCCACAGGCAGCTGGAGCAACGCCAACTACTCAGAAGCTGCTTCTGGTAAATTGTCGGAAACTCCCAAAGACAGCAGCAGAAGGCACCAATCACGCAATCACCGAACAGCCGCAAACCCACTGACAGCTGCTGCGACTGGGAACATCGTTAATACAAATATTTTTTATTATTCTTATTAGCAATTTCGATAAAAAAAAAAGCGATACGAATTACTGTGTGAGCGAGGGTTAACCAAATGCTTCGATTCTTATCAGTTAACATTGACATTTGATGCAAACCTCAAAGTGGCAACTGGTTAGACTTTTGTGGTTAGTGGCACTGACTGTAAATAACCATATATTTTAGAAATGAGAATATCAATCAAGTAAACAGTGATAAGAAAGCTGTAACATATTATATATCAAATTTATATCAAATTGGTTCCAGCTTTAAGAATTTTATGAGAACAGTGACTCAACTATAATATTTTATTTTATTTTTATTTAATATAAAAATAGGCCAGACTGTTATGTATTCTATTGTGAAATATTTCTTATTTAAAAGAAAAAAATGTATGTGAACTAAATGCAGTCCAAAATCTTTAATAAACATTAAATTAAAAAAAAATAACCGTAGAAAAAAATAAAGTAAAATAAATTAAATAAAAATTGTCTTAAATTATAGAAACGTGTAGAACAGTAAAATAGAGCTGAGTAAAAAAAAGATATACAATTTATATATTAAGGCTTACTTTTAAAGAACTTTTATACTATTTTTTACTTATTCATTCTCAGTTTAGCTGTTGAGAAAGTTCAATTTAAGGCTGCTACTTTAAGAGAATCTCATTAAAACAAAACACGCCCCCTTTTTCGAAATTTGGACAACTGATATGTGCTCAGACAATGTGTGTTTGGCACTGATAACACACGCTTCGAGGCACAGTTCCAATGACGCACTCAGGTGCAAATTGGGCACACAGCTTGCTATATATAGTTAGACTGCAAATGTAATTTTAATTAATATGCCAACTTAAATTTCCTGTCCTATTTCCTGTACTCCACACCCAACAAACCGCAACTCTCATCCCTGATAGGAAATTTTTTGCATTATGTTTAACCGCAATATGTTGAAAGCCAACCCATTCGCAGTGCCTCGGTCTGAGGTCCATCTACAGGACATGACTAGCATATGGTGGCTTCAATCTGGTTAACCCAGACATCCACTCACACACACAAACACGCACACACTCACGTAATAAGCGCTGCGTTGGCTGTGTGTGCAATTTCCGTTTCCGCATTATTCCACCTGATTAGACTGATGATATGAGCACTTTCCAGCACCTGCTGCTCATGTTTACGTTCAAGGTTTGTTGGTCGAAACTTTGCTGTGGCAATGCAGAGTGCAATAAGAGGAAATTGCAAATGTGATTATATAAGGAACTAAAAATTATCTACAATGTAATCAAACAAAATACTAAAATTTTCAAAACTAAGATTTTATTAAATATGTTTATTGGAATATTATCTAAATATAAAAGTAGATGAAAAATTATTTGTAACTTACAATAAATTCTAAATAACGTGCCAAAAATAATTATACCATTTTCAGAATCTGATATATAAAAAAGTAAAAAAAAATATTTTTAAATATTATTAATATTTAAATATTACTCAAGAAAAGTTGTTGAAAAACGAGCAATTACTTTGAAATAAATACTTCAGATATTGCGAACCCTTGAGTTATTTGTTATATTCTTGAAATCATAAAATTGAAATACTTTGCCTAGCTGAAGTTCTGCTTTGAAGTCAATTAATTTCATAAAATTAAAGTAAATTAGGAAAATAAATATGCAACCGTAGCTGAACCAAAGCTGAGAATAAATTTACTTTTATCAAAAAGCAAAACAAATAAATCACCCACATACACAAAGTGAAGAACCGGAACCTAAAATGCCCTTGTATAGCGAAAACGCTGCTGGCATTTTTAATTTCAATATATTTATATACAGATATGTGGAGAAGGCAACTGAGCGTGCGGCACGTGCAACATAAAAAGCGGCACGGAAATACACGATAACCAATTTCGTATTTTTTGCGGCTAAAACTCCGTTCTACACTTGTCTGGAAGTAAAATTCAACAAAAGAACAGAAGAAATTGATTTGATGATATCAATCAAAAAAATACCCTATTAATTTAAAAAATTACGTTATAATAATGATTTTTTTTTTATGATTAACCTATACAGGAAGGAACCACCATCTGCAAATATATATTAATTTATTATGAAAATCTAAGAGCTTACACCCATTTATTGTCTACTAGAAATATTACTTTCATCTAAAAGACATAAATCGGAAAGTATTTAAAAACCTTTTATTGATTATTTAAATTCTATGGTGATATATGCATTTATGTGAAATGAAATATGTAACCAGAAATGCTCTGTTGGGGTAAGCGAATTTTACTTTACTTTATTTTATTACAACAGCTTGCCACATGCCACTTGCACAGTTGCTCTCCGAGATTTGCTTTCTGCAAATGGCAGGGCTATAAGGAATCGCCTTTTTTTTGCTGCTTCGTCGAATCTGTATAAATCCACTTATGATTTTTTATTGCTATTAACGAGCACTGCAGAATGAATATGCATATGGGATACGGAGGGGAGAGCCTTCATAGTCTACATATTGGCGCACAAGGACAACACCTGGACACAAGGCTATGAAGCGCAAAGTGCACAATCTGCATTCATTCATGTTGCTAAGGTTGAACGGGGTTAAATTCGTTACTTAAGGTTAAGCGTGGAAGCTGATAATGTTTTTAAAATAAAACTATAATTAACTACAGGTTTCTGTAAGGTTAGCTGAATGGAGACTAGAGAAACTGGAAACTTTCTGCCCAAGGGAAGGGATTGAGCAGATTCTCGGCATCATCAGATCGCACCGCAGTGGGTCTGCGGTTACTTGAGAAATTATATTATTTACACTGCTACTCAGCAATTAACAGAATACGGGAAAAGCAAACTTTAAATCGATATAACCAAAAGCTAGTTTTAAAACAAGCAAACTTGTTTTCTTTTCAAATTACGAGAACTTTGCCAAGTGTTGTCTCCCAAAGAAAATATATCACGTAACAAGAAAAATGTTCACTCGACTACCATATAATCTAAGCCCAGATGTCAAATATTCAATCATTTTATTGGCCAACTTAACTTATAGAAGTTTTGCTCTCATTTCTCATGGCTTGCACAGGCACTGCAGAGATTAAATATAACTAAAACTAAAAAATAATACACACAAAACATATTTACTCCACTCCTTTCTCAGACCTGTTGGAAATTGGCATAAATCAATCAAATGAAGCATAAATTTCATACAAATTACGTTTTAATTGCTACAAATATATTTTTAATATTATCTATGAAAAAATTATGGCAACTGAAAATATTGATTGATTAAAGCAATTATTTGGTAAATTGCTTTAATGCTTAATCTGCTTAAATAAAAACATTAAAATATATATATGCTAAGTATATGTAAATGCCAAATATTGGATACCCTTGAAAATGCAACATATATAAAACTCAAATGATAGAAAGATATAATTTAATAAATAAGAAAATATATATATTTTAAATTCACTAAATTAGTATTAAGTGAATCGTTTAAGTGGAATAAAAAAAATTGTTTTACAATTAAGTTAAACTTTAATATTTAAAAAGCCCAAAGAATAAGAATGGAATCACGCATTAAAAAATTTAAAAAAAAAAAAATGTTCTATGTTTTATTAAATAAACTTTTTTTTTAATTTGTTAAATTAATTACATTTTTGTCAGGTTGTCTGCAACAGTCGACTTGCTATACCCATTCAACCCTAAAAGTATTTGTATTATAGGCGGAAAATTATATTTATATTTAATTGCACATTAGTTAAGCCTCAGTAGCTAATAATATTTGCAGATTTGATTAACGAGTGAATAAACAACTCGATTGCTTTTTGTTTTGCTTAATGCGTTTAGTTTCAAACGGAGCTCCGAAATGTGCGCAACGCCCTTAGCAATTTATATCCTCATCTTATGGCATCTATTGGGTCAACAGGCTGCGGCCAAGGTGCGTATATATAATATGTGTGTGTGTGTATGACGTCAATAGGGATTAACTTGAATGTATGTATGTACAGAATGACCTTGAGCTGCAGTTCGAGAACTTTACATGCATCCATGGCAACCGTGCTAGTGCGAATCCCTTGGCTAGCCTTAACTGTGGTCTCAGCAAGAATCCGAAACGCCGCACGCTGCATATGGAATTTGTGCTGATGGAGCCGCTGGAGGCACATGATTTCAACATAATCATTGTGCTGCCACGCCGCACTAATAAGAACTTTGTGCTGCTTAATGTGACCACAGATGGCTGTCAGTTGCTCTCCAATAAGAATCAAGTGACCCTGTTGCGCATCATACGCGACATACTTGACCGTTACAGCAATTTTCCCAAGCATTGCCCCCTGAAGCAAGGCAAAGCATACAATATGCGCGGCTTTCGTCTGGATCTGAGTCTGTTACCAGCTGTCACGATAGAAACGCCAGTTCATTTGGAATTCAGCTATGTCAGCAAACAAGTGGTTTTATTCAAAGGCTACATTGTGGCCAATGTGCAGAGCACCAGCAGTGGCAATAAAAATAGGAAGGTTGCCTAAATTATTATGATTCCACAAATATAAAATTAGAATTCAAAAAATAATACAAATTTGTAAATAAAACTCGAATATAGAATAAAGAAAAAAAAAATATGTAAATTATTATCAATAGTTTAAAACAATAGTAATAAAATTTCATCATAATCAATTTCAAACAAATCACACTTTATTTTTACATATTGAAGATAGTATTTCAGCGTCAGTTCGTTCTTGTAAGTAGATCGGCTAAATGCTACAAATCAGGTTTAAATCGATTTTCGCACATTTAACTGACATTTAACAATTTTTTGGAATATACTTTTTGTTGTTAATGTTGTCAGTTTTATTTCTTTTTATTTTATTTATTTTCAGTTTTATAAGGTAAAAGCCAAGTGCCTTTGATCGAGTTTAAAGAGTGTGCTTTAAGCCTTTGTCTTTTACAATTTTGACTTCTGAATTAGCTTTCTTCTGTACTCTTAATGTAATCTATATTTTCCACTTGATTATTATTAATTAATTAATTTAAATTTTCGAACAGAAATGATTATCTTTTTTATTCAGAAAAAAATAGGTTGTATAAGTGGCTTCAAATTGGTAGCGAATAATTTTACTGAGCACTGCAAAGCGAGAAGTGCAAGTATATAATATGAAATTAATATAATTGACACCACTCTCAGTTCCTCGACAAACTGACAAATATGGTAAGACTCAGAAATATTATTACAATTTCCAGAAGTTTATTTTTGCCAGCACTCAATTTTTGTTACACTTTAATATCCATTTGGATGTGTTTTTTGATGGGTACAAAATGTTGACAGTCGCACAGAAGCGAACATATGGCCCTGAAGTTAATATTACAGAAAAATCAGGCAGCTGTCTGGCGTTTACAATGCCAACACCGTTGCCACACCTGATGTTGCCACACTTAGACACGCTCCGACTGTCTCTATCTCTGTCACTCTTTCATTCTGCGACAATTTGTTACAAGCCATTCAACAAATGTTGTTCAATTACCTTTACACACACACACACACGCCGTCAGACACATTGTTGCAATCACTAACTTGGCTAACAGAGCAATTGGGTGTCTGCCGGCAGATGGCGTTTGACAGTTGACAGCCAACGACAATACCAAACAGCCAACAGGCAACAGCTAAAAGCCAACTGGCAACTGGCAAATGGTAACTGATAATTAATAGTGTTATCCATGCACATTCGACTGTCTGTCTGTCCGTCCACAACCCATTTTCTATTTCCCATTTCCATTTGTCGCAGCCAGTTTGTAAAATGATTTGTTTCATTTTTTATTTGTGCTTTTTCGACATCTGTTGTACGCAAACAAAAAAAAAGTCCACTGAAAGTAGTTCAGCGTATTAATCTAAAAGTGGATTTTTAAAACCGAAGGTTATTTAAAAAAAGAACCAAAGGTGTTTAAATTGACATGAGATTTTTGATTTCAGGGATTGAGTTAACAACAGATGCGTTTCTGCTAAAACTAACTAGAACTTTGAAAATATGTTTTTTAATTATCTGACTTTATTTACCTGTAAGTAAATTTTAGGATACAATTTTATTATTTATACAATAAAGTCTTAAATTATGTTTCTATATTCCAAGTTTAGTGATGTGATGTGTATTTAACGAAACCTACTGCGAAATATTCTATTACAACCCATCCGGATCCGTGTAGCCGAGGAATACCAATCTTTGAAGAAGGTTCCTAGAAATCTGCCTTCAAAGTTTGACTTTTACATTGTACCAGATATAGTTTAAGAAATTTCCTAGTGATCTATTATTAAATTTTAATAAGATTTACCAGCATCATTCTTTCAAAATTTTGAGATTCTTAAAAATTTTGAATATATTTTAACATACATATAACATATCTAAATCTGATTGATTAAAAACTGCAACATATATAGTCATTTCCAATATTTGGTGGCTGGAGCCAACTTAGCTTTTGTAATTGTAGGCCCAAAGGATTTGTGGGTATATATTTTTACAAGGATCAATATTTATCGAAAGAAAGACCGACATATGGACAGGCAGCATGAAAAAACACCCTGGATGGCTTGGGTATCAGAGTATAAAAATTATGCTAATGTCTAATTACCATATAAGTTATGTTTTGTAACACATAATATATATTTTAATTAAAAATAAACAAAGCTAACAAAGCTAAGATCATAATAATATTTTCATATGCTATACCCAACTCTCTTAAGCAACATTTTCAATACCATTTCCAAGAGTGCTTGCACCTCTTTGCGGCATGTTCACCCTTTTCACTTTTGTTGCATATTAAATTTACCGCTGTTAAGCTGCTGAAAATTTCCACATAGCTTAAAAGCTCTCATTATTAATGATTTTTGTTTTTGCTTTGTTTTTTGCTAAAGCGAGCAAACCTAATATTGATAAGCCCCTTCTGCAAAATCCTGTGGTTAGCCAACAGCCGGGTTACCCTCCGACTGTCATCCCCTGCCGCCATTAGCAACGATATTCCGCAAAATGTTTTAGACATTATCCAACTGTGTGCTCAACTGCTCAACTCATAATTAAAACAACCTTCAACCATAATTTTGTGAAATGCTATATAGCATATGATGAAAGGGCCGACTTTTCTCTTTATCAGCCTACCAAAATACCTCGGAGTCAAAAGTTTTTGGCATGGCACAAAAAAATTTAACATATTTAAAAAGATGAATTTTGACAATCAATTAAAGACAGACATGAAAAATACATTTAACATAATTAATTATTGCTAGATAAGACATTGTCAATGTAGCTTAAGGATGTTCTTGGTGAAATATTACTTTGCATATTGTAATTTTTACGGATATATAATAAATAGACAAAGAGAAGCAGCAGCAACATTAGAAAATTCAACTTTCATGTTAAAAGTCATTTCCATGTCGTGGGCAAAATGATGAAAAATCATCTCTCGAATTCCCCAACTCACTGGCCCTGATGCTGAAGCAAGTTAAGGCCATATCGCACAGTGGGCAAGTTCTTGGAAAGCCAGGTCAAAAACCGAGCTCTGCGAATTTAAGCAAATGTATCTAATAAATTTAAAAAAAAATTGTTATAAAATAGATAAATAATAGTTACTTGGCTCAATAAATAATTGTTATATTTTGATTTTAATACAAATAATTTTACTACATAAATAGTTCGCAAAATTCTTAAAAAAGAAATTGAATACAAAACCACATTTTAAGTTTTTGACAATCTTAATTTTAATCGTGTTTATAAACAGCAAATAATTATTTTTCTTTCAAACACATTATTATAATTATTATTATATTATAATCATTATTATAAAATGACAATAATACTTTCGGCAATATTTTTTTGCTATATTACAATCAGTAAGAAAGTGGCAATAATTTTATAATTAAATACAAAAAAATCGAAACTATGAAAAATAATTAAGAAACTTAAATTATTCACTTCATATTATGGTTGGAGATTTTTTAAAGAAATTAATTACAATTTACTGATTTTTTTTTACAGTGCGTATTGCTGCCGCAACCCCGCATATTGTGCCACAAGACTCCTTATTTTGTTGCTGTCAATTTCACAGATTGATGCGCGCACATTTTAACGCCTTGGCGAACTTACATTTTTTATTGACAATCTTAAAAGTTTTTGCTCAAGTCACGAAAACTCAAAATCTGATTTTTACAAATGTTTAAATTCACAAAAGTTGTATTTCTCCCTCTGCTATGCTTAATGCACAAGTCAAATAATACGCAATACTTAAGATTATATTTAAAAATAAATATATATATAAATATATATGCGTATTTCCCAATTCGTTGTACTAGCCACAGGATCTTGAATAGGGCTATACTTGTTGTTAAAATTACCAACAATTTGGAAAGCTTACCATAAAATGTTGCGATTATATTGTTGACCTTGAGGATATTCATATATATATTACGCTTATTTCTTACTGAACGATCTTTGAACCCTTTAAGTTCTATTGGATTCATTGAGATCCATGATTTTTCCCATTTGAATTGGAGTTTGTCTTGCAAGTTAAATTGCTGCGGTCAGAAATGTAACAATTTTTGATATTTAAATAAATATATTAAAATGATTTCCTTCTCCAAAGAAAAAAAATGTAGATGTGAGCAGATTAACTTCGTTCCACAAGGGTATGCAATCTCGACATGCTTAAGATAAGCGTGTATTCTTGATCGAGATATGCGGGGGATTGTTCCTATGGCAGCTTTATGATATAGTTTCTGCAAAAACACGGATATATACAGAGTCTCATCTCGGCATACAAGAATAATTATTAATAACTCGGACTGGCGGACATAGCCTGCCCGAGTTATCCTGAGTTATCTTAAATATATCTGTAAAAACTATTTTAAATTAATTTTTCAAAGAATAGCTGATATCGTAAACGAAAAAAAACATGCGGTTTTCATCACTTCACTTGTGGGAACATGTGAAATAATAAAAGATAAGCATGTTGAACACATTTGGTGGCACTAATATATGCACTACAAATATATATATATATATATATATATATATATATATATTACAGCTGAGACACCCTTTCACTTTTATTTGTGGTACCGCTTATCGGAAGTAAGGGATTTCTAACAACATTTTTGTGGCAAACTAACAATAATAAAAGACTTGATAGTCGAAGTTTGTGGCATATGTGGCAAAAGTAAATTTTTTTGTGGTTTGACTTAAAGAACTATAAAAATGACATTTGCTGGCTTCAATTTTCACAGTGCGCTGCAACAGCTCGTCAGAAGAACAACTTAAAATTGTTTTAACAAAACCTTGCTAATTTTACCAAAATGAACACGGATTTGAAAGCTTTGGAGCTGTTGTTCCAGCGTCCTTTGGAGCCAGTGTTCACCACTCGCGACAATGGCAAGACTGTGTTCGATCTGCCCGATAATTTCTACACTGATCGCTATCGCAACAATACGGTGGAGGTTGCGACCCGTTTCAGTCAGAATGTCGAGACCAGGATTCCGTTGCGGGAGTTGACTAAAGTTCCGAATCTTGACTTTGCCGGAAAGCTGGGCAGGAAGGACCAATTCTCGCTATTTAACTCTCTCCACAGAGAGATCGCTGGTCAACTAATTCAATTGTATCTGGATGCGCCCAACTTGCAACAATTTGTTGCACTGGCCGCCTATACGAAGTAAATTTGCATATTCTTTCAATTTTTTCTACAATAATTAAATGGCCAAATGGTATGTTTTTGCAGGGATCGCGTGAATCCTGTGATGTTCCAGTACAGCTATGCGGTAGCTGTTGCCCATCGTCCGGATACACGCACTGTGCCCATTCCCAACATCTCCCAAATCTTCCCGGGCAACTTTATTGAGCCGTCCGCCTTTCTGGTAAGCACTTAATACACAAATTATAATTAACATAATTGTCACATGCAAATTCCGTGTAGGATGCACGCCAGGAGTCATCGGTGATTCTCAAGAGCGGCAATCGTCCCGTTCTGGAGATACCCATCAACTATACGGCTTCCAATCGGGAAGAGGAGCAGCGCTTGGCCTATTTCCGCGAAGATATTGGCGTCAACAGCCATCACTGGCATTGGCATTTGGTCTATCCGGCCAGCGGACCCCTTGAGGTGGTCAACAAGGATCGTCGTGGCGAACTCTTCTACTACATGCACCATCAGCTGATCGCCCGCTACAATGTGGAGCGTATCTGCAACAATCTGAAGCGTGTGGCGCCACTCAACAATCTGCGTGACGAGGTCATCGAGGGCTACTTCCCCAAGATTCTGTCGAGCGTCAACAATCGCACATATCCAGCACGTAACTCCAATCAGCTACTCCGCGATGTGGATCGCCCGGATGGCAGCATTGAGATTTCCGAATTGGAGCGCTGGCGTGATCGCATCCTGGCCGCCATCGATCAGGGCTTTGTGGAGAATGTAAGTAACAGGAATCTTACACAGGGAGAACCATAGGCATATTCATCTGTCCTTTTATTCTTACCCTTTCGTATACAGACCCAGGGACAGCGTATTCCGCTGGACGAACAGCGCGGCATTGATATACTGGGCAACATGATTGAGGCGTCGCCAACGCTCTCCGTGAACAGCCAGTTTTATGGCAACTTGCATAATCAGGGTCATACGGTCATCTCGTTTGCCCACGATCCCGATTTCCGTCACTTGGAGGACTTTGGCGTTATGGGCGATGTGACGACGGCTATGCGTGATCCGATCTTTTACAGATGGCACGGATTCATCGATGTCATTTTCAACAAGCACAAATCGCTGCTGCCGCCCTACAACAATGCCCATTTGGAGTTCCAGGGCATCAATGTGACCCGTGTGGAAGCCAAATTGGGAGCAGCAAATGCACGCCCCAATGTTCTGCTCACCTACTGGCAAAAGTCGGTGACCAATTTGGCAGCTGGCCTGGACTTTGGTCCCGTCGAGGATGACAATGTATCGGCCTCATTTAGGCATCTGCAGAACGCACCCTTCACCTACACCATCAATGTGACGAACTCTGGCCCCAGACGCACCGGCACCTGCCGTATCTTTATCTGCCCCAAGACCGATGAGCGCAATGAGCCACTGCGTCTCGAGGATCAGCGTCTCATGGCCATTGAAATGGACAAATTTACAGCAAACCGTGAGCATTATATTTATAAGGTTTTGGGTTTATTTCAAGCACATTTATTTTGTCCTTATAGTGGTGCCCGGTGAAAATACGATACGCCGCCAGTCAACCGAATCCTCGGTGGCCATTCCATTTGAGCGCTCATTCCGTGCCGTTGGCGCCAACTACCAGCCGACGGCTGCGGATGAACTTGCTCGCTTCCGCTTCTGCGGCTGCGGCTGGCCTCAGCATCTGCTGCTGCCCAAGGGCAAGCCGGAGGGAATGCAATTCGATCTGTTTGTCATGTTCTCGGACTATACCAACGACTCGGTGGTGCAGACTAGCAAGTGAGTGGTGCATTATTTTGTAACTATGCCAAAAAAAAACAATAACTATTCGATAAACACAGCACACCGGACGATGCCTGCAGCACGGCCTACTCCTTCTGTGGATTGAAGGACAAACTGTATCCGGATAGACGCACCATGGGCTTCCCCTTCGACAGGCGTTTGCCCAACGCAAACCTCACCGAACTTGTTGGCGCCTTCACAAACATGGCCAAGACCGATTTGACAATTAAGTTCAATGATCGCACTGTTGGCTAGGAACTCACAAGCTGGAAATTACACTTATTTACCCAATATTCATATATATATATATATACATATATTTATATACATACATACATATTTGATATACATATGCCGCATTAATAAAATTCAGTTACAACTTGCTTGCTAAATATTTTGCCTGGCATTATTAATATTATTTATATCAATCGCGTTCCTTGGCTAGCCACAGATAAAACACCCCAACAAACACACACACACACACACAAAGTACACACATCAAGACAAACACTGGCTGGCGGATATTTGTGGCACACAAACACGCCCTCTAAGTGGTGGGCGGGTGGTAAGCTAATCCTATTAGACTTCAAAGCCGTCTCGTTCAACACAATCTTTCGCCTTGGAGCTGATCTAGGCACCCTGAACCTGAATGAGCCACATCAACCCCTGAACCATTCCCCTTTGTTATAATGCCACACCGTGGCAACAACAACAAGAAGACGCTGCTCTGTATTATTAGCTGCTGGCAAAACCGCTGCACGTGTTGCGCTTATTAATTTGTTGTATCTTTGCCAACAATTAATGTTGCATACTGCGAGGCGTTAATGTTTTGAGTGACTCGTGCAGCTAACTCAAATAAATTTGGCTCATAACTGGACTTTTGATGGGTTTTTGGTGCGCTAAAAGCAGCTGTCGATTGCACAAAGGTTCACAAATCGATTTTTATTCGCTTAATTTGCAGCATTTTGGCTCTTGGCCTCAACCGATTATTCAAATACAGCTAATGTGAAAACATTAACTATAGATATTTTTTATCTTTGTTAAGTACACATTATAAATAAATCTTAAAAATTTAATCTTACTTAAAATTTGTTGATCTTTTATTGTTGCGGTTTTTTAAGTATTTCAATTGACATTTTAAAAATTTGTTTTAAAAATTAGAATATAACCAGTTCTTATTTATTTACATACATTTTTGACCAGCACTCATTATTATTATTAATATTATTATTATTATTCTCATTATTATTATTATTATTATTATTATCATGCACTGCGCTAAGTTAGATCAATTGTTTCGCTTTTTAAGCCAATAGCTTTTAAAAAATTCGAATTTCTGCAAATCCTTGTCGGATTGATATTAAAATCAATGAGCATATTTCCTTCTAAAAGATATCTTAAATTTGATGTTTTTCTAAGAATCGTGCTATTTTTGAAAAAGATGGATTCCAACCGAAAACTTTATAATTATTTTTAACGATAATAAAAAGAATTTTAAAACAATTATCGTAAGGCTTAAGAAACCTTGTAAGCCTCGCAAAATGTTCCACAAACTAGCTATGCTAGTGGAGGAATATTCGAAACAAATCTTTATTATATTTAGAATAATTACTATAATTACAATTTTTACTAAGAACTTCACTTTACTTTTTCTTGCACTATTTTATTTAATAATTGTTTTTGAATATCTAAAAAAAAAATACTTTTAATATATATTTATACTTTGTATGATATAAATGACCAAATTTAAGTGCATATTAAATTGAAAATTCAATTTGAAAATTTCAATTGGTTTGCATCTAAAATATATTATTACCTTACAATCAAATTAGATTACAGCAACAAAAGCAGTTTATTTTTTGTGATATAAAGTCTAACAAAATAGTAATAGTAATAGTAATAAATAGAGCAAAGGCAAGAAAATGCAGAAATAAAGAAAAGTTGAAGAAATTATTTAACGTGGGCACATTGAAAAACACTTGAATTTATTTCGTTGCCCAAGGCTAACAACTGGAGGATGCCAATTTGGCACAACTTGGCTAACTTTATACAGGAGCTGACGACCAGACTAGAAGTAGTACCAGAATGTGGTTCATTTTATCCCCATTTTTGTGTGAGTTGGTTTCTAGGGCATTTATTATTTTCTCTGTTTGTGTGTGTATTTCTTATTTGTGTTGGGCATTAATGTTGCTTACGTGCGTAAGGCTCGCTCTTCTATTTGATTTGATTTTGTTTGGGCCGGCTCAGCTTATGCATAAACTTTTCGCCACTTAAAGCTAGGGCTCTGCAAAAATATAAAGAAATTTTAAGTGCTGGCTTAGAGATTTCTAGCACATATGGGGTACATTCTGCTTGTGGCCAGAAAATACAAATATATATATATATATAGTAATATTCTCTAGCGTATTTACATTTGCCTTTGGGTAAACAACATTCAGAATGTTTACTTGAATATCATTGCTCTGAATCCTTACAATAATTAACTAGGTTGCCCCATTGTGTGTGTGTGTATTGTATATAATTTCTATCTTAGCGGCAATTATTGTACATAATTCCATATTGCAAGCCTCTGTAAATTCGCTTGAAGCCATTTTGACTTACTCAATGCACACAAATGATATTAAACGCATGTCTCACAAGCTGCTCAAATTGCCAACAGCCCATTAAAAAGTCAATCAAACATGAATAAACACACAAAATCGTACCGAATATGAGTCATCACAAAAAGAGGTTGATCGAAGTGCAAATACCCCTTCAATAAGTGTGTCTAAATAAAATATCCGAAATTTTACTTACAAAAATTTCTTTACTTTATGTGCATTATTTTAGAAAATTCTTTCGATGAGTATGGGAATTATGCCATAAATGCATTAAGTTAAAAGTCTGAAGGTGATAAACATATTCCAAATTTGGGACAAGGTTAAGCTGACCTCTAGTTTACAAGTAGCCTTTAAATCAAGCACCTGCGAATAATGTTTGCCAAAATTAGCAATTGGCGGCAATTTGGTAATTTCGCCAAAAATTTAAAATTATTTAGATTTTTGCACGCCTTGAGGAGCGGTTATAACAAAAGTCAAAGTAAACTGGCAACATGTGCTGTTTGCTGTTCTGTTAGGATTTTAATCTGTATACAATACGATTTATGGCCATGGGACACGAGCAGCTTGTTATAGTAGCAGCAGCCATGTACTATTTTTTTTATTTTTGCTCAGATCTATAAACAGCTGTCCCCGCACAGAACACAGTGTGTATATTTTCTATTTTAATAACGTTTCCAAGTTCATCGGCTGCCTAATTGCGCATAAGCCACTAGCTATAAGCCACTCCCAAACCAAAGGAGAAGAAGTCATAGAAAATGGGGGTCACAGAGTCCGAGTCAGTTCGCTCTTGTGAACGCACTCAGGCGCTCTCGTCCGTAGTCAAGTTGAATTCTAAATACGTAAGCAAATGCCTTATGTATGTATGTATGTATGCGTGTGTGTGTGAGTATGTTCCTATGTATTTACGCACACACTTCGGGCTATTGGCAATATGTAATGCGAAACGATTCACGGTTTTATGGCGCTGCTTAATGATTGCAGCATCCTTGCACAACAAAGCAAATCCGATAGCAGCCTTGAAAAACCAATGACAAGGAATTGATAGACAACAACACACCTGTAGCTATACTACAACTGGTGTAAGTAATCAACGGTAGTTATGGGCAAACACACGAACGAAATGAGTTTCTAATGAGAACTGCTTCATTTGAACTAATTCGTACTACATTTAACTTTAACCCTCATGTGATCATGTATTTTGACAATTGCATGTTATTTAACAGTCTCTGCAGAGGATTAGCAATTATGTTCATGGTATTTAAAGGTCGATCAGCTGTCCGCTGCATACCACTTGTGTTGTTCAATCATAGACATGCTAATTGTCTGCAATTATGCTTTCAGATGTCTTCATATTACAGTACGCTGTTAAACATGGCATAGATAAAAGAATTCAATACCATTAAATAAGCACGTCCAAAGAAAAAGCTTGAGTCGTACTCAAAATGCAGCAACAATGCTCAAGTATAGTAAATAATAATTTTATTTTGTGTAATCGGTAGAAGCCGAACAATTGCAAATTGCAAACATTTCTGTTCAATATGAGGTCAATTGGCTTACAAATGGTAATCAATTCTTTTGTCGCTATGTGAAAAGATTTTTAATATTTTTTGTGCTACACTACAAAGTATTTATAGTATTTCACTTATTCAGTGTTTATTCCACACGTCCACGAGATGCTGACTTTTACTTTTCTGCTGTTATTACTGAAATTAATTACTAATAAACGAGCAGCGCCCGCTTTATCTTCGCCTTAGCCTTCATTTTGTTTATTGCCATTGCTGCCATTGATCAAAACAAATCAAAAAAAAAAAAATCAATTCGGAAATTACCGTAATCTTCTCCAGCTTCTGCACTCAAAATCCAACCCATAAAAAATGAAACATGGCTAAAATTTAATTAACAGCACCTGCGCTTGTGTATATGATTTTTATGCACACGACGGACGCGCTGCGTATAATTAAATAAATTAGTTGCTGCCATAACAAACATCGCAATTATAAAGAGAATCAAAATCATTTACTGTGCATTTATGGTAATATGCCCGCTTTTGGATTTTAAAATTTCAAAGCTTATTATTTTAATTAAAAGATCTCCATAGAATACTATAATTTAAATTTTACTCAACTCCGCCGTCTAAAATAAGCTTCAAAGTATCGATGCTCGTCGACGAGGTAGACACAAGTGTTCTTCTGTGGAATTGTCCCTTTAGACTTGAGTGCTCACACATATGCCATCTCTCTTTCTCATAGTGAAATCAATAAGGCTTTTTCTTACGTTCATACAGAGTCATGTATAACATAAGGCAATTGCGAATTTCCATTCTGCAAAATCGGAAATAATCGATAGAGACTGCATGCACGTTTAATATTTAATTTGGTAATACAGCCGATTCAAAACAATTGCTACACGTGGATAAGTGGCGTCTAGACCAATCAACTGGATAGAAAGCTTGATGTCAAACAATATTATAAAAGCAATAAGCTTCTCATGTTTGGTCTCCGATTCGGGATGTGTTTCTAGTAATTTAACATTATGTTAAAGTACATCTTAAACTGGTTCATTTTTAGTTGTTGGTAAATTGGGGTCATCTACAAATATTTGATTCCCCTAGCTAAACTCTACAATTTTTTATTGCTCTGAAATAATCTTAAACAAATTCAATGAATAACGCAAGCAACAATTGTAAAATTTGTAAAATGAATAAATGCATTTTAGTGGTTTGCTGCTGCATATGCTCAGAGTTGTCTATGAATAACCGTAAACTCTACTGCGCATAGCAGTTTTAAAAGTCTCTATCGAAAGGTATGCAAATTTTTAATAAAGAAAAATAAGAATTCCGGTGTGCTAGAATTCGAAAGCTGATACATTTCGACATGTTCTGATATTGCAGTCATAATACTAAATTACATTTTAAGAACAGAGCTTTCTTTTCCTAGAAAGTAACTTTTGCTACATTTTATTTTTAATTGTATGTGGATGAGTAAAATAACAAACTTTAAGAAAACATTAACAATTCTTATGAAATCAAATGTTGATTTAAAGGGCTGCAGCATTTTCCATAAAAATACATTAAATCAAAATACATAAAAACAAAAATTATATTATATTCATTTATTCACTCTTGCACGCAATGTGTAAAAAACACACATATGTGTGAATAAGTCCGTGATATATATAAAAATATATATATGTTTTTTTTACATTTGCGTTTTTATATATATTATGTTATGTAAGTGTGTGTATTGTGCACTTGTGCAACGAGAAAAGTAGAAAAACAAAGAGTTTTCCAAGGCAGACAGCTGTCATTATCATAAAGTTTTCCCGCCTAGCAAAAAATATATAAGATGTGCAAAACAAACACTCATACACACAAAAATGCATATTTGTTTAAATATATTTATATATGTATTTTAATTTAAGGTAAGTGCAAGCTAGCATTTACTATTAAAGAAACCTAAAATTTAAATCGAGCCCTGT
This sequence comes from Drosophila multiciliata, assembly GCA_037043605.1. Classification (NCBI taxonomy): domain Eukaryota; kingdom Metazoa; phylum Arthropoda; class Insecta; order Diptera; family Drosophilidae; genus Drosophila; species Drosophila multiciliata. The sequence goes on from JBAMBF010000589.1 coordinate 4,766,161, forward strand.
TTCATTTTAAAACATTTCAAACAAATTCGCAGTCAGAAAAATTTCAATTGTGACAAGTCTCAACGAATATAAAATATAATATATTGGTATGTCACTGTCCCTGTCCACCAAAGAAACTATCACCGTCCCACACTTAAAAATGTCCGTCTCAAAGCAATCAAAAAAGGGGAAAGTGGGTAAAGCAAATACTAAAAATATTAAAGCAGTGTATCCACGTGATATGTAGAAAAAGCATGTAATATTATTCACCAATTTATATAAAAAAAATATAAAATATAAAAAACAAGATACAAATTACAAATATTGAACGCGAACGTTTGTGACACATAGAATTTACCACGAGAAACTTGAGGTTGACTGACCAAAGACTGATTAGGAGACAAATATACAAGGACTCTTTGAACAATTCCACATAAGTAACAAAACAACAAGAAGTGGCAGAAGATAAAAACATAATACCCAAGCCAAAAGGTAAAAAGTCAAGCGACAACTTTGTAAGAAAAGAGAATATTATTGCTCAAAACTAAGAGAGAAACTAAAACCATACAAAAAGAAAATGTTAAGGATGAACCAGACTCAGATAACACAATATTGTCAATTAATATGATATAAAGGTGGAGAGTACAATTATGATGAGAAAGAGGAAGCGAATCCATGAAAAACGCAAGTCCGGAAAATCATTGAAGAAGCGCCAGAGGAACTGCCAAAGCCGGAACCCAAGACCAATTGCACCATGTGCGATCAGCTGAGACGACGTCCTCCGACGCGAAAGCATTCCTTCATGCAACAGATGCAACGGCAACCCAAGAATTTTGAGCTCCGTTTCTTCTACAATCAGATGATTCTGCGCAGTTGCCAGCTGGAAAAGCAGCTGCAGGAGTGGAGGCATGTTGCTAAGTACTATCAACGATGTCCACTCTAATAAACAGCTACAGAGAGTGCCCGAATCCTCAAAGTGACAGTGATTCATTCTACTCAACCTGCTGTCGACACTCATTTTGTCTGCGAATTGCGTTTGAATTTGTATACAAAATTGAATAGAATTCGCACGTGATTTGGTCTGTTGTCGGTGAAAGTGAAAGCTTTAAGTTCATTTCATAATGGCGAAAATTATTTTCAATTTACTATTCAAATTTGCTTGAAATAAATTTTAATAAAATTACAAGTAAAAAAAAAATATAATTTTAGCGAATGAGCTCAACTGTGATGTGCTCTGAAACCATCTGTTAAAAATAAATATATATTTTTGAATTTATTGCCGAATTTCAATTATTTTAACACACCTGAAAGTGCTCTCATTTTTTATGACTACCACAGCAGAGTGAAAAAAAGTTACGCAGCTTGAATGTGTTGCTGTCAAAATAAAAGCTGTGCTCTAGAATATACTTTAACTGAATATTTAAAAGCATTTCGTATAAAAAGAGCGCCATTTCTGATAATAAAATAAAGAAATGTTCTGATAAACAGATATTATTTAAAGACTTTTCTTTCTCATAAATACACCATGACAAAGGCTTATCTAAAATGATTTGAAATGTAATTAAAGTCGAACCATCATCCGAAATTAGTGGTACACTCAAAGTATTATCGAAAAATTCCGATGGTTTTATGGTTAGACATATATAAAAACAATAGTATTGTAGTAGTTAGTGTTAAAACTGTAAGAAGACGTCTCAGAAATAGCAAGCTTATCGCTAAAAGTCAAAGAAAAGTGCCTATACACACAAAAAAAACATGCTGCCAAAATATTGAAGTTCCCCAAAGAGCATTTAAATTGGCCTGGAATAATTGCGTTTAAATTTGTATACAAACTTGAATAAATGCCAGAAACATGACGAGTCGAGGAATTACAGTGCAATTTCAATGGGGGAAAAATGGGTCCTTTATAAATGCAATGCAAAAAATGTGCGTAGCTGAAAGCTTTTTTCTCTTCTTACAGCCTTGCATGCCTTGTGTAAGGGGTCATGAGAGGAATATAGCCCAGATAGTCTATTGTAATACAGCTAAATGTTTAAGTATATATGTCATGCATTAAATTAAATGCAGATTTGAGTGCTAACTATAGATATATTTAATAAATGTATTAAGTTTACTTTTTATACAAATTACTTATTCTAGTATATATAACAATTATAAGTATAAATTTATTTTACTTTTTACTCCACGAATTCATTAACCAATATATAAAATGCACTTATTTAAATTATTTGAAGATATAGAAAAACCGATAAGAAATATGTAATAAGACAACTCTGCATACCACATTTCCACTGGGTAATGTGTGAAAATTCGAAAAGGGATCATTCACTAGTTCGCTGCAGGGCGGCAGTAGTTACTGAGAAAGAGGAGTCGAAAAATAAAAGTGGAACAGAGCAGTCATGTTGTGGAAGCGCACCATTGATATCGAAATCGTATGTTACTTACAGAGTTGCATGTCATGTTACAGCTGTTATATTACAGCTTTAGTAAACGACACTAATAAATTGCTACAACACATTGATTTGTATGTGAGTGTATATGTATACATACAGAATACACACAAATATATTTATGCTCGCGTGGATTATCCCAATCTCACAAAATCGCTTGCATATTTAAGCAAGCAGAAATGCTTTCGCTTGCTTGAAATAAATATGAGAATAAATTTCGAACTAATCAAGAATAGATGATTCCTTTGCTGGTTGCATCTGATGCATTCCTTTCCACAAAACAATGAACTCTTTTGTCTTTTATAATTCAAGCACAAATTGCTTTGTTTAAAAAATTCACTTACACCAAATAGAAATCGACATACTTTGAACGGAAAATTCAGCTCATATAAAGCTATAAAAATGCTGATAGGGTCAGCTCAAAACTAACGAATTTGATTTGTTTTAATTTGAGTTTGAGGCTTGAGAGAGTTTTATCATCGAAATCTCAATAAAGCCCGATACGGATTTAAATACGATACTGCCTAAAAGTAAATGGAAGACAATTTAGATTTCATCAATTTCAGGGTCAAGCAAGTCACAGAGTTATTGTGCCTATGCAAACTCACTCTTCTTGTTATTGTAAATGTCAAACGAAAATGGCAAATTGCAAACAACTACAACATATTGTCAGAACTGACTAAACTGTGACATGCCCTGCCACTTGACCTATCTGCTTTCATTCTTTCTTTTTTTTTGCAACACAGCTGGCAGCATATCGTATCCAGTTTATGCTCTGGGTTTTTGCAATTCTGCGCGTTTACAAGCCAGCTAACAAAAATAATACGCGCAGCAGGCGAAACAACAAAACAAGCCAAAATCTTGTCGAGATTGCTTTACTTGGATATACCCTATGTGGAAAATAGAAAAGCGCACATGGAAATTTTCATTTGAGGGCATTCGGGTCATGAACATAGCAAATACTAACATTTCTCCTTCATTATAGATAATAATTTGATGATTAGAAAATTTTACCAAGTTGTCACTTTATAGTTGAAACCCCTATTCATAAATTTGTGCTTACGCCGTATTAAAAATCAAAGTACCAACATAAGCATAGGCCAACCAAAACTCGGTCAAGTGCTCTTAAAGCGGCAACAAAAGCAAAATGTGTTTGCAGATTTAGCAGATACATATATAAAAAAAAAAAAGAATAAGTAGTACAAAAAAAACTTGAACTACAACGAGTTAGTTTCTAGTTTGTTAATTTTTATGCTCGGCATTTGTTTACTATTTGCTTAACGGGTGCATTTTATAACTTTAAGCCTTAAAACGCGTGCAGAAAAGTATGCTATAGAAATTAGAGGAATGAGATTGAGAGCAGTGGCGCGATAAGTTTATACTTTGCGGCTTAATATGGGGCAATGTGGCAAGGGGGGGAAAGGTGGCAATGTGGCATTGGGGTCATTAAGGCTGATGACAGGTGCCACAGAAGGAGCCACTGCTGCTGGACCGGTCAGGAAATTCATTTACGGCCAATTAAATGACGAGCAACAGATGGGGGCAGTGGCGACGAAAGAAGCAAAAGAAACCAGAAAAACCACCTCGAACATGATATTCTCTTGCAGACTAATAAAAAATAAAAAACTTTTAACTATATGATATTGTTGTCTAGACTTGACTAATAACAAGCAAACTCATAAAAAATATGAATTAATTTTTCAAAATCGCTCTGAAAAGTAGAATATTTGCCATAATGTTTTCAAAAACATATTAAGAAATGTGATAGCAAGTATTTTTGTTTTTTAATAATGTATGTCTCTTAGTTATAGAAAATAATTCTAAAATTTTCTAAAATTAAAAAATAGTTAAATAAAAAATTGGTTGACTTTTAGAGTTTAGCTTAATAGTAATAAAGTTATTCTTCTTATTTCAGTTATATTATATGATTTTAATATTAAGATCTTAATCTGTACTTAACAATAATGTTCTGCTTTAAAACAATATAAAAAGCAAAAGACAAAAGTGTAAGAAATCTGTGTATGGATTATAAGAACAGCCAGGATTTTAGTAATTTTTTTGCTAGACAAATCTTTCGGAAAATTAACTCTGGAATTAAGAAAAGAAAACATCGCCTTTTACAAATATATTTCAATAATAAAATCCTAAATTTAAAACTCATAACAAAAATTTACTGAGAAAGATAACTAAATCGACTGTGCTTTTTGTGCTAATGAAGGATCTATATTTTAAGGGATCGAAGATGCAGTCTTCAATGCGATGCAAAATTCACAGCCAAAGTGTAATACTCTCTGTAGCTATACAAAAAATTTGCGCTCTCTTCCTGCTGTAAAAGTTGGACACATAAATTGCTATAATTGATTTATTTAACGAGCTGACAGGGCGTTAAAGAACAACGTTGTCAATTAAACTCATTCAATTTGTATTTTATTAATTTAAACATTAATTGTATAATTCCTCGGGGCAACTGTGAAAATTGTAATTTTATTACGTATTCCAGCACGGAAATTGAAACGAAAAGCGAACCGCCACAAAAAAATAGAAGCCGCACACAGTAAAAATGTATTTAACACTTTACTGCTTAATTGCTATATTCTAGTTATATACCAATTTTATAGTTTTTTTCTTTAAAAATAACTATTTTTCAATTTAATTTTCTTATTTTTATATTCAAAAATATTAGTTGTTTTTAAATAAAATTTAAAGAAATTAAAACAATAGTAGATAAACCAAAATAATGTTCCTAGTTTTTAATCAATTTTAACAAGTCCAGGGTTAAAAACGTAATATTTATTTAAATTATAAAAAAAACGCATACTAAGTAAAGTAAAAGGTATTTTACTTGTAATAACAAACCTTGAATTGGTCCAATAATATTCTGAATTTCACATATAATTATATAGCCTGTTTCATGTATAAGTTAACGTGGGACAAGAGGAGATCGTCTTATTTAACTTTTTTTTATGCAAGAGTTTGATTCGCATAAAATTTAAAAATTCTATTAATATAATATAAATAATTTACTGATTTACTGTTTTCATTATTTGTATGGCAAGTGAATCCATGAGACATAATGACGCTGTAATGAACTTCCTTTGAAATGAAATCACTTAAAATTAAACCAAATTGCAAACCGAATTTGGCCTATAAGCTTATGCAATTTTAAAATTAAATTGTGAAAAACATCATTTCTGAGCTCATACGCCAATCAATGTGTTTCAGTCGAAACGCGAGCATATTCAATTACATACACAGCCCGAGAGACTGAGGCAAAGACAGGCATCAATCAATCATACTCCGCGTTGCGTTATCAGAAATTGTTTTGATTATGATGTTTCCAGCAAAAAACACCAGCGAAACGACAAAAAAAAAATAAGCTGAGAGCACTTTCTCCCACACACACACACACACACACACAGAAACTGATACACACGCAAACGCACACGCAGTGCTGCCTTTGAAATGCAAATAAGCGAATTTTTTGTACACAAGTCGAATATCAAAAAATTGCACACCTACCTTTAAAAACAGTGACCGGGGTGAGGAGGCCTTTGGGCGGTCTTCTTTGGCAGTTGTTGTCGCTTGTTGCTTCTTAAATTTGTTGAATTATTGTGGTGGTTTGTTTTACCGAAGTTTTAAAAATTTATTTGAGGTGGCATGACAAATAAATTAAGTGAACGACATACAAAAAGTAAATTCACCAAAATGAAAAGCGTGTGAAATAATTTGCAATGGAATAAAATTTATTCAATTAAATATAATACATAAACGTATATATATAATTAAAATGGAAAATATATTCTTTTTTCTTTACATGTGAGACATATATATACATATATAAATATATATTTATGCCTTGCCACATATGGTATTTTTATACTTTTTTGTTAACACGTATTTTGTTGTTTTTTTTTTTGGCTTCATGTTATAAAATAACTTAACACGATTTGAACATTAATGATTTATGACTTTTTAACAATTTGGCAAAAAATATTATTGAGATGAATTTTTATGAAATTTTTTTTGGTATTTAAGTTAAAAAATTCTGAGAATTGATGTGCATCATAGATTATAAAATAAACTCGAAGATTTTTGATATTTATATATTTAATTAGCTTTCACTATAATTTAAATGAATTTTGAAATTTTGCTTTGTAAACTTTGTTGGCATCATTGCTGCGGTGTGCAACATTTTGGCTTGCACATCAACTAGTTGCCGAGTTGTCTATTTTATGTTTAAAGCAGCAGCACTCTCCTTTCTCTCTCTCTCTCTCACACACTACATGTGTTGAACACACTAATAACGTTTTCGGATTTAAGGAATTAATAATAGTTCTCGTTTCTGCGTTACCTTTAATTTGCCACGTCCGCTTTTCAAAGACACTCAACAGCAACTGTTGCAAACGTCGAGAAGGCAACTTGTGGATGCCGCGATGCTGCTTTAGCAGCACAGAGCACAAAGCTTTCGCGAAGCTTTTGCATGGAACACGAAACCAAACTGTTGATTTTGCGAGAGAGCGATGAGAAAATAAGAGAACATGTTAGGAGAGAACAAAAGTTCCTTTTGTTACATTTAGTTTCAGTTGAATGAAAATATGTTGTTCTGCTTTATTTTATTTGCATTTGATTTGAACTTTTATCTTTCTAGGTAGAATCGCTTAAGGAGTGACTTGCGTGTAAATGAAATGTTTCACGTTTTTTAAAAAATAAAACCTACAAACATGAATTTTCCAAGCACAACCCAAAACATTGCAGCTATTAAATTATTTTTATTAAATATTTGCCGAAAAGATTGTCTTAAACACTTTTTGGCTAATACTCAATTTATTTATTATTTATTTACTCCTTACACAAACACACGCACATTTAGTAAACTGTAAGTGCGCCAAGAGCAACAACACTGGCCAATCTTAAGCACACTGACGCACGCACAGCTAGCTAGAGAGCCCAAAAGCTTTAAGGTCAGCTTACAGCTACAGGTGAAACTGCATAAAACTGAAGCAACCACTCAAGGACAGATGGACAGACAGAGGAGCGGATGAAGGACGCGCATTTACCTATTTTGCTTAACGGAAGGACAAACAGCCGCCTAATTGATACATCAAGCTCTTTCTGCAAACAAGCAGCCATCAATCAATTGTGGGCGCACACGCCAAATAATTGCGGAAACATTCCACAAATATCAAAACAATTTTTGCATTAATAAGTATGTTAAAGGTAAATATTTTTATTTTAACCAACTAAATCATAAGCAAAGACTAAAGAAACAATTATCAATGCTTAAGTCAAGTGAGCTTGACTACGATATACCCTGAATCCACATTTTAAATATATTCTAATTCATTGGCAAAATTTTGATGCTCTCGTCGATTATCATGCCATCTCTTTCTCACATAAGCGCATATTTATGCATAAAGAAAATACTTTCCGCTGCTGGTAGAAATGTGATCAATATGATAATATATTTTAAACATAACTTTAGTGTTTCATAATAAAATTTCGATAGTTGATTCATAATATATGTATACTCTGTGTTATTAAAAAATTCTGCCTATAAAATTTACTGCTTTCGGAATTCAAAATGCATTGATAACTGAATAACCGAGGCAGTATTAGATCAAATAAATTTAAAATCTCTAGATATTATAGTCTCTGAGATCCGCGAGTTCATACAGTCAGTTCATACAGATGTAGGACGGACAGACGGACATGGCAATATAGACTGTTGATCCTGATCAAGAATATATATACTTTACGTGGTCCTTCTGCCATTTACATACATTTGCACAAAACCATTTTTACAGAGAAAGAGTCATAACTGGCAATGCGATTATAAACATTTAACACTCTAATATCAATGTAAAGTAAAGGACTAGTAATTTTGAAATAACAGAAATTAAAAGAGTTTAAGAAGTGTGTGTTTATTTGCCAAAACTGTTAAATTCTTATTGAAATTAAGTTACATTGATATAAATAATATCCTGCAAAAAATAACAGAAGATGCAGATAACATTATTTATACCCAATATTTCATTATATTTTAATAAAATTTGCATTCTGCTGTACAATCTAGCTAAATTCACAATGACAGTCGACGGCCTTCAAATATCTGCATTTTTTGTTAAATAAACGCCATCTAGTGTTTGATTGTAATTTTTGTATATCGAGAACGAGCATGTATCAACGCGGTAAGCTTACCAAAGTCACAAACCAAGTGCTGTTTTCATGTTAAATTAAAAAATGGCTTTTAATAGCACTTTGTGTAGTCCGTTTACAAATGGTACCGAAGAAATACTAATTATAATTAATCATAATAAATTATAATTCCATTGCTCAATTTTTCTTAGCAGAAATCCACCAATAATGAAAAGCTACTCTGTTAAGTGTAGAGCAAGAATTCAGCAATATTATCGATTGTCGACAAGAGCTACCCCCGATAAATAAAACGCAGCATTGACGATAGTCGAGCATCTCTAACATTCTTATCGCACATCCCTAGCGCTTTATACTGGTTGCTTTTTTGTTGGTTGTTGTTGTTGTTAGTTGAAAAATACAATTAAAAATTGATTTCAATACTTAAATATTCAACGTTCTAAGGTAAGTGCAATTAGCGGCACATTGTGAACGCAAAAAACACGCCAAATGTGAAGAAGTCGGCGAAAAACGTGCTAAATCGTCCGTTTGAAAATAGCGCGTCACAAGTGTGTGTGTATGTGTGCGATTGAGTGTGTGTGTGTGAAAATGCGCTAACTTACGATTAAAGTACACAACTGCAACTGTTAACGCATTTTCATATTGACTATATTCAAATAATTAATTTTCTTTTACATTTTCCTTTCGACGCTAGACGACAACAACGCGGCGGGGGGCGGCGGCAAAAATACCGAAGAAGCAGCACACAAAAAATTTAAAAAAAAGAAAAATTTGCAAGGTGTTTGTGAGTGTTTCTGTGTGTGTGACAACGACTGCTGCTGCTGCTTGTGGTGCGTGCGCGCTTGTCGCAGCAAGGAAGCAAAACCAACACACGCACATCGAGAATTGCATTGGTATTTGTATTGGTGTATCCTTTGGCATTTCTGCGAGCTTGGTGGATTGAACGTGAAGCGCGACAATAAACAGCTTTTACCAAATAACAAAAACAAGTGCATCTAAAAAGACTGCATTTTTGAGAAAAAAAATATAAAAACAAAAAAAAAGGCAAAAGCACACTTAACAAAAATGGAAAAGAGAATAGAATTGGAAAGACGAGCACGCAATGTGAACCAGGTAAGTTTTTCTTCTTCTTGCTATTGATAATGTGACAAAAAAAACCACAAGCCAAAAAACGCGCAAAACATGGCTGTTTTTTTATTACACTAATTTTTTTTTTATCATAAAGCATAGGGCTTGTGTGTGTTTGCTCTAAATCAACAAGAACAATCATGTAAATCTAGTTTCAATTTATGCCATTGTCATTGACGCCATAAAAAAAGAGCGCAAAATCACTAAAAGAAGAAGCGGCGATTAACGTCCGTCGTCAAAAAAAAAATTGATCGCCATAAGCAAATTCTCATATACAACTATAAGTGTACATGCGCTATTCTTTTAAGTGTGTGCATGCGTGTCCATGTGTGTCGCGAGCAGTGTTGCCATGTGCGCGCATTTTTTGCGCCTTGGTTTTGTTTAAACACTGCCAATTACCGTAAAAAATCCAATTATTGCATTTAAACTTGTGAATATTGGACATACACGTGAGTTTGTTTGTTTGTTAATATACAAAATTGAGGCTCTTTTTTATGCATTCTCATGATTGTTGATCGCAAAACGTATAAACAGGCAGAGAAGCGCAACCGAAATCGCAACAGCTGGCAATGCTGTCATAATCTCTTGTTGTTGTCGCCGGCCTTCAATTGTGACAAACACTGCAATAAGCAAAGCATACATTGCATATGTATGCGTAGGTACAGGTGTGTGTGTATATATGAATATGTGAGTGTTTTGTATGCCATGCTGCTGCTTGTTGTAATTTCAGGTTATTTAATACCGAAATGTATCTATAACAACATTATAGCGCGCGCATCATTCATATATATACATATAAACGCAAGAATCGAACAGAGGGGCATACACACACCAACAAACACACGAAGTGTATGCACATAATCGACACATTCTCGCATTCAATGCCGATGGGTCGCCAGGCAGCTTTAGCTTTGGCTGCCTGTCGCGACTGCACACACACAACAGACATATTGACTGCGCAGTCATAAATACCCTAAGACACATACACACACTGTCAAACATCTGCTGTTGCAGGCTAGACTTTTCACATTGCACAAAACCGGCCGCCCCAAAACGGTACATGCACTGTTTACATGCATTGCTACCCTCTGCCCCAAACACACACAATGTGTACATGTCTCTCTCCCACTTCCACTCCCAATCGACACAAGAAATGTGAAAAAGAGCAGACAAACCTGTCTTTCTTTTTTTTGTGTATGGTACTTCTGCTGATTAATAAACATGCGCTCTGGCAAGGCCTACTCTATGAAAAGTCAAAACTAAGCTGATATGCACACGCTTCAAAAAGCTTAAGCTGCGTGTGAACATGTATGCATGTGTGTGTGTCATTTAACTACATCTAAATGCGCTCTTGTGCATGTAACTAACTGTCCGGCGAAACAGATGGGAGAGAAAGTGCTTGTCACTAAGTAAAAAAAATATTGCCAGTTTCATATTTATGTACATGTGTATGCGTGTACTAGATAACTATAATTGAGCTAATCAGGAAACAATCAAAAGTTGCCGTTTGTTTGCCACGTTTCACGCATTTTCATTCAAACCGATGCCCCAAGTCAAATTGCTTATCATCATCATAGAAAACACAAACAGAAATATTGCTCTTTATGAACAACAAACCTAAGTTTTTTTTCTTTTTGTCAATATATTACTGTTGTTTGTGTGTGTGTTGCCGGCTTGTTTCATTCCACAAATTACATGATTTGTGCTGTTTTGCCGTCTCTTTCTCCCCGTTCATCAAACGAGTACTCATCTCTAGCATTTCATTTCGATTCATTTGTTTGCATAGGCAATGCGCGCCCAAAGCGCTGCCATGTTATCAGCACTTGCTCTTTGCGCTGCTCTTTCTGTCATTGCCCATTTTCGCGCAGTTCTTTTTGTGGCGCGCGTACGTCACACGTACACGCACACACACATACACACGCCCGTCGTCTGAAAAAATGGTATTACATAAACGCGTTGCTGCCACTTTTTCAGCTGTTGCTAAATCATTTCTTGTCTCAGCACACGAATTGTTTTTACCATTTTCATTTAGTTGCTTATAATGTGCCCATTTTAAGTGTAAGACATATATTTGAATTAAAAAAAAATTTTTGTTTAATCGATTTTTTGCGTATGTATTGCTTTTCATTTTGAGTTTTTTTTCTTTTACGCTTGTTTTCTGCCACACGTTTACACAGACATGGCGGACTGTCAGACTCGCATCATGCTGAATATACACAGCCAGTGTGACCAAATCCGTCTAACGTTAAAAACGTCCATTTCCGTTTTAAAATTAAATTGTTAAAAATACTAAAAGAATTTGGAATATTTTTTTTAGAAATGATTGAAAATTAAATATTTTTTAACAGATCACAGAATTGAATCTGGACAATTGCCGGAGTACAAGCATTGTTGGCCTTACAGATGAATATACCGCCTTGGGATCATTAAGTTTGATCAATGTGGGACTCACAACACTCAAAGGTTTCCCCAAGTTGCCCAATCTGAAGAAATTGGAATTATCTGATAATCGAATTTCAAATGGACTCAACTATCTGACGACCAGTCCAAAATTACAATATCTAAATTTATCTGGTAATAAAATCAAAGATTTGGAAACATTGAAACCGTTGGAGGAATTCAAAGATCTGGCTGTCTTGGACTTATTTAATAATGATGCCACTCAAGTTGAAAACTATCGTGAGAAAATCTTCAAAATGCTACCATCCTTGAACTTTTTAGATGGGTAAGTCTCTTAGAATATTAAATTTGATTACAACTAATTTCTATATTCCCAACAGTTTCGATTGTAATGATGAGGAAGTGCAGTCGGATGGCGATGACGATGAGGAGGTCAATGGCAATGACTCCGAGGAAGAAGGTTTGTATATGATAATACAAAACATGCTTTCATACAACATATATGACTGTTGTATTTCTGATCCGGTTCAATGTTGTCTGTCTGTTTTTAAAACCATCGTCAGTTAGGAAGTTAGGATTTGATTCGAATTCGATTGTTCATGCACATCTCAACACACAGATTCTGTCGCCTTTCAGATGAGCGCACTGCCTTCTGTGTAAATGGCTTCGAGATAGATTTAGACGAACTCGAGGCATTGGAGCAGCGTATTAAGGCCAAAAAGAGTTTACAGGAAGCAGCACCTGCTGATGACAATAATGCTGCTGCTGCTGATGATGATGAAGTTGACGAGTTAGATGAATATTTAAAAGAGTTGCAGCTACGAGAAGACAGCCAGTCTGTGATAGCTGATCCAATAGACCCACAGCCCAATAATAGCAACAGCCATCAGCCAAGCATTAATTTTGCCATATTACTCTATTGGTTTTTAGCGATTCTAAATCTGGCGAATGCCACCTGTAATTGTAAGCATATTGTGCATAAATTCAACTTGTTTTTAATCAAACCCTTATCAATTTGCTTGCAATTGTTTCCAGTTTCTGCCGATGACGATGACGAGAATGGAGACAGCGATGATAGCGACGAGGAGGACAACGGCGACGTATCACTCTCGGAGGTATGCAAAGAAAGATAACCATTTATCCATACAAACCCAATTAATAATGACAACATTTTCAGGTCTATAATGATGATTTAGAAGAGGACAATTCCGAGTGGGAGGAGGGCGAAGGCGCTGGCGACGACGATGAGGATGAAGATTCCGATATTGATGAGGCCGATGGAGAGGCAAATGAATCGGCCACATCCGTCAATGCCAAGGACAAGGATGCTGCTAAGCCAGGTGACTAAACAAATGCCATACAAACAATAAAATAGGTGTAAAGACAAGCACTGAACAATCATTTTATCAATTCTAAGTTAATCACCATTTTCATATTAGCTGTTCTAAACAAAGGAACTTTACTCGAAATTCAATTAGCTAAATTTGCATTTTCACTCATTAATTATTAATGTAGCCATTATTATTTACTGCTGATTAAGTTTTCTTGAATCCAACCTGCCTTTCTATGTTTTCTTCCTGACTAAAGGGCATTTATTCAATTATTAATTTTTTCACTCTATCTTCCATCCTCAGATAACAGATAACATGATATTTTCATATTATTTATTTCTTTTTTTTAATTCACTCATTATTGTCTTCACAATAATTTACCTATTTTATTTGTATACTCGTATTATCATATTTGTTATAATGTCTGGTATTATTCACAATTTGCAGAAGAGTCGGAAGCCAGGGGCAAGAAGAGAAAGCATGATGGTTAAATAACAGCAGGATCTATAACTGTATCGTCTATGTGCGTTATAAATTTAATTATACACCTACACACCCACACACATACTATACACAACAAAATACAGTAACAAGAACACACATATTTTGATAAACAAAAAAAAAAATGAAAATAAGAAGGACCCCATTAGAAAAAAAATAACTATCACTTGTTTCGTTACATTTTAAGCTAAATATTCTAAACTCAACCCTAAAAACAAAAACGCAAATAAAACAACACAGAAAACCCCGACAAAAAGAAAACAAACTAATAATCAAAAGGAGTATAAAATAAAAATGATATGTTGTAAGTGAATACTAAAAAACAAAACAACCCACAACAATAATATAAACATTATACACAAACAAAGAAACAAACAAACAGAAAACTATAGCAAACCGAACCCAGAATGTATCAGTTCTCCAAAAAATAATAGCAACAATGATGAAAACATTTGAAATTTAGAGTTCCGATTAATTACTCTTTCTGAACACATTGTAAAATTGCTTAGCATTAAGTTTAAAGTTTGTCAATATATGATTACAAAATGTAAAATTAAAAACAAAAAAGTAAGCCACATATTTTGAACATTTTGAAATACTAAGAGAAGAAACTAAATTTGCTTGCGTTATTTGGTTTTTTTTTTCTAATTTCTTATCTTTTTAATTAGTTGCTGCTAATCCGGTTTCGTGTTACAAACAACAACAAATTCTACAAGATATTTACTGCTAAGAAGAATTTTTACCTAACTCTTAAGTCATTCCTTTTTGAATATACACACACACACACACATATGAATAAGTTAAGCGCAATTATTAATTACATTTATGATTCATTGTTACCCATTCTCCTTAAACACACAGACAAACTAAAAATTGAGCAATTTTGTTTAAACTTTAACATACTTTTAAGTAAGTAAACTAAATTAGAATACAACAAATTGTTTTCAATTCTTCAAATGCAGTAGAACCATGTTTTATTTGAGTATAGCAAGTAAATGTAATACAACATTTTAGATAAGGATTTTTGTTCATTCATTCATAAAACACAACTATGCAATATGTTTGTTCAGAAACAGACAAATTGTATAAACACCGAAAGCGAAACCGAAATACATAAAATTAAATAATTTTAAAATCAATTGTTTTTTTTTATTTTTAAAGCGTGAAATGCTTTGTAAATGGAATAGGCTAAAAAACAAAACAAAACCAAAACAAAAAAAATAACATCATAAAATAAACATTATAAAATGTTAAATATTTCCTGTTTAACAAATAAGTGGTCAAATCTCGGACGGAAAAAGGCTAAATGGGTAACACTCGTATGGACATGCGCCCGAAAAGTTTTGATACCCTGTAAGTACAAAGCTAAAATAGTGCCGCAGCCGTTTAACATAACATAAATAAGTGAAAATAGTGCAATTGTAGATGCTGCTCCTGATTGAAAAACCAAAACAATTTAAAATGGTGCACTTTATATAGAATTTTTAAATTTAATAAATATAAAGTATCGCCATTATTCAACTATCGCTTGGACATATATATCGATTTGTGAGCGATATATGCGATTAAATATGTAAAGGCTAGACAACACCATACCGCACACTGCACTTGTACGTTAACCAACACTTTTCCGCACTTGAACATGAGCAAAAGAGGAAGCAAGCGTCGCGCATACGTGCAAGCAGACAAGCAATATTCAGCCAACGCTGACTTACAACGTCGCGACGCTGTCGACGTCTCTTTATTTGACGTCGAATCGTCGCTGCGGCTGGCTGTGCTAAAATACACACAATACTAGAAAAGTAGACTGCGCTGCCTGCTGCATTCTTGGAACAAAAATTCATCGTTGGCAGCGACTGAGGAATAAAATTCAACGTCGACGTCGCGCCGTTTCCTCCTCGAACAGAAGACCAAAATCAAAATAAAAACAAATCAAATAAAAAGGGTGCGCGCGCGCCAATTATTTAACAACAATTAGCAAGCGAAAGAAGCAAAGTGAGTCTTGTTAGTTTCGTTATTTCCATGATAAAAGTGCCCAATTTACACGCATACAATCATATACACCAACCATACAGACGTACATATACATATACACATATATATGTAGTATTTGTATTAAGTTGCCCGCTTGTTTCTCGCAGTGCACACGTTGAGTGCAGCCATCGAAATGGATAAACTGGATGCCAACCTGGAGCAGCAGTTTGATCTCAATCTGATTGAGGCGGTCAAAATGAATCCCGTTATTTACGATCGTTCACATTACAATTACAAGCATTTTGTGCGCAAAGCACAAACCTGGAAGCAAATCGCCGAAACCCTTGGCGTCAGTGGTAAGTGAAATTTGTTGGCCAAATTCAGAAAAATTCAGTCAATGTTGCAGCAGCAAGTGAAATTGTTTAGTGGGTTTGAGTCGAGACGACGAGGGTCTGCCGTCGCTGCAGCAAATTGATTAATTCTAAGTAGGCAGAGGGGCAGAGCAGGCTAGCAACAGTGAGACGGCGACATCGTTCGTCGCAGCGACAGAAGTAGCAGCAGTTTAAGGCTGCAGCGGGCGTCGGCAGCAGGCGGGCAGCAAAAGCAAGTGTACAGAATCGACGCAAAAGTGAACGGCGACGCAACGGAGACGCGACAGACGATTGTGAAATCTCAGGAGCGGAACTCTCACTGTTAGGGTAGGGCGCGCTTGCTATTGACAGTTTGCATGTAATTTCATAAAAGGCACAATCATCATGACTGTGCTGTCAATCAAACTCATTTTCTGTGCAGTGTAATTTTGAATTATCATTAAAATTTAGTTGACTACAATCAAGATAAAAGGAGCAGACATAATTAAATTCGTAGCCCCAAATTGGGCGCCCCAAGGCGCACCTGGTTCCGCTGTCGACGGTGTTGTGTGCGCAGTCAACATTTTTGAAGTTGCTGTACTTTTGCGTCGCAGTAGTTGTCTTTGTCGCACACACGCTGCCTGCGCCAGCGTTTATTTTTATACAACTGCTACTGCTGTCGTCGTCGCAGCAGCTGCTGACGGTGGTAATGTTGCCACTCACACACACGCACACAGATGTGGGCAACTGACGCACATACACACACACACACACACAAGCAAATCGTCGACCAACCGAACAGCTTTCATTTCGTTTTCTGAGTATACACAATGAATGTGTGTATACCAAAACGTAAGAAAAAAATTGAATCTCCCGTCGCTTATGTAGAGCCCCCTCCACTCTTGCCTTCAACTCATTTTTTCGTATATAAATGCAGAGTTGCGTTATTGATATTGTGGTGGTTTTTCCATCAATAAATTATGCAAGCATTTTAAATAGCGTTTTGGCGCCCAATTGTTGAATGAATGCAGCAGCCGCAGAAAATAAAATACGAAGACTGCCACAGATTCTGTGAGTGGGCCGTGCTGCTGCTGGCGTTACCAATACCACAAGCGAGCAGAATCAACTCGTAGTTGTAGTCGACGTCGACAGCAGCAGCGGGAAGCGCTTGGAAGCTGCTGCTGTCTCGCTGCTTCTGGCGTGCCACGGATTCAGTCTCAGCAGCTCAGCTGCTGAGTTGCTGCTTCTGCCAACAGCTAACGTCGATTGTTCAACTGTTGGTTGGGGAGGGTGAGAAAGAGGAGGAGTGATAACGACGACGGCGTTGACGTCTCGCGGTTTGTTTTGGTTTGCAATTTGACTTGACGCACATATGGCTGACGCTAACGTTTGCTTGTGGCGTTGCCACCCCCACCCAAAAAAACAGTTTCTTAAATTGATGCATTTTTTTTGTTTATTTTGCAGAACAAAAATGTACAAAGCGATGGAAGAGTTTGCGCGACAAATTTGCGCGCGAAATGAAATTGTGCCAAGAATCGCGCTGGCGCTACTTTAAACAAATGCAGTTCCTCGTGGACTCCATACGACAATATCGAGAATCGTTGCTTGGCAAGTGTGCCAATGGTAGCCAGAATTCCAGCCAGGTGGCGGATCCGACGCAGCAGCAGCAAGCTCAGCAGCAGACTGTTGTTGATATATTCGCACAGCCCTTCAACGGAAGCGCCACAACATCCGCCCAAGCGCTGACCCATCCGCACGGTGAGTGATGAGTGATGAGTTCACAGCCATGCCTATGGTTATGCCATAATAATGTTAGTTACCCCCATAGAGATAACTGTTACGGGCGATGCACAACTGGCCACCGCAGTGGGCAAGGACCAGAAGCCATATTTCTATGAGCCTCCACTAAAGCGAGAGCGGAGCGAGGAGGAGCACAGTGACAACATGCTGAACACCATTAAGATATTCCAAAACAACGTGTCACAGGCGGTCAGCGCCGAGGATCAATCGTTTGGCATGGTCGTCACCGATATGCTCAACACGCTGGGCGTGCGGCAAAAGGCCGAGGCCAAGGTGCACATCATAAAGTATCTGACGGACATGCAGTTGCTTGCGCAGCACAACAAATACTAACTGTCGAGCCGTTGCTTGCATTATCCCCAGCTGCAGCTGCTGCAATTGGAAAGTGTCCTAGAATTGGTGGACCCTCGTTGGTGGTTACCATGAACACCTCCTTTAGACATGAAAAAAAAACAAAAGATAAGAAACAAAAAAAAAACAAACCAGATCCCAAAACAGAAGACGCCTGTTTTTTTAGCAACTAAGTCTTAAAAGTCAAACTAAAGCTTAAAAATTAGTTATAAAAAACACTTCATATACATATACACATCTATATACATTTTACAATACTGTAAGCACAAATCAGATATATATATATATACATATATATATATATATTTGTGCATATATATATATATATACATATATATGTGCAGATATATATATTTATATATATATATATATATTGATCTGTCGTAGTCTGTCCCCGCCCGAAAATTTAATTCTCTTACCCAGTTTAGTTGTGTAAAAAAAGAAGAGGAATCGAAACTGTTTCTGAATGCAATTTATTGTAGAAGCAATCTACAAGTGTTTTTTCCCTGAAAAATATTTTGTAGTACAGCAGCATATTGTATATTTTTGACTACCATTTAGTTTAAACATGCCATCGGGTTTAGATTTGTAATTTGTAATCGTAAGTAAAATTGTAACCACAAAAAAAAGAAGAAAAAAACGTTATTTTAATTTTTTAAGTTATGTTGTAATGTGCTGAAAACGCTTGATGAAATTCACTTTGAAAGGCTTTAAATGAGTGTTGACCCCCTTTAAGCATACATAACAAAACACACGAACATATATATATATATATATATTTCTGAATAATTCTATTTTTCTGCATACAAAAAAGATTTAAATTGTAAAAATATTTCATTTTCAATCGTCGTGTATATTTGCAAAACAATATCATACTGTGGAATATTGCATAAAATTTCAGTTTACATAAGTGTTTTCAAGTAAATGAATTGTTTGATTGTGCAATGATTTGCAATAAAAACAAAATTAAATAAATGTAAATATTTGAGCTAAATTTTGATTGCATTTTACTGACTTGCACGATCTGGCTACCTCGCCAGAGTAGTAAACAATACTCAGCTGATGGTATAATTTTCACACGCTTGTTTACATAATGTCGGCAAAAGAAGAAAATTCTGAGACAAAAGACACAGATAATAGTGCTAAATTGACTGATACATGGGCTGTAAGTATTACTCTATTAAATGAAACACAAAACTCAAGGTTTAATGCACACAGATACGTCCGTGTCATCTGTACAAAGATGAGTATGATGATTGCAACAGTTTCAAGGCGCGCTTTCATCAGTATTTCATATTCGGTAAAGATGCCGACTGCTCGCAGTGGCTGACAGACTTCAAGAACTGCGAACGCTACGAGCAGTCGAATGGCAACGATATAGAAGCAGGCGCTGCCATCATCAAGAGCGAGGAACAGCGAAGAATGACAAGATTGCGGGCACATTTCGCCAACGATACGTGGACAAAGCGAAAGTCGCCGCCCAAGGATTGGGCCAAGCCGCTGCCCGAATGGCTGGAGAAGCGTAATGAGAATACCTACTTGGAGCTAAAACAAAAGGAGCTGTCTGGGGAGGCGGTGCAGAAAGAAGAACAGCGCTCCTTCTGCGCCATTATGTAGAATAAATTAAAAGAGCTATAAAAATAACAAGAGAATCGTATTTTTGAAATGTGGCAACGCCATATGCCCAGCTGTTTTCATAGTAAGATCTGTGATTGGGGTGTATATTTTTTCTCTTTTGTTTCTGCCTTGAATTGGATATATTTCCCGGTGCATAGCAGAATTTTGGTGAAAATGTTGAAGGGCAGCACACAGAAGGTGTTGGATGTAAGAATTCTGCGGCGCTACATTGAATTAAGGTCAGCAGGTAAATGCCAATTATGTAACCAAAGTGCCAGGCAACCCTTGCCCAAATCGTTCAAATCTATCTGTAAATGTGTATAAATTAAATTTTGAAAAACTGTTGCTTCTAAATCGCTGTGTTTTCCGTTGCAGTTGCCAGCAGCAGCACCAACAGCAGCAGATCGGTAAGCGACACTATATGAATGGTATTCAGCGCTCCTTCATAACGTTCAATGACTTCCGCAACAAAAATCGCTCGTACATCAAAAAGGAGCTTGTTGGGTGAGTCCAATTGGGGAATCCATAAGCTGTAATTAATTATTTACCTGATGCCCTTGCAGGTACTCCATGCAGGATATGTACAGTGTGGTCAGCGATGTCAGCAATTATCACAAATTTGTGCCATATGTAAAGAAATCGCATGTGCACAGCATCTGCACCGGCGGTGGAAATGCATTCAAGGCGGATCTCATTGTTGGTTTTCCGCCGTTGAATGAGGCTTATACGTCGCGGGTGACACTGGATCCGCCGGGCCTGGTGAAATCTGAATGCCATGATGGGCGCCTGTTCACCTACCTCCTCAACGAATGGCGCTTTAGTCCGGGCCTTAAGGACATACCCAACTCATGTGTCCTGGACTTTCGGGTAGCCTTCGAGTTCAAGTCGCTGCTGCACAGCAACATTGCCAATCTATTCTTCGATTTGATATGCGATCAAATGGAGAACGCCTTCATTCTCGAAGTGGAACGACGCAGTGGTCCAGCCTCCATTCGATCACATGTCCTCAAATCAAATCGACGTTGAGGTGTCCAACAGGTGTCCTCGCCCAGAGTCCCCATCGCCCAGTTATGTAGTCGTTTAAGTCCAAAAATGAGTGTATTTAGTTCAAATTATGTTGACCAAGGCGTTTTATATATTTTTTTGTAAATAAAATTGATAACACAAGAGAAATGGTGTAATAAGTACAAGAATTAAACATAAAACATTATTAAAAATGAATAGCTTTAGTTTTTCCTTCTTTCCTTTTGTTTTGTTAACAGTCTCGTTTAGTTTGGGGTTTTAAAATATACAACAGTTATAATTCATTAATTATATTAGTCCATTAATTGACGGTTGTACAACTAAAGATTAATGTTAAATTGAAATAATTCAATGGAATGGCATCGTTTAAGTCGAGAAATTCTCAAATGCTTACACTAATTATACGCATTTTAAAATTCATGGTTCCATATTGCGATATGTCAAATAAAAAGAATATAATTTTTAAATTTCAAATTATTCGTTTGGTATTAAACAATATAATTTTAGTAATTCTTCAACACACATTTGTTGTTCAGTATTAATGGGCAGTTAGGTTTTTGAGTTGGAGCACTAAAAGTAACCGTTTTCGTTATTTATAAGTGTTTCCAAAAAATCTATATATACATATATATATATTTATATATATATATATATATGCATCTAACAGTTACTATCTATGTATATATATGTAACTGGAGTGTCTCCTATAATTATTAGGCTAAGCTCTACATTCATTTTACTTTATACAGGGGGGGGGGCATTGTGAGTGTAACGGTCTCTACTTAGTAAGAGCAGTAAAAAAAACATAGCACTGACTACGATAAAAAAGTGTGACGACAGTAGTCAGCTAATGCTAATCCTTATGGGGTATTTAAGCTACGGCGTGCCAAAGATCACTTTTCGTTAAATATTATTATTATTATAATTATGATAAACGTTATGTGTCCGATATTGTCCAGTGAAATATGTGTGTGCTAACTACTTAGGAAACAATTTGGCTACAGTCAACAAAGATAGTCTCAGATGCTAATCGATCGTGATAACTAACGCTAATAATGATTATGCAATAATAAGGTATACATGAAGAAGATAGGTACAATTAGGATATATCCTTACAGTTAACAGCTAACAGTAACTGAAACAGGTTAAGCACATATGCAAGACGACTATGGAAAAGCATTCCCAAAAAAAATAAACTTAAATTCGCTGCCAGTCGGTACTAAATCTAAAGTGGAAAGAGACGCGGTATTGACGCAACCATTTCGAATGGTTTTTACAAAAAATATCACTTGTTTGGTTGGGTCTCCTTCTCCTTCTCCTGCTCCTCATTGTTCAGCAGGCGACGGCGATGTGGCTGCCACGATGCTGCCGCCGCCACCGCCGCCAGCTTCCTTCGTTCTCAGTTGTGTTTGGCCCGCTTGCCAAACATATAACCCTTCCAGCGCTCGGCTGTTTGGGCGATCAGCGGATCGCTGTCAATGGTAGCCAGCAGGAGCAGCTGATTCACATGCGTCGCATGATAGTCCCAGCGTGCCAGATTCGGTGCAATGCCCAGACTGAGATGGCGCAGATCATAGCTAGTGCCAGAGCCGGTGTCATAGAGCAGCAGCATCTTCTTTAGCGAGTGCATGCCCTGGGCAAACAGTTTACCCGCCTCCCGGGCTATCTTACCCGGTGCCGTGCTATTCAGATCGTAGAGACCGAGCAGCGAGTAGATGAAACCGTTGAGCACATACGATGCCGGCGTCGTGGGATATTCCTCGTACCTGCACCATGACAAAAACAGGAAGTGAGTTGCGTCCCGAGGAAGAGCATTAGAATTGCATCAATTCTTACCAATAATATTTGTCCATGAATTGGGCCAGAACACCACCGTCTCTGGACTTGATGCGATACGGCTGCAGGCCGAGGGATGCGGCCTTTAGGTAGCGCACATCTCCGCCAGAATGCCAGTAAGCACGCGCCAGCACCGAAATTGCGTGGCCCTGACCCATGGCCGATATCCAGCCGGGACGAAGCTCGGCAAACCCATTGAGATTGCGCCTCACAGGATTCGTCCAGCCACCGGTTTTGAGATCCTGATTGTGCACAAACCACTCGGCGGCATCGTAGAAATGCGCCAGATGATCGCTCGTCGAGAGCGTCACGTTGTCGTAGAAGCCAATGCCGAGGAAGGCTATAGATAGCACCTCCAAATCACTGCGACGCACCTTCAGCGGCGACCGCTTGTCGCCCATCACAATGCCCTTCTGCACGTCGATGTGCAGATCCCGGGTGATGTGACGCCAACGGTTCAGCGAGCCACTGCCCAGGCCGTAGTAGATGTTGGACTCCTGGACACTGAGCAGCAGCTCGGCGGCAATGTAGTGCAAATTGTAGCTGTGCCTTGTGTCTCGATTGAGGACGGTGACCATCAGGCTGCTGCTGTTTGTGACCAGCAGCAGATCGACGCTGAGCACAAGATCCTGAGTCTGGTTTAGCTGGATGCTGATGGCGCTTTCGTAGCCAATGGTCGTCTCGAACTGGACAATGCTCGTGTTGAACTTGTGGTGCCAGATGCGTGTCATGTTACTGGTCTTGGGCGTTGTCCACTCGCATTGGTTGCCATCCCCATCCTCGAGGACGTGATTTCGGGGCGACGGTTCTGTCAGATTCTTGCTGTAGTGCGCCAAGGCGAATTGTGCTATTTGGGTGGGATAGAAGTAGCCACGTTTCTCCCACTGGGTGCTCACTGGCACACCCTCGGCGGCGCTGATGCACTTCACCCGATCCCGCACCTCCACATTGTAGTTCTCAAAATACATGAAGACGCCACGTGGATCGTACTTGCCCTTGGGCAGGTTCACCTTCGCGATGCTGTGCATCCAATTGAACTTGGCCGGAGGATCGCTGCCAGTGTTTGTCGTCGTCACCGCACCGCTCACATCGAAATACTGACGCAGGAACGAGAATGGGACATAGACCTCGTTGGCGTTCTCATCGCGCTTGCAGTGAATGCTGTACTCCTGATTGATGGCGCACTCAATGTCCTGCAGTGGCGCACCTAGCTGCTTCCCAGCGGACGAGGAGCTGGCCGAGATCGTGTCGACCTCGTGTTGATTTCTGCCCAACTGCCGCATAAAGTCCGGCGAGAAACTGAAGGCGGCACAGCGCATATAAATGCCCAGTGTGATGACCATCACGGCCACTGTGAGGAACAGCAGCAACGCTTTCAGATTCAGGCGCATTATGAAGAAGACTAAAGGCTCTCTCTGCAAGTAACAAGCAATAATTAAGTATGCACAATTTCAAACAGATTTCAAAGCTCACCTTTAAATTTTGTGGCTTACGCGTCGTCAATAATCTGTGCTGTTCGGTTAGTCTCTGGCGATTGTCAAAGTCATTGCCGGAGTTCGCATTGCCGCTGGCATACGACGACAGAATTTCGGACATGCAGACTTGGAGACTGACCTGGTCACACTCCTTAGCGCTCCTATTCTGATTTATATAGCACTTTCTAACGTCATATTCTAAATTTAACAAATAGCAAACACACACACACACATACGCTCAAGCGTGTGATTGTAATTGTTGTTGTTCATTGTTCGACGGCATTTCTTAGCATGTTTGCTTGTTGCTCTTGCACCTTTTGTGATTTTTAGCATTTATTTTTGTATTTGTATAGCATTAATTTATGTGTTTCTCATCAAGTTGCGTATTTTTCTATACACACACACACACACGCACACAAAACAGCAGCAAAAGCAAACACACAAACTCAATTACAATGCAGAGAAAGAAGAACAAATACTAACGCTCATGCGAAAAGTATATTTCACAATAGATCTCAATTCATGATCTTAACGAGAATCAAGAATAGTAATATCTCTATCTTTCACACACAAATATGCAGCATAAGCTTACTTTTGTATTAAATGCGCGAGTATAAACACTTTTTGTTGGCAGGTGAAACTGCTGACAGCTGACTAGCGTTGCCAGAGTGTCAAACGGGTTGCGCTGCGTTTTGTAAACAAAACAATTTAAATTATTTGGGAAACACGCAAATTGAGATTCTTGAAAAGCATTCGATGTAAAAAATACATCATAATTAATAGATTCAACAATTGTTGCTGCTCTATAGTGAAATTGGATAGCTCGAACAATATGCATGTGCATGTTCAGCATGGCAGCCCTAACCAGAGATAAATCAATAGCGGCGTAATTTGTTTACAAAATGTTTGGCTAAAAATATATAAAGATCGTTTACAATGACTAGACTTAATACAACAATCAGTGCAATATGTCTTCTGCTGCTGCTTAGCAATTCGCTGTTGGCAACTGCATCAAATGGCGATCGCACACAATTTTTTCACAACTGTCGTCAAAATTGCGAACGCACAAATTGCTCAGCAGGCAAGTAATAAAAGAAAATAAATAAATATGATTATTAAGCAACTAATGCGAGTGTGAACATTTGCAGATGGCTTGGAGATACAAGAGCAGGCGATAAGTTTCTATGGCCAAACCATATTCGATCGCATATTTGGTTGGAGCTGTGCCGATGAGTGCTCCTATGGCTGCATGTGGCGAACGGTGTTTGCATTTCTCGAACGCGGTTGGCCAATTCCACAATTCTATGGCAAATGGCCATTTCTGCGCTTGCTCGGCATGCAGGAGCCAGCCTCCGTAATATTCTCCATTCTAAATTTTGTCATGCACTTGCGGATGTTGCGCAAGTTTCGTTGGACCGTGCGTCCGGACAGTCCCTGCTACAAGTTGGCGCACATTTTTGGCTTGGTAATTGCTCAGGCTGAATCAGAGAAATTTTCGATTAAACTGTTTTCATATTTCCATTTTCAGGTATGCATGAATGGCTGGATATGGTCAGCGATATTCCATACGAGAGATTTTCCACTGACAGAGCTGATGGACTACGCCTTTGCCTACTCCATTGTACTGTGCACGTTGTACTGCATGGTGATGAGGATGCTGCATCGATACTCTCTCTTCCTGCGCGGCGTCATCACACTGGCCTTTGTCTCCTATTATATCAACTATTTCGCTTACTTGAGCGTGGGCAAGTTCAATTACTCCTTCAACATGAAAGTGAACATTGGCACGGGCGTCCTTTCAGCCGTCGGCTGGTTTGTCTGGTGTCATCAGGTGCGCTATCGTCGCCCATATTTCAGGCGCATTCTACGCTTTTATGTTCTATTCGCTCTGGCAATGGGTCTTGAACTGTTGGATTTTCCGCCCATACTTTGGGTGCTCGACGCACACTCGCTGTGGCACTTGGCAACGGTGCCTTTGGTAACCCTTTACTACGAGTAAGTAGAAACTAAACTATAAAATCAGTAGTCAGTTATTTAAATATCAATTATTAATTTCTGCAGCTTTATGGTTGAGGATTGTCAGACGCTGCGCAAGGAGCAGGCAATGGCAGAGGCGTATCCCTACTACAATAAGGATATCTGAGCTATTTCTATAGCTATCGCAATCGTTGCAATCGCATTGTAAATTTATTATACAACAAAATTATACTACATTTGGCCGCATTGTGATATGGTAACGGGCAGCTTGGGCTTGTTATTCGGTCCTGTCGGTACGTTCTCAATTTTACGCATGATTAGAAGTCCATCCAGAACGCGACCAAAGACAACATGTTTCCCATCCAGAAAATTACACCTCGCACACGTGATGAAGAACTGGCAGCCGTTTGTGTCCCGCCCACTGTTGGCCATGGCCAGCAGACCTGGTGAGTCGTGCTTCAGCGTAAAGTTCTCGTCGGAGAATGTGTTGCCATAAATGCTGGTGACGCCGGTGCCATCGCCCTGCACAAAGTCGCCGCCTTGTATCATGAAATCCTTGATGACCCGATGAAAACTGGCCCCCTTGTAGCCAATAGGCACGCCATCCGGTCTATATTCTCCCGTGCAAAACTGTCGAAAGTTTTCTGCCGTTCGAGGCACAGTGTCAGCAAATAGCTCAAATATCATGCGTCCAATTTCCTGGCCAAAGAATGGAGATGTAAAATAGAAATTCTTGTGTTTATTTGTTGCAACTTACGGTTGTGCCCACGGCTATGTCGAAGAACACAACTGGATTGTTTGAGCTGCGTAACTGCGATTGTATTTGATTCCAGTTCGGCATATTTAATAAATAGTATACGAAATGCAAACGTTTAGCAACAAAAGGCGCCGGTTAAGATTTGTTTACGTTTTTCAGCGATTCATCGATTAACTAAACTATATTCGTGTCTAAGCAACCGATATATATATTGCAAATTAGAGACCTGCAAACACTATCGATATATTGCACAGACCGGCAATCGTTTTCAGCTGTGCTCTTTTCACATGTGGTCATTGTTTACCTTATTGAAATTGTGTTGATATTCCTCAAAGTGCTTAATTTACAATTAATTGTGTACATTTTTGTTTTGCAAACCAACCTGACCCATATAATAAGTGGAACCAGTATTTGCTTGTGCAAAATTGAAGGTAAGCTTATAATAGTAGTTATTATTATTATATTATTGCCCCTCTCCAAAGTATTTTGGAAAGTAGAAGTCTTCGTTATCATAGGGTATATAATTAGCCGTAAACACATATCTGTTTGAATGTTGGATGAATTCAGCACGTTTCAAGTGCACTGTACACCTTTTAATTTCAATTGTTATTGTTTGTTATTTAAATGTGATCACACAGAGCATCATATAACTATCTCTGTTACTCTTTAGTATTTAAGAGATATATTAAAGTCAGCAAACACTTTTAGGTAGATATGTATTTTTAAAAAATGCGCATATCAAATGCTAAGTAAATGTTTATGTTTATAAATAAGTGGGGTTTTTGTGGTACATGAGAGATTTTAACTTAACTTTAAACTGGTTGCAATAGGAACACAACATGTAAATGATATGAAATTCAGCAGTGTAACTTACAAACTATATAAATATGTACTTAAATTCAATTGAGCAATTTCAAATAGACTGATTTTGTGGTTACACAGGCCTCATTTCAGCTCGTTTGTAATACCAAACAAAACAAATCAAGAAAAAAACACAGTTAATACTATATACAGATTTGCATTATTCCACTATGCACGATCTGATCAGTTGCTCGCCTCATCCGTATCTACATCGGAAATATCCTTCAGTTTTGTTGTGTTATTGTTATTATGGTTGTTTTGATTGTTTTCTGTTGCCTGCTGAAAACTCAGCTGTATTGTTTTGGGATCAACGACCAGAATGGGAGTACAGCCATCCATAAGATGCTCGCTCTGACTCTGAAACTGTTCCCGTGAAATGCTGCGGGTGAAGGAGAAACGCAACGATTTGGTTCGCGTCAGCTTCTTCTTGATCGGTGGTTTGCCGGAAACGACAGGCTCGGAACTGGTGCGTTCCGTTTCCGGTGTCGTCGGTGCCGAGCTGATCTCCAATTGCACATCCCTTAAGATTTCTTCGGCGAATCCCTTAATCTGGCTCCACGCATCCAAAATGTCCTTCTCCGTGGCATGCTCATACGTCACACAGAAACGTATCACATATCGCCCATTAAACTTGGCCGGCGTCATGTGCATTTTGCCGGAGTGATTGATTTGTGCCAACAACAGATGATTAGGTTCATCGCCCGTTCTAGAAAGTAATAGAAACAAAACAAACAAAAATTATTTTTCTACTCGATAAATGAGCTTATGGATATTCTCTCTCTCTCAGCTAATGCACATCGTGTGCTGGGGGTGAGGACCCGAACGCAAGCAACCGAACATTTTTCAGGATTAGTAGTGAGTTGCGCAGCGAAAGCAGTTCTTTATTGGTTATCTGTTAGAAAGTGAACTAGTTCTCTTTATGTGTCTAAGCACATGTGTCCGAGCACAAGCTGACAATACATACGTACATGCATACATATCTACATAAATACATGCATACGGGCATTTCGGGCTAATGGCTTACATTTATGTGTGCGAAAATAGTAGCAACATTTTATTTAATTTTTTTTAGGGTATCTATGCGAAATTCTTTGTTTGAAATTATGTTAATTCTCTCCTGCCTTTCACTTTTATTTTGTTAATATAAATTAAATGGTTTTGCCAATCTAGTCCTCTTTTTGACGTAATAATTAATTCTTATAAACAATATAAATAAATAAGTTAAAATTGGTATTAATGTAGAGTTGAATTCCATTTGGGATTTTTTAAGGGCTTAAATATCTAATCACGATTAGTAAACAAATTAAGAAATATTAAGTTTAGTATGAATCGAGCGATGCTGGTTGTTAAACTTACCGCATGCGGAAGCAGACGAGGCCCAAGTGGACATCGTTGCGAACCTCGAAGCGTTCGTCCTTGCGCACAAGCATCTCAAATTTCTTGGCCAACACCATGTGGTTCCGAATGTACCCCTGCAGTCCCTTCACACCGTATGTGCGGAAGACAAACCACAACTTCAGAGCCCGGAAGCGACGACTCAACGGAATGCCATAGTGCCTGTAGTCGACGCCATTCAGGTGCTCGTGCCGCAGATACAAGGGATTCACATTGAGCGCGCTCTTGAGGGTCATCACGTCGCGCACCCACAGGGCCGAGGCGTCAAAGTTGGTCAGCAGCAGCTTGTTGGGATTCGTGTTGAAGGAGTCGGCGTACTCCAGGCCAGCGGAGAACACCCTCATCTCGGGCAGAATGAAAGAGTTGCCGGCGTAGGCACCATCCACGTGCAGCCAAATGCTGGACACCTGGCGGCACACCTTGCCAATCTCGGATATATCATCAAAGGCACAGCCACCTGTGGTGCCCACCGTGGCCACCACAAAGAACGGTGTCAGTCCGGCATTTGAATCGTTCTGTATGGCTTGCTCCAGCAGATCTACACGCATCCGACCACGTTCATCAGCATCGATGATGCGCAGCTTCACCAGTGCCATTTTGGTTGCTTTCTCTACGCTGGAGTGCGCCTCGCGACTCGCATACGCAATGAGATTGGGCAGAAAGACGCTATCGTGGACAGTGGTCTGACCCTTCAGCTCGTTGATGGCACGGGCACGGGCCGTTATCAGGGAGACCAGTACACACTCGGAGGCGGAACCCTGCAGGGCACCGCCGCCGGTGCTGCCGGGTGCATCGGATACGAAGGCCTTGGGCAGACCCAATGCCTTTGCGTACCAGTTCATAACAATCGATTCGAGCTCGGCGGCAGCCGGGCAACTGGCCCAGCTGAAGCCAATGGAGCCAATTGCACTGCTTAGCATATCGCCCAGGACGGATGGAAATGAATTGCCCGATGGAAAGTACGCAAAAAATTTCGGATGATTCCAGTGCACAACACCCGGCATGATCTTTTGCTCAAAATCCTCGAGCACATCTTTAAACGATTCCGGCGATTGGGGCGCGTCAGCTGCAAAATAAATAGAGAAATATTTAATGGAGATCCGCGTGCCTTTAATAGTGTCTTTAGTGAAGTACAGTAATCCACCATTATGTGATTTTTATTTCCGTGCAATAATAATAATATATTTATATTCTTCAATTTATTTATATTTGTTGTTAAAAACAAATTTTCATTTAAATAATAATAATAATTTTTAATGTTTACAATTATTGTTTGCTAATAAAATTTTTAATTATTTTTTGCCTAATATCTCAGAAAAAATACTCTTTTTTTGTGGATTTTTTATAAATATTTTTAATGATGAATAAAAAAGATGATATTTTAGTATAGTATTCTTAAGGACAGATGATATAAATAGTTTTCACAGGAATAAATATTTATAATTGTAATTTTTTTAAAAGTTCGCAATCTTAAGAGATGACTGTACGATCTACAAATTTTAGCACCTACAAAATAGATGCTAAACAAGCGAACATCAATATTTATATTCCATTTGTTATTTTTGGCTGTGTACGGAGAAGATCAGCAGACAATCCATACTTTATCTACTTCTAGCTGAGGTGTGCGTGTGTGTGAGTGTGTGTATGGGTATGTGTTTGTCGGCATAATTAATTGATTTGTTTAGTTTAACCACAGAGACTGTGGTGTTCATCAGTCGTAAATATTTAACTTAACAAACTGCGTAAAATTCGTTTGAAAACCAAAAATCTTTTATCTCAAAAACTTGGTGCCCCAAATTGAGCCCACGCCAAAGAGAAAAAAATAATATATATAAATACACTACACTCTTTATTTACTTAGTTTTTTGGAATTCACGGTTACTATGTGGGCTTTTTGGAGAGGTACAAGTCAATTCGTATTGTTTGCCTACAATTAGTCAACATGAATCCACAAGTTTTGTGAAGAGCCTGTTCAGTTGAGTTTTTTGTTATTTGTTGTTCAAATTTTGTACAGATTTTCCATTTTTTTTTTTTCGTTTTTGAACATTTTGTGTGCAAAGTGAAATATTTGTTGTTCTATTTCGATTTGCTAATTTGTTTAGAAGAATTTAAGTAATTGTTGTTTACAATACATCACTTGTGCTAATTTTAAGTAATATCTCAAGAGTGCTGTCAGTCAGACTGGCCAAAAATATTTGTATACACAAAATAGTTATACAAATTTTGTTACACATTTTTGCAAATCTGGTTCTCAAAATATTTGAAATATTTTTTGAATGAATTTTTCATTGGCATTTCTAGATTTCATTGAGTAAAAATAATTACAGTTACATTGTAAAATTTATATGCAAAAATTCTTGTTTATATAGTAGTTTGTGTATAAATAGTTTCATTTTAAATTGGTCTGCTTACCTGGTAACAGTTTTTTCAAATATCCAGGATCTAATGTTGGCGCCACATCGCGTTCCTCAATATTGGTGCTATAATTGCACATATAATCGATCACTTCTTTGCCGTATTTGCGAAACTCTTCCACATTCATTTTGCTTTCTTGTTTGTGGTGCTAATTTGTATGTTGAATTGAATTTAACACTTTGTTGGTAATTGGCAGCACCTCTTTTAATATTTCTACACTTATTGTAATAGTATGCCCAAAACGCCAGGCAAACACTGCTCTTTCTTTCTATCACCTTTATCCGTGTTATCACGTTGTGCTCGTTGCAGCTTCTTTCGCGCGAATGTCTCGAACTTTGTTACAGCATTCGTTTTTATACCGAAACACTCCATTCGCCAACGATTGCTCTCCTGAGCGAACCTTGCCCTCTCCCACTCTCGCTCTCGCTCTATCTTTCGGCTAGCAAAATCACCTGTGCTCATTGTTGTTGTTGTATTGTATTGACGATTGTTGTCTTATTTCCTTTGCCGGAGCTCAAGTTACTTGCATTGTAGCTTGCCGCCTTCGGTGTTTCTGCTTCTGTCCGTCATTGGGGGATCGCTGGGAAACACGCTCCGCTCGCTGTACGATTTTGCTGAGTCGCACAAACCCTCAGTTCTCTCGTGCTTTTTGTGTGTGTTGTTTGGGTTATTGTAGAAAAAAAATTACCTGTCTGGAAACATTTTTTGTCGTAATTATTAGATTGAAATGCTACAATTTTGAAATTGATTTGAGTCGTTATTAATAGCACAAGACATTTGTGATGAATTATTAAATAAATGTGTCTAAATTGCTTTTAATTTGGGTAAACTGAAATTGCTTAGAAAGTTAGTTGGGAAAATCCATTTTTGGCTACTTCAATTTGATTACAAAAACCAGAAAGAAAAAAAGGTAAGGATAATTGGTTTGGGATAGTTGGAATAGTTTGGAAAATCCAAACCGAAATTATAAATGATAAATAACATTATAAAGTGATGAATTATAATACCACAAAAATATATTATAAATGTATATTTTTTAAAGCGATCATATTCATAAAAATTACAAGCTAAACTAAAATTTTTAATATAGACGATTTATGTGATGGAAAAAATGATAATATATTATCTTTCGTATACTTTAAAACCTATTCGTTAACATACGACTTTCAAATCACAACTAATTATTTGATTCCCCATCGGCCCATTATTATTATGATTGCTTGATACGTGTTACAACGAAATTAACATCATTATACACGTCTCCAGTTATTCCGCTAGTTATTGTGGCTTTTAATTGATTCAACACGATGATTGGCACACCCCCAGTTCCATTAGAGTGAAATTTTTAATATCTTGCAGCGCAATCGTTTCATCTCTTTCCCAGTTTTTTTTGGTGCCAATTTCCAATTTGAAGGGAACGGGCCTTTAAAATGCAATATAAAACATTCAAAAATTGTCTAACTAATTCTCACTAATATTATGTGAGGCGTATTTAATATTTATTCAGTGACTTACTTTGGCAACGGGGAATTACTCTGAGCAAATTGGTCAAATGTGACAAATAATTGTGCAAACGTTGTACGTATATGGACTCAAACTGTTTACAGTTAACAAGCCAGCTTTTTTTACAGTTGACTGTGGCCACGGAATGACTTAAGAATCGAAAGTGGCAGCTCCGGCAACAAGCTGTGACGTAGTTGCCACACTGTCGAAGAACAATTGAAATCTAAATTAATTATTGCAAAATGAAATTTAGTTTGGCGTGTATCTGAATAAATAAATGCGAGCTCTTTCTGCCCGAAAATGTGAATTAGTTGAGCTTTACAAGCATTTCTAACCAATTTTGACTACAGTTCGATCTCTGCCGCTTCAACTCCCAGCGAATAACTTTTGCGGGCATGCGTCGCTCTGATTCATTCGCGCACGCGTCTTGCTGGGCTGCGGGCAAAGTGCGGTCTCTGCGAGGCATTGATGGAGCATGACTTTGCGAAAATCATTCGGCCTGGCCTAGACTGACGATTTGATCTTTGTCGGCTCGCGCAGAGCAAACTTTAATTCACAAGCTAAAGGCGGCCAACAATTGGATGACGTCGTTTGTCTAAATATAAATCGCGTATTCAGTTAACGCGGTCACTCTTCAAATTGTTCGAGGCCCGAAATCATCAGCCATCCGCCTTCAACACACACACACACACACATACATTGGCAGCAGTTTTATTAAGTTTCGACGCGTCTGGCTCATTAATAATAAGATATTATGTAGTTGGCACGGAAAGACACCGAAACATTTCACAAACATGGCTCATCTTTTGAAAATGAATTTTTCTTGCTTCTTCTATGCATTTTTTTTCGCTATTGTCAAATGGTTTGCATTCAAAAAACCACTTCTTGTTCTTCCACATAAATTGATTTAAATTTGCCAATTCATATGTTTGGTATTTCATTATTTCATCACAAAAAATTCCACAAAGTTTGACGGCTTTTATAGCCCCAGCTTGAATTTTTGACCAGCGGTTTGTATGTCTGTTGCTATGAGCAGATCGACCTCAGAGAACATAATCGAAGATATTGTATACAAATACAAATATTAATATTTTACAATTATTCTCAATAAAATTTACCCAATGTACCAGGACATATAATTATTCTTTCTTAAGCTTTATTTAAGTAATTAATTCAGCTCTAATCTGATAATGTTGATATTGGTTTTAATCAATAATATTTTTGAGAGTATCTTCTTGGTCAGCTTTGGTCTTTTTTTTTACCGATTGTCTGTATTGTGATTCATTCCAATTTTGATTGGCACCAGTATCTTTCAAATTAAGTTAATTGAAATCTTTGCGCCAGCTTTGAACTTGCTTTTGTTAAAGTATTTCATTCAACTTCGTAGATCCTAAGTGAATTTATAAGTTTAAGAGTTCCAGGAAATCATTTAATGAGGCTATTTACTGTTTACTGTTAAGATTGGAATCTATTGCGCTCTTTTTTTCAATCTCCATTGACTTAGATAAAAAAATTTGTGTAGTTGTAGAATTTATTATAAACAAGTAATGTATTTCTCTATCAAGTTCAATAACTGTACTTACATGGTATATATTAGATAAGATTATTATCAGTAGCCAATTATCGATTATCCGTTAATTCACAATTGCATAGAAATCAATTAATAATGTTATAGAGAGCTACGTAATCGATAAATCATTTTTGGATTTATTTATTTGAACCAAGTCTCTTTGTAGCTTTGACTTAAAACTCAGCATTAGCTCTGCAAATATTTGAACACTCGTATTAACATATGTAAATTTCCTGAGTGACTTATACCAAATAACAATGAGTCCACACTTTTGGTATCTCTTGCTTTGGGGATTGCTGAGTCTATCCGTTGAGGCTAGTGTAAATACAAATTTGATGGATAAACTTGGCTTACACAATTACAATAATATTGTGCGCGATTTGATCAAGAATTGGGAGTCGCCAATTGTGTATATGCGCCAGCTTGGCTACTTGCCCAGCGACTATGAGGATACATCGAAAATCAAACCCAATCTGGATGCACTAATGAATCGCATAGATCGACTCGATCAGATGGAAGCATTAAGTTCTAACTCAGCCGACCAGGCAGACAAATCCAAAGAGCACATCTGGGGATCAAAAGACTCCAAAAATCAGAAAATGATAAAGAAACGAAAATTTGAAATTAGAGACTTTCCCACTGTGGATCAGTTGATGGAGATGACAAAGAAGTTTAATAAGATCAAGAACGATCAGAACACCTTAAAGCAGGCTGAAAATACCCAATTACGGAATCGTCTGGTGGATAAAACAAGTCCGGACGTGCAGCAGACTCAGAATAATGTTGCCGCCGCAGGGAGTGCTCAATATACTCTCAGTCCAAAGTTGGCAATGCTGAAACTCTTGAGCGGCAGTGACCGTAATGTTAAAGAACCAACACATATCCTGGATGGTATTTCGGGAAATGGGAAAAACAGCGCGATGAGTATGTATGGCAAATTACTTAAATCCATTGTTAAATCCGATATTCATAAGCCTCGCATTTAGTGGACAGGATCAAGCGCAGTCGAAATCCAACAATCTGCCGGAAATGGAAGCACCACAATATCTAAATTGGGACATTGACAACAAAAAACTCCAAGAATGGTCGCCCTATGCCAAAGATGCTTATGTGAATAAGTTGGTGGATATCTTTGTCAAGAGGCAGAAAGCACTGAATATATTTCAAAACAAACAGAGCAAAGACACTTAAACTAACACGAAAGATCTCAATCTGGCCACGATTGCTGTATGAACATTTATTTTTAAAAATTCCATAATTGGTGTACTGTAAATTGTGTTGAGATGGCAATAACCAATCTCTGAGTCATCACCAAAGTTGCATTTTCTGCTAAAATCGACGTCATGTCCATGGCATCATCAGAATTACGTATACGCTCCGTGATCGTAAAAATTATGTTGTGTTTATGACACGAGGTGCTAAGCAGCACACAAGTAAATCAGTGCAGAGATTAATGTTTGTGCGAGGGTGTCTTTGATGGTGTGTGTGAGGGTGTGTGAGCAGCTGCTGCTGTGCAAAATACGACGATGCCTCAGCGAAAGTACAGGAAAAGCTATAAATCGCATAAGATAAGTAAAGTGATTATTTTAGAGGATATTTGACAACTGTTCTATAATTATCAAACTGCTCATTGTTCGCGCTAAAAACTAAAATTGTATTCGCTCATTTATAAATATCTTCTGAATATTTTTGTGTAGTAGGAAATAGTATTACAAGATCTAGACGTCATATTAAATTATCCTTTAATTACCAGTTGACATAAGTCAATCGAGTGAATTTAGTATAATTTCTGTCGATTGATTTGTGTTTAT
Organism: Drosophila multiciliata; assembly: GCA_037043605.1. Classification (NCBI taxonomy): domain Eukaryota; kingdom Metazoa; phylum Arthropoda; class Insecta; order Diptera; family Drosophilidae; genus Drosophila; species Drosophila multiciliata. The sequence continues at coordinate 4,802,818 of JBAMBF010000589.1, forward strand.
TTAATTCGAATCTGTTGTTCATTATTACCTTTTTAGGATTTTCACTGTGCGTTCGACAAGCAGTTTCATTTTAAATATTTTACGAACAAAACTTAAGATATTTAAGCGTACTCTGTGCGGACTTTATTTTTGTTTATATCATAAAGCTAAGTTTAGCCGTAAATAAAGCAATTAAAGTAAATAATTTAATTGGAAACAACTTTAAACGGTGAATAATACTCTATTTATTATATATATATAATTCATAATTATATCTGTTGAGCAGCAACAAAACTTTTTGATTGACTAAATACTAAATAGTTAGAAATTACGACAATCTCAAAAAATAGTTTTAAAATAAAATTCAACTTGAGGTCTAAAAGGTATTTCGAAATAAGAAAAAATTACTTAAAATTCAGTAGTGAGTTTGAATCAAAGTGATATTTTAATTTATTATAAAGATTATTGTAAAGTGTAAAATAAATTAGCTATTGCAAAATAATCTGCAAATTTGACATATTACTACCATATTTAGAGAAATAAATTAAGTGTGCTGCTCTCTGCGTTAAAAGTGTGGCGATTTTGTAAATTTCAGGTATATTTTTTGTATTCTTTGTATTTGGTATTTATTTATGAGGAATTGATATTGATAAATTGGTCTAGAAGTCAACTAAACGCCACAGTTACTTGTAAAGGGCGCATTTAACAGTTTTGGATAGTAGTTATTTTTTTTCTTCTATTTTTGCTATTTAAATCATTTAATTGCGATTATCTCGAGAGGAAGATGCCTTTCGAGTAACCATGGGCGATTTACGCGGCGATTGCTGCTGTTGCTGTTGCTGCTGCTGCTGCTGTTGCACACTAATAAGCCCCGTCTCGCTGTCTGGCGATGATGAGGAGCCAGCGCCGGAATTGCGACGCGACGACGATGACCGGACATGGGTGTCTAAATGTCGAAAACTGTTGAGAAAAATCGTTTAAAAAATCATGTTAGAATGGCGTAGTCGAGTGAATTTGGCTATGATAAACGCTGAATGCTGCAGTTAAATGTACTTTTAAGTACTAATGTGTTATATGGTCGCCAAAGGCCCTGGTACATCCCTGTTTTTCAATTAAAGATTAATTTCGTTCAAGAAATTTAAATATATTTTAATCTTGGAACCTAAAACCAAAAAGGTTTGCCGAAAGCGCCTTTACGGTATCTAATTCTTAACGATTCAAATAAGTTAACCTTTTTTTAATTTTACCTTTCAAAGATGAGTTAAAATTAATAGCGAAATAAATGTATTAATTGATTTAAGTTTTGCCGTCTTACAAACATATACATTTTTAGAATCGATATCTTTTATCGGTTTTAAAACACGGCTTGGGAGATCAAATTATTTAGTTGATCAAAAATATATTAATTAATATTATGTATGAATTGAAAGGCTCTGCTTTTAAAATGGTAGCTTTTGTTGTTATCGGAAAACGATATGTATCGATATTTGCGAAAGGGGCGTAGTTATCAATAAAATTAATAAAACTTTATCTGCGCGGAGTATAACATATATTCCAAATTCCTCAAACGTATCCTACTTTATGAGAACGGACATGCTCACTCTCATCTTTTACGTATTTTACATATATACCCATTTTATCCATTACAAAATCCATTGAGAAATTGAACTCAGTATTTACCGTAGCGAGCAATTGTTGCCTTTGTCCTCGTTGTTGAAGAGAAAGGCCAAGGGCCACGATATCCACGAGTTGTGGTCCACTGAGCTTTGTGTGCGTATTATGGGTGCACTGCCGCGACTCACCACCGGCGAGGGCAGCTCCATGGATAGCTTTGGTGTGCCCGCCTTGTTGATAGCCGGATTATAGATCTTTGGATCACTGACCATGCGCACGAAGAACGAACGCTTCTGCGCCAACGTGTCCTGTTTCTTGCGATTTATAATCTCGGTGATCTCGTCATGCTGCTCCTTCTCCAGCAGTTCGTTGGCAAAGTCCACAATAATGTCCCAGGCAGAGTCAATATCCTCGGCAGTGGCATTCTGTGCCACGGCACAGAACCGGATGATGTAGCGCTCATTGACGCTGGCCGGGACCATGTGCAGCTTTCCGGACTCATTGATGGTGCTCAGCAGTTTCTCGTTCAGTTTGTCGCTGCCCTTGAGGCGAAAGCAAACCAGTCCCAGCTGCAAATCGACAACAATGTATTCCACAGAATAATATATCCAAAAACTGTGTAAAATCGCAATTGTTAAATGCCAAACAAAGCAAAATAATTCAGTTTTAAATGACATTGCGTATACGTAATTTGCACGGTTTATTACGTGATGTGAAGCATTTTTTTGATTGGCGTTTGAAAAAAATACCAATTGAACTAAGTGGCAAAGAAACTGGCCCAAAGCAGCTGTCAGCTGGCATGTCATTTATAACTTAAAACACCCTGTAAATTTGTTGAGTAAATGAGAATAGTTATAACTAAAAATAAGACAAAAAAAGTACAAACGGACAGAGTATAAAAAATAAAATAAAAGTTTAAAATAGAGGTATAAATGTATTTATTGGAAGAATCATATAACAGGATATTATCCAGTCAACTACTGTCAAAGAGATTTAATTGATTTCTTGGCTATTTCAGTGTTTTAAGCAATTTCTATGCCAAAATAGTTCAATTACCAGATTTTTGCAGCAGTTTCTCTCGGAATTTGGCATTTAACGTGCGATTTGGCACGTTTGATTTGGTTTACGTGAAAAAGTATTATTTGGAAATAGTTTGTGGGCTCTTGCAAAAACAGGCAAGACAAATTACATAATTTGATTTGAGTTAAGTCAAAGTCAATGTTATTTGCGTCAGTCGCTACCAAAACAGTTTCCCGAAAAAAAAGAGAAATAATATAAATCATTGATGAATGTTGAACATGCAAAACAATAGGCCACACACGCACACGCGCACTCACACACGCACACCCACTAACACACACATACACCTACACCTTTGGATTATAGAAATCACCGCAATGAACATAAAAAATTGTTGTGTATACAAATAAAAAAGTGCTTTGAACCCGTCACATGATTAATCGGTGTAATGGGCGCAGTTCGAAATTAAAAAGTTCCCATTAAAATATAACTCACCTTGACTTGATTACAGATCTCGAAACGTTTATCTTGGAGCACCAGCTCCTCAAAGCGTTTGGCCAATTTGATATGGTGACGTATATAATGCTGTAGTCCAGATATGCCATAAGAGCGGAGAACAAACCTGCCAATATTAAAAAGTATCCGAAAAGATTCTTCAAAATAAATCGTTTTTTTTTTCTTGTAGAAATTATTATAATTTTGTCTTGAAGAAAGCGACTTCGTTTTTATATGGGTTATATATACTTTTTATTAGCATCATAATGCGAGTCAATGTAGGTGTCGCTACATCTATTTTTTATGTGAAACTATCTGATGAATATTGGCATTTATTCAAATTTTTATATAGCACATATGCCGTAGCTAATCATGTCAGATAACTGTCATAAAGCTACCATAAACTATTTTTTTGCAAGTTAACTAAAATAAAAATTCACCAACTTTTCAAACCTCATGATATTTTTATTTTGGTTTTTATATCTAATTTATGATGTGCTACAAAATTAAGAAGTAATAAAAAATCCAAAAAAAATTGTGAGAAATACGCATTTATATATATATGGAACTGGCTACTTGGTAGACTTTATTTATAACTTATCTTGGTACTCTAAAAATGGTTTAACATATTTGATGGCAAAGAGAATTAAAATTTTAATAAATATGGAGAATAGATAGATTGCAAAATTATAGAGTCTAACTCTTCTTCAGATCAGATATTGAGAGTACGTGTTAAGACAGTTTTGTTAAATAAAAATGTTAAAATTTGGTATTCATTTTAAAATTAATATAAAATACTCAGAATGTTTAAGTCGGACTCTAAATATTGCCGGAAATATACATCATATATGTGAATATATATATATATATATTTGAATAACAAAATTAACACCTAAATTATACAACAATATATATTATGTACATGCCATGTTGAGTTGTGCCCCTTTCAAACATATTTTTATTTTTTGTTATTACAACTAAGTCACATGTAAATAATAAAGGCACATCATGCTTCATGACAAGGGTACTCGAAGCTAAGCAACAAGTTTGGCACACTCAAAAAATGGAGGAAAAAAAAACAATATTTATTTGACATTAGTCAACAAAGTTATTCATGCCCGACACTCAAGAGTCCGTTTTTGTAGATGGGTTCGACATATATTTTGTGATTTTTTTGGCGGTACATACCACAGCTTCAGTGAACGAAAGCGTCGGCTGAGTGGAACTCCCCAATGACGATAGTCGATGGCCGCATCCGAGTAGCCGTGCTTGAGATACAGCGGATCCACGACCAGCGCTGATGTCAGACGGATGCGATCGCGCACCCACAGCGTCGAGCAGTCGAAATTGGTCAGTAGCCATTTGTTTGGATTGGTGTTGAATGAGTCAGCATATTCGATGCCCTGTTTGTGCGGAGCATTAGAGTTTATTAGCATACTGAACTGCCAGTTGAATGGGTCTACATTGTGCATGCTATAAATCTTTGTGTGTATTTCTGTGCTTGGCTACAGCGCCAGCTTGAAACTGAAAACGGTTTGGTTAATGATTGAAAGCCAGTACAATAATAATTAAATTATAAAAATCCTTAACAAATGGTCAATATTTAATTGCTTATTGTTTGGTGGCCTCTTTTTAGGGATTCCACTTCAATTCTTCATATTTTCTAATTATGATAAAAATGATTTGATATTTAGGAAAGAATTTTTAAATCGTAGGAAAAATCTTTCTGAAATCTAAAAAATCGTCCAAAATAAAATACATTTTTTACCCAAGGAAAATCCTTACTTTGTAGAAAACATTTTTGCTATATCTTTCTCAGAAATGCGTTCGCATATTTTTGCATACATAAAATGCTTAAATGCAGTTATCGATAATATAATATCTGCGCCGTCTCTGAGTGAAAATTATATTTGTTTTTTAACATAAATTGGAAACCATTAACATAAATTGGAAATTATAGATATTTTTTCTAGCAGTTTTTCAAGTTTTTCTTAGCTTAATTTTTGAGAATTATCTTTTAGAACAGAGTGTACAAAGTAATTTTGGAGCAAGTATTTGTATATCTACCTTGAGCAGTGGCTTCAATTCGGGACAGATAAAACTGTTGCCAGCATAGGCCGCATCCACGTGCATCCAAACGCAGGGAAACTTTTTCAGTTGGCTTCCGATTTCGGGCAGATTATCGAAGGAACAGGAGCCGGTAGTGCCCAGCGTAGTGGACACAAAGAAAGGCACCAGGCCCTGCAGCTCATCCTCTTCCATGGCTTCGCCAATGGTCTGACCACGCAGACTCGCATTCTCGTCTGGCTCGAGAATGCGCAGCTTCACAAAACAGATCATCGCCGCCTTCTCCACACAGCTGTGTGCCTCCTTGGAGCAATAGGCCATCAGCTTGGACAGCAGATGGCCCTCCTCCACGAACGGATGCTGGGCCTTCAGACGCTTCAGGGCCTGTGCACGCGCCGCCAGCATCGTGACCAGCACACACTCCGAGGCCGATGTCTGTGCCATCAATTTTCAGCTATCAATCTTAGCCCAGTTTCTACATATACATAAATAAATCGACAGTGTTTACCTGAATAACGCCGCCACCTGTGCTGCCCTCCCTGAGCGCCAGAAAGTGTTCCGGCAGACCAATGGCCTTGCCCAGCCAGTCGAGCACAATGGTCTCCAGTTCGGTGCAGGCCGGACTGGCCGCCCACGAGAAGCCAATGCATCCGATGCCGTCGCCCAGCATTTCGCCCAGTATTGAGGGAAACGAGTTTCCCGCCGGGAAATATGCATGGAATCTCGGATGCTGCCAGTGCGTAACTCCTGGCATGATTTTATCCTCGACGTCGTTCATAATTTGATCCCAATCCTCTGGCTCATGTGGTGCCTCAGCTTTCGTAGATGCAGATACAGAAAAATCATTAGCAAATTAACACTTAACACATTTCCATATGCTAAATATGAGAAGCAAAAAAAGTTATCCTATAAAACTTTTCTGGTTTTTTATTCGTTCGGTCTTCAAATTCATTTCCAAAGCACTGGGATATGTTATGATACTTGCTTCATATATATATAAATTTATAATATTTTTATTAATATTTGTTTAGCCCACTAAAACCCAAAGCCCTTTACCTCCAATAATCATTGAGGTTATCTATTTATTTTCATTGAAAAAAAAGCACAAGAAGAATTTTAAAAAAATAACAAAACAAAATTTCACACGTTTTAACTAATTGTAATCGACCAAAATCTTTTTAAAATATAACTTCAAAAATTATAAATTTGAGTCTTTTAGTATTTCCTCATCAAGGGATCTGATTTGTTTTATATATATAAATCGACAAGCTTCAAATCTAGTCACATTCACATTGTAATGCCAAAACTACGAAAAATGTGCAGAGATTAACTAAATCAATTGAAAATTTTAAATACCGATATTAATTATCTCATAATTGAACAACTGACAGAATTAGAAAAATGTTACGATTGCTTGGAAATACAACTATTATTTACCTAAGCGATGGTAATTTATATATTTACAATTTGTTAGCAAATGGATTGGAAAAAGATTTAACATGTGGTTTGAGTACCATTGCCTTAAATTGTTTCCGATTAAAAAAGTTTTATTTGTAAACAATTTGCATAAGGATTTTTATTTAAAAAGTGATTGCCACTTACTAGGTAACAGATGCCTCAGATATCCGGGCTCCACGCTGGGTGTAACGCGCCGATCGCCCAAAGTTTCCAAATAATTACAAATATATTCGACCATTTCCGTGCCTCGTTTTCGAAATTCATTGCTATCCATTTTAGTATTAATGGCGTCTTCTTAATTGTCGTATAACTCTTTTCGTAGTATTATTTCGAGTTGTTTGTTAAATGCTCTTACTTTCCGACTATGCTTATTTAAAAAAATAAATTTTATATATTAGCAAAGTAGTTTTGGTTTATTTAAGATTGGTTTTTAATATCAGTTTCATATTAAAGTTGCAAATAAAATGACAAAATTTAAAAGAATCATAAAATTACAAATAGAAATATAAAATAAAGGATATAATATAAATGAGAATATAAAAACACTTATATTTTTAATGCGCAAGCTATATTTAATATATATATATTTAAAAAAAAAAGAAGTTTTTATGAATTGTGTCTTATTATATTTATAGTTTTTATATTTCAAATTGTTAGTTTTGTTATGCATGACGTCATGAATTATTTTTTATATTAACTATTTGTATATATTTTTAATTTTTTCCAATTGTTTCATCAATGTTACAAATATTGCAAGGAATTAAATTTATATTTTTAAGAACCGTATTTTAATACATTATTTTTTCAGTGTTGCACTGTCTTTCGACATTTGTGTGTAATTATTTCACAATATATTTTTAGCACGTATTTATTTTGTATTTAGTTTATTTAGTAGATTTATTTAGATGTTGTTTAGATTGTGCAAATGCCTCCGACCTGAACAGCCGCATAGTTCATTAACTTTATTGTTGTTTATTTTTATTTACAACGTAGTTTGTGTAAATTTTGGCATAAATAAACTGCACAGCCTTGAATTGTGTTTTTGTTTATAATAATATTAAATGGGCACTTAAACTACTCTGGGTAGCAACATAATTAAGAGGCATTCGAAATAATTTGCACTAATTCACCAAATGTCGTTTGCAACCACTTTGTTGCTTTACGATGAACACTAAAAATTGCCTGTTGCCACTGCCACTGCCACTGCCCCTGCCACTTACTGCTAGTCAGGTCGTTTTAGCCGCGACTGTGAACCGTTGGCCACGGCTTGCAAACCTCAAATGATCCTGGCTCGGCGGTTTGGCCAAGAGCTAAGCTCGGTCGCCCACAGCTGCCTGTTGGCATGTCTAATGAATGCATACTTTCGCAGTCACGGAGGAAGTTGGGCATGGTAGTGGGAGTAGTCGCAGTTAGAGAGCGGAATGGGGTTTGCATTATTAAGGGTGGAGTTTGGAAATAAATGAAATATTTGCGATACACAGTGGAAACGATGTGAAGAAATGCAAGTAAAAATTGTTATAGAAATTATTTTATTAAAAAAAACCTAAGAAAAGCGAAGACAAATCTATAAAATAATGCAAATAATTTTATTATTTAATTAAATAAATTATAAATACAAAAAGCACATTTAACTTTTCGGCTTTTTTGTATTGTACTAGATATCTAATAATTTCTTCGGCAATATTGTAATAAATGACCTCAACATCATCTAAAGCGAACACCCTCCAATATATATGTATATTTATAATTGTATGTGTGTGTGTGTGTGTGGAGAAGTATGCGAGTGTGCGTGAAAATATGCAGCATTGCTGCGAATCATTTAAAAGAGATAGAGAAAGTGAGAGTTCTCATTTTCAATTTAGAGAAATGTTAAATGCTCTGCACATCTTGAATCTAATTTAAACTGTTCTTCGTAATCCTTCGCTGAAATTGATGTAATGTATTTAATCAAATGTATGTGATATTAATTCAAAGTACGTGGCTTCTCATTCTCACTAGACAAGACCAACAAGTCAGTCGCACTCCTCCACAAGCACTTTACACCCCAAAAAAAAAAGAAGCAGAACCCACTTGGCAGGCATCTTGTCACTTTTCTTTTTTTGCCAGACTCGTTTTAATAATAACTTCCGCATCTAATAGAATCACACATTACAACAAAATCATGCAGCTCTACAATATAATTTTCGAGTCTTTGAAATAAAATAAAATACAGATCAAATACCCTCTAAAATATTGCACTTACAAAAGGAAATTAATCGATTATATAATAATTAATTGAGATTTTTAATAACTTTGTTTTAATTGTTTGATTAAATAAGTACAAGTGGAATAAGAAGTGCTTAAGTGACTGAAATCAGTTTAATTATTTCCGTAATTTGATTCCACAATTTAAGTACTCAAATTTGCTTACAAGAGTTAATGAATCGAGTAAACTTAGACTTGTTTTTTTATTTTAAGCTGTTATATTTTAAATCACTTGGGAACATATGGGCTTTTTAATCAATTGTGTCGTATTGAAATTGTGTAATTAGTATATTGATCGAATGACTATTTTGGGTACAATTCACTTTTGTTATATGAATTGCACTTGAGAGATAACCATTTATATAAGTGTAGAAGCTGGCAAAGAATTGGATTGCCTGTTGCGCTGTGTTGTAAGTACGCAACGTACTTGAAAAGAATGGCGACGATGCCACAGATGATAATGATGTTCGTGTTGCGATGATGATAACGATGACGTTCTCAATGAGACAGTCCGGAGCAGTGCCTCTGTCATTTGGTATTTCGATGGCATTCCTCGTAACATTCCAAAAAACGACCACCCAAGTTCCTCCACATTTTTTTCATCTCTATTTCCGCTGCATTGAATTGTGGAATTGTCTGCGTTTTCATCATTCAATAGGACATGCGATAATTGTCTGTATGTGTGTGGTTGTGTGGGCTGTGTGTGGCTGTGTGTGGCTGTGTGTGGCTGAGTGGGTCATGAGAAGCCGCCCACAGCCACAGTTTTGTGAAAAGTTCATTAATAAACTTTCGTTTCTGCTGTCGAATTCAGAGCTCTTGACTCTGCCCCCTCCTGCGCAGCCAAATGTTGTTTAGCCTCAACAAGTGGCATGCCACGATGAAGACGAACGGGGAATGCGTTTTCTATCTGCGTGTATATCTTGGTTGCTCTCGTTGTCTTCTTGCCAGTTGTCATCCTGGTTGTCTAGAGCCCGACACCAGCAGAATTTTATTTAATGGGAAATTTGTGGTGCAACCACGCGCATTTAATTGCTGTAGAAATGCTTTTTTATTGACATTTACTTGGAGGAGTCCTCTTCATGCGCTGTTCCCGAAGGCTGCAAGTGAAAAGTTGATACGCTTTCACTCGGCTAATAAAATGGAATATCCATTTTTTTTAATAAACGAACTTTCAAAATAGACAAATATTTACCGACGAAATAGTTTTAATACTTTGGGACGTAGTTTGGTTCTCCTCATAAAATTTAACGTTTGCTTTAATATTTTGTGTTTTGTAATTTAAGCTCATCGTTTTTTTATCTTTTAGTATTTTGTATAATTTAAACTAAATTAATTTTTTTAATTTACTAAGAAACATGAAATTTGTTAATATTTGCATATTTTTGTGTAATGTGATCTTAGTCAACGTTTATAAATAAGTTGTATATTAAATTGAATATAATTAATTTTTTTAATTTTGTGCAGACAGAAATTTGGTGTCTGTGGAAAGTTGTTTATAATTATCTTTGCACGATTTTGCTGTAGAGCAATTATTTTACTTATAGTAAACCTGAGGGTATTTAAAATTGAATTCCAAAATGGGTTATATCTATTTGATATTATCGGAAGCAGGGCTTTCTATTTCTCATCATAGCCGGACGAAATTGCTTGTTAACAAGTTGAATGGTTTACGCTGGGTTTTTCAGCGCTTTCCTTTTGGCCTGTGGGCGCAGGGTTCGCTGTCGTCTCATAATGCGGCAATTATTCAATTTGCACAGACTGCCACGAAGCAATAACTGCGCAAGACAGGTTATGAGTGGATGGTTGGGCTCTTATAAGGCGTGCTTCTAGTACACACAGCTTTGAATTACTAAAATTTCTGGTTCAAGGTTGTTGCTGCGAGGCAGTCACAAATTTATACACTAATCAAGTTTCATATTGATAATGATTCCATCAAATTGCTTTAGGTTTGCAAAATGATGCACTATCGGAAGGGGGAGAATGTGGAGCAGGAGTTAAGCAAAGCGGATTTGCCCTTTGAGAATTGCATGCCGCACAAGGATTTTCTATGGATGCATGTAAGTGGCAAATGAGTTAGATTCTGGCCCCGATCGACATATGTATTTACATTCCAATCCATCTAGGTCAAGAGCGGCACTAAGGTGAGCAATGTGATAGAATTTGCTCAGTCGGCGTTGGACAAAGGCGAATACCGCAGTCTGGTGTGGAGCGGCTCCGGCAATGGTGCGGTCAAGACCATATCCTGTGCGGAGGTGCTCAAGCGCAGTCATCCGCTGTATCAAGTCACTCGCATGGGCTCCACCAGGTAAGTTTTTGTGCCAATTAAATTGCATAAGCGCTACTATAAGATGAGATTGTAATTTTGTGCAGCGTCCAGGAACACTGGAAGCCACAAAAGGATGGACTAGAGGAAATCATTGTCAACCGCCAAATACCCACTCTGCACATACTCATGAGCCTGGATGAGTTGTCCGATAGCATCGAGGGGTTCGTAACAACTGAAAACAACATCTTCTCCCATGAGTATTTTCTCATTTAACTTTTATTTCACTTTCAGACTGCAAAAACCGAATACACACAGCGATTTCTGGAAGTACAGTGAAGCATCGCCAGCATCCATATCCAGTGCCACAGGCGGACGCACAAATAAACGTCCAAGATTTGGTCGCACTAAGCAACAACAACAAAAGAAGCAGCAGGCAACACAAGGCAAACCCGTCGGAGACAATGCTATCATCGGCCAGGGCTAATTATCCACTTGATCTAATCAATAAAACAAAATAAATGTTTTTTTTTTGTTATGATTTTTGATAAGATGAAGCGTAGCCAATGCATATGGTTGGTTGTGTTCGAATATGAAATACCCTTCTTAAAGAGAGATTTTTTAAAAGATGACAAAATGATGAGTAGACAATTGCTAGAAAGTACCCATTGACAATTTAGTGTTAATTACATTTCACAAGAAAATGGTTTTTGAAAAATGCTAAAATGAATTGTTAAAATGAATTACTTGTCAAATTTTGTGGGAATTTCTTTTCTTGAAAAAATGTGTGACAACTAGAAAAGGTTCTTAATTACAGTTCCAGTTATTGCAGCAAAAAAAAAAAAAAAATGTATTCGTAGCAACGTGACACAGATTCCAAAGATTATTACAGCTTGAGTAGACCACATATACTGAGAAAAAAAAGTTTTGAAGAAAACGGCTAAAATGATGACCCAAGGAATTGCTAGAAAATAATGCGAATTTAATTTTGCAAAAATAATTATGATTTTAAAACTCTCGCGCTCCATTTTGCTACCGTGAATGCTGCAATAAATATGCATTCACAGCCATTGTGAACAGATTCCCAATCCTAATCACTGGTATATTACAGGGTATTCCAAAGTAGACACTTCACTGTCGCTACTTAGTTCATTTGTACAAGCTTTAGATAGGCTAAATTGTTATATTGTTAAGCTGGCATTGTTAGGGTGTATTTATTCACTTAGATAACCAGAACGAGAATCTAATCTGGTCGAGCACATTGTTTGCTGATAACATGCTGTAGCTGAGCTAGGTTCCCTGCTCAATTGCTCAGTGCGAATAATGCTGCGATTGGGACGTGTTTTGCGATCGGCTGCTGCACTGCAGCAAACGCGCTTCCACAGCAGTACTAACATCGAGGGTGTAACAGCGAGCGTGCGCGGAGATCCGCTGCCCGAGCGTTGTGATGTGCTGATCATTGGTGGCGGCGGCATGGGCGCCTCCTCGGCCTATTGGCTCAAGTGCCGGGCAGAGCAGAAGAAGCTCAACGTGCTCGTCGTGGAGCGGGATGCTAGTGTGAGTTACCGCAATGGAATAGTCATACGTGAATGTAGATTTCCGAATTCATTCGCAGTATGCAACGTCATCCACTGTGCTGTCCGTGGGCGGTGTGCGTCAACAGTTTTCTCTGCCGGAGAATATACAAATGTCGCTCTTTGGGCACGACTTCATCTCAAGCTGTCGCACTCATTTGGGCGATGTGGATCTGAATTTTCGGCCGCACGGCTATCTCATCTTGTCCACCGAAAAGGGCGCTGAAACGCTAACTCGCAACTCCAAGCTGCAGAATGAGCTGGGGGCGTGCAATGAGCTGCTCGGTGCGGAAGCACTGCGTCGTCGCTTTCCCTGGATGTGCACCGAGGATATTGAGCTGGGCTGCTATGGCCTCGACAAAGAGGGTTGGTTCGATCCCTGGGCCCTGCTGATGGGATTTAAGAAAAAGGCGCGCACGCTTGGCGCCCAGTTTGCCAATGGTGAGATTGTTGGCTTTGAGTGGAATCCTGCTGGTGCACTCTCTGCCGCTGTGGTGGCCAGTGCCGATGGCAGACAGCGCACCGTGCAGTTTGATACTTGTGTGCTGGCTGCTGGTCCCTGGTCTGGCCAGGTAGCGCGCATGGCCAAGATTGGTGTGGGAGAGGACTTGCTGCGTGTGCCACTGCCCGTGGAGCCGCGAAAGCGGTATGTCTACGTCGTGAGTACTCAGGGCGCGAATTGTCCTGGAGTGGACACACCTCTAACTGTCGATCCGGATGGCTCGTACTTTCGTCCCGATGGGTTGGGCGGTAATTTCCTCTGCGGTCGCAGTCCCGCCGACGATGAGGAGCCAAACTGCGACACCCTAGACGTGGATCATGGCTACTTTGAGACGAATGTGTGGCCCACCTTGGCCAGTCGCGTGCCCACCTTCGAGTCGCTCAAAGTGCAGAGCAGCTGGGCAGGCTACTACGAACACAACACCTTTGATGCGAATGGCATCATTGGTCGACATCCACACTATGGTAATCTGTATATAGCAACCGGTTTCAGTGGCCATGGCATACAGCAGACGCCAGCGGTGGGCCGAGCCATTGCCGAGCTCATATTGGATGGCAAATGTGGCGCATTGGATCTGACCCGGTTGGGCTTTGAGCGCCTGGTTAACCAGCAGCGAATGTTGGAGGTGAACATTGTCTAGACTAGAATCCTATTCGTGTTGGTTTATTGCTGTTTCGTTTTTATTTTAAATAGGTTTTGATAGTAAACTTCACGTATTAGTTTTGGTACAACTGCGTTTCCACATTTCATGTATATAAAATTTTGTTATCTTTTTCTAGTTTTTTGTTTCTTTCTGTTTCGGTAAAGAAATATCGAATTTGGTGTTCATGTATTTTAAATGTGTGTTTCTACATATAATTTATTTAAAATAAGAATTTTAACATAATCGTAATTATAACGTAACGGAATTATGTATGCAAACTGTGTCTGAATTTAGCAATTTGTTAATTTCATCATAGAGCTTTACACGATTATACTTTTCGATTGCACTACATAGACTGAAATTTGCAGATGAGTTTCAATTTAATTCTTCTTGTGGCTCACTAATTTCTCTTGGTGTATACAAAACCAGAATGATGCCCTTATCGTTGAATCTAATGCAAGCTATTAGTAAATATATATATATGTATATATATATTATAAATATGTTTAAGTGAGTTGTGTATGAGAATGACTGCGCTTTGTCCGTCAATAATTTCTTATGCTGTATGTTTTTCATTTGTGTTGTGGTTGTTTATTGTTTGCTGTTTCTGCAGTGGTTTGTTTAAGCTTCACTTTCGCCGGGTGCGGCATTCTCCTCCTCGTTAATGGGCACAATCAGATTCTCCTTGGACATGAGATTGTATTTTGTGACGAAATGTGTAAATCGGTGGCATAAATACGTTTCCGTCTCGAACTCATCAAAGATGCGGCGATGATGAAAATACGCATGAGAAAAGATGCGATAAACACGCCGACACACCGAGCCCAGCTTGGTCACCGACGACTCCTTAATGGAAACTCTGTGGGTGAGCATAACACTTGACTCATTATGTGGCTAGTTGCTTGTCGCGCTCCATCGAACATACCTGCTTGGAAAGTATTTGTTGCTATTCAGCAGACAAGCGGCGCCGTCCAGTGTGTGCCGTGTATAATCAATGGCGGGGCACTCTTTGGGCGTTTTATGGGCCGCACACAAGAATATCCATTGATCGGTGGCCGTCATTTGCGTACACGTCGACGGTGAGCATTGCTTCTGCAGCCGCACAGCCAACCCGTTCAATTCCATGCAGAATTGCCGCAAGTGCTCATACTTCCACACACCCTCGTCCTGTGCCTCGGGCATCGTCAATATTAGCTCCACATTCGATGGATCTCGCTTGATCATCTGCTGTATGTACTGCTGCACGGCCAGTGTGCTGTCCATTTCCTCCAGCGGCTCATCAGGCCAGCGACAGAAATCCTACTCGATATATTATATATGTATTTACATATTATATATTTCATAGAGCAGCGCTTACCTTTGATTTTGTGCCTGGTCGGTTTCTACGCAATATTGTCGAGCCGTCAGCCATCTTCATGTTTCACCTTTCCTCAGCCTCAGTAAGGAAGGAGCAAAACAACGCACACACACACACTCACAGGTTCACTCAATCACACTCACACAAACGCACCTCTGTCTACGCTTTTGGGGCCAGTTGTGTGGACCACGAAAGTGAGAAAAGTGGACTGAGCGACCCGGAAGCAAACGCTGTACAAGACAAAAGCGCTAGCTAAATGCAGTTTTATTTTTTGGATTGCAGAATAAATTATAACAACAATTTTCCTTTATACCTTTCACATTTGAATTAATTACAAATTGAGCTAAAACACATCGCTTTGTGCCAGAGAAAATTTCTGACAAAAATGGTACATACATACATATAGGGCTGGGTTATCGATAGACAGACATAGACTCTTGCGCCATGACAACCCTGTTTACCGCAGCCCTGGAAATGTTAATCTGTCGTTATCGTTACCGATAACCAGCCACAGTCGTCATCATCAGAGTCAGCTTGCAAAATCTACGCAAATTGCAATTGCGTATTATTATTGTTAGAAATTACGATAATAATTATTTAAAAAGTTCATAATCAACGCGTTTTGAAAACTAAGCTGAGCAAGAATGGCCTACGCGTATCTGTTCAAATATATTATCATTGGCGACACTGGTAAGTGTTCGTTGCTGACGATTTCCATATGACTGTGAAAATTTCGTGCGATTATAATACAAATATTATTTGTGCAGTACAAACCACAAAACAATAGCAAATGATAAACAGCATTGTGTTCCATCCATACATATTATTATAGTGATGGCTTGCACTTCTAATGCAGCTAAAGCCAAAGTAGAGCTTAGTTCGTCTGCTGCCCGCTTCTTGCCCCGCAGTATGTTTGTCAGCAGACTTTGGGGAAAAGATCAAACACGCAGCAAGGAAAAATCAATAATATCATAACAACGCCTTTTTACGAAGAAGCGTGGGCGTTACTCCACACTGCTGTTGAAGTAAATTGGGGTTTTCTGCATTTTACAGCCCTGTTGGCTCAACTGCTGTTTGATTGCCCACCCCTCCCCCAAAACTTATTCGGTTGTATTTCAACATATTGTTGTGTTTGGTATTGGAGAAGTGCTGTGAACAGAGCACCAAATTCGTTTTCGCTTATCAGGACTCGCATATGCTTATATGCATGTCTGTTTGTATCTGTGTCCAGAAGTACAAAGCTTTTAATTGATAGCTATCAAACAGCTGTTGCTCTCATTTTGACGCAAAAATAAGGTATTTATGAATTTATCAGACTAGTTTTGACAGCATTTCTTAAAATTCAAAAACTTCGGAGAAAGGCAATTACAATATTGCACCTTACAGAAATATGGAGATGGGCAATATCATAATTTTATAGGACCAATATCATAATTTTATGTTCACAAAATTGAATGAAAATAACAAGTTCCAGTAGAAGTTCCTGAATATCTGTCAGATTTTATTCCAAACCAAATTTAAATGATAAGGTACCCTTTCGTTTGCCTTCTTTGACCTCTAAGCACGTCTCCACTGGCTGTTAATTTTAGCTCCCAGTATTTTTGTGAAGTGAAGTATAATTGAAATGATTAATGATTTTGGTTGGTCAGCTGTTCCTTTCGTATCGCTTTGTGTAAATGGCTGCCGAAAACTTTCACTTAATCGCTTAAGTTATATTTGGTGCAATTACTATATTTGCTTTGTTGCTTTCTTTGTATTCTGCTTATCTCTCAAGGTGTTGGCAAATCATGTCTGCTGCTGCAGTTCACGGACAAGAGATTCCAGCCGGTGCACGATCTGACAATTGGCGTTGAATTTGGTGCACGCATGATTACCATCGATGGCAAACAAATCAAACTGCAGATCTGGGATACAGCCGGCCAGGAGGCTTTCAGGTGCATATGGACAAATTCTAAGCTATCTGTATTCTGTATTGTACGAAAACTATTATGTTTTTCATTATTTCAAACAGATCAATTACACGGTCCTATTATCGTGGCGCTGCTGGCGCTTTGCTTGTCTATGACATCACGAGGCGAGAGACATTTAATCATTTGACCACATGGCTGGAAGACGCTCGCCAACACTCCAATTCGAACATGGTGATCATGCTGATTGGCAACAAGAGCGATTTGGACTCGAGACGTGAGGTGAAAAAGGAGGAGGGCGAGGCATTCGCACGCGAGCATGGTCTTGTCTTCATGGAGACATCGGCGCGCACAGCCGCTAACGTGGAGGAGGCTTTCATAAATACAGCCAAAGAGATATATGAAAAGATACAGGAGGGTGTATTTGACATAAACAATGAGGTTGGTAGTTGTCTCTAACTTAATGCATTATGATTAATTTACAAATTTTTTTTGTACAGTCAAACGGCATTAAAATCGGAATACAGGCAACGCCTACAAATCCGTCGTTGCCCGGATCCGGCGGTGCGGGTGGTGCAGTAAATAGCGGTTGTTGCTAGGAATAAAATACTGTTTGTCGATGCCTGCTCTTGGGATAGCCGTAGCCGATAGCCCATAGCCGCTTCTGTAAAAGCTACTAGTGACTAACTCTTAGAAGATAGTGGTAGCAGATTTATTGTTTTCATATTTTTATTTCCAGCAAAATAATAACCGTAATAAACTTAGCGGTGATACTAGAAAACCACAATTACTGAACACATTTCGGCACCAAGCATAATGTTAAAAACCAAGCATGAAAACAAACTATATGTTCGCTGAAATAAGACCCAATAGAAAAATTAAAACAAACAACATTAAATCCAGTTTTAAATAAACTAATGAACAATATGTGTATGTATAATGTGTCGTGCGTGATTTCTAAATTTTATAAACTTTAAACAAAAAATAATACTTATATTAAATACAAATATTTTTGTGTACATTTAGTTAGTTTGCTAGTTACATTTTGGATGAACAGAGATGATGAGTGGAGTGTAATATATACTATATAAACATATTATGTGAATTTCTCTTATTATGATTCGTTATCATCGATGAATCATCTGCATCTCTCCCGATAGTGGTGGCTGCTTTTCTTCTACTATTTATACACTTATAGATTTGTGGTTTTCTTTGGGACGAATTTGCCTTTATATTGTTTGTATAAAATGCATAATTTATAACCATATATAAAAACACACAGAATTGCATCAAAAATAAATAAATACATACATAATATATAAGTTTAATAAATATAATTATTTTACAAAGATAAAAACAAATCGTGGTGATAAAGCTTAATCAATTTGATTATGTCGCCGACAATTATGAATTTTACATAATTAAATAAAAGCCGAAAAAGAAATTTAAACGAAATGAAATAAAATCAAATTATTTATAAACATTTGTATTTGCCAGACCCAAAGCATTAAAATCTAATTAACATACACAATAAATATTATAAAAATACAAACCATTATTCCTTTAATTGGGTCATAACCAAAGTAGGGATAGAAAAACGCTATTTCATCAAAATTATTATTTATTATTTGAATATTGTTTTCTAAATATGTAAATATTTATGACTATTTTAATAATTAATTGATGTTGTAAACAGTTTAGAATTGCTTTTTATTTTAAATTTTGTTGTATTTGCTTATTGTTGTGCTTATGGTTATAAATAAATGTTTTAGTGATTTTTAAAACTTCTACTATAGGCTACAGTTGTGTACACGTAGATGTTGTATCTTGCCGTTAGTTAATTCGTTTTTATCCTAAATTGAAGTGTGCTAAATATTAAATTAACCCTATATGCTGTTAGGTATGGTTTTCAGTGCGCTACGTAAACTTCTCAATTAATTGTTTAATAATACTTAAACTGCTTCGTTCTTTGTTTTATGGCCAATTTGGAAAACTGCTAAATTGTTGCGAATGATTTGTAATTCGGATGCTGTTTAAAAATATTTTTCTTTATCATTAGAATTTTCATATTTACACAAGTATTACTTAATCAAAAGCTTTGTATTTTATTTATAGTCATTTTATTTTTTCTGATTGAAGACTTTGTGAGTTAAGTTGATTGCAAAGTTGATTGCCTTTTAAGTTATTGCATACGTTACATAATTGGTATTGGTATTGGTATATTGGTATATTGGTATTTGTTGTTGTTCCACTTAATTTGAGGCATTTTTTAAATATGTTTTTATAACAATTAAAACTAATCGTTTATAAAGAAGACAAAGTGGGCAACCCGTTTTGCGCATGGCAGTGATGCACTGCATTGATATTTAATGTTGGTATAAAGTTGGTTAGTTTGAGCCACATGGTATAAGTATGCAGGTGTTTGTTTTATTAAAGTATAAATACAAACGTACAATGTAGTTGTCCTAGTGCGTTAACTATCTAATATGCTTCTTTATAATTGTTTCTCAAGTCTATTTTGGTTTTTTGTTTACTTGTGAATAACGTGTATTTAATTAGTTAATTATCTACTAAATCGCTCTGAGTTTTTTTTTTTATAGCTGCAACAGCATTTGACATAAGAAACTTGATAACATTTAATGCTAGTCCATTATTTTGTGTTTGTAATTAGGCCGCAGCGCTGCTAAATTGCACTAATTTCGTCAGTTGAAGAACCTTGAATTATATTTTTGTGATTTTGTTACATTTTGTTATATTTGATTTTTTCTAGAGACTTTTGTGTGTGTTTTATTTGTAAGTAAACTAATGTAAAAGTTGAGCTTTTTTAGTCTCTGAGACATCACTATCACTCTCCTTAGTTGCTTTCTTCTCACAAAACTCAATCATATACGAACAAACGCCGGAGAGTGCTATAAATATGCCCGCATAATAGAATGAGTCGTCCCATCTGAAAAAAATAAAATAAAAATAATTAAACCAATAACGATGCTAAGATAGATTTGTGAACATACCTGCCCATATACTCATAGACAGCACCTCCTAAGGGCGGACCGGCAATCATGCCGATGCCCTGCACCAGCAGCACCAAACCGTAGGCACAAGTGAAATCATCCAAATCAACAATACTGACCAGTATGCTGGGCGTAAATGAAAATGAGCTAGCAAATGTGAAGCCAAAAATGACGCACATCGTCATCAGTCCATTGTAGCTGGTGATCAGCATGGGCATAAAAAACACCGAAGCACCACAAACTAAAACAACAAAAAATTACACAACTTATTGTTAGCTTTTTATGTGCGATATATATTAGGGAATCAATCACTTACCCAGCATGCAGAGAGAGTAGCATATATTGATGTTCATCCAGGGCCGATCACCCAGATAGCCAAGTCCAATCATGCCAACCGTTTGGGCAACGCCAATTACCGATATGAGAACTGCGCTAACGCCCACCTCGTAGCCATATTGCTTCATATATTCTGGCAGATAAAGATAGGGTATGATGAACCTAGGAGATATTGTAAAAAAAAAGGGTTACAATTAGCCAATTTTTTTGACTTGTATAATCTGCTATTATTGGAAAAAGATTAAAATGTAGTTAATCTAAAATAAAAATTCATTTGAATTCACGTTAATAAATTTTACATAATACATTAGATATTTTGAGATTTTGCCAAAAATTGTAGTTGACAGTTTTCGACTTTTTATGGAATATAAAATTTAATTTTAGCACCAACATATCCACATGATGCACACTTTTTTCAGTGCGCAGTTTGAGGCCTTTTTTTTATACTTACCAAATGAACAAAAACAATGTGGAAAGATTGAAGAGCGCAAATTTCCTATCCGAAAACAGTGAAAAATCAAAGGCAGATTTCATGGTGTCCACAAAGCTATCGTACCAGGTCTATAAAGATAGGAGAAAATAAATATAAAAACTAATTATTTACTTTTCGTAGTAGTTAGGCAATGCGGAAACGAAACATTCTCTCAATTCTCCCTTATCACTTTAATGTAGAACACACACACTTAACCCAATAGTTTTATAAGTAAGTTTAATAATATAAAAATAGCTTATTTATTTATTTACTTGTAGAGCATCGATAATATATACAATACGGAACAGCTGTTGTCAAGCGTGCTCAACTTGGACTTGGACTCGCCTGATAAGTGTTAGACCAGACGAGAGAGTTATTTTGTTGACTTTACTTAGTTCTCCATCATCTATACCATATTTTTTACTATGTCAATTTCAGCTGATTAGT
Source organism: Drosophila multiciliata (assembly GCA_037043605.1). Taxonomy (NCBI): domain Eukaryota; kingdom Metazoa; phylum Arthropoda; class Insecta; order Diptera; family Drosophilidae; genus Drosophila; species Drosophila multiciliata. The sequence goes on from JBAMBF010000589.1 coordinate 4,824,207, forward strand.
TATAACATTGTTAAATATGATATGAAGATGGTCTAAAATTGCTTTTTAATATGTTTGTTTGAATGAATCGTAATTATAAAACTTTAGCTGTGATTAATAAATTTTATAGTTATTTAACAATTATTCTAAATACTCCAACATATTTTACTTTATTACACTTTAATACCGAAGGTGTCATAGTTTAGTGGTTTCGTGCAATGCCTGTTCACCTGACCGTTCGTCTGTCTGTCTGTCCATCTGTATGGACGCAACTTTTTTCGACATAGGGTTAAAGAAACTTGGAAAATATACTGGACTGTGGAAAATTGAATTGCTCCGTCATCTAGGGGATTAAAAAAAATCGATATTCGCAAATCAATAAATCTACATATCTCCCACAATTGAAATGCTCCTGTCACCAAATTTGGTTGGTAGGTTGCTGGTGATATTCTTCAAAGATCGGCAAATGCTAAAATGCCCACCTCCGCCGACTACAAGCCACCGCCCCTTAATTTTAAATTTTAAATGGCTATTTGGTCGTCAATTAGAGTCACTCAAATTTCGTTACTGGCAGCCGCTTTATAGAACCGATAAAAAGAACTTGCAATTTTAAAGATAGAGTCACCAAACTTAAAAGCTGATTTTTTAATAGCAGTTACCAAACTTCAAAGGAAGTTTACTAGCTTATGTCTACCGAAATTCGAAAGACACAATGTGTTCTTTGTACCTGTTATCCGTTTTCTCTTGTTTTATTAAAAACTTGACGTAAGTCATATGTATATGCATGGGAAAGAATTCATTATAAGAACTCTGGAACCATTGCTCATATTGCTCATAAACAGGCGAGATTTAATTTGTGCTAAACTCTCTGGTTTTCGTGCCTAACAATACGAGTATTTAGAAGTATTTGAATTTTGCTACTTCGTAGCAGAATAAGTAATTAAAATAAAGATCTGCTATTGCTGCTGATTTAAAAATCCACTAACAGAAAACTGAAATTAATTTGTTTTCAAATTGATCTGATCTGAGCAAGAGCAACAGGCGCAGCAAGAGCAATAAAATCTGGTATTATCTCTGTAGTTGTAGGAATAGCAGAAAGGACAAGTCCGAAGTAGCTACGCAAAAAAACTAAAGCAAATATGCGATTAAAATAGCAGTAGCACATTTTGTTCAGCTCGACGACTGCTACGATCTCGCAATAGAAAAACGAAAGAAAAATAACTCAGAAACTACGACTCAAGTGTTCCAAGTGTTCCAAGGTTCAGACTCAGATTCAGCTGTGCAGCTGATTGGATTGCAAGCAATTTTTATTTTGCTGTCAATATTTCAATAATTTAAATTTGATGTGAGCTTGACATAAAATAAAATATATTTATTATGAGCTAGTAAACTGATTGATATGTATTTTAAATGGAATAAATTTCCCCCTTCGCAAATCAGAGGACCTAAAAGTAAGTTTTAAAAATGGAAACGGAGATTTTGAGGCTAATTATTGGTTACTGTTAATACCATCTTATTATATAAATATATATATACTCACATCTTCCTCCTCTTTGGCAATGGTTGTCATTGAGTTGCGATAGATGTTAGGGCAGGAGGAGGCTCGCAGACGATATCGATGCGTGTTCAGCATGGCGCCTCGATAGTGTATGGAGTTGCGATGAATGCGCATGTCCTTCAGAAAGTTCGAGTTCCGAATGGAGATATTGCGGCGCAGATTCGAGCGATACTGGCTGGGCTTCTTGGAGCGGGATAGACGCCGAATACCCGTAATGCTGTCCAGGCGAGCGCGTCTCAGCGCCAATTCGCTGCTCTGCTCATGCTCGGGAATGGCAATCACTGTCGGTCTTATGAGCAGCCTGGGATGTTGGTCGAGCAGTGCGTAGGACTCCTCCTTGACGGACATGTAGTAGGTGTGTATGTCATCGCTCAAAATATCCACCGAATTGTGGCGCAGGCCATTCAGCTTTAAATTGGACATCGAGGGCGTATTGTGCTTGGCCATGAACATGTTCTCGTTAAGGGAATACCGCGAGCTGGCATAGGTCGCCTCGTTGTGCTTCTGTGTGAGATAGCCCTCATCCGAGGAGCGCAGCGAGCCAATCGGTGAGCCTTCCGCAATTGAGGATCTCTTCTCCGATGGCGACAGCGTCTCTATCGATGCCAAGTAGCTCTTCTTGGAGGCCTCGACAACTTCGGGCGCTATGCCACCCATTAGCGTATCATCCGGTGACCCCAAAATAGGCGCCGTTGGTCCATAGGCTGCCGTACCGGAAGACATGGACAGCAGATTCTCGCGAGAGGGCGCCTCGGCGCCTTCTTTTTGCCTCAGCGAACGTCGGCTCAAGCTCTTCACCTCACAGATGCTGTCCAGCTCCTGGATGCTGAGAAAGGTTGGCAAAAATAATTCGCTGCGATAGCGTTTCAGGGCCGAGTCGAGGGGATCATCGATTTGCTGATTGGCCTCCGTGTTGTTCTTCGTGACGAGCGAGTCGAGTACGGCCTCCTTGGTGATGCCCGTGTCCAGTAGCTTTTTGATCTCCTCCAAGCACACACTGGAATTGGAAAAGGTGGTAACACTCTGCGAACGGCTCTCCAGCCGATTCTCCTCGATCAGCCAGTCCGGATCGCGCATCAGGGCGCCACAGACGCAGGCGTTAAGAATGGTGCCACCCAAGATTAAGGTGGCACCACGCCAACCATAAGAATCCATCAGATATTGTGTGAGACGGGCATAGAGAAAGGTGCCAATGCCTGTTCCGGAGGCGCCAATGCCCATGGCAAAGCTACGTTTCTTATCGAACCAGAAGGCAATCGAGACGACAGCGGTGACATAGCCAATGCCTAATCCAAGACCGCTAATAATGCCAAACGTGATCATCAGCATCTCAATGGAGTTGCAGACGGAGGAGAGGGCAAACCCAAAGCCGGAGACGACGCCACCCAATATGGTCATCTTTCGACAACCGTATTTATCCACCAGATTCGACCAGATAGGACCCATAAGCAGTGGCACCGAGAAAAACAATGAACTAATCCATGCCGTTTTCGATGGCGACTCTCCAAAGTAGGCCAACAGTTCCGTGTTGATCAGGCCAAAGGAGAAGGAGAGCCCATCCCAAATGAGAGAGACGACGAGTGAGGCGAAGACAACAACCCAACCATAGCCGCCATCGGGCATTTTAGGTGTCTTCTTTTCGGTGCTGTTCGAATCGATGGAGTCACCGGATTCATTTGATATCAAACGCTTGCGCTTCTTCACCTGGCTGCCATTGATTTGGCTGGTCAGCAGACTGCCATCCGCATCGATGGCAATGATGCTATTCCGACTATGCGCCATTCGACTGTGACCGGCGCCATCGTGCAGCTCCTCCACAGACAGATTGCAGAATGTCACCTCCGGGAACAGGTCATGTTTTATGGCCTTGTTAAGTGGTGTGTTCGCCGGTGCCGGCAGAGTTTGCTGGCAAATGTTGCCATTCAATTTACTGCTACTCGTATTTATATTACTATTAATATTATTATTGTTTTTATTGGCAGCTGCAGCGCTGTTATTGTTGTTGCTGCTGCTGTTGTTGCTGTTGGAATTGTTGCTGCAGTTTTTGCCATCACTCTGTTGAGCAGCTGTGGACTTGGCCATTTTGTCTTGAGCTCTATTTATATTTACTCTTGTGTGTGTGTGTGTGAGTGGGTGACGTTTTTTTCTTTTCTAAATTTGTATTCTTAATTTTGATAAAAATTTGCACTTGTTGTTGCAATTAGTTGTGAACACACAGTTACATAGATTTCAGCAAAATATTTGTATACTTTTCAGTAGCTGGACTTAGGTTTGTTTTTGGGTTTTGGATTGCTTTACGCTTTTCCCTAATCCTAATCCGATTTCCAAATGATCAACACTGCGAAACAGAAATATGCAAATTAGTATTGAATATTAGTAATAAATATTGTTATGAGCCAAAGGTAAATGAATATGTTTATTTTGAAGCAGAGGTTTCTAAACATTATTTAAGTTTCCTCGATATTTTCATATTTATTTTATTGACATATGAAAACAGTTATTTAGATTAAAAATATGAATCGATGGTGCGAAGGATGAATATTTCTATTACCTAAACAAAACTAAAAGTTGTTTTTAAACTATAATGCCATTGGAACGTAATTTTCATCAACCAGATTTTTACACTCATTTAGTAAATTTGAATAACTATACAATAAATACTAAAAATTACAATTAATTAGTTAAGAATAACTTTTATTATTTTTTGTATATTATAATTGTAAAAAATAATTAATCAAAATTAAATTTTCTTTGCCATTTTTCATGTTGCATAAGTTGCACTTACGCGAGAAGCATCAAACTATAGATAAAAGGAAATCGTAATCCGTTAAAAATTCGATTATACACAATAAAAATTAGTCGTCACACTTTGCTGAATATTGTCTTTAGTTTTTTGTTTGTTTGCAAACAACTAATGTTTGTTGTCACTGCAACAACATTAAAAACAAAATCTCATTTCATTAGCAAATTCGCGTCGGAACTGTTTTCTTGAATTTGCAATTTGCTCCGCTGACGAAAATGAATTCGCCAATTGCCTTCAACTTGACCCCATATATATAGCCAAATGCAGCAGAGCTGTGGAGCAAATAACGCTTAATGTGGCTCTTCTGAGATCCTCTCGCATTCCGAGAAACAACAGCTGATTTTGCTGAATATCACAAATATGAATTTAAATTAAAAATTTTTGTTTTTATTTTTGTTTGTTTTGTTTTCTATGGCGTTGTTTATATTTTTCGCATTTGGCACTTAAAGTGCTCGACTGTTGATATTTATAGAATGCTTTTCAGTCTATAGGAAGGGGCCAAAATGATTTGCGATTTCTGGGATCGAAAAGCTAAAAACTGGGCTAAAATAATAATAAATAACAGCTAGCTTATAATAATAAATTGACTCGAAAATTCCAAACTGAAATGTCTAAATTGTTGTTTGATTGTTTCATTCATTTTTCGTACGAAATTGGAAAAATTAAGGCTATTGAAAGACGGCGGAAATAAGTGAAGCACATTCAATTACATAATGCAAAAAGAGGCATTCAGCAATAGATTTCGGGAGATTGACATATTTTCGCTTTTGTACATTTTCGTCGTGATTTTCGACACACTAGTTTAATAAACAAATCTAATTTTATTGTCAATAAAGCCGTCTTTTGTCGAGTGGCATTTTGCTGATCTTGCCCTTTGATACTTCTCAAGTGGTCAACTCATAACATGCTCAAAGTAACAATTGCGTGTCTTTCTCAGAACATTCAATTAACAGTATTAGTTGAAACTTAATACAGTTGACAAATAGAAGAGAACCAAAACAAAAAAACAAATCAAAACAAAATTTATTTAGGTTTCATATTTTCCTATTCAAGTTTTTTGTTTACGTGGTCAAACGTATTTGTTGATGCTCATATTCCAAGTATACCCGATATTATAGGAGTTTATTATTTCGTATGCCGACAGATTTCTTCTTATGGACCTCCCCTTCCTAGTAATTTGGCATTTGTTATGTTTGTAATTCAATAATTAAATGGAAAAAATTGACTGCGTTGCATTGATGTGCCAAATTAAGTTTCATATTATTTCTAGACTGTCTCATTGATTCTTTATTGAAGTAATAATTATTTTTTTGATGACCTTTTTCGATACATGTTTTATTCCGTCTGATTAGTTTTTGAGGTTTTGAAATTAAAAAAAATATTTTTTATATTTATTTTAAAATGATTTATTTTATTTTTATATTGTTCTTATTATATTCTTTGTATTTGCTTGTGCCGATTAGTTGCACAATCAATGTGGGTTGTAAGCCATCATGGCAAAAAAAAATGGGATCAGTTATGGTAAAAATAATATGATTGATGAATGATTGTAGTTGATGCATAACAAATTACATAACTAATTGCTGGGCTTACCTTTAGCTTCACAGGTTGTCGCCGCTTTGAAATGATGAGTGGACTCAAACAGCAGAAAATAGTAACGCGAGAAACTATTGTTTAAAACTTGAACAGGGGAACTTGAAGTTTGAATTGTTGTTTGCTCTTATAATGTTTGAAACTATCGTAATTATAATAATCACTGCCGCCGATTAATTCCCCATAATTGCACAAATCTTCAGTTATATTCAATTCGCTTACGGTGCGTTGGGAATTGTGGGGGGCCAAGTGTTTATTCAGCGTGGCGGTTCTATTAAAAATTCTTAGACGCGGATCACGCGGGATATAATGTAGAAACACTTTATTCGATTTGCTGCTGTTGTTGTAAGTACGGGGATTTTTATTGTTGGTATTGCTGTCAAATGTTATTGATGATTTGTTATTGTTGCCAGTTAACTTTTTAATGGAGCTGCCAACGGGTGTTGTTGCTGTTGCCGCTGCATGTGCTGATGTTGCTGCTGCTGTTGTCTTAGTTGGGGATGTCGTTTTAGTGGCACGATAAAGTGACTTTAACCGGAAGTCATTCATTAAGAACGTTAACGTATTTAACACAAACCAGCAAGAAATCAATTCACCAATTTTTGGCTGCAATTTAAATTGGCCACCTTTTTGGAAGTTGTTGTTGTTTTTGTTGTTGTTGCAGTTGTAGCTGCCAGATAACGTTTTTATCCCGGACACGTACATGCGGCACTACTTAAAATAACAAAATCGAATGCACACAGATGAAAAAGATGCGAAAAAAGAAAAACTTAAATAAACGAACGAAACAAAGATGACAAATTGATCGATTGACAAAATGTAACGGTGACGCTGATGCTGATGCTGTTACGGGCAATAACGGTAAATCAACGCGTGTCAAGTGCGCGGCGCACTGTGCGGCCTTTTCGCAAACATATCGTATGTTTAAATTTCACAGGGCATGCCAGAATAACGGAGAACGCGGCGTACGACAAATGCGTATTTTGCGGATATTCGTGTTTTTTAGGCTGGCAACTTTAACGCAATCTTGTTGTTGCTGCTTCCCTCTTCTAGTTGTGTGACTTGATGATGATTTATGTTTGTTGTTGTACTCGATTAGCAGCTGATGCTGCTTGTTAAGCCACAGTCTGTGCTGCAAACAGAAAGACAGAGAGAGAGAGAGAAAGAGAAAGACGAATATTAGTTGAGCGCCTTAATACATGATTTCAAATTGACAAGCCCAGCGACCAATAAGACCATCTCTTTATTATATATATATATATACACATTATATCCGATGGCCTTCATCAATAACTAAATAGATGGATAGACATGCTCTGAACATAAATCACAGCAGTAAACTATGTCAAATATATATGTATATTAATTTGCCTTAAGCCAGCCAATAAACAAAAAACGTATAACAATTCTGTTGACCATGTTAGACCGTAAATTCCAATTGCTGTGTTGGTGTTAATAGACTATGCGAAATAATACCACCTAAGAAGCTTGCTTTAAGTAATTTGACAACACCTTAAAGTGATGTTAGCAGATTCGCATAATCATGGTAAAAAATGTGTTATGTGTAAGAACTAATGATTTGATTATTTAAATTGTAGTTATTTGATATAGTGCTCCGGTTCGGCGTAGAAATATGCGATTGACGGACCGGCACAGGAACAGCGCTGTATTGAATCGGCTTAAAATCCTCATCAGGACAATAAGTTATAACCTTCATGTCTAAATTATGATAATCTTTGCATTAACTAATGGTTCCATATCATAAAATCAATTAACTACTCCCAGATATGTAATAATTTTTTTAAATTATAGTTTATGAAGCATAAATTATGATTTTTTTTTTATTTACAACTAAAAGTCTAATTTTAGTTTAAAAAACTAGTAACTAATAAATAATTAAATTTATAAACTTTCAATATATGATATTATTATACATTAATATTGACGATAACAATTTAACTAAAATTAGTTTTCATCATTTTGCTTTGTTATATATATAATATATTATATATTGATTTAAGCTCATTCCATTTAATTTAATATTTTGAATCTTAAATGGTTAATCCGAGAGAACCTGACACCATTCAATTACAACTGACTTGGATTGAAGTCAACTGCCCTATTTAGGCACTATGTCGATTAGCTATTAACAGCAAGACATTTCGTTTGTTTATACATTTGGACCGAATTTATTTTTAAAATGAATGCCCGGAGCACAGAGAAAGTTGCCACAACTCTTAAACAAAGGCCAGTTCAACTGATTTTGTGTGCAGTTATCAATGAGAGCGAGCAGCTGCTTGAAAACACACTCAACGTATTTGTTTTGGCTGGCTGAATAAACGTCTCGAGCCGTGACAAGTTCAATGCTCGATAGCAATTGCATTTTATTAAATATTCATAGTATATAAAAAACTATATATTATTTATTTGCTAATGTAGAACGCGAAACTCATTTCATTTTTGCTATGATTTGTGTTTAATTGCCTTTTTAAAACTATCCACAATGTGGCTTATCAAATGCCAATTAGCCTCTTGACGAGTTGATAAGCTGCAAATATTAAAGGCACATGATTAATTGAGTGTGGGGTAAAATTAACATTAAGTGTATTATCTTTATAATACGGTTTGGTAATAGAGTTTTACTTTAACTGATAAGTTGATTTCGCTTAAAATCCAGACATGAGCCTTTCAAATGTTGTGTAAGCACCAATTACAAAATGACTTCAACTGAATTATAAAATAATCAAAGCACTTTTCTTATCTGTTAACACTTGGTACTTGCTGTTTGGTTTTTGAGGAAGTGTATATATGAACTATTTATATTTCACAAGATTGTCTATGGTATTAACCAGATAATAATATACTAAGACAAACTATAAAGATTATAGTCCTTGTATGGGTTATATCAATAGGCAACAAATTAATAGCTAATTATGCACAGATTGGGGAAATTTAATCAAAATTACAATTCGATTCAGTTGGACTTTGAAGCACTTTCAGTTCGCGCGTAATCTTAGCATTGAATGCCTTAGCTGCGCCTTAATTTTTAATAAATCAAACATTAAATGAAATTTTAAAAAAATAAAATTTTAAATTTAAAACACACTTAAAACGCGGCGCGCTCAATGCCGACACAAAACAACAATTTTCAAGCCACATGGTTAACCACTTAATGGATTACAGTAAATATCTTTTGAAACGCGTCGAGAGGTTAACTTTTGAGCGAGTGCAGTCGCCGACATTTCTGGGGCTCGTTGCCTGCCAGACTAGCAAATGAGCAAAAAGATTCGGTGATAGAAGCCTCGAAAGCCAGAAAACAGAAACAAATCGGAAAAGAACAAAAACAGAGCCCGAACAAAACGAAAACGACAACCGGAGCGAACTGGCATCTGTAATCGCGGCAATCGTTTGCTTTAATCTAATAAATTTCTTATCAGCAGCAGCAAACGTCGTGCATATAAGAGCTATGATTACTTACACACTACATATATATAAATATATATAAATATATTTGAATTTATATATGTAGGTCTATAGTTATCGTACTACTCGCCCCATATGTGTCCACTTCTTATACCCCTGGCAATGCCCATCAAGAAGGTAACCTTTTTATTTGGGTTTATCTTTTTTGAATTCCTCGTAACTACAAATCTGATCGGGTTATAAATACAGTTATATGAGTGATAATGTCAATAACGGTTATTTGTCTTCATCAGAATCAGTTTTTTATTTTATTTTGGAAATATTTAACATTGACGGCAACGAAATTTATGTAATATTACCAAAATCAGAATCGATTTACTACCGGAATTAGAATAAACTAAATCCATTTACCCCACATTTTTTTATTGTCGTTGTGGTTGTCGAATAATGTATGTCTTAATGTATGCAAATATATTATTTTCGAATACTATAGACTTAAGGTATATTCAAGTCAAGCTAACTTTATATTTGAGCAACATAAAACATTTTTTTATGCTGTGCTTTTGTTGATTAATGACAAATTGTCGTATAAATAATAAGGTTTACACAATAAACTAAAGTATAATATGTTTAAAAAATAAAATGTGACAGTTTTCAGACGACAACCTTGGGGTTTATGAGAAAGGGAGAGAGAGAGGGAGAGAGAGAGAGAGCGAAAGAGAGAGAGAAATGATACACTAAAATATACCAGCCGTAAACATATTAGTTAAATCTTGATTGATAGTAAAAGTAACTGCCAGCATGTATAAAATCAAAATGTGTCCGACTAATCTTGTCAATTACTTTGTGCAGTAACTAAAAACAGCCGTCAGTTAAATTATGAAATTTGAGATAAGCCCTCAATGAGTTATTTAAGGTTATATGATGTTGGAGTTATTAGCCAAATATGTGTGATAAGCGCCAATTATTTTCATTGGTTCTAATTACCATGATAACAATACAAAATGATTAGATGCTGACCTACACCAGTTATAGTTCCGTAGCTTTATTGGCGAAGGAGTCTTAAAACTTAATAATCAGGCCAGCTTGGTAATAAATTTCAAGTGGTAATAAATTTCACTTCTCTAAGAGATCAATAGAAAAGATTCAACTGTAACTTTAAATTGATAAAACCTGTCTCTTGCACAATTTGAAAGCTGGAGTGAAGAGGGAAGATTACTAGCTTTTATCTATCGTAATTTCAAAGGCCAAACTGTTCTTTGCTACCTGTTATCAGCTGGTATAACGTATGGTATCAAAGTATTTGACAATCGGTCCCGCACGACTGAAATTTTTCTCTTCTATTATTATAACGACTATATGTTATATATGTTTTTATATCTTTTATTTTGATTTTAAGTAATTTACCATATTTAAAGAGAAGTATTTCCAAGCTCAAAACTCAAATTTTTACAATTCGTGTACTCGATCTTTTCATGTAGGTCTTTACCTCTTTTCAGCACATTTTTACCTGTCTTTGGTTAATCCAAATCAGAAGTTTTATTTCAAAAGATTTTTGAACCTATTCGAGCGTACTCGACTACGGCATTCTTTTGTCCTGGCCCTAATGCAATTGCTTTAGAGAATATAAAGGTAATTTCTTTTCAATTAAACAAAATGGATAGGCGAAAACACCTCTTCTTACATAGGTGTGGAAGTAATACAGTCAAACAGCTTTGAAAGCTCAAATGATGTTAATGGATTCCTAGCTACGCTGAAGCCAAGATTCTGATTCGTTGTTACTATTCGATTCCCCTTTAAAAATGCAATTTGCGGATTGTCTAACCCCAATTAACCTGGCTTAGCTAGAAAGCAGCAATGTATTCCAATACTGTAATTATAGTATAATTATATACCACATCACTAAGAATATACTTGAGTTAACTGATAATTAATGTGTCAAGTTAAATGTTTAACGAGTAGTACATGCTAGCGGACTATCAGCAAAAATGTGTAATAGATTAAAATATTGTTTATATATTTATTTGCATATGGTTTGAGCACTGGGATGTTTGAGGTTTAATTAAAAAGTAATTACCAAAATAAAAACAACACCACTTAAATCAAAGTGTATATTTGTATATACATTAAGTTCAAATCAAGTCTTGTCCAAACTGTTTACTATTATGCAGGAGGTAAATTTATATAGTGTTGTGCGGATTTATTCAATCAACACTGGAATAGGAAAAAAAATAATTCAATTTGGGGAACCACTAATTTTTGATAGTTAAATATTAATACCAGAAGAATTTGTCAAGCTTTTCATCGATTTATTATATTTATTTATTACTCGAATTAATACAAAAGAATTTGTCGATATGGACATAGGTTTGTTCATTTTATCTCTTCCTCTCTAAATCTCTATGTTTGTTGCAAATGCTTTTTTTATATTATTATTTAGAAGTTGTTTCTTGGAATTTGCTAAATTTTTTTAGTTTTATAGGGGATTTTCGTAAATTTCACAGTTTTATCAAAGTTGACAGTCAACCAAATTAGTGATAAACTTATAAACCTTAAAAAACAGTTTAGGAATATGTGTGTGTGTCTGGCAAACAAGTGACTGGCAAAAAAGGTGTCACTGTGGCAAAGTCAAATGTAGACACTCAATCCCACACACACAAAGCCCAGCAGCAGCGTGCTTTGATGTTATTTATTCGCAGCTGCGTTTTGCAGCACTGACACATAGTAACAATGAAGTGCAGGAGACACTTTTGTATGCTTGTGTCCCTAAAATGCAATCTTGCATTTTTACACTTTTTGTATTTTTTCCTTTTTAGCACAGAAATGAGAAATAGAATGTGGGAAAGAGAGAGCGAGAGAACTGAAGGGAGCAAAACCGTACGATGTGTTTGCTAAAGGATAATTTATGCTTTTGCCTTAAACTTGACAAAGTTTTGTGGCACGTTCACATGCAAAAGGCGGCTAATATTGATTTTTTTTAAATAGTACAAGTATGTGTATATGTAGACATTGTGTTTGTGTGTGTGTGTGTTTGTTTGTGAATTGCCTTTAAGATTTTTCTCCATGTCTTCATAGATTAAAAAAAAAAATAATAATAAAAGTAAAACTCAATATGAGAAAAATTCCGTATCAGCTTCAAGGATTATATTTGAGATGCTGTTCATGAGGTAATCGCATGTTTATGTGATACAGTATTTTATGATTTATATGTATCATTTTTTTATATTATTGCAGTTTTCATTTGCAATTCAAGCAAGCGAATATTATTTATTTGAACTAAAAGTTGAAGGTCGTCGACAAACTAAGGGCGGCATTCGATTTGCATTTGCACGCAAAACGTTAGGCAAGTGCAAAGGTTAAAATTAAATATGCAATTAGCTTAAATGCAAATGCGCAAAACTCAGATAGAAATCTCTCCATAACTTGTCATTTGTCAATTAACTCGTCTGCGGACCCTACAAAGTGTGAATATCAGTTTGAATATATTAATATCAATAGAGTTTGAGTTAAAATAAATAAAATGCACCTATACTTAATTTATTAAGTTCATTAATAAACTCTAGCTACTGAAATAGAAATGTGTTGTTCAGTAATGAATTACTTATATCGGTATCAGTTTTAATTAATTCTCCCATATTCATATGATTGAGACTCAGTATTGTTTTCAATTAACGAAAAAAATGTTCGTGCATATTTATGAAGTAGCAAATTAAAATTTTAAATGTATCGAAATTGAAAAGTATTTTCGATTATGTTAATAAATCAGCAATATGTCAATTTAAAAACAGCAATAAAGTATTACTAATTTATTTGATTTAATTTCTCACAGTTTTTTTTTAGTATAAAAAGCTCTAACGGATGCGGAATGGGAACGGAATTTTGAACGGTAGAGCAAAACATAAAAAAAATTGCAAGGTCACATTTAATTAAAATTATTTCATGCGCTGGCAATTTTATAGCGGCTAACACAAACAAGGCGAGACAACTATCTGTAGATAATCGTTAGGGGTAGACAATCAAGGCAACAAAGACCAAGCACCAAGGACCAAGGACTTGGCAAACCAAGCGGCAAGGACAAGTGGCATATGATGTAATTAGAGAAAAAAATTCCAAACGCAGTCTGGAAAATATGTATGTTCACACAATTTTTGGGAAGTGGGTAAGAACAGTTATTAACAATTTAAGGGGGAGTTTCGTAGTAATCTTCCTTTCTAGTTTTGTAGCTCTAAAATATATAAAGATATTAGCAATTCTTAGATTTCACGAAATATTCGTAATTATCGTATTTGGTAGCGGAAGAATATACCTTTTAAGTATGGTGAATGGTCCTGGCCGGCGGCTGTGGTACTGGTCTAAAAATGTATATTCCTATCATTGATATAGCTTGCCAACAAGGTAACCTTCGAAGGTGGTAACTCTGTGTTGAAAGTTGTGGGAAATATACCGCATTTCTATATCTCTAAGATTATACAAATAGCATTCAAATAAAAAAAAATACAATTTGCTAATCATTTTTTTTTAAGCAAAATAATAAAACACCCCCGACAATCATAAAATGTATATATTCTTGATTAGGATCGAGAGCTGAGTTGTATAGATATGTCCGTTTGTCCGTCCGTCTGTCTGTTTAAACACGCGGATCTCAGAGACTTAAAAAGCTGAAAACTTCAATAACCAATTTTAAAGGCAGAGCCTCCAATTATATTGTACTTCTTGGTTTATTACTGATCAACTCAGATGCAACAACGCATTTATATTTATATATTGGTCTTATTACTATTAGCAGTCACAATAATTTTCTATATGCATATGAACAAGTTTATAGCAAGCCGATGATTTATATTTGGGATTGTGAATAAAAACCTGCATTGTCTTTTCTTTTACCGTTCCGGTCATATGAAATGGAAGCACTCCCACATATTTGGCTTCTCAATACTTTTAAAAGGGCAATTTGGGTTCAGTTGTTTGGATTTGATCCTATACTAAATTTATTAAAAAATGTTAACTTTAATAATAATAATAATAATGTGTAAGCCAGTTTTTTTTTTTCCAATTTCCATAACGCTTGGTGCAATAATTTAATGATCATGTGACGAGAATTTCTAAACTTTTATCTTTTTTGCTTGTCCCGTCGCTTAATTGATCCACTTACTTGAAAAAATATTTCCGCTTGCGATAAAATTTATTGATTGTTCAGAAAAACAAAGAAACAAATGAGAGACTCGATGAGTTGTTAGAAGTTTGTTTTGTGTTCTTTAAGTTCTTCTTTGTTTGTGTTGAGCAACCAACGCGGCTTGAAATCAAAACATGACTGACGGACGCGATGCGGCTTCGACACTCTGAGCCACACTCGTGATTGAGATAAGTGTTATATATATGTATATATGCATACACAACTTGTATACTCACCCTCTCGATACTCTATACCCTTGCATAGGTCTCGCTCATGCACTCTAATATCTCTCTCTGCGTCTCTTTTTTTCTGCTTTTGTCGCATTAAATGCGTATGTCTTTAATTTTTTAAATGCCCTTTAGCATTTTCAACCACTAACAATATTTGCTTTCCCTTTGCCAGTGGAAATTTACCAGCTGACTGAGTTATATACATAGCTATGCTCTCATATTCCATTTGTGCATGTGTGCGTGCGCAGTTTAAAACAACACACTCAGCTATATGGACACGTTGTGTGTGTGTGTGCCTGTGTGTGTCCATACACTTACTTAAAAATGACACAATCATTTCTAACGTCCCTATGGAAGTGGCAATAAGTCCATAAGTCCACAGCGCATTAGAGTAGCGAAATAGGCAGTACATAATGCCCTTTATTGTTAACATGATAAAATTACGTTACTTAATCACTTGAATACAAATCTTATATTTTAAAAAAATATTTCAATTTAATAAGATTTAAAATGATGTAAAATAAATACAATTTAAGAAAGACATTAATATGAATAAGTGATTTGCAGTGGATATGTATATTTCGTGCATATTTTGTATGTTCTATATTTAAATTTAGGCAAATTGGTTCAGAGTTTCAGTTAGGGAAATGAAAACATTATTTAAATATTTAATTTATAATAACCAAGCTAACATTCAATTTTAAATTAAATTTTATTTCATCCATCCCAAATTTATAATCTAATATAATTATAATAATTGTCTTTAAGCGAATTTTTAGATGCTTTAACTTTTTATTATTTCTCATTGTCTTATAATTTAAAAATTTTTGACAAATCATTATTGTCAGATACAAAGTAAAATCGGAGAAATGTTGTAAGAGATAAATTAACAGATTATTGAATTGTTAAGAACTGGTCAGGGGTTCTTACAAGACATTGTGGCAACACTTGCTTAACAAAACAGTCAATGTTTTGTAAGGTTTTGAAACTAAAATCTATTCATAGAGTTAAATAACCCATATGGTTTTGCCGTTTATTTATGACTGGGTTTTAAGATAAATTGGCTTTGAGAGTTATAGTTATTGTTGCTTATCTTAACTTGGAAACCAGATTTGCACGGCAAGTTGTCGAGTTTCACAACGTTGACAGTTTGGAGTGCATGCAAATGAGAATTTGCACTTTGTTCGCTTCACACGTTTAATAGCAACAACAACAGCAAAATCATACACAGTAGCTAATGCAAATGGGTATGCGAAGAGCACGTGGCTCGAACCCTCAAATCCATCCCTAAACAAAGGGTAAATCTGTGTGCGTGTGTCCTTCAGAAGTTTAAAGTTTAAGGCAGTAATTCAAAGATTGCATGTTTAACTCATTATTATACGAAATTTGCGAAGTTTCCTCAATGTAGTTTCATATGCGTGTGCATATATATTATAATATTTAATTGTATAATAAAAATGACGTTTGCAATAATAATAACTGATGATGCATTCAAAATTTATTATTATAATGGACTTTGAACTAAATAAATACACAAATTAAACCATAGTTTTAAAAATAATAATTATATTTATAATTAAAGCTACAAATTAAATAATATACACTTATAAATTAATTTTAAAATTAAAAATGCAAAATGCAAAACATAAAATAATAGAAAGTATTTAATTAATCTGGGGCTATTAAAATGTAAAATGATCAAACAATTATAGAAGTTATTTTGGAAAGCCAGTAAAAACATATCAGCGCCCTGCAAATTATCAAATAGCACAGAACTAAGCTGCGTAATATCACTAAGCAGATAAATCATACTATATGCTTAGTGGTATTATCATTATTATTATGCAGTATTTAGTTTGTATTTAAGAGCGTATATTAAGATTTTGTAATGCGTAAAACGATGACGCATTTAAGCAGAGATAAGACAAGCTGCAAACTAACCGCTATCTTTTTAAATTAAAGATAATATAAAACGTGTTTGGTTTGTCATCATCAGTTCATTGACTGCGAAATCGTATCTTTTAAATTAATTAGTGTATACCCCGCTGTTTTAACTGCATAATATATGCAAATCTATATGCTTTTGCTAAATTTCTCTGTACGGACTTAAAGGCAAATTAAAAGCATATTAAAGACTCGGCTCGAGGTCATTCAATTTCACCTACACCATCATTATCTCGATCAAATGACTTTAAAATGCGTCTCACGTCTCAGCTGCGGCAAACCGGTTGTGGAAATATTTTGTTTTTATTGATTTTATGTATTTATACCATGAACCTACATAAAAAATGGGAATAACGAGTATACAATTTTTGTGGAAAGATATGTGACAAACAGAAGGAAGCACATCCGATGTCATAAAGCATATATATCCATGGCGAAAAGCCGAGTCGATATAGATATTTTTTTATGTCTCAGAGACTATAAGAGCTAAAGATTTCCATTTTTGAAGATAGGTTACCGGCCTACTACGGGCTGATAAATTGCTATTAATTTTATTGGTAGATCTCGCGAATATTGATAATTATCTATGCAAAACATAATAAATAATATACCTTGACGTATTATTTATTAGCTGATCAAATTTCATAAAAATATAGGATAATAAAGCTCGGTGCAGGGTATATCATAATCAGGCTCACTCGGCTATAGCATTTTAACTTGTTTCGTTTCTCTAATATGCATGTGTGTGTGTAAGCTCGAGTGTAAGCACGTAGGCTTGTGTGTATTGATAGCAGTGTATTCACACACACTGTAATCAGCTGTTTGTGTCTTAACAATGACACACATTTTGACTACTGGAATTCACATACTCTTTTTTGAGATTATGTTAAAGTTATGGTGTGAATTATGCTACGAAATAAATAAAAGTAATGGAGAAGACATCATTTTAATATGAATGCATGAATGTATTATTTGTTGTGTACTTAATCATAAAAAAATAATTAAATTAATGTGATCCAGAGTGCTTGTATTTTAAAAACGCAAAATATCCAAACAAAAACTTATCAAATTTTGTGACTAATTTCGGGGTAAAAATGTAAGAACATCAAAGTATTATTTAGGAATAAACTCCAATTAAAATTTTATTGTGTTTTTGTCGATTATTTAAAAGAAAAGTTATCTGCAAGGGTGTTCAATTTTCTACACGATAGAATTTAGCAATTTTTTTTCATCAGCTGTGCAGCTGTTTACAGTTTTTTTTTTTTCGTTTTTACTTGAATAAATGGCAACAATATTATAATAATATATAAATATGCTGATTGCACTTGCAAGTATTTCAGCTGTTTTCTAAAACCAGTATGTCTTCATACCATTTTGAATCTTAATGCTGTTGCTTAAGATGAAAACTTGTTCTCAGAACTTGAAGCCAGTTTGAATAATTGGCTTCCAAGTGCATTGCGCCATAGAAGTGCAAAGACTTAGGCCAAGGACAACAAGAAACATTGCCCGGAGAATGGTTTTCGATTACAATAAATCAAATTTACAAATAGACAAAAGAACAAACCAAAAAAAAAAAAAAAAAAACAAGAAACCATGAAAGTGCCTGTAACGATATATTAAAACCATCAGACATATATATCAACATCATTCTATCCATATATGTATATATCTTAAAGCATATATATTTATGTGAGTGTGCCAAATGGAGCACTTGACACTGAGCTGGGTCAGATCAGCGAAGGGTGTTCTCCAGACAAAAACAATAAAACTCAAATGTTCCGCTTAAGATGAACGACAAAATGGCGGCGATTGTGTTGACTTATGTAAGTTTGGGTGTGTGAGGATGTGTGTGCCTGAAACTGTGCTATGCGGTTTCCTATTGCTGACTTTGGCTTATGCAAATAGCCTGGCACAAAGCATTACAGAAAAGCTCAGTTATACATGCAGACTGTTTGTCGCGACCAAGTTTGTGAATTCATTATCTTTGTGCCCAAGGCTGAAATTTAATGCGACAGACTTTACGGCTTTATTAATTTCGATTACTTAATTTTGTAAATTAATTAATTAAATTACTTTTGCCTAAAATAAAAAGCTCTGATTCAAACATTGTGATTAAAAAATAGCTATAAAACTTAAATATCTTCGAGACGGCGACAGCATCTTATCTATTCTAATCTAGCCATATCACTTAGAAATCTTATTTATAAGTTGGTAACACAATATCATAAAATTGGGCCAGCTGGTTGATAATGAGATCCAATATACATAATAGACTTTAACATATCTAACAAGATTTTCTTTATTTGTAAATATGTATCTTACAAATTCATAAATGTTCTATATTAACTCGACTATTGATATGTATATATATACTTTTATATTAATTTAAAATGAATATTATTAAAATATGTTATTTATAAATAATATTTAAATAACTTTTTTATTTTATATATTTCATTTTTCTTTGTCGACATTATATATATATAAAAATGAATTCGTATGCACTTTTTTATCGCGTCATATATGCCAACTTCAATGCGATAAATATATGATATTCTAAGGCAGTCATAAACTGGTTATTTATCTATTTTAGGGGATTTCTATATGACTGTTTCGTAAAGCTTTTGCCTTATCAGAAAGCGCAATTCTTTTATTTTTTCATATTTCGCTTTAAGCATTACATAACCGATGACAAGTAATAACACACATATAACTTTGTGGAAGCATAAGCAAAAAGTTAAAAGAGATTTTACAAAAATCGCATTTTAGTTTATCAGAGGAAACAAGGCAATGACGCAAAATATTGTATTTTTGAGTATAATTTGCTTACGTACCTAAATAAAAAACAAAATTAAAAATAGAAAGCAGCTGATTTCAAAGACAAAATAATAACAAATGAGTCGAATTGGTCAACACGCGTTCATCATGCCATGTGTCTATAATATGTCGAAATTCAAATACATACATTCGCATATATTTGATGTGGTATGTCTGTACAAGCTCCCATAATTATTTATATATATTATTGATATGTATTTGTGTATAATATTTAAAACACGGTCAATTTGGCTTCCGATAACTTTCGATCATATTCTATATTGTATGCATATGCATATTTGGCCCAAGAGTTATCATAAAAATACTTGGGATTTTTAATAAACTCACCTGTCCTTAGTCAAGTATAATTTATATATTTCCAAGTCGATATTGCAATCGTTAATTGATGATTAGCTAAATTACAACCAATTTCTTCTTTTTTCACTTTGTTAAATTAAACAGTTTACATTTTGAGTCAAATGACGATTTCTTTTATTTTTATTGGCGTCCACCTTTGTAGTTCTCTCTTTATTTTGTTTACAGTTAGCACAGTGGGCCCAAGCCGACAAACATTGGTGATATATTAAAGCTCAGTAGAGTTTGCTTCGAGTTTTTTTATTGTAATTTATTTTTACTGATTGCGCACAAGTTGCACAACAATGTCTTAAAAAAAATTATTGTCAGCGTTATGCTACCCGATTGAGTTATGTAAATGTACAGTACACGGTAAATTTGTTGGTCTATTTTAAATAATCACACCCAGAGTTCGTGACACAAAGTAGCATTCAATAGAATTTATTTTCGTTTTGTTTGTTTTAATTCACTTTTCCTTTGTGCTCTGATTTTTGTTTTGGAACAGTCTGAAGAATTCAGTCAACCAATGTGCGGCAGTTTCGATTTTTCTGCACAATACGTAAATATGTGGACGGCAGGGGTTGAGGAGTGCGAGTAGGTAGATAATTACAGCACCGCCCAGCAACGCAAGTTCACCGAGAAGCAGAAGTAGAGTACTATTTGGCGGTTGTAATAAACAAATGCACCCACTAATACTCATACACACGCTTTTGCACACACACACATACACTTGCTTTAGAGTGGGGAAGAGAGAGAGAGAGAGAGAAATACGGCAGGCAGGAAGGCAGGCGAGCGCACGCACTTAGAATATATATACACTTCACATCCAAATATTGGAAAGGCGACAATTAGTTCAAGCAAATCAGGAGATTCTTGTTTTATTTATTATTTAGCAAGTCCACACGAAAGCAAATGAGGCAGAATTTTTACGAATTTGTTGTTGATTTGAAAATTTAAATCTGATTTTTTTCCGCACCCACAACCGTTCAGTTCCACAACTATTAACAGTTATGAGAAATACGATTTTTGATCAATGTTGTGCTCAAATGTGGCTGTTAACACGCTGTTCAGCTCAAAAAAGCTACGCTCAGAGAGTGGTTACAACTGTTAGAAAGTCAGTGGTGTAGGGCAGAGAATTTTGGGGTTTGAATTATAAAGAAATCATTACCAATGCTTTCAATTAAATCAATTACACATATTTATGTTATTAAGAATAAAGTATGCTTAATTTTCAAATGATGTTAATTTTACACTTCTTATGACATTCGTGGCTAATCAAATATGTTGGGCTGGTAACGCCACTGCCCATTTCGCTAAGAACATTTTTAACAGACTCGCTAACTTAACAGCTTATGTCCAGTGTGTACACACACCTTAATGTTGGCTATCGATTGCGCGCAAGTTTAAAATTACATTTTTGTAGAGTTCATTTGAAATTCTTTGCTTATTTAGATTTTTTGCACTTCATTCACATTTAACAATGGTCGTTTGTCTTACTTGATAACATGACTATTTAATAATATTATTATTTAAAGCTAAAAACAGGAATCACTGTCAACACCTTCCGCTTCGTCAGCTGTCAGAGATAGTGGGAGACAGATAAAAGGAGAGATAAGGGAAGTAAAGTTATTAATCCAATTCGTAAGTCAGTATTATTAATGTACATGGCTTTCTGAACATTAATCAAATGGCAAAGTCACATCTTTTTTTGTATGTACTTACAAAGTATTTGCAGTCCAAACATTAGGGCAAAGCCAATCAGTGCTGAAAGATAGGCACGCCAGCCAGCGTGATTCTGTGTTAGGACCTCAAAGAAAACCACATAGAGCAACGTGCCCGAAGCAATGCCCTGCAGTATCCCCGAGTAAACACTCGGCTGGTTCGCATCCGCCTGCTGGCTAATTGCAATGCCCACACCGATGCCAATTGGCGTGACAATTGAGAACGTTACGAGATAGATAATGGCCAAAGTGGCCCGCGTGCGAGATACCAAAAGCTCCATGCCCACACAAAAGGCCAGCACCAATTTATGAGCGGCGACGGCGCCGAACATAAGCCAAACAGTGCCAACGCTGCCCTCCAGTCCAATGGCCATGCCCTCGAACAGTTCGTGCAGCGACAGGGCCAGTAGAATGCCCAAGCCGCGCATCGAGGAGCCATCACTGGTGGCATCCACCGGCAAGTGACTGTGCCCAGATTCACATTTGTTTTGAGCCTGATCCTCTGGCGAAGATTTCACTGGCTCTTCTTTGAGTGTTGGAGTGATGCTTATGAGAACACTGTGCCTTAAACTGTGGCCCCGCGCAAAGGCTTTACTGGCCACTGATTCCTTGTGGCTCAGTTTGTGCTGCTGGCGTTGTATCACCGAATGGATTAACTCATCCAGAGCATACATCAGAAAGAAACCTGTGCAGAGTAGCATTTCGGGTAGGGCAAAAGGTGTAGCCGCTAAAATGCCACAGTGCTGAAGGTGCTCAACCACTTCAATCACCTCCGGCAGCATGTGAACAAATGTGGTGCAGACAAGTACACCACCGCCAAAATAGAGGATACAACGCACCACTGTCGAGGTGCGTGTCTCTTCCGGGTCCTTTTTGGTCCACTTGAAGCAGCGATCCAGCATGTAGGGCAAACTCCCGCAAATCACTGTCACCACAATCAGCACCACCATGGCCACAATTTTGGCAACGAGCAAAGCATGCTGATCCGCCATTTGTGTAATACGGTCCAGAATAATTTTCACCACTGGTCCGTCTGTTTACCGCACATCTTTGCACCACCGATTGCCAGCCACAAGTGCGAACAAATCACTGGTGGTGCGATACACTTATATATCTTGAACCCTCATATCAGGTGGTAATAAATTATATATTCGAGTACTGATTGACAGCCCTAAATACGATCGCCTCGGAACTAGATTGGGCGCGTGAACTCAAGCGAGTTTCACTTTTGAACAAGAATTATAGGATTATGCACAAATTTATTTCTTATTGTTAATAAATAAATAAATGAAAATAAAAATGTTAAAATAAAAATGTTAAAACTGTTGTATTAAGCTTAACAAATTTATCCATTTTTGTATACCTTGATACCAAAGTTGTCCGTCTAACTGTCCGTCTGATTATCCATCTGTCTGTCCGTCTAGACACCCTTACAGATAGGGACTTGAAACTTGGAACATATGCTGGTCTGTGCATGCGTCCTTTATTATAATTTGTTTAACCAAGATATATTTTCCGTAATATAATAGCTACAGTTACCAAACTTCAAAGATTGTTAACTAGCTTATATCTACCCAAATATGTAAGTCACAATTTTCTATTTGTTATCAAATTGTATAACATGTGGTATTAAAGTATTTTCTTGCTTGGAAAAACATATGTTTACATGCAGAAAAATAAATGGTTCAGTTATGTAGAAAATCGGAAGCTTTCTGATTTTTAGCAATTAATTATTTAAATTTATAAACTATCTATAATGCTTGTGAATGTGAAATCATAAAATACTTATATATAATAATAATATAAGTAACAAAAAACATAATTTAAAATTAAAATGATTTAATTAATTATCGACAGATAACAACACTCAAAATGGTTACTGTTTCTCAGATTTTTGAAAATGTAACCAATGAGCTGGAAATCATTTTTATAGCAAAAAGAGATTTACGTCAAAAAGTAAATACAGTTTCAAAATTTTCTTTTTTGTTACACGCTCCACATAAATTGTATACATAATTTTTTACATTATACAAATTCCAAAAAATTGGAAATCTTTTAGATCATTAAAATGTTTCGTAATCTAAAACATATAAGGGCAGTACGGCCATCTTTTAAAAGACTGCTTTGCTCACAATCTATTAAAAGTAACATAAAGTCAGAAGTAGAACCTCAACTTACGATGCCAGATGTAATAATTGATCCCGGTTACAAATGTAAAGAGGGCCAGGTATACCATGGGTTCCAGTGTCAGCGCATCGAGGGTGTCTCCGAATTTGAACTAGTGTCTTACACTCTGCGTCATCTGAGCACAGGAACGGAGTTCTGGTATATCGATCGCAATGATGCCAACAATGTGTTATCAATCCATTTTCGGACACCACCCATTGACAACACGGGTCTGACTCACGTTTTGGAGCATATTGCCATGGACGGATCCAAGAAATTTCCAATTCGAGATCCCTTCCTCAAAATGCTTAGTCGATCAGTTGGAACTAATCAGAATGCTCTGTCTGCGACAGATCTTACCAACTTTATATGCGCCTCCAGGAATGAGGTTGATTTTAGGAATCTGCAACGCATCTATTTAGATAGTGCTTTTGCGTAAGTTATGCATTCAAAACGTATCCTGAACGCAGACTTTTACTATACCTAAATATTATTGCAGGCCCCTTCTCACTTATTCGAACTTTTTTCAAGATGGTTGGCGAATTGAACACAAGGATGTCCACGATCGGCAATCAGAACTTGTGATAAAAGGTGTCGTCTACAACGAAATGATTGGTACATTTTCGGATAACGCGAGAATATTGCGTAGAGACCTCTTAAAATGCATATTGCCAGATACAGCATACCACTATATGAATGGCGGAGATCCGCTGGAAATCCCCAACTTAGAGCATTCCGATCTGGTGCAGTACTACAACAAATACTTTCATCCAAGCAATGGTCGCATATTTTGTTACGGCTCCTTCGATCCAATGCAGTCACTAGAATATATTGATAAGGAATATTTTGCTAATAGGGATTCCATAGATACTGCCTTCAGTCGTATACCGCCCCATCCGCGTTGGTTAGAGCCCCGCCAGATTCACGTACCCTGTCGATTGGATACCCTGGGCGGTTCGCCAGAAAGGCAAAATCAAATTTCCATTGCGTTGCTAATGTGCGATAGGACCGATGTTCAGGGTACTTTTGAAATGAACGTTCTAACGGAACTGTTGATCCGGGGTCCCAACTCGGCGTTCTACAAGGGCCTGATTGAACCAAATTTCTCGGGTGGCTTTAATTTTAACACTGGCTACTTTCGTAGATGTCGCGACACGTATTTCATTGTTGGCCTGCAAGATCTAAAAGTTAAAGACTTTGCCAGATTTAATGTGTTATATGAGCAAACTGTACAGAAAATCGTTAACGATGGATTTGAGCCCCATCATGTGGAAAGTGTTCTGCACAATATGGAATTAGCGGTAAAACATCAGAGTCCTGAATTTGGTATTGCCGTCTTCTACTCCTCGATGTGCTTGTGGAATCATGGCGGTGATATTGTGGCCAATCTGCGGGTTATGGATAACATTGCCAAGCTGCGATCTAGTTTGAAAGAGAACAAACAATATTTGCAGCAAAAAGTTGAAAAATATTTTCTCAACAACCCACACAAGCTCACAGTAACCATGTCGGCCGATGAATCGTACGAGCAGAATTTCCAAAAGGCTGCCAAAGAGGTTCTCAAGCAAAAACTTAAAAACCTTGGATCCGAAGATTTCGAAGCGATTTATCAGAATGGCCTTAAATTAAATGCGGAACAAAATTTGGTCGAAAATGTTGATTGTTTGCCATGTCTTACGCTAAAAGATGTGCAGGAACCCTTGAAAATTCCCGAAATAATGGATGAGCTCATTCAAGGTGTTCCCACACAGCTTTGCAAGGTGCCCACCAATGGAATAACCTATTTGTATTCCTTTTTGAATACGACTGGCCTCAGTCAAGATGATGTCGTGCTCATACCACTATTCTGTGACATTATTCAGAATTGTGGCACAGTCAAGCATAACTTTCGAGATTTCGACCAGCTGTTTCGTTCAAAGACTTCTGGAATTGATTTCAAGGCTAAAGTTGTCGAAAATGTCAGGGATTACAAGCAATATCGAGTGGGTATACTGATGTCGATTTATGCCCTCGACAAGAATGTTCCCGATATGTTTGCACTGTGCGAAGAGTTGATGCTTAACTTCAGGATCGTAGATACGGATCGTCTTACGATGCTCATCAAAAACTACATCTCGAAATTATCATTGGAAGTTCTAGTTTCTGGACACTTGTATGCCATGATGGGTGCCGCAGCTTTGGTCAGCGATGCTGCCAAATTGAAGTCCCATTTATTAGGTGTCGATCACATCGACTTTATGAAGAACTATATAGAAGAATATAGCATCTCAGAGATTCGCGACAAGTTGTGTGCTATTGGCTCGAGGGTATTCAACAAGTCCAACATGCGTGTTGCCATCAATAGTTCGGAGGCCCAACAACCACTCGTCCTGGAGCACTACCAGAGATTTCTGGACAGGCTGCCCTGCCTCGAGAAGATGAAAAACAAAACGGATTTGCATTTGCTAACGCCGAGCTCTCAACATTATGATATGAATATAGCTCTCAGCTACTGCTCGAAATCTTTCTATGCCGTTCCCTATTTGCATGAGGATCACCCCGGATTGCGTCTACTGGCCAAGCTTTTGTCGGCCAAGTATCTGTGGCCAGTGGTGCGTGAGCAGAATGGGGCCTATGGAACGAATGCCAGATTCGGCTATGATGGCCTCTTCACATTCCACAGCTATCGCGATCCAAATTCTATAAAGACACTGCAAGTATTTGACAGATGTTACGACTGGCTAAAAGATATGGCCGACAAATTGGATGAGCAAATGCTGCTTGAGGCAAAGCTGGGTCTGCTGCAACTGGTCGACTGGCCAATTCCTCCTGGTGAAACTGGCTTGGATTACTTTACTGTGAGAGTCTCACCGCAGGACTATAGAAACTATCGGGCACGTGCTCTGTCTGTAACAGTCGACGAGATTCGAGTCATAATTGACAAGTACTTTAAGCAGGAACCGAAATATTTTGGAAAATATATTTTGGGACCAAAGCCCAAAAATTAGAGTTATCGAAATCCACCAAGTTGATTGTATACTCTTGCAGAGGGTGTTATAATAATTTAATTAAGTTTGTATTTTGAGTACCTTTGGCTTTAGTTGCAATAGGAAAAATCGCTCAATAAATTGTTTTCGTAGAGATAAGCAGATAATTTTTACCAAAAAACCCCTGTAGAGCACCCACAGCGGCAACCACTGCCGGCAGGATGTGGGTGAATGCGGTGTCAATGAGAACGTCGCCGCCAAAGTTCAGCAGGCAAAGGAAAGCGAGGAAGTTGCGGGAATTGCTCTTTGCCCAACAAGAAGCAAAAGATTCCTGTGACTAGCAGCATCACCACAATGACCACAATTTTGCTCACTAGGAAGTCCTAATCTTTCGTGGCGTTAACTGTACTTTCAGTGTTTTCTATATTAAAGGATATCTGAGCCCCTCTGCATTTTGTATACCTTTCAGTAATACCTATCTAGTGCTATTGTTAAAGACTAAAACTAAATTAATTGTGAAATGGGATTTTATGAAACTTGGAAACTGTTTCTCATAAAAGATAAATTTAAAATTCCAGCAAATAAAATATTATTATAAAATACAATTATTACATCACTTCACTTAATTAATTATTGTTTATTTAATTTTTAATTCATCTCGAGAGTATTATTCTTTAAATGGTATAAGCTACTAAACTTCTACCATATTGTGGAGTGATAATATTTAAATAATACATATATATAATTAAATTACAAAGATTTCAAATATATGATAGTTTTTTCTCAGTGTAGTGTCACTATAATCAATTGATCCTGCTGTCTTTAATCTGCCAGTCTGAAATTTCAACGGAGATAGCAGTTGAGCTAACGGGTCATGTGACAACAAGTCAGAAGGTTCGCTGTTGAAAATTCAGACTGATATCTGCAAATTGCAAAGAGGCCTTAAATTTCATCATATGTCTGGAGTTAATTCTGGGCTGATATCTCCCTGGTAGACAAGAATCTATTTGAAATTTATGAATTGAAATGGCTATCGCACAAAAATACTTAAAAGTTATCACCCCATAATTCAGTAATGTCAGAGGGCTGTCCGCCTGAAATTTCAATAACAAAAAAGCTTTCGTGTACTGTTGCCAACGTACACCTCAGTTCCAAGTTGAGTGGGAAAGTGAACTCATTTTAAAAGTTTATATTACCTCGGAATTTTGCGAATTCAATGCGACTATTTCAATTTTATTTTAATTACTTTATTAATCCGTAATAGTTTACTGTAGAAATTATGATTTTTGCTTTAATATCATATATAATATTATTGTAATTGTATTTAAATATAATTTTAAAAGTAATTACTATGACTTGAGTGTTGAATTAATTGTTTATTGATTGATTTGATAAAATGTTTAAGTACATAATTGTGACGTGAAATTATATATTTATATTGATATTGATTAATTATGGAAGCAGCCAGAAAGTTGACTCATTAAACACGGTTCTCTCTCAAAGGTAAATGTAGTATATGTAAAAATATATAGTATGTAATATTTGCAATGTTCTGTCACCAGGGACTCTCGCACAATACTTGGGGCAGTATTAAGTCATTTCTTAAAGTCGTCTAATTTAGACGATTCCATGATGATAGTTCGTTATTTAATGTGTGCATCATAATGTGTTGTTGTGCGTGTGTGTGTATGTGTGTGTGTTGGTGTGTGTGTATGCAATTGTGTGAGTGTTTGTGTCTAATGTGTGTGTGTGTGTTCCTTTCGTTTTTAAATTAATTCATTTGCTCTCATCCTCTCTCTCTCTATCTCTCTTGCTCGCACTCTCGCTCTCCCTCTCGCTCTCTCTCCCACTCCTTCTTCCAGTTTTTCATCCTCTACACGCGGGCACGCCCTCGTTGTAGTAGTTGCAATATCGTATGTTCCTCAGCAATTTCTAGTTACGCAGCAGCTGCTGATATAAATCCAGCAGCTTCCAAATTTCACCCACTCGGCCCCATCACGACTGCTTCGGATGTTGCACGGGTGGTGGTGGTGCGGGCTTGAAGCACTGCAGCAGGAACGCGGTGTAGACAACGAAGGCCACGGCCAGTGCTATCAGAGCGTACATGAATATATTCAGTTCCGGCTGGCGGAAACGATTCTTGCGCAGCCATTCGAGCACCTCATCCTCCGAGAGCAAATCTCCTGTAAGATAGAAAAATTACCAGTTTAAAATGCATTTCCCAAATTGTTTTATTTATTGTGTTTTAATATCACAAATGTTCAGAGAAAATCTGACTAGGGACTGGCCAAGACTGGTCTAATCTTTGATCTTAGGCTTAGACGAGTGTTGGAGAAATCTGACCTTGATCCCACGAGGTATTAAATCGGGCCAATAATGGCCTGTGTGTGTCAACCTCGTATTTGACACGCTTTCTAAGCTAACCTAACATCATTTTGATTTAACTCTTCGAAAACTTAAATTCCCATTGAAAATGAATATAATCGATTTGTACATACCTCGGTATATGCTAGGAAAACGACGTCGGAAATATACCATGGCTGGCAGTTTGGTAACGCCCCATTTCTTTGCATAGCGCGAATCGGCCATTTTCACAAAGGTTATATCCAGATTATCGGTTTCACTGTCAATATTCTCCAGTTTTTCCAACGTCGCAACGCTGTCTGGCTGATTGTGTTCATCTAATAAAAAATACAGCAATCGTTTAGAAAATTATATGCAGTTGCAGTGATTTTTTTGCTTACAAAAGAACACGGAAATAAATTCGTTTTCTTCGAGCAGCTTATCAAGCATTTTTCGATTGACCTCCTCGATTTCGTTTTTAATTTCGAACACATCCTGCGATGTTAGCCAGGTGATGACCTTATCATGCTGATGCATATCACCATCGTATAGCACAGGCACTTGTTTTCTATAATTCGATGGAAACACACATTATTTGAATGTTATCTTGAGCTTCACTCAAGGTTCAACTCACCGGAAATATACCAGAGAGGGTATATTGACCACTTCATATTTCTTGGCTGCTTCAACGCTGGCAATCTTAACAAAGTCAATACCAAACATATCTGCCTCGCCATCGATTTCCTCAAGCTCCTCAAGAATTTCCTCGCATTCAGCACAATCATCATCATCTACAGACAGAGGCCAATTGTGATACCCCAAAAATGTTACATAATTTTGGTACTACTTACAAAAGAATACCACCAACAAAGTAGATTCAGCCATTAGGCGATCCAACATGCGTTCGTTCACCTCCTCGATTTCATCGGCCAACTCACGGTTGTCATCGTCAATCAGCCACTCGAGCACAGATTGCTCATTCTGTAGATCACCCTCAAAGAGCAGTGGATTGCCATTGCTGAGAATTAAATTTCCAGAATTATGTTCAAATTTTTTAATTGGGCTTTGCACAAAAACTACCGGAAGTAGACTAAGGCTGGGAAAGTTTTGATGGAATAACGTTTGGCCAGCTGAGGATCCTGAATTTTCACCATATGTATTCCAAAAACATCGCACTCATCATCAATCAGTTCCAGGCCTTCCAATATCTGATCACAGATATTACAGTTGATTTTGTCTGGCAATACACAAAATGAACATCTTAGATAAGTATTCAAATAATATTAGACGACTTTTAAGAATGTGAAGCATACGCTGTGTAGTAGATAAGTTAGATAAGTTATCGATAAGCACGCATAGAGAATAGTGGGTATAGAGAAAACGCCCAAAACAAGAGGTATTCACGCCCAAACTAAATTCTCTATTTGTTGCAACATTTTAGACGAAACTCAAAACGAAATAACCTAATTAAATGGGTCATTTAGTTTGGTCGATAATACGTTTAGAAGCCTGGTTTAGTAAAGAGTTGGTGGAAGAGAACAGTATTTTAGGCATATTTTTTATAGAAGTGGTTTATCTTGTTAGAGCTCGAGACAAAAAACATGCGCATTAATCAACTGATTTTGAAAAGTTGCGATTTGTGTGCGGCGTAATACGGAATACCTTGTTTTTGGATACGTTTTCTTTTACGTGAAATGTAGTTTTGTACGAATTGGCTGGATGAGTGTTTGGAGGTAGTGGTCAGGTTGCTTTCTACAAGACTAGAGGGTGAGCAGAAACTTCGACAGTAAGCGGGTGGCTTGCCGGCTCTCTCAATCGGTACTATATGTATACCGATTTTTATATATTTCATTTTATTTTTTGTATTTTTGTGTGACGGAAAATAAATATTGTTTTGATTGTTGGATTGGTTTGGTTTGGTTGTGTTGTGGTGCAGAAAGATAATTGAGTTGTGGCCGTGCAGTGGTGGTAGAATGCCAAGGGATATAAATGATATTGTGTGATAATTATGAAAAATTGTTTTGGCTCTCAGCGAGAATAACTTACAGAAATATACGGCTAAATATTGTGTTTCCTCGACCATAGTTTCAAGCATTTGACGTGTGATTAACTCAATGCGATCTTCAGTTTTCTGTGTTATAAGCCATTGTAGGACTTCCTCCTCCTCACTGAGTTCACCTAGAAAAAGATTTCAGAGTAAAGATTTCTATTATATCTTATTATCACAGAGGAATGACAAACATGCTTGAAACATTTTTGTTTGTGTTTTTTATGTTTCAAGACAAGTTCAATAAACGCTGGTATTAAATCTCATACCGGTTATAAATCAGTTGTAAATGACAAATTTCTTACCTTCAAAAACATTTGGTATGCCACCCTCGAAGTAGACCAGAGCCGGATATTCGTGTACACCGTAGCCATCGGCAACGGAGAAGTCTCGTGTCTTGACAAATGTAATGCCATGTTTATCGCAGTCATCGTCTATGTTCTCCAGTTCCTCGAGCACCTTGGTGCACTGCTCGCACCCATCGGCATCTAGGAGAGCAGTGATTGGGGGAATATGGGGAAATGCATATTATAACAAAGAGTGCACACCAAACAAGTGGGGGGAAGTTGAAAACACTACGAGCAAGCACTACACTTAGCACAACGTGGGGAACAGAGTGGAAACTTGTGTGTGTGTGTGTTGAGAAAAGCATAATATATATAACATAGAACGTAGCACAACGCAGCAAATGTGAGACAGATTAACGCACAGAGAAACAGATAGAAATATATATATATATATAGAGAGAGAGAGAGAAAGAGAGAGAGAGAGACAGAAAAACAGAGGGGGGGAGTGTGTAATATAGAGTTCGGTGTTTTTGGGTTTTAGGGCTCTGAAGTTTTGAGGTGCGCTACATCATAATACCGGGTAAGACATTCTCATACATATGGAGGTGTATGTACATGTGTGTGCGTGTATATAGGTGTGAGTGTGTGTGTGTGTGTGTTGTTGTGGTTGTGGTTAAACATTATTGGACTCATTCCATTTGTGGTGTCTATACAAAAGTTATTAAATTTGTCACGTGTTGCGCTACCATCATCATGTTTGCTGGCCATTGCATCCGTTGCTGCACCATCGCTACCACCAGCACCACCGGGCTCGCCGGCAGCTGCTGCTGCCTCAGGATCACTGCCAAAGGCTGCGGCCGCACTGGCGGTGCCGCCATCCTGTTGCTGCTGCTCGCGCTCCTTTTTCAGACGCGCCTTGCGCACCGCTTTAGAATTGCAAATATCACACTTCGTTT
The DNA here is from genome assembly GCA_037043605.1 of Drosophila multiciliata. Taxonomy (NCBI): domain Eukaryota; kingdom Metazoa; phylum Arthropoda; class Insecta; order Diptera; family Drosophilidae; genus Drosophila; species Drosophila multiciliata. The sequence goes on from JBAMBF010000589.1 coordinate 4,856,567, forward strand.
TGTTCCCTACGTTTTAAATTTTTTTTTTTTGTTGGTTGTTTTTAGTGCGATGTTACGTGTTGTTTTTTTTTTGTTTAAATTTTTTTTTAAATAGAAATATAAATGTTGTAAAAAGTCTTTTTGGTTAGATACAATTGAGCGTTGATAAAATATAAAGTAGCTTAAAGTATAACTTTCTAATTGGTAACGAATAATCCCAATAAGATTCTAACTGCAAACTGTCTGCGCAAAAGAGTGAACATTAATCATATCGAGTACTTGAATTTTGTAATAATGTTACAAGAGTTGTTTGGGAAATGAGACAGATAAGAGACAAGAGTCGAGGCGCTCCAAAGTATGCCACACATTTAGAATTATTTTGTACTCGATATGAATTAATGTCACCAAACCGATTGCAGCTGTGAAACGCTTGATAAACTTAACATATTTTCAAATCTTATATTTGTTAATTAAGTATCGAACGTTTTGGTATTTAATGAACTTACAGAAATACACAGCTATGGATCCAGACTCTTCAATCAAGTGAACCAGTCGTTCGCCTTCGAGATCTTCAATAACATCTCCACTTGGATCCTTTTGCGTAAGCAACCAAGTTAGGATTTGTTCTTCCTCATAAAGATCACCTAAATTAAATGCATAAACATAAATATTTATATATATATTTTTATAATCTTTTTACTAGAACATACCGGCATATATAACTGGCTCCTTAGATGTGGGCTTAAAGAAGACAATGGCTGGCAGTGCGAATACACCATATTCCTTGGCCATTTGCTTATCATCGATCTTCACAAAGTCAATGCCCGCCTTATCCGCATCATCGTCAATGTGTTCCACCTCAGCCAGGACGCGAGGACACTGCTTGCACTCATCACTGTCTGTAAATATATATATTTATGTAAAATAACATATATTTCCTCGACTTTTACTTACTAGTTATACTTACAGAATATCACCGCCACATAATCGGAATTTTTTCGTATTTTCTCAAACATCTTGCGATTAACCTGCTCAATATGATCGGTCATCTCCATGTTGGCGGGACTTGTTAGCCAGTCGAGAACTTCCTCCTCATCATCGATATCGCCATCGTAGTTTATGTATTTGCCCTTGCGGAAATAGGTTATACCAGGTGGATTTCTGAAGCCATATTTCTTAGCCATTAGCTTATCGTGCATTTTCACAATATAAATGCCATATTCGGTAGCCTCGTCGTCGATCAGTTCAATGTGCCGGAGCACACGCGGAGAATCCGGATCATTTTCTTTATCTGTAAATATTCAGATACGCATTTGCCAAAATGCTCCTTAAGATTGATTCGAGAAAAATAATGGAAACAGTTTTTTTTGATAGATTTTTGCTTGTTGTTGGGCAGTTACAGTTTTTAGTGGGCTCACGTTTTCAGACTCTCATAAGTATCATATCGATTGAATTTTGTGTTTTTAGAGCTTTATACTTAATATACCTTAGTTGTTGTGCATACTTACAGAAGACAACCGCTAAAAAGTCTTTCGTGCCTATATATTCAATTAGTTGATCTCGATTAATAAGCTCTATGCTTTGATCGGCCTTTTGCTCCAGTATCCAATTGAATACCTCATCGTTCCTATCCAAGTTACCTGCACACCAAATATAAGAATATTTTAGTAAAATAATGTTTAAGATGTGATAATTATTTTTTTTATTGGAGATAATTTTCAACATACCTGTATGCTGCAGTTTGTCAATCAATCAATAGATTTTTCTTTTTAAGCAAAATTATTAAATGTTTGTTTTTTTTAATATATATTTTTTCACGGTTGTCATTACCGCAATAATCTTGAAAACAAATTTGCGACATTTATTCAGGAAGTGGTAATTGTTAGGAGACATTTGGCTGACATTGTTTTTAAAATGTATTGAACATTTTTTAGAATAATGCAAAATATCTAGTTTAACAAATTTTCATAGCTGAGAACAAGAACCGCTGACGATTATTGAAATCAATTTAATGCTTTCAACAAAAACAACCAAAACATTTAACATTTTATTCTTTTTCTTCGTTTTTTTTTTTGTGCGAACGCTTAATTATAGTCGAAACCTAATTTTGATGTGTTTTTTTTTTATTTATTCATGTGAAATTTACAATTGATTCTTTGCGTTATTCAATATTACAAAAGGATTTTTCAGTTATTACATATGTATATAATTATATAAATAGTTCATTTAAAAAGAGTTAATAAAACTTTAACAAATACATTGCTTGAGTTTTTGTTTTTATCTTTACAGCTGCTGTTCAACAACACATATATTTTAAAATTCTTACAAAAACAATTGTGACTCTCAGTGAAAAAAGGCTTACAAAATAAGCTAATGAAAATAAAATATAATTCGATATTTTTCAAATATCGATAACAAATCGCCAACAGTGAGCTCAAAATGGCTCTCAGAAGTGAGCAGAAAAAAACAATATGGCGAGCATTTTGCGAGGCCAGTGTGTGCAAATCCAATCAAAGATTTGACAGCCATTCATAATATTAAGTATACAAAATGAATATATTAGCGAGTTTTGTTGTATTTTAAATATGCGCTTGCTTGCATGCTTGTGTTTTAATTGCCACAACAACAGAGAAAATAGGTTTAGCTATATAAAATTAACAAGTATGCATGATCTGTGTACAAGCACACACAGTTTACAGTTAGCTATGTAAATAGTATAGTTGTATTGTAGTTTTGCTCTTCTCTTTAATCATTGTAAAAATGTTTAAAAAATATTTTGGTTTTTCTTCTTTGGTTTTTATACTAGCTACATACATTAAGGTAAATTGTATATTGTAACAAAAAAAAGTAGTAAGTAGTATCAAAAAGTTTATGTTCAGTTATTGACGATATTGTGTATGTATTGTTAATTACGAATTTTTGTTTTTTTTTTTTTTAGCTAAATATATACCTGAAGATCTGAAGAATTTGATATATATTTTGTTTTGTTAATAGTAAGTTTAGTTTGTTGCAGTAATTGCTTTATATTTGAACAAAGTTTTGTTTGCGCAATTGAAGTCCATTGACAAAATGCAACAAATTTTAGTTTAGTTTAGTTAAGTTTACAACTTTAGTTTTAGTTTTAGTTTTAGTTTTACAGACAGGCAGCCTCAAAAGTGAGTAGTCAAAAGTGCAAAAGTACCAAAAGTTACGATAAGTGAATTAGTGAATTGTAGTTTGAGTTGCGTGCCAGCATTACTATCAAAAATAATAGTTAAAGTTTTAAGTTTTTCTTAGTAATGCTGGCCAGTTGATTTTCTACTTGCTAGAACCGCTGCAGTACGTTGTGGAACAAAGAGTAACAGTTCTTTTTTTGTTTCATTTGTGAGTTTTGAGTTTTCAAGAAATTCTCTATTAACATTTACATTTTGATCAGGTGTCGGCGAACGTATGAGTAATATTTAATATTAAAGTAACGCATTTCTCCTCCAAAACTAAACTCATTCTTCAGGATACACAGTGTAGTTTAAGTTTTTAGTATTACACAACCAGATAAGTTAAGTTACTGTTGTTGTTGTTGTTGTCTTTTCGGATGCATGTTGCACTTACAAATTATGATAACGACAGTCACAGACTAAATCACGCATTACAAATTTTTGCTTACATAATTATTGCCAGTTTTTTCAAGGTTCTTACAGCAGATTTCTTAGTTCTTAAATATTTGCGTGCTTCGATTTAGTGCTGTCGCTTTACTTATTATTTTTTAACATTGTTCTTATTTTGTATTTGGTATTGTAATTTTTAATGCGTTTTGGCAAACATGACAACACTGCGTATGTGTGCTACTTTAGTTATTGCATATCATTGGATCATACAATCATTGAATTGCTTTATATTTTTGTTATTCAGTTTAAAATTGTTGCCTTACTCCCACAGAGAGATATCCTGAAAAACGAGGTCATACAAATTTTTTAGTCGATTTTGCAAAAAATTTATGCCTGCAAGACACAAAAAAAAAAAGAGAAGAGAGAGAAATATACAAATCAAATTACAACCAAAAATGTCTGTATTTGTGTGTTGGATGGGTGGTGTCTGTGTGTGTGTGTGTGTGCACAACAACAATTAAATGATTTAAAACCAAACGGAACGAAACTTTAAACGAGTTTGTGTCTTACAATTTTGAACAAAAAAATAAAAAAAATAAAACTAAATTTTGTATATGTGGGGTATTTCTTTTCTTGTTTCAATATGTTGAGGGGGAACGCGACGTACCGGTTTTAACGTTCAGCTTATTGCCCGACTTCTTCGACGACTTCTTTGTTTTCTGCACCTCAAGAGACTCATCATCATCGTCCTGCTGCTGCTGCTGCTGTTGCTGCTGCAGCTTGGGGATGGGCTTCTTGGCCGCTTGGCCAGATCGCTTATTGGCATATGACACCTTCACCAGGGGCACATCATCATCATCATCATCATCATCGTCGTCGTCATTATCGCTGCGGCGCTTGGTTTGCTTCTTCTGGGCGATGGGCTTGGATGCTGGTTTGCTTGGAGTGCTCGATGTGGCGGCAAAATTGAAATTGCCATCTTGACGTTTGCTTGATTCACCAACGCTGTGTCCGATGCGTTGGGCCGTCATTTTAGGAACTTTCGTTGACTTCTCCAATTTGGTTGGACAGCATTGGAATGGTTTGTAATCGTTGGGCACAAAACTGTTGCCGCGCTTAGCTGAATGGCCGTCGTGACCCAATCCAACATAGAAACATTCGTCATCTGTGTGAGCAAACAAACAAAAACATTTTGTCAGATTGTTTTAGTTCTTTAAAAAAAATTTATTTTTTTTTTTTTTTTGTTGGTTTTTAAAGAAATCACTAACAAGAAATTTCATTACGAAATAATCAAAAGTAAACAAAAATGCATAAAGAGTAGGCGAGAAATACGAAATAAAAGTCGTAAAAGATGCTTTTATTTTTCAACACGTTCAAAAATTACCACAAAGAGCAGTTAGTACGATGTTCATTGTATTTTTTGTTTCTTTTAATTTTTGCATATAGGTTGATAGATTGATTTCTTTATAAAGTATAAAAGCGTGCTTTATGAATGAACAATATTTTAAAATTTGTTTCAACAAATAATTTTGCTACTCAACTAATAACTGACAAAATGCTTTTGATGCTGACTGTACAGGTTTTCAATCCTAATTGAGTTTTATTCTATAGCTCATTGTTTGGATCGTTGTACAGTTTTCGTAATAGTTTTTAATATTGTCTTTTTTTTATTATAATTATTTTTGACTTTATCACGTTGCACAAAGACGCCTTTGGTTTTGGTTGTAAAATTATAAAGCAGAGCGGGTTCGATAATAATTATAAACTAACAGATAAAAACAATTGCTTATGTATTATGTAGAGAATATAATTATATCATTAATCAAAATAATGAAATTATTAACCATTTCTTGATATATTATGTTTTTTGAACAAACAATTAAATTATACCATTTTATAAAATAACAAATTACAATTTTCTTATTAAATTTAAATATATTTTCAAACATTGTGTCAGCTATGATTTTTGCATTACTTTTTTTTTGTATTTTACCAAATTTGTTCACTTTTTATAGAAGTTTAAGATTGGGAACTTCAAGGTCGAAGCTTTGGATAGGTCTTAATACATTCAAGAGGGTAAAACATTGAAGATTCTTTTAGTGTGTGGGTGTGTGTATATATATATAGTATATCGCCAATTTCAGATTAATATTGTCATATGGGTGTAGATGATTTATATTTCGGTATCACAAAAGCTATGCGAAAACACATTTATAACATCGCTTTTGTTACCTTTGTGCAATGCATTCTTAGGATTCCATTTATCGAGGTCTATGGATAGACAATTATTATGGTGTAGTATCTGAGTTGTTTTTCAAATATTGTGATTTGTTTTGTGTTTATGTAGGTCAGAGAGGAGATCAAAACAATAAACAACTTCAGTTAGTGCGGCAATGGCAACTCACATTCACGTATTACCTATTTCATCTATTAGATGACCCGCGCAAAGATCAGAAAGCCGATGTATCGTTCGGCCTTTGACTTTATGCTTATATATTTGCTTGCTGATATCTTCTTCGTCATCGTCATCATTTTTGTCATCGTCATCGTCATCGTTATCATTATCATCGTCGTCATCATCATTCTTATTGTTATCATTGTCATTTTCTCCATCTTCATCGTCATCCTCGTCGTCATCGTCGTCGTTATCGTCGTCATTATCGTCGTCATTATCGTCTCCGTTATCATCGTCATCCTCATTGTCCTCGTCCTCGTCCCCGTCCCCGTCCCCATTCTCGTCCTCATCGTCTTCGTCATCATTATCATCATCATCTTCATCATCATTTTCGTCATCATTATTGTCATCGTCATCGTCTTCATTATCGTCGTCGTTATCGTCTTCATTATCTTCATCATTATCGTCATCATTATCGTCGTTTTCCTCATCATTATCATCATCATTATCGTCATCATTATCGTCTTCATTCTCGTCCTCGTCTTCGTCTTCGTCTTCATCATCTTCTCCATTATCGTCCCCATCTTCGTCATCCTCATCATCTCCATTCTCGTCATCGTCGTCGTCCTCGTCTTCGTCTTCGTCTTCATCATCTTCTCCATTATCGTCCCCATCTTCGTCATCATCATCATCATCTCCATTCTCGTCATCGTCGTCGTCTTCGTCTTCGTCTTCATCATCGTCATTTTCGTTACCGTTGTCATCGTTATTATCGTCAGTATCGTCATCGTCATCGTCGTCTCTGTCATCGTCATCGTCATCGTCAGTTTTCGAATGTTTTCGTAATCTTTGATTTCGGATCGTTTGCTGTAGGCGTTTCAATTTCGCTCTCTTATCCAGATCACTTTCTTTTGGATAGCTTAACTTAACTAAGTTCTCATCACTTCCATCGTCATCGTTGCCTATTGTATATATAGCATATATATATCAAAAGTATTGATTACGTTTTGCTCTGTATATGATGGCTATAAACGGGTAGAATGATATTTGGATATATCCGACTTGCTTGGATTTGATATGCAGAGTCTCTTTTAGTTCGGCCAAGATATTGTGGGCTCAACTGATTTTATATTGAATGTTTGACTTATGAGCGTGAGTTAGAAAGCAGAGGAAACATTTGAAACAAGAACGCTTACTCTTTTGATTGATTAACCACTGCAGCACTCGATTTTCATTTTTGAGATTACCTACAAAAGAAGAGAATATAAAAAGGACAGGTGAAATTATCTGAGTATATTGACTATTTATTTAAATACAATCGCTTACCATCATACATGATCGGAACGCCTGTCTCATAGTAGACTAAAGCAGGGAATGCGAAAATGCCAATTTCATGAGCTAGTTTGACATCGTTTGACTTGACGAACTGAATGCCATGCTTATCGGTATCGTCATCGATATTCTCCAGTTCTTCCAAAATACCAGGGCACGTCTCGCACTCATCATCGTCTGTTAAATGCAATAACTCAACATTAATATTATTTTTACCTTAAATATTATTATTGTGAGAACGTACAAAAGAAAACTGCGAGATGTTCAACATCGTTGATCAACACTTGCAGCGTTTTGCGATCGACCGATTCGATGACATCAGCTGTCGATTCATGCAATTCGATAACCCATTCCAGGATTTCCTCTTCCTTCATCAGATCACCTTCAAATATATATGCATGATGTTATTTTTAAAGATCTGTATAATATTACAAATTATCTATGTTTACTTACCGGTGTAAATTGTTCTAAACTTATGTCTATAAAATGCAAGTGCCGGTAAGCCAGGCAAATCGTATTCCTTATCAATATCATCGTCGGATGTCTTTACAAAGTCGATGTCTTTTTCCTCGCATTCGTCATCGATGTTCTCCAATTCGTTGAGGATCTTCTGAGCCTTCTTATCCCCCTCGGCATCTATAAGGGGCACAATCATTTTGTAAACAGAAAAGTGCATTTTGCTATGCTTAATTTACTCACAGAAGAACACGACAACGTGATCGTTTTCCGCCAAAATCTTATCCAGCATTTTAACATTGACCTCCTCGATTTTGCCGGGAATTTCGAGGGTTTCGTCATCAGTGATCCAGGCCAATACTTCGTCCTCGTCATCCAAGTCGCCCGTAAAGTGCAATGGATCACGATTTCTGAAGAACACCAATCGTGGATAAGTTTTGACGTTATATTTCTTAGCGATGCCGGTATCCTCAGTGGTAACAAATATGATGCCAGCCTCATCCAGTTCATCGTCGATGCTCTCCAACGCCGCCAAGGTACGATCGCAGGCCTCTCCCGGTTCGCAGGGGCCCGTAAAGAAGGCAACAACGTATTCGTGCTCATTGATCAGGTTGGTGAGAATCTCATCGGTGACCTCCTCAATGGTTGCTGTTTTCTTCTGCACCAGCAGCCACTCAAGCACTTCATCCTCGTTCATCAGATCGCCCTCGTACAGGGCTGGTATTTTATTCTCAAAGTAGATCAGGGCGGGCAAATGATCGAGACCATATTCCTTGGCCTCGGCGGCATTATCGATGCGCACGATGACGATTCCCTCCTTTTCGAGTTCATCGTCAATGTTTTCCAGTTCATTCAGAATGCGCATATCCTGTTTGTCATCCTTGTCATCTGTCAATTCAAAGATTAATATTCATCAGTTGGAGTTCAGTGAGTTAAATGTGTGCTTCGATTACGTACAGAAAATAACTGCTAAATGTTCCGTGTTCTCGACCAATTTGTCCTTCATTTCATCGGTGACCTCGGGAATTTCGGAATAACGCTTCTGATGCACCAGCCAGCCAAGTAGCTCGTCTTCTTTCATCAGATCGCCCTCGTAGATATGTGGAATACCCCGTTCAAAGAGTACAATCGATGGTATCTCATCAATTCCCCATTCCTTAGCTTCCTTATCATCATCGATCTTTACGAATGCGATATCGTTCTGATCGCACTCATCGTCGATGTTTTCCAATTCTGCGAGGACTTTCTGTGATTTCTTTTGATCTTTGTCATCTGTGAAAGATTGTCATCAATTATTCACATGTCCTTACAATGATATTTGAAAATGGAAAAATCTCTGCAGGCCTTCTAAAGTTTATACACCCTCACTACTGACAAGCTCTCTGTTTTTTGGAAACTGTTTTGATATTACGAAATATTTTTAAAAATTACTACCCGAATTCAATGATATAAATACGCGATTTTTATTACTAAATTCACTAGAGAATTTCCGGTTTAGTTTTTTATGTATTAGTTGAAGCGCTATTAAAATTAATAAATAGATAAGCACATCGAGCAGAAGGCAGCTTTTGCTTTGTTACGATTAAATGCAGACACTCAGACACACCCCGATTTTACAAAGAACAACATATGTATATATAAGTATATATATATATACGATCTATACATTATCTACAGCTGAAATAGGATATCCGTTTTATTTGGCTTGTGCGGGAAATCACTTACAGAACAGCACTGCAACATGTGGCATTTTCTCAATTATCAAATCCAACATTTCATCGGTAATGTCTTCGATTTGATCGGAACTTGTTTGTTCTTCAAGCCATTTCAATAGCTTCTCCTCATCCTCCAGATTGCCTTCGTATATAGTTGGAATGCCTTTTTCAAAGTATATCAGTTTAGGAACTTTATTGATGCCATATTCGACGGCCTCCTCGGGGTTGTCGATTTTCACGAAAGTAATGCCCAAAGCGTCGCATTCATCGTCAATGTTCTCAAGTTCTTCAAGGACCTTTTGAGATTTCTTGTCGTTGTTGTCGTCTGCAAAACACGTCAGATGATCAAAATGCGCCAAACGTTTTTCTTGTAGATTATCTTATTGTATTGGTAATATATGTATATTTACAGAACAGCACTGCAATGACGCGTCCTTCTTTAACCATTGTATCGAGCATTTCATCGGTGACATCCTCGATCTCATCGTGTTCCAACTGTCCCAACAACCATTTCAGTATCTGTTCCTCATCCATGAGATCGCCATCGTACACGTTTGGAATTTTTTTTTCAAAATATACAATTGCCGGAATCTACAAATCATAGATCCATTATCAATATTGCTGTGCTTTTACGATTTAAATGCAATTCTGTCCCGTACCGATTCGATTCCGTAATCGGCCGCCGCCTTGACATCATCGATCTTAACAAATTGTATGCCGTGCTTATCGCAGTCATCGTCGATCTGTTCGAGCTCCTCCAACACGGTCATCGAATCGTCATTGCCGTGATCATCTGTAGATGATATGTGGTGTGATCCATAAACATATGTATCTATATCAATGTCTCGGATCAATATACATACAGAATAGCACAACCAAATTATCAATATTGCTAATCAGCGTTGATAGAGTCTTAGAGGTAACATCCTCGATAACATCATCCTCATCACCGGTTGATTTATTTTGCACCAACCACTCCAAGACATCCTCCTCACGCTGCAGCTCACCTGCGGCACAGACACACATTTCGATAATTAGGCAACAAGGAACAGGAACAATCAAACGATTTGTCCTGAGTTTTTCATATGAATTGTATGATGTGTGAGGAATGTGGAGAACAACTTCTACATGTAAGGGAGCTGGTGTTTTGTACCTTCATAGATGATCGGAGTTTGGTGCCGATAATAGACCAATGCCGGCAGATTGCCCAAGTTGTACTCATCGGCCAATGCCTCGTCGTGTATTTTCACAAAACCAATGCCAAGCTGGTCGGCCTCATCGTCGATATTCTCCAATTCTTGCAAGGCTTTGGCGCACTTGCGGCATTGCTGTTTATCTGATAAACGATGTGCAAAGATTAGATATAGTTTTCTCTTAAGCTCTATAACATCTGCTATGGTTGACATTAGACTTGGTTGTTTTTTTTTGGATACTAGCACAACAAATATGGTATGGTTTTCTATTAGTATTTGTTTGCTTGGGGTTGGTCTTGGGGGTAACACATGATGTGGTAATTTATTACTTTTTTTTACTGTATAAGTACATCAGTATTGTAATTATCGAACCATTCTCATGTGCAATTGTAAGGTTAAGGTTAATAGTACAAAGAAGATCGAATTGACGTTAGGGTGCATGCAAGACAAGAATAGAATCGTGAGAGCTCTCAGCAATTGTTGCAAATGGGTTTTGCTTTGCCAGCAATGGTGTTGAAAATCACATTACACCATCGCATTAAATCGTTTGTATACAAAAGTGAAATTTCTAGTATTATTTTTGTTTACCACCTGTTGAGTTTGCCCATACCGAAACCGAAACAAAAACCACGAACAATTCAATTGTTTATTGCACTAAAACGATAATCGAAATTAACTTGTAAATTAATTACATTGGGAAAAGTTCTACATTTACCATTGCGCTACTTCTAACTGCACATATGAAAGCTCGCTCTTTGCGCTTCTCACATTTATCAGTTTTGCTTTGCGTGAGTCTTTATCGAGCTTTCCTTTTGGCATGCTCCACGTATACGTAATATATATATCACAATTTAAAATATTTATTTTACAAATTGCCAGCTTTGTCTTCAGCATAATTCAATAAAGATTAACTATAAAAAAGTATTTATATATTTATATCTTATGAATTTTTATACTTTTGTCTATTTGATTATATATATGCATAATATATCTGTGTGCAAAAGTATATATTATGTATAAATATACATACATATATAAATTATATTAAGTTAAAACCTACAAAATAATCTATAAAGTTTCCAAACTTTAAGCCTTTGACTACCGAGTAAATTCTTAACAAAAAATAAAATATCCTCAATCTTTGAATTTTAAACTCAGCGAATTAATTACTTTGGAGCTATTTTCTCTGGGTGAGTGTGTTTTGTCAAGGTGGCAAGGACACACACACACACATACGCCCACACATGCACATAGATATGTACAGATAAATATTTTCTATGAATATATTACTGCGCCAGTGACTAAACATGTTTATGTTTATATTTTTGACAGGTTTTGGCTGAAATTGAACATATAGTATGCAAAGTGCAATAATGAATTTGCCGCAGACTTGTGCAAATACTAAAAATAGTGCAAGTCAGTCGGCTAGAGCACACACTTGCCGCATTTACTCGCACAACTAAATCCACACAAACACATACACACACAACTATATATATATATATTTATATATATTATATATATATTTATTATGTAAAATCGCATTGGCTGCAGCTAAAGAGCTGCCCATAATGACATCCATGCCGGCTCGTGAGTGCCAGCATCTTGATGTTTTGCTGTATGTTAAAGCAATTAAAACTGCTGTCTGTCTGCAGTTTGAAGCAAAAAACATACAATCAAACGTTGTTTTTAATACCCTGTAAACGGCACAAAACTTAGCTTTAGCTTGTTTAGTAAATGTTTTTTGGACATTTTTAATACGGTTTTTTTACTTTTCCCTTAATTTGTAACTTTGATTTCAATATTAAATATTATTTAAAATTTGGACTTATTACATTTATTTTTAAAAATTTGTTCAGTTTTTAGACTACATTAAGAATTTATTCTTTCGTTTTGCTTCTTTTGCATTTAAAATTACGTTCATTTAAATTAATTTTTAAACCTTGTTTATAATGCACATTTTTAATATGAATTGTAATAAATATTAAATAATTTGTTACTGATTGAATTTTCCGTTTCCAATCCCTCAGAATTATATCCCTTATTATATTTCTTTTAGTTTTAATTTTTTAAATTTTAAAAATTATGGTATGTGGGATACATTAAATACATACATAATAAATAATAATTATAATGAGCATGAAGGAAAAATTTTGTTGATATTTTTATAAATTTATCGCTCTTTAGATTGGGGAATTCAAATAAAGGGTATAGAACGGATAGATCCCAAACAAACTCATGTGCGTTGTGTCGATGCGTTTAGAAATTTCGACAAAAGGCAGAACAATGGATGCAGAACAGACGCAGGAGCCAGAATATCTTGTTCTTGTCTCACCTACATGCTGATCATCTATGCGGAGACCTTTGTGCGCTGTCTGCGCTTTATAAAAATACATGTCGTATTGAAAGATACATACAGACATACAGTACGTACATATTCACACAATGTATTTGGCTGTGTGTCTGTGCGTGTGCATGTGCGTCTCTATATGCACGCGTATATACAGTTAGTTGTCTGAAAATTGAGCAAAAATAACAGCAACGTAAAATCATTTTGTTGGCCAACCAACTGCTTGAGTTGCTATTTATAAACCTAAAATTGTAGGTGGCTCTGATGTGTTGAAAAATGCAAAAAGCAAAAAAAAGAGCTTAAAACAAAAACAAATAAATAAAACTGCTACACTTTGGTGTCGCCGCTCTTACCCCGCACAGCTCGCAATAAAGCCAATTGGTTTATTTTTTCTATTGAAATGTTCATTTCCTTTGTTCCATAAACTCTATATATACTTCCATCTATATGCTGCCGATTGCGATGTCTTTAACAATTATATCATAAATGAAACTTATTCTTAATAATTGATTAAATCATTCCGCCGGGCTGCGAACATGGTCTGGCGCTGAGCCCAGACATTCATGTGTAAGAGCTGTTTCTGCTCCTTCTGAATCTGAATCTCGTTTATGTTGTGTGTTGTCATTTTATTTTTGTACGTATACGTAATAATTGTATTTTCTTTCTAATTGCCAACTTGTTTGCCAGTAATATTTACATTATCTACCAAAAGTCCCTTGCATTCACAATATTGGAGTTAACTTCAGAATTCTAATCCAACAATTTATATTTCGCTCCAAAATGTGTGCTTGGACTTTCCTTGGATATATTTATATAAATCATGCTTGTGGACATTTTTACTTATTATTTATAAGTAAATTTAATAATATGACAAATTTACCAGTACATAATAAACCGAAACACATATTATTCTTTCGCTTAACAATTTCGTTTTTCAGTTTAAACACACGATGAGTGATTAGTTTATTCCATCTAATTTTGAAATTAATATGTAGTACATATATAGCCAATTTTGGAAATAATTGGAAATTTACTCAAACTTGTAATTTTCGTGCTTCATTGCTTATAGATTAGGCCTCTCCGATAACAATATATTTGTTACACTTGTTCATTTTTACTGCCAATCTACTAATTTCCCAACAAAAAAAATCACTACATTTCTTAGCTAAAGAAACCGCACGAAAAACTGTGCCACATTATAAAAACAAAATTTCAAACATCTGCATTTTTCATATTCTTGTAAACCAAATGAACCTACTATTTTTATAAAACAATAAAAATATTTTTAAAATATCTGGTGATAAAACCCAGAACAAAATATGTTCTTGTTTAAAAAAATAAATAGTTTTGTTTGAAAAATGCATCTAAAATTAATATTTTAGATAACAATATAAATTGTTTTTGTAAAGCTATGTTACTCAAAATACTAATTTAAATATCAATGTTTGGAATCAACAGCTATTAAGTTTGCATACATTTTTTCTTTTCACAATAAAATAAATTAATATCTTTAATATGTAGGACGCCTACGAAAAACTGTAATAATTAGTACCCGGCCTAAAAAATTAAAAAAATAATGATTGGATTCGAATCGAAAAGCTGATTACAAACAAATTTATAATTTCGAAAAAGCAAACTGTTAGTTTATTACATAGAATTAGTTATACTAGCACATTCAAGATTAGCAAGTGATTAATGCGGGCGACAAGAAAGGAAGATTTTGTACATATGTCGAGATAAAGTTAGAAAGTGTTACACATATTTACATATATAAAAATATATATACAGGTATAGGTACAAAGTTTGGTGAGGGTTTTGTGCATATGTAGTTTAAAGATTTTGGGAAAATTGGTTGTTTGGAGTCACAAATGTGATCAATTGGATAAGTTTAATTTTGGTTATATTCGGAAAGAAGGTTGAAAGTAGGTTTTGGTGGTTTAAGTAGTTTTGGGGGGACACAAGTCAAAGGCAACCCATTAAATATGCACAAACTTACCCATTACCCTGGGTGGGCATGTTTCATGATCAGGACCTGTTACCGTTTAAATAGATACAACGCATACATATATATTGGCTTATGTAAATATGCTTAGAATAGGGCAACAATTACCGCCCGCCGTTATGTATGTATGTATATAAGTACAAAGATAATTATTGTATATATATATACTTAGTTAAGATGCCGCCGTAGTTTTGCTTATGTTAGTTACAAGTTACAAGATAATAAAGTTAATATCTACATCTAAATACATAACTAGGTAAAATAGTATTTATCGATTGCACCTAAGTTGTATGAATTTTAGTCGCAAGAGAGCTTAACTTTTTTTTGTTTAGTTTTTGCTTTAATTATATATTTTTTTTATTTGAACGCTAAAAACTGCAACTGCTTTGAAGTATATTTTTGTCAAAATATTCCACCGATAGGTATAAATAATAATCATAGGTAAAGATAAAGATAGAAAGAGAGAGAGAAATATGTTTGCATTAAGGAATGATTTGTACTCACAGAATAAGACGGCAACAAAATCAGTATCCTCGATAATCTTGAGCAATATCTTTGCGTTGACCTCCTCGATGCGATCGGGCAGATCCATGGCCTCGAGCGAGGTTAGAAAATCGAGCACGCCCTCCTCATCCATAAGATCACCATCATAGATGATGGGCTCCTTTTCCCTAAGGATCGGTATTTGTGAATGCCACTTTCGAACTTTTTCTTCGTTAATCTTTTTATGTTTTACCTGAAGTAAGTGAGCGCTGGGAAGTTCTTGATGCCATATTGTTTGGCCAGTCGTTTATCGTTAATTTTAACAAAATCCACACCAAATGAATCGGTGTCATCGTCGATTTTTTCGAGTTCCGCTAAAACCTTATCACAGGTTACACAGCTACGCGCATCTGTAAGCAATTCAACAATTGGTCACGTTATAAAATTATATTTTTTGCAATATTTTTTTTTTTTGTCAGCGATTGAGATTCTCGGAAAAGTGCATAGAGATACCAACATAAATTGACGGCTAGCAACTGTCGCGTGTGACGCCAAATGCCGCGGCGATTATTCATAGCGATACAGGATGCCTCATCGGTAACGCATACTTGCCCCTCATCCCCATTATTCCCGCACCCCACTCCCCCTTTTATCACCTACAATACACACTAAAGAGCAAGAACCGCTGATGGCATTCTGGGGCCCAGAGCCCAGGCTAGTGAATGAAATGACAGCAGCAACAGAAATTTGCATGGCTTTCATTATTATTGTAAATGGTTAACAGGGTGTATATATACATAAGAGGTGTATATATGGTATATATGTGTGTATATGGTCAGCTATTAATGTGGGCACAACTGCCAACAGCACTTTTGTAAATTAATTCATAAAATTTATGCGGCCACTATTAGGGAAATGAATTGTACCACAAAAAGCCGTGGCTAATGTGTTGGCGGCGTCGGATTTGGGTGGTTGCATGCCCCTATATTATACAATTGCATCTATACAAAAGTAAATTTGTTCGGGTTTTATTTTGGCACCGATTTGCGCCAGTTAAAATAGGTTTGCACTTATTTCATTAGTTGTATATAAATATATTTATAAATATATATTTCGAGTGTATATATAATAATACCCAGAGTCCATTGAAAAAGTTTAACAACGGTTTAAATAAGTTATGCAAAAGTGTATAGAGGGCAGAAGAAAGCATCTCCGAGCCTATAAGTTATAGAGTCATATATATGTATGTATATTGCCTTATCAGAGCTAAATTATCAAGTTTATTATACTTTTTATATCGATTACTTTCTGATATGCGAGAATACTTATAAAAAGAGTTCGCCGATTACATAAGGGCACAATTTTTAAAATACAACTTTTTTACACAGTAAGAATATTCCTTAACAGTACATTGATAAACTTAAAAGATATAAGAATGATTGATTTTATCGGTATTTTTTAAACTTCGACTTAAGTTCTTCCAATATCAAAAACCATTATTTACCGATAGCAACAAAATCCAATTCAAGAAATAGCTTTACAGTTTATACCTTTAATCAACAATACTAAGTACAGCTTTCCGGAGATAATAAAAATGTACAAGAAATGAATTCTTATATTACTTTTATTTAAAATTACACACAAGCATTGTCTTTATTTATTTTTACATTGCTAGTTTGAATCTTCGGTTTTGGGTATCTGCTGGTCGAGCTTACTCGACATTAGCATTCTAACTTGTTGAACTGCGATTGTATAGTGAAAACAAGTATTTGGATTTGATTTTATAGTTTCTTATGGGCATCAAATCAAAAAGGAACAGATGTTGCATCCATATTACGTATACGCATTATGTGATTTGGTTTGAATTGATTTCAATTGTATTTGCCTCCGGTATACAGACATGTATGTTTTCCGCTAGCAATATACTGCAATAACATCAATTTACTTGAACTAATAAACAAACGTTTGTTCTGGTAAATTACAAGCAAAATTCAATTAGGTACCATTTGCGTAGTCTTTTCTCCGGCTCATTTATAGTATTTTTAATTTCTTTTGAGATTTTCGTGTGCATAAATAAGTTCAGTGTCAACAAGAATAGATTTTGGAAAATTGTGAAATGTCAATGCTATAGCGAATTTTATTATTTTCATGCATTAACAAATAGATTTAATAAACTTGGAATGGTTTCAAGTAGATTTTTAATTCATTCAATTTACGGCATTGAAGTAATATTTATATTTTTCCTTGAAAAGTAACCATATACAAGATCTGAAGGTGATTAACATAGCTATTTTTAATCTGATAAATTATTATCACGCAGTGCTTTGTTTATGCGAGTTTTTTATACAATTTCTATATTTTATAAACTCATTTATTTATTTAACATTTTTAATGGCAGCCCATAAAGAAATTAATACTTTGGTACATAAGGAGAGTACATTTGAGAATATCTTTTTCTTGAGGAAAGTTTAGCCCTAATTTTAGATAGCTAATTACAATAATTAATGCGGGCGCCTATTTACTGGCCAATTTTTCAATCTTTTTTTCAGAATCCAAAGCCACAAAAGCTACTCTGACGACACACATCAGAGATAGATACATATTGCAGATAGTACTAAAATAAGAAGAACTAAAACCACGGCAATTTCTCACAGCCAAAGCGATTGCTGCTCATAAACAGAAACGCAAAGAGACAAACGGGGGGAAAATAGAAACAAACAGCGAAAAAAAACGAACAGAGACTACTACCAACAAAAAAATAAAAAAAAAAAACGGAAAAAACCAAACCGAATGAAAATCTCAAGATATTTCGTACAACGAAATTTTTCACATATTTTCACTTGTATGCGAATTTTTAGAATTTTCACTAGAGAAAATTTATATAATATGGCTTCTGTTACTATTTCGAGTCGCGCGGCCATCGTGCGTTGTGAAGCAGATTAAATCGAATTGTTATCGCTGTGCCCGGATCTCGCATATCTCACCCATTACTAGACACACAATATATAAATATATACATATATATATATCTGTATATGTGTGTTTGTGTGTGTGGGAGTGTGCGTGTACTTACACCAGAAAACGGCAACATAATCCTTGTCGGCCAATAGCTTCTCTAACTGCTTGGCATTGACCTCCTCGATGACGGCCTCCGGCTCAAGTGGTGGCGGCGGCGGCGCTGCAGCTGCTGGCTGCGATCCTTTCTTGTTAGCGCAATTCACATATCCGGGAAAACTCAGTGCCAGTAACGTACACACGAGCAATGTCAGAGTTTTTAGTCGCGTGAATGTCATCTTTCGATTTCCTTCAATACGTTCTATTCAATTCAAATTTTTGACTTAGCCGTTGCGATTTTTTTATTTTCCTTTTTTTTAAACTCTGAACCCCAACATGCGTGCGTGTGTGTGTGGATTTATCTATTTATTTTTTAGTTAGTTGAAAATTCGTCGATTAGTTGCGTTGTCGTTATTAAAAAATATATATTTTTTAAATTATGGCACTATTTTTAGTTGAAAATCTTATTTCTTTGGCGTACACTAATACATATTCTTTGTGCGCATATTGTATATACAGGCAAAAATATATATAGGGTATATGTGAGAAAATTCGATTATAAATATATAAAAATATATATATATAAAAATATATTTATATATATGTATATATATATATTTCTATTAATTGAATATTTTCCGCGGACTGTACTCTTTTAGTTTTTTAATTTTGTTCCACTCCGTGCAGAGGTCCGCTCGCAACTGAAAGTCTTTTGGTGAACATTCTGTGCCATTGAAGAGACCCAGACGCGAGCTTTAGGGATCTTATATTTCGGGCATTTTAGCTTTTTGGCATTAGCTTTCTAAATGAGCAATAGAGCGAGAAACGACCCGCTGCAAGATCGTACAAAGCGTATGGTGAAATTTCTTGGGCAACTAGCGAGAGACTTTTGCATTGTATACTTTGCGATGCAATTCTTTGTTTATGCATCTTCACACCTACGTATATATAAACATGCACACATATATTTGTATATAATATATATATATATAGAGACGCTCGGTGGTCTTACGAAACTTCCTGTAAAAACAAAACGCGCAAACTACGCGATGAACATACGTATTTATGTGTGAATGTATGTACCGCAGTCGGTATATACAGCGATGAAGAAAGTGTAAGGAGGAATTGCAAAATGCGTAAGTGTTTCCAAGACACAACAGCTGCGAGCACATTGCGGCAGTGAAGCAAAACAAAATCAAAACATGTGTGATTAATATGTACAAACTGCGAGATCTATTTATTCACCACCATATACAAAATATTGAGATGCGAAAGCCATAATGAATTTATTAATTCATTTTCATTTAAGTAATACAGCCATAATTACTTATATGGGCGAAATAAAAAAACGAAGAAATAGCAATAGTAAAATGTTCATGCAATTATGCATGCATATCTTTAACGTTAGTTATTAAGAAGTAGTTGTATTTCTGATAGAGAAGTTCAAGTAAATCTAATTTGAAATCGACAGTATTGATAATATCGTAACGATATTAATATCGATATATTCCAATGGGAAGTAACAGTCGATAGTTTTCAAGTGTGCCCGCTTACTCATCGTAGTTTTCTGTGATATATTTTGTGGCTTCTAATGTTTGGTCGCACTGCATACATATATCCAAGTTTCGTAGGTGGAAGAAGTTGTCGTTTCGTGCTGTGTTCCAATCGAATTGATTTGATTTCGGCCATAAATGCAAGTGCAACAAGACCAGCAAATACAACCAATGTTGGTATGCGTAGTGCATGCTAAATTCACAGTTTAAACACACGCAAGTGTTGTCAACAGTGCCTAAGATAACGCGCGCCCATTTGGAGGTGTATAAAAATAGATAAGCATTTGTATTTACAGGTAAAGTGCAAATCGATGAATGTAAAGTGCATTAATTCTGCGCCAAATATAATGTATATTAAATTAAATAGTGTTGCAATGTACGTTGTAGGCAGGAACGGCTCACCTTGAACTCAACAGCATTGCAGAGGCGCCCCAACGACAGATAGACCTACAACCCTAAATACCAAAGACAGAATTTGTGTTTTTCTTGCAGTTTTATATTTAAAAAAAAAACACGCATAAACAAAAAAAGAAAAACATAAACACATTGCAAAGTTTACATTGATAATCGTAGCTCTTTAGCAACAGAAAGCTTTTTATCGCGTTTCAATGTGAAGGTGAAAGTTATCAGCTGATTTGCAATTCCTCCTTTGTTGTTGTTTTTTTCTATTATTATTTATAAATATTATTAATTTAGCCACTGAATCTTTTGTTAATGATTCACATATTAAGGAGCGTAACTATGGTAAACTTAGTTGAAACCTATTCTCATAGGCTTATGCAACATGAGAACATGAGTGGAAATCTTAAATTTTTATAATGCTTATTTTTTTTTAAATTTAAATTGAAAGGGTAGCGAAATTTCGATCGGGTTTCCGTATAGAACTTGTGTGGGTTTCCCAAATTGATTTTTTTGCTTGTTGGTGTATTACGTTTCAATAAAACCACTTACCAGTATTCTAATGCTTCCGCGATATCATTTACTTCTTGGTAATTAAAGCCTAAGTCTTAACCCGGCTTGTTTAGCCAGAAACCAGTTTCATTTAAAAAAAACCGTTCAATTTCAATTGAAAAAATATGTTTTTTTAAGTCAAAAGTGAACGATATCAACTGGCATTGTTCATGTTGGATTCGTTTTAATCGTAGCAGCTTTTCTGTAATGTGTGTCTACTTTGACAAAGAGTTAAATAAAATATAATTTGCTTTCATTGCATCTCCAGCAGGGCGCGTGACAATATAGCGGATTTTATGTCATTATTACTATGAAATTGGATGAAATTGTCGCATGGTAAGCAAATATGGACTTTTTATTTGTTTAAGCAAAAAATACATTTACTTGCTTAACTTTGGAATAGGTACCAGAAACGCATTGGCACCTGTGATAAACAAGAATGGGAGAAAACCGTCGAGCAGCGCATTTTAGATGGCTTCAATAGCGTCAATCTGAAGAACACCAAACTAAAAACGGAGCTTATCGATGTGGATCTAGTGCGAGGTGCGTTAACCACAATACAAGCAAGATTTAACTCTACTTTAATAGTATTTCTTTACACAGGTTCCACATTTCCCAAAGCGAAACCGAAACAAACCCTTCTGACTGTCATCCGTTTGGCGATCTTGCGTTACCTGCTGCTGCCACTTTACACACAATGGTGGGTCAAGCAGACGACGCCCAATGCCTTCGGCTTTATACTGTGCCTATATATCACCCAACTGATAAACTGGGCCATATACATCCTACACAGCAATCGAATTGCGCCCCTCGTCTACGAGCGTGCAGGGAATGCAACGATTCTGGAAGATGTTGCTGCCTCTGTTGCTGACAACAAGCAGCAGCAGTCGCAACATCCGCAGCAGCAGCATTCGACAGAAGAGACTGCTGATATGCTTAGTGCTCTGCTAATACCATTTGCGCTTAGTTTACTGATAAGTTTAATACACTCGCAAATTGTCGCAACAAATACATCTGGTTCGGGTGCCAGCAATAAAAACAAATTGCGTCGCATTTCCATGTCCACATTTGGCGAGAAGAGCAACGCGCCAAGGGAACATCGTTTGCGGCGTCGCAAGAAGTTTGTGCGGCAAGTTTTTTATCAGCTTAATTTATATAGTTAACTATTCTAACTATTCTATTTCTATTCGTAGCTTGCGTCAATCTGATGCGGACACATCACAGCCCAGTAGCAATCACTCATTAAGTACGCGGCGTGCCAAATTGACGCCTCTTGTCGCTGAAGCAACAGCAGCTGGCGCCGAGCTAAACCAATGCAACTGTGTCCCAATTGCCAGCGAGGAAGGCGGCCCCAGCACAACTGCCATAGCCATAGTACATAATCATCATCATCTTCAGCAACAAGCAGCCGCGGCGGATAGCACGACAACACTAACTGAACCGCTGTACGATCTCAAGCCTCAGGATAGTCCACAAAAGAAGCGCAATGTCAATTGGCACACACCCATCCAGTTCTATGCCATTTTTGAGGAGAATGAGCTGCCCTCGTCCAGCGTAGAAGCCGGCAATTTGGAGGGCAGTTGTCGAACGCGTCGCTGCATTGGCGATGACGATGGCTTCGAGAGTCTGAACAACAAGAGCTCTAGCGGCGAGGACAACAATCACTCGCCGAACAATGCTGCCATTGCCAATGCCAATGCCAGCAGCAGCAATAACAGCACACCCAACATTGTCACACCGGCCAGTCACCTACGTTTGCGTCTCAATGCGAACAACAGCAGCTGCTGCACCAGCAGCCCTAGCACCACCACCATAACCAACAGCACTACCAATACTAAGAGTGACGGCGGCGGCAATGCGCCAACCACCAGCGCAGATAAACTCGCCAGAGATTCTACCAGCAGCTGTGCCGAGTCCGACGAATGCGACGATGCGGACGTGATATCGAGTCCAGCCTCCGCTGGCACCCAGGAGTGCAACACATCTGCCACCGATTGGCTTGGCGTCACCACCAACAGTGACGACTGCAGCTACACCTCTGAACTGGATGCGTCCGATGACGGCTACAAGCATAAGGCATGCAGCGACGAGGAGATGCCAGACCTGGACATCACACCCACAACCATACTCAATCCGCACAGTAGCCTGGATCGCAGTAAGTGAATAACCATGAGGAATGGGAACTTTCAATAATAGATTAAACTATTTCACCGTTAGTAAGCTGCACCATTTGGGATCAGCGCGATGCGAAAAAGGCGCAGATGTCTGTGCTGGAGATCGCCTCGTGCATTATTGAGCGTGTGGATTCGCTGGGGGTCACCAACGATTACATTTACATAGGCGTCTTCTTCTCCTTTCTGTTGACGATGATACCAACCTTCTGTCGGCTGTGCGAGGTAAGCATTTTTGGAATGCATCAATTAGCAATTAAATCAAATACTTGTTTACAGATCACCATTGATGCGGACAAGGCCAGCGAGATCAGCTATTTTTATATGCCACAGCTCCTGTGGGAGAAGTCGTCGTCCTCGCTTTTTACACTCCTCGGCTTCGCCTTCGGCAATTCGCAGTGGGAACGCACCGTGCTGGCTTTGGGCTTTGCTCAACGTCTTTGCCTGACGCTCATCCTCTTCATTATATTTGCTGTTGCGGAGCGCACCTTCAAGCAACGGTAAACTTAACTTTCCCTCTTGCGTAATTTTTACCATCGATGCCATCGATTGATGAAAATATGAATACCCCTTTTAGGTTCCTATTCAAATGAATCAACCAATTTTATTTTAGATAACTAATGTTATTGCTTATGCTCATTGGAAATATTGAAAAATTATAATCACAAAGATATATTTTTAAAATGAACTGCATACATAAGCTGATCGTTTCGTTAAGTTTCTAAGATTAGAGTAATATTTATGATATTTGTAAAATTAATGTTCAATTAATTTTCTCGTTTTAGTTTTCTGTATGCCAAACTGTTTTCGCATCTGACTTCATCGCGCCGAGCACGCAAATCTAATCTGCCCCATTTCCGGCTCAACAAGGTGCGCAACATCAAAACCTGGCTGAGTGTGCGCTCCTATTTGAAGGTAATTATTTATTTTTTTGAATGACTGTAATTTTTAATTTAATATGTGTTTTAATTATTTTAGAAACGCGGTCCGCAGCGATCGGTGGATATAATTGTGTCTGCGGCATTTATAGTCACCTTGCTGCTGCTGGCCTTTCTCAGCGTTGAGTGGCTCAAGGATTCGGTTAATCTGCACACACATCTAACGCTGGAGGCGCTCATCTGGTCAATTACGATTGGCATCTATTTGCTGCGCTTCATGACGCTGGGCCAGAAAATCCAGCATAAATATCGCAGTGTCTCGGTACTGATAACCGAGCAAATCAATTTGTATTTGCAAATTGAACAAAAACCTAAAAAGAAGGAGGAACTAATGGTCTCAAATAGCGTACTAAAGTTGGCAGCCGATCTGCTAAAGGAGCTCGAAACGCCATTCAAGATCTCTGGTCTCAGTGCCAATCCGTATCTGTTCACAACCATCAAGGTGGTAATCCTATCGGCACTGTCGGGTGTGCTGAGCGAGGTGCTCGGCTTTAAGTTAAAACTACACAAGATTAAGATTAAGTAAGCCAAAAACAATACAAATGGACGCAACACAAAATTGATTTCAGATCATAATATCACATTTTTGTAGTTTAAAGTATCTGTTTTGATTATTGTATTAAAGAAAAATCTACATTTACCTACTACAACTAGCCTGAATAAACTTATATGTTTAACGGAAATTGAATAGCTAAATAAAATAAGTAAGCCAATGTTTATGTTTGTCATGTGATTGTCTAATAACAGTGTTGAATACCAAAATCATCACTAATATTTAAATACCTAATCAAATATTTGTTTTATATATCTGTACGTATCTGATAGAAATTAGAGCGTCGTGCACAATCAAGTTTTGAAATGTTCACAGAACCGTCTAGCATAGCAAACTCTATCTATAAGCCTAAATCGTATAATCCTACGTCGTTTCCCTAGTTGTAGAAAGAACCAATTGCGTTATCAACACACAACTTCAATTCAAACAGCTAATAAATTTACCAAAGTCTAAAAACAAAAAATATACATTTTATTTACTCTTTATTCTGTTGGTAATTTATTTATTCTGCATTAGTAAATCTTTGGGTAATAAACAAATTATTCGAGCAGATAATTTTCGAATTTAATAACTGCACTTTTTCGGTGATTTTCATCAGTGCTCGAAAATTGGTGTTAAGAAAACGAGCAATAGATGGCGCTTTGTGTGGTACTATTTTAAAATGCTCGCTCTCAATTGGTTGGACTTTCCAACAAATCTCGTTAGATGGCGCTACGCCACTGACAGCTGATCGCGCATTCAGTGTGACCAGCGCATGCACACCTGACGTAACAGAGCTGTGATCTTGACCCCAACATATCCATTAAGTTACTGCATTTATCCGCTCCGCCAGCATGCTGAAGCTCCAACTGACCCAACTTCTGCGGCATTCCATGGCCAGACAGTTGAGGCGCAGCCAAATGCGCCTCATACACGTGGGCGATGCGAATGTGCTGAGCAGCGAAATTGATAAGCAATCAGCGGAATATAAGGTAGGTACATACATATAACTTCAAATGTGTAAATAATTACTTTGAGCAACATTTACAGGACAATGCCAAGGAAATGCATAAGCTGGTCACACAATTGCGCAGTGTGACCAGCCAAGTGCTGACAGGAGGCGGCGCCAAGACCAACGAACGACACACGGCGCGTGGCAAGTTGTTAGCGCGGGAACGGATCAATCTGCTGCTGGACAAGGGTTCGCCTTTCCTCGAGCTGAGCACTCTGGCCGGCTACGAGCTCTATGGCGAAGAGGTGATCAACTCGGGTGGTATTGTCACCGGCGTGGGAAAAGTCTGCGGGTTGGCCAAAAATCCTTTTAAATGGAATAAATATTAAATATTAATTTTTTATATTTGAGCAGCACGGAGTGCGTTGTGGTGGCCAATGATGCTACGGTTAAGGGTGGCAGCTACTACCCCATCACGGTCAAGAAGCATCTGCGTGCCCAGGAAATTGCGCAGGAGAACCGGCTGCCCTGCGTTTATCTGGTAGATTCGGGCGGGGCAAATTTGCCACGCCAAGCGGAGGTGTTTCCGGACAAGCTGCACTTTGGCCGCATATTCTACAACCAGGCGAACATGTCGGCGCAGGGTATACCACAGATTGCAGTCGTCATGGGCAGCTGTACCGCTGGAGGCGCCTATGTGCCCGCCATGGCAGACGAGAGCATCATTGTGAGAAGACAGGGTACTATCTTTCTGGCCGGACCACCGCTAGTGAAGGCGGCGACGGGCGAAGAAGTCTCCGCCGAGGATTTGGGTGGTGCCGATTTGCATTGCAAGACATCAGGCGTAACGGATCATTATGCGGTGGATGATGAGCACGCCTTGTATTTGGCCAGGCAGATTGTCAGCAATCTGAATACGCCGGCAACAAACGCGTACAACGACCAGCTGCTCCACTCCATAGCGACGACGCCTCTGGCCCCGACTGCTGCTGCTGCTGTGGAGGAGCCACTCTACGATCCCCGAGAGCTTTATGGGATTGTTGGCCCAAATCTGACGAAGAGCTTCGATGTGCGCGATGTGATTGCTCGGATTGTGGATGGTAGTCGCTTCACGGAATTCAAGAAACTTTACGGCGAAACGCTAGTCTGTGGCTTTGCCAAGCTGTATGGCCGCACCGTTGGAATTGTGGGAAACAACGGAGTCCTCTTCTCGGAGAGCGCCCTCAAGGGAGCCCATTTCATTCAGCTGTGTGCGCAGCGTAAAATTCCCTTGGTCTTTCTGCAGAACATAACGGGTGCGTTGATTGACCGATTGAATGACTCGTCATTAATTGTATTCCCTCCTCAGGATTTATGGTTGGTCGCGATGCGGAGGCGCATGGCATTGCCAAAAATGGCGCCAAGATGGTCACAGCGGTTGCCTGTGCAAATGTGCCCAAGTTGACGGTGATCATTGGTGGCTCGTATGGCGCCGGAAATTATGGCATGTGTGGACGCGCCTATTCACCCCGATTCCTCTACATGTGGCCCAATTCCCGCATCTCTGTCATGGGCGGTGTTCAGGCGGCGAATGTTTTGGCACAGATTACCGAGGATCAGCGAAAGCGTGCTGGCAAAGAATTTAGCGAGGAGGAGGCTCTGAAAATTAAACAGCCCATTGTGGAAATGTTTGAGAGGGAGGGTTCGCCCTATTACAGCACGGCTCGCTTGTGGGACGATGGCATCATTGATCCGGCGAATACCCGCCAGGTGCTTGGCCTCAGCTTAAAGGCGGCTCTCAATAATGCTGGCCATGACACCAAGTTTGGTGTGTTCCGCATGTAGCATTTAATGCTCAAACTGTTGAAACTGTTGCATTTATTAGTGTTAAGTCTCAATGTCATTTTTTTGCGGGCTTAGCCCGTTAAGCATTTAAATTTTTAATAAAAATCGATTACAGAAAATGTTAAAATCATCGACCTATTGTTATCGCTGGCGTTAACATAGCTGGACGATGCTGGCAGTGTTTCAATCGCTGTCAACACTGCAGCAAAATTGATTGGCCAACACTAGAGAGCAGTCGACAACACTACGTGAAAACGGTTCGTCATAGAATTTTGGATTCTTTTGTCGTTAATTACTTTGAATTATTATAAGGTACGGCTTAATTTAAATCAACAATTATCCAAAACACACTTAATTAGGTGAGTGTGATCTAAGCTTCAAAACAACAACCAACAGCAGAAAAGTCTGTTACCAAGTGTCTATATATGTGTGTGTTGGTGAATGTTGCGGCTGCGGCGTTTTTTTGCTTCTCCATCTTTTAAGTGTGTGCATGGCAAAATCTAGAAGAGGCGGCGTCGGCAGAAAAGAAAGTTCAACGGCAACAAAAAAAATGCGAGAGTTTCTCGTGTATATGTGGCGATTTTAAAATAGCCTTGCCGAAAACTTCAAGTGCACAACACTTAAGCGCAAAACAGCAGAAAATATCTTCTGTACATGCTATGCATATGTATGCATGTGTGTGTGTGTTGTAGGCATTTAAATGTCGCCCAGTGTTGCAGGCGCGTCTGTCTCCTTTCTGTGTGTGTGTATGTATGTGTATGTGGCTTCTGCGCCTGCTGCACGCTTGCAACAGGAACAGTCATAAAAATTCCACACCAAATCGTCAAGAGGCCTTTGCGGCTAATCTGCTGGTGCTGCCCGATGCTGTCGATGCCGTTACACACATTGCTACCTGCCACAAAAATGCATTTTGCGACTGGCGTTGCCATTTGAATATGTGCATTTCCTGTGCCGCTCTCAGGTGTTATTTGCACTGTTGTTGTTGTCAATATAAATTTAGTAGCATGACGTCATTGTTAGTGTGTCAACTTTTGTTATGTGTGTGTGCCTTTTATCTGGCAACCCCCGCACATTGCTATCCATGTATGCGCATGAGTGTGTATGTTTTACCGATTCAAGCTTGTTTTCTTTTAGTTACTAATTTGATTGGCTTCTTAAAATTGCTGAGCTAGCGGACGCCAACGCTGACGTCCACTTAACGCTCACCGGCATTTTCACACATTTACAAACTAATTTGTGTGTGTGTGTAATCAATGACAAATACTTTCCAAGTATCGATGTCGATATTTATATCTTACCGCAAATGTCAAATTCATATTGAAACGTAAGTTTTTTTTGTGATAAGTTGTGGTTACTTAATTGGTTGGCAACGATTTGCCATTTGCCACAACTTCCGCTGCAATTACACAAAGGCACCCCCGCCACTAACAAACACACACAAAAAGTAATAAGCATCATCAGGCTTCGTCACAACAAACAAAACAAATCCCTCATAATGAGTTTTTTTTCCAACTTGTTGTGTATTTGGGGCAGTTTTGCCTGCACTTCAATCAATAAGCAACAACATTTGCAACAATACGGGCACAGTCAAGTTCCGGCTATTGCCCCAACTTTAGTTTTTATCGCAGCGCGCCCTTTCTATACTCTGTTCCCAGCAATTAAATGGGAGTATTCTTTTTTATTTTGTGTTCTCTGTTTGCGTAACGCCAATTGTTTTCAATTTGCAAATAAATCTTAAAGAATAAAATATCGTTTAGCTTCATGCTGCCTTGGCTATTTTTGCAGCTTTTTTACACTGATAGTAGAGTATTTAACGCGTGAGAGTCGAACTGCAATGATTATTCTATTTTTTTTTTGGGTTCAATGCACTTGCCCCACAACGTGGCAAAAGTTTATACACACACACACAAACATTTAATACTTGGCCTGATATTTATAGGCACATTTCGGCTGCCGGCTAATTCAGTATTCTTCGTTTGTGTGGTGTGTGTATGTGTTAATGCCCACGTTGTGGCATTGGTTCTGTTTTTTTTTTTATTTGATTCAATCTGCTCTTGATAATGCCAAATGACTGAAACGCTGATACGGCTGCAGCGGCCGACAATAGAGTTGTCTCGATTCGTTCGCAATTAGTTCGCTTAAACATTGAACTACTCACCTAACTAAATGAACGAACTTGGTTCAATTAGTTCGTTTGCCTGATCCAATAATTTAAATCAAATTTTCTTTGAGCCAGATTTTTGTTTCATCTATTTTTTATTTTTTTTACGTTTGTGCACTAATCTTGCAGTAGACTGAAATGCAAATAATTATGGTTAAAATATGTGTGTTTTTTTTTTAAATGTCATTTAACAAATGATAACAAAACCAAACAAAACGAACGAAATAAATAATAAAGTCCTGAACAACTGAACTGCTTCTTTGGCATGAACGATAAAGCACAACTCTGGCCGACAATGCAGTGACTAATAAGCGTTGCCGCTGTCGCTGCCTCTGTTGACTGTTGGCTGCTGGCTTCCGACTGTCTCAAGAACCGTCGACATCGGCAGCAGCGAAGCGTTGACAAACCAAATCCGCCCAACAGCAGCCACAGCAGCAGTCGCAGTCGAAGCAGTCGCAGTCGCTGCAGCCCACCACAGTCCAAGTTCATTGTTCGTTAGCTCCAGTCTCGCACGGATTGCGCTGCCATCGCCGCCATACAAAATACATAATATATATTTGCTTGTGCGTGTTTTTCTTGTTGTTTCTTTAGTTGCATTTGCGCTGCTTGTTGCTTGTGTGCGTTTTCCACTCTAATTTCAAATTTGCCTGATTGTGTCTTGGCTGGCAGCGTGTGGAGCCTTTGCATGTCGTTTCTGAACTAAATAGGAAAAAAGTACGACTCAACTATACATTATAATATCACGTTGCTATTTAGAATCATGTGTGTTTGTGCTAAGAAAAGGTGTGGCCACAGATTAGATTCTAATAATTACTATTAAAAAAAGAGCAGCTTTCTGAAGAAAAGTAAACCAATTAACGCATTAAAAAACAAGAGACTTTAAAATAAAAAAAACAACGCGTGCAACTTTGTTGATTATCTCTATCATCTCAAACATGTTGCTATTTGAATGTTGATATTTTTTGCCTGACCGGGTACAGTGACCTGGTCTGTGTTATGAAAAAAAATAATAATGCTAAAAGTTATCATTGTTCCATATAATGTAATTATCAATCCTCATTGAAATACATCCTTTTTACACATTTTGTAATTTCTTTATTCTTTTCAAAATGGGAAAATTTGTATTTAAAAAATGGTTTGATATAAATCATAATATGGTTTGGCCAAATAGGGTATCTCGTAGTCAAGTACTTTTATTTTGTTCTGTGATTGTTATCGCTGCTGATTGTTTATTGAGTACGTTTAAGCTTAAGAATAGTAGGAGTAAATATTTATGCTAATTTACCATAATCAAGTTGCCCAACTGAGCTGATGTGTGAGTGGGTTTTGAAGTAGGCCTTGATCTATGCTTGCTGTTAGGTATTCAAAAGTTTTGTTTGTATAAAGCTGTCGAAAATTTGAAGAAAAAAAATAGAAAATTTAATAAAAAAAAGGAATTTTTTTTAAATTAAATAAAAACTGGAAATTTGGGGAATATCCAGCACCATAGGTAAAGCGCTGTTTATTCAATTAACTACTAATTGGTGATCGGTGAGTAATTTCTTATCGAATTAGTCCAATTGGCATTTTTTTTGGAATGACAATTAGTAAAAAAAACATTTGGCAAAACCACAACTAAATCAATTAAAAGGAAAAGCAGCGGTAAACTTTCATGTACGAACAGAGATATGTACTTATAGCAAGCAATCGTGCCAACATGCCACATGCCACCGCAGATGTTGCATTAGATTGTGATTATCGTGATCTTGATATTGAGGCACGCACATCTGCGACGCTTCAATGCACACACCAAAATTAAAGCAACAAAAATCAAGCGAATAAAAAATTGAAATAATTATAAGCTGAGCTGTAATTACCAGTATTACACACACAAACACACACACACTCCTCCTTTTATGTATGACACAGTTAACTTATGAAATACAATATGTATATTATTTTAATTTGGCAGCAACGTTTACAACAACAAGAGATTCACAGAGATATGGCTGTTAACGTCTACTCCACAAATGTGACGTCCGAGAATCTGTCTCGTCATGACATGCTGGCCTGGGTAAACGATTGCCTCCAATCGCAGTTCTCTAAAATTGAGGAACTGTGCACGGGTGAGTCTGTAGATGGGAATCGAATCACCGATCACCTATTCAATATATATTTATATGTCGTGTCTATTTTTAGGTGCCGCTTACTGTCAGTTCATGGACATGTTGTTCCCAAATTCAGTGCCCGTCAAGCGTGTCAAATTCCGTACAAATCTGGAACATGAGTACATACAGAACTTTAAGATCTTGCAGGCGGGCTTCAAAAAAATGTCCGTCGATAAGGTAAATTGTAACTCTATCTACCTTCTCCACACATATATGCATTGTATATTTTCCAGTCTTATATACATATATATTAGATTTTTAAATTATGTTGTTTTCTAACACCAAGGTTTGCACACTTACAAAGTTAATTATATTATTGAGATTGCCCTGTGTGTGTTGCGCTGAGCACATTTATTATAATAATCATTGTTTTTGGTAAATCTAATATTAATCAGATTATTTGCAGCTAAAGTTTTAGAATATTCATATTTCAGAATACAAATTTAGTACAAAAAACTTCTTTCTTTTGATATATATGTAATGCAAATGTTAAGATTTTTTAATATTAGTTAAAATATTTATGATTTGATAATTATGGAAGTGTGATCATAGTACTGATTATATATATTATATATAAAATCAGTGGCAAATATTGATCACATCTTCATAAATATCATGTGTAATAATTAAGTAAGTTTCTTTTAGTTCTGTTCGTTTTTTTAACATAAGTTTAAACTACATTCCAAAATGTAACTCTTTTTGGGGCTGGGTGGAGCCAATTGTTGAAATTCCATTAAGAGTTTAACTTTTATATGTGTGTGACTAACTGACATTTCCGTTACAAACCAACGAAAAACATCAACAACAACAACAACAACTGCTGGGAAAAACTACAACATCTACAGATAATACCCGTTGATAAACTTATTAAGGGACGATTCCAAGACAATTTCGAGTTTCTGCAATGGTTCAAGAAGTTTTTCGATGCCAATTATGATGGACGTGAATACGATCCACTGACCCAGCGGGGCGGCATCAAGCTGGGTAACGGATCCGGCAGCCACACCGGCAGCGGTGTGGGAAGCACCAACAATGATCTGCATCTAATGCACCGTCGCCCGCAACAGCAGCAGCATCCACATCCAGTTCAGCATCAGCATGTGATCAATAATAGCCGCATGTCAGCATTACGCATCCAACCGGGTATGGGCTCGCTCGATAAGAGAGATTGGTGTTGATGATATAATTATGATAGCAGAAGCTGGTTACGGTGATGGGTCGTCGCTGTATAAGCCACTGTCTCGTCTACTTTATATTTTACAATATTTGTGTTGTGCGTGTGGGCAACAAAAAAAAACATAAAAACGAACGTGAAGCACGCGAAAATAAAAAAAATAGAAAAATCCATTTTAAACCACCCAAAAAAAAACCTCCAAAAATGGCAGTGGCAACATTTGTGATTGTTGTGCACCCACCAAAAAGCATACGCATCGCAGCACCCAACGCACACAACTCAGCACACATATACACTAAACACACACACACACAGTTGTCTCTTTTTTTTTGAGTGTGCACATTTCTCATCTATAATTTTTAATATTAATTTAATTTAACTGCTAATTATGTTTCTACTTAATTGTCTTGGTTGTTTGAGTTTTTATTTTTTCTCACTTCATTCAACAAAACACTGCATATTATTCTCTCTTTCTCTCTCTCACACATTTTACTTTTAGATAATACCCATTGACAAATTGATAAAGGGTCGCTTCCAAGATAATTTCGAGTTTTTGCAATGGTTCAAAAAATTCTTCGACGCCAACTACGATGGCAGAGATTATGATGCCAGCGGTGTGCGCGAAGGTGCGCCGATGGGCTTTGGTTCCGGTGCTGTTAAATCTCTGCCTGGCACAAGCAGCGGCGGCAGCGTTGCCAGCTCCAATAGGCGTGTGCCAATGGTGGCACAATCACGAACAGCGGCAGCCACAACGACAGTCACAAAGCCCAGTACGTTCTCTTGGTTTGGTTTAGTTTTGGTTTTGCTTTTGCTTTAGTTTTTGTTCGTCTTAGTTTACAGCCCACACAAATCCACCCATCAAAAAAACAAAAAAAATAACTAAATCATCAGATACATTTTTGTACAAACATCAACATCAAAACATACACATTATTGTACATTTGGTGGCACGTTTAAATTAGCTCATAAGCGTATTTATTTAGTTCTATAATTTAACAAAACTGAATGCACCAAAACTGCAAAATGACAAAACACAACAAAAAGCGCCACTTGAATTCTGGCCATTTGACGCGAGTGCTTCACGTTTGTTAAATCTACTATAATTTGCAGGTACTTTTATATTAAAATTAACGTTATTTACTTATACAATCCAAGCAGTCTCTAAAGTGCCGCCACGCACAAATAATGCGACACCGCCGCATCGAATGATCGCCGGCACGGGAGCTGTCAAGAAGAGCGATACGGCTGGTGCAGCATCCAATCATCAGATCGAAGAGCTCTCCAATCAGGTAAGTTACCACCCCCAAGGAAACATTCATCATCTGTTTAACTTGATCCGTCGCTGTCTATTTAGGTAATGGACATGCGCTTGAATCTGGAAGGTCTTGAGAAAGAGCGCGATTTCTACTTCACCAAGCTGCGCGACATTGAAATACTGTAAGTTCAATTCAGTCCTTGATTAATTCTACTTTTTTAACCATTCTTTTACTGCCGCAGTTGCCAGGAAGCCGATGAGGCTGAACCAGCACAGCTGATTCAAAAGATTTTGGACATACTCTATGCAACCGAGGTAAGCGAGAGAGTCTTTTATATATTACTAGTATATATTATTACATAATCAATACTATTCTAATTTTTTGGAACCTCAGGATGGCTTTGCGCCACCAGACGATGCACCACCAGAGGACGAAGAGTATTAAACATAATCAACAACAACAGTCAACAGCCATCGATGATTAATTGTTTGCTGAATATATATTCAAATTCGAACGGAGAATACATTTAACACAATTTGCTATGCTAAAACCTAAACTAAAACCAAATTAATCAAAAATAACAAAAACTACAACTACAACTACAACTTCAACAAGAACAACAACTCAACTATATAAGGAACCAAATAACCATCGAGAAATCACAATTCAAATGCAAAGATACACACAGAACACACAAACACACACATCATAGCACTGGTAAATGTATTGTCTAACAAATAATACACATGAGATATACATTATACATGTACATTAGTTATTAACAATTGATACAAACAATTAATTCAATTTGGTATAGTAATTATGTAATTAAAAGATTTACGAAATGGCGACAAGCAGCTTTTGGCCGATTGAATGTTCGAACAAATTAAAACAATGCGTTCAAACTGCTCAATTTTGTTAAAGACAAAGCTGTGTTACGTTAAATGCCTGGCATTCAAAATATTCGAAGCATGCAACTTGCAACAAGCAAACACGGCCGTTTAGTCGGCGCCTGCTGTTGCCATTTGGCA
Source organism: Drosophila multiciliata (assembly GCA_037043605.1). Lineage (NCBI taxonomy): Eukaryota > Metazoa > Arthropoda > Insecta > Diptera > Drosophilidae > Drosophila > Drosophila multiciliata. The sequence goes on from JBAMBF010000589.1 coordinate 4,891,800, forward strand.
AATTGGACACAAATATATTGCATCTAAATTGTTTATAGTAGAAGAAATAAAAAGAAAAGAAAAAACGAGGTAAAAAAACGATACAAATAAACAAAAGGCGTGGCAAAAAGTAACCGACAGAAAGACTTCATGTGAAACATAAATTGTTAAAATGAAATACTTTAAATTAAATTTATAATAATTTGGTTTTTGTTTCAAATTGGGTTTTTGCTGTGTATCATACAAAATCGTTTTTAAAACTAATGAATTTATAATTTTTATTGACTCTTTCGTCGTTATTATTGAGTGTGTTGCTGCATAGTAGATTTGGAAAATGTGAAAAGAACTCTTAGTAGTTATGTAGATGAGATGGAATTTTCAATATTCTTAGATTAACAACAGCAACAATCGATGCAAATGCATAAACTATTGAGTATAGTAATATTTAAGCCATTTTTTGCTCTGAACTCATTTTTTTAGTTCTATAATTTATGTGTAAAAAATCAATTAAATAAAAAACAAAAGCTACTATCTAATTTCTGAAACAAATACACTGATTTACTTAGGATTTACTCTTTAAATAAACAAAAAAAAAGAAACAATTGTGTACCATTTGCTTAAGTTCTATAATTTTTTCTCTTGGGTTTATTTCTACGCATATGTCTGAAGAACTATTTTCATTTTCTATGAGCACTAAACGCTGTAAATATTTTGTTGAGCTTGAGCACACATACACACGAACATAAACATATATATATATATTTACAAATATTATACATTACATTCATATATATATATATCACTTAATATACATGTGTATTGGGCTGCGAAGGCATTTATTTATGTGTGTAAAAATAACGTTCTATAATCTACAAAATAAAACATGTGTTGCTTGATTCAAAATTGTACTCTTGCATTTCTCTCATTTCACCACATCAATATGCCAAAAATGCGTTTGTTGCATGCAACCTTAAAGCTATGCTAAATTATTTAACGGCCGACTGGATCTGGGGTTGCTTGTGGGTGCCATCGCAGAAGGGTCGATGAGTCGTCTGTTTGCAATTGCACAGCCAATAGTCGCCAGTCTGCTCCACCTTGAAGCGTATGGGCCTGCAATATTGTAAATAATTAGCCGATATATTCAGACTATTTTATATGTTTTAGCTGCCTGTTTACCTCAACTTAATCTTGAGAAATTCATTTTTGTGCGTGCCATCGCAGAGTGGTTGCGACTTGGACTTGCCGCATAGGCACCAGCTGTATGTTTTATCTGTGGAAGTTGCAACATGTGTTTCGTCGATTATGTAAACAATTTGCTTTACTGTTTATACCCGCCTGCTGGAGGGCAACACTCACCTTTATCCAAATGCAGTTTGAATGGTCGCTTGTCAAAAATGGCGCCGTTTTCCTTCTGCAAATTAGCCGTTTGCTTATCCTCGAGTAGATTTTTGGGTATTGTTTTGCCAGCATCGCCGCTCGCTTTGGCACTGGAGCTATAGCAAACATGCTGTATAAAAAATATAGGTACATGCTTTAAGGAGATGATAATGAGAGACAATCAGCTTAGTACCCTAAACAGCCAGTTTGTGCGGAGATTGCCTCTGAGTATAATTGACATAATTTTAAGGAATTTTGATCAAGCGTCCAAAGGGAAAGGCTAAATAAATTAAACAGCTGATTTTTGCGCAAGTGTATACATATTAAAAAATCAGCTGAACAGAAAATGGTCACCCTAAAGAGCATTTAGTATTTAAATACCAAATAAATAATGTAACACGACAGATCAACTTGTTGATACTCTGAGCAAAGAATAACTGAATCATTAAATAAATTTGAAGCAAATACGAAAATCCGCAAATATTTTTAAAGAAAAACATTAGACTTTATTTATAAATCCGATTTCAGGCAAGGTCAAGGTTTGACTTCGCAATCAACTGCAAATCACTCAACAGATAAGACAGAACCTACAATACCCCAGGCGACAAAATGGCATTTAGCAGATATGAATTTGTTTCTTCGCGAATATCTCTAAAAATAATAAATATTATTTGATGATCTAGCAGCTTTACGTAAGGTATTCCATGTACTCCAGATAAGATTCGCTTATCAAACGACCCAGCTTATAAGCTTATTTAAATGCAACTCTGTATTTATTAATGTGTTTGTAGTGCTTTTTAATATTTTTAAGTAGAGCTCATCGAATTAATAAAACTAGAACTTGTCGGTGAATGGATAGTACTTGTGCCCGACCATGCCACTGAATGGAATTGTGCGCACTCCCGTGTGATATTTCTCTATGACCTGCAGATCTTCTGGCTCCAGCTCGAAATCGAAACAATTAAAGTTTTCAGCAATGCGCGATTTATTCGACGACTTTGGCAGAGGCACCACGCCAATTTGTATGAGATATCGCAAACATACTTGCGCCGCAGTGTGACCATATTTCTTGGCCAAGAGCTGCGCACGCTCATCATAGAAAAATGGTGGCCAGTTCCGCGCCGGCTGCGGACGCGCCAGCGGACAATAGGCGCAGATCACAATGCCATGCTCTTTTGCATGGGCACGCAGCTGCTGCTGCTGGAATGCCGGATGACACTCGACCTGGTTGACTACGGGCTTGATCCGACAGTGCTCTAGCACTCGCTCCGTCTGCGACGCATTAAAATTGGACAGTCCAATGCTGTGTACGAGTTTCATATCAACAAGTTTCTCCATTTCGCGCCAGGTATCCAAATAATCCACATCGGTCAGCTCCAAGGTGCCATGAACATTGCTGTCATCGTGGAATTTCTGTCCGACTGGCATATGTATGAGATACAAATCAATGTAGTCCAGACCCAGGTTGCTCAGACTGAGGCGACAGGCACGCTCCACAATCTCCGGATCATGGTGAATGCCACCCAATTTGGTAGTCACAAATATCTCCTCACGTTTAATCGTCCCGTCGGCGATCTTCTCCCTTATTGCTCGACCCACTTCCTGTTCGTTCTCGTAGACGAAGGCGGTGTCGATGTGCCTGTATCCAATGTCTATGGCGTCACGTGTCGCCTGAAATGCCTGCGATTCGAATGATCGCCAGGTGCCCAGGCCCAGTATGGGCATTTCTCTGCCATTGTTTAACTTTATTTTAGGAGCTAGTTTTGCCATTACGTATTTAATTAGCCGCAAGTTTGTACTTTGTTTTTTTCCGGCTTAGCTCCAGCACGTTCAAGCTTTGATGAGTAACTGGCGCGTCGTTCTCAAATCACTCAACATTGACTGCGACTCTTTCACATACCCTGTAAGAACGATGTTCTTTATGTGGGTGTGCTGGCGTCCGTACTTTTATAAGTTGCCTAACTATCTATCGGTTGCTTGGCATACTTAATTTATTTTAGTGTATTTTTATATATTATTTAGAAATTCCAGCATTTATAATAAATTCAAAAACGATATGTTTTCAGCACAGGGTATTTTCAAGCACTCCTTTACAATTAATCAACATACTTGTTTCGTTGAGTCAAGAGATGAAATCATAGCTGACTTTGGGTTTTACCTACACGCACAAAAGCTTTCGCTCACGAGCTTTTAGAATAATAATTAAAATAATTTAACTTGAATATAATTTGCTGCTTTATTTTTTTTTGCTAACACATAAAATTTTATTTGATTATTTGTTAAAGATCAAAATGTTAGACATTGAAAGTTACATAGTGTACATTTGCTTATGTTTCTTGTAACATTAAAAGGTTATTGTTAAAATATTTTGGTAGCTTTGCATAAATTTATTTGGTTTTGTTAATCACCATAAACGGTTAAAAGAGCTGCTCCTTGAACTTGACAAGCAAGCATTTATATGTATGTATTTATATGTTATTTGTTAAAGTTATTTTTATATTGTTCTATCTTTAGCGTTGCCTGTTTTTTGTGGCCTTCTACTTGTTCTTTGCTCGTTTTGAATTCTTACTGTGAGCTTTAATAAGCTTTTTTTATTTTAAGGTCTAGTCTATTTAATTAATGTTTGTAATTGGTGTTGTATTCTTACTGTGAGCTCCAATGAGCATTAAAACTAGTCTATTTAGTTAATTATTTTAAAGTTCACACATATATAAATACATATGGTTGAGTAAAATTGTTAAGATTGTATTTGTTAGACATGTAAACATTGATTTGAACATTTAGTTAATTGGTTTGAACATTTACTGCAATTTTCACTGGCTCTTCACTTTAATTGGTTAACAAACATATTGTTTGAATATATAGTGCCTGGATTGTTTAAGCGGAGGTATATTTGTAGGTTTAGCTAGGATCTCATTACCTGATTCTTACAAATTTATGCAAAGTGCTTAAAAGAATGTTGGAAAACATAATTGTTGTATAAATGTAAACAAAAATTTTAGAAATTCTTTTAGGATTGTCAAATCGAATCACAATTCATAATTTGAAATTTTCTTCTTTTGTTTTTATCGTTTTACTTTAGTAATTTAGTAATTACTGTATTTTGTCCTAAAATAGAAAGGCTACAAAATATATGAATACATTTATAGCTGTATATCTTAATATTTGACACAAAAAGTTTGGAAAACGTTTCTTAAACTAGATTGATCTAAATTTATGGGTAAGCATATGTGATGTCATTTAGACAACGTATTGGTCTACATCTAAATAAACATGTATTCTACATATTTAGATGATTTTACTTATCGGAAAATTGTTTTTTATATTATTGTTAATTAGCAATTCTTAATGGACGATTCAGACAGAAACTCCACATTTCGTTTGGTAGATAAAGTAATTAAAGGCTTGAAATCTCTTAAGTTCTCTTTAAATTGGTGTTTGCGTTTTCGTTTTGTGTTATTATAGTTCAAAATGAAATTTGATCATATATACCTAATAAACTAAATAAACAATCGTTTCAAATTCGCAGTTATATAAAAGTTGCATTAAAAATTCATACAACTGTTTTGTGAGAAACCTCTGAACTCGTATTTTTGTCGGTTATTGTGCATTGATTGATTGTGTTGGGTATACGAGAATTATAATAGATAGTGCATAAATATAGATAATTGAATACATATACATATATATACTACGTTGAATGGTCTGGTAGGGTATAGTCGCCTACGTAGTGGTTCTTGTCTAAGTGGTATGTCGTTGTTTGAGAGACCTTCTTGGGAGAGGAGTTGGTTTCTTTCGTTACTACAATGTCTATAAATATAAGTTAACTACTTTGGCTTTACTAATTTTACATATACATACATATTATATATCAAGTGTTGCCTTTTATAAGACCTGCATAGGAGTTTAGAACTTTGAGATAAAAGACACGAAATTTTGTAGAGAGGCCCCATAAAAGTCACACTTGCCTAAAGAACTTTCTGTGGGTTCTTGTTTTAAAGTAATTCCTATTAATTAAGTACATTTTGAATGAAGCCATTTTCTTTTGTACATATTCTACAACTAATAAGGTCCCTCTCCAGTGTTTTTGATTTTAATGCTTTTACTTAGCATATTTACTTGTATTATTTACTTAAGTCAACAAAAATGTATGTATTTTCTCTACAAAATGAAACAACTTAAAATAACTGACTATAAATGTAATTATGGTTGTATTTTATTTATGAATGTTGAATAGATAAAGCAAACATGTTAAAAGAGAAATTAAAATTTAAATAAATGTCTTAGGACTACATAACTTATGTATATTATATATAATATTAACTAGCTTCAACTAGATTTGATTATACAGGTAAGTCGCTTATGCTTATGACATGCCAAATATTCGTATGATTTGTAATTTGAATTAAAAAAATAGACTCCACTTTTATATTTTTTCCTTTTCGTGTGAATTTTAAATGGATATTCGTATAACATATTTTGTTGTTGTTATTTTTTCGTTATTGTTTATTAAAGTTGTAGGAAATAGGTATAGTACATTGGTTTTGTTTTTGTTGTTGTTGTTGTTGTTGTTGCTCTCTCTAAATGTTTAGTATCACACATGCCCATTTGTTTGTTTGTTTGTTTGCTTTTATTGTAACGCTCGTTGGGAGTTTGGTAACTCCCTTGTCCTACCCAAAGCCAAATGTTTTTGAAAGCAAAAAGTTTTCTTGTTTTTTTTTTGTTTCAGTTCGTTTTGGAAAATTGAGATAGTTGTTTTTGTTGTAACATATTTATGTAAATTTGCCAAGCTTACATAAACTTTACTTAGCTTCTGGCTAATATGAATAAAGTTAACTGATTAATTTTTTTGGGGTTTCGGCGCTTAGTTCAGAATGCACTGGTTGATCGCTAGAGGGGCAGCTAAAAACAACACAGCTAAGCTCATAAATCTGCAGCTTATTACTATTTTTATGGGTATTATTTTTTCTAAGCCCAATAAATACTATTTATAGACATTAAATACGAGCTAATTCTAAGGGACTATACGACGACTTGTTGGTTGTTTCGTTAAGTTTACTTTAATTTAGCTTCCGGGTCGGTTCCACCTTCTGTGACATGGCAGTCAAAACCCGCTGATTGTCAATCACACGAAAACAGCTGATGTACGAGCGAACTTCTCCCTCGCTCTTTGGTGATGGTGGCTCCAGACCTGAAAATAATAATGAGTTTTTTATATTTTTGTTTCATTTTTGTTCATTTCAAGTCAACTAAATTTAATCAAAACTGAAAAATATAAAAAGTTTAATTTGAATTAAAATGTATAATTAGTTCATTCAAATAAATTTTGTCTTTTCAGTTATATTAAATATCGATATGGTTGTCAAATTGAACTAAATATAAACGAATGCAAAGAAAGAATATCAAAATAATGAAATTTAACAAATTTTTAATGTTTTATTAATGTATAAAAATAATAGTCAACTTTTATATTTGTATTTAGATTGGATTAATCTAAACTTATCCACAGACAACAAATGTTAAAAAAATCAGTAAACCTTTTAAAGGTTATTTAAAGGAAGGTTAAATAAAAAGCATGTTATAAAACTTACCCAAGTTTCGCGAGCGACAGAAGCGAATGGTGCGCATTGTTTGGGCCATCATGTGCATTTTCTCAAAGTTGACCAGTCCGTCAAGGCTCGTCTTGTTACCCTCGTGGGCAAAGGTCATGTCCTTGAGCAGGAGCGGCATGAAGGGAATCAGCGGCGGCTGCAGTTTGCCAACGAAACAACGATAAGCGCGATGATTGCGACTGGGATCGATGAGTGCCTCGAATTCTTGAAAGATCTTCCGAAATTTCGATGGTATCTTTTCCCAGGTCTGATGCAACCGCGACACGGCCACATTCGACAAGCCCATGACAATCGCAAAGAAGGCATTCAGATTCTGATACTCTTTGCAGCTGTGTGTTTAAAAAATATTGTGTCACATTTCATACAAAGTAGAGGGAATTTTCATATTAATTGTAACACTTACTAAGCGGCCAGCTTGATGAATTTGCGCACAAGACCCACTCGTTTGCTAAGACTCGGCGTGGAGACGAGCTCGGCGACAATCCAGTATTGCACCTCGTTGAAGCGCCGCAGAAATACATCCAGATTGGCAGTAATCTGTGTTAAGAGTTGGCATTAGTACGAAACTTGGCAAGCTTTAATTGCCTTAACTATTTCTGGCAACTCGTGCCAAAACTCAATTTGCAGATACATGACAAATGCTAAACTTGCAAATGGCTCCCGGCAAACTTTTGCTATGTTGGAAAATCCCCCAAACCCCTCCCGACCAGAGTGTAAATGCCTCCGCCTGCACTTGCAGCCTAATTAGCCGATTTGGCTTTCAAACTTCTGCCAAACAATGCAGCAAAACAGCCTTAGGCCATGTGCCTCAGTACGTGTCCTTTTTCTTACCAATTTACACTTGTCGAAAATTTTTAATGATTTTTTTTAACTACTTAAAAATAACACCTATGCTGAACTTTTATTTTGTATTTAGTTTTAAGACAAAATATATACATTCTCTTAAAGAAAATAAAGAAATTGTTTTCTAAATCTTAATCTTTTTTTATATAATGGTATTAATGGGTTCTTAAAAAAATCGTATAATTGATAGTCAAAGTTTCAAAGTTTCAAATTAAAATAAAATGTTTTTCAAAACTATCAAAAATTCTTTGTTTTTAAAGTTAAAATTAAAATTTGTTTGTGGTAGATAATTTGTTTATTTTAATTAACATTATCTACCACAATCAAATAATGAAGACTATCCTTCTGAGCGAGTATTGCCTATTTGGCCAACATCTTGAATATCTCAAAGATTACATATAATTTTATCTTGCCAAAATGATGCCTGCCTCAACTACCAAATCTTACTAAATATAAACGGAGTATCAATAAATTCATTAGACAAAGTCTTAAGTATCTTGATGTATGTATAACAATAACAAAGAGGTATTTCTTTAAGTGTACCTTGCCAAAATGATGCCTGCCAAAGGTGTGATAGAGCAGCTCGTACTCATGCACCGCCCAGAATAAATCCCATTCAAAGATCGTGATGTGATAGGCCAGCTCTTTGGTGCTCAAGAGTTCCAAATCGATGTCGACTCCATCTATGACGCACTCCTGTTCCGGCAACTGGGTCTGTATCGCAAAGAATACAAAATTGTTAGGCATCAGAGGGGGAGGTGAGGATTGGCGGACTGTTGTATTGACTTACCAAAGCATCTAGATGATCCTTGACGGAGACAAACAAACGGCCATTGAGCGTTAGACCCGTCGGTATGCTAACATCATGATCCTTGAATACGGAGCGTTCGCCATTGGACTTAACCTCGACGAGGCACAGGTCGTCGGCTCCACGATTCAACTGAAGCTTGTCGGCGGCACAAGCCTTGATTAGTTCCGCCGTGGTGTGCATGGGAAAGCGCAGGGTGCAATAGGTGTGGTCCGCACAATAAACACGGAAAATGACTGCAAATTGGAACAAAAGGATGATGTGATAAAGTGCTCCCATTGAGCAATCATTTGCATTGGCAATTCGAATTTCAACTCACTGTCATCGTCCGGCCGGATGACTGTCTTTGATGGCGTCGCATTGCCGCTGAATAGGCAAATGGGTTGTCCATTTGTGGGCAGCTTCCACTTTTGACCGGCATTCTGGTTGCGATCCTCCTGATATCTGGCCATCTGCGTTAGCACGTTGTGTATGATGCTCGTCTCCTCGTTCAGATCGGGATCGGCCTCCACCTCGGCGGCCAGATCTTCAATAAAATCGCATACGCTTGGCTCCTCGAAGGCAGCGTGTCGCACGGCCATAACCCACTTTTGCATGAATTGGATGACCCGCTTCTTATAGTTGATGATGTACTCGCAATCCTCGGGCGTTTGGGCCTCATCATGCGTATCACAATGGAAGGTGCACAGCAGTTAAGGTAACCAAATCTCAGAACTCAAAGGACAACACACACCACTCGAATCCCAAATCCTGCGTATCCTGCAAATCTGTTGCTTTCACACGCACACGCACAACAACTAAAAGTGGTGGCTTAGTTTTTGGGTGGTGGGCTTAGAAAGTTGCTTCTGCCTAAGCACATCACGTAGTCCAATGCAGATTGGAGATTAGTTTCAAGCACCATTGAAGCCCCCTTTTGACCTCCCTCAACAGCTGTTGCCCTACATACACATTCCCAAATTGTTGACCCAATGTCCACGTGCTCTGTGGTTGTTGTGTGTTTCTTGCTGTGTGTGTGTGTGTTTGTGTGTGTAGACCAGTTCAACTAGGTTGTGTCATCTGTCTCTTTAGCGTTAAGAGACTTGCCTGGCTCGAAATGGAAGTGTATCACTTCATTAGTTTCCTTAATTCTAGAAGTGCCACAAAACACTTAAAACATTTGAAAATTATTCAAGCATTTGCTTGGTCTTTTAGATGAACACGAAAAATATAAATATATATATATAAAATATATATATATAAATATAATATTGAAAAATTATCGTTTTTACATGTTCAAAGTTGCTCCAATTTTCAAAACGGAAAAGCGGAAACGTAAGACTTTTGTCAAAAACGGAAGCGGAAATGTTTTGAGTGTATTGGAGCAGGTCTGATTAGTTAATCCTATGGTTTTTAAGCTGTTTTATTCACCCTTGTCTAAGGTAGAAAGGAAAAGAGTATTTATATTTTAAATTTTAGTCTATCAAAATTTTTTGGTATACGATTTTTGAATATATTTACGAGAGCTTTAAATATTTAGCAATAGCACAAAAAGAATTCTCCATTCTTGTGCTTTTCAGTCACGAAACTGACTTAATGCTTTGACTTTCAGTTTGTGGGTGTGCCACCGTGTGTGTGTTTGCTTGTGTGTGTGTGGGGTTTGTGTGTGTGTGGGTTGTGTGTGTCTGGTGTGTGTGTGTGTGTGTGTATGTGGTTTGCATGCTGCCAACACTTAAGCTGTCGTTGTGGATATGTTTGTTGACCTTCCTATCCTCATCCTTTTGACTTCTACTCTAGTATCCACCCCAAGAGAGAACGTGACTCCTCTGTCAGTTGCTTTTCAGCCGAGTGCTTAATAGACTGCGGTGGCAATGGGCGTGGCGGGGCGGAAGTGATGGGTGGAGGTTTGGGGCAGAGTGTTTGCATTTTAAAAGTGCCGCGTTTAAAGTGGACCATTTGGGGGCAAGTAGGAAAAGTTCTTTAAAGTAGACTTTCTGACCGAGTTTCGAATTGCTGGTTGCCTCAAAAAATTCAATTAAATCGAATTTAATATTATTTGCTCGAATTAGGTTGTAAATCAAATCAAAAAGTTTTTATTGAGAGCAACATAAAAAAAACACCAAATTTTGCAATAAATGCTAGCTGTTTGCGGCTAAATTGCTTGGAAACTGGACGCGTTGTCCGCCGGAAAATTAAATATTTACAAAAAGGGAATAATAATGTTGTAAAAAAGTAAATTGAATAACAGACCGAAGGTTATCTGAGCAGTGATTACTAATAGAATTTTCGCATTCAACTCACAGTTTAAGTTAATATCGCAAAATTACGATTTGTTGCTGTGTGCATATTAAAAAAGTCTTTTTTTTATTCCAAATTTTCGTTCAAATAATCTCAGCGCCAAAAGGCCAAAAGTAGACCTTTTTTTAAATTCAGGGAATTTTTTTCTTAGGATGGACAGAAAAAGGACGAACATAGAACATAGGATATTTGATGGATCTGTGTATGTATGTTTCTATATGTAATTAAACCAAAGCTAATCTAATCTTGATCTAACCTCATCCAAACTGTGCGTCTAACCGCAAATATATATTTATGTGTGTGTTTTCAATGGGGATAAGAATTTTGTTTGTTTTGTAAAAAGGATATTAATTGGCCAATTCATCGACGAGCTGCACCACAGGCATAAACACGATATGCGTGAGCAGAAAATCATCGAGAAACGGATCCATTCCGGTGACCGTCTGTCCCAGGCGCGTCTCTAGCAAATGTTCGAGCATTTTGTTCGGTGTGCCCGACATCACGGTATATCTGATAATGAAATATAATAACAATTAATAATAATTATGTCACTTTCAACTGGTGATAAGAATGCCATCAAATTGTGGCATTTGCTGTCTCGTGATTTCAATTAAAATTAACGTTTGGCGACTGGTTGGGTTGGGGTAGGTACAATTGTTACATAATTGGCACTCACTTGAATGCTGAATGTTGTCCACGTTGTTTTGCAACTCGCTCCAGCACTAAAACATCTTTGCCGTGCTCCTGCAATCTCAGTGTATTGGCCTCGACATCACGCAGGATGCGATTAAAGTGCTCCTTATCCACTCGCAGCAGATGGCAATTGTTCTCCTTCAAAACGATTGTAGCAGCTCTGAAAGCATTTTTTTTTTTTTTGGTTTTGTGTATTTTTTTGTCAATTTCAAAAAGTTTAAAAAGTGCTTTAATCAACTATTAAACTTAAAACTCGAAGAATTCTCAACAATATTTTGTGTCAAGTATTCCGCATTGGCAGCAAACTTTTAATTACATCCTCGTAAGCTGTTTACAAATTAAACTGCCTTTCCATCTCCTCTATAATTTGAAAATTTCCATCAATGCAATTAAGACGTTTTCCATGAAAAACGCATTTCACTGTTTTCGCAGAAAATCAATGCAATCCAAGCTTATTAATTAATATTCTTTCCAAATTTCGTCATTGGGATTCAACTTTAGAGCTGCCCTTCATAATAAACTCTATTAATTTTAGTTCCTTGTATAAATGTAAATAAAACATTTTAAAATAACATTTAATTGAATTATGCATTTCAGCTTGTTATTGATGCAAAAGATTTATACAATTGTTCATGATAGCCAAAAAGTCAGATATACACTTTAAGGATTTTTTTTTTAAATATAAAATGAGCTAATAGCTTTAGTGAAGAGTTCGCATTTAGTTAAAAAAAACTTTTGTTTAAGTAAAATATTTAATTTGTTAGTTCCGTAAATTCGAAATAATTCATTTAAGCCTTTTGTAAATTTATCTAAAAACAGTACAAAGCACAAAGATAAATTCAAAATTATACTGACAACCAAATCCATTAATACTTTTTAAGAATTCTGAAACTTTGTTCAATTTTAAGCCTTCCGGCTAAAAGCAATTTGTTAAAAGCTGTTGCCGGTTGAAGTGCTACTTTCAGCCATGGCAATTGGCTCATGTAAAGGTTTTTCTCCCCAGAGAACGTCAGACAAATGTGAAGCATATTTTCTATATTTTGCTAATAATTTGTTTCAATATTTAATTATTAGCTACAAAATATTTTGCTCTTCTTATCTTTGAGCAGCTCCAAAAAAGTGTATAATGCTATTAGCCGGCTGCAAGAGTTATTCCGGTGGCCCTATTGTAAATGTTTATACCATATTACTTTATTTTATACTGTAAATTGGCCAAAAGTAAAGTTAAGGGTAGCTGCCCAACTCACTGAGTAAGAGATGAAAACGATTTACAGCGAATTGTTGATGATCTGGCTTACACTTTGCTAACTGTCTAAAAACTTTTATCTTGAAAAAAACTTTTATGCAAGCCAACTGACAGTTTAAAATGTTGTGCACTTTGTAAAAGGGGAAAACAAATTCAAATGGATTCACCCGGATTGAGGAGGGCAAAGAGTCTACTGTTTCGACTGCTTACCTGGGTGCGTCGTTAATCAAAGCCAATTTGCCAAAATCATCGCCAGTCTTCAATGTGGCAACGGTGCCTTTGCCATGTATCACAACATCCACAGATCCTTTGAGTAATATATACCAGGAGCGGCCCTCGTCGCCTTGATTGAATACTGGGTTTCACGTCGTTGTAATTTATATAATGGAGCGCATAAAATTGATAAACAGATTAAGCCACGTCGATCTTTTTTCTATAATCTTGTATACAAATTAGCTGAACTTAAATTGCTTTAATTAGCCTCTGCAGAATTTAGTTTATGTATATATGTAATTTCTGTTGATAAAAGCTGCTGTTTTTATAAATTACGATAAACAGTAAAAACTGTAATTTGATTTTCTTGATTATAATTAGCTTCACTTTCTGAGTATAAATATATGAATAAATATATTTTCGTCGGTTACTGCAGCTACATCGACATAGTCAATATCATAAACGCGATATTTTTATTTACTTTGCAACATCAATTAAAATTAATGTTATTATTAAAAAAAATATACATATTTTTAAAAACAAATAAATTGCAAAACTAATTAAGATATAAGCTAAAATAAATACTATTTTTATTAAGGGAGCTTCTTGCATTGCCAACTGAGCCATTAGCTCTTATTCTTGCATGAATTCAAGATTTTTTTTGTCGGATTAAAGGCTTCTGCATTTTATATTAGCTAATGCAAATAAACTAAAAACATACATCATAATTTTGACTAATATTTCTTTAATCAGCAGTTCTTGAACTCCAATTGCACAGTTAATTAGTTGAACTATAGTTCAAACAATACTCACATATGGTTCCAGCCTGTGCGTGGGCCTCGAATACAATTATCGAGGACAGCTCACGTTTGATGCTCGTCGAGAGATGGGAAAGGGCTGCTATGTGGACAAGTTCTTCGAATACCAGCTCCAGTTCCTCGGGAGTGCGCTCATGTGAACTGTTTGTGTGTGTTGTGTGGGCAAACGGAGAGATTTGATTATAAGCAAATATCAGCAATTGTTGTCTCTCCGTCCGACAAAGTAACTAATTGACAAGCCAAGCAAATATCAATCATACGCACTGTGTATGCCTGTTTGCTCGGCATACACACATTGCGTGTGCGTGTGTGTGCGTGTGTTTGTGTGGTTTGTGGTTACAAGCGAAATAACCATTTTGATATTGCATACTTTTGGCATTTGCCATTAATCGATTACAAAATATACTGCAGTACAATCAATATTTCACTTACGGCTTGCGCAATATCATGCGCAATGTGGCATCTGGACCACGTTGAAAGAGTGCACTTAATGCCTCACGTATGTGCTCATTAGCTGCACTGAGATCCTCAGCAGCTGGTAAGCCTGCGGCGGATGCTCCGCCTTCCTCGTCCAAGCGAAATCGATACAGAAAGCATTTATCCTTGAACGGCTGCTCCTTGTTAACTGCAACAAGTAAAATGTGTTAAACGCGTTAATTGCTGCATTAATTGCACAGCCAATGGGCGAGTGAGTCGATTCCAAAACCCCTTTCGAACTTCACTCATCACACTCACCATGTGTCAGAACGCCTTCCTCAAGCAACGCCTGCCACATGCCAGCCGCCTGGGCCCGGGTGTGCACAATGGGGGCCAAGTTAAGCAACCAGTCGACCAGTTCCGTGCCGGGCGCACACTTGCGTATTAACTTTCCCGAAACCTGAGTACCAAGAAATGCCGTAATTGCCGTTACAATTGATTACATACATCATATGTGTTGGCTCTTTCGCAAAGTTAGTTGCCAGCCACTAGGCCATTAGGCCATTAGGCCATTACTCACCTTACGATCCTTCAAACAGCTTGAGTTATTGACCACTAATAATGTACGCAGCGCCCAGCCCATGCGGTTCATAGCAGGACTCGGCGTCTGTCGATTGAAAGAATAAATTGCAAGGATTATGGATTAAAATAACCATTTTTAGTTACATAAACTGCACATAGAGAAGAAATCGGGGTACAAAATAAAATCGAAAGTACAGCTAAAAAGCCTTTTTTGTAGAAAAGCGTTTTTACGAACAGGATATAAAAAGAAGATATTCAAATCGTTTTTTATAAAAATTAGTCTAACTTTTTTATTTGAAAATTAAGCAATTTGCTTTTCGAAAAACTAAATATTCAACCATTGGTTTTATTATAAGCTATTAGCCATATAGAATATGAAAGGATGCATAAGGAATCTTTAACCTATTCAATTTAGAATTATTGCTTCAATAATAAATAAAATAAATAAATAAATAATAAATATAACTATAATTTACGAAATGACCATGATTTAAAAAAAAAATAAATATATTTTTGTTTAGTAATAAGAAAGAATTAGAATAAATAATAAATTATTAATTAATTACTAATCCTTTGAATTTATTGAATACGCTTTTGAGACACAATTTAAAATTAATAAAAACTTTAAATAATAATTTGTTATAATTTGTATTTGTGTATGCTGCGAATTAAATAATTAAATTTGCAGTATTCAATTTTTGTTTGCTTTACCAGAATTAGTAAATAAAAATAATAATTGTCATTTTCTTCTCTGTACAAATGTCATAACTGTAAACTGTAATCAATTCTCCTGAAAAATATGTGCAACATTGATAAATGACTCAATCAGTCAACAGACCAGCTTTTGGTCAAAAGGAAATTAGCCCCATTTTGAAGATGTACAAATTACATAGTCTCTATGTCAACTCTGGTTCTGACATTGTATTAAATAATAATTGCTGTGTACGAGTGTGTTTGTGTATGTGTGTGTGATTTATTTCAGTTAGACATGAACACAAACACACTCACACAATCACAATGTATGGACTAATTGCATACCTCTGTAATGGGCAGAGCTGGATTCGGGTGATCCGGACTCAGTGGGCGTTTTGTGGGCGATGTGGCAGCTGCAGGCTGTACGCCCGGACCAAATCCTGAAAATAGAATAACGGAAATATGTATTTATAAATGCGCGCCTGCGGTCGTCAGTCAACAGCAAATGAATTTATATTATTTATCATAGAATATTAATTGCGGTCTCATAATTAATGTACAATAATGATCACAATTAAAATTGACTGATAGTTTTTTTTTACATACCATTCTTTAATTTGCAATTTGTAATAATGTCATTCATCAACTCCTTGTTTTTCTGCAATAACAAATAGGTAATGGATTAGCTATTGTTGTTTTTATCTGCCTATAAATATATAAATAAATATAAATATTTTTGCTGTTGTTGCTGCGATTGCTCACTGATGACGCGTACATTGCTTATTTCGAATGCCGTTGACTGGGAACGCTGCACGCGACGCAGCGCCTTAGCAAAAGCGGAAGTGGCGCCAGCTGCCATTGTTGTTCTTCTTGCTGTTGCAAACAGTAGCTGGTCGCTGCCACTGGCCAGTGTATAGCGCAGCAGCAAGCACGGCACCTCCTCATCGCTAGCGACAAATTGGCCAGAACGACGCCTGAATTGGCAATATTCGCGATGCCGCTGTCGAAAAAGTTCGTCAGCTGACATTTGCACGCACACGGAACACACTGACTTTCACTTTCAGTTTAGACGCTCTGAAAATGCTTGCTCATAATTTTTTATGTTTTGATTGTTTTTTATTTTTTTTTTTTTTTTTAGCTAAGCGCCACAAGGTAATTTCTCTCAAACGTCGCCAAGCGCACTGATAAGCTGATTCTCGCATTGCCACTGCTCGTTTCATTGCTATTGTTTCGCCTTATCAGGTACTTGTTAGGGTTGTCGAAGTGCCCGACAAACGCCTCGCTATTAATACACACAGAGAGAAGAGAAGCTTGAAATTCGCAATACTTTTTCGTGCCGAGGGCAGCTCAAATAATTATCAAGAAATTATTATTTTTTTATTTTTAACCAACCGTAACTTTGTAGATGTTTTATTATATGCACCCAGAACTCTCACAACACCTTGGAATCATTTTACTATAATCCTGCATAGAACATCAATTACTGAACAGATAGAGAATGTTATTTCAAATGTCGTCTTTCCACAAATTCATATAAATATCCTTAAATTTTAATTATTAAATATTTCTCCATTCCCTTGGTAATTAATCATAATTCGAAACATATATACACAATTGAGCTGATACGGAGGCACAAGTACTCCTAACTAAGAATTACTCTCAGCGTTTACAAAAGAAGATTACAAAAAGTTTGTAAAATTATTTCATTTAATTTAAATGAACTTGCTTGACCTTTCCGGACCTAACGGACCTATTTCTGATATATCAACCGAGTCAAACAAATTTATTGTTTCTGAATTTCGGAAAGAATTTCTATTTAAAATATTTGTTCTAGATTTCTTTTTACAATACCCTTAAAGTAATTCTATTTTGTGCCAATAAAAAATAGTTCCAAAAATAATTACACTTTAAATAAATTTTTTAAAATAAAATAATAAATCTATTTTTTCCTAAGTGGGGACTAATTATTTGCGGCTTGTGGTGATTTTTTTTTTTATAAACACTCAAGGTTAAGTACATGGCAAGGGCAAGGGCAAGGGCAAGGGCAAGGGCAAGGTGAAGGGTAAGGGTAAGTGGCCTGCATGACAATGAATTTATTCTTACTCGTTGAAGCTTGGCAACACTGGGCACTGGCACAAAAGATAACAGCGTTTGCGGTGCCGTCGGCGTCGGCGTTTGGGTCTACGTTAATTAAAAGCATTTTACTTATCAAAAACGCACAGCGGGGGGAGCAATGAGCGAATGCGATAGTTGTCATTAGATATGATGAGCCCAATAATTATGCTCCAGTGGGAATGAGTGAGGTTGAACGCCAAGTTCCTTTTCTATTAACTTGAAACACAATAGAATACTTGGCTATAATAATTATACCCGTTGAGTGCTGGCTCTGTGGCGCCTGCTTGGAATTTAATTAGGACTATTGTTTTGGCCATATTGCCTGGAAGAGTGCAAGTTGCTTAATTGAAGACCAATTTACTCTAAGCCTATTAAGAAAATTGCGATTTAATTTTTATGGTAAAGGCACGCTTAATATAAAGCTAAAAGAAAAATTAATTATTGAAAAACATTAAAAAGCGGAAATTAATCCATTAATAATAAAATGCAATTAATTTTAATGATTTTTTAAAAGCATTTCACATGCCTTCTGGCTGAAGCGTAGCCTTGCAGCACATTGAAACTGCGCTAGTTGCAACATTGAAGAGGCAGCTAAATACCGTGCAATTTGCGTGTCAAACGCAATTATTTCCATTTCACCAACAGGGATTGGCTGAGGAAATGAGAAACGGAAGTTTGTGACACAGCATGTGGCAAATTCAGTTTTAAATTTGAAATTTTGAAATTCTTGTTTATATGTAACTTAATTAAAAGCCAAAAGCAAAACTCGCAGATTTCCAGGCACATTTCAATGACAATCGATTGCAAAATATTTTTGCATTTAATTTGGGGCATTTCATGAGCCCCAATAAATTTCATAATTCCCAACAGTCCGCATGAATTGTCTGGTGCTTTGTAAAGCAATTGTACCCTGGCAAACAGGTGGTATACGTAATACGCAGTCCATAAATAATAGAAATGCGCAACGGCATTCGGGGCCAGCTGAACAACATGCACCATTGCATGTTGCATCGAACAAGCGCTTTATTTATTTATATATTTATATATTTATTTGTTGGCAAAGCACAAGCTGCCATCGAGTGCATGTGCAACTGCAACTTAGAACAAGAAGCACACAGCGAGTGATATAACAAGCTAAACAAGAGCGTTCCAGTTACATAAATATGTGTATATATTTAAGTATGCAGCGAATAGTTGTATTTACTTGCAACCGTTACGTGTGTAGTTCATGCACATTAAATTTAGATACAAAATGCAAATAAAAGTAAATAAAATGCGTAATGGAAATATAAAAATATATCTTAAGGTATAAGGTATATAAGTATACTTATATGTATATTGTAAATGATATTAATATTAAAAATTAAACGTAAAACAAAAAAATAAACGAGTTCTTTGCTAATAAATTTATCGCGTTTGAAAACATAACATCAAACATTTTTTTAAGGCTTTATCTATGCTGCCAAGCTTTTAAATATTTGAAGACTGGGGAGATTAAGCACACTTAGCAAAGAAGTTTGGGAAAAAATCTCAAAAGAATTTTTAAAAAATTTAAATGCATTTATATATGTATTTCAAATATTTTCCATTACTAAAAAAAATATTTCAAACGAAAGTAAATAACTAGAAATGCAATACAAATGTATTTAAAAGTAATTTATAGATTTGCGAAAAGGTTGAAAATTAGTTCAAATTTAATTATTTACATTTATATACTATCTAAAATGTGGGCGATAATAATATAATTAACAAACAAGTTATTTTCCAAGTGAACATATAAAAACAGTTATAAATTTCGAAATTTGTTTCCGAAATTTTGGATAAGCAGCGTAGATCCACGCAGGTATTAAAAAAGACTGTGATTCAAACTTAATTTTGGATGACAAAGGTTTCTTTTTGTTAAATGAAATTCGCTGCCTTATTTAGAGTTAACTTATTAGGTTGCAAGAGTATATAAGCTTTAAAACCCGGAACTTAACTTTTCGCACTGCTATCTGCTATTTCTGCAGTGAAAACAAATATTTGAGCACAAATCAAACAATTGCCAGGCGCTTACTCTGGCTCAGCACACAACAAAACTCGCAGTTGGGTGTGAAAATTGGCAGTAACAACTCTTCGCGTAATATACTTTCAATTTAAACTGATTTAATCGCATTTACCAGCAGAAGATGTGGCAGTCACAAATGCAACATTTTATGGCGCAAGCTTTAACAGTCTGTGTGAGTGTGCGTGTGTGTGTGTGTGTGTGGCGAAAAGTTTCAGCTTTTGCACATTGCGTATACGTAATATATGTTTGCGCTGCGTGCTGCATCTACTTTGTTATCCATCCCCAGCCGGCAACCACCAAGCAGCTGTGGGTTAGGCAATGTGGCCACAATTTGAGGTAACTTTCCTCTTTATTTGCTTTAGTAGCTTTCTTTACTGTTTTTTTTTGTTGTAACCCAAAAGGTAAATATGCATTCATCATCTTGTGGGTGTGTGTGTGTGTGTGTGTGTGTTTCTTATATTCTTTTGTGCGTGTTCCCATTCAATGTGCGAGCATTGCTGTCCCCAAGGACAAAGTTCTTCTGAGGCACGCCCTTAAAATGGAATGTGTTGTAAACTCGCAACAATGTTTGTGGTATCAAACTTTTGGTAATATTTGACATTGGAATTGAAAACCGCATTACCTAATTCTGTGGCTTTCATTTTGTGTAAGAGTTCAATGCAAATATAATGGTTCTGATTGTACAAGACTAAACTGGCAAAGGTGCCATAAAAGCTAGTTGCAAAAAAGTAAGTTTCAATATTCCCAATTCGAATTCAATTAACTTTGTTCTCATTGATTGCAAATACACAATTGCACTGCAAGTTAATTAGTTGCGTCTTTTAATTAAGTTATTTATTGATTAACTTTAATGACCAATGCCATCGTTCATCCCCCAAGACTTTAATTCAATTTGGTAATTGACCAAAATACAGAAAGGGTATAATAAATATTGACAATAATTCAACGACAATTTGACAAACGCTTGGCATATGTTGATGACCTGAGGGTTAATTTGGGTGGGTTTCGTTGCCTAGTCTGGTCGCTTCATTAATTGTTAATTAAAATTTTAATTAAATACTTTGACAATAGAAATACCGCAAAATGCTCAGCCACGCCAGGAAGACAAGACGAGAAACTTTCCAGAGCTTCAAATATTCAGCACACAGCTGCTCATTAGCAACGCTCGACTAGCCGTGTGTGTGTGTGTGTGGGTGTGTGTGTGTGTGTGGGTGTATGCTGCTTTTAATGAGGGCTTGACAAATGCTTAAGATAAGTACCAAAAGCGACTCCTCTGCCATTTTATAAATAAAATGACACAAGCTAAACGAACTCCAAGTCAGACCAATTAAATATTTCACCAAATGCCAAATGAAAGTGTGCAAATTATTACAGCATTAAGGAAAATGCCTTCTGCTTGTGTTATTTTGTGTAATATACTCATATCAATAAAGTATCTAAAATTAAGAAATTTTCAGATGTTATGTTTCTAAAATGCAAGTTTCTGTGTTTCTATAAACCAGCCAACTAACTTAATAATCAAGAGTTTAATTTTTACCTGTTATAAATTTATCACTTAATAATAAACAATATTTATAAATAGAAAAAAGCCTTTATGATCTCAAGAATTTTCCATACAGCCCAAGAAGTAAAAGCTACGAAACCGAAATGAAACTTTTAAAAAATAATAACTCACATTATTATTTAGAAAACAGATTTTTAAGCCTAAAGATTATGTCTTTAAAAATGCATGGTTTTTTTATTTTTTAACTTAGGAGCACATTTTTCTAAACTTTAGAAAAATAAAACTAATTTCCATATTTTATTTATGTTACGCAGAAAATAATTCCAATAAAAATAGTAATAAAATAAAATATATTTCTGAAAACTAGTATAGCTTTTCTCATGTTGAACAATTTCAGTATTTCGAATTTATTTTAAAATTAAAATACTTTGGCTATTTATTACGATTATTTTCTGAGTGTAGTACTTAAATTTTCCTGAAAGATTTTTTTTTGCCAAACTTAATTTTTGTGTCACTTTAAGCCAGTGTCATTCCACAAGACACTCGACTTGCAGTGAAATATTAATACATGTTTTTACAGGAGTACTTATGGCTATGTATGTATGTATGTATTTGTGGACATTCCGAGTGCTTACCTCCCAGATGAGTCGAAAATCCTGCTGTTCGACGCGAAGCAGCTCGCAGGTTGTCTTGGTCACGACGGTGCTGTCCCGTGGCAGGTCGTGGAGTATTGATTCGCCAAATGTGGCGCCCACGCCAAGATTACACAAAGTGACGGAGCTCTGCAAAGAAGATAAAGTGGAAAAAGAATGTGGTGAGCCAGGGAGTGTAAAATATGTATGTGGGACGAGAGGAGTATGCGGGCTTAAAAGCTGCTAAGTTTTAGTACCAGATGAAGATAAAACATTTCTGCGGCAGGTGTTGGCTCAGAAACAACCCCCAACCCAGTTGGCAGCTGGCTTTGACCGGTTTTGTTTACATTTCAGAGAGCGTCCTTTGTCTGTATGGGCTAATTGCTCAATGTGCCACAATTTGTTTGAATGACTTGTGCCAAATAGTTAGCAAACATTTGCTTACAAGCTGTAATCGCTTTATTCCACATAAGGTTTGCCAATATTTTCCAAACGGAAGTTGTCAACTTATAAAACCGGAAATGATGTGACACAGCCCACATAGCAAAAAACCAATTCCATACGGAGCTTCACCCTTTCCCTGACTAACCGCAACTTTGCGATGACATTTCATTTTTGAGAGCATGGCAATTTCTGTATTTTGCGGCTTATATGAAATGTTCAACTTGCAGTAAATGTATATTTGGCAGATTAGAAATTTCCGCATGTATGTATGAGAAGAACTTTTATGTTTTAGACATCAAATATTGATACCCAAAGGAATTTCCGCTTTCAACATGAGATTAAATTTCTGACAAATTGAACATGTGTATTTGTGCCTTAAAATAAATAAGTAATTAAGTAAATATTTATGAATCTGCATTTTTTAAGAGCCGAACATATATTTTTAAGCCAACAGTTAATATATTTATATATTATACAAGTCGTCTTGATATATCAGTATATAGACAAATATAGAGACGATAGAATTTTAAATATCTAAATTATGTATTATATTCTTTACTTTATTATATAAATAAATATAATTATATATATAAATAATTTGTTTTGTACATTTTTAAAATAGATTTGTGTGCAAAATTTCAATTAAAAATAAAATAATAGTAATAATAATAATAGACTTGACACAATTTAGAATAGAATCTGTAGAAATGGAACACTTGGAATATTAGCAGATATATTCTAAGTGGTATGCCCCCAGTTGAGCACTGCTCATTGGAGTATTTTCTTGAATTTGTTCCTCAGTTTGCATCTGCGGTTTGTGCGCTGTTTGCTGATGTTTTGCGTTTCGCAGAAGTTGTCTTCTGGGCATCACTCGAGGGCCCAGCCTCATTTCAGTTGGCTTAAGTCTGGCTTTGGTCTGCGGCTCTGAGGCAGTGCATGTAATTGGCTTAACAAGACTTACACACGACCGCAAAATTGTTAAACTCACATTAGTCGACAGCTTGACTGTGTGTGTGTGTGTGTGTGTGTTGTGCTGGAGTTTTCTTTACAGTTATTACACATACAGTGGGCTTTCGAGGTAAGTGCCACAACAGCATCAAAGACTTAAGATGCGCTATAAAACATAATTTAATTATTTCTGCGCTGTGTAATTACAATTTTTGTTTGTTTGTTGCTTTTGGTCAAGTGTTGACTTTAGTTTCTCGCGACCCATTTTAAATTTTCAATTACTTGATTTGATTTATGAAGACTTTGGTTTTTGACAAGCCAAAAGTATTTCCTGCTTTTTAGCTTTTTGACCTCCTTTGGGGAAGTTAATTGCTTTCTAATTGTAGTTGCCGCAGTTGTGCGCGAAAAATTTGTTTTCCCTAATATTTAGATAATATCTTTGGGTTTCGCACATGTTGCAAGCCGCAACGTAAACATTATAAAATTTAAGTACTACTGGAAAAGCAATTAAGTTAAACATATAAACGAAATCGCAATAAAAAATACATGTTTATCTTCAAAATAGGATTCTATTGAAATATATTAAATAATCAGCTGCACTTAGCTCTGTATTTATTATTCTATCGATTTTTTTATCATTATTTTTATTTTGCTTTCTGTTTTATCTAAATGTTTATATTTTTTCTGTCTTCCATTTTTCCACATTTAATTTTGCTTGTGTTTTTCTTCCTTTGATATTTGTGTTATACATTTCCGCTTCTGTTTTTGTTGAATTTTTATTTGTATACCCCTTAAAAATGAATCAGAGTGAAGTAATAATAATAATATTATGGCTATGAGAGCAAAGATAACAGAATCAAGATTGCAATGGTATAAATATCATATAAATATCAGATATATTAAATAACATTAAGAATTTAATTGAAAGTTAAATATTTTGTATATTTCTGTTGGACCTACAGGGTATCAGGTACTCGATAATAGTTCCTATTCTTGTTTCAATCAATTTTCACAACCCCTATTAGCTCTTTGTTTCGCTTTGTGGACAAATCCCATTGATAGTTGGATTGGATTGCATTGAATGGCCTTTTGAGTTGGACAGGTTATTGTTCACCCACTCCTAGCTAATCTTTGTTATGGTCCAAATAAGAATAGGGCTTTGTGCTTTTTAATTGGAATCTGGTGCAAAAGAAATGCACAGCAATTGCTGCAGGCCTTTTATATTTAACAATTTTCCCCTGTCTTTATAATAAAATTAGCTTAGGGATAAAACATGGCTCAATAAACATAGCAGAATATTGAATATCTTCTTTAAATATCTGGAAATATATATTTATTCGCATAACAAAAGCAAGATTGAATTTTTTAAAATTTATTTTGAACAATCATGAATTCTTCCAAATATATTTATAATATTCTATGACTTTTTATTTTATTTATTTTTCTTATAGTTTTGGGTAAGAGTTTTAAATTTTTTATGACTACGGGGCACAATTAAATGTTGAATAAATTTAATTGATATTTAGCAACTGCTTCGATCTGCCACTTAACAATTTGCATAGAATATGCTTAGATATTGAATGAATTTGATGATATATCGATGGGTCTCTAATGCCACATATTTGTCCCTGAACTTCATTCGATTTTCGCCAATAAATAGTCAAAGACTGCTTTCAAAAATGTCAGTGCAGAAAATCCTTTACAAGTAGGTAACCACATTTAGAACTGAATGACAATTCACATATAAATCCACTGAAAAGCTCAGCACTTGCCACACACATACGAAAGATACATATTTGTATCTGAATGCCTCCATAAGCACAAGACAGCGCAAGACAAATATTTAACATTCAAACACATGTACACGCAACTTATACTTATATATATATATATTGGATTATATATATATATTTATATGTGCATCTGGCATAAATGTAAGCACGTACTTTTTACATACTTTTTGTACTCGCAAATGCAATGCAATGTTTTACCTTTGCATAATGTCGCGTTGATTGCTCCACGTTGTATGTACAACTGCGGCGAAATAACATTTTCGTATCTTTTTTTTCTCTCTTTTTTTTTTTGGTGTTTCTTTTCTTTTATTTTAGTTTTGCGACATATTTTGCATATTATTTGGTAAATTTTAAAATCCGGACAACCAAAAACACAAGCATGCAAATGTTTTTGTTGGCTTTTACATGTGTGTTTATATCTTTGAATGAAATGCGCAAAACGTGTAAAATAATAAAACGCAGCAGCTACATAATGAATATTTTGTTGTTGTTTTATTAATTATTTTTGTTTGTTCAAGTGTTAATGCAAGCAAATGTTTTGTGGCTAAAAACAATTCCAGTTTATCTATAGGAAAAAAAACAGTCTATTTTGAACAAGTAACTGAACTTTTTCTTAATATATTTAATTATTATTATTGGTATTATGGATGCTTTTGGTTTGGTTTTTAACGCGTACCACTTTTAATTAGTAGCCAACTGGGCACAAAGTCTAAAACGCTCTACGAGATGTGCTCGCCAAGTTGTGCAACCGCGCGGCGTCGCGTCGTAAACTGAACTGAAGTTTGAAATTGCCGCCGCGTCACACGGCAGAGTTTAAATTAGCAACAACGGCGACATAACCCTCAGGTGTGTGTGTGTGTGTGTGTGAGTGTGTGTGTGTGATTGTTTGCTTTTGTGTGTTGGTGCTCTTTGTGCAACGCGGATGGAAGTTGCTGAAGTGTGGCAGCAACACTGGCAGCCACAACTTGCTGTGGCGTGTCGCAAATTGGAGCAGCAACAGCAACAGCAACCGCAGTAGCCTTAATCAGCCATGCAAAATACGCGTATCTCATATCTCAAATGGTCAGCGACGACAAAAAACATATATATAACAATTTTTGCAAACAAAGATGTCAACAAACATTTCAGCTCTGTTTGGTTTGGCTTGCATGTTGCACTTTATGTTTTTGTTGTCTTAGGTGTTGTGTGTGCAGCTTTCACTGCTCTTGCTGGCAACAACTGCAACTAATCCACTAAAATAGAGTACACACACCACCCACCACACCACCCCACCTGCTCAGCTGAGGGAACAAATGCTGCTGCGCTTCAAGAATTTTACATGCACACATGTGCAACACTTCCGTCTCTGGCAGCAGTTGTTGCAACAATTGCAATTGAAATTGCGGTGGTTGTGGCAATGCACTCCCCACTAACATTGAAGGAGTGTGGGTGTGGCTAAGCTTTTGTTAAGCCCCCAAACATTGTCATGATTGTTCTTGCTAATGGCAAATTGAATATGAGATGTGCTTATACGATGAAAAATTAATTGATCCATATTAAGCCACAGAATAGTTCTTTGTGTGAGCACAATTTGTGTGCTCGCTCATTAAAAATGAATTTTCAGAACAAATCATTTCGGTTATCATCGACCCACACTGTCTCACAGCTCAAAATAAATAAATATCAAGTAGGAAATTATAATAATTCTATTCAAATTAATACAGCACAAAATATTCCTTATTAAACTTATAACAGGTTTATTTCAGTCATAAGCACACACTTAATATAAAAATAAAATTCAAGTAAGAAAGTATAAATTCAAGTATGAATATAAAAACGATTGTAAATAATTTGAATGATTATTAATTTGACATTAAAAAATTCACAAAAAAAAAAAAGTCCACTGCATAAACAAACAATAAATTAAATATGTATGAATAAATTAAATATATTAATAATTATTGCAGCTTATTTTAAAAGATTAATATTATATACATGCGTTAATTGAGCTATATTACTAATTGTTAAATACATAAATAATGTACGTACTTATTTTAAAAGATTAATATTATATACATGCGTTAATTGAGCTATAATAATAATTAAATACATATACAATATACGTAGTCTATTTATTAGTTTAATAATAATTTTGTAATCCCTTTGAAGCACTTAGCAGATATGTCATAACAAATTGACTTTTTGATTTATTTATTTTAAGATGGAATTTGCAATTAAAGAAATAAATAATTATCGTTGTTCATTTGAAAATTATTTTTTATTTATGTATTTTACTTTTATTTATTACTTTATTTTATTATTGTGTAATAGTTAACTTATGTGCGATAATAGCTTTATCCACTTTTACTTTTTCCTACAACATTTTCAAGATTTGATCAGTGTAAGTTGCAAAGTGCCATTCAGCTGTCGAGTAATTTGCTGCAACTGAGCAGTAAATTTTATGGTCAGAGTCTTCCTTTAATTAAGCAATGCCAGTTGGCATTCAGCTAAGCTGAATAGCTGAATAGCTGTAAAGCTATACAAAGGTAATGCCAATGCTAAGGTTGAACAACCTGCCCCCTTTACAACTGCCAGCTTTTGTGTGATTTATTTTTTACTCTCTAAGTGACGTGTTCCTTATGAGTTGAGCGCAAAACATAACTAAAAGCAATGTTTGAGACTAGTAATTAATTTTAGTTATAGCCAGTTTAAGTGAAGGTGGAGCACAACTAGCATTTTTTTTACGAAACGAGTCAATGACTGCTCACAATGAGTAGGCAGCGTGCTGTGGCAAAAGTATTTCATGAACGAGTTGCATGTATCTGTAAGATACTTGCTACCCTTGCCAATTATTTGCATAAGCAGCGCGAAATTGTATTTTGTTAAGCAAATGCAATCAACGACCTTAAATTTTACTTCATTTACTACTTTTAGCTTATTAAATGCAGAGCAATTTTATTATATACTCACTTGTGGTATCATTTCTTGTTTAATAATAATAATTAATGGCCAGCAACTAGCAATTAGTTGTATACATATTAAATACGTTAACAGTTTTACTGTAGGGTTATTGACTTATATATATGCTCGACATCATTAATTCTATTATTCAAATTAAATAAGTAATTTGTTGTACCTTTAAGTATATAAGAATGGACTATGAATGTTTTCAAGTAATTGGTTTATACAAAAAAAATATATTTTTGTAAGCATATTTTTCGTAGCCCTGCGCATTTAGTATACACATTTTCTACCCATTTGAAAATATACATAAATGAAAAAAGTTGGCGCAAACCGCAAAATGTGTGATATTATTTTTAATGACATTTGCAGTTCACCGTTAGAAAATGACACATTAAATTAAATTTTTCCACGTATTTAATTAAAAAAAAGTTTTATAATATTTTTATCTTCTGCACCTGTCTCATTTCCCACGAGTTGCATGTTGCGTTGATTTAAGATAGTTAAAATGCAAATTAAATACTCTGCTAAAGAATAGAAAACGTTCCGTTTTTAAAAATGGTTTGATTAAGTTTACGCACAAATAACCCAATTTTCCAAAGCAAATTTCCCATTGAACTAACTTTAAGAATGGTTGTGAAAATCCTGCTCAGAATCAATGGAGTATGCATACACAATAGCAAAAGTGAGTATAAAGATATCTTTAAATATTGCTTACAATTCGGTAAGCCCGGAATTTAAAGGGACCAAAACTTTTCTTACTGCATCATTTTTGAGTTGAACAGAAGCACCAATAACTACTTTGCATCCTTCCATTTATTCAACCGGTGCCAATTCGAGTGCAAATAACACAAATATCTAAAGCGTAAAATGCTGCACAGATGGACTGAAGAAAATATTTACAGTTTGGCAAAAAAAATGAGAACTCAGTGAAAATAAAATGAGTGGGAAACTAAATTTTACTGAAGAGAAAACGAGTTTGATTCAGATTAAGTAAGCAAAGCAAAAGAGTTGAAAACTATTTCGAGTTGTAAATGTTTAAGTTCCAGAGATGTGGGACATATGTAGCGTATATATGTCCCACATCTTTGAATTTAATTTAATAAGAAGTATAGTTATACTAAGTCTATTGATTTTGCCGTACTATAACCAATGAAAATAAATATATAAAGGTTTTGCTTAGCTCATTTGTTAAGCCTACAACACTTTTATCTCTGCTTCCTAAGTGCAAAATTTTTAATAATTAATAATTATAACATTATTATCAATTTAATAATTTTTTTCATATAGCACATTTATTTCATAAGCACGCGAAATTAACTGTTATCTAACAAGTGTATCTGGCGTTTCTTAACTGTTTTATTATTGAAGAGATAAGCAAGTATGAAAATTTTTCTAATCGCACCGCTAAACAAAGAAGTAAAAAAAATTAATTTATAAATTTCGTTCTTGTAAAGATAATATGCCAAATACAAATATAAATATATATTATGAAAAAACGCGGATATCTTAGCGTCATTGGCTTTAATTGTATATATATTTGCTTATAACATGCATACAAATAATCATACACTGTCAGAACATGTTTACTAATCTCTTTAATTAAATGCAATTAAATTTTTGTTTTAATATGACAGCAGCGACTTTAAATTCGACACATGACAAAATTGCTGTGAAACCCATTTACATATTTTTCAACTAAACTCGTTCTACACGCAAATAAATTCCGCCAATTGTTCCCAACACAAACGATTTGGGATCATATATAAGAGGTATATCGGTCTTCTCACACACTGTGAACTTAAAATTCTGAATCAACTGGGCCAGGCCAACTCGTGTTTGCATTTGGCCAAAACGCATGCCCACACAATTTCTGGGACCATCGCCGAAGGGCAACCATTCAACAGAGTCTCGAGCTGCAACTTTATCAGCTGAGAATCGGTCGGGATCGAATATCTCCGGATCGGGATAAAAGTCTTCATCTCGATGATACGCAGCTGCTGGCAATATAACCTGAGTACCCTTCTCTATAACATATTTGGGATTACCGGGAACAACATAGTCTTTAAGAGCCCTTCGCTCCAAGTAAGGCACAAGCGTATAAAGGCGAAGAGTTTCTGTTGAGGCAGAAAATAAAAATGAGTTCTGAATTCGCCACACTCCAGATTTATTACTCGCACTCACCCGATATAACCTGATCCAAATATCTCATAGCCTTTATACTTTCATAGGTCAGTTTTCCATCGTGTTGCTGCAGAACAAATTTAACATCTTCCCTCAACTTCTCCTGAATATCTGTGTGCTGGGCCAGCTCATATAAGCAGTAGCTCATTGTTGAGGAGGAGGTCTCGAAACCAGCCACATAGAACACAAAAACTTGAGCTGCCAGTTCACCAACGTCCAATCCTTTAACCACTTCTCCATTTTCCAGCGTTAAACTACCTTGTTCCTTCAGTTCTATAAGCATTTCCATAAAATCATTGCGTTTGATATTTTCCTTCTCTCTGTATGCGAGAGTTTCCTTAACTAATCCCATGAAGAATTCATGAACATCATCAGGAACCATGCGCATTCGCAGCTTTTGTGAAAGATTAGGAAAACTAAATTGGAAAAACGTTAACAAAGGCCCATGGCGCAACTCAACGAGTGCTTTACTGGCCATTTTACGGAAGTCCGTTTCGGGAGTACGAAGAGTATTGCATTCAATTCCAAAAGCGCATGTTCCGATTACGTCAGTGGTATAACGAGCCATAAGATCCTTGATTTCGATGATGGACCCGCCGGACTTAGCGGGAACTTCTTCAAGCATGACACGCACGAACTCTTCGGATACTTTGATGACAGTTGGGAACATGAACTTCATTTTGCCAGATGTGAAGGTGGGCGATAGTTTTTGGCGCATATCTTTCCATTGTTTGCCATCCAAATTGAAGAGATGTCCTGTAAGAGGATCATCGCGTTGATTGTGGAACTGACCGCGGTCGGCGAAATTGTTGAAGTCTCTTATTAAAACATTCTTAGCCAGTTTGATATCCATTACAAAGGCGGCGCGCTTTTGCAAGAAATGGAAGCCCACAAACGGATGATTTGTCTTTCGAAATTTGTTGTAGTACTCAAACAAAATATTATGTAAGACACGATATTTTCTAAATCCGACAAGATTTCCATACAATGGATGTGGCGGATCTTGGGGTATTCCACGATTTTTCCAAAAACTCAAATTGTAGTACAAAAAATAAGCCACCAACGCTAATACAGCGACGAACAAATATATTAAAAACAACATTTTGCGGTGCGCTTTCAACGAATTCTTGGCAAACACTGAGCACAATCGAAGCAAACAGCACGTATTTAATCTCTCCGTCCTTCTATACATTGTGAAATCGTACTAATAAAATATCACGGTGTTTCGGCGAAAGGTAAATGCAAAATTGCAAAATTGAAATCACTAATATCAGAGTGAATCAGCAAAAATTGAGTGCAGTAGAATCGCGTTTTTGGAGGTCAACATTTATTTTAAATGTTGAAAAACAATATATAATATTTAAACTCTACTTCCATGAACTTTAAAAATAGTCTAAGTTATTCTAAAAGTTTTACCCTCCTCTGAAAACATAAAAACGTGAAACCAAAATCCGGTATGGAGAGTCGAAAACAAGATAGAGCTCTGCATTGGAGAGGACTTGACTAACTACCCGTTATATAATATAGCTTGTGCATATAGTATACAAAAACTTATATTAAAATAAACTATGCCCTAGTGATAAAGATATGCAGTTCTTTGTAAAACCCTGTTCTTTGAAACCTGTTATCAGCAAATATAACGTATGTTATCAAAATATTCGTCTTTCGAAATTTGTTGTAGTAGTTCTACACAATTTCGTGAACTGACCGATTTGGTGGATCTTGGGGTATTCCGGGATTCCTCCTGTAATTTATATTGTAGTGCAATAAATATACCACCAATGCTAATACAGCGACTAACAAATATATTATAATCATAACCCTGCGATCTGCTTCTAACGACTTCTTTGCGTATGCACGAGGCAAACAAATTAAATTTATCTGCTTATTTATGTATTGGAAACCATCACACATTTCACCGTGAATCGACTATAGAATATCAAATTGTAGCCTCATCTTTTGTCAAAGATATCTGTTATTTCTCTTTATACATAAGAGTTAAGTCGCAAAACCAGAATGAAGAGCCCAATGATTTGGCGCTCTTATACACTGATAAGACTTTATTATTGTAACCGACCAATAGACGATTGAGGGTTCAGTATTCCACAGTATGCATATTTATAGCCAGCATTGTTATCCCACAAACAAATGTTGTTAACAGAAAAGAGTCTGTACAGAAATACAACCGTAAGCGAAATTGACGATCGTGAAAATAATATTTTTGAAAGCTCGCCGATACCGCTACCGGGCTATGTATCGAGACGAAATTACGTCACTGTTATTGTCCCGGCTAAAGCGAAGCGAGATGTTTACCTTCTTTGTTCGTTCGTTCCTTGATGTCCTTCCCCTCACGATTCAGCGAATTGAGAATTTAGGCACGCAAAGAGCAATCAAAGATTTTTTTATTATCAAATTCATAATTTTATTATTGTACTGTGGGTCCGTATGATGCACTATCATTTAGAGGATGTCTGAATAAATTACAAACTGACATGACCTAAGAGCGTGAGGTATTTCTTACAAGTTTAAATATTTCAATTTGGCGAGCTACATGGCAGAATAAAAATATAGTAATGTTAGTTGATTGAAATCTAATTACATTTGCACCCTATGTTAAGTGCACTCAAACTGCAGCCGTCAGTTAACAGCGCTCTCTCTGCACAAAGAGCGCTCCTTCTCTCAGCCAATCATTCAGTTTGGTCACCGTCGCTGTGTCGATCGTTTCGATTGATCCAAACTCAAGCTTAAGCTCAAATAAAAGTAGGTCAGTGTCATAACTGCATCGAGTGCAGACGCCGCCCGTAAGCGATAATAATGAAAAAGAAAACATACAAAGAGAGCAACGGGACTAGCACGAAAACGAAAGCAAACAGTAGATGCTGCAGGGAAGACGTTACCAAGGCAAACAGCGATCACGTACACACACCGCCACAGCGGCAGAGGCGTTGCTATCGATATAATATGTTAAGTTACATTTGTAATACATTTTTATACCACTGTAATTACAAATGGAGAATTTATGCTGGTGCAGTTATATTCTAATATTAAAGAAACATTAAACAAATAAGAAGTGAAAATAATAAATAAATAAAAGTAATAGTTCAAAGTATTCAAGTGTAAATCGCTGCCCTCCGTAAAACAGTTTTACGCGTCAGTTATAAGCCACGGTCTTTAAAACTATTTCGCAATGAAAATAAATTTATATTATTATTAGTGCAGTTATAGATAAAATTAAATTGGTTTGGTCGGTACATACTCTTCTACCCTTTAAATAATTTTAAATGGGTACAGGGATTAAAAGGGAGATAGTTAAAATTTTAAATAAAAATATAGATATGTTTTAAATATTAAAATGTCTATTTTTATGTTAACTTAATTTTATCAACACATATAATATAAGATAATTATTATATAATTAAAAGTTCAATACAGGTTTATTGTTATTGCCAACAAATAGCATATTTATTCATCTTGTAGTATAAGTATATGTAAACACATAGCATGTATGTACATATTACAACTAGATAGCCACCTGGGTTATTGCATAAATAATTAATAAAATCACACAGTAAAAATCAAAAAGCAACAATATTTTTTCGTTGTAATTTTAAACTCGCTCTGCTCGCACATAAATACCGCCAATTGTTCCCAACACAAACGATTTGGGATCATATATAAGAGGGATATCGGTCTTCTCACACACTGTGAACTTAAAATTCTGAATCAACTGGGCCAGGCCAACTCGTGTTTGCATTTCGCCAAAACGCTTGCCCACACAATTTCTGGGACCATCGCCGAAGGGCAACCATTCAACAGAGTCTCGAGCTGCAACTTTATCAGCTGAGAATCGGTCGGGATCGAATATCTCCGGATCGGGATAAAAGTCTTCATCTCGATGATACGCAGCTGCTGGCAGCATAACATGAGTACCCTTCTCTATAACATATTTGGGATTACCAGGAACAACATAATCATTAAGAGCCTTTCGCACCAAGAACGGCACAAGCGTATAAAGGCGAAGAGTTTCTGTTGAGGCAGAAAATAAAAATGAGTTATGAATTCGCCACACTCCAGATTTATTACTCGCACTCACCCGATATAACCTGATCCAAATATCTCATAGCCTTTATACTTTCATAGGTCAGTTTTCCATCGTGTTGCTGCAGAACAAATTTAACATCTTCCCTCAACTTCTCCTGAATATCTGTGTGCTGGGCCAGCTCATATAAGCAGTAGCTCATTGTTGAGGAGGAGGTCTCGAAACCAGCCAAATAGAACACAAAAACTTGAGCTGCCAGTTCACCAACGTCCAATCCTTTAACCACTTCTCCATTTTCCAGCGTTAAACTACCTTGTTCCTTCAGTTCTATAAGCATTTCCATAAAATCATTGCGTTTGATGTTTTCCTTCTCTCTGTATGCGAGAGTTTCCTTAACTAATCCCATGAAAAAATCATTAACATCATCAGGAATCAAGCGCATTCGCAGATTTCGTGCCAGTTTAGGAAAGCTTAATATGAGGGCGGTTAATAAAATTCCGTGTCGTGTTTCGGTGAAGGCCTTGTTACCCATTTTACGGAAGTCAGATTCGGGAGTACGAAGAGTATTGCATTCAATTCCAAAAGCGCATGTTCCGATTACGTCAGTGGTATAACGAGCCATAAGATCCTTGATTTCGATGATCGACCCGCCGGACTTAGCGGGAACTTCTTCAAGCATGACACGCACGAACTCTTCAGACACTTTGATAATAGTTGGGAACATGAACTTCATTTTGCCAGATGTGAAGGTGGGCGATAGTTTTTGGCGCAGATCTTTCCAGCGTTTGCCATCCAAATTGAAGAGATGTCCAGTAAGAGGATCATCACGTTCATTGTGGAACTGTCCGCGATCGGCGAAATTTGTGAAATCCTTAATTAAAATATTCTTGGCCAGTTTGATATCCATTATAAAGGCGTCAGGGCTTTGCAGGAAATTGAAGCCCACAAACGGATGATTTGCCTTTCGAAATTTGTTGTAGTACTCCTCCAAAATATTGTGTAGTACACGATTTTTTCGAAATCCCATCATGTTTCCATGAATTAGATGTGGTGGATCTTGGGGGATTCCACGATTTTTCCAATAATTTCTGTTGTAAAACAGGAAAATTGCCACCAAAGCTGATACAGCGAACAGCAAATACACAAGGAAAAACATTTCGCGATTAGTTTCTGGCGACTGCTCGACAAACACTGACCAGTTTTGAGTGACACAACCTGTTTTTGATGAGTTTTTTTTTAATAGTTCGCTGAACCCACTTACATATGGTTACAAAGGGTATAATGGTTTTAAATAAATGTAAGTAAGAGCCATAAGGAAGCATCTTCGACCTCCCAAAGTATATATATTATTGATCCGGTTCAAAAGCCAAATCGATATAACCATGTCCGTCTGTAAAAATATGCGGATCTCAAAAACTTTAAAATTATAGAGACTTTAATACAGCTTATCTTAGATTTGTTTGCTAACATTTGGGTGGTTTAGGGTATATCGTAGTCGAGCTCTGTCAACTGCGTTCGTAATTGCTGGTGCGTAGCATTAATCTCATACAAAAGTCAGCATGAGACAGCAAATTTATCAATCGCATTTCTCATTGAGAACTAGTGTGTTATCTAAGAGTAGACTAAAGAGACAAACACACTCAAATTCTCTCTCGGTAGACCCGGTTTCCGTTCAACACAGAGCGACCTCAGAGCATATTGCTCTTTCAATCTGCTTGAAGCCAAAATGAAAAAAGATTAAATCCCAAAGACAGTTCAGATGCTCATAACTTCATTTAATTTAAATAATGTCTTACTTTAACAGATAATATTATTATGGTTTTGATTATCTATGCTTCACTTCTATATTTATCACTGTGTAATTTTAAATGTGCTGGTCTGTCCATTTGTTGCCTCATCGACTGAGAGCAACCGGCGCGAAGTGTTCAATTATAAATGACGTTGAAAAGGTGTTGCATTCAACAGCTATTCCTGACCATTTCCAAAGAATGCTCAGCTCGTTGGTCATTGGCACTGCAACAAAATGCAACATTCTTTAAGCTGACCTTGAGATGTCACCCTCGCCCTACTTCTAAGATGCCACAGCGTCGAGTCCATGTGAATTCCACGCTGACTAACAAAAGAAATAACAAGTCAGTCAAGCTCAAAAAAAGCGACGTTGTTTCCATTGCCATAATGAATGCAAGAGTTAAACAAAAAGAATGCATTCTTTAAGTATCATCCATAAGAAGTGGGTTCAACGCTGGGGGGGGGGGGGGGGGACTAAAACTAGTCTGCACTTATGCGCTAAATAAAAATGCAAATCTAAATGTAACATAAGAGCTGCTTGAGTTTATATGCGAGTCCATAATAAGTGGGGACCAAACCCAGCCGTGCATAAGACCTAACCTCGGAAATTTCTTAAAAAATATAATACTACTGTTGAGAGTGCTCGACCAGGAGATACTCCCTCCATATACATGTTAAAATTAGGATAACAATTTTAACAGCACAAAAAGTATTTGTATTGGTGATGCGGAAAAATAGTCGAGTCGATATAGCCATGCCAGTCGGTCAAACTAGTCTATCTGTTTTGGATTACTATATGAATACTCTATCCATTGCTTATCTCAGATTACAGGTTCACATATTTGCCAACAATTTTTTTTCCGTCCTTATTTCTGTCTTTCTTTGAAACGATTTTTCTCGTTTACCAAATTCTTGCAATAAATGTTAAACCATTTTAGTTTTTTTTTTCTTTATATCGATTTTATATAAATATTATTTTAATTATTCTCTCATGTAATTTTATATCATGTTGATTTTAGTTCCCATTGAATAAATAAATATCTTATCTTTATTAAACTTGGAGCTTATAGTAACACTATTATTAAGTGTTTTTGTTTTTTTCTTGATAAGTATTATCAATTACACTATAAATCATTATTTAAACCAATTTTTTACAATTACTAACGTTCTTTGTATTTGTAAAATGTTTTCTTACTTTCAGAAAAAAGTCATAAAATCAAATAAAAGTTCGAATCGCCAAAGTGAATATTTTTTGAGTCTAGTTATTTGAGTTAATAAAATATAATATAATAATATAATATTTATAATAATATAAGATTATACGACTGTTTTTGTCTGGCTGTCTACAGGGTAAATAAAGCGGTTGCATCTGTGCCTGCATCTGCGTATCTGAATCTTCAGCTGCTGTTGTTGTTGTTGTTATTGTTGTTGTTGTTGCCAGATAGACGCCCAGCTGATTTGATGCCGTCGTCTTTTTATTGTTGACTTAGTTGCTGTCAAGGTGCCAGCAAACAGACATACAATTGCCTACAACAATTCTTCATGCCAGAGCTCTGCCTCTCAGCCTGTCTCCCGTCCTCCTCAAGTCTTGGGTTGAGCAGCGTTGCTAATTACGCAAGCGCAGGCTCCAGCATCTTGTGGATTCATGTAAACAGCCAGCTAATTGTCCCGAGTGCAAGGGACGGAGTAGGTGGGAACTGAGCTGAGAGCTAAGACTGTAGGAGGTGTTAAGACCGCTGCGAAGACAGCTCTTTTAAATGCAAATACCAGAAAGAGGGTCCAACATCTTAGCCTCAGCCAATTCAAGGTGTGTGAATGTGTGTGTGTAGTGTGTGTTTGCTCTCTGCCTGCCTCACTGTCTATTTTACTGTTTGTCTCACTGCCTTATGCATAAATTAGTTTTGTTTGTGTCTGGAAGCAGCCCCCGAGCATCCACTTTAAGCAAATTGTGAATGGTGAATTGTGAATTGTGAACGGGGAGTAGTCCGCATTTCCTGTAGTAGTTCCACAGACAGCTCTCTGATTTCTCTGTGTGTTTTGTTGTGTCATGTGTGTGTTTTTTGACAAAACGACGTGGCAGCATCAAGACAGTGTAAGACATTATGTAAATTTCAAAGCCAAATCACAATACGGAATCCGCATCATGTAAAATAGTGATTACCCATTTCGACTGCCAAGACATGCTCAAGGGGCAGGCCAAACCTTTTTATGACTATGCTCCTCTATATATGATCACACAAACAAAAATACAAAAAAAGGGGCAACTGCAGCTGCTTGTGGCTTATGGAAAATGAAAATGGAAGTGGAAGTGGAGAAGGTAAATCCGACTCAAGTCAAGTCGAGCAATTGTTGTTCAAATTGGATGGCGTCGACTTCGTCAATAAAAAATTTAAAAAATAAAATATTCGCTGTGCGTGTGTCAAGTACTTTTTCAATTGCATGCGTCAGCCAGTGAGGCAGACAGACAGACAGAAGGACAGCCAGGCAGGCAAGCAAATTGGAGTCGGTTTCCTTCCGGCTGCCAATGCAGACGATCCCAATCAATATGAGAATCAAAGTCAGCTCAAGTCGAGTGACATTAGCTTTAAATGACACCTAAATATATATTTATCACCGAGTGGAGTTTTTTAATGTATATAAATAATCAATTAAATATAATAAATAATAAAAATAAAATTAATTATTTAATTGAAATATATTATATGTTTATTTGTGTATACAATTAGAGATAATATGTATATGTAAAATTGCAAAAACTGCAAAATATCAGGATATATCTAATATTAAATGTCTCAAGCAAATAATGTTTATATCTGCTTAGAACAGACTGGTTATATTATTTAAAAATAAGATCATGTATAATGATAAGATTCTCAATGTAGAATACACATTTTGAATAAAGCGAAGCTACTTTCTGATTTTAAATCATAATTTCAGTTTTGGTTTTAAATTTACCATTTGCATTTTTTAGCAAAGTATCTATTTTTGTTA
This sequence comes from Drosophila multiciliata, assembly GCA_037043605.1. Lineage (NCBI taxonomy): Eukaryota > Metazoa > Arthropoda > Insecta > Diptera > Drosophilidae > Drosophila > Drosophila multiciliata. The sequence goes on from JBAMBF010000589.1 coordinate 4,930,780, forward strand.
CTTTCCTTTCATCTTTACCCAATTCCCACTTGGCCATTTCCCAGGTGCCAGGATGTCAAATACAACTTTCGAAATCTTTTAGAAATGTAAAACAATATCTATTTTTTACGCTGCGCGACGGCACAAATAATTAGCTGTCAAAGAATTGGCGGTGGGCCAGATTGGTGGTTAAAAATTGTCAGGACATAAATGAATGAGTGAAGGAATGAATGAATGAATCAATGAGACAACAGCTGTGACAGTCGTTCAACTTGTTGCCCTGACAAGTTCATCGCATGAAATGCTGATTGATTTCCAACCAACCAATTGCGACACGTGCCAAGCTCTGATTGTTTGACATGACGACAACGAGAACCAAGTAGGGAATGGAAATGGAAATGAAAATGGGATTGCGATTGGGATACGGAATGACGAGCGTGCTATATACATGACAGATGCAAGAGGGGCAACTGTCAGTCAATGCGAAGGCTTCTTGATATTGATTAGATGCTGATTCAATTCCAACTCCATTTTGTGCGAACAATGCATGCAACTCCTATTTGAAATATGTGAGAGAAACACATGTTTATTATTTATGAACTGATTGCTCTACACTTGATTGACCGACTGATTGCTTGACTGACAGTTCATGGTCTCGACAATAATGCCCCACAAATTGCCCTATCGACCCAGTGGACTGCTTTAACCAAGCTCAAGCGAAACCGGACATTTGCTTGACAAATGATGATTTATGTTGCAACAGTGGCAGCAAAACGATGCCAAAGCTGTATGAACTCGCAGCTTGACGATGCTACAAAAACGAACAGAGCAACTTTCTGGGTTATTGGGTGATAAAAAGTCGATTTTAAATTGTCAGGCAACAGAAGTGAAACCTGCCACGCAAGTAAAGCTGTATAAACGCAATGTGTCTTCTGAATTGGATTTGAGTGGAGGAAAGGGACGAGATGTGGCAAACATTATGCAAAAATAAAGATTTGCGCAAGAACCAAGAAATGTGAGTAAAGCAGTGACAAATGGTTAAACAAAAAGTAGAGCAGAATTGTTCAGAAAAAACTTTACCTGGCAAAAGCTTTAATGCTCGAAAACTATAAAAAAGATTTTATGTAAAAATTATTTAAGTCTTTCAATGACATTTATATTTAACTCTTTACTTATACAAAGTTTAAAACCAGGCAAAATAGAATAAAACTATATATCAATAAATAAATTAACTTTTTTATATATACAAAATTAAAAATAAATCATAATAATGTTCCAATTAAGTCTACTTATTTTGTATATATTCATAAAATGATAAAATTAAATAGAAAAATATATATGTTTCCTTTGTGTTTTCACTATTATTTTATACTGTCGTTATCATTTTGTGTTATAAAATAATCGCATTAAGCCTTATTATCATTTTTTTCCAGTATTCATTCTCACAGATAGACAGAGATAATTCTAGCAACTTTAACAAACACTTAACACTAGCTTTATTAACTCTTCAGCAGTGTATAAAAGACAGTAAATTCCACAATTTGTTTTTATTATTTTGGTTTGCGAATCGCCCCCTCTTTGCCCCCCTCAGCCAGTTCTGTGGCGACTGGTTCGCTGCATAGCTCCACGCGTTTATTTTCGTTAACTGGAATTTTATTTGGCCACGTTGCGCAACGCCGCATCGGACACATAAACATGTGCACCGTAGGCATAAAAAAAACCCAAACATATTCCACAAAATCAACACACGCACACACGCAGCCACACACACGATTGGTCAGCAGAAAATCAATATGTTTGTGCCTCGAGCACAAACGAACTTTAATTCTGTTTCAGTTCTGTTAGACATCTTTGAATAAAGTGCAGTTTTTATGCCAGTCATGTAAAAAGTGAAATGCTGTGCATTAGTTAATAATAATTGACAATTATAATTCAAAGCATTATTTTCTTAATTTTGTCATTTATTGCCTAAAGGCAAATTAAAATGTAAGTGGAGGAAGATGTTGGACAATAACTAGTAGGAAATATAAAATAAATATAAATATATATTTATATAAGCTGGGAATTTGACGATCCTAAATTATATGATTTTAGAATTTGAATTGCTATGCTAATTTTAAATTCAGATTACCAAAAGCATATTTTTGACGTTGTTTTAGCTGGTTTACAATCTGAACAGAGTATTAGGCAACAGACTACATTTGACTGCAATATTTTATACAACTTTTTTTTATTTAATTTATGCTTTGTTTTATTTCCATTCACAATTGTCCAATTGGCTTTTGTCTTTTGTGTGTTCGTGTTCGGGGAAAACCTTTTGAAGTTGTCGCTGCTAAAGTGGGTCCTCAGGCCAGCCAGCTTCTGAATTTTGCCCCCAAATGCAAATGCAAACAGAAATTGCGAGGAATAAAAAATTTGGCTGGAAAATAACAAAAATTGTTTAAATCAATTTTGCATATAGAGCGCTGCTGAACTCCATTTTGATACATTCTGTTTTTTTATTCCAAGCTAACAAAGTTTAAAATCTTCACTGGATAAATATTGATTTTGCCAGGCAGAAAGTTTGTTTGATGCTTTTTTTTCTTCGTTTTCTGACTGCTTCAACAAAATTGCTTTCCCAAGTTGCGGCAAGCAGAATGGCAGAATGGGTTGGTGATTTTTTTTTTATTTTTTACATTTATAATTTTCCAAAGTATTGCGAAGCATTTGGAATGGCAGTGAACTTGAAAAATGTTCATGCCAAGTTTAACCAACCGTATATGTTGCTAGGCCTCAGCCTCAAATATATCTAATTCGAGCTTTGACATTCAACGCCTCCGTAATTCATGTTGTATGTTGCATATTATTATTTATCATTTTTACACACTAGCCGAGAGTGTCTTGAATTTTACATGTTGTTTGTTCCGCTCTGCGGGTATTATTTTCGCACCTATAAATAAGTCAGAATAAAATAATCCACTTTCTGTGCGTTTCGCATCACTTCCGAAGACCTTTTCGGCCTGATTGATTGCTTACACAGTTATTCTATTGGAACATAATCCAAATATATCTGATTAAGTTAACATTTTTATATACTAAACTATACTTTCTTCTCTTTTTTTAACAAAGTTAGAGTATTTATTTCTCGGTTGCCTTCGTTTTATATGATTTTTTTTTATTTTTATTATATTTATGGTAATTGACATCAAATGTTGGCATTAACCTTATTGACATGGAAAACATCCAGTGCCACATTTATGAATATTTTCTTACGTTGATTGTTGCTGTTTGCGAACATCAACTTCAAATACACATACACAGACAGACACACACACACATGTGTATACAAGCTTTATAATGGGCAAGTTTGGAATTTCGCATGTGTTGTGGGCGGCATTTTATATATTTTTGTAAAGATTTTGGACATGTTTTGAATTTAAACGTGCGTAAATTTATAATCAGCACGTTTCATGTTTTTGTATCCATCCAATTTCCTTGTTTTTAAATTAATTTTTCCTGCTCTCTAATTTGAGAACATTTACGCTTGACAGCAAAAAACAACAATGTAAGAAAAACCATATACATAAATAATAATGTGTATATAAATATAAGATTTGTGAAGTGATTGATGCGATTATTTTTATCACCTTATCAACACATTATTTATTTATTTGCATAATTTAAGGTTATTTTATACTATATACTCATGCTACATTTATTTATTTTTTGCATTGAATTGAAGGTTGTATGTTGAACTTATCTAATATCAAATATATATCAAAGGCAGATAAAGCAAACATTTTGCTCGACTAACAAAGCTTTTAACACATTTGATGAGTTTTATCTAACAAACCTTAAACACTGGAATTTTGGTCAAACGCACCTTTCGATGAGTAATCTGAATTATTGTCATATTGTCTGACTCATAATTGATGAGAATTCAAAATCAGTAAATCAAGCTTGAACTTAAAATGTAATTTATTCTATTTCAATTTCAGGAAAAATTTTGGAGGTTTTCGCAATTTACACTTTTTGTGAAAAAATCCTAATTTCTTGTTTTAGAACTTTTTAAATAGAAACGCTCGTTAGACACGAACCCAATTTTATTTAATTAAATTCAAACTTGGTTGCAGCAATTAGCAAACTTTGTGATGAAAGCCAAATTGTCAAAACAGTAATACTGAGAGAGAGAGAGAGAGAGAGAGAGAGGGAGAGGGGGAAAAAGAGAGAGATACAGTCGCAGGTGTTAGCAAAGGGCTAAAATACATTGAAAGTTTATTTTTGTGTGCATTTCAGGCTTTTCACCAGGCAACAATATGTGCGGGAAAAATCCAAAAATCCAAGGGAAAAGCTGCTGCTTTAAGATGATGGGAATAAAATTAATAATGATAAAAGTATACGAAAAAGTTCCGTGTGAGTTTGTGCTGGTTGTTGTTGTTGTTGTCTTTTTTTGTGGAATAAATAATAATAAAAAGTGCTGTTATTTTGATAAGCACGGCATAAGCATGGCAATGCATACCACACCTAGCCACAAGCTGTGTGGGGCATGTGGCATCTTTATTGCAGCACGCCCACGCAGACAGCGACGGCACACAGTTTATATAGCTCACAAATACATACATACATACACACATCTACATGCATGCACAGATACATCTATACATCACAGATACATATAGCCTATTAAAGATTATTAAAAGCGCCTTGATCTCAGCTGGTGTTGGTGCTGCTCCACCTGGTTACCTTTCCCCCCCCCCCCCCCAACTACCTCTCGCGGCTTTCACTTGTGCAGCAACAGCACGCAAACTTATTGATCCATAAAAATATAAAACTTGAGCTTTATTAGTATTTGATGCGCCCGAGAGAGCAGCATCATCCACTCGACAGGGCTTATGCCGCAGTGCACTTTGACCTTCGTCAAGGTTGTTGCAACAGTCGCTCGCTCCCAAATGCTGCAACAAATTGGATTGTTACTTCAGCTCAAAGCACATAACTAAATAAAACTAGTGAGCAATTCAATTAGCCATCATCAATTTTAATTAAAATGTTCACATAAATCTCAATATTTCGATATCCAATTATAATATATCTTCATAAATAAACAACTCCATTCGATTTTCATTTCTTTTGTTTGTTTACCAATAATGTTATGTGACTGATAAAGCCATTTATCGTATTGCCCATTTGTTTATTCATCTATGCATTTTTATCGTCTGGTTGGCATTTCGTTTAGCAACACAAATTATCATCCATCATATCCATGGTCAGCGCCTTTTGTTTGAGCTTGGTATATATATATATTTTATACCCTTTGGGCAGTCAAAAGGTGAAATTTATTCACAAACAGAAGCAATGCCATTTAATAATTTATATCTCACTAGATAAGTCCCAAAGTGATAATAATACCTTCATTTATTAAATATATTGATTGACAACTTTATTATTTAGAAATCTTTTAACTTTTATTATAGTTGGTCTATCTAAATAGCAACGATATGAATAACTATATAAAATGGCACATAATAAATTCACTGATTCATTGAAAATATAGTCAAATTTCAACTTTTCATATCTTTGCAATATTTTAGTCTAATTAGCATTATTTGTAAATGCTTAGTAAGAGTATATAAACATATTTATAAAAATTAATATGTCATTTTTAAAAAGTTATATTTTGTTGTTTGATTGTTGTTGCTACTTTTATTTAGTCATGTAGCCGGAAACGTTAATAAATTCCTTGACTGCCCACCTTAAATTAAATTTGCTTTTATCAAGCAGACACTTAAGTCGAGTCAAAACCCATTTATTTGAGCCCACTAGTTCTTAAGCTACCCACGCTTTCACAGTAAATCGAAGAGCGAAGTTAACGTTTTCTTATCGTTATAACAATTGTTTTGTTTATGGCAAAAACAAAAATTCATTTAAAAGAATTTAAAAATACAGCTTAAAGTTATTTGTAATATTTACCTAGAAAATCTGTTGCGTTACGTAAGTAGCAATTAATCCAAAAGTTTATTCAGCTGTTCTTTAAATTGTTGTTTTGTTTAGAATATTTTTGTTAGTATTCGTATCAATGAATGATTTGCTAGTGGCACTCATAAATAATTCACTTGCATTTCGCATTTTCGAGTATGAGAGAATGTGTGTAGAATTCATTCGGGCCACAAATTGTTGGAAACAATTGCACTTTGTTGTTGTTATTAATTTGTTGTTGCGTAAACATTACAAAACATGCATCGCGTTGTGTTTACACTTGTTTCGTTGCAGGCAACTGCAACTCGAACATGTTTTTCGCATTGCATTGAAAGCCACAATAATTTAAAGACGTTAGTTTAAGTATTTTCTGCGGTTTCTTGCAATTCTTGTATTTATTTTTTTTTTGCTTTTACTTTTGCAAAATACATTTTAACACACGCGCGCGATTTTAAGCCACCCACGCGACGACGACGACGACGACTACCTCAATGAGGATGGTAATGAAGACGACGCTTGGCTCGTAAACTTAAACAAGATAAGGCTGAAACCGATACCAATATAGAGATTGGGCTGAAGCCAAAGTTATTTGTTTTTTATGCACTACATGCAGAAAGCAGAGTTCGCCGGCGCCTCGAACTGAAACCGCAGACTCGACAGACTCGACAGACTCGTCGAGCGAGTTGTGTGTGCGCTGCTGGAGTGTTGAGCACGTATTAATTTCTGCGGCAGCAGCGAGACTATCCAAAAGAGACATTCGGTCGCGCACAAGCTCATACACGTCTGCCGAGCAGATATACATTTGATATTTGGATGTGGGCTACTCACATACTTTGTCTACGATCGCTTTGACGAGATTAGCGAGGCACAACTTGTTTGACAGCAACTCAAACCTAAAACGTGCTCGTATTGCTCTGATTGTTTGCATTTGCATTGCCCAAAACTGTTGGGGGGATGCTAATATACATACACATTCAAACACAGATGCAGATACACAAATACACACATACCTATTTACAGCATGCCGTTGTAATGTGTATATAAATAATCTGTTTTAATGAAAAGCGACAAATCGTTGTTATTGCTGTCTCAAGTGGCATTTCTCTGACTGCGCTCGCCTGCCTGTCAAACCCAAGTGATGCGCCTAATCTTTGCAATCAGCGTCTGTCAATGACACTAGCTGCAAGTGTCACTTCAATATTTGATGCCATTTTCAAGTGCAGTGCATTATCAAGCGGCAGCATGCAAATGCCAATATCGATAGTGGAAACTGGTCGAGAAATAGTAAACAAATATTCTTTACCTAAAGATTGAACACAATTTCTTTTTTTTATATTTATTGATTACATTCTACAACTTTCGCTAGAAGCCAATGCATAAATAATTACTTTTATTTAAAAAAGTAAATAATAAAAATATACACTTATTTTCCATATCACAATTTATTCCCTAATTGGTCTCTGCAGCTTGAATATTAATTCCGTTAATGATTTTCGATAATTGCTTGTTGATTTTCAATCAATTTAAGTGTCACTTTCAGCTAGTGTCATTAGATCATAATCAAGTCAGAATACATAGCTGATCTGCTCTACTTGTTTTCTTTGATTGGGTCTGAAAAGTTCATCAACTGTCGCTCTAGCTGTGGGATACGGAGTATTTTGGGAGATATCAAATGCCAGTTAGTAGTTAATTAATTAAAAGAGTGTAATTAAGCCAACGAATAGATAGAAGAAGGGAAATTACCAACTTCTTCCGACTGTTAACCACTAACGAACTGATTACTGACATTCGTTTAGTGGTAAATCGCTTTTAATTATTCAAAAGTATTGTTTTTGTTGTGATTCTCAATTTGATTACGAATTTACCTCTTTCTCAATTTGGTAGCGGCGTATGCAAATGTTGGCCAAGTAGTTCAGTTCAGTTCGCACAGCTCTACACTTATTAACTAATTAAAGATTTCCAAATGGGGCCACACTAAATGCTTTTGTTATTTCTGCCACTAAAGAGGCCAAAGTATATTTGTGTGTGTGTGTGTCTTGTGTGTGTGTGTCTTGTGTTTATATTTGTGTGCTCAATTTGTGTATTTGTTGTGTATTCTGCCTGTCCATTGTGGTATGCGGTTCTTTTTTGGCCAAAAGTGGAATGCTTCCGGCTTTTGATAGAGACGGAAATTGCGGACTGCCGCAGCTGCCGCAGCTCTCTTCTGCCACTGCTGCCTCTTCTGAAGCTGCTGCTGCTTAAAGTTTTATTATTTAAATAACTTTTCTTTTTTCACTGCTCACATATGAAGTTGGGAAAGAGCCAGCATTTCCGATGTTATTGATCTGAATCGAATGGAAAAGGTCGTTGAGATATTGAAATGCGACTCGTGCTGGGTGGTCAGGAATGGTTTATATATATTTGAGAGGAAGTAACTGTGTTGGCTGCCAGTCCAGCTAATGATCATACAATTATATGTGGGTTAACAATTTTCAATATTTTCATTAGTTTTGATGAGCTTGAGCGCAGCTAATTTGATGGCCAGTCACGCCGACTATAATTATAAAAATCATTTTAATTGGAGCCACGTTGTCGGCGTCAAAACTCTGCAAAGATTAATCGTGTAATTCCACACGAACTTGGAAAGATGAAGTTACAAGCTAGTTGCAATTCCCAGATACAAGATACAAATTACAAGCAACAAGTTACAACAGACAAGCACAAAAGTTGAAGGGCGCAAAAAAAATGTTGCTTATGTTGGCCATTGCACTGTCATATTCATTTATTATAACGGTTAACAGGTGTACTTACCTAATGTGTGTGAGTGTGCCTGGCCACGCCCACGCCCAAAAGGCCGCCCTTGACTTAAGAGACGTTTATAAATGAGCTGCAATTTGTATCTTTTGCCAGCTGCTCGCTGCTCTTCGTATAACATTAGATCAAAATTAGCTGCTATTCCGTGATCTCAAATCATCAACATTTGACACACCTCTCCGCCACTGCCTGCCCCACCCCTGATATACATCATGTAAGCTGCTGCTGTCTGGAAATCCGGTTGAGCGGATCTCACACCAAATGGTCGCTGACTGCAAGTCACACATACATTTTAAATATTTTTTCCCATTTTCAAATTTCAACTCGAATTCTCGTATATTTTTTTTGTTGCACCCCACACTAGAAATTAATTGTGTGGCTATTGATAGGTCTTGACGCCTCTCGGATTCCGCCATTTGATTATTTCTTGTATTTTCTGTTGGTTTTTATTTTTTTGAATTTTCCTTCGCACATATTTTTAGCTGAAATCTTAAATGAAATTGGGTTTTGCGTGTCACACGCTAGAAACATCAGCTTGTTTATTCATTAAAAATTACCTTCTTTCTTCTTCTTGTTTTTATTTTTTAATAAAGTGTCAAAATACAGTTTCTTTCTTTCTTTCGTCTCTTTCACTGAGTGACTGGAATATGGCCTACAGCTAAGCAAATATGCATAATTTATGGCCCTGTAATTACGGCAAATGTTTCAAATGCTTCTTCCCAAATAAATCAAGCGAAAAATTATGCAAATATGTGCTTCGAATAAGATCAGAAATTGCCGATGTGAACACTGATTGGAGGAGGCTTTCCAGCCAATGCTTTCCCCCATTGGCAATGCTTCATTTTAGCCGCATTTATTGCTAAGCTTTTTATAAAGCAAAAATAATCGCAATAATCGAATTCATGGAAACCAGACTGCGTATATGAATATTTATTTGATATAATCAAATCCGTAAAGTAGTCGATTTATCATTTCCGTTTGGCCACGTTTCTGTAACCCACAAGTGGAATTGAATATATCAACATCCATCAAATATTCTTGGTTGACCAAGTAAATATTTTAACTTGGTCTGCAGCTTATTCAAAAAAAAAAACAATCATAAATTGAATGATGTAATATGAGGTTAGAATATACATCCCGAAAGTAATCGGATATTCATATATCCTATTAATACTGCTAGTTCTTTTTATGATTAATTATAATATTTGTATTAATATTATAAAATTAGAAAACAATATAATTAATTAGTAAAAATTTAAGCTATACAAATATATTTACATAATTTGTTTCTTTATTGGATAATTATTTTCTGAATAAAATTATCTTAAAAAATTAAATGCTAAAGAATTTTAAATTTGGTATAAAAATAAAATTGAAAATTTGACAATTCATTTTTCAAAGGAAGAAAAAAGTCGTAGTTTAGGGAAGCCGCATTAAACTTTCGCTTATTATGAAAACTATACCAAAAATGTCGTAAAAATTCAAAACAGCCAAAAATGTAGTTTGGATAAATTAATTAATTTCACTTTCGAAATGAGGGCGACCACAGCGCTGAATTGTTTGGAGCTCGTATTACCACAAAAGTGTCCCTCATGGTGCACTTGCATATAATTCTCAAATTTCTATGGCATACACACACACACACACACTTCCACACACTCCCTCCAGCAGTTAATTTGCTTGGCCAAGCGCCCATTTCAATTAGCCAACACCTTTTTGGCTGGGACTCGTGGAAATGTACTCGTGTTCGAGTCCGTGCAAAGAGTAAACTCGACCATGGAAAAAGGCATCGACAAGCTGTAAAGGGACTGGGACTGGGACTGGGACTGGTCAATATCCGTGCGGAAATTAATGTGCTGTGGCTGTGTGCGGGGCCAGCACAATGATGAAAAAGAAAAAAAAATATAACTGCAAAAGGCTGGCACAAAAAGAGAAATGAAAAATGCCGTTGGCAAAAATAGAGATATGTTATGGCACTGGCACATGCCAAGGACCTGGATGCTCAAAAGCGCTGTCAGCAGTTTTGGGCATTCCCATTACGACAGATAAAAGGCCAGAGTCAACCACAGCCCCCACTTGGCAATCGACAACGACATATCGAGCAACAGCCCCATCCTCCATCCTCTATCCTCATGTTCAGTACAATGTACCCATTGCCAGTTCATCGATGCATAACCATTTTCATTTTTTGTGCCCGTATCCTATCGATATAATCGCCATCAATTATATTGTTCAAGCCGTGCATTGTTTTCACACGGCATAAGAGTCGTTCTGCCTGTCAAGCGCTCCATTCATGTCCCACATTGTGTCCCATATTCCATGTGGTTTGTATATATGTGTTGTTTGCATGTTTCACATTTATGTGGGTGCACTCACCTTTCCGTCGGCATCGGCATGGGCATGGTAACGCACCTCCAGTGAACCGCCCAGAACCGCATACCAGAATCGTCCTTGCTCTCCAGCACGAAAAACTGCACGCAATAAAAAAAGGGAAAATAAGTAAAAAATACAGCTATAATTTTGCTGTCGGACAGCACCGACTGCGGAATACTTTGATTTCAGTGTGGGGATGGACCTCAACTATTAAATATTACTTTATTGTTTTAATTTGTAGAGGTTAGTTAAAATATCATAAAAATCTTCTATCTAAGAAAGTCTAACTTTACATTTATATTTTTATATATATATATTGTTAACCTTAAAAAATTTAGTTTTTTCTACAGAGATATAGAATACAGGGATTATCAAATATATCGATTTCATGCCACAGACAAGAATATTTTTCAAAATTTAGACGAACGGACAACATGAGAAAAATTGAATGCAATTTACTGTTCTAATTTTCTCTTACAAAATATACTATTTTACCTTCGATAACAGAGCATCAAAATAGTGGATAAAAAATGCATTAAATTTTTTTGCAATGGAATTAAATATTGACTTTATAAATGTATAATGAAAATGTGAAGTTGTTGTTTTATGGAGCTGTGCTGTTTGCCGCCTACATAATTAATTTAATAATGCCCACTTACGTGTGACGCCCTTCTCCAAGTCCTCGTAGAAGCCACACATGGCCAACTGCTGCAAGGCTGACCCTGGCAGGCGACACAGCGGCTCCACGCGACGCAAACGACAGGATATTAGTTCCACATCACGTAAATTACGATCACAAGGACTGCAAATGAGCAAATAAAAAAATGTATTACAAATAAAACAAGCAATGTAAACAGTAAACAAAATTCGCACTTTTTTCAATAAATTTTCATTAATATTAAATTAATTTATTAAACATATGATTTTAATTATTTGGTTTTAAATTGTTGTTGTAGGAATTGCGCTTAATACAATATATGAGAGAAGGGAGAGATTAATTGATGATATGATGATGATAAGTGGAAAACACAACTATTATGTTAAAATTGATTATTATTATTTATTATTTATATTATTATCGATACGAAAAGCAAAAGACCAAATGTTCAGAAAAGTAAATATAAATGCATTTTAATATTAACACAATTTATTTAGAGACTTTTCAGTAAATGGATTCAAATACACATTTTAAAATACAAATGCTCTTTTTTTTGTACATACTTTTTTTTGGGTTTAAGCAAGTAATATCCATGGGTAGGAATAGGCTAAGGATACTTGTCGGTCTACTGAGAGGACATTGTAGACTAAAAAGCCACCTGTCCAAAATGGGTATCTATAGTATCAATCAGTGTAGGTTTTGTAAAGTCGAGGAGGAGTCCTACACACATCCTAACAGAATGTATCGCCCTATCCATGAAAACATGCAGCATCCTAGGGATGCATGTTATGAGTGTCTACATAGAAGCCCTCGACCCATTAAAGATCCATTCGTTTAGGAACTGCGGTTGATGGAGGAGCTATAAGCTCAGAAGGGAGCACTATAGATCTAATAGGTCGCAGTGCACAAGATCCCAATTTAATAATAATTGTACATACTTATATATATATAAATATTTTTAACTAACATCCTTGTCTGAACAAAAATTAATGTAAGCTCCTTAGCTATAATAATTTTTTCTTTCTATTTGTTTACTTCTGCTCTTTAAGAATCATTTTTGGCGTTTTGGTAAAAAGTCATTTTAAGATTTGGTCTTTCTGTTGGCAGCAGCAGCAAATAAATTTTAATTGATTATACTTCGTTAACAAGACTTTGGAGCCATGAGTGGCTTAATATAAATAGCTGATTTTAAATCTTAAAAAAAAACTCTAGCTGATCGATAGTTTTAATCATTTACTTTCATTGTTGAGACGGTTTACAGGTGGCTTCAATCTTTCGAGTCGCTTATTGATTATTTAATTAACATTGTGTAAATTAAATTCAAATTGCACTTAGTTTAGTCAATTAATAGGTATGAACCAATCCCGGAACAGAATTTAAAAATATATTTATGAACTTTTCCAGTGCTCCAGCTAAACTCTAAGAGACTTCTTAAGTGAAGCACATGCTGTGTGCCCGGGTTGGACAATAGAACATAATAAACAGCGTCAGAGAAGAAATAAAAGAAAGAATTCAACAAGAGTACTTTGAATGGCACTCATTTAAAAACTGCCAGCTTTCATTCTTTATGAACTTGGGGAATGAATAGCAAGAGTATTTGTAGTTTTTTAAGTGAGTGTTATTCAAAGCGCTTAATTTGTATTGGTTTTATGACGGCCAGTGGAGAAGAGACCACGGGGGAAAAATGCCATCGAGAGAAATGCAAATGTAGAAAGCAAAACAGAAATATAACAAAAGAGTACAAAATGCCATTTGAAAATGAAGAGTGCTCGAAATAAATATGCAAATAATGTTTTAAAATAAAAAACACAAAAATATTTGTATTGGAAGATTGAACTGTGAAAGAACAGTCAACGGAAACGTTCCAGCTAAAACAGAAGAAAAAGTATAAGCCAAGTAGACCAAGCAACTAACTAGATGTGTTTACTTTCCCCTTTTTTTTCTCATCTCTCGGTTTTTTCAAAAATGGCCACAGCTAACGTGTAGGTCAAGGATACAGCTTCCACAAAGTAAGGCTAAACATTCGTAGAAGCTAAAATATTAAGGACACGTTACAGGCTTGGCTGCAGAAATCATGACTTTAACATTGTATAAATTAACCTTTAACGAATTTGTGAATACGAATTCAGAAGCAAAGGCGAAAATCAGCTTTGAAAGCAGATTAAAATTACATATCAAAAGGATGACTCTTTACTCCCAACTTGGAAGTTCTTATCTTTCAAACTAAATATTTAATTATGTACAATTTTAAAGCACAAATAAATATATATAATATATGTAAAAGAGTTATGTCTACTCAATTTTTGCCAGCTAAATTTTGTTTTTCATTCAAAATACACTTGGAAGCAGCTCAAATTAAGCTGGCATCGAATGGAATGGTAAAAAAGTGAAACAAACAGTTATTTTTGCTGAAAGGTTTGTATTTTGAAGTTAATTAAAAATGCCATTAAATGGGCAGAATTTTACTGTAAATCAAAATCAACAAAGCTGTTTTTGTTGAGTGTGCCCCACTTAGTCAAAATGTGTGTGTGTGTGCGTGTGTGTGTGTGTGTGTGTGTGAGACAGGATGCTTCTTTAATATTGTAGTGTCTACTTTTTGGCACAGTTGAAGGTGAGCGGAAGCTTAACAGCTCCAGCAGAAGCATCAGCAGGCACAGGACCTGGTTGCGGAGTTGGGGGGGGGGAGAGTTGTCTTTTGCCCGCACTCATACATAATTTATAGGCCTTATTGTGTAAGGGCCCTCAGCGACTGGGCGTTGCTGCCGCTAACCAAACTGCGCCACGGCTAAGTGCCATGTTTGCTCTATGGTATGTACACTCAGCAAAAAAGTCTCGCTGCAATAAGGAAATTATTATATTTTTTTTATATTACATTTTCAATGTATTTATTTTCTTATTTCATGAATAGATCTTTATAAAATTTAAATAAAAGATTTCTTTATTCAATGTAAAGAAGGAATTTTTCGGAATATATGGGATTATTTCTAGAAAAAAATTTCAAAATATATGTAATGATAGAAAAAAATTCTGAAATATAAAAAAACACTACAATTTTTAGAAACTTTTGTCGCTTAAAAATGACGTCAAAATTTGCATATCACGTCGATTCTTAACATTTTTTGCGAGTGTACTTTGTATTTATGTGAGTTGTGGGAGAATGGAGTATTCCTTATAGGGAAATGACTGGTCGGGCTCAAGAGAAAAACCGGAAGCGAGTTGGGGGTTACGCCCTCAGGCGTCCTGTTGTTTATTATAATAGCATTTTGTGGTTTTTACCAAAAGCAAACTTGCCTCTTTATAATTGTTCCATGGTGATCAAAACCTGCCAGACATTCGAAAATAACTTTAATTTGAAAAATGCACAAAGCTTTTTTTCAGCTGCAAACGTGTCGAATGATAAATGTGCTAAAAAAAAAAACCGAATATGTGTAGCTAAAAGCAGATTAAGGTACACTCTCCTCCAGACTGGAGCATCTTGGAAAGCCAGCCCCATCAATAACAATTGTTGGCCACCTTGGCTGGCCCGAGTGTGTGTGCGTGTGTGTACTTGTGTGTGTATACTCCTGTGTGTGTTTTTTCTATGTGTCCTGATTGCTCTCGATGTGCGCTGTTAACCTCCTCAGATCGTTGTGGATAAACACAATTACCGCATTACGAGCTAAAGATTTGCTTGCGTGACTTTGTAGAAGCAATCATTAATTTAGCCCGAAAATTAATTCATTTATTTTGTGGCAATTGTGGTGCGAATTCTTGATTCTCTGACATTGCTTTATTCCCAGTCATCACTTGGATAAAATGCAAATGAAGATGCCTCACGAAAAAAAAAAAATTCACTTAATTTCCCATGAAATTGCAATATAAATGCGTGAATTATACCAAATTTCTTTTATTGCCATGGGCCAAAGTGGAATGCTGTGGCGGCAGACGGAGTAGACAATGATATCAGTTATAAAATATTATTCTCTCGCTATCAACAGACAAATTAATCTAGTCTTTATATGAACTCATCAATCTGCAAGGCTTTTTGGTATAAATTTAAACTTTAAAAAAATTTCTAATATGCGCACAAAATGTGCAGATATATTTAGTTTTTGCATTGCCAGAATATATTTTATTTAAATTAAGGTAACAGCTTTTAAAATTATTCGTATGAGTGCTCTTAAACATAATCAACCAGTTTAATGTTGTGTTCAGAAAAATAACATAGGCTCATAAAAAAAGCCATCGAGTTAGCTTTTAGCTCAATCAAAAAAAAAATCTTTAAAAAAATCTATTAAAAATTTAAAAGTTAGCTTCTCGTCCAGTTTCTTGAAACACCACTAAACTTTATTTATTTTGTAAATCTAAAATACTGTAATTAAAGTGGATTTATGTAATTTTTGTGGCAGAAATAATGAGAATGTTCTTAATCATAGTTTTCTTTTTTTAATGTCTTATTCATATTGTTTGATTTTATTTGTTATTATTGAAGGATTAATTGTTAAATTTTTTTTTTAATTGTCTGATTGTTTGGCGCATTTTCTAACAATGAATTACTAAATATATTTTTGGTTAGTAATTTGTAGGGACATTAAAGTAATATAAATCTAGAATATATATCTAAATTTATCTAAATTCTGCTCAAATGAAAAGAATTAAATACACTTTAATTAGAAACAAATATGAAGTCTTAAGGGGTGTCATGTTCCACTGACAAGGACATTCCAACATATATTAGCAGTGGACTCCCTAGACTTGTTACACAAAGTCAAACACTTTTTCGTGTAATCCGTGATGCTGTCACTGGCAACTGCTGTAAGGGAGAATTGTACGTGCTTTTTGTTTCAGACAGTGTTCGAATTAAAATGTAGCATAAAAAGAGCCAAACAAATGCGGATAGTACAAATATTTGCTGGATATACATAAACCGTTGCAAAATCACAAAGCAAACACTCGAATAAAATTGTGAATGTTTGCTATGTTTGTGTGTGTGTGTTTTGTGGGTGTGTGTGCTTAGAGCCCCCCGCTCTTGACCTTTTTGTTGGCTGACCCTAGATTTTATCCTGGGTTTCTGACAGGTTGCCATGCACGCTGCGATGTTCATTTAAGCCGCCAGCGGGCGAGTTCTTATTGATTGCCTTGTTTTGCGGCAGTCACGCCCCGAATTGCCTTTGATTGCATGCAAGCGAGTTTTAGTGAAATTCAAGTAGCAGCTGCCCCCAAAATAATACTCCCGAAACGCTTTGCCACTTGGACTAATGATGCTTTCTACTTTGTACACTGCTTCAAAAATGAAAAACTCAGTTATTTTATTTTGTTGTTGTTTTCGGCCATTTGAACGCTGGGCCAAATCGACATTTTTTATACACTCGAAAATGCTAGTTGTAATTGGCACCAAATTCATAAAAAATTAGAAAAACTTTAAGAGCAAGGAGCAAAATTATAAATACTACTCCTACACATACCATCCATGTAAGAATATATTAATATAATAAAAATCTTATCATAAGACACATACTATATCATAGTCGAAAGATAGGTTTATATTTGAATAACTTTCCGGTTCAAATAACCAAGTTAAGAATATCAGCATTATTCGCATATTTGTACAAATAAAATACAAATATTCGATCTGTGGCCTAATTTAGAATTAATTAGAATTTAAAAAAAAAGTCGCTAAAAATTGCAAAAATTAATACCACAAGATAAAAAAAAACTTCACACTCTTTCAATTCTAGGCCACCAAAACCCATTTAACAATTTAAATAATTATTATATTTTATTATTATTATTATTTATTATATTTCCGAAACTTATATTAAGTTTTTAATGCAAATGTATATATATTTAAAATAGAACATGGTTTGTTAAGTTTCTGAAAAATAATATTATATATAATATGGATTATTATAATAATATTTAAAATAGTTAATTAAAATTGCGAATTATGATCAAAAGAATTTTTGAATTGATGCAAATGAAAAGGCCCAGTGTATTTGAGGCTACTGCAAATAGCACGTAATGAGCAAAATTTTCGCTTGAGTGACCCTTGAAAAACGAATCCCTTCAATTTCAATTCAAGTTATGCTCCAGATCTCAATTTTCGCTGCTCCAGTGCGCTAATCAACTGTAAAGGACCAAAGCACTTCTCGCCTCAGGGATGGGTTTAACTTCAAAGGTGACCAGCAGCAGCTCTTACCAACTAATTGCATTTTGGCCATGAATCGGGTCTTAAATGCCATTGTATGAGTACTTTACTTGGGTAAAGCGTTTAAATCTTATTCAAACATTTTAATTTGGGTTGCCTTCCATTTGCTGAGTTGAGAAATGAATTAATAAGCAAACAGATGTTGCCTTTTTACAGATGAGTGTCGAGTGTGATATAAATATTTCAAATGTAACACATGCATTTCATATGCCCAGCCAGAGATAGAAACAAGAATATTTTGAGGAAAATTTATATGTTCATGTGAATCTTAAATTTGAATTAAATGAATGTCTCTGCAGCTTCAATTATTACTTTTGTTTCTTTATCTTTCAAACAAATTGTAATTTATTTTACAATCATTTTTAACGCTTCGTTAGAATCTCAAAACAAACTTTTCAAACTTTTTGATAAATTGCTTTCATGCTTCGCAAAGTATAAAAAAAACTTTTGTGGGCAATTAAATATTTCTTGCTGTTAATGAAAGCATTAAATTGAACAAAATGTTCTCTAAATTATTAATATTTGGTTGGCAAACCGAAATTTTGGTCTAATTTCGATTTCCATTCGAAATCATAAAAACTCCGATGTTTTTACAAACTTTTTATGGTTATCCGTTTACATTTTGATTGATTGTAAGAAATGCTGCCTTTATGATATCCATAACGTTAAAAAATAAAAAGTATCACAAAATAAGAAAAAAACATTGCAGATGGGTATACCCGACAGCGGAATACTCTGATCCTAGCTGATAAAAGGAGGTACGAAGCCTTCTTGCATTTTATCATAAGAATAATTATAGCTGTGCATAAAAATATTATAATAATAATAATAACTATAATTATGTATAAATTATGTTCTTAATTATGTCCTTAATCATATGTTAAGTCTAATTAAAATTAATTTGAAAACTCTATTTTCACCTACCGTTTGTCCATAGCTGTTATCCATTCCATCGCCATGTTGATATATTTGTTTTGATATTTTTAATTACGTTTACTGTATTAAGCGATTATCGATATAATTTTATAAATATTGTTGAATTTTTCATTAAAGAATACTTCGTATTATGTAGGTGATTAGCACATTAGTTATGCAAATTTCGTTGAGTTGAAAACTTTAAATAAAACTGATGCCAGACCACGCCACAACTTTTTTTTTTGTTTAGATTAACACAAATTTAGGAAACCCGAAATGTTTGTTTTTCGCCAAAAAGCAGTTGTAGCTGCCAAACAAATATTGCATTTCAATGCCCGGCTTAAATGGTGAACGTAAAAATAAAAACGATGGCAAAAGTTGTGGCCCTTTCAGAAGCAGATTGTAAACCGTTTACACTCAGAGACACTCTCACTTTTTAATTCCTTTAAATGCTACACTTGACAACAAGTAGAAAATTCTTGTTGATAATTTAATGTTGTTAGGATGAAAAGCAAAAGCGATTTGACACGAAAATTGTTGTTCAAATAGTTGAAAACTTAAACAAATTGATGCAATTTACAGCGGAAACAAATTTTATTAGACGTGATTTGAATTGATTTCGTTATTCATGTCATGGCTCAAAAGCATCACATAAACATGGCTCCCAATCGCTGTCTGCTCGCCGCGTTGAAGCTGTAAATGAAGACGTTAACAAACACAGTTAGGCGTTAAGACTGTGTTAAAAAAAAAAACATCACAAAAATAATATGCTAAATTCTACGCAATACAAATCAAGCTAATAAAAAGCTATTGAGGGCGTTGCATTAAGCAAAAGGCATTAGAGTTAAAGGGCTTAAACCAATGCGAGTCAGCTACAATTGTGTGTATTTTACAATATATGTTTAGTTTGCTACAAATGAAAACCAAACTAATGCACATTGCTATTGTTGTTGTTCACTCTCTAAAGTCTTCAAAAGGGTCTTCTCTGCGTCCCTTTGTGTGAGTGTGTGTGTGAGTGTGTGGCAGTGTGTGCTAATGGGCCTTGTTGCCCACTGCTGACAGCTGCCTAGAGGGCTTAATGCATGTTGGCCCTAAACAAAGCAAATGTTGCTCATGACATTTACAAATATATATATATATATTTGACATATATATATATATATATCATATAATATATATGTAAATGTCATGAGCAACATATATATATGAATATGACATATATATGTGAAAATGTACTTCAGCGTAATTTTTGATAATTCTATAATAATTCTATAGAATTAATTAAAAATGTTCATCAAAAACGACGCTAAAGTACAATTTGACACATATATATATTTATATATATATATAAACATAATTCTATACATTTTCAGAAAATTGCGATAATATGCTTGCAATTCTCTAATAATGTATAGAATTATTATATCAAAAATGACGCTAAATTACAATATGACATTGTTTTTACGTATACTTAATACTGGTTGAAAAATGTATATTGCAAGCTGTTCATGGAAGCATTACAATTAATTTCCATTGTGTAACATGATATTCGAATAGCACTCAAAACAACGCTTCTATTCTAGGCATTTTTAAACGCTAAACCAAATAAAAATTTAAAGAGAGGGTATTTTCAACTAAGTTGTGCAAAAGTATGTAGCAGACAGTGGAAAGCATTTGAGATCCCATATAGTAAATAAATTGTTGATCAGTATCAGAAGCCATATCGAAATGTCTGTCTGCCTATCTCCATGATCAAAATAATCTTATTGGCTTTTAGAACTACGTACTTAAAATGTAGAAAATAAGTTCTTGTATACCACGAACACCAAATTTATTTATTTTTTTTTTAATAACTTCAGAATCGTTTTGCTTTTATCGATGCACATCGATATTTCGATACCAATACAAATCACAAATTTATTATGCATGATAATTGTGTGTGTGTGTGTGTGAATTCTGCAGCACTCCGATGTGTACGAATGTGTATACTTACATACATGTATATACATCCACATGTAAATGTATGTATATGCTTGTGATTTTCTTATCCGAATAAAAACATATTCATATTTATTTATTTTAGATGGATAAAAAACAGTCGACAAATATAAGAAAATTTTTAAATAGAAATATTTGTTTTTTAAATCATTAATAAAAAAAATAAAGTTACACAGAATCAATATTTAAAATACAAAATTTTAGAAAATATATTATGACAATACATTCCTAAATCTGGGGGCATTAAAATGCAAATGGTCCTACCTTTATTTCCAGAAGTGTGGAAACCCAAAAAAAAAAGAACAGAAAAAAGCAACATTAAAAAAGTAAAACATTAGAAATAAATGGGGAGAAAGAGAGATGCTGAGAGAGATAAAAAGTAAGAGAAAAAAAAGAATTACTGAAAATCTCTGAACCTTATATTTTTACCATTTTTCCTTTCGTAAAATTAAACTAATAAAACTGTAATAGTAACTTTAAAATTTTCACGTCTATAGCGTTCTTATTTACTGGTTTATAACCAAACGAAATACAAATAAAATTAAAAATATAAATGACACAAAAAAAGCCTGAGGCAATAAGTAGGGTATGTGAGTGGGATAATTGATATTATATATTATATCATATAATGTGACATTCCAGACAGGGTGTTAAGCTATTCTCAATTGTGCTCAAATAAAATGTTCCATCTCGTTGTAAGTTGAAAGTTACACTTCTCAAATTTCTGTTTTTCCGTTGAGTATATCAAATGACAAGTTGCGAATTGTGTTCATGTATATGCATATATATTTATATATATATATATTTATATTTATATTGTTCTTGTTTGCCATTGTGGTGAACTGTGTGTGCATTGCAGCGTGATAGCTTATTATCAAGCTGTGCTGGTGCTGTGTGGGAGTAGTTTGATAAGAGCCTTATCAGACCTGGGTCTGTGCACGGCTTGATAAGATATGGGGAAACGGAAACAGACAACGAAAACTACAGCAATTTCTGACATGTTGCTGAAGGATTTGTGTGGTGAGGTTTTCGCTTCAATGCGAAATGCAATTAGTGTGAGGGCAAAAGCTGTTTTATGTAACTTGCACTTCATGTTTATCCCGCAAAGTTTTTTCAGCACAAAAAAACTTTCCGTAATTGAACTTTGAAGTGGAACTGTGTAGACAGTTGCTGACTGATTGAACTGGCAGGGAATCGAGTCCAATTGATTAAGGAGGATGCAAGAACTTAAGAATACTTACGTGGCAAATTCTCGATCCGGTTTACTTTCCGATTGCCCATTGGCCAGAGCCGGTAGATATAGTATATAGTGAGTGAGATAGTCAGGAGTGAAAAGCAACAAAGTCGCAAACTTAAATCGTTTATCAAATGGAAATACACCTCGTCCAACATTAAGGACTACGGGCTAAGGAACTTGAGGATTTATCAAATATACTTCTACGTATTGGGATTATCTATATTAATGGTGGCTAATAAGGTGGTTCATAAGTTTTAGTCTGGTTAGTGCGTGCATAATATAACGTTAATATATGGCAAATGTATATATATATATTTTTATGGATTAAGTTAAAGGTGTATGCAATTTATATACAGCTTTTATCTGAGCATAATCTACATTTGTTTACCGATTAAATGAGTTCTATTATTATTTATTTATATTATTTATAAACACGATTCGGTTCGCGTTCTTTGCGTACGTTCGATATGTTCGAGCGATGACGACAAACTGAACTTTGCCTGGCAAATCGCAATGGGGAAACTCAACACGCGTTTCGCACTTTTTTGAAATATTACATTTATTATTTAAATAAATGTATTTTTATTGGCATATTTTTTTTAAGAACATCCATTGAAAATTATATATTTTTTAATTTCCTTTTTTTATTTAAAAATTTAAACTTTTTGAATATTTTTAAATATTTGAACTTTGTTTGAGAAACTTTTCGTTGAACTTTTGAAAGCGTTAGCACGTCCGTTACGTTCCTTAGTCGCGTCGCAACTGTTTGGTGCCGATAGTGCGAGAGACCAGAAACTTGCTCAATTCACCATTGCCTCGGCTGGTCATGGGAGAGGGGTGGGAATACGAACACGAAGAAGCATCTGGCCAGGCATCCTGCGCCTAACAGGTGAGTTTTTCAGCTGCTGACAGCTGGCTTCTGTCCGGGTATTGGAGGTTGGGGTGGTTGTTGAGTTTGCCGTTGTATTCGGGTGGTGAAAATTACTCATCGCGATGACTGCAGTGTTGACTGCTGCGGTGGGCATTTCTTTTTCTTTTTGTTTTATTGTGCGTGGTGGATGTGTGTTGCTTCAAAGATTGGCGCATTTTTAGCAACAAGTTTTGGCAATTGTCACAGTGGTTTGAAACTCATGTTAATAGTTAAAATATCATGCAGACAATAAAGAAAATTAAATTTAAATAATGAACCGTACAAACTTACATATAATTTAGTTTATTTAGTTTTAATCAATATAACACACTCTCAAAAGAACTTTAGAAACCTAAAGTAAACAAAAAAAATATCAAATATACAAATCATTTCCATGGCGTTGCTTGAAAGTGAAGGCCAAATGCCTGCCGTATGACAGCCTTAAATAGAACGAGATGGACTAAGTGAACGAAATTAATTTTCCATTTGCGAAAGCTGAAGGGCGCCGATCAGACGCCTATATACAACGCGCCACAAATCTCGACATTTTGGCGGCAGACAGCAACAGCAACAGCAACATACAGGCATAAACAGTGCTAAGAAAAACTGTGCGAACTACCCAAACGGAAGCTAAAACGTGCTTGTAGCAACTCTGGCATCATGTTGCTAATCATGCGGTTTGGCATGTTGCCAACATTACATGGCAACATTGTTGGCCAGCAGTTGGTTTGCACAACTTAAAGCGACTAAATATATGTGTGTAAGCAATGTGTATAAGCAGTTACAAAAGTAACAGAAAGTGAACTAAATTTACTCACTTCTAATAATAATTGAGATTTGTGTTCTAACGAAAAGCACACTTTACAGAAAACAAAAAGCAGTGTCAAACAATTTTAATTTAATTATTGAACGTAAATCAAAAATCCACAATGATAACTCACTTTTAACTGTGTGAATCCTTTAGAAGGTGCTAAAATAACGACTTTATATATATATTGACGTGGTTATCGGCAAACAATATTCTTCTTCAATGTTACGACTCTGGACAACTGTAGAACACTTGCCAGTGTTGTCTTTCTCCACAGTCACATTACTAGTATTCCAATGTGAAACCATTTTCCTATTATTTTACATTTTATGATAAATACACATTATATATCTTTTATATTTTTAAATTTCCATCTTTTAAATTTTGTGACATGTTATTTAACTTTAACTTTAACTTTATTTTTAACTTTAACTTTTACAAAAAAAAATCCTATAAAAATATTGTTTAAGCTTGCTGGTTTATAGCATTTAGCATTTGATTAAGTTAGAGATTCATTTTTCTCTATTTTATTATATGTGTTCTATATTTTGAATAGTAAATTAATAAACAACCAATAATTTCTCGAGTATCTTAACGGTTTAGTAGCATTACATGGTTACAAGTATATCAAACATGTCAGATTTTGGATTTCACTCTAGAAAGTTCATTTTGAAGTACTGATTTTTGCAATGCAAGTCAAAATTCATTTTAAGTAACTTTGGCAACATTTTGCAGCAACATTCGTTTATTTCTTTCAGACTGCGCTATTCGCTCTCAATTCCCGCGATGCGTACTCTTAAGGCTGCCGTGCAACAAACTTGTTGAGCGCTCAATTGGTGAGTCGACGCATTGGGGCAACACTTCAACAGTTGCTTGCCTCTCCCACACCCCCTGCTATTACTACTACTACTACTTCAGCTCCCTCTCAGGCCATCATACGCGTGAATTGCACACGAAATGGAAACGCTCTGCGAAACAATCAAAATGTCAATTTAAATATGCACAACAACAACAACAAGAACAGGGACAACAAGAGAAGCAACACAGAAGTGTGTGTCCTTAAAGGACGACAGTTATTAAGAGTTGAAACTGGACACATGACCGAAATATTGAAACAGCGAGCAAAGTAACAATGATTCCATTGCCCTCTTTTTCCTTGCCACGTTTTAGTTGGTGCACAAGATTTGCGGCACTCACGAGTGCCTTTATTTCCGTATGAATCATTTGGCGCTGTGCGCATAAATTGCTTGTTTTTATATTCCATTTGGTGTGTCTTCTATTTGTGTTTTTTTTATTTCACACTTGTAGGCTGCTTTTGTGGTCCTTCCCCTGGGCGTGAGACTCGAGAAGCATTTTTTATGAGCTGCCGTCGTCGCTCACTGGTATTTGATGGCTCCTTCCTGACATTTTGCCTGGCGCTTCAGCATTTTGTCATTTGGGTAGCTTTAAGCAAAGAAGAATTCCAAACATTGGCCATGAATTTTGGCCAGTTGAATTGTTATATTCTGACTGACTCGCATGCAGCGTGGCATCAACATGATGCCTGTCTGGCGTACTCCTGTTAATTATGATAAATATTCCTTTAATTTACTTGGATATGTCATAAGACCGCAATGTTGGCCAACTGCCCGTCTCCAAGTCACGTTAATGCATTTTCTTATCGGGGAAAACTGTGCTAATGGCATTTCCTGGCCATTAGCACGGCAAACAACGTTAGCTGCTTAACTTGTTGTTGCCTCTTCCTCTTTTTTATTATATGTTGCTGTTGCACATTGATCGCATGACATTGTTGGCGTGATGGCAGTTGAGCTGTGCTGCAGCTGAGCACGTGTCCAGGTAGCAGCAATCCTGCTTAGCTTCGTCAAGTAAATACACTCAAAAAGAAATCGCATTCATATGAATATTTTCTGGAAAATTAGCAAAAGTTTGTAATAAGAAATTAAGCACTTAAACTAAAAAAAGAAAACTTTTTAATATAGAATGAATATGATATTTTTAGTCTATGCTTAAGTTATTTTAGTTTATAAACTATAAAATATGTTTGATTATAGGAATTCCTAAAATATTAACTAAAAATGATAATATAAATAACAAAAAAAAACAATGTAAGAGTTCTGTCTAAACAAATTAATAGTTTAGCGCAATTTAAAAAATTATATAAAAATCTACACATTAGCTTAGCTTGGTTTTTTTTTAGAAATATACTTTATTAATAAGGTTGATCTTTTTTTCGAGTGTAGTAAATCGATGAGTCAGTTGAGCTGCGCACGTGTTCATAGCCTGATTGCCAGTTGATGTCATTCTGCTAGTGTGTGTGTGTGTGTGAGTGTGAGTGTATGTGGGTGTGTGCTTGACAGAATGCCAGTGTGTGTGTGAGTTGAACGGAATGCTTTACTCGATTCTAGTTGCATTAACGCTTATTCAATCAACGTTCAACGCAAATTGCCTCTTAAATTGAGACCGAATATCTCTTCGAGTAAGCGAATTATGGCCATGTAATTTTATTAGGCCATAAGCGTTGCTGATAATCGACAATTGCAACACAAATGTGCTTATTACACACACTTCGCAACTACAACAATATCAAACCAAATAAATAGTAATTATTGCTGAGATTTTTTCATATCATTCTTTTCTGCGCTGTGCAAAACCTGTTGTGAATTTTTTTGATCTAGCTAATATTTAACAAAAACCTTAAAAGTGAATACAGATTTTATTGTTTTTTATTTGTATTAAAATTGAAAATAATATGAAAAAAAGGAAATTTATATTATTACTTAAACACTAAAATAAAAGTCAGAGCATTTGCGACTTTAAATATAATATTTACTTAATTTTATTAGCTCAGTTGCTATAATTGTTAATTTAATTGGAATTATTTTTACCACAAAACGCAGCAATACAAAATCGATTTAATTTGAATTGAGCCTTAACAATTTTCAATTGTACAAGCAATCGTTCGCAATATTTGTATATGTATGTGTGCCTAGCCTAAAGGCTCAAATTATATTGGCCAAACAATTTGATATCCCAACATTTCATAAATTTAGTTATTTTTGGTATAAAACTGACGTTGAAAGTGGCAAATATTTGGCCAAATATTTTGCCAAAATTATTCCGGCAAATTATCCTTAGTTGTGGCGGAAAATCGTTTGCATATTAAATTCCGCATATTTCATATGCGCACATCAACAATTAAAGTATTCTATTCTATCAAGTTTTCGAATTGCTTATTTTGTGTAAAATTTATATTAAATATGACTGCTGGATTGCAGCAAAAGTTCGAAAGTATGTTTTAAGTTCAACTTCGTATTAAATTCCAAGTGGCTTTCTCAACTTTCCCTCTCAACTTGACGCATGCGAATTTTTCATCAGGAAGCAGGAGCCCGGAGCGTTTTCAGCGGAATCCATTTGTGGCATTTTATATTTCTGTACAACAGATTTTCACAGCTTTTAACCAGTTGTTTGTGCTGAGTTTTTCTTTTTTTCTGGCTTATGTGCTATATATTTTTTGTTCTGTTTATATTCCTATATGGTTATTTACCTTTTGAAAATTTTACAAAATTACCTTATTATCTGTATTGATTGGGTTGTTTTTTTTTTTTTGGATTTTCCTAAACAATTATTTGAATACCCACAGATTTATTTACTTTTATTTTTTAATTTTAAATTTTAAGTATCATTATTATTCTCATTATTATTTTTTTTTTTTCATTATTATTATTATTTTCATTATTTGCACTTTTAATTAGATAAAAAAAATAATATACGTATAATTAAGAACCATAAAGCAATTCTGCTCTTAATAGCATCGCGACGTTTATTAATTATAATAATTAATTAACACATAAGTATTTATTTTCAGACATGCGGTGAAGTTGACGCATGTGCAGAGTCTGCAATAATTGAACAAGTTAATTGAAATGAAAGGCCAAAAAGAAATGGCGAACGTGATATAATAAATTGTGATATTTATGCAAACATTGCAGGCAGCACAGAGTACAGTGATGCCTCAAAGAGCTGGCTGCATTCCAAACAGGCCAATTCAATTAAAAAACATCAAGTACAAAACTTATTTTGCAATTGCACTCAAAGTGGTCATCTGACCATTTGCATAGTTTACAGTCTGCGCATTTCAATCTAAAACAATTGCATAAAATTATGCGCAACAGAGCGAGAAATTAGTTTTTTAGTAGCAACATTGGCGCTGTCAACGTGTCAAGTGTCGCCAGGCCACGCCACTCCCCCACACCCCCCGTTCAAGGAAACCCATTCCTGCAGTTCTTTACTTGCCACAAACTGAAAGCGACAAGCGTCGCAACGTATTTCTATGCAGCATGCAGCTGACAACATTTGCCATTTGCCATTTGGCCAAGAAGTCTGCGTCTTTCTCCCCTTGTGGGTATTTCTGTGTGTGTGTGTGTGTGTGTGGCTAATGTTCTTGTGAATTTCATGGCCCGCTTGGCTAACATTTTCTTTGTGTCATGTTCTCTGGCTGCCTGAATACAACTTCTTCTGCTGCTGTGCCTTGATTTTGAGTGCGTTAATTATTGAAGCAAGCCAAATTTTCTTTCTAACTTTTAATCTTTGCCAGCTTAAGCTGATTACCAAATAATATGCGCAATTATGAGCATGACTGAAAAACAGCTGGCAACCAAGGACAACATTGCTCACAACTTGCAACAAATGTTGTTTGTTGTTGTTGTCAGCGCTGGCCAAGAGTTAATTTTAAGCCACATTTTACTAAGCTGTTTCAACTTTTGGCTTATTAAAGTGGGCTTATTTACTTTTGAGTTGTTCTTTAAAAGTGTATGACGCAAAATGTTGACCACAAAAATATATATATATAAATAAATATTTTAAATCAGCATTATTTGTATGTGAAATTTACTATTAGTTTCTTTCGAAATGTTGTATTAACCCAAACCAAAAGAAGAGCAATAACCTGTGTTCAATTTAGCCACATCTGCGCATAAATTACGTAATTTATAAATTTAATTTGAGTTACGCATAAAAAGCCAATAAATGTGGGCCGTCGAATAAAAAGCAGTGAAAATATTCTCAGTCCCTTTTCTACCCCAAATAAACTGCGTAAATGCCGCATGTTTGTTCAATCTAATTTGGCTGCCAAAAATCTGCTGGCAGGTTCAATACCGTTCGACGTTTTTCTTAATGGGTTCTTCGACTCTGCATGAATAAAATAAGCCAAACATTTCGCAGCGGGTGCATTGGACGCTGCCGTATTATCAGCTATTGGCATTGGCCAAAACAAACCAGACTAAAAAACAACAATACAAAAAACAAAGCAATTTACAATCGGTTTACCTGCCCACTTTTGATTTGGTTTGTTAGTTGGCCCCGATGCCCAGCTGTCTTAACGTGAAGCAGCAATTTTGGCCGTATTTCCATCAGCTAAAGTATATGCATATTTATGCAGCTAGTTTATGTATATAATTTTATATATTTCTCACTTCATTTGGGGTCTTGGGTAAATTGTTCATCGCATCGCTTCAACGCTTTGCCTATATTTGCATTGCAACAACAACTTAAACAGAAACTTAATTCAACGCTTTAATAAACGACTCCGCTGATACCCCCCTTTATCTTTGCCATCTCAGGTAGTGCCTTAACTGGAAACGTATCTGGCACAACGGAAGCGTTTCGGCCGTTAAAACGACGAGCCAAAATCGTAGCATACTTTTCTGCGTGCCCAACTTTTATAGCCACTTTGGGCAGGTGTCTGAGTGCGTCTGCGTGTGTGCGTCTGTGTGTGTTCGTCTGTGTGTGCGAATATTAAATGTGTAGATTTCTTGTCTTGCTTCTTGTTATTTGCAGCTTATTGCGTTTATGCCACGCTTATCGCATTCGCATGAAAATCGCATTAGGGTACGTAGGCCCTCCATAAAACAAACGCCTGTTGCGAGGGGAACTGGGACTAATCTGTGATTTTCTTGCCGCTTTCTGGCTGTTTGCATAGCGCATTGTGTGGGCGACTTGTGTTGACTTTGCCTAACTGTTTTCTTGCTAACTGTTTGATTAGCCCGCTCTGCCACGTCACATAAGTAAATATTTGTGCGAGGGCTGGCTAACCAAGACCAATTTTTCTTAAGATTAGTTTAGTTAGTTTTTAAAAATTATACTGTGGCAAACTTAACTTACTCTGCGGGTTCAGCTGTTTGCCTATCTAATCTTAAATTATTTTCTCATTTTTCACTGACCGTTAAAAATTTGTTGCTTTCCCCAAGGATTTCCTTGCCATAAATATTTGATTACTTTATATATTTTATATATTCCAATAACAATTTTATTTGGTTTCTGTGGTAAGGCTAGAAACCATTTGGTTTCTTATTTTGAAAATATCATTAGATGTATCTATTGAGTTAATCTTTGTTAATACAAGTTTCGCTTAGTGTTTATTCGACCCTCGCATTTATTTCCAGTGTAGCACAGATTTCACTCATTTGGTGAGTTTTGTTTTGTTTGTCCTTTTAATCAAAGCCGTCAACGTCTGTTTAATGTGTAAATATTTGTCCAAGGCTTGTCCTTACTCCTTGCCCTATATATGAACCCATTGCACGACACCTATAATCATCCCGGAACGCTCAAGGTTAGTGTTGGCTCATATTTGCATAAGTTCTGTAGACATTTTGGCTGGCGGTTGTCTTCTTGACCTACTTATCGCATCATTTATTTATGAGGATTTAATGAAAACATTCTTGCTAAAATATGTAAATTAATTTGAATAATTTACTGAGCAGCGGCAAGTGTGGCAAACAACATAAACTTCAAGCAAATGAAAGTGTTCCTTTTATTGTTCTATAAATAATATTGCCAAGATAAAAAACTTTTTCGACACATATGTTGGTTGTTTATAGTTATTAAAAATATTTAAATAATTTAGATGAAGATTGTTCAAAAACATTTTTAAGATTGTTAAAAGAAAAGTTTTCTGGATTTACTTTCTTTAAATTTAATTTAATTTGTCCACCATTTAATGTTTGGTAAGGCAGCAATAAAACAGTTTTTATGCTCATTTTATGAGCAGAAAAAATGATTGAGAAGCCAATAAAATTAAGAGCTTTTTAAATACTTGATAGAGCAGACACTTAATACCTTAATTCAATTTTTTATTACACTGAAAAATATCATAAATTATTTGATATAAGCTGTAATTGCGAATAATAAAGAACATTTGGTATATTATTTTTTCCGCTGTTTGCTTGCAATAAATTAATGATTTTGGAAATTTAAAAAATGACGTAGCAATGATTTTGTTGTTTTAATAATGTGTAAAGGATTTTAATTGTATTTTTTTTTTTTGTATGAAATATATTTTATACAATGGCCCATTACGTTGCCACTTATCATGCTACTCCAAAGTTTACTGACATTCTTAACAAATCTCAAACCATCCACAATTATTATATTACAATCTTAAAATGGGCTGGACTCAAATTATTTATCGTGTAATTCGCCTTGTAACAATTAGTCAGCCTTTTCTTTGAAATAATAAATATGAATGTGAATGTAATGGGGCCCACTCAGATATTTTCCGGCATTCCGAAAAGGGCACTTAATTATTAGTAATGATTGTTGTGCATTTAAATTAAAAAACATAATTTTTGTAAAAAATTAGTGCGAAAAACTCATATTTAAATTCTACCATCAGTTTATTTTGTCTACTCTTACTAAATCATTTTTTATTATATAAAAGTAATTTTAAATTGAAGGAGACTTCTCTTATCTCCATAAAGTAGACACTCTGCTAAATTTCATTAGCTGCAAAAGCTTTTTTCTCATAAAACTGCAAATATATAATATATATATGTAAATAAAGTGCAAAACATGATCGAAGGACTTAAATGCATTAATATTGAGCAACATTTTCCGTCAAGATAAAGTTGCCCCCAGCTGGGAAGCTTCGCAAGAAATTCATTTCAATACAAACCTTTCAAATTCCATAATGTGTATTTTTTAATATCCCAATCGATTTTAAGTGTAATAAAAATGTTGAACATTTAAATAAATGTTGCATTGCCAAACCGTTTTCATAAATGAAAATAAGTTTAATTTAAATGCAGTGCATCAACTTAAATTCTCTTTTTTTAAATTGCCTTAAAAAATACCTTATCATGCCAAAAATGTAATACTTTTTAATTTAAAGTTAACGAGCTAAAAGAAAAATTATTCAGGCAAATATTCATATTTAAAAGTAGCTTATCCCATTTTTTAATCTGCCCTAACAGCTTATAGAAGTTTTAATGCTTTTTTTATACCTTGATGAAACTTTGTACATTTTCGTCATTTTGCAGTCTCCACTTTAATTTTACTAACAAAAGGTAAAACATAAAAAAATATATATGCCACTTCCAACTTGTTGCTTTAAACTTTCTCTGCTGAACATTCTAATTTTCAGGAAAGTGTCTCTTTAAAACATGTATTCGAAAGTAGCTCAAATTCCAAACTTTTCACTCAGATTTATTTAATAATAAAATCTTTTCTTTGTCCGAATAATTTAAGCATTTTATGGTTTTGAGTACTGAAGACTTAGATTCAGAGAGATTAAAAATTAAAAGTTTAATCACGAACCTTGTTAGGTAAATTGAGGTGTAAGCGGCTTTAAACTAATCTTAAGCCAAGTTAAGTCAAAGACTAGAAACCATTCAAAAGAGTCATTTGCTGGCAGTTGAGGAAAAGGTATGCGAGAAATTCGAGCCGCAATCGAAACTCCTAAAATGTCAGAAATTATGCAGATTCCAAGGATATCTAAGCACTTCCAGCTGCCGTTCGGGGCCATCTATGCTGACAATATTAAAGTTGACACCATTTCGTTGGGGTTGGGGTTTGCTTTTGGGTGTTGGAGGGACAGATAGATTCATTTATGCCGTTCGTGTCCGGACTGTGGCCAGTCAATGTCTCGTATTGAGTTGGGTACGTGATGCTATCTGAGCTTTGGTTGCGTGACTGGCTGACTGTGGCACCCCATTCCCGTACTCTGCTTCAGCCAGAACACCAATGATACCTTTGGGCCTCCTGATGCGCTTTTGATAACTTGTTTGTGTGCTGTTAACTGACAACTTTGTGTTGTAAGCCATTGTTGTCGTTGCCGTTGTCATTGTCATTCCAAGCGACGACAAGTTGCCGCCATCAGCTTGAGAAATAGTTTCTCAGCTTTTATGAATAAAAAATAAGATATCCTTGAATTGCACACGCATACACACACACACACACACACTAGGGCACACTCAAAGACGCAGCTTGTCACACGTAAGTTGATTGAAATTAAAAACAAGCTCAGCGATTCCACTGGCACCTAGTCCATAAAACGCTGTCACAGTATCTGTCTCAGTATTTTTGTATCATAACAACAGATGAAAAGCACGCCAACACGCCCACACAGCCCCGCACACACACACACACACACACACACACACACATTCTTAACAAACAGGTGTAAAATTTCACAAGCATTTTTCATGCCAACAATTTTTTGTTTGTATATCTTTTTTTTTGCGACGGCTTTAAACTGTTGCTCTGCGAGCTGCTTAAGTTCTTCATTCGGTTTGGCTTCGCTTCGGTTGCGCCACATAAAATTTGATGCACTCAAAAGTGTGAAATGAAAATGTACATCAAACAAACAGCGCACATTAAATTGTCTTCCCGGAATTACAACAAGATTTTACACTCGCCGCCCTTGATGGACATTTACGAGATGGACACCTGTCGCAATATAAATAAGTTCAGATTTTTCAAGCGACGCGATAAGCTGCAAATGCCGCATGCCACATTCGCTCATTCCTATGCGGCAAAAATAGTTGACGCTAACTCAAGCGAAAGTTGCTTACAGTGAAACTATAGAAAAACACTCGGAAAAAAATCATCATAAAAATAAAATGGCGCTGTAAGCCAGAATTTTCCTTTTGTTTTTATAAATAATATCCAAATATACGAAAAAAAGGTTTTATTTTATTTTTTATATACATATTTTTTTTTCTATTATTAAGAAACATTTTTTATATATACAAATGCATGACATTTATTTTTGGATCATACTTTTTATGTATCAGAAACTTGTGCTATTTTTTTCATAATAATAAATAATAATAAAATAAAATTATCCTGAAATATAGAAATCTTTTTTGTACATTTCAGAAAAATCGGATTCTGAATTAAGATAAGTAAAACACTTTTTTGGCAGCAGCAGTAAAGAACTTTGAATAATATTGAATTGTTTAAATAATTGTATTTGTGTTCCTGCTTGGCTTAAAATAAATAGCTTATTTTTAGTCGCAAATTTCTCTAATTTCAATTCATTTAATCCAGTTAAATAGAATATTTTTTTTAAGCTCAATGATAGCTACAATAATAATAATAATAATAGCAAAAAGATATGTAATGTAATTGCTATTGTGATTTTTCAAGTTTTAGTTTTTTTTTAAGTATAATTAAATGTATTCACTTCTTGCAAATATATACATTTAAGGTAGACGAAGATGAAAATGCAGAATAAAGTAAATAAAAAATGTAAAAAGTATTATATTAATAATGCTTAAGCCAAAAAGTGTGCTAAATTATATTTAAAAAAAAAGAGTAAAGGAGCGCAAAGGTAAAAATTATACAATTGGCTTTTTTTTAAATAAGAAGAAACACATAATTGCAACGCCTTCAATGCATTTTTTTTTGCCGTATTGAATAAATTAAATCGAGCAGTTTAATATTGTCTAACCTTTACCAATCTCTCAGATAATCGTTTAAAAATTAATATTTTAAAATGTTGGTAATAGTTTAAACATTTTGCTTTTCAAACTGGTTTTGAATATGTTTAAGAAATATGCATAAATAAATGTTACAGACACATAAAAACTGACATTAATTGAATATTTTGAATAGTGTCAAATATATTGTTTTTAAATGAATAACAAAAACATAATTGACTCCTTAATATCCGATTCACCTAAGACGTTCTTTTGTCCCCTTGTATCACCTTTATACACCGATAGAATCGTCCTACTTACCCCCGCTCCTATTCAACATTTAATGCCAGGTGAAATCTTTGTAATCTTATTTTTAATTAATAAATGGCGAAATCGATTCCGTTGCGTTGACGAGCAAAAGAAATCATTTTTCTTTTAGACGTAGACTTAATCATGTAATCAATTCAGAGTCGGCTATTTCTATCATTAAAAACTCGATTCTAAGTTTCTTGTCGGATATATTTGTGTATGAGCATTATAAATTATTCCAATTCATTCTTTTATATTTATGGTCGGATTTTTTCCTGTTTTTGCCAATCCATCCAATAAATTTTAAATTAAACTTTAACTCACTCTCCTGTGTAACATTAATTTGAATTGTAAATTAAACTTTAATCTTAATTTTTTTCAACATGTTTTTAAATTGTTTGTTTACATACATTGACTTTAAATAATATATTAATATTTATTCAACTTGATTGTTTTTACTTAATGATATGTTTGAAACTAATAATTCCCTCACAGATTGGTAGCTATGTAAGAGACAAGTATCACTTTCAGTTAGTTCTAATGGCACTTTATCAATTTAACTGCCAGTTAAGCACGCACTAACAAATGCACAAAGCCAATCGGCTAACAGGCTGTCGTCAGTTGCACGCGTCGTATGCGTAATAATTGAAGGGCCACACAAATTGTAGCCAATTTGTGGCAATTGACAAGCAATAAATGAGCATTCTGCATGATAGTTACGTGGGTGTTTGACGTCTGCACTTTTAATGACATATTAAATGTCACAAATACACAACGAGCAAAAATCGATGTTTACAAAATTGACCCACAGCCACTAAGCGGGCATAAATAATTCATTTAGATAAGAGAAGCCGCCTATTGAATTACACAGCTCTATTTGACTGTCTGGTATGTGTGTGTGTGGGTGTATATATATAAATATATATCTGTATATCAATAACTGTATTTGTGTATTGCTTTTTATGGCACTCCAGGGAAATGACGCCTTATGAGTGTCATTTTCATATAGTACATAAAAACTTTGACAATATTGTCTGGCAGATAGTTATTGTGAGAAACCCAATGGTTTTTTTGTGACGTTTGTCTCCCCATTGATAGACACAAAGTTATTCAAGCTGTTACATCCATATATTATATATACTATACATGGATATTTATATTTAAATGGGTGTGTGCGTGCGTCATAACACATGCAACAGCTGGTACTCAGTTACACTCTGGAAAATGTTAGAATTAAACTTAAAATATAAATAAAAGAATTAAAATTTAACAGAGATTTTCTAAATCGAATCAAGCAATTAAAATTATTAATTTCAACTTTGTTAATTCTAAATTTCTGTAGATTGAAAAATGTTATTATAATTAAAAAAATACACTTTATTTAGTAAAATTTTATTTTGACATACAGATCGCAATATTGAATTTTGTTTATTAATAACATTTTTGGTTTGTTTTATGCATTGCATATAAATTTCTTATTATTTATTTTATATATTTTTTGATACTTGTAATCGAAGAGATTTAATTATAATTAAGTTAAAAATAAACAGTGAATATATAGATGTCAAAGTATAGGGTCTAATATTTAGTTTAAATTTAATTGTTAACAATATTATATAGATCATTTAATTGTTTAGTTTATATGTAATATTTTGTCACATTCGGAACTAGCTTATCTTTAATTTGAAGTGTACGTTTTTTCTCAAAATGTGGAAGAGAAAGCAAAAGGACTAAAAACGGATATAAACTCAATGTGGCAGACGTTAGTATAAATTTCTATTTGAAGTACCACAAACATTTATCAAGTGGTTCGCTCAATTTGGCAAATCTAAGCATCTATCGAATCCCTTTCATTTAACTCTCTTTCAGCAGTCTGTATTGATTTTGCCAATATTTTATGTAGGCCCTTTTTGCGGGTATTTTCATATCGCTTTCAAGTTTGTAATGAATTGTAAAAGACTTCGACCTCGTTTCTCCAATCAATTCGATAGTCCGAAATATTATAATGATATATTCCTCTGTCCTTAATTGAAAATTAAAATGAAATAATATTATTTTTTTTATTTAATTTGTTTTATTTTATACATTTCTATAAAGACTTAAAAGTCTCCATGTAAGAGACTGAATTAGCAAATCATCTAACCATGAAAATTTTTTATTATAATATTATTTATAAAATATTTATCATTAAACGTCTGAAAAGTTGCAATGTTTCCACAAAGATTGTAAGTAATTGTGTCAAATTAGCTAATTAATAAAAAACTAAAAATATTAGTAATACAATGCTTAAATGTACCTTAATATTAATAAGTATTCAGTTAAGAACCATACCTTAAATAGATATCATGTTAAAAATATTTGTTTAAAGGTTCTAATTTTTATTATTAAATATTTAAAACGACAATTTGTTTAAAAGAACCAATAATTTATTTATAATATTTGATTTAAGCTTACAAAAATAAAAATAACCACAATTGTAAGGGTATATAAACTACGGTGTGCCTATGAGAATAATTCTTTTTTGACGTGGGTGGATTTTTGGGCCAGCTGAAGTGATTTTCAGGACTTAAGTTTCTGGCGCCAAAGCAAGGGCTTCCATTTGAGCCGTTAATTTTAAAGACTGCTTGGGAAGCTCAACTAATTAGCTGCGCTCATCATTGACGTCATTTGCATGCACTAACAACACTCGAATTTCAATAAAAACAATTTACACAACAAGCCGCTCAGCCCACGTCCCGTTTTGGCCAACGTTTTATCCCTTTGTTAGCCCAGTTCTTATAGCGTTCTGTTGCCATTTTCTGTGTGTGCTTTGGGATCTAAAGGATCTGGGCAGGTGGGCAGGGTGGCAGGAGTCCGGTTTACCTGGCCGAACATTTTATTTAAGTTTTCGCATTGTTTAGACTTGTGTACATTTGGCTTGAGTGCGATGCCGGAGTAGGGTTTCTTTTCTGATTTTTATTATTATTTTTATGTGGGTGTGTGGTGGACGAGAGGTGTGTTTATTTATCCACAATAGTCGTTGTTGTTGCTGGTGTTATTGTTTCCACCCACAACTTTGGTGCTCGCTGCTTTGTTTTCTTTCTCATTGTACATCTTGAGATTTTTTCTTTGGTTTGGTTACCTCGAACTTTTCAACTCTTCAAGTGCGATTTTTTAGCCTTTAGCTTAAACATTGCCTAGGTGAGAATGAGCCTCAAAGTTGTATGTATGTGTAGGTATGTATATA
Source organism: Drosophila multiciliata (assembly GCA_037043605.1). Classification (NCBI taxonomy): domain Eukaryota; kingdom Metazoa; phylum Arthropoda; class Insecta; order Diptera; family Drosophilidae; genus Drosophila; species Drosophila multiciliata. The sequence goes on from JBAMBF010000589.1 coordinate 4,968,819, forward strand.
TCTTTACTATTCATATAAACATTATACTACAGTCAACAAAAGGTCGATAACCATTTGACAAACTTGCTTTGTTCTTGACTTGCCAGCAATAATACCAGTTCAAAAGTTTTCCATTATAGTTTGCCAACACTTGGCAAGTGCTATTAAAATGTTGCTGATTCTTTTAAAGACTCGCTCTCTCTCGCACACTGTCTCTCTTTCTCTTTCTCTCTCTCTCTCTCTCTTCCTACAACAATGTAGGTGCAAGTGTTGCTTTTTATCAGTGCACGCTCAATTAAAACTTGGCGTTTTACAACTTCTTGGGACTTCAGCTATTTCTATTAGGGCTGATTGCTTTCATATTTTCAGTCCAGAAATTTGGAAAATTACCCAAAAAATTTGTGTAAATTAAAATAGTTTTTTTTTCCTATTTTACAGAAATGTTTTATGTTCTAAGAACCAAGCATTAAACAATGTTTAAAAAGTAATTTTATATATGTTGCAATCGTTTTTAAAAATAAAAAGAGTTTAAAATTTCAATGAAAAATAATTAAATATACAAAAAATCCTAAAATTAAATAAGTTTTTTCACAAATTTTTACTAATCAATATCAAAATCAAAATATAACTAACAAGAATATAAAATGTACAAAGGCTTAACCCTTATATATATTTATAAAATTCTTCTTAAATAGAGAAAAAGATTATTAACTTTCTTTCTATAAATCTAATTTAAATTCGGCATAAAAGTGTAAAAAGTATTAAATTAAATTATTAAGGCACGATCTGAAATATTTGTACATTTTAATACAAAATACTATCAAAATAATATCAATAGAATTAAATTAAAAACACTATTGAAATTAAGAAGTTGGATGAATTTTCTTGCACTTGAATAATGTTTTAAATAAATATTAAATGATTTAAGGGAAACACCAAGTTTTATTAAGATAGTTTTAAGACTGAAAAACTAGTTCGATGAGGGTATATCGACTCCCCAAGTGATTTCGATCAATATTAAATATATCTTATAGGATCAGAGACATCTCCTTCAAAGAATTACAAATTTAGAATATTAAATAAGGTTGATATAGATTAAAGCTATGTTAATATTATTATATATATGTATTCAATTTCTAAATATATTATATTATATTTATGATAAACTCCCTGTCAAATGTGGCTTATTGTTATATTAACAACCTGACGCTGACAGCCAACAGATATAGCTTATCTTTATCAATATTGGTTATTGTTATTGATAAGACTTGAATGGGGAATAGCTTAACGCGATTTGCGAGCTAACACTCAGTTAGTTTTGTCTACTCAAGTTGGGCATTTGCTTGGACCTATTGCGCTAAGTTCCCGAAATGGAAGCATTTCTAATCGGATTCCTAATCGCATTCTCGATATTCGTCACCACTACAGCAATTGTAGCAATTCGACGTAAACGACAAGCACAGCAAAATGTTGGCTACGTGATCAGCGAGTGCGGTATGTGAAAATAATTCTCAAAACAAATATAAATAATAATGTTTCTTAATTCCATTTGGATTTTACTGATTGCTCCACAGCACCTGGTAACTACCCCTCTCACCAGTACCCACCTCCAGCTTATCAGCATAGTCTACAACCAGTAAATTATGTATATCCAGGCCAAAGCTACAGGTTTGTTCGAATATTTATTATGTACATATATATAAATATGTATACATTTGACTACATTTTATAATTTAAATATTTAAAATTCACATTATTTTTTATAGCCATGTTCAAGTGCAGTTGCCCATGCAAATGTCGGGAACGCAAGCAGCAATGCCAGGGTAGGTTCAATTGAAATTAAATAAATTTGCTGAAATATTATTATTTATATTTTTATTTCAATATTTCATGTGTGGCAATAGCATGCAGCCTTATCCGGCCATGCAACAGCGTGATTTGAGCCCGCCTGAAGCAATTCCTGGAGCGGAACTCACAGTTCTCCCAGCAAATGTCGAGAAACCCGTGAGTCACCAAACCCACCAAGGAGCCGTTGAGTCAGTTAGTCAAATATAAGGATTTTGGCGATTTTCATATTTATTAATAATTTAGGCGAGCCAAATGTGTTTTTTTTTACAAATCTACGTTAATGAAGAATTAAAGAACTTAAATTTATAAACAGTCAACTTACATTTAGTTAAACTATATGAAATTGTATTAGTTTTCATAAATAAAGCAGCAGCTTTCGATGAATTCAAAATTTATAATCAATTTAATTGAGATAAGACCGCAACAGATGGTCACACTCAGCTATGCTATCGATAGCCTGATCGTTCGATACCATCGCCGCAGAGTTGCCAAATCAATATAACTTCTTGCTATTCTATTGCTCGCCAAATAAAACTATACAATCTCATTAATAAGAAAATAATACTTACAGCGCGTTTATCGAAAAAATAATATTCAGCCTTGAATTTTTTTTTTTTTATTAATTATTGCAACTCGCAATCAATAAAAGTGATCTGGCAACGCTACTGCACGGTTATCGGACGAGCCACTTCCAGATTGCAACTTGAGGTTTTCCACAGCGAAAACAAAGTATTGTTTGTGTCAATAATTAACAATTGCAAGCGCAGTGCCGTTTCAATTCCACCCTAAAAAATACCACTGAAAATGTTGGTTAACGAAGCAAGACAAATCCTGAGCCGCGCCAGCTCCTTAGCGGCACGTCATCAGGTGAGGAGATTATTAAACAATGTTATTATATAAGAACAAACGAAAACATCATTTATCCTACTAAAATCGTGATAAAATCAGAAATTTAATTATCGCAATTGGCGGCGATTATGTAAACATTTTCGCATTGAGCGCTGTCGTGACTAAGAAACAAAAAGCGAAGAAACAATTGAAATAATTTGAGTATTTATTCTGTTTTTTTTTGCCAGTTGCGTGTGATTAGCAACAGCAGCCAGTTGGAGCAGCAGGCGCAGCCAAAGGAGTCACAGGAGCCACAAATTAAGAAGTTCGAGATCTACCGGTGGAATCCAGACAATGCCGGCGAGAAACCCTACATGCAGACCTATGAGGTCAACATGCGCGAATGCGGCCCAATGGTGCTGGATGCCCTCATCAAGATCAAGAACGAGGTGGATCCGACGCTGACATTTAGGCGCTCGTGTCGCGAGGGCATCTGCGGCTCGTGTGCCATGAACATTGGTGGCACCAACACCCTGGCCTGCATCAGCAAGATCGATGCGACCAGCTCGAAGCCATTGAAGGTTTATCCCCTGCCCCATATGTATGTGGTACGTGATTTGGTCCCTGACATGAACAACTTCTACGAGCAGTACAAGAATATCCAGCCCTGGCTTCAGCGCAAGTGAGTACTGCCTAGTTGACCAACTAGTTAATACCCTGTGCCAAGCTATTTTGGCGTATCCTTGATAAGAACTGATAAGATAAGATGTAAGACAAACAATCATAAAAAAACGAGAAATGAGAAGAATTGATAGCGGCAAAAATTTCGGATTTCTAGAAACCAATTTCTTAAAATGTTCGACTAATTAAATATGCTTTTTTCTGAAAAGACATTTATAATTCGTTGATTCGAAAAATTTACTTTCGTTAAAAATCAATTTTGTAAATAGATTAACAAACATATATATATATATATATATATATATATATATATATATATATATATATATATATATATATGTATATATAGCCTTATGTATAGCCTTAATGATTGGAAAACTTTTTAACCATCTCTGAATTATTAGGCAGGAGATATTAATTATCTATTTTTATTGAATGTGTGAGCCAAAGAGCGAAAGCAAATTATATTTATTTTCTAGTCTAATATTATTTTACGCGCGTTTGATTATAATTGATGTGTTTGCTTAGAAACGAAGCTGGCGAGACGAAGGGCAAGGCCCAGTATCTGCAGTCTGTCGAGGATCGCTCCAAGCTGGATGGCCTCTACGAGTGCATTCTGTGCGCCTGCTGCTCGACATCGTGTCCATCTTACTGGTGGAATGCGGAGAAGTATTTGGGTCCTGCCGTGCTGATGCAAGCTTATCGCTGGATCATCGATTCGCGTGACGAGTTGACCGAGGAGCGTTTGAGCAAGCTAAAGGATCCATTCAGCGTCTATCGATGCCACACCATCATGAACTGCACGCGCACCTGTCCCAAGGGCTTGAATCCGGGTCGTGCCATTGCCGAGATCAAGAAATTGCTCTCCGGCTTGGCTTCGAAGCCGGCACCCAAACTAGAGACGGCTGCGCTGCACAAGTAGAGAAATTGTTAATCCTCCCATAGCTGCTTTGTTTGTGAATTCACTCCCTCAATGGACCGACCGATCCGTCGGTTATATATCTATTTACTTATTTTGCTTAATATGTTTATAATTTATTTAAGATTAAAGTAATCGAAACTTGTTAATACAGTTTGTAAAGGGAACTCTGTAAACAAAATCTAATGAATAATTAACTAAATGGTGTATGGAACTGTGGGCGATGTCTCTTCATTCATCTGCACATCGTCGGCCGAGTAAAAGTCCTGGGTAACTGGAATAACACGATCGTTCGTCTCGTCGTCCTCCTCATCGTGGCTATCGGTGTCCTCGCTGTCATCGTTGGCTTTAGGAATATTCAAAATGTTGAACTGCTTTTAGTAGTTATTAATTTCACTTACCGTCCTCGTCGTCCGTCTCTACGCCGGTTATTGTGTGCACTTTACCCAGCGGCTGCAAGTCCGTTGCGGCTGTTTTCAACGACTCTCGCTAAAATTATTTTGCAAAAAGGCATCGGTTTTTTATAAAAGATTGGACACTTTATGAACATCAAACAAACCCAATTTCTGCGCTCATCCTCGTATCGCCTTGTTTGCATCTCTTCGTCGGAGGTCGCATCGAACCAAAACCGATTGGCCACCGAAGGCTTGAGATTGGGAAAGAATGGAATCATGGACATATTTGCGATTTTTAATTAATTTTGCGAAAAGAGGTTCAGCGTTTGTTTAGTTTATTTTTTTACGACAGTATGGCAACGTGTTTAACATATGGTTAAATATATCGATAAATTTACCAAGGTGTCGGTATACAGTTATCGGAACATATGTATTTTGTTGTCGCACTGAAAGTTAAAGTCAGAACACAAAAAATATGATTGAAATAACCTGCAACGATCGTCTGGGCAAAAAGGTAATATATTTTTGCCTAAACTAAACTAATTATTAACATCTGCAACTCGCCATACAGGTGCGTGTTAAATGCAACCCAGACGACACAGTTGGCGATCTCAAAAAACTGATTGCTGCGCAGACGGGCACAAAACACGAAAAGATTGTTCTGAAAAAATGGTATACAATTTACAAGGATCCAATTCGCCTATCTGATTGTAAGTGGATATATCTATATGTATATGATCTTGTTATTGGCATAAAGAACTTATTGCATTTGCAGATGAAATCCACGACGGAATGAACTTGGAGCTGTATTACCAATAATTCGCTGTGACAAATGACATCTTAAATAAATCTTTTACTGTCCACTATTAAAATATAAAATAAATTTAAACTACATTTTTAATTAAGAAGGTTATTTTGCGTGCTTCAGTCACCTAAACTGCATTATACGTAAAATGTGTTTATATTTATATGTATATAATGTATTTCTTGGCAAATTACTACAAAACAAATGCATTCATAAAACTCGTAAGGATTCGCGCCTTTTTTGTTGGCTTTCCGGTCAAACGTGTCCTTTTGAAGTATCTACCTATCCATTCCATTTTAATGAAGTCATGTGTACCTCTTTTATTAATTCAATAAGTTGGACTACATTTAATATACAAATTAAATAACATTTTTATTTCAATTACAATAACATTTTAGTTATCGATAGTTGGCAGCAATGCTGCTGCATAATGTTGCACTTTTGTCCTTTTTCAGACAGATCAGTCATTTCAGTTAATGCGAGTTAGCAGGAAATATTAACAAGCCATAATTTTCTACAATTACAGGATACTGCAAATTAAGAAACTCTATTAAATAAAAAATTAACTGGATTCTGGAATGGAAAATCCATTTGAGAAATGGTGTAAAATTTGCCCTAAAGTCACAATGGTTTATGATTAATACAGACATTGGACAAATATTATTGAATATTGCTTTACTTTTAATATAATTATATCGATCTGTTCAATTTGAATCTTCGATAAGTGGCAACACTTAAAATAATATCAGGGAAAAATCATCGCTGTTAAGCCATTTGCGATTTATGCACAACTATCGTACTTGATGCTCGGATTTCGACTCATTCGAAATAGATTGTCGCTGGATTTGGACGTGTTTCTATTTGCAGTACGCAAAGTCTATTTATAAAGCGTAGCGTCCGCCAACCAAAAACCAATTGTGCAAAAGCACATTTGAAAGAAAACTGTATTTCTGTGCTTAACAACGTGAATGTGCAAAAATGTAAGCGATTTCTTACACATTTTCATTCCAAAGTCAAAGTGCGTGCGTGTGTTTGTGTTCGACTCCGTCGATTGATGACGCAGATGCCTAGCCGGAAAACTTGTTTTGGATTTTCACACATTTCCAAACGGCAATTAAAGAAAGTGTATATATATATATATATATATATACGTTTTTCATTGCCAGCGCGTCGCGTCGCATTTTATTGATTAACATTGAGCATATTTGGGTTTGTTTATTGCTGGGCCACCCACCCCTCTTGGCTTATTTACTCTCTCCGTTTCCGTTTTCCTTTCCATCTCTCCCTCTTTCTTCATTTATGTTCTCACGGAGTAATGTTGTCTTTTTGCATTTTTTAGTGCTTCGCATTTGCCGACTGTTTCGAACCGGCAAAAAATACGCGACTCGCTGGCAGCTGCAGCTGCTTGTATTTATTTATTTTTAGCATCACGTTGCAGTCTAATTAAAACTCGAGAAATTGCGCTCATTTCCACACGCATTGCATAATTTCTAATGCTAATGTTTTTAAGAGGCGCACTCAGGCATAAAAAACATTCGAGAAATGGGAAATTCTACACAGACACACACACGCACTCAGTCTTGCATATGTTTTCGAAATCTCATTTGAATTAAATTTACCTTTTTACTTGTGCACATATTGTAAACAACCCACGCCCTTTGAGCACACACACATAGAAATAATTTTGAATGTTTATTTTTTGTTGGTTGTTTGCAGCAGCAGAAGCGATGAGCGACGAACTTTACCAGATAGAAACGCGTCGACGTTCGCGCTCCAAGACGCCATTCCTCCGCTCCAGCTGCGATCATGAGAATTGCGAGCATGCTGGCGAAGAGGGGCATGTTCATCATAAGAAGAAGAAATCCTTAATAGCGCCAAATGTGCAGTGAGTACTTATAAAGATAAATATATACACATGTATATACAACCATATAATACATAATATATACATACACACATATATACACATACATCACACATGCATATGCACATAGATACATAGTCCGAGCATAAGTATCTAAAAATAGAAACTACTCAAATCACATTGCTTTATCATTCGAAGAGAATAATGAAATAACTGTTACTTTCGCATTACATAAAAACAAACGCGTCTCAAGCTTCAGAAATATAAAGCACTCAACACAAGCACATGGTCAGCACTGTGTATATGTGTGTATGACCATGACGTCATGTGTTTGGTATCTCACACTCGACGCTACAGTTTAAGTTCCAAACAAGCAAATGAGCAATTTAAATATCTTTTCGAGTCAGTGATGAGCGAGCCTGTCACTGTGACTGCTCGTGAATTACGGCATACGCAAAAGGTGACAAGACAGCCAATAAATTATTCATAAATATAAAATAAATAACAAATATACATTTAAATTGGGGTTATTAACTTATTGAATTTGTTATGAAAATGTAAAATTTGGATTGAAGTGACTCATATCTAGTAGATATAATTCACTATACAAATAAAATCGCGCTCAGCACTGATGCAAATGTGCTCAAATTCAAACTGCCATACAGTGTGCTTTTCGTCTGCGACTTAATGTTGTTGACTTTATTTCGAATGCTTTTGGCGCGCAATTTAAATTCAAACGTTAGATTTGTGATTTGCTTTTTCTACTTGTTTGGCTGATGACGACAGCATGCGCGTGGTGGGAGGCGGGGCAATTTGACCATGAGAGATTATTCGTATTTATTTGTCGATGTCATTGCTTAAAGCCATCGGTTGGTTGGTTGTGCTTGTCTGAAGGTCAGCCGTGTTTTAGTTTGTGAATCATTTTACGAGCCTATTTCTTTGTAGTTTGTTTTGATTCACACGTTGTGCTTTGTTATGCTTTGTTGGGTTTCCGCCAACTTTATTAACATGTTTACATATTTGCAGAACCATTGTGGAGGAGCACGTGGTGGAGACCCGTACAACAACCAGCACAGGCGGCAGCAGCAGTGGCAACAGCAGCGGCAAAAGCAGCACCAAAAGTCGCACTAGCAACAACAAAGCAGCGCAGTCAAAAGCATTTACCCAACTAACATCCGACTATTCAAGCGATGAAACATCGCCGGATGTCAGGCGCAAACTGTTGTCCGACAAAGCAGCAGCAGCAGTCAGCAAGGCAACATTCACGTCCACGTCTTCGTCCACGGTGACAAGCATGATCGCCAACACCAGCAAGCGGTTGGGCAACGCTTTTAGTAGCATCACAGCTGTTACTTCCACGCCACGCGGCCAATTGGAGACTACACAAAATGTGCTTAACACGACGCACGAGTTGCAACAGCAGCAGAAGCAGCATCAGGAGCAGCAGCGTAGCCGACGCTCCAATGGTAATGCCTCGGCTAATTTAAGCGACGATCATCTTGCCTACATTGAGTACAGAGATGCCGGCGAGTACTGGAAGTGAGTAGCTAGTGTAAAGTAAAGATCATTCAAATTGCACTTGACTTGATTGCCTCAAATTTAAGCAGAACTGAAATGTATTTAAAATAGACATCATTGAATATGGAAATAGCTCGATAAATCTATTGTACATAAATTGGTGAATTTCACATATTGTAAAATCATTAATTATAGCAATTTTAGTTCAATTTGGTCAAAATTTATCAACAGAGAAATTAGTATTAATTTGGTGCGTTCAAAAACACTTTAAAAGTGTTGTAAAGTATTCAATGAATTTCCAATATTTTACAATCACAAATTGTTTCAACTGTTTGCATATAAAAATAGTTACAATTTTTAAAATAATATATTTGTCTATAAAAATACTTCAAGTTGATTAGAATTAAAATTAATTAAAATGAAACTTAGAATTATGAAACATCTGTTTTAAAACTATTGTTAAGATGTTAATCAATTTCGCATATTCTACAACGTAAATTGTTGCAACTGCTAGCTAAAATAATTTGTATATAAATTAGAATAAAATTTTAAACAAGTTTTCGAGCAAGGCAAACATGCAAAGCTCTGCGATAGCTGTCAAGTGAGAAACTTCCGCTGCTTCACTTTGAAAAAGTTGACAGTTCAAGTGCAATTTGATCTTAATATTTTTCAGTTTATTAATCTTTATTCTGTTTCGCAGCAAAACACCGAAAACGGATTATACCTACTCGGAGCTGTCGCCGCATCGACGCCAGTTGGCCCCAGGGATCGTGGCAATGCCGAATATGTCGCGTCGCAGCCTGGCGCATCATGATGAACGTGTCGATTTCATGGTGCGTCAGAATCCCTCTCAGGAGGAGTTTATTCGCCGTCGCTATCAGACGAAGACAACCGCCACACGCCTCAACTATGACTCCAGCGATGAGGCGGACAGCATGCAATATTTTGGCCAGCCGCAGGAGCAGCAGAGCTGGTGGCTTGTCCGTTTCTTCAGCATCATTGTCAGCGGCATGAGCAACATGTGGACACGGATCACAACACGCGGGAACGCATCGGCAACTTCGGAGACAGCAGCATATCACAACTACTACGCCAGCAGGAGGCAACAGCAGACGCAGCACGGATTCATCGCTGGCAGCCTGTTGACCCTGATGCGGTATGTTTACCTTGGAATCGCATCGGTGCTTAGCCTGGACACTTGGTTGCTCCGATCCAACAATACGGAGAACAAGTCCAAGAAGCGCTTTCTTCTCTTTCTACTCATCTTGCTTCCGCTGCTTCTATTAACGGGTAAGTGAAATTTTCCATAGATCAAAACACATACAGCAATGGACATGTAAATAGCACAGATAAAAATGTTTACCTAATGAGGGAACGCAAATATTATGGCATTTCTTAGCCTATTTTGTTATTGAACTAATATCAGAAAAAAATTATATAAAATAGATTGGTCATATAAATAGCACATAAAAACGAAAGATATAAATTGCTGATAATATTTAAAAATAATCACATATTTAGTACCTGATACTATTTTTGATTAATTAATAGCTGTTTCACATATTTGACTCGTAGCCTTCATTCGCTCAAAAGATTATCGGTGGGGTTAAGGTCAGATCTTTAAGACGGCCAGTCTGTAACGAAAATTTATTTACCAAAGATTTAATTTTCTCAAAATATGTTTTCTGGCTCAACTAAAGCCATTTGTATTATTTATGCCAACACTAAATATCCACATTTTGGAGGTGATTATTTTGTTGAGTCTTGTTTTCAAATAAATACAAATTACTCGTTTTTGTTTATGCAAATAATTAGCATGGACATTTTTTTTTATAAGAATTACTATTATTTGTTATGTTTTCCCAAACTAAATCAGTCTTACTCAGAATCAATTTAATATTTAGAAAAATATTAAAAAAACTGTGTGTTTTCAAATACGAAATGATTTATATAACTTGTGCTATTTATTGTATCAAATTCATATCTTAAACAATTATAGCAAAAGTAGCTAAAGTTAAAAAGCAGTAGAAATTTGTATGTAAAAAATATGTTTTCTATTTGGACCAATTTATCTGTCCATTGCTGTATATGTAAATAGTATCTATAAACATTTGCGCCCTGACATTGAACGGCTGCCAAGTGCCAACTGACCTTGGATCATGTCTACAACTAATGCCACATTCATAATTCACCTTGTGCTCGGTTTCTACATCAGAAACTGGTCATTGACAACGAATAATGCCATCAGCGAATTGTTGTTGCTGTTCTTGTCACTGTTGATATGAAAAATGTGTGCATAATTTGTACGAAATGCTTAAAAACGAGACATTTATATAATTCACTTTATGCTGGAATGACACTTGCTAGTCTTAAAGAATTTGTTAGTTTGAAATTATTTAAAATTATTCAATTTAATGAAATCGTTTTAATTAAAAATTCACATAGCTAACAAATTTATAATTTAGAAAAGATTTTAAATATAAAAAATGATAAAAGTGCCATACCAGCAAAAACAATTTAAGCATAATCCCATATAATCTTGACCTAATTGTGATTTTTGACTTTTCAGGTGTGTTCTATTATCTGCATCCGAATGAAAGTTTCCCACCCAAATCCCTAACGCTTAACACATTCACACTACCCGAATTGCCCAAGATCGATGTTGGCGCTTTTCTGAAGGGCGAGCAATACGAATCGCTGCGCACGCAGGCCGTTGAGCAGGCGGTGCGCGTGCGTGATTGGGCCGATGATTATCTGTTGTATCTGAGAACTATTGGCCAGAATGTGGCCAACAGGGGCCGTCAATTGTTTCAGAAGTCCGACAATGATCCGGTCTATTACGAGCGTGTCTAATGCATACTTCCAGCAATTCTGCTATAGTTTTGGCTTCGAGCTGCTGCAACAGTTGCTCCGTTAAAGATTTCTTCTTTTATTTTTTTTGTTAAATTAACGTTTGTTAATCCTCAATTTTAATGGCCAAGATCAATTCAAGTACAAATTCAAGCATTTCTGTCATCTCATGTTACATATATTATATGTATGTATGATCTATTGCCATATATTTTTTCGTTCTTTAAATTGACCAACCCACCTGCCCACCTGCCACACACAAAAACACATATCACACCACCCATCCCACAATCGCCCCCTCACCAACCTAATGACGCAACATGGAGAAGGATAGAAAGAGAGAGAAGCACCGCTGTTCAAATGTTCGGAAATTAATCACACAAAAATAAAATCAATTACTTTTAAATCATTTCTATTTGTCAAAAACAATTGTTCCATCCGATTGTATTTTTGGTTCGCATTTTAACAGTCAATTGTAATTTCTAAAGCTGTTAAATACCAAACCAGAATTCGTCGGTTGCAACGATAAATTATAATTTTTGTTGTCAAACAACGTTCAGTTTGTAATATTTGATTGTTTGCTTTCGTATTTGTTCATAAACTCGTCTTCGATAAACATGATAATAAAATGAATAAATGCAAACATTTTCAAATATATTTCAAAATGAAAATAGTTGTTTTATTTGCCATTTTATTGAAATCAAATATCGCCGCAATTGCGAGTTGAAAATGGTAAGTAAAATATACAAATACATGAAAAAAAAACCACAATAAAAAATAGATCAACATTTGTTGGCCATAGAACAGAACAATCCTTCTATCCTTCTGCATTTGTTGTGCTCATCTCGGCGTCGAATAACCCTCTTTCAAAAACAGTTGCCCAACTTTGTCCCCAGTTTAAGAGTTGCAAATGTGGAAGGATGGATTCTGATTATTCTGTGCAACTGTTGCCAAACTAATGTTGCTCTATTTTTACAGCCTGGCTGCAGCTGCCCGAGGAGCGTCGCTTGGAGCAATTGCAGCGCACTGAGGCGCTGCTGCCACTGAGCCTGTTTGCCACACTGCGTGGACACTGGTCGCAGGCTGGTGCTGCTGTTAAGTCCTTGTGGCAGCCACAGGAGGAGGCGGCGACCATCAAGCTGCAAATGGAGCAAGTGCAGCAGAACTTGAAACGGACTCTAACGCCGGAGGAGTATGAGAATATACTGAATCATGTCAACAGCTATGTGCAACAGCTGGTTGAGTTGAAGTTGCAACAGCAACGGGAACCGCAGCAACAACAATTGTCTCCGCAGCAAATAAATATTATTGTCAAGTTGATGCGCGAGAATCTGGAACAATTGGCCGAGCAAAAGGCGCAGTTCAGCGAACAGCAGCTGGCCGATTTGGCGTTGCGCTTAAAGTTGCAACTGCAACAGTCGGGCGAGTGGCAAGCGGCGAATCTACACTTGAGCCCTGAGCAGTTGGCGGAGATTACGCGCCAAATCAAGGCGGAGTTCAAGCTGGAGGAAACGAATTATACGCTGCTGCTGGAGCGCATCGATGTGCCACAATTGCTGCAGCGTCTGCTGAGCACACCCGGCCTGGCAGCCTTTGTGGATGACCGCATCGATCTGGCGCTGCTGCAACAACAGAAACAGCATAGTGTGAGGGAGCAGGCGAAGCAGGAGGAGGAGGGCTCTGGTCAGGCTGTTGTCGTTGATCAGTTGAATAGGGAAATAGCGTTTATTAAGCTGACGCTGTCGGATAAGCACGCGGAGAATGCGGATTTGCATCAGTCGATAAGCAATCTGAAACTCAGCCAGGATGACTTGTTGGAGCGCATGCAGCAGCATGAGCTGGCGCAGGATCAGCGCTTCAGCGGATTACTCGCCGAAATCGATGCCAAACTGGCATCTTTGAATGATTCACAGTTTGCGTTGCTCAACAAACAGGTGAAATTGACACTGGTCGAGATTCTGGGTTTCAAGCAGCAGGTGGCCGGAGGTGGCCAGTTGAATGATGTGGATCTGCAGAGCTGGGTGCGCAGCATGTTCGTGGCTAAGGAGTATCTGGAGCAGCAGCTCCTCGAGCTGAACAAGCGCACCGACAACAACATACGAGCGGAGATCGAACGCTCCAGCCTTGTGCTGATGAACGACATCAACAAGAGGCTCAAGCGAGAGATTCTCCTCACCGTGGAGGCCAAGTACAATGAGAGCAGTCAGGTCATGAAATCGGAGTTGCGCGAGGATGAGGTGCGCAGCATTGTGAAGACTGTCCTGGCTGTTTACGATGCGGATAAAACGGGTCTGGTGGACTTTGCTCTGGAGTCGGCGGGCGGACAAATACTTTCGACACGCTGCACAGAAAGCTATCAGACGAAGTCAGCGCAAATCTCCGTCTTTGGCATACCGCTCTGGTATCCAACCAATACGCCCCGAGTGGCGATTTCGCCCAATGTTCAGCCCGGCGAGTGCTGGGCCTTTCAGGGCTTTCCCGGTTTTCTGGGTACGTAAATGTAGTCAATGAACTGAACAATTATCTGCAACTTTGTTCAATACACAGTCCTCAAGCTGAACTCCTTGGTCTATGTCTCCGGCTTCACCCTGGAGCACATATCCAAGAGTCTGTCGCCAACGGGACGCATTGATTCCGCACCGCGCAACTTTACCGTTTGGGTGAGTTGTCAACTCAACAAAAGTTGACAGTTTGTAATCATTGTTAATTGGTGGCTTGCAGGGATTGGAGCACGAGAAAGATCAAGACCCGGTGCTATTTGGCGAGTATGAGTATCAGGATAATGAGGCATCTCTGCAATACTTTGCCGTACAAAACGGGGACATCAAGTGTCCATTCGAGATTGTCGAGCTGCGCATCGAGACGAATCATGGCCAGCCGGACTATACATGTCTATATCGCTTTCGTGTGCACGGCAAGCCGCCAAGCACATAGGATACTCAGGGACTTAGGATCTAGGTCTGACTAGTACTTCAGTCAAGTGTACATAATTTCAGTGCCTTAAAAAGGAAACTCTACAATACTTACAACAAACAACATCCACCACAACAATAACAATAAACAACTACTTACAAAATCTAAGATCTAACAAAATACCAATCGTTAGGCTATAATAAGTAAGTGTTTTTTTTTGTATGATATTTAAGTTTTGTAGCAGATATTGTATATACCTTAATAGTTTAGCACTAAGCTAATTGTGTCCACATTGTCCTATAATATTTATTCTGATTTATGTTGCAAGAGAGAATCTATGATGAATCCCCTGCTTAATGCAACACAGAGAAAACCAAGCTAATTTTAAATTGTTTGCCATTTTGAGAACGTTATAAACATAATAGTCATAGGCTTATAACTAACTTAATTGAGCCATATGCTTGCTATAAATTTACAACCCACTTTACTTAATGTATATGGTTCTTAAGATATTATTAAGTTTATTTTTAATTCAAGCACAAGTACGAAATAATTGTAAATGCCATAGAAAATTGGAATTGCAATTGAAATCCTATCCAAACTGAAAATTAAACTGCCAATCAAAAATAATTCAATATCACATCAATAATAATGTCCTTTTGATAAAAGTTTACATATCTCGAAATAAATTTTATTTAAACACAATTTACATATATCGTTCAAAATATGCTTAGAAAGTGAATCCAAAAATAGTTACTAGCTTATTAACAAATAATTAATAAAATATCATATACAAACTATAGTTAACTTTTGTTGTTACTTTTAAGTACAAACTTAATGTCCAGTTTTCAGTTTCTTTTCTTATGTTTAAACAATATTAAATAAATGCGTTGCACATTACTGAAATGAACTGTATTTGCGAACCTTTAAAATGTTGCGCTACTTAAAAAGTTATTGAGATTAATTCAATTAATAGTTTCAAGTTGACTGGCAACATATTGCTATAATTAATTAATTATAAGTTCATTACGAGTTTGCCAGCACTCCAATTATAATTGTGCTGTGCTCCAAGACAATGCCCTGACAGGCATTTCAATTTCAATTTAATTTGTTGCACATGTGCAGATTGTTATCTGACAGCATTCCACTTGGCCAAGTTTATGCTGCAATTGCAGACGTGGCGGCGGCAAATCTTAAATTACACATGCAAATGTGCGTTTAATGTTCGTCAAACTCAAAAAACCCTCGTGTAGATTGAAATGGAGCTGGCAAAGGAGTTCATATCTGTGAGCCAGGCTAGGCACGCTCTTAATTAAAAGCCGCTGCTGCCTGTTTCACGGGCTGGTAAGCTTCCAAAAACTTGACTGACTAACTGTTTGCTACATTTCGATCCAAGTAAACGCTTGCAAAATAGATGAAATTGCAGTGTTTAAACTTGTTAAGATCTAAGCAAGGTAGCTGGGAGTCAAAGTGCTGTGGCCTAGCAGCGTGTAGCAAGTTCCTTAGGCTCCAGCTTGCTATTAGGGATGGTCTCGTGAATCACGACACACTATTGATACGGAACAAACAAATTATATTAGTTATATGAGAAGATTGCCCTCATGTGGTACTAATAAGTTATATCCTTTGACTAAATGTAAAAAAGAATCTTTGCTAATTGAAACAAATAATGAAATTTAAATTATAGGCTGTTAAAATAATTTATAATAGAACTTTTTAAGGTAAGTTCGATACTTACACTTTCGTTTAGATGGTTTTTAATGGAGCTAAATGACTTTTTTTTATGATTTCTAATACAAATTCGCGAATCATAATTATACATGTATTGATGAATTTGATCCAGTCATATTGGTAAGCAATTTATCGAGTGTGCACTTAATAACTAAGTTTTCATATTAACTTTTAAAAATTTTATTCATATTAATTCCAGAAAAATATGCTTGTTTTTGGAAAAAAAAAATAGACAATTATCTACATCGATTTGCGATATGTGATTTGAAAAAGTGTCGTAATATGAAATTCTATTCTATATAATATTTTCAAGCCGTGATTATTTTTGTCACGATAAAATGGAAGATTCGCTGTCATCTCAAGTGGTGGTTGGAGACATTTTTTGCTCACTGTGTGTGTAATTACTAGATTACAGCTCCGCAGACGTTGCACATTCTTGCTACATGTTTATTGGCCAATATACTTAGTGAAAAGAGGCTAAAAGAAAAATATATTTTTTGCTTGTCTTGTTATTGCAGCGTTATTTATTTGGCCCTCATTAGACCTGTGCTGCGAGCCGATGCTCATTTCTTTTTTTATTTGTGTTTTTCCTTTAAGGGCAGGTTTGGAGCGCGTTTAATTTGTTTACACAAATCTTGGGCAACGAAAACCGCATTTGTTTGACTTGCGCTACAAATATAAAAAATATAAAAAATAAAATGAAACAAAATGAATAAATTGAAAACAACTTTAACTACTCAGAAAGTTTTGCTGTTGTGTGTGTGTGTGTGTGTGTGTGAGTGAGTGTGTAACAATTAAACAGCCGCTAAAAATAGTGACTAATGAGAAAAGTTTTGAGCAACGGCATTAAAAAATAAAACTGCCTTTTTACGTTGCTTCAACTTTTATTATTTTTTCTTCTTAAATTTTTTTCTTCTTATCTTTTTGCTGTATTGAATTCGTTGGCCGTTGAGCTCAAGCACACGCAACTTGCGAAATCAGAAAGTGTGCGAGCCATAAAGCGAGTTGGCCAAAACATTGAAATCATTACATAGTTCATTCCCTCGTCTCTGCTCCGTCGCCACTTATCAGGACGTAGAAAATCTCAAAGTTTGACACAACTTCAGCTCAAGTAGCTGATAAGCATTGAAGGCGCTTATAATGCGAATTACTTTGGCCAAGTATTTCCAATAAGAATGTAGGGCAAAAACATTTGGCGATAACCTTTATGCGCATTTGGGGAACTCCAACTAGAACTTGACTTCAATTTGGGGATTCAACAGGAGCAACACCGGCACGCGTCTCAGTTTCACTTTGTTTATATTGTCAGCCTTGTGTTGTGAGCAAAACTCTTAGGAAATTTATTCAGTTTACCTATTGATATGTTAAATGCACTAAAAAAAAATAAGTAAGTAAAAATTCCTCCCCGATTGCACTTTTTTTTAGCAGTTTGTTTAAATCATCCTTTTGCAGTCTCTGATACTCTGGTAGCGCAAAAATATTACTTTTTGTATTTATATTTTATGTATATAAAATAACCTGATTTAAGCTCCACTAAATTCTCCACCTATAGAAAAAACCACTATCCACGGCGTGCTGTGTGCCAATATATATATATTGATTTAGAGTTTGTATCTGCGCAATTAAGAATTCTTGGGTTTGGACTTATTATAACGTGCTCGTTTTAACTAGGATTACCGCAAACGTTAATTTTTAAATTTTCATTCCTTTTTAATTGCATATCTTTTCTTTTCTATCTTTTTTCACTATAAATAAATAATAGCTTTCAAATTTAAAAAAATTTCATACTTTTATGTATTTTTCTAAAATGTATATAAATGCTTTCTGATTACTTTTACATTACATGATATTTTCATAAATATTGAAACCCTTTCTAAAAAAAAGAAAAAGCCTTTTAATGTTTATTTTTTTAATTCATTCGTATTTGAAACTTAATGTGGAAGAAGATCAATTTTGAAAGGTTTGACAACTATGCACAGAATATTTATTTAGTTGTTATTGTCTTGTTATTAAATTATTTTTAATAGTTAAATAATAGAAAAGTTATATTGACATACTAACTGTGACTTCTGTATTTTAATTCTTTCTGAAGTTTTTGTTTAGCAAAAGGGCAAGTGAACAGATTAAATATATAAATTACAAACTTATTTGATGTGACAAAGACTTCTGTGGTAAAGCTAATAGATAAAAGAAACTTTTGTCTACTTTTCGCTTATTTTTGGGTATAAATATGAAATGGGTTTGTGCTTTGACAGGAAAGTGAACTCAAATTGTGGCAAATAGGATGTCACACACTAAACTGACGTGCAACAAATGAATTTGATATCCGCATCCATTCAGCGGCTGGCAAAACTTTTCTGTAACATTTCAAAATTCAAGTATTTTTCTTTGTGTGTGAGTTTGTGGTTGTAAGTATGTGGTTGTGTGTGTGTGTGTGTGTTTGTGGGAGTTTCGAAAGTTGGCAATGCTTAGTTAAAGCCATTTGTTTGAGTTTCGACTGTAATTAAATTTGCTGTTACTAACTTTACAATCATTTTACAGGCCGTTAGGCTGTGTTAGACAAACAAAAAAAACTTTAAAATTGATTTTGTGTCATTTCGGCTGACATTTGTGGCTCACATGAGAGGCAGAAAGCGTGAAGTGGGCAAATCAGCTTGTCTTGTGGCCTTAATGAAACAAGCATGTCGCACGTTTTGTCGCAAGACAATAGCCCATTATGTTGTTGACCTCCACGCCCCTAGGCCCCCCCCTTTGAGGGACTAAAGCTTAAAAGCCGTAGTCAAATGCAATAAATGTTGCCCACAGCTGGCTGACAGGATGTTTTCATTGGGAAATTAAATTGCGCATGAAACTTGTTTACAAATCTAAAGTTAATCCTTGCTGCCAGTCATTTAGTCAGTCATTCTGTCAGTCACTCAGTCAGTCGCTCAGTCACTCAGTCACTCAGTTAGTGGAGAACTTTAACCTTAATTAAGTGACAAACAACAATCGTACACTCAGTTTTTCAGTCCAAGAAGTTTGGTTCCGTTACTCAGAGCCTCAGTTTATTTACAGGCAATTGAATTTTAATGGGTTTTCGCTGTTGGCCCAAGAATGCTCGCTTTGGCCCAAGCTAAGAGTTCTTGCCTTGCATTTGGTTAAACTCCTTCTCCTCCTCGGAGCCATATGCTTTTGGTGGTCGATTGCCAAGTGTCCATTTGCATATTTGTCGTTTCTGTTTGGGGTCCTTTGGATCTGGCTTTCATTATGTGCGCTCGTAATTCAATTTATTTGCAATGCTCGCAAATTTTCATCGTGAAAGTTAAAAATTTTTTGGGTTATTTTGTCTTTTGGTGTTTCATCTATTTGTTGGGTCATAGCATTAAAGTGTGCGGCAAAAGTCACAAGCCACATGCCAGTTCAAGGCCTATTTTAACGCATCATTAAAGCCGGGTAGCAGCCAGGGGCTGTGGATTGTCTATGCCTCTCTCTCTTAAAGATAAAATGTGCTAAATTGTGCAGCATTTTCACTTCAATTTCCTAATTTTATCTTTTTTTTGCCCTTTTAGTAGCTGTTTGGTCAATGTAAGCGTTCGTCCAACTATCAATCAATTAATTACGCTTACAAGTGCGTCAGAGTTTAAGGGAATGGCTATAAAACGTGCCTCAACTTTAGTTTTTTGTCAGCAAAATTTACGACCAGCGTTGCTAACAAAAATGAATTGATATATAACGCTCTAAAAGTTAGCCACACCTCCCTAAAAACGAAAATAAAAAATAAGTATGTACACTCAGAAAATTATAATCATGCATTTTTGAAAATCATCACACTTTTGGTGCGTAACTCATTTTATTATTCAGAAAGTATAGTTCTAAAAGTTTACTTTTTTAAAATCAATCATTTTCATTTTTCTGCAATTTAAAAAAAGAATGTGTCATAATTAATTGTCTTATCTTTTATTATAAATTAAATAAAGGTATTTTATGATTTCACAAATAACATTTAAAATAGTTTACAAATCAAAAATTTTATTTTAAAAATTAATCAAAACATTCTTTGTTACGGAAATTCGAACTAGCGATTTTAAATTAAGCTTTTAGAAATATTATTTATTATTTAGAAATTGTTATGATATTGTTGTTTTTTTGGTATAATTAGTAATTATTTCTAAGGTGTATAAAATGTTTTCTTAATTTCCATTCAATTTTGAACTTTTTTTTACTTTGAGCCAATTTTTTGTGTGTATATATGCATCTTAGCTGGCATAAAGCTTTTAGGGACTTTGAGTTTAACTGTTTCATTCCCCATCGACAAATATCTTTTTACAGCACAATCAATTGACACGGATATAAAAATATTACTTTTATAATACTCTTCAAATTGTGCCAATGACTGTTTTCAAAATATTTATATACTTTGGCCAGTTATGTTTATCTATATTGAATTTGTACTAAATAATTCCTTTTTATATATATTTTAAATTTAATATATTACTTTAAGACATGTTCTTATATAGCTAACAGTTCAGGTATATACAGCAGGGGAACTCTAAAAAAAGAGTCATTTTTCTGAGTTTTCTATTTTGATATATAAATAAAATAATATATAATAATCAATTTTTTCAATTAAGATGAAATTTTCTATCACAACTTTTAACCTTTTTTATTAACCTAACTAAGGGTTAATTGACATTTGCAGTTACTTTTTTTATTGTTCTTTGTTAGCTGCAATCTATTGTCTAGTTTTGCTTTTTTAATCAACTTTTATTTTTCGCAGTTTTTTTTGCGTATGTGCGGATTTGGCTCTTTAATCAAAAGTAATTTTTCCATCGACAATAATCTGCCAGATTTATTGGATGTTACACAATATTTAAAACATTTATTATATCCAGTTTGCATTCATTTTGCTGCTGGCTTGTGGCTGACACGTTGTTGCCGTGAATACTTCTAAGCTGGAAAGCAATTATATAACTGAATGGTCGAGTGAAAAGTGTTTTATATTGTCAGCCAGACAGCATGTCCTGCGTAGAGCACATGCAGGACAAAAGGTATAAGGACAACATTTTAAATGAAAATCCACATAGAATACAATTTAGATTTTGCATAATCCTGACTCTTGACTGTCTGTTTACAGCAGGAAAACAATATGCCATCAGCAATTGATATTGTATTCAAATTTAACAAATAAAAGAGATAAATTATATAATATAGAGAGTTCTATATTTTTTTTTGGGATGTAATTTAATTAAATCTGTATGTTAAATGCAAAATAATTTGCTTAGTTGATTCCGAAATTGAGCACTGGTTTGCAATGCAGCAAAAAGTTAAAAAATGTAACAAAAATAAAAACGTCATTTTCAGGAAATATCAAAATTGTTTAGGTAGAGTAATTAAAATATATATGAAATATTGGACACTAATTGCAGCAAAAAGTAAAAATTTGTAAAAAAAAAACTAAAAATTTAATTTTTAGTAAATATTAAAATATTTGAAGATTGTTTAGGAAGAGTAATTAAGATATATATGAAGATTTAATAACGATTTCAAATCTTCAATTTTGTTTATTTTTATTTTTCAATCTCAATTTGCTATAAAGTAGGAATTTAAACACAAGTAAAATCGTTAATACTTGATAACGTTACTTAAGTCAGTCATGTAGTGTATTTAAATTAATCTGTAAATTTTACTTTGAAAACATATAGTTATATTTTATGCACATCAGTGTTAAAAGTAGTTTTATATTCAAGCTCATACTTATTAATAATAATGTTATCTTTTTATATCAAATTAATAATGAATTTAATATATTTAAACTCTCGATTTAATCAGATTAATTGTAGTGCATTATTTTTATCTACTGATTACATATAATTTAGATTTAAATAATTATTTACTAGCATAAACTTCAATTTGATATAAGTAAATCTATTTAGCATAAATATTTTGAGCATTGGGTACACATTATTAGAAAGTCTCAATGAGCCAGGATATGCGTTTGTCAAGCACTTTCGCAAAGGACATTCTTTTGGTGTTTTATCAGTGCCGCGAGAGTTATTGCAGGCAAATGGCCAAGAGTTGCCACAGTTGCCACAGTTGCCGCAGTTGCAGCAGCCGCCACATCATTATAACGCAGTGGCGATACTTAAATACGAACTGAAAAACCCAACGGCGAGAAATGGATATATTTACCAAGCAGGGTACACTGGGCCAGATGGCCATTCTTTGTGGCATAAATTCAATAAATAAAATAAAATGTTTTAAAAGATGCCTTGAGTAAAATATTATGTTGCAACACTAAAATTTTAGATATTTGGTAAGCTGATTTTTGTAGTAAGCGCAAATTGTTTTATTTATTCTGTGTAAAATCTTGAATATTTAAGCAATGTGTCTATTTGCATTTGAGTGGAAATTGTAATTTAAATTAACATAAAAATATTTTGTTGCGACTTATTTTTAAGCTCTTATGAATATAAACACAATCTTTATTAGATTGCGATTTTAACGAACAAAATATAAAGGGAGTTCGATTCTCGATATCTAGGTAAAGAATGTTAAAAAACTCATTTATTAATTTTTTTAATGGACTTATTTCAAAGATTTCTTGTAATGCGAAACAAATAAAAATTACTTATAATCAACCATTTTGGTTATTATATTGATAAAATAAAAAAAATAAATTTTATTATTGAGATGTTATTTCGATGGAAGCTATATGACTTAAAGATATATGCCACTGCCACAAAAAATGTTGAACTGGCCCAGTGTGCGGTGGTTGCATTTATGTACGACACGAATTGCTTATATCATGGCACGTGTAAAGTATTTTCCATGGCTGCGGAAAACTGCTGTTGACACAATTTTGCACAGTGATTGCTTTTGCGATTTCTGCTGCTGCATTTTATTTTGGTGACGTTGGTTTTTATTTTATTAAAGTTGTTTGCACAATGGCCAATGTCACAATTGCAACTGTTTTCGCTGCTGCTGTCGTTGCACTTCCAAGTTGCAGCTCCCAATTACTGCATTGTCGAAAGTTGAAACAAGCCACCAATCAGACGATAGAGATAAAAAGGGGGGGAAGAGATGAGTGCAAAGAAGCTGTTACTCTTTGCAGTGCGATTCATTGACTCAGCGAGTTTTTTTTTGTGGGTACCTCCAAGCGCTGCTCCCAGGGAGATTCATTATTGTTGCTCGACATGCATTAATAAGTACATAAATTCAATTTGTGTCATGTTTTGCTCAGCACTCAAACAACACACACACAAACACACACACAGACACACTCATACAATGATGCGCTGGCGGCTATTGTTTCATATGGCGTATGCGTAATATTGAACAATATATTGTATTTTAATTGATAGCACATCATTTTAAATTGTTGCATTGTTGTGTTGCCAGTCCCGACTTAATTAAAAATTTCACAATTCAACACATGCCTGCAGCTATATTCATTAAGTAAATCCCCCATACAATGCGTTGAAAGAATTTCCTCTGAATTGTACACCTTTGGGCTAAGACTTATCAGCTTTGTTAATAAAATGAGGCCAGCTCTTATGTGAGAGCACTTCTTTGTTCTCCTGCAATTCATATACTGGTCTATAACTTGTGTGGCAATTCAATTGCAATTGTTGCTGTCACATTAACTCTGATTTATGTGCCATAAAAAACACAAGAGTGCTTTGACTGTGCTGAATAGCTCTCAGTTTTAATACCCTGCTCAAAAGGAAACGAGTAATAAAAGGGCACAGAAAAACTTTAGCATACATAAGAGAATACATATAGGTCCACTTTGCAGGAGACACACATATATAGAAGGCACATTGAATATATCTAAACACATATTGCAAGAATATTCAAATACTCCGTCAGTGCACTAAAAATATGCAGAGCTAGAAATTTGAAATATTTCTATTCGTATTCTCCGGGTCAAATTTTATTCATTTTATCGAAAGCTGCTAACGTTTCACGAATAACTATAACAATAAAAATCACAATTTTATAGGCAGATACTTCCAATTGATATATAATCATCTTACAGAAAAATTTCACAAAAAGATTAAAATCTATTTATAAGCTGTGTGCAGGGTATTTTGTAGTTGAGTTCAACATTTTTACTTTTTTTTTTTATATCTTTTTTATACAGCATTTTATATATATATATTTTTTTATATCCACCAATAAAAAGAGCACAAAAAATCAAGTCGGACATTTGTTTAGTCAAATAAGGAGTATTTGTTGTGGAGCTGTCAATATTTGTGGAGGGGAATGTGAAAAGTGCGTCCACAAAATTGCGCATTCTGGTTAAGTTTAATGGGAATCCCGTTAATTCAAAGTAAACAAAACAGTCGAATGAAAACTCAAAACCCTTTTGTTTATCCAAGTTAATTGCGTTCAGGTGGGGAGCTTACAAAATGCTGGCTTATTTGTTTATGGACCCTTTCATTACGTGCAAAAGGGCTTGCTGCAGGTCAGTTGGCCATTTTGAGCGAGTGAGTGTTTTTTTTTAGACATAATTATTATGCTGACCACATTTTTATTGTGCTCAATGCGTAATTCATAAGCCGAGCACTAAGAGTTTAAGCCTTGGCGACATCTAAGCCAAATTGGATACTCTCTTCGAGGACTTGCAACTGCTAGAGGCGAGTGGCATGCCACTTCTTACATATACCGTATTCTAGCGTATCGTAAGACTTCTACAGCCGCAGGTGCGCTTATCATGTACTTTAATCAAGTTCTTAAAAGAACACCAAGAACCCATTGTCTTGCGCTGAGCAAACAGCGAGGGTTGTTCCTTAAGTTCCTTTCAGAACATAAAATGAAATGAGAAAGCGGGTGGATGGTAGTAGGGAGCCTTAAATGAGTGCATAAATATAGTTTGCTCTACTTTCTACTCTTTTGTCAGGGCACAGCAAAAAACTTAAAAATATTCTGCCTTTAAGAAAATAATTATAAGAAAAAAATCTTAAAGTTGGGAAGTATTTTATCTAATTGTTTCCTATTATTACGAAAATATATCAAAGATTTAAAATAGTTTGCATTTACAAAATTTTAAAAACCGAAATGGATAGTAATAATTTAATTTCATTAAATGAATATAATAAAATCAACTCTTTATTTTGTATCACATTTTTTAATTAAAAATTTAATTTTATTTTTATGCTGATTGTTGATAAAATTGTTATTAAGTAAGCCCCAAAATAAGCGAGAAATTATCTTATAAATACTTGATTTTATTCGCTTTGATTAATGAAAAGTTATTTATTTTTAATTTTACATAATTAAAATTTAAGGTCAGAATTAAATTGAATTTGTGTTAAATCTTTTTTTTTTTAATTTGAGGACTCATTTAAGTT
Source organism: Drosophila multiciliata (assembly GCA_037043605.1). Taxonomy (NCBI): domain Eukaryota; kingdom Metazoa; phylum Arthropoda; class Insecta; order Diptera; family Drosophilidae; genus Drosophila; species Drosophila multiciliata. The sequence continues at coordinate 4,994,482 of JBAMBF010000589.1, forward strand.
TACATTAAATAAAATAAATTAATAAATGTACCTATTTATTTTGGATGTTGGTAGTTCATAAGCAGCTCTCTGACAAACACGTTTAATATGCTGGCCCGAAGCTGAACTGACTGATATGACGTTGATGCCGTTGCCAATGCCTTGGCCTTCTAGTCGGCCACTTTTCTGCACGCTGTTGCAGAGTTGCATAGCAACGGACAAATGGCAACTTGCAACTGGCAACTTGCTTTTTGCTACTTGGAGCTGGGTAACTTTAGCATTATTTCTTTCGTTGCTGCTGCTGTTGTTTTCAAATTGCTTTTAGTAATCTTTCATACCTTCCTCATCTAATTCATCTTTAGTCTGAATCCCTTTTTGGTTTATTGTAATTCTTCAACGCGATTCTTAATTGCAGGTTCTTGAAATACGATTTTATCTCTTTTGTTTCCAACTTGGGATTGCAATTAGAGTTTTTCTTTGTAATTGAAAAGCGCAAATGATATGATTTCAAGTTTACGTTTTTAATATTCCACAGTTCGCCTTCAAGCGGCCTCATTGTGGGTCATTTTAGCCAGGAGCAGGCAACTTTCAAACAGAGACAAGAACAATGTGCGATAAAAATGCCTTTTGTGGAGAATGAAAAGTTTTGCGAGTTCATTTTTGCGATACAATTGGGTTTTATTTTCCTGTTTGTATTCAAGAACTTTCTCTATGTGCATGTAAGTGTGTGTGTGTGTTTTAGTGTGTGATAAAGTTTGTCAACTTTTCTTGGCAATTGAACAAAAACTTTGGGCAAATTCCAACACTCCATTTATGCGCTTTTATCGCGACAAACAATTTCGTATGCAGAAAGTGAATTCATTTAGTTTATTATTTAAAGCTGCAATCAGTAATAAAAGTAAAATAATTTAGAAGCAAAAAAAATGCATTGAATTGCAAATAACATCAAACTGACCACATTTTGTGGCATTTTGATATTTGTGGCAGGTTTACGTTTCGCTTTTGTGGCATGTCTGTTAAACAAACTGTTTCGCTTATGACAGGTAATTAAATTAAAAGCACCTTATGCGCTAAGCTGTCCAAAAGTAAATTGGCATAAAGAACACATAGACACAACCAATAAATGCAGCATGCAACAACAATTTCTGCTGCCACATATAAATCTGGCAGTAGTACTCACAATGCCATTGACAAGTGTCTGCTGCAGCTTGCAGCAAAATTTGCTCGGCTATTTACATAACGACAATCTCTACAAGAGGGGGCGGGAAGTGGGTGTGGTGTCTGTATTTTACCATTTTAAATATTTACATACGGCCATCTGCATTTACAGGCCCTGAGCTTTGTGCTACTTGCTGACCTCGCCCCAAAAGGGTCTTAGAGAAAGAAGTCCTTTGGAATTTATAATTGTTATTTAATTTGCATAAACTTAAGACACAGCCTTGCTCCGACCCCACCCCACCACAAAACCCACCCGCACTTCTCTTGGCTTTGGCTAAAAGGAAACACATGTCCAATGAAATGAATCATTTTTATGGCCGGCTGCCCGCTGAGCCAACTTGGCTAATTTATAAATCTTTTGGGTTATTTAAAAATTTAGAACAATTTATTTTAATATTTATGGCATTACTTTGTGCGTTTTTCTTGCCGGCAAAAGGATTTCTGGGATTTGTGCAAAATATAATCATAAATATTCGGTATCATGTCTAATAAAATCTAACAAAAGCGTTTGACACTTTTATTAAATTTTGACCCATGAATGGTTTCGGGGAATGTGGTGGTTGGGGTGTAAAGGGGTAGCCTTATACAATTACTCAAGCGTTTTCATTTTCAAGCCAGTTCCAGCGAAAAAAGGTCATTTCGAATTTGCAAGAAATTTGTCAAGTTTCTTTCGAGTCTCAATTTTGATGGCTGAAATAAACCCAATCTAGTTTTATTTATTTTTATCTATCAGTAATATTTACCGGGAAACATAAATGCTTAGATATAAATTCAATTATAATTGCTTTTTAGAGCTTATAATTAGTCAAAATCAATTTAATGCTGCAAATCAGCTGATTTGTGGCAGAGGACATATTTTTGCTCTAATGAATTGGTCATATTTATATTTTGGAGCTAGATTTTCTTGCATTTAAATAAATAAATAAGAAATTATATTAATTTTGTACATATTTTAAACAGCCAAAAACAAGCTTTGACATTTGGAAGAAAGACTGGGCTAAAAATTATATTTCTCCACAAAAAGAGCATCAAAAAACTATTTCTAAATTCTCTAGTTACTTATAATATCATTCAAAATTGAAATGTTTCGATTTAACATTAAAGTTTAGAATGCATTTTATTTTTTTTTTTTGCATATTTATATATTATGTCTAAAATCCTGGTCGTTTTCATAAATTTCAATCCGGCTTATTTTTGTGTATGTGTGGCTAATAAAATTGCACACCTAATTGGAAATAAGAGGATGTACATTTAATTACTTAAAGAGGATTCATGACATACTTGATTTATTTATTTATTTAATGTGAACGTATATTTATATAATATGCTCGTTTCGTTGCGAATAATAAACATTCTGATTTCTTGCATATTTAATTGCCACATGAATTGTAATTTTACAATTCTGTGAAATTTGTAGTGCTTGGCTTAAGCTAAATTATGATGGCTATCAAATATGCTCAACAACAACAACAATAAACAAACAATGTCAATGCTGTCAAGATGTTATGGGCCATAATAGGAAAGTTGTGGCTGCTGCTGTTGTTGTGAAAATATTACAGGCAATTGACATTTTTCAGATGTCAGGTCATGTTGATTTTCGCTTAGCCGGGCTGACATTTGGGACCGGAAACAAATAGAATGCATTGCCAATTCTGAGATATCTGTGCCATATATCATAATATCATGTGTTGCAAGCGTATATCGTATATCACACATGCCACATGTGCCAACTGTTGCTTGTCGATCCATATTAATGCTCAAACATATTTCTAAAACTGACACACACACATGTGTACATATGTGTGTGTATGGGAAGTGAAGTGTGACAGCGACACTTGATGAATATGAAAATGATTGTTATGCGAGTTTTATGTAAATATGCAGCACATGAAATTTATAAAAGAAATTAGCAGTTGAAAGGAGATTCAAAACAAACAGAGAGGGGGCATGGGAGTGTGTGTGTGTGAGAGGGAGATACAAAGAGAGAGAGAGAGTAAGGCAACTGTTGACAGTTATCCTGACACAAACACGCATTGTCATGTCTAACAAGCGTCAGCATCAGCAGGAGCAGGAGCAGCTCCAGTTTCTGGCTTCACATCGCCTGTCAGTCAGCCTCAGTCAAGTTTTGTGCTTCGGCCCATTTGCATTTTTACACTTTCCGAAAATAAAAACCTGCATGCTTTTTGTGCGTAAGGTTGAAATTGTTTAATGGCTGGCATCAAACAACAACAAAACCAACAACAGCAGCAACAGCAGTTTGTCCTATGGCTGTCAAAATGTAATTTGCACAAAGCATCAGTGCTGAGAAATGCCTGCACAAAACTGATTCATTTTAATGCAATTTGCGTACAGCACACACATAGCCACAGACGCACTTTTGTTAACAGCGCTTTAACAGCGCACTCAATGTTAAAATGCAACTCAAGTTGTCGCGCTCAGCTGAGCTGTGTTTAGCGCACACAAGCTCATTCATAAAAAGGACCACATCGGGAGAGAGAGAGTGCGCTCGCTTGAGAGAGAGAGCGAAAGAGCATAACAGATTGAGTTGTTGGATGCTGTCGCTTTGCTGTTGCTTAAAAACGCACTGCACAGCATCTGGCGAGCACAGTGGGCGACGCAGCGTTGAACCTGAACTACGGCAACTAAATAAACAAACATACGCCGCGTGTGACAGTATTTCATACATACAATTCGTCAGTCAGTCAGTCAGACAGACGGACAGACGACGTGACATTTGTCTGACTTGCATTTGATAAGCAAAAAATTTAATTGTGTAATTAACAAAAAAAATATATGTATATTTATTTATATATTTATATGTGTGTGTGTGTGCACTGAAATTTGCAGTTGGAATTTAATCGAGGCTGAACATGTGTAGTGAAAGTTATTACAAATGAAATGTACCTCAAATATTGAGCATACGCCCCGCTGGCCAGACGTTAGTCTGTTTGCCTATGTGCAAGTGTGTGTGTGTGTGGGTGTGGGTGAGTGTGTTTGAGTGTTGCACACACACACACACTGCGCTAATTTCTCACACTTCAAACGTCTGGCAATGAATTTCCGTTTGCCTTTCACAACTGCTGCCTCACACTTCACGTTCCACATTCTGATTTCCTGCTCCTTTTATTTTCATTTTCATTTTGCTTTTTTTTTCCTGCCTTTTTCTGCTTTTGGCTTTTCACTTCCGCATTCGCCTGAAGCGAATTGTTTAGCTCAAGTGTTTTGTTTGCCTTAGTTCTATGTGCTTCTCAATCCGCATCCCCCTTCCATTCCCTTCCCTTCCCATCCCACAGCCACCCCACTGATCCTTTTATGCCATAAATTAAGCACTCTGACAGTTAGTTTACCTTTGCATTGTTTGCCGGTAAACACTTTATGCGAATTTGAGCTCTGCATTAGCGCCTGTTCTACTCTGCCAATCCTTTCAATCGCTTGTAGAGTAGAACCAGGTATTCCTGTTGTGTGTGTTCCGCTTTTGGAGGCTATGGCATGGTTTTTTAACAAGACACATATTAAAAATATGTAAAACAAAAATAGAATTGCAAAATTTTTGACTTTCAATAACTTTTACATCTCTTTTAGAAGAGATGGCTAAAATGATAAATGCAATAAGCTATTTTCTTAAAACAACTAACTAGAAAAATCATATAGATTTAAACAAGAATTAAAAAAATCAGAATAATATTATTAAATTTGGTTCGACGCATATTCAATCAATATCCTTTATTCATTCTTGCGCACTGTTGCGCCATCTGGCTCATGATTTCTTATCCTTCTTGCATAGTTGCTTTTTTTTTAGAAAATCGACATATATTTAGCTTTTAGAGCAGAAAAAATTATATATTTAAAGACAAAGGAATTTCTTATAATAATTTGAGGGTAGATTATATAAATCAAAATAAAATCCGACTTTTTAAATTAAATTTTTTGTTACTATTATTATTGTTATTATTTTAGATTTTATAAATAAGCATTGTAGAATGTTTAGGAACGTTGGTTTTGCTGTTTTAAATTTTATAAGCTTTTTAAAAATATATTTTGTATACTAAAAAAAAATAATTCTTGCTTCATTTTCTAAGCGTTTATTATTATTCGGATTTATTGTTATTATTGTCAGCCTGGGAACCTTCTTGGTCTTGATCAGTAGCTCTGTCATCCGATCACCATTGAGTCATTTTTTTTTACTTTTGAGGGTAGTTCCGATTGAAGTCATTTTTCGCTTTTCTTATTTGCATGTTTTAATTGGCTTTTTAATTCCTGTTCTAATTTTAGTTAAGAGCAACTTGAAAAATGAGCCATTAGCGATTTCTTTTGATAATTTAATGACGTTTATTTGATTTGAAATTGTTTTACACAATTCGCAGCTGCCGTACGCTTTTGGCCCCTTCGAGAGTCGCGTCTCGTGTTTTGTTGGCCAAGTTTTCTTGAGTTACATAAGGCACGTAGCGTAAAAGTGAGGAAACACTTGTTGGCTGAATTGGGTTGGAATCAATTGGTTTAGATGGGGGTAGTTAGTTGTTGGTGCATGGCACGTAGCACAGTCGAATCACAGTCGGGCGATTACCAATTTAGTAAATGAATTGAACATAACCAGAACTGATGCCAATAAATAGATAATTCTGAGTGGGTAAAAATAAGTGTTGCCTACTTAAGCGGGCAGCAATCTGGTTGGGTGTGCTGCTCTATATGTGTGTGTGCGTAAGTGTCTAAAGTGTGTCGCGAGTTGGCTTGATAAAAATAACTAGGCATACTTGCAGCAAGCAACTAACTGCAACACTTGTCCAAAAATAGAAGGCAACAAAACGAAATAAACAACTGCAAAAAACCAAAAACGAAAAGCGAGAAACGAAATACGGTTTTGTGCGAAGGTTGCGTGTCTATTTTGTGAGCACAGTGCGTCAAAATGTGGCACTAAGTGCATGAAACTACACAAGAAAAAGCAGAAGCAACAGTAAAGGCTGTGGCATCGGAAACGGAAGTGAGAACAACATGCCGGGGATTAGTAGCAATGGCAGAGGCAGAGGCAGAGCCAGTGGCAGCAGCATCAGCATGACAAGCATCAGTTACTTGTGGTTCTCGCTGCTGCTCTGCCAAAGCTGCAACATTTTTGGATTACTGCGTCTCGAACACCACCTGGCCGAGGGTAAGTCTCAAAGAGTTCCAAACACTTAGCAGCAAACCAGGCAAATTTTATACACGTGTTTTACAGTCAGCTTTTAATCATACATCTTTGACTAAATATATATATATGTATATACAAAATTATAAAAAATGTATATTCAGTTGATAATTCGGGATGTTTTCTCTTCTTCAACATTTTATTTATATAATTAATATATAAAGAAACGTGCTTATTATTGAGTTTAATGATTGTTTAAAGTGCGGGTGCCCAAAATTTGAATTAATAATTCGTTTTAGGAAGTAAATAGGCAAGCTGATCATAAATTTCTAAAGTGGTCTGGAAAATTGAAGAACGTCTCATAATGAATGCTACTTTTTAGTTTTCCGATTAAATATTGTTTGATTTGATTATAAATTCGTGTTCAGAGAAAGAATCACAGACTTCATCCAGAAAGCTGTGTTTTTTTTTTTTTTAGAAATTAGCAAAATAAACATCACAAGCTGAATAGCGATGATATAAAGAGGAGCATCTATATAGAAACACATTGAAAAAAAATGTTTAAGCAAACAAACTGGCAGCTGATTTAATTTATTAACAAATTTTATTATTATTAATTTTTTAATTTTAAACCTCGAATAACATCAAGATTTCAAAGTGTGTCGAACTGAAAATCAGTGTCAAATAAATTGTGATGGGTTTTATGAGTGCACTGTTCCAAATGTGTTTTATTTATGCCATTTTTGATTTGCTTTGCGGTTTCCATTTAATGTCATTATGAGCACAGCCTTTTGGTTTAATGACAAATGCCATAACACACGCTCACACACACACACACACACGTGCACAACATAAATCTCTGTCTGTGTATGTGAGAATTGTGCCTTATGCGCGCTTTGATTTATTTCCCAGTGCTCGCAGATTTTATGCGTTTCATTATTTTTTATGATAATTTATCAAACATGTGAGCAGCACAAAAAGCAAAAACAAAAACAAAAAAGCAAAAGCAAAAGCAAAAAACAAAAACAAAAACAAAGCATAAGAAACATAACCGAGTTAACAGTTGGCAGTTTACGGCTTTGATGAGAGGTGGCAACAGGCGGCTTATTGAAGCTTAGTCCTAATAATAGCCCACAAAATGCTCTTAGACCCGTAAGCGGTGCTTTAAATAAACTTAAAGCTACCCAAAACAATAAAAACAACAACAACAACAGCAACTGATAAATAAGCCAAATCAACAACGTCTTATTTCGCCAATTTGCTTTCTTCCTCTTTTTTGCTTACATTTCGCCTCACCTGCACTGCCCCCCACACTTTCACAGCCCTGCCCTTTGAGTACTTAGACGAGCACCTGGATGACTTCAACTACGACCTGGACGAGGCCCAATCCCAGGCCAAATACGATGCACGTCTGCTCTCCGAGCAAATGCTGAGCGACGCTGAGCTCCAGCAAAGAGCAGACGTTGAATCCCGCATCAGCTCCGATTTAAACGTCAACACCAACACCAACACCAACTCCGCCAATGCCAACTTCAATTCAGACACCGACTCCAACACGGCTGATGACAGTGGAGCAAAGTTGGCAGACGCTGCTGCTGCTGCTGAGGATGACTTGGAGCCGCATAGCCGAGCAGCGGCTTGTTTCACAAATGGCCATAAGTACACACACGGACAGAAGGTAAGCCGTTGCACACGCACACACACACTAGCAAGCATACACACATATCACACACAACAGGCTTATGCACACCTTTGCCACACACACACACACCTGTGTTTTCAAATCTGCTTCTTCGGCATTTCCTGAGCGAATATTCATTTGTGGTTGCGGGGCTTTTCACAGGATTCTCCGTTAGTTGACGCATTAAAGGACTCATTTACAGTTTCCATTTACACCTAAGGGCTTGCTAGAAATGTTGTTATAGCTGTATAATTGCTATGAAAATAAGTACACAAATAAAAAAAAAATGGTACTAACATTTTGAGTGCAAAGTTTCTCCTATTTTTTTTTTTTTAATTACTAAATGCACATTTTCAGATATATTTTCTACTATTATGAAGTCTATTTCTAACAGAAACAAGCAGAAAATCAAAAATGTTGATTTTTGACACTATAACTCTACAAATAAATTATTGAATAATTAAATTTGCTGTTTCTGCTCAAACTGTAATTTATACGAAATAATATTGTAAGAATTTATGAGTTATTTAATATATTTGCATATGTAAAATTTAAATATTGAAATGTTAAATAAAAAAAAAGAAAAGAGAAAGTAACAAAAAAGCAATTTAATTTAATACTTCATGTTATGTAACCAATGGATTTTTTTTTTTTAATTTTGCAAGGAAATATATCTTTTAAATTTAATTTCTAAATATTAAAAGCTGAGCTGCACTTATTATGTTTTCTTTTAAATACATTTCGGTTAATTTTTTTTTTTTGAGTTGTCATTCATGCAATTTTTTATTAACGTATTAACGTGCTTAAGGTGCTTGATAAAGATAAAAATCCTTTGCTTATTTATTAATGATTGGGTAGTTGATATAATAAAGAAAATACAGCTAATAAATGGTAAATGATTTGATGTATACAATGAATAGTAATATGCTTAAGCAATTAATTTATTTAAAATTCAATAAATTATAGCCATCTGTTATTTATTGTTAAGGTCCCAAAGTATAATTGTGTTCTTGTGTCTCTTTCAAAAATAAAATCAGCTTAATTTGCTAAGCTTTGCCAAATTCACTTAAAGATTTAAAAAGGGATTTTAAACATTTATACACAGCTTCAGCTTTAGTTGCAGCCACTAAAATATCAACCAAATGCGACAAAACATACAACATTTTATCGAATTTCGTATTCTGACTGTATTTATTTTTTTGTGGAATTTAGTTAACCCCATGTTTTGTGCTGATTTTTAACTATTTTTATATTCTGTGGCAGGTGCCGCGTTTGGATGCCTGCGAGGTTTGCCTGTGCATGGACGGTGAAATCTTTTGCTGGTGGGAAAAGTGCGGTTAGTTTGAATTGAGTTTTATTTTAAAGCACAAAATGTAGATGAAATTTTCGCTTTCTGCGCAGATAAGGGGAATGTAAACGGAGGGGAGGCGACTGCAACGACGATGACGATGGCGATGGCGATGACGATGGGGACGACGACTGGCGGCGACTATTCGGATCCGTATCGGTATGAGACCACAACGAGAAAATCAACAAAAGTGCACAAAACGACGAGGAAAGCTGGCAAGCGACACAAGCATCACAAGAATCAAAAGAATTTTAATGACTACGAAGTTTTCCATAGCCGCAAGCAGGCGCCGGATTATACAAAACCAGACATAATGCAACAAAAACAAAGGAGCGACAGTGCTGCCAACCACAGCCGGAACAGCAGCAGTGGCAGTAACAACGGCATTAGCGACAGCGGCAACAGCGGCATCAGCAGCAGCAGCAGCAGCAGCGAAACCAGCAACTACAATAAAATCAAGCAACGCAAACATGAGCAGCAGGGAAAGTCAGCGACGGCACAGCAACAACATAAACAACCCACACAGCAGCAGCAGCAGGAGTTCCATGCGGCAGCCATGTCTGTTAATCAAGCGGCAAAGGAAACAAATTATCAGCAGCAATTGCCCACTGCTCAGCCACAACACAAACACCAACACCAGCAACAGCAACAGCAACATTTACACGCCCACCAGCCGCAATCGTCCAGTAAAATATTAAATTTTCCTGAAAACTTGCCGGCTCTGCTTTACTATGACTACAAAACGGAGGAGCATGAACATCATCAGCATCAGCATCATCAGCAGCATTTGCTGCACGAAAAGCAACGACTGCAACAACAGCAACAGCAGCAACAACAACTGCAGCAGAAGCAGCCACTGCGGCAGCCACAGCGAAAGAAACAGCAAAAGGCAACTCTCGGCGCAGACTTGAACGTTGATAAAAACTTTGATGGGGCGGAAACCGACAGCGATATTTTGCCCGAGCCACCAACCAAACGCCCTCCACTGACCGCAACAACAACGGGCAGCAGCAGCAGCAGCAGCAGCCGCAGGGACAGCAACAGCAACAGCGACAGCAGCAGTAGCCACAGCAACAACATTTCCAAGCCGACAGCAACAACAATGGAAATTGCGACAACGCCTCGCATCCAAAAAGCTGCCACAGCGTTTGTCATTTTCAATACAAATGTGAGTGAACAAATAACATTAAATACAGACAAGAAAGAAATTTTAACAAAGCAAAGTCGAATTCGAAATACTCTTGCAGAAGCATAATTGCTCTATTAAATTTTTTTTATCTATTCATATCAAGAATACAATTTTCATTTGGCCTTTTTTAACCAACTCTTTTTACTTTTGGTTTAATTTTTTTTTACAGGATTTTGCATATCTTTGCATGAAAAATTGGAGCAATAAAATACGCATAACAATTATTACTGAATTTTTATTTAAAAAAAACGCCTTATGCTTTATTTTTAGTAATTTAGCAAAAATGTAAAATTAATTATTTAAATAAATTTATAATCAATGGTTTTTTTTTTATTTTTTTTATTAATTTAAAAAAGTATAATATTATATAAACCCATTAAAAGTTATTGCATTTTAAAATTAAATAAAAAAATGTATTTTAGTTTTATTTAATACTGTTTTAATTCTATATTTTCAAATTTATTTGACTTTTTATTAATTTTAACATATTTTTAACCAAAATTTTGAATTTTGTATTATTTTTATTTAAGCTCATTAATTTATGTATTTTTTATGCTACTGTATAATTATATTTAATTACCTTTTTAATTTAATTGTGTCGACTAAAAATAGTTGATATTAAATATATAAATAAATAAGGGCAATTCGGAAATTTAAAATCTATTGTTAATTGCAGTAATAAAAATGTTAATGTCAGTTGCCAAAATGTAAGAGGCACTTATTGTTATATTGCTAGATCTTACTTAACATAATATAATTATACCTAAACTCATTTTTTTTAGCTATTTTAATTTAAAATTGACATATATAATATTTATATAACTGCGCTTGATATCTGCTATACAATATTTGGGGTTAGAGTGGGCTATTTCAATTTGTTTCTTATTTAATAATAAAATATATAATGCCAACTGCCAAGATAACAGTAAAATCCAACAAGCCACAGCAAAATTCCGGTGCTTGACGACTGTTGCAGCAGTGACCCAAATGCTTCTTAAGTGCGGCCAATTAAGTTTTTAAGAATCTTCCATTTTATAGACATTTTTTGCAGCTTTGTGCAATTGCATATTTCATGGCTCAGCTCTTTTATTATTTAGTTGAGTTTAATGTTTGAAATGAAATTAAAAACAAGTTTCTCAACGCAATTTAGCAGACAGTGGGTTAAGTATCCATTAAATTGCATTTATAATGTATATTAAAATAATCACATTTATCTGCTGTGTAACTGTGTAGCTGCAGCGTGTGCAACAGGATCAGGAAACTGAGGAAGCTGATGATGCATTTCATCGTTGGCTGACATCGACGGAACTAAATGTTGACAGTACAAATATATTTGACGACAACTTGGCAGCAGCAGCAGCAGCAGTAGCAGCAGCAGCAGCAGCAGAAACTACAGTTGAGCAGGTAACATCTGCATCAACAATAATCGATGATGTTGGCAGCAACAGTACAAGAAACGGCAACACCAGCAAAAGCAATAATAGAGACAATGGCAACAGACACGGCAACAACATAGCTGACAATGCGGATGCTGTATTCTTCCGTAGCTCTTACAATGATTACAGCAGTGAATTCAATGGCAGCGTTGTCAATATTGACATTACACTAACTGCTGTAGATGTGCATCCACATCAGCAAACCCAGCAGCAGCAGATGTTACCCAAAGCCAGCACGCAAACGGATTTAATTGCAAATGACAACCAAACGTCAGATGTAAACGCCGCTGGAAGACAACCAACAACAACAACAATGGAGCCAACGTGCACATCAACACCAATACCAGATGCACGAACACGAACAACCACATTGAAATCAATAACAACAACAACAATTCCCAACAGCAGCAGCAGCAATGACAGCAGTAACAATAACAGCAACAGCAGCAGCAGCAGCAGCAATCAGTATAACTTGCCGCCGTTCACGTTGACAACGATTATAACAACAACGCCTCTGGCAACGGGGCGTATGTGCAACGTGCTGGGTAAGTTGCCAAAACACACAAAAAAAAAACAACAACAACTGATAAAAATTGAGTACTTCCCCCCCCCCCCCCCTCCACGATTTAACGGTGCATTCCTCGTCTCGTCTGCCATTGCAGGTAAATTATATAAAATTGGTGAAGTTTTGCCACAGGACACCGGCAACTGTTTGCAGTGCATCTGCACGGATGCTGTGACACCGGACGAGCTGCCCAGCGTCACCTGCAGTCCGCACAACTGTCCGCCACTGGTGCTGCCCGATCTGTTCGATGCGACTGGTTACTGAGGTTACGGGTTTGTGCTGTAAGTTTGCAAGCGATACAAATTGAAAGCAAAATTGAAACAACAAACAAAGAAAAGCAAAAAAAAAATAAAATAAAAATATGGAAAACAATGGAAAAAATGAAATAATTACAAATTAATTAAATTTTAATTGGATTTCAAGAGAACATTTGTATTAATTTGCATTTCAACTTCAGCAAAGTAACTCGTATAAAACTAATTACACACACTCGCATACACAACAACAACAGCGGAAACAACAACAACAACTACAACGACAACAACAACTACAAAAACAACAAACACATTACTCAGCAGCCGCTGTGTTCAATTTATGGATTTCAATGTAAAGCCCTCCCTAACACTTAAACAACCTATCAGCAAGTTATACAAACTTACATACTTAGTATATACTCATAAACACACACACACACTCACACACACACACACAGAAATACATAACTATGTCTCATATGTGTGTGTGTGTGTTGAGTGAAACAAATCAAATTGCTGAGAGCAATGTCTAGTTTATAAGATAAATGTTTTCCATTTTAATAGCAACGTGCAACACAAACTTATCCCAGTTGCAAGCTATCAAGCTATCCCCTCTAACTACACACCTACTTGCCCCACTCCTCTCCTCCTTTCAAAATCAAAATGAATGTATACACCATTAGAAATTTTAAAGAATTTATAGATGTACTTAAAGCCCACAAATTGAGCAACATAAAATACCTACATATACATAAATATATATATATACAAATACAAATACATCTATATACATACACATAATATTCAAATACCATTCGATATATATATTTAAACTAACATGAGCATTTTTTTTTTAATACGTACGAATTGTAATTTCGGCAAGAAATACATTTTCTACTCATTTGTCTAAAAAATATATTGAGAATATTCTTCTATTTTCAATCTCAAGACGGATATATGCGGCTAATGACTGGTCGTGCATAGTTCCAAAAAAACTTTACTTTATTTCATATATATGATTTACGATATACTTATATACGAGACCATATATATACCGATCGCGGTGTAACTTAAGCAACCAAATCTGAACAATGACAAATAATGTAATATGTATAATCAGTTTCAATTAGTTTAAGGTAATACGACTTTTTATAATTTATTTTTAACTATTTTCGCTTAGTATTTATTGTTTACCTAATAAATGCTTCTTGAATATTATAATTAATTATATAAAAAAAATACGTAATAATTTTAAAATAACATATTTATATTATGGTTAGATATATCGGTTATAGCTGCCCAAGGGGCTAAGAAAAACAGCATATCTTGTAGGAATACAAATTTTACGAAATGAAATTAAAATATTAGACAAGAATTAACAATCATTTATGTAATTTAGTTATAATTCAGTGTTAATTTGCAGCTATGCGAGGCTACTTGAATTAAAACCCAAAGCCTGTTATTTATTTAAAGGAAAAGAAATGACGAAACCAACTATATTAGTCGTGATAATAATTAATTCACTTTAAAAATTAATTGTAATTTAAGAAGAAATACTTGAAAAGTAGGCACAATTATCGATACTAGATAAAAAAAAAAAACAATCGGGTATAAGAACTGCAATTTTATATATGAAAATGCTGCAAAGTAACAGCCCGAAAATTACTTATTTTAAAGAAAAAACTTCGTTATAAATTCACTTAAAAAAATCAAAATGAAAACATGTATATTTATAAAAACGAAATAAATCCCGAGAAAATCAACAACAACAAAAAAGAAAAAAAGATAAGCAAAAAAAAAAAACACATTAAATCTATGAAAATAATATGTCAGAAGAAGAAATTGAATTCGTATACTCGTTATCCGTATTATCAATGTATACATAATAAATATTTTCGAATATATCGAATATTATATGTGTAAAGTAATTGTATCTGCAAAATCTCTAAGTAATCAATTTACATATATATATGTATGCATATTTACAGGATTCACACACACACACAAACACACATACATATACAGACACACTCAACACTACACACACATGCAAATTGCGTATCACATATAATCTGTATGTGTAAAATGTATTTTGTGTTCGAGAACAAATCAAATTGACATGAATAAACCAACATATATTAAATGAGTCTGCAATTTTAGTTAAGCTTCAACATTTATTGATTTAAGGTAAGTCCCTGGCACATGTTCAATCAATCTATTATATATTCGCAACTTCACACATGCATCATTTGACATATCTTCAACTTGACTATAATATTTCGCTCTCGCTTTCCGATTCATAACCCAAATCATGAATGACCGGATTCGCAGGAGCGTGCAATATACCTGCAGGATTCATCTGGCCATTGTTATGGATTGTCTCGATTTGATTGTTATATTCGATGGGGAGCTCGATCCGTTGCAGTACCTGCACTATCATTTGAATCCTGCGATTGGTCATTTGAAGATTGTATTCCGCCGTTAGCTGATTATCGCCGCCACCATTCATCGTGCGTTTTTAATCGGTTGCGTTTTTAAAATTTGTATACCTATCGAAATTGACTAGTTTCTAGCAAATGCCACTCACAATTTATTTTGAGTTCAAAAGCAATGCCCGGAAATAAGCATTCGGTTTTGCCAGGTTGCTTGTGAAAATGTTTTAATAAAGCAAAAATCATGTGCAGCCTACTGTTCCCTTGCCTCACAAAAAAAAAAAAAAAAAAAACGAAAATAATAAAAAATACGCAAACTATTCACCATTTCATATGCTAACGTTTTATTAGATTTTTGGAGCAAAGCGCTATCAACGCGCTGCCAGCAACCACAAACCACTTAACTGATGTGTGTGTGTGTGTGCGGAAACGGAAGCGAGCAAAGCCTGTTAAATGTTCAGCCTGGCTGTGTTGACCACACGAAGCCATTGCCCGTTGCCCGATGACCATTGCCCATTGCCCATGGACCATAGTCCATCCTGCATCGTCCGTAGTCCATAATAGTGCATAGACCATAGCAAAAGTCCAAACACAACCATTGGCCATATGCACAGCTGGCTCAAATTATTGCCCCATAATGCTGCCGCCACATTGCCGCACAATGCTGCTGAGGTCAATTTGTGATAACTTTATTTCAAAATATATCTACGACTTTATTTGTGGCAACTGGTTAAAGTGGCATACAGCAGTGGGCAATGGGTCCTCGAATTAAAATCCAAGCGATTTGTACAAAATTCATAATGTAATCAAACTATCACTAATTGCGAGCAGCAACTCAGCTTGGCAAATGCTAATTATTGTGGTTGGCTGAATACTGCAAAATCAATTCAACTGGATGAGCATAATAAGAATCCTTGTTGAAGTCAATCCACTGACTATTTTATAAGCAGCTGCATCGGATTCGCCTTTTCCTTTAAGCCAGTACAAAGCGTATTGTTCGACTCTGGAAATTTCAGTTATTGACATATAACAAGTTAGAATCCGGCAAAGCAAATATCTTAATAATAATAATTAAAAAAATAAATGTACTTATGAAAATAATAATAATAAAATTAATAATAATAAAACTAGTAATGATAATAATAACAAAATTAAATATAATAATATTAATTAATTAATAATATTAATATTATATATTAAATTAATAACATGCGTTTTATTTCATTTAATTTTTCTTAAATTCCTAATTGACAATCATTTATGTGTGATTATGAGGTAGAATATTTTTTGGCCTTAAAATAGTTAAGCAATATTTTATTATATCTCTTTTACCTTTTCTTACGAAATTCATATCAATTAAGTTATTTGAGATATTTTAATATTTACAAAAAAAAATTTAAAAAAAAACCTAAGTTTAAGTTAGCAAAGAAATCTCCTCCGAAGATTGCATCCCATATAATATTTGAGCTCAAATGATTTGAGCCATGGGTAAAGGGTATTTAAAATTGCAATATTTAAGGGAAAAATACAATATTCTTAGTTAATAATTTACCTTGGAATACATGTAATAGTTATGAAACATGGATTGGCCCTTTAATTAGCTCTACATTGTGGCAGGCAAAAAAGAAAAAAAATATATATGAAATAAATCAGATGACTGGGCATAAAAGTCAATGGGAAAAACTATGCACGCACTTGCACAATTTTAATTACGCTGCACATTTGCATTTGAATTGCGCATTTTACACACTGATAGTCGCAAATAAAGGGCAATAGTTGGGCGAACTGCAGCTATAGACACACATCGCATACACACAAAAGGCACACACACACACACTCAGCCTACTCGCTTACCATTAAAATGTGTGTGTGTGTGTGTATTTTTACTGATTTGCAGAACGTGTTATTTTCAAGTTGACAACTTTTGTACCAAGGCAGTGACCTCGTTATGGCATACAGATTTGTGTATGTGTGTGTGTGTGTGTGTGAGCTTTTGAAATTGCATTGCCCATAGCCATTGCCTTATCCATTGCATACTTTTGTGGGCACTCGAGAGAAATGCATTTTCCAGCTGCAGACAGCTGAAAGGGAAGAACGAAAAGCGAAAGTCACAGAACAAAAGAAAACAAGAATTTTATTTGCCTTACATAACTTACACACACACAACGATGTTCAGAGCTACACACATTCCAGCCAGCCGCTGGCCATAAGCACAGCTTATTATATACAAATTTAGACCTTAACACTGGCCGACAAAGGAAAACAACGCAGAAGGACAAACAAACATTTCTTCATGCCTTAAATCCTGAAAGCTTTTTGGTCCCATTTTTTGCATCCGTTACCAGAATTGAGCCACACAGATTGTCACGCTTTTAAACTCTCTCCAATGGATTGTCTGTATAATTAGATCCCAATTGATGTGTTTAGTATAATATATATATATATTTAAAAGAAAAGCCAGTTAACAAGGAGATAGCTTAAAGCCAGAATTTTACTAATAAAATTGGTTAAAAATAAAAAGGAAATAAATTACAAAATGCTTAGTTGCCAACGGAAATTGATTTGTATCGATATGAGCGTAAATTGGAGGGTTCTCGATCAAATTAAACAAATTTGATATGCTCGTATTGTATGAGATACTTTATTCCAGTATTTAAAAAAGTAGCTACTAAAATGTTAATATTGTTGATGATATTAAAAAACTATTTAAAGGTATTTAAATAGATCCCTATTCTTAGTAGTATTACATGTATTTATTTAGAAGTAATGTCAGTCAGAGTATTAACAAGGAGATGACATGAAGCCAAAATTTAAACAATAGGAAATGCTGGTTTTTTGTTGTTAAAGGAAATCGATTTGTATCGATATCCGTATAACTTGGAGAGTTATCGATAAAATTAAATAAATTTGATATGCTCTTACTTTATTCCAGTATTTAAAGAATTAAATACATTAGACTCTAAAATCCGCGTTTTTGTGTAAACATCAAAACGGACGAACGGAACATGGCAGATCTACTGGGAGGTAAATCCCTGTTAAGATTATATATACTCTATAAAATCAGATATGAGACCTTCTGCCTGTTACATACATTAACCATTTTAAATTGTAAATGTTGTCTTAAATTTTCAGCTTAAATACAAAACAGGAATAAATCCAGTTTATGTTTTGCTTTGTATTTATTATTATCATTGTGTGTGGCTGTATTTCATGGCCTACAGCTGCCGAGATAAAGTCAAGCTGCATTTGAGCCAACATTTATTTTGGCTGCCCACGCCTAGGCCCACGCCACCCGCCTCTAAAAAGGGCTTTTAGCTGTTACTTGTTTAAACTGTTTTTAATGACGGCTAACATCAGCCGCTGCTGGCGGCTAATGATAGTGCCTGCTAAAGTTTTTGGCTACAAATTGAAATTTTGCTGCCTACAAAATGGTTAAAAGTTTCTAATTAGTTTTATTTCCTGTGTGCCCAAATAAAACACGAAACGTGACGTGGGGGCGTGTCAGTTGCCCACATGCCGGCCAACATTAATTAGAAAGCGCCAAGCACTCGCGAGTATCAAATGAAGATTTCCGCAGGTACGCGTTCCCATTTTGCACAGGTGACATCTTAGCAGCAATTTGGGTCAAAATGTATGTGAATATGTAGACATATTAAAAAATATGTGCGACACATATACACAATCTACAAGTGAATAATTTAATTGGCGTTTTAATTAATAAGCTGACGCATTACTCATACGACGCGTAGGTCAGCTTTGGTGTGGTTACACTTTAATAACATTAAATTTGACTAAGCCACATCACTGTCAATGGCACGGCAACATATTAAAGTGCCCCATTGAGTCATAAATATACGCAACACCCTCACAGCCAGCCACTGCTGCAAATATGGCAATGTCCTGTAGCTGAGCCCAGCGGCAGCGGGGGCCAGGAGTGGCAACACTAAAAGGTCGCCAGTTGCCCTTTCACTCATTTATAAGCATTCATCATTCATTTGGCACAATGTCTGCCTGACCCGCCCTTAAATATCCACCCTTCCTATCCGGCTTCTCGTCTTGTATAAAAAAAATCCACAAATATGTGCGGCATTGTTCTGGCCCAGACCAGAGAGTGAGACTGATTGGGGAGTTGGCTATGCTACCTTCGGCCAGTGGGCTTCTCTCATATGAGTCCCCTGAATTGCTGCCCTCGAGTTGCTTTAGCATACAAATTAATCTTCATCTTCATCTCCATCTTCTTCTTCACACATCGGACTCGGGCGCAGCTCAAGTTTGCCATTTGTTAAGCACTTACTGAAATGCAACCGGCAACCTGGAAACAGAAACCGGCAGCAAAATGTGGCACACATTAAAACAGGTCTGACCCGACAATTAAGCACATTAAATGTGAGCAAGGAAATGAGCTGTATTTAGCTTAAGTAGGAACTTAGTCCTTGAACCACAATATATTCTGCAAGGTAACTAAAATACCGTCTTCATAAACAGCAGCTCACAAAATATTAGTAGTAAAAACATAGATTTTAGAGTATTATTAAAATAATAGTTCAGATTAAATATTTCGACTTTTTTGTGTGAGTTAAGTTAATGTGAACATTATTGATGATATAAACAAACCATTTAATGTATGTAATTTATTCAAAAATTAGCTTTTAAAAATTAAAATAATTGAACAAAAACTGTATTTATTTTTTTACCTGATTATTATAATGATTATTTCTTGAACTACAAATAATAATGCACTTATAATTTACTGTTTATTGCCAACTATTTATAAGCTAAGTTTTTGACAATCATATAACGAATAAATTTATTCTTGGTTAAAACTAAGATAAGTTTAATAAATCCGTAGTTTTAATTAAAAACTTTATCTGTAATTTAATTTAATTACCCATAAAATGCACATCGCCCTGAGAACTAGAAAATATGTTTTCATTTTAGAAGTAGTTAGTTAATATACGAAAATAATTTTTTTCGCATCAAAATGCACTTAATGCTTTCCTATTGAAATGTTTCCTTTTATTAGGAAACATATTTTTAACACGTATAAAAATAATGTTTGACGTACAGAAAATGCATTTTAAATAAAAATATAAGGTTTAAATAATATATTTATGAAACGCTTAATAGAATTACCATACACAAATAGCATTTCAATCGAACACTTCAGTAAAAAATATAAATTCAATTAACAGTCAGCTAAAGCTGGAGTATATAAAATTCATTAATATAATATAATGAAAAATTAATGTAAATTTGGGACATGTGATTCACTCTATAAAAAGAGGAAAATATTATCCCATCACGAATTTGTGTAATGCTTTAGCCAAACAAAAAAAAAGTTAAATTACATTATGTGGTTTGGTCCAAGAGTTCAGAAGAACTGAATTTATAGTATTTGCTGATATTGAAAAAGAATATAAAGAGATTAACTAAATAATAGAAAAATACATAAATGTTGACATATACCAAACAAATAAATAATTATAAACTAATAACAATAATCCAGTGATATATTTAGCTACAAGGCTGTAATTAGATATAGCTAATAATGGCAAATATAAATCATTTAGAGATTTTATTAAACATTATTTTTATATGGTCGACACTAGAACAATGCAAAATAATATTAAATCAATTTAGTGAAAATAAAAAAGACAAAGAGTTAGATATTCTGAATAGGAAATATATAAAATCGGAAGATAAAGAACCTTAAAGAATTTTTGCTAGTCAATTAATTTATGGAAATTGTACATTTAATTTGTGGTAAGCTCCTATGTGGTTAGCTAAAGAAAATGGCCCAAATAGAAGTAGGACAGATAATAACACATTTCATGCGCCTAAAATGGACAGAAAGAGAAGTTAAGATTTATCGATATTAAAATGAACATAATATTCCATACACCAAATTTATTGGTTAAAGTGCTTACAAAGAAAATATATGTTTACTACGCCTACAACAAGCCAATTTAGTTCAGCACTGAAATAAATTGTTTAATTAAAAACAATTAGAAATCAAGAGTAAATTATTGTGTTTAATTACTACTGCTTAGACTACAAATTTCGAAAGCAGAAATTTACATAAAATGTCACATATCTTCCTTTTACAAAATATTCCTTTGATTGGGAAAAATAATGTCCTTATGTTTTAGTAAAAGTATTTCTAAATAAAAAACTAAGTGAAGAGGATGCTTGAGAAGTCGTTGACAATTTAATTGTTTAATTGCTGTAAGCAAATACAAAACTGTCCATTTAAGAAAAGTGCATGTTTTTTTTTTTAACTGTGCCATTTGTGTAGCAGCTGCTCATGCGAAAGAGTAAAAAGTGCTGCTATTGCAGCATGTTGCATGTTGACTTTGTGCAGCAGGTTTCGTTGTTGCGTTCAGTGGGAATTTCATATTCCGTCTGAAATATAATTTTTTTTTATTTTATATATATAATTTCATTTTACTGTTTGTTACTGTTTTTTTTTTGTGTTTACTGATAATAGTCGACTTTAAAAATATAAAAGAAATTAGTATTGCTTTCTTTTATATTTATAAATATAAAGTTACCATAAATACGACGCTATAAAATAAATTATAACGGAGCCAGATGGATCGGTTAACTATATAGGTGCTTCGGTCTGCACGACCATATAATTTCGCGATGCCCAAAATAGCAGATCTTTGTTTATTTGCCTGCCAATTGCTTTGTTGGCAATGATTTGGCTTTAAATATTCAATTTCATCGCCCGCTTTTGGGGGCAGATGGAGTTGGGCGTAAAACGGCTTAACACAAAACGAGCAAACACATTGCAAAATGCAAAAATTGTGTAATTTTCAAGTTAACAGCTCTTGACCTGGTTTGGCTGGTAGATTACCCGCCGTTGGCTCAAAACAGGCTGCTACAGTTGGATTTGGTTTGGTTTTTTGGCCAACTCGGTTTGCTCGCTTTTTGTTGTTGTTGTTTCTGTTTACGAATATGCAAAAGCGCAATTGTGTGTTAAGCTGTGTGTGTGTTGGTATCTGCTGTTGCATACTTTTGGGCTGCGCGAAAGAGGTAAACACATTTTATATGCCACTGAACGAGGCATACTATAAAGTTTTGGGGCCCCGCAGCAGCAGTAGTCGCGACGCCGACGACTTTTTGCGATAAACTTTAAGCCTCGAAACTTTTAATACACCGCCTAACAATTGGTGTGCTGGCAGCTGCTGAGGCTTTTAGCGCATACATTAGGTCCTCACTCCAGCTCCAGCTCCATCTCCATTTCCATCCGACCCACCATAAAGTTTCTCTTTCTTTTCTCTTTCCTCGAGTCGTTGTACGGCCAGGAAAAGTTGGGCACACATCTTGGCAGTGTTTTGTGTTGCGTTTTCTTTTTGTTGTTATTGTTATTGTTTGACGAACAATTCTCGTTGGTTTGCCACTCCAAGTTGAAGTAAAACCCTAACTAAGAAGTTAGTTATCATTTTCTCTATATGCAGAACTAGTAGTCATCCCTGAGTAAAGTAAAAATGCGACTAGCAGGAATACACAAGTATTATGTAAGAATTTACAAGAAATTAAAATAATAAAATATTAAAGTAATATCCTAAGGCAGAAAATATATTTCCATAATGTATTATGAATAATGCAGAAAGACAAGCAAAACAAGCAATTATTTATAATTTTTTTTATATTTAAATTTGTGACAATATATCGATGAGAATATTAATTTTGTGATACAAATGAATTATTTTTGCATAGATTTGAGTCGAATACATAATATATACTACTATTAATGATAATAATAATAATAATAATAATAGATTTATTTCCAAAACAATAAATTGAATACTTTTTCTTAAACAAAATTAATTCAGCTTTGATTTTTACTAGAGTAGTTGCATTTTCAGCTTGCATTCACATTCACTTTAAGTTCAGCGTTTATTACTAGCTACACACACACACACACACACTCAAAGCTCTGTTTCGACACGGGGTACACCACCTCAATGTTATAGTGTGCGGGTGGTAAGGGGGGCACAATGTAAGCAAATGTAAAAATACTCATATGTTTCAATAACAAAACACTCAGCACTTTCTGTAACAGCCACAGAATAAGGGCATGGAAGATGGGAGGCGGGGGGTGTGTTGCTTGGAGTGGTATATGAATATGTTGAAAAGCGCAACGACCGATTTACATATACATATGTACACATATACATATATACACCTACACCCACAAGTAAAGGTCCTGCAAACTATTGTTGAACAATAACAAAAAAGTTTTACTTGCGCTTAAAATAAACAATTTTATAGGCAAAAGTTTTGGCTGAAAGATTTGTTAATATTTCCTGGAGAACTATTTCTAAATTGTGCAAGCTTGAAAATTAAAAAATTTTAAACGAAATACTTTCAGGTGCAGTTTGCTTGCCTCATCCTCTTAAATTTTAATTTTTTGTAGTGATCACAAATTGTGAATTTCAAGAGTTTAAGATGGTCCGCTCTTTTTATTATTGCGAATTTATGTGTACAAAACTAAAAATATATGTTTATAACTTATTTTAAAATTTACCATTATTAGAATTTGTTTCTTGAAAATTTAACAAGCCTTTCTAGTCTTACATATATTATTTGATTATTAGGAAACTGTTTCTGAAAAGAAATAAAAGAAAATTTATTTTTCACTCGATTTTCTATTTGTTTTCTCACAAGAATATTGGCAGTTTTTTTAAAAATGTTTTTTACTTTGATAGTTGTAATTTAATATATCTCCAAACATCGCGTCTTGGCAGACATCACGAGAAATATCTTTGAGCAGCTCCTTGGAGGCTTTCTAGTGCGTTTTTGGTCGCAATGCTAAAGACCTTTATAGCATACAATGGTCCTGAAGATTATCGATTTACTGAGCAGAGGCAGCTTATTGTCGACCTTGAGAAGCTGTTGTCTCCAAGAGCTTAGACTTGTGTCAAAAGCGACACGGACAAGATTACTTCCTAAGAGAGACTGTCGAGCAGGATGTCAGCTGTCTCATATACATATCTTACCCGGGTGGTCCCCCTGGTAATAAGTAATAAAAACAATAGAAGTCATTCTGTGAGACAAAGAATGGAACCTACAATAAAAAGAATATAGGCAAATCTCTAAAATTATGCAGTAAGATTTGTTGACCACGCTCTGAGAATTACCGGAGACTTGTTAGTTCTTAAAATGTTACTAAAGGAGAATATAGTTCCACGGATAATACGTGAAGCGACAATTTAATAATAAAAATATGATGGAATATCAAACTTAGAAATTTTAAGCAAAGAGGAAAAATTAGTAAGAAAAAAATAGCCAGTAAAAAAAATAAAATTGTTTCAACTCAATCTTGATAATTTTTATATTGAGCAGACCATATTTTGCTTAATACGCAATAAAATAAAAATATTTTGGATAATGATTTAATTAATATTACAAAATACGCACTTTTTTAATATCATGTTGAGTGTTTTCCAGTCAATCTCCAACGGTTAATTATATATATACATATATCCACTCTCAATTCGTTTCTGTAAGTTTCGATGCGTATTGCAATGGAGAACAGTTATTTCATTTCATTACTTTTTGGCCCCATGGAAAATAGTTGCGTGCGGAAGGTAAAAAAAAAAGTATCGGCAGAACGAGACCTGAATATATATTGGCGGAGGTGCGAATCATGGACAACGTTGCACGTATGCGGCCGTGGCAATGTGTGTATTTACTGGGAGTGCGGAGGGGGAGGGGAGGTGGCTTGCAATGAGCTGCACTTTGTGGCCATGCAAATGCCACGAATGTTGCCCGCCTCTGGCCGGATATCGGCGTTTTTATGCACTTTATAGCTTCCACGGCCGCAGGCGCAAACAATAAACGGTCACAGTTTTTGGGGGTGTGGATGAGCTGATGAAAGGGTAAGCTGGAGGGCAGGATGTTCACCGGTAGGACGCTTGCATTATTGAGCAGAATCAGGGCAGAAGGATCGGAGCCAGAGAGTATTTCGGCGTATTTGTTTGGCTTGTAATTTTGAGAAACGCCCTCAATCAACGGGACGCATTTCCACACAGAAATAATAACCCCAAAATGAAAATAACATTGAAAGCAAGAATATAATTACGATCGGAATACGGAACAAAAATTTCTTCAAATTAGGAAATCTTTTTTCTATTCTTCACCAATGTGAAAAACAGAAATTCGATTTTTTTACATTAAATCTACTTATTAAGCTAGGGAATTGAGTGTTTGAAAAGTTTGTAAGAGTAAATTAAAATTTTAAATTTATTTTACTTTAGTCTGACCACTTCTTCGCCATCCCCCTCAGCACTACAGATCCATTTCTTATATGTAATAATTATTGTTCTTTAAAAAAAATAATGTAATCTTAAACTAAGAAAACCAAAATTGTGTATTGGAGATATATTAATTCATAAGAGTAAGTTTTGATGTTAAGCATTTCATGGCGATTTTTTTTCTGAGTGTAGTGTGGATTTTTAGGTTCATCAAATGCTGCGCTAAAAGCCAACCAAGTGCTCATTAGGCATGCGTCGGCGCTGGACGCGCTCTAATTATGCAACCGAAAGCTACTAAAAGTCAGAGGGGGAGGCTGGGTGGGTTGAGGGTGTCGTGTGACTTCTGTTGTCAGCGGGGGCATTAAGAGCGGCGAGGCGGAAACGTAGCTGGCATTTCCGCTGCAGGCAGGAAGCGGCACAGTGTATGCGACACTCCGGATGAACGCTGGACATGGATACTCGAGTGGTTGACCTGAATGAACATGTCGAGCAATGACCACGTTTATGTGCCAAATCTCACACAGTCAGCGGGTCGGGTCATTTTAGGTTCATCGAAAATCGTTTGGCCTGACCTTCGGGAGGGCATTAAAAAGAAATAAATAATAAATCAGTCGAAGCATGAAATATTCAATAACCTAAGCCGACAAAGATTTACTGCTTAGCCATTTATTTATATTTTCTTTTTGTCTTTTTATTTCATTTTACTCTTTGTGAAAGCCGGGGAACAACACCAAAAAAAAAAAAGAAAAACACTTTGTAAGCAATTTGTGCAAAAGGTGCTTCTGAACAGGCAGTCGATACGAGTCGCCCCTGAAAATTGCCAACTAAACAAGAAGTCATTTAAGAACCCAAGCACACACACAAGCACATAAATTTACACCCACACACACAACGACATTCGACAAATTGAAAGAGTTGCCCAAAGTTTATTGCCGGGTAAACGAAAAGAAAAATATGGAACAGACAGTGGCTCAAAATAGAGTCAACTGCCTCAACTTGAGTTGGCCAGTCTTATGTGACTTATAGTTAGGCTTTTCATAATTTGCTAAGGCAACAACAACAACAACAACAGCAATAAACCACAAGAAGTTCAAAACTATAAATGGCACACTTGATTTAGAGACCAAGGCAACAGTATATATAAATTGTCCTTGGACACGTGTGCCGCATTAGGCGCATGAAAGGAAATGAAGTAATCAAAAGATAATGCCACAAGAATGTCATCAAGCAAAATGGGCCAACTTTTTCCTCTTTACTGAAAACGACACCAACATCAGCAATTCAAACTGAAATTGAAACAACGAAACAGCGAAAAAATTCATATTGATGCGGGCCTCATTCTTTTAGCCATTTAGCCACAGCTCAAATTGAATGTACCCATTGAGCCTCAAGGAGCCCAAAATGTTTGCTTTGAAGATGCGGGCTACGACAATGTCCTTGGGCTCTGGTATTTGCATGGCTCTGACTGAGCCAAATTCAATTCTCTATTTGTATACCTTACCTAGCTACGAATTTTTCAGATTTATCTAAAACTTTACTCTCCTATTTTTTTATTGTAAATAAATAATCAATTTTGGTGCAAAAAGTAATACGGCTTAAAATATAAGAAATATTCAGCTATTGCCTAGATTCTGAATTTTATTCAGAAAAAAATCTTCAAGTCTTTATTCAAAGTAACATTTGGCATTCAATCATTCCGCTTCATCAACCAAAAAAAATCTGCAAAGCAACGACACCTATCGGGTCCAATTTTATCGCTTGAAGAACTTCTTCGAATTCGGTCCAGGAGGAGTTCAGTGACAGGCAACAATTCAAAAGAAAAAAAAATTAGATATATAATATTTTATATACTAAAACGATTAGATTTGCATTTTTTGAGCTACTTTCAA
Source organism: Drosophila multiciliata (assembly GCA_037043605.1). Taxonomy (NCBI): domain Eukaryota; kingdom Metazoa; phylum Arthropoda; class Insecta; order Diptera; family Drosophilidae; genus Drosophila; species Drosophila multiciliata. The sequence goes on from JBAMBF010000589.1 coordinate 5,021,857, forward strand.
AGATAATTTTAAAATGAAAAAATACATTCCATTGACATTATTTTTAATCTGTTTTGTAATACCCTCAACATTTTAAATGGGTAAAAAGGGTATAATGGTTTTGTGCACATGTATTTAATAGGTAGAAAAAAGCATCTTCTACCCCATAAAGCATATATATATATTCAACAACGAAGTCGATATAGCCATGTCGGTCTGTCTGTATAAACATGTGTTCATGGTCGAGATCACTCGACTACACCACTCTTACTTGTTTTCCTTATGTAATTTTTTTAAATAAATATTTTCGTACTCAGTCATGTAATTGTTATAAATTGCAATTCGAATATTAGGCCACTTGTGTCCCCTTCTAAGCCTATAGCTCTCCCATCAACAGCAGCTTCTGCACAAATGCCAGAATCTTTGCTGGTTTGGGGCTTCCATGTCTTCATGTAATTTTTAATATATATTTTCTGTTCGGTATGTCTTGAAAAGGGGTGGATTTTATGTTTGTGAATAAGCCGATCGATATCTAAATAGCTATTTGCTGAACAATTTTATTAAAAACTCAATTTTTAAATTTCAAACATTTTTATTTAGCATAACTATAAAATTAATCAACTTATAAAAACAATTTCAATTCAAAAAATTAAACATTGCTCCGTATAGCAAAATCAATGTTGATGGTTGAATGTTGGTGTTAGCAAACATTTGATGTAGATTTGAAGCTTTATATAAATTATGAATATGCATATGGCGTGTTAATCGAATCGGGATTGACAGAGCTATTGAATATTGAATAGGGGAGTGCAGGGGGAGTAACATGGGGTTCATCTGTTATTGACAGTTTTATTTTTTTCCTATTTCTAGTAGTTTGATCGACCGATTTGGTTGAGCGACAAAATCAATGGCTCTAATCTGACTGTGGTAAATAAATGCTTATATACCTAAACTTGTACATATGTAGACATTGTCGATGTATTAGCCGCAGAAACGCCGGCTGTTGGCCCAGACACGGACATTTGTGCCAACGCCGAGCGAAAGCAGGCGGATTAACATTTATGTACAAGTTCAAATGGATTTTTTGCTTGCTTGTCAGAGTCGTTGCCCTGCAAATGATTGAGCAGGAGATGTGTTGCAGGAGCAGTTAGGTTAGGGATTGTGGGTCTAAAGCAGCTTGCTGAGACATTTAATACTGGCAAATAAATATAACCGAAAATAAACGCGACGCGTCGCTGTGTATACAAAGTGGCAACTGCCTTCCAGCATGGAACATGCCAAATTAGTGGAGTTTTAGTGTCTGTAGCAGAGCTCATAAATTGCCTCAGCCAGAGACAGTTGGTGCGGAAGGGGGACATGGGGAGGAGGACGGGAGAGTGTAATACACATACATAGCTCATATTCACTTAGATCTCTGCGACATTATGATGAGGTCATAATTTTCAATAAACAACGTGCCAGTGGACGAGATAACGCGTCGTATGCTTGATATTACTTGTTATGCATAAGTTAGGCAGTCGGCCAGCAGCTGATTAGAATGTATATTGATGCCAAGCATCTGGTCCAAAACTAGGAGTTAACAGAGAGCAAAGTGGATGCTAACAGGAATGGATACTGTTAACAGAGGCTTAACATTTCACGCATTAATTGCGGTTTATTAGCAGCAGTACTAAATGTTTTAGAGTAGTTTTATGTAACCATGCCACATCCAAACTTGCAACGGCTGCCACATTTTGTCAACGACGGCAGAAAGTGTCGGCATAATCAGGCTATATATCATAATCAAATTAGTCCCTGGATCTGATTATGTTGAGGCAGGCGCACGGAGTTGATTAATAAATCAGGTCGCTGCAATAAATCAGAAGCAGCAGCAGCAGCATTACAAGTAGCACGTAGCAAGTAGCAAGTAGCAAGTAGCAAGTAGCATGAGGCAACACACATTAAGTTTGGAACACGTGTCTAACACTTGACTTGCGCTGTCAAAGCCAATACCATTAACTCATCCTATTAACGCGGCTCAAATGCCTAAATCGCTTAACGTATTTTTCAAAATTATTTTTACACTGATTACATTGCTCGACGAATCAATTATTTGCCGTCGATTTTGGGCTGTTTGCATGTGCAAATCTGATTTACACGCACAAATGAATAATAAATTGCTTGAATCAATTGAGCTGGTGACACACACAAGCACACACCAACACACAACCACACACACAATGATTGTGAGCTTCGTGTTATGCCAAATCAATAATAACATAAAACGCAAAGCGCACAATGAAATTTCAGCAATTCTGCTCTACGCTGAATTCTGTCAGCTTCAATTCGATGTGATAGCAAAATCGAAAATAGGTGGCAAATGGCAAGTGGCAAGTGGCATGAAGGGTGAGCTCCCAAAGCGCAGAGAGCACAATGATTTTTGGGGCATGCACTTTTATACACTCAATGTGAGTGAGTTTATTGCGAAATGCTCAAGACGCTTGTGGAAGCAACGAAGAGAAAATTTCTTATAAGAAAATTCACTACAATTGATATTTTTAAATTGAGATGCAAAAGTGTTGAAATCCTTATTGGCATTCAAAAAGATTTTAAGACTGGTCTAACAAACAGTTGCCAATTATTCTGAGGACTTAATTTAATTATTGCAAATCCAAATATGTTTTTGGAAAGCGTATCAAGGAGTTGGCAGCAAACCCCAAACAATTTGTTAAAGCTTTCGCTTTGATTGTCTCGAGTGTTGATTGTCGGATGCAAGACTCTTGATATATATATATATATATATATATATATATAAATATATATGAATATTCATATCCATATAAGGGGATTATAGCCAAGTATTTTGAGCGTTGTCTGTCATATGAAATTCCCGAGAACAAACTTTATTGAATTTTGTATTAATTTTTATTCCTGTTGTGTGCCGTATTTTTTTTTTTGTTTTGTTTTTATTATTTTGATATACTTCCATGCATCAAAGTCAAGTTTTTGCCTGCTGTTGTCTGGATTCTTGCCGCATGGATTTAAAATGAAAACGTTGGCGTTTATTAAATTTTGTTTTGCTGCGCACTGTGAAAGAGAAAAGTTTTCATTCGCACATTGCATGTGCAGTTGACAACTTTGTGTGTGGGTGTGTGTGTGGGTGTGCAAGTGCTGAATTGTTGCCGTTGCTGTTGCTGTTGTTGTGCTTAGCCAAAAGTGTCTGCTGCAGCTATGTGTGTTGCAATCACATGTGTGTGTGTGTGTGTGTGTGTGTGTGCGAGTGTGTGTGCTTGTGAGTCATATCCAACTTTCATATTTGTACATTTTTGGCACAAAATTTAAACCTTTTTCGCAGCTGCAGCAGCTGAGCAAAAGTTAAATTGCATGCCACTTTTAGCAGTGTGTGGCATTGGCGGCAAACACAACAATTACAAGAAAAAAAAACACGGCATTTTTAGCAATTAATTACACTTGTGAGAAACGAGAGAAAATGCGAGTGGCAAACGCACAAAAGTTGCTAAAAACCCTCAGCTCATATTTCAGCTGATAATAACGAAAAGGTTAAAAGCAATTTTCAAATACCTACACACACCAGCACACACACACACTCTCAAACACACTCATGAATACATTATTGTTGCTTGTGTGCTTCGTCTAATTGCCATTTGTTGTTGCCACTTGCTGCTTGCCACTTGCTACTTGTAAATGGTGTAACAGGTGCGCCTTGGCATTTTGTTGTTGAAATGAATTTTCAACCATAAATTAAATAACGGGTCATAAAAAACGTTTACGGCGCTCAGCGCTTGCCAGAAGTGTTTAAAACCAGATATTAGTGCCAAATTTTTTTAATTTTTATTTTTATTTTTTGGCCAGCCGTAAATTTTAGCAGTCAACTGAAAAGTCATTTAAAATTACCTTAAAATATATAAATACTTTTATTTTATTTTTTTTATATTTATGTATATATATATATTATATAGGGTATTTGTTGGTTGGTCTTTTTCTTTTATTTTATTTTCTCTTAATTTTTCCCAACTAAATGTGTGTCGCATTTTTCATAAGCTGCTCTCTTTTGTGCTTAAATTATGTCTTTTAATAAAGCATTTAAAAAGTGCCATAAATTGCTTAACTCTAAGCGAGTTTTGCTCATTTGTGCAGTGAGATTGCCAAAGCAGTCATAATTTTTATAGCACTTGGGAAAAGGGGGAAAGGAGTGTGAATACCCATAGAAACATATAGATATATTACGCGCAGAATCTGCATTTTATGCACTCCCTAAAATTAAGCAAATTTTCATATTTATATTTAAATTTAGAAAAAAGATTGCAGATACACAAAATTCTTACATTTTGTTTTTAAGTAAGTTTTTTGCTACTCATAATTTTATTAATCGTTAGTGTTTTAAGATTTTACATACACAAATATGATAGACTGCTTGTAAATTTAATATTAAATTAATATTAATATTTTGAATACTTACGATTTGACGGCAATCCGCATTGTAATTCTGCATTCTAGAATTGCTAGAAATATTTTACATAATAATACAAAATATTCCAAAAATATTTGAATTATTTACTTAAATACGTTATTACGTTATTTACTTAAATAAATATTCAATTTAAAGGTCATTAAGTTCTTAGAGCTTATATTCAAATGATAAAAAATTATTTTAAAAAACCAGATAAACTTATCAATAATTTTTGATTTAAAGTAGATTTTTTTTAATTTCAGTTCAGTTTTTCGGAGTGTACCTTGCAAAAGATGCACCAAATGGAGGGGCACAAGCACATCTTCATGCTTGCTAGTGCCTTTATAAGTACTACTACCCAGACATCATTGGGACACCCTCGCAAACACCGCTCGACCCGTCACCCCTTCGTTCACAAGAACAAGTACTCGAAGAGTGCGCGTGACATTCGGCGGATGTGACAGGCACCCCCTCTGCTCACCCACTCCGTGCCGGTCGCTGTTACACACAATTTCCCCCAGCTCTCTCTTGCATATTTGAATAATGCCCGTCAAGTGGCGCCTCCATTGTAGGGCTTTTATTTTGTCTGACTTCGATCCGTCCACGGCCCAACTCAGACCGTGCCGACCTGGCCGTGATTGACGATACGATTTTATATTGAATTCATGCTTGGCTCACAGTGGAGGTCTGTGACACTGCTCGTGGCAGTTATTAAATGTGCTGATTAAGTGCAAAGTATAAAATCGGAGTCGGAGATCAACAGTGTATATATATATAGAATTATTTATGAATTTTGCTTTTGGCGCTTTTGTTGGACAGCAGCAGCATAATTATGACAAATTGATTTGATGCAATCATCACATCGCAATTCATTGCAAACTGTTCAATTGATAATGGCAAATTCAATTTATTTTCATATTCCATGTCAATAAAATAATTGAATTTAAAAGCACTACTTGTCATAATAAATGCAATACTTAACATAATTCAATTTATTGCTATACATTATATACAAATAATATTTGAAGTGCCATTGAAAAATATTAATAAGCGACTAAATAGCAATTACAATAGTAAAATTGACAATAGTAAAATTGAATGTGTCCAATGAAGCAATTTTACTATAATTCAAGCAATTTAAATTAATTAAAACACGCTTTCCAGAAAAAAAAAACCAAAACTTAGCCAAACGAAATCTTTATACCCTTGCCACGTTTGGTAAGTTTTAAATATTCTTATAAATTCTGTGTAGTAAATAACCATCAATTAGAGGAAATTTTTAAATAACTTAACGTTGCTTAGCAACCAGTAATTGTTTATTTTCCAATGTTCTATAAAATCGCAATTCAAGCAGACATATCGGCATTTCCAAAAATCCAAATCCCGTTTGCTCCATTTATTTTGCGTCTTTGATGTTTCAAACCAAGGGAAACAGTTTTTATTGATTTCGTTATCTACTTGGCAAGATTTGAAGCTATATGATTATGCATAGTATTAATATGTTAACAATAACATTTTTATATATATTTTGATTAAAATACTTTTATTAATAATATGGGACTACAGCGACCTATTTCTATCTACTGAGCTCGAGTGCAGTAATTTTTGGGTTGAGGGTTAACAACAAGTTTCCATAGGAAACCACATCTTTTTTATTTGCTTTGAGGATTTCTGCTCACTGTGTGTATGTATAATTTTATGGTCATTGTTTTCTTATGATAGGCTTCATCTGGGGAATTATTTTCCTTGCTGCTATACATGTGAACTTGGGAACTTGGCTTATGCAGCTTATATTTCAGACCTAGGCTGTGTCCACTCGTAAAGGATTTTGGCCAACGATATGTTAACTTCCAACCCCTTCCGTCGATATCATCAGATATTTGCTCTAGTGCGATGGAGCGACGGTCCATGCTCATCCCTTTTGCAATTAATTCCTCATTTGCCATCAGGTTTAGGTGTAGGCATCTCATTCATTTGATGACCAACGCCTTTCAGGCCATGTTATGACTTGTATAAAGCGCTTTGAAGCACTTTCATATCGGATTCCAGACATGTGCGGCAAAGTTTAATCTACTGTCAAATGTGACTCCGAGGTGCGTTCCCTGAGAGTCATATTTGTCTCATTCCCGTCAAAATACCAGATTTTGATAAACTATAAAAAGCCTAGAAGTATAAAAAGATATAAAATAAGAAAACTAGTGGGAAAAGCTTTGAGTATATTAAATATGAATTGTCTGTGAAAATAATTATTTCTATGGTTATTGCGAATCGATTTGTATCGATTAGGCATAAATCGATTCACAATAACAATAACAATAATCTGCACGTGGCTGACGAAAGATTATATTTTAAATTTGGTTAGTTTCTAGCTCTTAAAGTCTCTGATTCTCGAATTCGGTTCATACAGAAGAGGTGAAGAAAATTACAAAAATATCTTAAGGATTTCCACCTGTTTCACTTTTCGACAACTTTCAAATACCCAATTTTCTATTTTTTATGAATTGACGGCAATTAAAAGATATGTTTTTATGAGAATTTTGTATTATTATTATATGCATGTAATTCAATTTAAATTTATGCAATTGTACAATTTTGCATCTGTGGCAAGCACAATTCTTAATTGATGTATTCGTAAAAGAGACAATAATGGAGACAATTACCACAATTTGATTGTACCTTAATTTGTGCTGATTGGAAGACAAATAAAATGAAATAATAATAATTGCAGTATTATTTGCTTTCTTAAATAAATGCTTCATTTTCCTCTGATATCGAATATTTTGTGCAATGTCCGTCATAGTATCTAGAAATAGAGACTAGAAACTTGCAACATGTACAGGTCTGTGCCCCCATCAGACAAAGATATAATTGATAATTGTAAATCGATAAGTCCACATATCTCCCACAATTTTTAGATCCGAAATATGCCACGCCCACTTCGTTCGCCCCCAAGACGTACGTTACTAATAATTTGAAATGGCTATATCTTCCGCAGTTATTGAACTAAAGCCGATACATCGCTCACTGTAAATCGATAACATAAGCCAAAAACTATAACTATATTTAGAAAACTTGGAGGGTGGATTACTGAGATTATCCTCAAACATTTTTTTGACCACTTCCATTTTCGTCACAATATTTACCGCATTTTAAGGGGTACAGTTACCAAACTTGGATAAATGATTACTGAGAGACTCTTTCAACATTTTTTCCGGTCACGCCTACAAAATTTATAAAAACGTATATGTATCGGAATTTTAAAGACATAATTGTTGGGCAGATTTATAAAAATCTGCTTCAAAAATCAGTGTTTCTTAACTAGACCCACCGAACTACGCCCGACTTCAACGTTTCCATTGCTTTAATTTGCAGCTTCAAAAGCGGCTAAAATAATTGTGCCAATTAGGGCAAAGGTTGGCAAAGTTTACTGTTCAGTAGCAAATTATAAAATAATGCAGATTATTTACGAGAAATGAACAATGCAATGAGTTCACTCGATGATGCACAATTGATAATGCGATTATTGAACTGAATGCGTCGTTGAGTATGCAATGAACATTTGGCATACTGAGCAAATTGTGAGGAAAGTTCATAGCACAATTATCCAGTCAACAGTTCGATAAAAATATATATAATTTAATATTACATTTACATGCAACCTGTGTGTGCCTGTATATTTATCTCGAGCATGCAACGCAATTAAGCAGCATTTTGATGCTCGAGTTGCACTCCATGTTGCATGTTGCGCAGTGCTTGTTATAATTGATATTTCAATGGCAATGCTGAAGAGCAGGTTGCTTCCGCTCCTGGACTGTGCACTCCTATAGAATATTTATAACCCGATGAGGGTTTTCAGCTCCAACTTTAATGTTTAATGTTCGATGTATATTTGCTTTGATTGCGTTTATAACATTCGAATAGCAGCAGAAACATCAATGGTTATCGGAATGAGAATGAGAAAACTGTTCAGCGGATTTTATAAGTGCAACAAATGCCAATAAACGTGTGGATCGTGACTCGATGCAGCAGCTCCACTCAAATGCAAAAGGGGGGGTGGTTCCCAGCTTGGAGCACGTGCGCTGCATAAATCGATAAGAGTTGGCAGCTCCACCAAAAGGAATTATATTTATGTGTTCGCTAAATATTTATTGTATTTTGTGGTGCTATGAATGTAAATTCTGTGTTGTTGTTGCAAGTGTGTGTTGGGTGTTAATGTGAATCTATGAGTCCGCTGGCATCATCAACTAACTAGCTGGATCATCAAATTCAAATATATATATATATATATATATATATATGCATATACGAATACACATTTCCGGGCAGCATCTGAATCATTTTTCTGCCAAGAGCAAATAAAAAAAAATGAAGAAAAACCAACACTTTTGCAACACGTAAAATTATGCAAATTGAGCGGCCAATTTAATCAATTTTTCTTATTTGCATATTGAGGCCGCATTGTTTACCACAAATTGCGGCAACGATAGGGGTATTTGAGGAAAAGCACAGTTTGTTTATTATTATGCAAGACACAACCAGCGGCCAAGTTATGCGCTCAGCCGTATCATTATTTCACTCTGTGCACTCGTCACCCACTCAATCAGCCAGTCAACCAGTCAGTCAGTCAACCAGTCAACCACTGAGTTTGACTTATTAATGCTGTGCTTGTCAATGGGCCAACTCCTTGCCAGCAACGAGCCAAAGAGTTAAGAATGACAGCTGTTTGTTTTCAGGCAACGCATCGCTTTAACTTGGCTTTATTCTAAATATAAAATCTGTTTACTGTTTAGCTGTTTATTATCGATGGTTCTCTGTTTCGTGACTGGGTGGCCAAAATGATGCCAAACTAGATTATTTACACACACACCAACCAACACACACGCAGACTTATTAGATCATTTTGCCGTAAAATGTATGTGCATGCTGAGAACCAGTCAGCCGGAAGTTGCTTTTACCTGTTAGTTTTGGCCATTTAATGTGACTGCGAATATAAACACCTGTGCGGCAGACCATATCATATTGAACATTTCTATCAGGCTCAATTGCGTTGTGCAACACAGTAACCAATTTATGCCACTTAATAAACAATTTTTGGTTGTGATAGAGAACATTTTGACATAAATTTCTCAGTGCTTGAATCTGATTTCGAATTGTTAATACTTATGTTTATTATTATTATGATTTACGCACTGCGAAATTTTATTATTAATTTAAAATACTTGTCAAAGTTGAATCGTAATTTTAATATTAATATTTTTGAGACGTTTGCTGATTGATAATCGAAGTTTTCACATATTTGTGAGTGCATCTCTTCTAAACTATCATATTCAAATCAGTAATTTGAATACCCAATTCCGATTCATTGCCATTCATTGATTCCAGTTGACTGCTGTGCGACGGTGCATGGCAATAACCAGTCAGCTTTGCAAACTAAAGGATAACAATTGTTGCCTTGGTAATACATAATTAGTAAGTTTAAGCCGGAGTCGATGAAATGTGCAGAGATGAATGTTTAGACAGAGCTAACTGTCAAGTGGAGGATTGAGTAAACATTTACAAACTCACAATCAAAAGGCGATTTGAGGGCTGCTTACTATTGATATAGGATAGAATGGGTGCAAAATCCGAAATTTAAATAAAATAACGTTTTATTACCATTTGGTTTTTGACCATGTTGCAACTGTGTGTGGCCATAACTAACAAGTATTGCAAAACGGTAAACCGCACTTGTCACCATGGCAACACAACCAGTTTACCCTCGGAAATTGCAGTCAATGCGGTTTTTGCAATGTGCACAACGGGAGGGTAACTGTGGGTTGTGGGTGGGATGAGGACATGAGGGGTGGCAACCACCAGAATTACTCAATTTTGGCACTACAACCTAAAAAGGAGCAGCAAATTCGGTTGCCACAATCACAAATAGCTCATAAGCCACCAAAATACCATTAATGTTTGTGCACTTGGAAAAAAGACTCGAAATAAAAAATAAAACATTAAAATAAATATCGGCTCAAAACCCAGCATGGTCTGATTTTTAAAAAATAAACAACTCAATTAAAAGACTCTTTCTTTATTATAATGAATCATTTTGAGTGATTAAGAAATATATTTCCAATAATGTTGTAATAAGTAGAATTAAAAAAAACATTATTTTTAGGAAAATAAATTGTTCTAAATTTATTTAACGAGTAATAAAATTTCTTTTTATCGACTACTATATTATAAATTACTTTTTTCTATTCAAGATTGTAATTATAAAAAGTGTATTGTTTAGAAAATCCTCTCAAGAGTAAAAAATGAGATTTATTTATTTATTTTTGTGTCTAAAATAAATTACTTCAATTAAATATGTGTTATATATTCCAAAAAGCTGTAAATAAAAATTCTAATATCCTAATGTCTCTCCTAAAATAAATCCTCTTTTTACCAATACATTTATCAGTAAATAAGAGAACAGTTTAAGAAATTAAATTAGATTGAAATAAAAATTGTGTAAATCAGCAATTTTTAAAAACATTTATTATTATTAAAAATATTAAAAAGCATATATTAATAGTAGCTTTTGAATAACATCATGTGATAATTATAAATATTCTGTATTTTTGAGTCCTCTTATAAATATCAGAAATACGAAATACTCTGGCTTCAAGCCGTGTGATTATATAAAAATAAAATGAACTTCACTTGGGACTTTGGAGATTTTCTATAATTCACGTCAAGTTATTTTTCTAAGTGTGCGTTTTTAGCAATAATATTTCCAAAAAACAAATTATGCGAAAATTGCAGTTGCAGTTGCCAGTTGTCAGTTGTCATTTTGCTAATAACCAACAAAGAGGGACAGCTGTGCTGGAGGGTTCATTGAAATTTTTAGTGAAATCAGTTGACAATTTGCAATGCAGGCAGTTAGTAAAAGCCGCCAGCTTGCCTCAATGGGGCAGGCTGGAGTCCCTTTATCGCAATTATTTCTGGTCGTAATTGTAAACTCATTACTGCTCACTGAAGGCCGATGTATTAGCATGTTTTGATTGAATTCGTGAACACTTTAATTAGTGGATTATATGTGTTCCCTGTCTGTGTTGGGCGCATTCGAGCGGAAGTGCAATATGTAATGGTTAACTGTGTGATCAGATCAGGCAGCGCATTAGCAGCTTATACGAGTTCAAGTTCATCAATTGTGCCGCCCAATTTATCAAAAATTTAAATATGCCCATCCCGCTGGCCCAAATGCCGTTCAATAACAGCAACAACAACAACAACAACAACAAAAACAAAAACATCAGCGGCAGCAGCTGCAAAGCAATTTGTTTCGCCACCGAGTAATTTGTCTTCAAAAGCAAATGTTCAGCAATTTGTTAACAAGAAAATTTCTTTGCTCTTCTGCGTCTTGGTCTTGGTTTTGGTCTTGTTTGCCTGGCCGCCTGGTTTTTTGCCCCAGCTTGTTTACATTATTTGCGCTGCTATTTCGTTACTTGTACACAACAATATTGGTTAGCCCCCAGTCTCTGTCTTTGTCTCTCTCTCTCTCTCTGTCTTTGGCCACCCTCCCCTTATCACTCCTCTCTCTCTCTCTCTATCTCTTTTACTTTCACTCTCTCTCCTTTGCTCCAAAGTTTCGTTCTCCTTATTGCAAATGAAAACACGAATGCTGCCTAAGTGATAAGCGGCAAAAGTCTGTGTGGGAGTCCTCTGTTTGTTCACTCCCACAGACATGCATGTTTTAATATATACACACGTACATATATATGTATGTATGTGTGTGTGTGGTGTCTGTTTAAGTCTTTGCTTTTACTTGTAATAAATGATTTTTTAGACAAAAATTGAAAGTAAATACATATTGATAGGCTAAAGTCGCAAAAATCTTGCGCTGAGACTTACCCGACTTGGGTAATACCCATTTTAAAAATAACAAATATATATATCTTTAGCTAATCTTACCATATAGTGCGGCACAAAATATTAAAATAAATAGATTCATGAAAATAATTCTATAATAACAATGTTTATATTCTTAAGTATTATTGTTGATTTTTCGGTGTATCAATTTAGGTATACCCAGAAAAAGATGTATGGAGAATAAATCAAGAATTTTAGCTAGTACATTATTTATCTCATATAACTTGTTTTTAAAAACTTTTTTTGAGAGAAAAGTCATGAATGGATAATCCTAACGGATGCCTAATGCACTCAGCATTACAAATCATTGGATCAGCTAGGGACCTATTTTGTTTATGTTAAAAATCCCATCCGGATTATAATTCCGGTTGATTTCTAAGTAGACATTTTTATTGAGAATTCTGAAATAATAAAATGAATATAGAGAGAGAATTCAAATATTTAATTCAACCAAAATGTTTCCAAAGTATAATTAAAATTTATTGATTTAAGTAAAATGATTAATAAGAATATATACAAATATGTGTAAGCTAAAAGTACATATATAACGACAACACTATTATATTCTGTTTTTCTCATTTGGTGTACAAACTGTGCTGGCTTTTTTAAGGAAGAATATTCAACCAGATTAAATTGCTTTAGCGGCCTTTTTTGTTTTATTTTCATCAGGCGAATCATTCTTAACATCTTTTACAAGGAAATTGTGGTGGTTTGAGTTGCTGGAGAATCATTGATTTTACACGTTGATAATTAATCAAATCATCTCAAAGGAATCTTTTCATATTCTGTATTTGCGGTTACTCTTTCATTTTTCATTGGTTGTGTTTCTTTTATTACATACAGATAACGGTTGTTCAGATGTGTTAACTGTGAATGTATGTAAATATGCACGGATGAGCTCATGCGCTCATGTGCGCAAATTCAATTAGCTTCATGGCCGGACACGTTAATTGGTCTTCGATATACGATTCGCCAGCGCAGTTGCACACACACACACATACATACACATACATGCTGTGTGCATGTGTAGAAAAGCTGAATCAGCAAATACTGCAAGAATTATGTGCTGCGAAAAATGCTTCAGATATTTTTATATTAAAAGCTGACCACAGGTCATAAATAAATTAATAAAAAATGTTGTATTCAATTCACATTGGCATTAACCTATTAACAATTTATTTATGTTTTTTACTTAAATAAATTTTTTTTACAGTGTAATCTACAGTTTTAAAAATTAATTTAATTTAAAATTAAAATCACAATTTATATGTTAAGAAATTGTAAGTGATTAAATAATTATAATTAATTACAATTTTAATATGAATAACACCTTTCTTTAAAGGACTTTTTTCAACATTAAAGTTGATACAAGAATAATTTATTTTTGGTTTATTATTCAATAGTTTTTTTTATTTTATTTATATAATATATGCTATAAAGAGTGTACAATTTTACAAATGAATTTAAAACCCAATTAAATTTTAGATTAAAACGAATGCTAATAAATTAAATTATATAAAATTATAAATACATATATTTAAATTAAATTGTAAAATGACAATATTAAGTAAAGAACCTGAAGTCTTGGATACACATTAAAACAATTTGCACAGGTCATTAATATCCGTTAAAGTATTTAATGGCTAAAATGTATTAAAGGAGAAATTTTGTGGCATTTTGAAAATATGAAACTTGCTGTATTTGATAAATTTAAAGATAATCCGCATCAGTATTTGTGTGAATACATACTTATTTTATGTTTTAGCGTATTTGCTAAGCATCTGTATAAGATTTGAGGATTTAATAAACTGGTTTTAAATCTACTATAACAAATTGATTTAAGGGCTTACTTTGAATGAAAGCTTGAAATTTGGTTAAAAATATGTTTACCTTTCATAATGGAAGAAACGCCACTTTCATGGAGTGAATATTTGAAGTTAGCAATTTATTGGGTACTCCTTGTGGTGTTTAGTAATCATGGCACACACACACACACACACACACACACACACACACACACACAAGGCAAAATGAACTGTCAGTGAGAGTGAGACGCAATCATAAAACGCAACAATTTGAACTTAAACACCTTCAATGACAGCTACCGAGAATGACCCCTGGCTCAATTTTTGTATAAATAAGAAGAAAATAACAAAAATAACCTCAGGCCAGGCAAAGGCGTCAGCTTGATGGCCACATTGGTAGTTCAGCACCGCCCAAACCACCCAAAACCACTTACGGGCAACATTTTGCTTTGCCTTTTTTTGAGTGCGTTGTCGTAGTTGTTGCTGTTTTATTTGCTGTTGTTGCTGTTGCTGTTGTTTTTGCTATTGTTACTGTAGTTGGCCATTATGCGCATAAAATATAAGAGGGTTGTTCATATTCAAGACACAATAGAATCAGCGCCTGGTTCACACAGCCACAGCATAAATCTGAGATGCTTTATAACCCGCAAAACAGAGAGCGAAAAGCCGAGAAATTGAAACTTCACTGCAACAAAAATAAATAAAAAAATATATAAAATAAAAGGCTAAAGCCAAAAAGATTTATCTTAACATTTTTATTATTAGTTTCTCGCTGTAAGTTTTGTGGTCAAGCGTCTTCAAGTTGGCTTCAGCTGTGGCTTTTCCTTCCATCAGCAACACTTCAGATTGTTGCGAAATCGCATTGCAAATTATGTTAAATTTCAGACACTTCATTTTCGAGATGAGTGCCTGAAAATTGTAATCATTTACCGGACAATTCGCACACATTCTCATTTAAAGCTTAACTCCCCAAAAAGTTTAATGCTCAATGACACCAGCTAAAAGTTAATAAAAATTAAACAAAACAACGACTTAAGAAACTCAATTCAATTAAGTTCATTTAAAGCTCAGGTATGGTTGATAATAGTAAAATAAAATATAAATTTCATTTACAGCAATATGGATATCAGCTTAATTTAATCCGATTTCTTTAAGGCTTTTTACTGTGATAAGTACTTAGTAATTGTAAAAACTTAACCAACATGTTTTTTGTTATTTGACAAATAGAAGCTGGTAATATTTACAAATCTTAACTTCACTTTTGCATTATTTATAAATAATAAAATCCTATCTAATAATTAAGAAGCGCTTTGTTTGTCCTTCTAAAAGCTGTAGCTTTATTTTTATTTCATTTTATTTTTAAGAGAAACAAACAAGGAATAATATTTAAAAAAATAACGATGTCAATAAAAATGTAAAATTATAGTTACAGTTAAATAAAATAAAATAAATTAAATATTTTATTAGTTTGATTTTTTTATTTGTTTTTTGCTGGCTCCAAATGAAGTTTGAACTTAATTTCATTCTTATCACAATCTTATCTTACCTTATACAAAATATAAAACACTTGAGCTGGAGCCAAAAAAAAAACATATTCCAAAAATATAATAGAGTATTCCGGATTAATCGAAAGCTGTTCCTTTAAGCTTGTGTCATTTGCAGCTTTTCAGCACACACATTCAATATATTTGGGCGGCCGTGTCAGAGCTTATGAATTGGGTTTTCCAAATGATTGGCTGTGCCTGTGTGTGTGTGTGTGTGTGTGTGTGTGTGTGTGCTGGGTGTGTGGACCGAACGTCAACTGTCAATGGCCTTAAGATTCAATTTATTGTTTGCTGCTGCAAAGCTGCCAAAATAACTGAATGGCTTCCTGCCTGGCTGCCCAGCTATCCAGCTGTCCAACACTCCTGCTGTGCGACCCTTTTATCTCAATTTCAGGTTTACTTTATGCTTGACAATTTCATTTCGCAACTACAAAATGACCTGAAATTGAACAGTTTGGCTTGTTATCGACAAGGAGGATTCAACTAGTTGCCAATCCCTTGTTTCATTTGATTATTTTTTCCCATTTGACGACGTAATGTGTAACAAAAAGAAAGGATCTTAATGCGTATCTAAGTGCAGCGAACAATTTCCATAATGCGACGTACCTTCTACATTTGTAAGCCTTGTAAATTTCCAATTTGCTTTATGCTCAACCAGTTAAGAGCTTCTCGGTAAATGGGGGGGGGGGGGGGCTTGATGAGGCTTTTCCATTTAGTTTTCCCCACGTTTTTTTCCTGCTGTTTCACAGCAATTTCTTTGCGACGCGCTTTTTGTTGACTCCAGCGCCTAATTGCAAACCATTTTCATTTCAGCAAATGGCACTGAAAATGAAAATGAGAATGAAAATGAAAATGGTGTATACTAAGAGCGCTTCGATAGACACCAATTTGCATGCATATTTAAGTAAAAACATAGCTGCCAGATACTCTGAAAAAAAGGTGGACATCAGATCTTAGTTTATGCAGTTAGTAAGCTTATTGAAACTTAAAAGGTGAATTATTTAAGCTCTAGACTTGAACTCCCCTCCCTTTCATCCATCCATTTAGGAATAGAGTGTAAAAACGGAATGACGCTGCAAAACTTTTTAGCCAAGGCTTTTTTTGCGCTTGATTAATTCTTGCTGTTTTCAGCCTTTTTGTTTCTTTCATTTTTTAGTAGCAAAGTGTTAAGTTTGACTGTTCGGCTTCAGTTTTTATTTTGAAAGAAGCACATTATGTACACTTGATTAAATATGACCCTAAAAATATTAGGGCCAAAAAGTGTGAGCCAGCAACTTTTAAATTGAGCTCGTTATGTAAATTTATAAACATTTCTTTTGTTGCTGCCAAGTGATTGGTAATTAATTCAGGCTAAAAGTTCACTGAGCATTTGTCCCGTTTCCCACGAAGACAGGCTGCATTCGAAGTTTATGCCGGATATAATATATACGTATGTATATATAGTATACCTAACCTGGATGGAAATGCGGTCATCGAGCACATCATTAGGCTTAGGTGATTTTCTAAAGCAAATGTCAAAGTTCAAGTGGCATTCAGGACTTGATTTGATTGAATGGCGAGTGAGCTGAAAAGCTTCTTCAAGTCGAATACTTAACTTGTTGTCTAGCTAGACAATATATATATAAATATATAGAGATATGGTTGGAGTTATATTTGTGTGCGTATTTATGTTAGTGTTCGTCGTCGTCTACTTAATGGCAACGTTCTTTGCTTTCAATTTACTAATGCACCAATGCTGCCAAGTCAAAAGCCAAAGGTTGACTGGCTGCCAGCGCACTCAATGATGAAGATGTGTTTTCCATTTTTTTTTTCTCTTGTTTGTCTTTTTTTCATCTTATGTCAAATCAACCTTTTGATCCCTTTCTTATTTCTTATACTCTGCATTTTTAAAAGAAATGCAGAATGTTGTCTCGAGTGGCGAATTAAATGAGTATATTTCTAAAAACTTAAATAAATATACATAGTTCAATTTACTTGATGTATTTTCATGTCTGCTCTATCTGTATAACATTTACAAATTGATAAATTTAATGATAGATTTAAATATTATGATTCGATCTATTCATTACACTGCGTAATAAATAGATCATAATATTGGTGTATGAATATAACTTTAAAATAGAATCTTAATCAATCCACAATCATATCCAACTATCAAAATTGCTAATAATATTTTAGGAAATATTCTGTAAATTATAAGTTAAGATCTGTAAATTATATGTTATGATCTCATATAAGTTTTTTGGTCAGTAAACTAAAACATTTATATCAATATAACATATTTTATGAAAGCTAGAAAAGAGCTCAGTTTGATAAATATACTTTGTATAGTTTCTGAATTAATCTAATCCAATCATAATAATATTCATAAATCATGAAAGTTCTTATGCAATTACAGGATATCTACTAGTTTGTCACTCCCCACTCTACACATATTTAAGTGTGTCTTATTTCTTTCGCTCCTTTTCTGCACAAAGCTATTGTTGCACGCATATCGAGCGTGCTGAAGTCGAACAAGTTTTTTTTTTTTTACCTCTGGGGCATTCTAATAAGTGCTTTGCTTTGTGTTGTGGCATCTGCCACTGTGAAACTTATACATACATTTAAATTGCAGCCTATGTTTGTATTTTAGGGTCAGTGCTACATCAATTAAAGCGGAAATCACTGAATTGTCAGAATCAAATTAAGCAAAATTTTAGATTTTGATTTATGTCAAACAAATTTTGTCTTTGACTCATGTGAAATTATTTCAATTCATTTAATTTAATTGACACACACGAGTAAATTTTGGTTTCTCTGGTAATTACTTGAGCAAATGCAACTTAATGTAGTCAATCAGTTATGTGTTTGTTTTTGGTGTGTGTGTGTGTGTAGGTGTGTGTAAGTGTGTGTGCGTTAAACTGCAAATTTACACCTGGCCGGCAACTGTTTGTTAAGCTATCAGCAGCTGTTATTGGTAATTGGCTGAACTTAAGCTTTCAAGCCGCATTTAATTAATGCAAAAAGTGGGCACAGAAATAAGTTAGTTAAGCTTAGCAGCTGCGTTAATACTGAATTTCAAATTTGTTGCTTAAATTCAAATTAAATGCGAAGGGAGAGCAATGAAAATAAATGAATGCTCATCAAAATAAAACGTTTAATATTAAGAAAAATGCGCGCGGACAGCAGGCAGCAGCCCCGAGTGGAAAGCTAAAAAATAACTTTAGAGAAAAAAGTAAATAAGAAAAAAAGAAAATGAATTTCAAGCGAGTCGCAGGTGGGAGCAATTTTTTTTTTTGGCAGCAACTGTTGCTGTTTGGACTGTCTTGAAGACCAGCTAACTTTAAGCTGTGGCAAATGGAATAATGCAGAAATATTCATAGAAATTGGCAAATTTGAAATACTCGCAAGGACAATCCAAGGCTTTGGCTCAAGGATTTGAATGAGGATGAGGATGACATGTTGTGCACACTTTGCTTGCGGTCTTTTTGTGTTTGTGCAACGTGGCATGAATGTTAGACTGCCATGTCCACCCATCAGCAACTGTCAAGCTGGTTGCCCTGCACTTGAAGTGCAAATGTGCAGTGTAATTAAGAGTGTGTGTGTGTATGTGTGTGTGTGTGTATGTGTGTGTTTGCTTACAAACCGTGTACTAGATTGTGTGTGTGTATGTGTGCACTCGTGTGTACAGGTGTGCACAAGCACCACAGCAATTGAAAACAGAAATGACAAAAAATATGATGGCAAAAAAAAAATATATAGAACTTTAGCTTATGTCTGAGCATTATATATGTGCTATATATACCCTGTTTTTTGTGAGCTGGACTAATAATCTCCATATCATAACTACTTTCCCACCTTATTCAATCTCTCAGAAAATTTACAGAATATTTGAAGAAACTATGTGGAAGAGGCTCCTTAAACTGCATATAATATTTTTGATTTTGACTCAAAATATTTTGGTAAAAGGGAATAAATAAATATTATTTCATTTAAAAATATTTCCTTCATTTATAAATAATTTTAGTCGGTTTTTTAGCAGTCTGCAACATCATTCAGATTATGCAACTAGGCTGAAGCATTTTGTATTAAATTTATTATAAAATTACGATCAATTAACCAGAGGGTATTTCAAAGTATTGTCATTTTTATTACATTAGTATTTGTGCTGTTCGCTTTTATACCCTGTTACAACTAAGAACAGAAAAAGGGAATTTTTAAAATTGTCTGTCAAAAGCGGATAGAAACATTTCTGAACTCAAAAAAAAAAAAAATAAATTCCCGTATACCATACTCAGAAAAATATGTTTATCTAATGTGTGTTCGTGTCAATGTTTGTGTTTACTTTAAAAAATTAGCAGAATTGCGCCAAAGTAAGGGAAACAAATCACTAATTGAAATTAAGACTATTTGCTAAATAATTAATTGGTCAAACATTCGCCAATTAGTTGTTAATTAACATAAGTGTGATAACCAGTATAATAATATATTTTAGTTGTGGGTGCAGCGCATCGCATAGTTGGGCACGCTCCACTTGAGCAGTGTTGGAGCCTTAACTTCTCTGCTTGTTTGAGCTTAGTTTTACCAATGTGGGTAATTTTCAGAAATATGAACTATCTGTTGTCTTACGTATATGCCGGCTTTTTGATTGCTGGCTGGCTGGTGGCTGGCGTCCCTTTTAAGCACCATAAGCCGGTCAGCGGCACAAGCACAGACTTGAACTTGGTTATCTAAATTGGGGAAACGGTCAGGCAAGTAAAAAAGAATGTTCCATAATGGCAATGCTCAGTTGTCTTTGGACAGGCTGCCAGTCAGCCAGTCTCCCTGCCTTTTTAATTAACATTTTGCCTACACAAAAACGGCAAAGAAAAAACATGTGGAAGAAGAACCAACTTTCATATCCTTTTGCATCCACTTCGTGTCTCACTTATCGTATCGTTTTCGGAAATTATTTCGCAAATTTCACAGGTGAAGTGCACTTTCTCTGACAATGTGATAATTGAGTTTTTGGCTATTCAATAAACTCAACAAGGACACAAACTGCCCGGCTGAACTCATTTTACTAATTGCACTTCATTCAACTGGACGAAGATATGCAAAAAAAAATTAAATATATTTGCCAAAAAATATTTTAAAAATGTAGAGGGAAATGTTATATTGACAACATGTAAAGTGTTAATGTTGCAATAAGTGCGTAGCCGACTATAAAATACTCTGATCACAGTGGAAGTTTTGATGGGGTAGCCAATTTTATTATTTATCATTTCATTTTCATTGTTAGTTATTCGCATTTTATATTTATTTCTAAATAATAAAAAACATTTATAATTTAAACATTTTTTGGTTTGTATCTAGAAACTCTTTTTAAAAATTATAAAAACTAAAATTTTCTTATTTGTTTCTTTTATACTAGCATTAAAATTGTGATAGAAACGTGGTTTAATCTTTGTATATTGTCGATACCCAAATGCCACATATTACCCAGATGCCAAAACTCTTTTGCCTACATTTTTTTTTTTAAGTCTGTAAATGTACGAATGTCGATAAAAAATTGTCCTTTGGTATCTGAGTATGATAGAGTTAATGATGAAATCAATTTCAGTCACATTTATAAAATGTATATAAATTTAAATATATACACGTTTTATATAAAAACTGAATTGATAGCAGTTTTTATGAACATGCGTTAATTTCAATATGTATGAATTCCAAACAGACTTTCGAATGGCAGTGAGAAATAAAAGAGAATGAATAGAAATTGCACCCAACGGGAAGAGAGACGTGGTGCGGCATTTTAAAAACCACCTCAATGGTGGAGCAGCATGTGAAAGTGCGAACTGGCAAGCATAAATCTTGCCAAGCACAATGGTCCAGGCGGGAGATTGGAGAAGTTAGAGATGGAGACAAAGCCAGAGCAGCATTGGCAATCAGAGCCCAAAACACTGAAAGCACTTAGCCTTGGCTGTGAAGCTGCCTAAATTATGGGCCTGTCTGAAAGCACAGCGGCACAGAGACACAGACAGGGGCAGCCAGACAGGGGCGGGGACAGGGACGGAGACAGGGAATGGGAGAGGGAGCGGGACAGTTGGGCAACGGCAGAGCAAATAGCGTCAGATTAGCCACAGACGATTGCACTGAAACAATGCAGGATGCATAAAACTGGATTCGCCTGAATGGCAGCAATATCTGGCCATTTTGTGGGATTTGTTATACTAAGTATGTTATGTTTGCCACTCAAATCGATTTGTGCATGCTAATGCACTTTTATATATATTATACACACTGGCAGAAAAAAACTACAAATTGATTTGCATAATTGAATTCGCCTGAATGATGTTCTTTGAATGGGAATGGGACACTTGAGCAGCAATGCGACAAAGAGCTAATTGAAAATAAAAAATATATATAGAGATGTATGTCAAACCAATCCTTAAAGCAATCGAAATTGAAATTTGAGTAATTTTATTTGGTGAAAGACTTCAAGGCAGACTAAAAGATAGTTAAGTATTTAAACGTTGCAACAATGAGTCTTTTGAAAATCCTTGCAGCTTAAATTGAGATAATAATATTATTTTTAAATAAATAAAAAAATAGGAAAACAAATATTTATGAAAATATGCTTTCGAGCGATGTGAATGCGGCAAAGCTTATGTAAATAAAATAAAAATTGGATTGGAATAACTTTGGTTTGTTTGCAATTTGGTTTCTTGCTTTTGCATGTTTTCTAATTTATTTGTTCAATGTTCTCTTAGAACTGTTCTCAAAGAAATATTTAGAATGCTGCAGTCGATTGAGTTCGACTATGGAATACCTTTAGAGGTAGATTCTATGACTGAAAGTTGTTTATTAATTAAATTTACCAAATTTAATTTATTGCTTTTTGGTTGAAAGAATTTTAAAAAAGTTTTGGTTTTCGGATATACAATTATTCCAGTTTAATTGCCAAGCTTACCTAACTTTAAGAAGAATTCATTTCTTAAACTAAGTCAGTGCTTGTTTTTATTCACAAGCCTTAACTGAAATAACTGACTTAAAGCAAATTCCTGTATATACATACAAACTTATACAAAAGGACAAGGCTTTAACCACTTTGGATATTTTGGTCATTATCAAGATTAAGAAAATAAAGAATCGAAGCTGCATCTGTCTGCCTGTTACGCACTACTTGGATTAAGGGCGTAAAATATATTCAAAATACAATTAAAATAAAAATTAAATGAAAATTTAAATTTAAAAACCATAAGATAAGAATAATAAAAATACTGAAAGTATAAATAGATAATTTAATTGCAACTATTGATAAATCAGAAAAAAAATGCTAAATTGTTTAACGAAGGAAGAGAAACGAGCGCAAATAGTGAAAAAGAAAATAAATAAAATGATATATTTAATTTATATTAAGAAAATCATTTTTTTAGTACTAATCAATTGTGTGTTAGTAAAAGTAATTAATATTCAATTACGTAAATGACTAAATAGAGAAATATCCTTTGTTAAGCTATACAATTCTCTTACCAATATATACCTCAATATTCAAATTCCAATTTCTGCTTTTATTAATAGAAATGGAATAATTTTTTTATTTGCGAGACTAGCGAAGTGCAGGAAGAACTGCCTCAGTTGACATTCATTTGATTGTTAAGGTTTTTGTATATTTATTTCGCTGGATCCACTGACATTTATTGCAAATAATAAATGTTTGATGATAGTCACGTAGTTTCTACTACTATACTTTAACGACAACAGTCGGGAATAAAACACCATCGAATTTGAAGACAAAAAACCAATCGGAACTGAGCAGAGTTCAAAGTTGGCGGCACATCACATGCAAAAAACAAAGTCCCAAAACACTGAAACGTGCCTTTTCCATATTTGCCACTGTGTGTGCCTGTGTGTGTGTGTGTGATTATGTGTGTGCGAAGCACGAGTGTGTTAGCAAATTGAATTTCGGTGTATTGATTTAAAGGCAAGCAGCTAGCAAGGCAATCAACTCAGGAAGCAAGGAAGCAAACGAGGCAAGAAAGCATTCGGGTCAATTACCGCTGCTAAGTGAATTGACAATAAAAATCATAAGTTGGTAACAAACTGTTAACTGATGATGGCGCACACCCGGCACTCAACTACCAAAAACACACACACACACTCCCAACACACACACAGCCATATTACTTTCATTATCTGAGCAAATATTTGGCAGTTGCCAGTTTGGCTCAGTTGCGCCAGCTCAACAGTTTTTTAAGCCGCTTAGAGAGTAACCGAAGTGAAAGTTATTATGTGCTCACAACAAAAACATACAGATATATACACACACACACAGACACACACACAAACATATGTTTTTTTGGTGCACATTTCATAAATGCGCTAAAGGACAAACTATTTTCTGTCCCTGCTGCTGCTGTGGCTGTGTTTTGTTGTTGCATGTGCTTTTTATGAAAATTTCTGTCTCACTGCTGGCAGTCCTCGACACACGCTGTTTGTCGCACCCGTGGGGCGCCCCCTCCGGTTTGGGATATATGCGTTCGCACATGTGTGTGTGTGTGTATTTGCCAGAGGCCTCAGAAACTATGCACACGAGGGCCACAAAGTTTGGTTGTTGCGCCCAAGCACAGCAAGCAGCCGACAGCTGTAAATATTTGCTTTGTGGCAACGCAAAGCCGGCAGTGCAAACATCTCAGACACTCGCAGCAGCAGACGACCCCAAGTATTTGAGTTGGCTGAGACACGTTTGGCTATTCCTGGCACCTGAATGCCTGCCTCGCTGAGCCAAAGCAAAATCCAAACAAGAAAGTCAATTTATGCGACGACTACAATCTTTATGACATCCACACACATGTAAATATGTGTGCGTGTCCGGTACAGCCCGACAGCCAGCCAGCCAGACAGATTTTAACTTCAATATTGTGAAAAATGCATATAGAGGAAAACGCATTTTATTGCTCGAGAAAGCTAATTAACGGCGCTTTTACGACACATCAACTTACGAGAATGAGCAGATAATAAACAAAGAAAGCTCGTTTTAAGTCGGGCCCCAATTTCTTGCTTTATGTAGGGATATAAAAAAGAGAAAAGAAAATCATGTGTAAATTTACGACAGACTCACCGCTCCCCGGCGGAGAGGGGAAGACAGTCTGTTGCTGCTGTTAACAACTTTTCGTATTTATTTAGCACGTGTTTTCTGGTCATGCCAGGGGTGCGTTGGTGCGTTGGTGTGTGTGTGGGTGGGCATGGCATATTTGTTGCTTGCTTTTAATTAACAAATGCCTCGAATCTCATTTATGTAATCATTGCGTTGCTTAAGTATATACATAAAGTCTAGCGCTAAATTAGTAGACAGGTTTTTTATAGGACATTGTAAAGTGGAGCGCTTTATGCCGCATATCTGGATTTATATATAAAATCTTGATACAATTTTCAATTTGCCATAAGCATTTTTGCCACCAACCATCAAGTTGACAATCTAACATTTTTATTCATTTAACTCTGTTAGCCCTCTCTCGCTGTTAATCACTGCTCTCTTACGCCGCTCTCAATTCAACTCTCTCTCGCACTCTGAGCAGTCCTCTGTTAAACTGAGCCACCTGTTTTGTGGCTCTGCTCGCCTGTTATTAAGCGCTAATGTTAAGCGACTGCTGTTACCTTATAAATTATTCACATGCCGAAAAGACTTTAATGGACTACTTTCAATTAAAATGTCAATTTCATTTGAATTAACTTGTAATTGCCCAAACATAACAGTAATGCCCGCTAATCTATTGTTTAGCTCTTAATTAAATGTATTTGCATACCTAATTGAATTCGTGGACTGCCCCGGCAAACTCATCTCTCTCTCTCGTATTTGTATTTTGTACTCTGATAATTTATAATTGCATTAAGTTCACAAGTTAAATGTTATGTGATCAATATTCAAGCTTTATTCACACTTTATTGTTGAAAGCAAACAATTAAGAGGCATTTTCAAACTTTGCTTCCACTCGCATTGCAAGATGCCGCATCCACCACAAATGCCCTTCAACTGTGTGGCAAGCGCAACTAAGTCTCTTCAATTACTTTGGCAAATATTTATTTAAATGCATTCGATTCAGAATATGAATGAATTGGCTTTGTTTGCAACCAACTAAATGTTTGGCAGATTAAAGTAGTAGGGAATTGGGGACAGGAAGTGGCTTCGTTTTTTAATTGCTTCATTATAGCACTTAATGTGGTGTCCACTTTCTGTCATAGGATCCCCAATTCCCTACTACTGATTAAAGTTTTCATTTTATTTAATATGTTTAAATTGTGCGCAGGAGCTGAAGTTTTTAAATCTGTTCATTATCTTCTTAATATGAGCACTTTGTGATGTTTATCTGAGTTACAAAAAATGACTATTCATAAGAAATCATTTTGTCTTATCTTAGCTTAGTTTTTCATAATAAGCAATACACGAGTAGTCGAAAGTTCCTTTGTTGACACTTTGTCTGCTACTTTGTGGTAGGTTAAGTGCTGAATTGAGATAAGCCACGTTAAGTGTGACTGACACCCACACACGTGCAGAGACATGCGCCCATTCACCCACACGTAATTCACAACAATGACAGATGATTGATCAAAACTTTGTCGTATCAATAACTTATTAGATAACACATCATTTTCCGCCTTTTTTTATCTGCTGCACTCTTCGTCTTCGTCAGCGACACTCGAAGTGCGCAGTTAACAACTAATCGACTCCAGAGCCAAGTGCTCCATATAAGAGCCAGAGCATGGCCAGAGTGCACAGAATACATTGAACGTTGATTCCACAACGTTCGACACACAAAACAAATAGACGAACAAAGGACCAGCAAGGATGAAAGTGCTGCTGCTAGTTTTAGCCCTGTTGCCCTTGGCTGCGTTGGCCAACGCCGCAGTCAGGAAACCATTTGCCGCCCGCTACGACCACTTCAAAGTCTACAGAACTCTGATCGAGGATGACGAGCAGCTGGTGGAGTTTCAAAAAATACATCAACAAATAGAAGTAGATACTCCGCACAGAATCGGAATGTATCTAAATATTGATTTGATACTTTTAGGTTCATATACTGAATGATATTCAGGGACCAAATCGCAGCTATGATGTTATTGTGGGTCCGTTGTACCAGAAGGCTTTCGAAAATATACTACTCGATTTGGAGGTGGAATACAAGATTATCATTGAAAACTTGCAGGAGTAAGCCGAAGTGGATAATGAGAAGATAAAAATATCTTTTTACTTTTAAATAAACTTTTGCTTAGGTTAATAGATAGTTCGGTGGTTGATGAGGATGCGGCTATGGACTGGGAAACATATCATCCGTTGGATAAGATCTACGACTGGGTCGATGAGCAGTGCGGCGCTCATGATTTTCTCGAGTGTAAGGTCATAGGTCACTCTTACGAGGGGCGCCCCATCAAAAGTGTGCGACTCTCAAAGCGTGAGGGGAACAAGGCCATTTTCATTGAGGGAAACATTCATGCCCTGGAATGGATATCATCTGCCATAGTCACTTACATAATGAATCAGCTGATTAGCCCGGACAATGCAGCGATGCAGCGGCTATCCGAGGAGTACGACTGGATTGTGGTGCCCATGCTCAATCCCGATGGCTTTGTCTACACGCACGATGTGGAGCGACTGTGGCGCAAGAATCGCCGTCCCAATGGCTATGCGAACACAACGGGTCTTTGCTATGGCATCGACATGAATCGCAATTTCGACTTCCACTGGAGTGGCAATGGCTGGAATATTGAGGAGCCCTGCGATCATTGGTTTGGCGGCGATGAGCCAAACACCGAGCCAGAAATCATTGCTCTGCAGGATTTCGTTAGCTCCTTCGACGATGGCTACATTCGTGCCTACATCGCGTTCCATGCCTATGGCCAGTATATCCTGCTGCCGTACGGGCATTCGAATACCGATTTTCCACCCAACTACGATCAAATGATGCGCATTGCTGCTGCCTTTGCGGGTGGTGCCCTGGATGCCTACGGCTCTGAATTTACTTATGGAGCCAGCGGATTGTTGAACTGTAAGAAATATTTTGGTATTGTTATTCTTCGTTTAATATTAACGTTCACCCTTTGCAGATCCTGTATCGGGGGCTGCCAAGGACTGGGCGTATGGTGTTAAGCATATACCATTCACCTGCACAGTGGAGCTTCGTGATAAGGGCACATTCGGTTTCTTCTTGCCAGCCGATCAAATTACGGAAGTCGGCGTCGAAGTCACCGCGGGGCTTATATCACTCATTGACAAAGCAGCCGATGAGGGCATTTTCGATTGAAATCGTTCAGCTGGACTAATGGTTGATGCTGTCAAAAATGCTGACAAAATGCAGTATTTGAAATTACCTTTAAATAATATATAAATAAATACATCTATCATAATTTGCAGAGCATTCCAAATTTAACTACGCGGCGGATGCGTTATACTGCTTGTAAGCGGGTTGTAATCTATGAATGTACTGCTTGCAATGAACGTGGCAAGCAGTTGGTATTGCGGTTGATGTCTTGGCTAAATGCATATTATAAACTGCTTGCTTGAGTCCTCGCTAACAGCTTTGCACGAACTGATAACAAGGTTAACAGAGCGCCAAAGTTTTGAAAATGTTAAGTTCGTTTGAACATAATTAAAGAAGCTGTTAACGAATTTAATTATTTATCGTTAGTTTACATAATATTAATAATTTGTTCTACCTAATCAATAGAACATATATATTTCCAATATTCATTATTTAATTTATTTAACGCATTGTAAACTACAACTAAGCAAATTTATAAATGGTTAGAACACCTTTTCTAACCAGCACAAAACTGGCATATAAGCAAATTAAGTAATTTAAATTCAATTCATAATATTGTTAAAAATTAAATGTACGCTAATTAAATTTAAGAATTCACTTTTAATTTTATTAGACTAGTTTGTAACTAGCGCATTATTTTATAATTCTCAAACTTAAAGCGTTAAGTTAAATAAGTTATTACAATAAGATATTGTGGTATGCATACCCATTAAATACGTTTAATATGTATAATAATATTATGGAATTAGTTAAGAAAAAACTTCAGCTTTTTCAATATTATACACAAAATTTAATATATCACTAAATGCATTGTTTCACTACAGACAACAATTGTATTGTCTGCAAAGTGATTCTATTAAACAACAAAAATTACGATTAATTATTCAATAGGAAATGTAAACAGACTTTCAGTCTAGTTCGAACTAGTTCCTCAGACCTAGATATATCTTGAGCATATGAACAATCTGACAAAGGATGATTTCTGCTTAGAAAAACTGTAAATCGGAAAAAACTTACTAGCAATGCGTGTTTTAAAGTGCTTTTGAATAAATTTCAACATCGTTTGACGTGCTTAAACCGTCTTTCTCAATTTCGATAAAACCAATAAATAATAATGAATTTATACATTATCTGTCGATTTAGGCAGAAGTACTTTTAATCTTTTACCAGCCATTTACGATGATGTCTGCCTGTCGGGCAAAGTTC
Organism: Drosophila multiciliata; assembly: GCA_037043605.1. Lineage (NCBI taxonomy): Eukaryota > Metazoa > Arthropoda > Insecta > Diptera > Drosophilidae > Drosophila > Drosophila multiciliata. Next base: position 5,051,012 of record JBAMBF010000589.1, read on the forward strand.
CAAAGTTCCTCTCTTATCCTTCGCACACATGAGCCTTAATTAAGCCTTTTAAAAAAATAAAAATCTGTTTTAACATTTTGAAATGCTTATTATTTAACATCTTATTAGAAATACATTTGCCAATAATTATTCTAATAATGCTAAAAAATACTTCCTACATTATTTGGTTTAAGTTAACCAACAGCTTAGGTATGGCTAAAAAAAATAATATAAGGTTATACTCAATGCGATAACAAATGTGCCCTCATTTATTAGCTACACAATTCGTGACACAATTATAGGGTATTAAAGGCACAAATTATGCATAAATGGAGCACTAAATATGATGTGGCAATGATCATAACAGTTTCACGCTCGACGACAGGTTTTTTTCTTTCTATTTATGTTAATTTGTGGTGGGAGAAGACGCATTTGAGAAAATTGGTGACCTTTTATTAGCCATAACCTGTGTGCCATTTCAGTCTCATTCTTGTTATTGTTTTGTCAGGTGCCTGCCTAACACAGAAGGCCTTCAGGTATTATGCCTGTCGGGGGACAAAGTTAATTGAAAATTTGTCGAAAGTTAAAAAAGGAATCTCCTTAGATGTGTTTTATGCTGCCGCCCCACACAATTCCATCAAATTTGATATGGGGTTTTTTCTTTAAATTTTTATTCGGTTTGCATATTTGATTACAGCTGAGCGGAGCATAGCTTGTCGGAGGCATTTGGCTGGCTTTGAGACGCTTTGAGAGCGACACTTGTCAGGTGTCAAAGGGCGACTGCGATACGAGTGCAGCATGTGTGAGGCAGGCAGCATTCTCAGCATTTCCAGCATTCTCAGCATTTCTTTCAGCCAGCACATTTTATGGCTTGGATATCTTGTGTACTCCACTTACCTCAGAACACACTTATTTATGTTGTACTTGCAGTATTTGCATGTCAAAGCTCTAGAAAATCATTGAGATGGAAATCATGTGCCGATATTAAAGTAGATCGTATAGTGGCATGCCTCATTATATTCCCATACATACATCTATATATATATATATATATAGAAAAACCTGCTAAGGAGCTGCTCATCTGCGCATCTGAAGCAGCTTCTTCTATCACAAATGGAGCTGCACGGATAGTGTTGCAGGGATGTTGCAAAGTGGGCCTCAGGTTATGCGCTGGGTGGCAACTTGCGTATCTGCGTTGGACACGTGAAACCATCATCAATCTGCAGGCAACGACAGTTTTAACGACTTCTTGCGGATTACTTCAAACAAAATAACCACTTTGTAGTCGCTTGCAATTTTATGTTGGCTCGCATCCTGTTGATGGCCCTGGACTTGCTTATGGTGGCTATGGCAACGGCTTTTGGCTTTTTGGTATTTGCTGCATTTGGATAAAAGTTTGAGCTGCACGCCGCAAAAGTTGGCCAAACTGCCAACGTTAACACACACACACACACACGCATAACTTAAGCATCAATTTTTATTAATGCTGCAGTCAAGCGGCAAACACAGCTACAAGGTGAAATGGCTCGAGAATCCTTACAAAAATGGTTTATGGTCGAAAGAGCACATTTAGAATTTGCTTAGAAACCAAAGTGAACAAACCATAATCAAGTCAAGCGAACAACTTCAAAGTTTGCTTACCTTCAATTTTTAGTACAATTTTCTAAAGCTAAAAAAATACAATATATTATTGGCTGTGATATCAAAATTTTGGCATTAACAAATTATCAAGGATAAAAATTCGTATAAAAAATATTATATTTAATGCACGAGCAAAGCATGAGAAATTCATTCTTATATTTCCAAATAAATTACCCAAACATTGTATATATAAGAAAAAAAACATATTTTAAAACTATATAAAACAATTGTCATAGTTACTAACAAAAAACATGGAATTCTGATTTTTTACACAAGTAAATAAATCGAATAAACAACAATTAAATCAAGTCAAAGTTGTTGTCAAATTTAGATTTACTTGACAAAGATTAACGTGCCAGAATTAAAGTTTAAAAAAGCTGAAATAAAAAAATAGTATTTTAAATAAACCCTTTTCCGATTTATAAATATAAATATTATTTATAAAGTATTTAAGTGTTGAAATTAGAAGAAATGCAGTAAAGTAAAGTTTAAGTCTTTCATAATTATAAATAAAAAATATGTACATTTTATTTAACCAACACAAAATCAAGATAATGATGATAATCTTAAGCCAGATATTCCTAATTAAATAAAAAAAAAAATAAAACAAGTTAAGCTAAAGCCTGCAAGCTTGGCTAACAATGCAGCAAAGCAACACAAACACAGAAACAACCCTTAAAACTGGGCAGCAGCTGTTGCATTGCTTTGGGCCAGGAATGAAGAGGAGCGCATCGCATGGAAACCAAAACGCTGAATCCCTACAATATGTTGGCCAGCGGCTGTGACGACTCTTCTTGTTGGTTTTTTTTTTTTGCCGTTACCCCAGAAGCGGCAGCCGCAGCCGCAGCCGCAGAGGCGAACAGAAAGCCAGAAAGCAGAAGACTGCAGGCAGCAGATGCGACAAAAGCTTCATTAAAATTAACAAAACTTAATTGCAGCTTACGGGGCACGTAGCATGTTGCAAATGTGCTTTGCAATCTGTTTGATGGGCCCTACAATCAGCACACACAGCGCAGAGCACAGAGCGATTGTCGAATAGGGAGAGACGCACCTGCCTGCCACCGCTGCCACCGATCGCGATGTGGCAGGCAGCCAGCCAGCCTGTCAAATTTTGATGTATTGCTTTTGCTGTTTTAAGTAGGCAGGATACTCCGTGTGATCCTGTGAACAGTCGCAGATTGCAGCTGCAAAAAGGATTAGTATAAGAAACACGACATAAACAGGCAACAGGCAACTGGCAACAGGAGGCAACAAGCGAACTGAAGTTGCACGTTGCATGCAACGGCCATTGACAATTTCATCTGCTGCCCACAACACGCTGCAGGCATGGAACTTTCCTCAACTCAACTTAACTCATTTGACCTGTCAATGACTTGCCCAATCGGTTTAGGCCAACTTGCTGCCAAACTTTGCCATATGCCATGTCAGAAATTACGTTAAGCGCTTTTAGTGCTTTTGACATTTGCATGCAATGGCCGGAGCTGGAGCTGAAGCTGAACTCAACTGAAGCCAGAGCCAGTGCTATAACCTGCAACAAGCAATATCCACAAAATGTAATTTCCACCCCACCCCACTCCGCCCACCACCTGTCCGACATAGTGCAACAATGGTCGTTGACGTCAATTGTCCAATGCAAATTCAATTTGGCAGCCGAATTCCATCAACTGCCACAAAGCTCGGGCAATTTGTGCCCGAAAAAAACATGAAAGAAGTTTGACAAATGACTTAATGTCATTTTTAGAAATGTTGAAAAAATATTGAATATTCTAAATGACTTCAACTGATATGAAGGTAATTATGAGTGAGCCACAATTTATTTCTAAGCTTGCCACACACCTGAACCAAATCGAGCAAAAATGAGAATACCATAAATAATATAATTATGTGAAATAAATAATAATGTATATAAAATAATATAATTTTATTGCAGAACGTCAGTTAGAGTAATACCAATTTTAATAAAGATATTAATTTAAATATAATAAATATATAATTAGTATATTTAAACATTTTAACAACTGTTATGTTATTATATTTTATTTAAATTTGTCAATCTAGCAGCTATTCTTTTTGTGATACAATCTTTTCTGTAATAAATTAAATATAAAGAAATATTTGATTAGAGCTGCTGAGAATCTGAGAATTTGAAGACTCTCTCAGTCAGAGCATAAGCTTAACATATTTCTGAAATGGAGTCCCAAAAGGAAGTACAATCATTGATATTATTATATATATATTAAATATACATGTTTATAAAGGAGTGTCACAATATAACTCTGATCTCCGAGTGCACAGTATCTGCAATAAAAGTAATTTTTTAATTAATGACAAAATAATATTTGGTTATAAATTGAAGCACTTTGTTTTCAGAGATGATGTTATTTCGCTAATACTTTTAAAATCTGTATTTTTTGCTATAACATAAGTTGCAGGTTTATTTTAAAATCGCACAAAGTTAATCGATGTTTTGCATGAACAAACTGATAATTTTGGTATACTTTGAGGTGGGCTCACAAATTATAAATTTAAGATTTTCTTCAGGTTGCCAAAACAATTCAAAATAGATTAAAAATATTAAAAAGAGCATGTTTTCTGTTTTCATCATATTCAAATTGCAAGTAAATTCAGAAAGAGTTAACTTTAAAAATTTCCTTTTTCAATACAGAAATTATTTTCATTTCGCAAATTGGAACGCCCAAATGTTCGTTTTGAAAATGAAAACGGCAAGTTTTTGAGCTTTTGCAAATGCCGTGTAAAAATTAATTTATTTTAAAAATTTCATGTGTAGAGAAAGTATGTTGAATACCTAAATAGAAATTACTAAGCTCTCCCAAATTTTGAAAGCTATTTTTAGGAAGCATAGGAAGAGATTAGTTGTCGTGTTCAATGTTCACAGTTGGCTACGTAAGAAATTATAATAGTCCCTGCGAGGGTATTGAAGTGTCCAAAACTGAATATCAGTTTTGACCAACTTTGCAATTAATTGCAGGCCAGCAGCCAGCAAATGCCGACAGCGGGCGGTGTTAAATTCATAAATTGCGGCCAGCCGGTGCCGCATCAGGCTTGTGGCCAAATAGTTTGACCATATGCAGGGACAGATTGAGAGCTAGAGTGAGAGAGAGGGGGAGAGAGAGAGAGAGAGAGCGTATGTGTAGTGCTTGCGGTTTGTGGTATCATCTGTTGGAGGCGTGTGCATTTCAGCGCCAGTTGTTTGAAGTGTGCCCCAATAAATGATGCCAGTTGTGCGACGACAGGCAATGTGCGTATGAGCGATCAAATTTCAAAACAGAGGTTTCTGATTACACACAGTCATTGCTTAAAGGGCAAACGCAACGAAGCGCATAATAATAATAAAAAGATGGACCACACACACGCACACACACACACGCACACTCAAAAAGAGAAGTTGGCTGACTGCCAGTTGTTAACAATTGTTCATATTTTTGGCATAATTTTCGCATTAATGCGCATTGCAGCGACGTCGATTTTAAATAATAAGAGCCGGAGTCAGAGCCAGAGTCAGAGTCGGAGTCAGCCAGCATTCAACGCTTGACTGCGCTTATTTTAATGCCCCAACAACAAGTTGCACGAGCGAGCTGCAGATAAATGATAAAAGTTGATAGCTTATACGCCCCGTTGTTGCATGCGCCGTTATCCTTGCGTGGCGCAGCTGCTAGCTGCTTTCTGCTGGCTGCTAGCCCCGTTTGCAGCGTTATTTCCTGTTGCTGTTACTGCTGCGTGACCAATTTGAAGTGCCACAAGTGCTGGAGCCTGCTCTTGCTCGCTGCAGGACTCTCAGGCACCCATTATATAAATGCGCTTTTAATAATAGCATAGCTCCGTGTGTGTGTGTGCGTGTGTGTGTGTGTGCGTGTGTGTGTGTGTGTGCCTAGGGTGTATTTGCATTTGCCATAATTGCGATTGAGTCTGCGTTAAGCCAGTGTAATTAAGATTGCAGCCACAGATATTGATACCAAGATGCTAACCGCAGCAGCGCAAACTAATTAAACCAAAACTGTTGCTGCATGTTGCAGCTGTTTCCCTTTATAAGCTGAAACAATTGCGAAGGGTTTTTTGAGGTCGATTGTGGCACGCTTTGTTGCGAATCACATTTCTCACATCCCTTTTTTATATATCTTCTTTTTAATCGGAACAAAGAACTGAGTCAATAAATTTCTTTAATTCTGCTTTAGACAGTTCATAAATCGGATTCAATCGGTTCGGATCCCTTTGAGAACTAAATTGTTCAAATTTAATTTGGACAAGGGAGTAAAGATTCTCGACTTATTTTGTCATATTTGAAATTTTTTTAATCTCTCAGTTTCTTTAATTTATCTGTTTTTGCAATTATTATACCAAATGCATTCTTTAAAACTTTGATTTTTGCGACTTCTTTTATTTTTTCATTGATTGTTTGAAAATAATTTTTATGCATTGCATTTCAGCCAGACATGAGAAAATGCTGCACCCACATTTTTTTAATTCATTTCCGATTACGATATCTAATTGCCTTCTACATTACTATAACTTTTACATTGTGTACAATTTTCTGACAGGCTATTATAATTTTTCCGAGAATGTTTTTTTTTTATTTATTGATGGTGCATTTACCACTTGTTCTATAAAATTATTCCAATAAGCTAAAAATAATTTTCTTTTACTAATTAAAGTAATACGTAATATAGAAAAGAGTAAAATAGTCGAATTGAATGAGAAAAAAAATCTATCTAGTGTTGCACATCTGCCGTAAGTGAGCAAAAGTATTAAATCTTTAATATCCATTCAATAGGTTTTTTGTTTTTTCCCCGATTTAGTTTATAATTTAAATTAATTATTTTCCCGCATCAATCAAGCAGCGAAACTTCAATTAATGTCCATTAAATTGACATTAATCATTCAGCCGCAGCACATTTGATGTGCGCAACACAGACTACACATGCAACAAAAAAGAAAAAAAAAAAACAATCCCCTACATTTACCCCTCTATGAAGGCCCCTATAAAGCGATAACTTTTTTAATTAAATTCCAATGCACGAGGTTGTCGCTGATGTTGATGTCCAGTTCGCTCTCACGATTCCATGTAAATTCAATATAAATATTTAAGTATTTGCCTCATGCTCATTTTTTACAGCACCTGCTGCAGTTGAATGCCAGCAGCGCCGCCAGCAGCATGTCCTCTCTCTCTCTCCCAACCAACCGCCCCCTCCACATCCCCCTCCTACACTGCTGCAAATCAAAAAGCAAAGACTCTGATAAATAAATCGCCCTTTAATTTAAAAAAAATATGCCTGGGTAAATAATTTTTTAAAATCAAAATTCCTTTTTTATTTATAGAAATACTTTTATTATTAAAGAAAAGTATTTCTATAAATAAAAAGGCTTTTTGATTTTAGAATTTGTATTAAAATCAGACATATTTTTTACATTTCTGTTTAGAAATACTTTTTAATATTAAAGAACAATTTTTTAAAAAATTCAGAAGAATTTTTATTTATAAAAGATATTTTTCAGACTGATATATTTGATAGTTGTAGTTGTCTGATATATTTCTTAAGTTATAAATTGGAATTTATACTTTCTGTTTAGCTTGGCAAATTGCAGGTCAACTTTTTCGTGAGTGCAACAGTCGCGTGCAATGGATTTGCCACTTGCCCCAGCCGTCGCGACCCAGTCGTCGCGCCGTCTGTCCGTCTGTCCGTCTTGCATAACAAAATACTCGCTGTTCACAGAGACACGTGGAGCGCTTCCTGTTGTTCTTGTTGGTAGATGGGATGGAGGGAGGATGGGAGGATGGGAGAGAGACTGTCTGCATGAGTAACGACTACGAAGCGACAACTGCACTTCGGTTGTTGAGCTGCTGATGACTGCCCTCCGTCTCTCTCCATCTCTCTATTCCCCTCTCTTTCTCTCTCTCTCATTGCTTTCCTGTAAAATTCATAGTTGAATGACAGGGAACTTTTGAGTGGACACAACACACACACACACACACATACTCATACAACAGCAGAAGTAGCCGTTAGCAGTTTAGCCGTTATTTTTTTTTTGGTGTCAGCTATTTGTCTGCGGCTTGCATTCCCCCCTGCCCGAAACGCCCACACATTGTACACCCCCCGCCTGTAGTTTTTGTGCAATACTTAATAATTCACAATTTCTGTTCGCTGGGGGCAGAATTATGGTTTTGATCGATAACACTTTGAGCAAATATTATCTGCACTCAAAAGGTGTCGTAAATTATGCATTACTTTTTGTGGAAAATTGAGTGTTCATTGGCAAATAAGCAAAATGTATAATAAATAAATTCACATGTTTAACACATGCAGCATATTTTAATATTTCAGTTTAAATCTGATTTCGTTTAAAAAAAAAAACACATTACCTCAAATTTAAACTGTTTGATTGAAATATCACTCAAACTTTGAGAAATTTATAATAATAGAATTAAGTTCCGAATTTTTTATATCTACAATTAACCCAAACTTGATAACTGTTTGGAAAATGTTCGCAATGAAAGAAATTAATTACTAGAAGCAGAAACGCTAAAAGCTGCTGAAAATTATGTTTATTTTTATATTAATTATTAATTTTTGCATAGTTTATTTAAGTAACTGGGTGAACCTAATGTGTGTTTTTTATTATTTATTTAATAAAATATAATTGTGGTTTTATCACTTAAGGCATTTATAAAAATCCAACTGTGGAAAAACAATAAATAAATTATTGTGGTAATTATGCCAACAAGAAAGCAATTAATTAATAATTCGTTTATATTTTTAAACCATTTAATCTGAAAAGCTTTTCTTTTGTTTTGTCTACTTCTGTAAATTTGCATATTTTTTTATAAATACAGATTAATTTGTATTTAACGGATTGCCACTTTTTATGCAGCTATTTTTGCTCCTTCACTTTAGTCTTACTACTTCAGTTAATACTTTATTTGCAGAGCTGAATACGGGCCATAATAAAATATTAGGTTGGTCATTTTTTTCCAGCTTAACGAAGTGGAACTCGTCCGTGGAAAGTCATAAAAAATAAATACAACGGTTCTAGTCGAGAGTGTTAGACTTAGGAGATACTCTGTAAAATTCACTCTTTTACTTATTTGTCTTTTTTTTTGCAAGTTTCCCAATATTAAATGATTTTAGATTTTTATGTTTGTTCGACAGGAAGGAAGAGACAGTTCTTCGAATTATAAATTTAAATTTTTACAAAACAGAAAAAATAATATATTTGTATTTAATTTATATTTATTTGCTTAACTAATTTCGACATTATAATATAAATTATACATTTTTAAAACATGTTAATAGAATAAAATTAAAATATGTTTTTCGAAACTTTATTTGGAAATAGGTTTTGAATTAAATTACAAAAACACACATTCTTTTCAGTTTTTTTTTTTAAAGAATGTGTTTTGTTGCTGACCAAAGCAGCCTGATGCTTATTGCAATAGTTTAATTTAAATGTAACATTTAAAATATTAAAAATGAAGTTAGTACATTTTATATGTTTAATTAATTAGGAGAGTACTGATAGCTCAAATTCTTTATGTTTGTCATTTTCATTAATTAAAAAAAAATATCCAGAAATAGGAATTTAGCTTGAATTGAGGTTGAATGAGTTTTTAGGATTGACTTTTAGAAATCTGCCTCTGACTATATTTTTATTTTGTTCAAGCATTATTTCTGGCTTGCTCATTCAATTTGTGAAGGGTATCGCAATACAAAAAATTGCGTTAATTTATTTTTTTTTTTGTTGAATTTGATGTGCACCCGACAATGGCACTAACTACAAGCTGTAAAATCGGGGCTCAGTCGGGTTCCCCCAAATGGGAAGTTAATTTCATGGCTTTTGGGCTAACAAGTCCAAACTCATTAAAACGCTTGGAATGGTAGTCAGAAATTAAATGGCGGAGCTTACAACAGATTTGCAGACTCGTACACTGTTGACCATAATTTAACCGTTATGGGGGGAGGGGGCGAGTTGTTGCTGTTGTCGTTGTTATTGTGGGCGTGGCAAGCTGACTGTCAACGTTTAAATTGCGGTCGCAGCGAACAAAAATGAATAAGTGGACGCACAGCGTTTCGGATGCAACAATTTTTTTTTAAATGATTTCCATGTTCCATGCCATGATGTCGCCGCTGCTGTTGCATGCAACGCGCTACCACATGCAATTTGCCACGCATCAGTTGGACTCGCACACAGGACAGGCCAGGTCAGTCCAGGCAGCCCGCCGCCACCTTGACCAATCCCACAAATGAACAACGTCCTCTGCCCGTTCAATGTCCACACTTTTCACATTTGTGCTGTTCATATTTCATTCTCCATGACGCTGACAGGACAATGCGGTAACCGAACCCTATGCGGCGACTCCTGGCTACGTGCCCCAATCTATCAATGGGTGTGCGTGTCTCTGTGTCTCTGTGTGTGTGTGTCATTTTGCATGCTGCAACGTGTGTGTTTGCGTTGTGTGTGAATGACGCTTGCCCTGCACTGATTCCAACTGATGAAGTTGGCATTTTATGTGCGGTTACCAGGACACATACGGCATGCGGCATTGTTTATCTCCAACAACAGGCACCGTCTGTTGACCATTCCATACACACCCCAACCCTAACACACCCCCGCACATCGACATATCCCCCACCCGCTGCAGTGTCAACAAATGTGATTTTTCGTGTGCACAACAAATTTCGATCATAATTAAGAAAAAAAACTAGAACAACAAAAAAATGATAATAATAAAAAAAAAACAACTCAAAGCAAAGGGAAACAGTAAAATGGACGAATGAATAAATGAATGAATGAATGAGCCAACTCAGACGGATAACAGTTGAGACGCCGCATATGTTATTGGCAAACGGAAACAAGACTCCTGCTTATTGTGTGTATGTGTGTGTGTGTGTCTGTGTGTGTGTTCAGCCTGGCAGCTGACAGTTTTTATCCTCACACATTTCTTGTTCGAGCTGCAAATCGAACGGATATGCGGAGGAAACCTCAAACACACTCACACACAGACACAGACACAACACACACACGTAGGCAGCTTACCCTCAATTTCGATTCATCTTTGTGCCTGGCATTTGTTTCCTTTAGCTGTAACTGAGCAGCAGGTGATATACCTAACGATTTCCGGCTTATGATTTGACTTTATGCCCCGCCCTCATTCAGCTATCATTTATGGGGTATTGGCAGCAGCAGCAGCAGCTGCTCCTGCTCTTCTTACTTTCCATATTTGCAGCTTAAGCTGCCTCATACATCATGCCAATCAAATTGGAACACACACACATGCAATCTTTTGCTCCACAGTTATTAATTGAAGCCATTGACCTCAGTTCACTCTGTGCTCTTGAAATTTATGAGGCCCAATTGCCAACAAATCTAATGACTCTTAAGCGCACAGAGTTCGAGCTGTTGTAAAGGTAATAAGAAAAGTTTAACTTTATGATTTCTTGCTTAGCAGCGGCGAGTAACAAAAAAAAAGAAGAAGAAAATGTGAACAATAACAATAACAAGAATAGTCGGGGCAAGGCGGTCCACGTGGCGTATGCTTGTTTGTTGATATTTCTGGGTTCGGGCGCACAATAAAAGCATAAAGTGACAACAAAGCGCCACTGAACAAAATAAATAAATCACAACAGAAGTAGACAGACACACACAAACACACACACACACACACAAACACACACACTCAACACCTACACACACACAAAATAAAATGAGCAAGCATAGCAAAACAAAAAGGACGAAATGAAGAAAGCTTGAAACACTGTCTGCCAAATACCCTAAGTCATAAGATTTACATTAATCTAAATTACTATAAAAATGTAATATATTTATATATATACTTGTATTATAGTCAGATAATTCTAGTAGCAGTAGAGTTGGCAAACAAATCAGTTATCAGATTTATCTATTTATTTTAGATATTGTTTTTGTAGCGCAGTCAAAGCACCCAAAAGGATTCATATGATTTCCCCTCATAGGGTAAGCTTTGTCTACGTTTTTTTTTATCCATTTTATCGTTGACTGTGTATAAATGGCAACAACAATAACAACAAAGTAAGGTAAAAGTTTTAGTTGTCATGAGCTTTTGTTCTTCAGAGTCCTTTTTTTTTCGGTGCGCACGCGATTCATATTTTTGCGAGGCAGACGCCTTCATATGCCGGTTGGGTTATTGTTCAGTCTCCATAGTTGGATTGTTGTTGGCGTTGTTGTTGGCGTTGTTGTTGTTGTTGTTAATGTTGTTGTGCTGGCATTTATTGTACGGCAGTTTGACACAATGCACAACAAGGTGGGCGTAGACAAATGCCGAGCAGAAGAGCTCAAAGCTGTAACTGCCTCAAAAACAAAAAAAAAAAAGAAACGGAAACTTTGTCATTTTTAGGTTGTTTTGTGGCTCCCTCCTCTCCGGCTGCTGCTGTTAAGCATTTCCGGCTTTTATTGTTCTTAAGCTTGGCCCACCACTAAACGCTTCTTCATTGCGCACAGTTTTCATTTTGTTTATTCTCTTTCGCTTCTGGCCAGGATTGGGCATCGAATTGGTGTCGTTGCACGCTGAAATATTTATGTTGCTTTTTGTTAATTTATAATGCGCCCAAAAAGACGATGCGCTCAACGGACTTTGTCGCTTCAGGACATGGCCACTTGTGCATGTCCGGCTCATTACAGTCTATCGCATCCACCCCGCACCCCCGGCACCAATCGTACAATTTTTTTTTGTCTCACTCAAAATCACCTAAGCACCGAAAACATCACGAATTTCTTACAAAGTTTTGCATACATTTTTGTGAAAATTTACGAGCTGCGAGCTGTGTAAAGTTTGTGCTCTTTTTTTTTACTTATTTTTCACGTTTTCTTTTTTTGTTATTCGAAATTTACGATACAATAAATTTTGTCAAACACTCGAAGTTGTAAAGCGGACAAAACCCAAAGGAGTTTCCTTTGGCATTGACTTCTGATTTTTTTATTGGGCTGCTTTTGATAAGCCATTAGTCAAAATGACAAACGCTTTGGGTTGATTTAAATTGGAAAGATTTACAATGCACACGTTAAAGGCTAAAAAACAGCTTGAAAAGAAGTACAAGTTGGGATTGAGTAGGCTCTACTCAGTGGGCGTAACCCACCCAAAATAAGTCAAATTAATTTCGATACACTCTGTATAAGTTGCCTTGCATAACGTATAGCCTGAATTCAATAAAATAATATATATAAAATAAATATGTTTATTTTCTTCATTAAGAATTAACAAGAAATGTTTTTATATTATTTTGATTTTTTTCGATCTCTTAAACAGGTTAAAATAAATATGAATAAATTCTAATCTCAGAGACTATTTGAGTTTGACAAACCAAACTTGAATAACAAGTTTCATTTATAAATCGATAAATTTGTTCGAAAAAAGTAACATTAACTTTTTCCAAGTCCCATTTGAATTCAAATTAATTAAAAACGGTTCTGCCAAATATCGAAAAACTAACAAATTTTTCGTGATTTAGATTTAACAAGGAGATGCAAATCCAATTATTAGTTTACAAAATGTATTTCTAGAATTTGGTAAATTGTAATGCAATTTAATAATAATATGTATGTTGTTTTTTTTATTATTAAAGATGGCTTAAATAAAATAAAATGAATTTGTTAACCATTTAAAATATTCGTAAATATTATAATCTTACCATTTTTTGTAAGGATAACATACCAAAAAAAAATATTACGCTGAAAGTCTGAACTTGCCAGCTTCTTCTTTTTCTACGATTTTTTGCGGCTCGGATTAAGCGGATTAAGGCAACAACCAAATTAAATCAGCGTTTAAATATGAATGACAAACAGTTAATAACTGTAGCTCTAGATTATTTTAGTTTCTCTATTATGTTCTATTAATTTTTAAAAAGGTGCAATGGAAGGCACAACTGGAGCCCTGGAAAATTAAAAAATATTTTCTTAAAAAAGTTTTATCAAAAATGTTATTGCTATTTCAATAAAATATACGAATTTTGTTGGACACTGAGTTAGCCCCAAACTAGTCATCCAATTTGAACAATCTTTGAAATTTCTGAATTTGACTACATTTAATTTTCACCCATTCATTTTTCAAGGAATAACGACTGAATTTATTTTTGTTGTGTTAGTTTACTTTAATAAAGAGCACACGAATCCGAAATATGCACTCACAGTTAAATCTGCATACATCAGATGCCATAATATTTTGGGCAGCGCTTTTAGCCCGCTGGCGCATAAAAAATTCAAAAGCTGCTTTCGCATAAATTCGCCTAAAGCGGAGTCTCTTTCACGAGAACCAAAATCGCATTCGGCCATTTCGAAAATACCGTACGAATTTCTCGTATTTCCCAACGTTTACCCGTAGACGATTTTCATAGTTTTTGTTTTAAAGCATTTGCTCATTGAAAATAGGGTTAAAAGGGTTTAATGAACTATTAGACAGTTTGTAACAGGTAGAGGCATGGAATGGTATATTTTTGACCCTTATCTATATTCTTAATTAGCTTAAATTGGGAATTCCAGATACCATACGGATTTGGTGTTTTTGGGACTATTCACCGATTTTTCATATTTAAAAATAATTATGCGCCGATCTCCAACTACAAATATTATTTAAATAACACACTGATTTTTTAAGGCACCAATATTTATAGGAAATTACATTTAATTTGAATTGTTTTATTTATAATTTTGTAGATAGATAAAAGAAATTGCGATTATCTGCTTTTTTTTAAATTATTTTGGTAATGTTACCAATCATAATGGAATCGTAATATTTAATACATTTATTAATATATTTATTAATCATTATATTTTGAATGCAAGAAATGTTGTGCATAATGGAATCAGGCATTAATAAGGAATAAATTAAAATGAATCAATTATATACAATCTGCAAAGATTAATTAATTTAAATATGAAATAATAATAATTGTGTATATAAATAATTATTACATATTAATCACAATACAAATCGGGAGATTTTTACACATACATAAAATAATAAATGAAATACAAATCTATAAATGGAACCTTTGACTATTGATAGGTTAAGGTGTTTGCATAAGGGGTATCTCATAGTTGAGCACTCCCTACTCTCTACAAAGAAATTCTTACTTGAATTCGCATATTTTTGTTTTTTTTACTGCTGCTGTTGTTTTTGGCATGGGCAGCAGTTTCAGCCTGCAAACATTTCCCATTGTGTTTTTTTTCTTATGCTGCAACATTTTTTTGTGGATCGCTTTTTGTCGCATGTGCAACGGTTTCATATCCTGCACTGGGGCAATTAAGTTCGTAATCTGGTCGACATATGTGCAGCATTCGATGTTGCATCGCCAACACGAACAACAACAACAACAAAAGCACAGATTTTTCGGTCTACAGTGTTTTTTCAATATATCGTCGGCTATTTTATTTTGTGCGTTTAATCAGTTTTGTTTCCTTCTGTTTTTTCGGGAGGGTCAAGAGGCCATTGCTGTGTTGTTTACAGCTTTTTATTAACTCTTTCGAATGCGATTCCAGTTTTTTGTAGCTGTGGCTGTAGCTGCTGTCTACCACGTGATTTAAATGGAGAGCTGTAAACTTGCTAATAGCTGCAGAGCCCAATTTGTTGAAGGTTGATGGATGAATTAAATGTAAGTCAATCAAGATTACGAAGGATTATTTTTGAAATAAGCGAAGAAAATTTATAAATGATGCCGCGTATGTTTGGCAACACTTAAATTCCTTCAGAGATGACTTGAATGTAGACGAAAGTGAGAGCAATTGAATTGATTTCGAAATGCTCATCATTTTTAATCATCATTCTTAAAAATTCCAATGAAATTGCGTTGTCCTTAAAAATGTAATTAAAAAAATTACAGCTTGATTTAAATAAAATAATCAGTCAACTAATTTTTAGTTTGTCTTTTGAAATCATAACATAGTCTTTGCTCAAAACCATCCAACATATTAGAAATTAGATGTAAAATTAATAAGGACTTAATTTCTAACTCGGTTTCAGCAATAAGACTTAATAAATTGTAAAATATTAATTGAATTTTAATAGAATTTAAAAATAGACATTTACATATCCTGATTAATCAGCTGTTTGTGACACTGGTATTTTACTATAATTTTTTAACATGGATCCGACATCAAATAAAAAAAAAAACTAGTTAAGTGTAGCTAATTTTTAACATTTGTATTTTTTTATAATGTAGAAATATAAGAAACTGAATTTTATATACTATATACTGCACTGGGATTATCCCCAGAAGAACAGCTGCAAAACCAACAAGCAGTTGCAGTTGCATTGTTAACTATGAGCCAAGACATATGGATCTATATATAAGCAAACACAAACACATCGTGTTTACGTTTGTGTGTGTGTGTGTGTGTTAATATAAGTCATTCTGCTGCGGCTGCTTCTGCTTCTGCTGCTGGTACTTCTCCACCTGCTAGCTGTCTTTCGGCTTGTCCATTAACTGCTGTTGAAAATCTGTTGGACGAACAGTCGAATTCTCAACAGCTGCTTCAATTTTTAGAGACGAGGCCAGACTCGAAAAACATCCTTTTTATACCCTGCACAATTGCTAGCAACTTATGCTGGGTATATGCAGGTTAAAGTAAAAGTACACAGCCCATAAATCTGACAAGTGGTTTATCTAAAGCATGTACTTAAACTTATTAATAATAATAATAATTAATAATTTTATTTTAATTTAATTTATATCTATAAATAATAATAATTTCAAAGCGAGGAATAAAATTAAATATTTTACAAGGAACTGACAATTTAATTACGTCAAACAAAACTTGCCAAAAATATTTTTTGTACGATCTCCGAAACGAAATAAATAAATATCTCAATTTTAGTTCACAGCTGCTAAAAAGTGACATGAAAAGTATAGAAATAAATATTTTGCTGACTGTTAATTTATTATATACATTTTTTATTTATTATATTACATTATTATTAATATTAAAATATATATTTCGAGTTTCCCTATTTTAATATATTCTTCAACAAATTAAACCTTTTATTTTTCATAAAGCAAGCTACTTTCAAATAGATTTTACTACAGGGTATCTAAAACTAAAGCTGGCTCATAGCTTATTCGTACTACTTTTTATTGTATCCATGGTTTTATGGAAAAAAAAATAAAAAAGTTTTCTGATGTTTCCGTTCGTATTGAATTTTTGAATACTACTCAAACCAGCTTTACTTCTAATCAAGCGCACAGAGTTACAGAGTTATTACAGAGACAAACTGTGCATAAGCCATATTTTAATACTTTTTATTTTTATTTAAGTATTTAGAAATTTTGACTTCAAAAATACGCAAAACTAAAATGATTTTTGCACTTGTGTCACTAAATTGCAACGGTTTTCATATGGATAACTTGATTTTTTGCTCTTGCGTAGGATATGCGTTGTAGATGCAGCTGTTGTTCTGCCGCTGAATACGGGCACTCACACACACACACACACACACAACAACACACACAAAACGACGACCACACATAGCTACAGTCTGTGCCATAGCTATAGAATTTTTATGGTTTTTCAATTGGTTCAGTTTTTTTCGGTTCTTTGTTGTTGTTGTTTTGGCTTAGGCATACTTTTTTTTCTTTCTGTGTATCACAGCATAGACAGCTGTCAGGCGTTGTTGTTGTTGGCAGCGTTTCGCATTCGGATCCGCGTGGGTCATTCATTAGGGGAACGCAGCATGAAATTCTGGCTAAAAGCAGAACTCGACTCGATGCCAGTCTTTGCCTGCTTTTGCTTTTAGTTTTTGTTAGTGTTGGTTCTGCTGCTGCTGCCAGCAATACAAAAGCACTAACACAAATGCACAGGAGACGTGCACACACCATCTCGGAATGGAATCAGCCAAGCGGCAACAGCCTTGAGTGATAACATCATCATGTGTTTGCTCTCCCTCTCTTGCTCGCTCTCTCGCTCTCTCTTTCTCTTTTTTATATGTGTGTGTGTGTGTGTGGTGTGTGGTGTGTGAGCAGCGAAGCATGCAGGCAACATGCTATGTCAAGGAGCAAGCGATGAAACCCAGAAACTGCAACAGCAGCGGCAACAGCAGCAGCAGCAGCAAAAACAACAGCAGCGTCAGCGAAATAAAACCTTGGCAACCAAAAAATAAAATAAAATGAAGCGAAAACGTAGCCAAGAACAAGGCAGACAATGGCAGCCAGGCTGGCAACCTGGCAGCGAGATTAAATCAGGTAGGAAATTTTCGTTTAAGTGGTAAATATATTTGCACCTGCCGTTAGCCAGCAGCCGGTTAGCATTGCACAGCTGTTGTTGTTGTTATTGTTGTTGTCATTCAGATGATTAGTGCGCAGGCTTCAAGCTGCGACTGCGCAGATACTTTTTTGGGTAACTGTTACCAGCCGCATCGCGTGCGTCTTTGCAGCACTGTGTGGCAAACAAAACCGAACAGAAACCGGCTCACGCACATTGCAGCTTTCTGTTGCAAAGGCGTTGCCATAGCCAAATTGGTCAACTGAATGTGCGCGTGTTGTGCGTGTGTGTGTGTGTGTGTGTGTGTGTGCCTGCATGCTTATGCAAACAATCAACAGTCTTTGGGGCGTTCTACTCGTATCAAAACAAGCACGATAAGCTGCTGCGAACAGCTCACAAAACACCTGCTCTAATTTGTATGCACCTCTGCGAAGGCATTGATTGTTATTTTAATTGGGTTCCAGCGGCATTCAAATATTTGTATTCAGAATCAGCTAAGCGAAGCGGCTTAAATGTGGCTTCATTTGTCTATTAGCTTATAGCATTTTATTTCAAATTATATTAAATATTTATGAATCTTGCCTAGGCATGTTTATTATTTGCTGAGCTTCTGTTATAATTAAAAAATGTTTTTCGTTGACTCCAGTTTAAGCGTGGTTTTTATATTTTTTTATGTTAGTATAATTATTTTGTTTTACTTAAAATTACTTGCATAGGCTGTATAGAAAATTCATTATTTTTTATATTAGAATTATTATTTTGTTTTATTTAAAATTATTATTGTTTTAAAAAAGCATAAGCTGGATAGAAACTTTATCAACTTATTTCATTTGGACTATCTAGAAAATATAAAGACGATCGAAAATATGAATTGATTTGTATTTTAAGCTATTAAATTAATTAAATTATATTAAATTAACACCTAAGATGCCAATCACATTTCATCATTTAATTCATAAGCCATAAAAAATATAATATCAATTTCATTTTTATAAGTGAAGTCATCCCAAATTTTTACATTTCATAACTATATTCCAGCAATATAAATAAATTCTCGGAATGCACTCCCTTTTGCACTTCGAAACCAATATTGTGAATATGGCATTTGGTGGCATAAAATTCTAAAGCACTCAAATGTAAAAGTACTTGCAACCTCGAAGTGAAGCGTTAACGGCTTAAATGCAGCGACAATAACGGCTGGCGGCAAGGTTTACTTACAGGCCATTAGCTTAATATGGTCCGACCATAACGTGAACCGCATCAGGCTGGCAGAGAGACAACACCATAAAAACCAGCAATAACAATAACAATGTTAACAACAACTACAACAATGGGAACCAGGCGACAATGCAATGGGCAAAAATGCAAAAAAAAAAAACAAAAACAAAAATAAGCACACAGTGCAGTGCAAATGGAAGCAAGTATTTAAGTTGCACAGTTGCAAGTTGCAGAGTTGAAAGGGCAGCAGAAAGCAACAGCAGAACCACCACCATCAAAACGAGTACACTCAGCGAAAAAACTGCGAAAAATTACATAAAAATGCGCCAAAAACTCGCATTATTAAAAAAAAAACTTATTTCTATATTCAAAAATTCGGATTTTTTTAATTTAACTATAGATTATTCTGAATTTTGTATACTGTAAATAAAATAAAATTTCTTTACTAAAATTAACAATTAACAGAAGCAACAATTTTCGGTAGTTTTTTAAATTTCATTAGTTCCATTAAAAAACACCTTATAATATTCCAAAAAACTGCATATTTTCATAGCTTTTACTACATAATGGAAAGATTTCTTTACTTTCTATAATATATATTATTTAGAAATATATTTTTTAAAAATATATAATATGTATGAAAAATACAAAAACTGAAACATATTTTTATGCTGAGTGCATCAGCACCGCTGCACCGCTAACTAATGTGTAGGGGTGAATGGTTTAGGGTAGGGGTATTTTGTGTACGGGGTATGGGGAATCGCCGGATGCGTTGTTAGCCGCACAAGTTGCCTGCATTAATGCAATGTGCAACAAGCTAGAACACCGCGCCGCAAATTGACAACAAAACAAAAGGCAACTAAAATTAAAAATATACACAAATAGCTAAACAGCATGCAAAGCAACAACAACAACAACAACAACAACAAAAGTAACTCATGTTTCAACTGGCAACTGGCAGTTGATTATAAGCCCATTGATGTTACTGGTCAGCGCTGCCCCTCACCTTTGCCACCCTACCCATCTCCCGTCACAGGCCAACACAGTTTGCATTATAAAATAAAAGCGAAAATATTGCAAATTGCAAAACACAGCGCAGACTAAGTGCCAACTATAGGGTACAGGCAGAGACAAGAGAGATAGAGAGGCGGGAAAGAGGACACAGGAATAGAGATAGAGAAAGGGATAGTTAGACTATCAAACTGTTGCAGTGGCCAACACGACATGGCCATCAACTCACCCCGTGTTTTTTTTTTTTTGACGTGTGCACTGAAGCGCACCACCCGAATGGGTTGCCCTACCTCTCCCCCTCCTCATACCTTCTATGCACGGAAGGTTGCTTGCTTCTTGGTGGTTAAAGGAGCCCTTCACGTGGCAACAAAGGGCGCCATTTTTGGCATATTCCATTCTGGCCCAACATAAATGCTGCAAATTCAACACGAGCTCCTGGAAACAATGCTGCTAAATAAATTTCATTCTCTCTGCCATTTTTTTAGCTCACTTAATTTTAGCTTTTAGTTTTGGCCTTAATGACACTCAGCTTTTGGGCTGCATTCGGAAACTGCACTTTGCAACACTTTCACCCAAATGCGGCAATAGACAATACTTTTTTAACTGTTGCGGAATGTGGAGAACTAATGGGTTTTAGGTGTCAGACAATTGAATGTTGAACAATTTTTTGTACACTTTTAGGATAAATTAATGTTTATTTTTAATTTATGCATGCTAAACTACGGTTATTTAAGAAGAAAAGTATTTTTTTAAAATCAGTGAAATAAGAGTCTATATTGTAGGGAATTGAATTAATCAGTTTGAACCCATAGGATCTGGAATATGAAATGTGTTTTAAAAATTTTTACCTTTGATGAGCCTTAAAAATTATGTCAACAATTTTCAGATTAACTTATTTTTTTAATTAGTTCACATAGCAAACAATAATAATTATTTTCATAAGGTATTTTTTTTGCAACAAAATTTTACGGTTAGTCCTGTTTAGTATTCATATAGAGACAGGCAAAAACATCTGCTTCTTTTGTTTGCAAGTCGATCGAAGGCGCGCCATGTGCCAGAACGATATGCAAAAGGATATTCAGCAAACATATGCAACAAGGAAGCCATAAAAGCTAAAACGAACAAAAAATGAAGACATGTATGCCAGTTGCAAATTAAGTTAAATTTAATTGTTAATCATTACAAAAATGATTATCAATTAATGATAGTTAAGTTTTGCTCACAAAGCAGACTCTAGTTACCATAGTAAGACATAAGGAAGTGCAAACGGCTCTCTTTAGCACATGCTCTCTCTTGTTCGCTCGCTCTTTTAGCGTCGCTTATGCATGCTCTTCAACCACAATTCGTTCGCTCTCTCGCTCGTATATCGACGCTCTTTCAAATTTAGCGACGCGACGCTTCGACGGCGTATATAAAGGACGCTGCTGCTGCGCGCCGCTTTAGTCCTACGACGACTGTCGCGCCAACTGCCTCGTACGCGAAGTGCTGCAGCAGCAAACAAAGTGAAAGTCAGACAGTCTTTTTCTCAAGCAACTTGAGTCGAGTTCTTATCGTGCGTGTGTGCATTTGTGTGTGTGTTGTGGTCTTTGTGTGTGTGTGTTTTTTGGTTCGGGTAAAGCCGCTTGAATAAAAGGCCTGCCCCCAAGTGGCAAATGCTAAACAAACGTGCGGCAGAAGAAGCATTAATCGCGCATAATTCAAATATATTGTTGGCGCCCCATTTTTTATAAGGTGTTTAGCTAAGGTCCGCTATGAAAGGTGGCCAACATTTGCATAAATACCAAATTCCAAAACAATTCTAAATTGAAACTCATTTAAAACCAACCAGAAAATTCTTGACTTAAATTTACAATTTACGCATCAATAATGTTGCGCGTAATTGTATCGATGGTGCTGCTGCTGCTGGCGGTGGCAAGCGCGCGTGGCGCCACCACCGGCGTCATCAGCGATGTGAACAACATGTTGCGCGATGTGCAGGCAACCAGCTCAGCCCCAGCCCCAGCACTTGCAAGTGCCCCATCCAGTGTGGAGCTGCTGCGCTTTGTCAATGACGAGGACAACGACGCCAACGAATACGAGGAAAGCGAGCTGGGCCTGCTCTCAAATGGCGCCCAGGTGTTGCAACCACACAGCAGCAGGAGTAACAGCATCAGGAGCAGCAACAACAACATCAGCGGCGGCGGCGGCGGCGGACGCAAGGGTGAGCAGACCCTGGAGCTGGGCGACCAGGTGCGTCTCCTCACAAAGCAACTAAATGCGCTGATGACGCGTCGGCGCGAGGATTACGAGCTGCTCGAACACAACTTACGCAAATCCCTGCGGCTCACCACAAGTGCGGCCAGCGTGGATGCGGATATGCGCAGCGAATTGGATCAGTTGAGGTGAGTCCGCAAACTGATAGCATTATTAGCTTATAGTGGCCCACAAATGCCAATTCTTTTTTATCTCAACTTGAAACTTTCAAGTTTTTACAACTCGCAGCGCTGCCAATGCGTTAAATTTTGTGGGCGTGGCGCCCCACTAATTCTCACACACATGCCCCACATTTCCGAGACGCCTCAAGTCAATTTCGCAGCGCTCTGAATTAGGCAACACTTTTTACGACTCGTTGCATTTTTCTTGATTTCCTTTCTAAAATACTCTACCAAATTGGAAAATAATAAAATATTTATATAAGTAAGGAATAACAATAATAAAACAATAAAAATTATAATGTTATCTAAAATGAATTTTATATCTTTTGTGTACATACATTTAAAACCCTA
Organism: Drosophila multiciliata; assembly: GCA_037043605.1. NCBI lineage: Eukaryota > Metazoa > Arthropoda > Insecta > Diptera > Drosophilidae > Drosophila > Drosophila multiciliata. The sequence goes on from JBAMBF010000589.1 coordinate 5,073,862, forward strand.
CTCCTGTTATACACAAATTTAAACAATTTATTAATAACAATTTAAAATAAATAAATAAATGAAATTAAATAAATTACATTAAAAATTCAATTAATAACAATAACTATATTATTATAACTATAATATCTCGTACTATCTTTGGCTTATATCAACTTTGAGCAGAACATTTTTGAAACTTTTCTCAAATTATTTAAGCAGTGAAAACTATAATTTTCTTTCTTGATTCCGCAACTAAATTTTTTTAAACAGTGAAAACATTAATTTTCTTTCTTGATTTCAAAATTACATTTTTTTAAGCAATGAAAACTTTAATTTTCCTGCTTGATTCGGCAACTAAATTTTTTGAATATCTTCTGTATTCTCAATGCTAAAAAAAATCCAGCCCGGAAGAATATTTATCAGTCGACCACGCGAAAATAGCGATTCCAACTAGTGTTGGCATTTTCCCTGTTTGTATTTGCTATAAAAAAAAGCAGAAGTTAATTTAAACAAATAAGAAACAGTAAAAAAAAATTCAGCTTTTTGGGCAGCTTAGCATTGATATGAAGAAATTTCTGATTTCTTGCCTAGGCCAAGCCCAAAGTTTTTTTTTATTTGTCTGTTTGAAGACTGGCTGACTAATAATGATTGTCTCATTGACACACACACACGCACACACGCACACACATAGTGTGTTGATCTAGGGCAGTGAACAACAAAAATGTCGCTCTCTTAATTTGCTGTACAAATAGCTTTGGTTAGTTTCGCTGCTGTTTATATATATATATAAATATATATATATATAAATATATATATATAAATATATATATATATATGTTTTTTGTTTGTTTGTGTGCTCATGTCGTGAAAGTCGTAAACTTTGTCAGTGACACCGTAAATAATTCAACACACACACAACGCATGTGTGTGCCAACACACACACACACACTGGGGCAGACATAAACAGGAACTCGCCAGGGTCAGTTGAGCGAGATGTCAACTGTGGTTTATGTTATTCGAGGTTGCCACTCTGCCACCTTACCCCCCTTTACCACGCACCTTCAAGAAGTTATCTGATTGCGGCACGAGTCATCCAAGGGATACAGTTTTATTGGAGTGCAGGGATGCAGCAGTTAAGTAGCTCCTGGGATCTATTAAGCTGACTGCAATCTGCCTCTACTGATTTCGCCTTAATTTAATGGCGCATTCAGCCCATTTCGCATTCAGCATTTCCCATTCCCCATTCCCCATTCAATTCCAATCCCGCCCAGCTTCCATTTCGATAATTAAAATGTGCACACAGCTCGAACAAATTTTCGCAATTTTCAGGCTACACGTGAAATTTTCTGTTGTGCATTTTTCAATTTGATTCCATGTCATTGACAGCACTTTCAATTTGTACTTGACGTGTTTTCCTTTCACCTTTAAAATCAAAAAAAAATATACTTTTCCAGTCAAGCGTAAAATTGTGCAAATTTCCAGTAGCTGCTCTTTTGCTGCGAATGTGTGCCAAGTCAAGAATAGTTTACTTTGATTGATGTGTTTTCTTCAATTTGATTGATAATGTGTGCAGATTTATTACAATAAAAATTATGACAAATTTAAAATTGATCAGTTTTCGCAAATATTATTTCACTTGCCGCAAATTGAAACTTTGTAAATCGAAAATTAAACTAATTTAATAGTAAATCAAAATAAAATATAACCAAAAGAAGAATTTCGATTAAAAATCAAAACTAAAATTGAAAATCAGAAAAGTCGTCAAGTTTACAACACACAAATGCAAAACGAAATGCAAATTGAAATATATTTCTTGTGCGCAACATTCGCACCAAAAAAAAACATGCTTTTTGAAGAAAACTTTTCTTTATGAAAATTTCATGTTGTTTTGCTCTTTTGACAGCGAACAGCATAAAACACCAGCTGCAGAGCCACAGCAAAATTCAAAAAGTTCTTTACGTAAGCTAACTTGACGGATTAGAGGGGAGGAGGAGGAGGTTGTGGTACGACTCACATCTTTCTTGAGACGACTCCTCCCCCACCCCTTGCCACACGACGCACCACTTTAATTGTCTGAAATGCCACAAAAATGCGTTCAAGTTTTAAAACTGGCTGCTGCCATCTGCCCCAAATGCTGCAACATTTTCATTTTTACGCTACAAACACAAAATAACCAAAAAAAATGGAATAAACATTTATTTTGCTACGCTTAAACAATATTTTCTCATGCTGTGGCACTTGTTGTTTCTTGTTTTTGTGGCACAAAAGTTTTCCACTGCTTTCTGCACATTTTTTTTTTTTTTCTTTTTGCCATTCTGTGAATTGCAGTTGACTTTGGACGTGATTTGTTTGTCTCTGGCTGTGTGTGAACATTTGTTTTGGCAGTTATTTGCCAAATTGCCAGCGTTGCTTTGCCTGTGTGTGAAATCATTGTGGAAGCCCCCCTCCCCCGAACATTGTCAACCAAAACGCGGCTAATTGAAAAAACTGCATAAAAATGATGTCGCTTTTCCATGTAAACCTCACGTTTTAATCCCCGGTGAATGTTCGCTTTTCTGCAAAATGTCAATTTAAATTAGATTCCTATTCTGCACCACATGTTGCCCATTTTAAATTCAATTAAAATGTGCCGCAACTGCCGCGCACATTTGGCAACATATTTATGCTGTGCCCCTTTCTACACTCGGCAAAATAAGCTACCCTAAATTTAGAAAATATCTCAATTATATTTTATGAGCAGAAATAGAAATAGAAATTAATTTCCTCATAACGTATAAAATTAAATATATTTTTTTTTGTAAATACCAGAATATTAGATTATTTTTCTGAGTGTAATTGACAGCTTAACTACAAACTGCATGCATCAAGCTAAAAAATAAACTGAAATTTTTTTTCTAATTTTTCCGTTTGTTTTCAAATTTACAGAATCGAAATGCAAACGCTGCGTGCCACACACAGCGGCAACAAGGAGCGGCTGACTGTCGAGTGGCTGCAACAGTCGATATCGGAGATACGCAAACAACTGGTCGAACTGCAACGCACCGCTGGCAACGTGGCCCGGGATGTGCGGCATGGCGGGGCTGCCTACGAGGATCTGGCCACAATCCGGAATGATTACCAGCAACTGAAACTGGAGCTGGCCGCTCAGCGGGAGAGACAGCAGCAAACCGAGGTAATCGTGCAGGAATTGCGCGAGGAGCTGCTGCAGCAGGAGCAGGAGCACAAGCATCAGCTAAACAGGCAGCTAAATGTTAAACTGAATGCGCCAAGTCCCAAGTCCTTGGAACAGTCGCCCAGCATTGAGGTGGAGAGCAGCAGTCAGGAAGTCAGCCAGGAGGTGAGTACAAAACTGGAGTGGTTTGCCTTGCCCAGCAGGCGGCTAACTTTATGCTAATGATCAGATAAGCACGCAACACACACACGCACACACACACACATACACACACATACACACACACACATATACACACACCACACACACACTCAGGTGCTTCAGGTTTTATGGCTTTGAAATTTCTTTTTGTTGTTGCTGCTGTTTTAAGTGCGCTCATAAAGCGACCAACCTGGTTGAGGTTCTGGCCACCTCGTTGCCATTATCTGGCCATTTCATGCCTTATTTTATACCTGGCTGTTAAACCATTGTGTGTGTGTTTTTTTTTTTGGAGCGGGCGCCATCTCAGACACGATGTGCTAACGAGCCGTATGCCCGAGCCCGAGCCCGACTCCAACTCGGTCTGTGTGTGTGTGTGTGTGTGAGTTGGTCCTTATTTTTTAATGGCTCCTCGTATGCTGCTTAAATTACTCATACGCACCGCAGGACGCCGACATATTTAATATTTAATGCGAACCACCTCGCCCCGGGCAACCACTCAGACCCACAGATCTAAGGTCTGCCTGCTCCAGCTAATGTGCCTAACAATATCATTAACATTTAGGCCAGGCCAATTCGCAGACTGAGCAACAACATGCCAACAACTTTTAATTATAATTAAAGTCAATAAAGCGCGCAAGTTGAAGTGCAAGGAAAATCTCGAAATTCTTTTGTGCACAGCAGCATTTTTTAAATTCACTTCGTATAAAAATTAGGCTCAAAAATGTCACAAAATAGGCAAGAAAATATTCAAAGTATTGTTATTATTTTTGAAGATATCCAAAGCGAATTCTTTAAGCTCCACAACAACTCATCTCTTAAAAAAAATTAGTATATTAGTATAGCATAATTTCGATTCCAAACTGTTCTTCTAGTCAAGAAAAAATAATTTAAAATCATAACAAATTGCAATTTCAAAAAGTTGTACAGCTTTAGTAATAAAAAATATTATTTTGCAATTCTTTAATGTGCATCTGAGCAACCAGCAGGTAAAACCACAACATTATTGAAGGGGTGAACAAAATGCGGTCTTTGCATGAAATAAAATAAAACCGATTTTGCGAAGGATTTGCAAGAGAAAAAGGGGAAACTTCATTAAAGGGATTATGCGACTTTCATATGGATGCGAAATGTATCAGTGGAGCAATACAAAACCACACACAAAAAACCGGTTTAGAGCCACCTGCTTTGTGGTTAACCCTATTTTGTCTTTTCCCCCTCTTTTTTTTGAATCTTTAATCTCTTTTTTTATTATTGTTTGCATTTTTGAAGATATGCTGTATTTTTGGATTCATCAAATTTGCTTAGTAAGGATAAAGGAATGGCTAGTGGCAAAGTGGCCTTCCCCTCTCTCTCTCTCTCTCTTTCACTCTGTCTCTCTCTGTCGCACTCTTTGTTGTGCTAACTGATTGAAAAATGTAGCTCGCTGCACACACAAAGCAATTACATTCACAATCAGCCACTAAAAATGTTGACCACAAATTGCTTTAAAAAGAAAACAAAAGCCAATAAAACCGATGAAAACGATAAAACGTGCAGTCGGCCGCTTTAAGCGGCTTTCACAACAAGCACACTTCAATCATATACACACACACACACATACACACATACACCTAAATATACATATATATATATTTATATGTATACATTAATGTAATTTTTAAGGGCACGTCTGCTCGCAAAATAAACGTTCTTTTTGTATAGAATGAAATTGCTGAAAATTGCAAACAAAAAGCAGGAAATCACCTTTTAATCGCCCAAAGCATTTTAGGAGGCACAGCGAGGAGGCGAGGGCGGCAGTGAGATAGAAAGAGGAGGAGTGGAAGAAAGAGAGTGAGAGAGTGAAGAAAAGAGTAGAGAAGAGAAGGGTAGACAGAATTGGTAAACAACGCCAGCTGCTCAGCTGCTCAGCTGCGCTGTCAGAGACCAGTGACGGCTGCTGTCTTTTGTCTTGCCAGCCCCAAGCCCCCTCTCTCTCTCTCTGCCCCGTCTCTTACCCCTGCCAATACCAGTCTTGCCCAGCAGCAACAGCAGATGCTCTTGAGTGCCTTGATAATCAGTTTGTTATATGTATTTGTTTTTTTTTTCGCTCCACTTTTATGATGCGCGCAATGCTTCAGCACAATTTGATCCTTTTCATTATTTTTTTGGGTTTTTTCTCTCGTTGTTTTTTATTTGTTGTACTCGCATTTGCCACCAAACAGTTGCCCCAAAAGCAAAACCTGTTGTTGTTTTTTTGTTTTGTGGCTATATCTAGCTGGAGAGAAATGAAAACAATGGCAGTAAATTGGCAAAAAGCAATTTTTTTTCGAAAATTGTTATTGTAAAAGCGCAGCAAAGCAGAAATTAGGTTACAATGCGCAAGGATCAAAAAATAAAATAAATTTGCACAGGTGGCGGTGAAAATGTGTAAAAATAAATATATATATTCTAAAGGAAATACATTATGTGGTTATGTGTGCGTCTGATAAAATTACGTAAAAAATAAAATAAATAAAATTGAAAAAGAAACAGAAGAAAATTGAAAAGGAAAAGATATATAAAAATATTTATAACAATGTGGCAAATAAGCCCCAAGGGAACATTTCGGGAGCACGAAACTTTGTATCATTTTTTTTTTGTAAGCGGTATAAAAAATTAAATCCGCACAATTTTTAGCGCAAGCAAATTGCGAAAAACTAGTTCTGTTCGAATAATAAAAAATGTATACATTTTAAATGGTTACAAAGTGGTTTCTGTTGGTTACAGTTTAAAAGCTTTACAGATATTGCTAGAAATTTATTACATTTTATTTATTAAAAGTAAAAAGGAGGAATAAAAAAGTGAATTGAAATGTAGTTTGTAAATGTCTCTTTTTTTTAATTTTTGGCAAATAAACAATTTATTTAAGAAATTAAAGACCCATGTCTTAAATAATATGCCAAGTTATAAATAAAAAGATGAGCTGACCTCGACCCCAAAAGTATTTGGAACTTCTATTTCTCAAATAGTTATATCTGATTGTAAAGTTTTTAAATATGTATTTTGGCTATATTCTGCTAAAAATATATATTGAGATTAGTATATTTTGAAATGGGCAGCATATTTATTTGGGTTATCAACAACTGGCCGGTTGGGTGTGTAAATTGGCCAACATTCTGACAGCTATAAGGGTTGACTTTAAAAGCCTCTTCAGGTGGGAGAAATTGGTTATTTGATGCTGGTGGCACTTACCCAAATTGACTGCTACTAATTGAACCCGAATTAATGGCAAGGCCTTTCAGCAGACTGTCCAAAATAAATACATACAGCTATATTAAGAAGCAGCTGTTTGTGACAAGTTGGCCGAAAGTCAACAACAACAAAAAAAATGATGTTCTAATTGCAATGTGTGCCGATTCATAACAATGCTCTGCAGGACATAAGCAGAAGGACTCAAGTCCTGGGAAAACAAATCGCATTTTGGAAGCTGTCAGTAGCAACAGTTGAACGCAAATGTTTATCTTTGGTTATTGATGTGATGCGACTGATGTCGGCAGCAGACAAATGCTGAACAAAGACAGTCAGACAGACAGACAGAGAGACAGACTGACAGACAGACAGACAGAGAGACAGAAAGACAAGTAGTGGAAATTTACGAGTAAACATATATATTGTACATATGAGAGACTTGCTGTTAAATTAGCCAGGCAAACAAATGCGGGAAACACACACAAACACACACACACACACACACATATATCAACCAAAATACACAGAGAATGAGCAGGAGCAGGAGCAGGAGTAGAGGTAGGAGGAGCAGCTTTCACAGAAGGAGTAACAAGAGAAGCTGTTGCAAAGCCAACAGGATCCAGTTTCAGGCGCACAACAGAGGCCAAAAAAAAAAAAATTATATATTGTTTTTGGGCTTTTCTTTTATACCCTTGCCGAGAGCATTTAAGTTAACAGACTTCTCTAAGCCAAACAGACATATTTTATTATTATTATTATTATTTTTATTTATCGATTGTGCATCCTTTCAAATAGCTACTCCATTCCTGCAAGTATTCAAGTGTCTTCCTAGCTTAAGATATGTTTCCTTCTGCATAAGTCGACACAATCCCATTTTATGTTCCTTAAGGATTCCTTACCCAGTCCTAGTTCTAGCCCTGTCTGTTCTTTGCCATGGATATTTCCTACTTAAGTCGTTTCTGATTAAAGCTGACCTAAACAACATTTGGCTGCTTTATACCTGGTTGACCCGGCTTGATTGCCGCAGATGTCTTTGTTCGTTTCCCCAGTTCTTACCGCATTGTGTATTTTCCTGTGCCACAATACGTTTCTGGTCCCATTCCTCTGCCCCCATTTGGTCTCTGCTCGTACGTCGCTTCATTTCCCATTTGTGTGCTCCGAGTTGGTCCAACTTGGTCCTTGTACCTCCGGACCACTTCTCGTCTTACTTAGAGCGATTAGTGCTGCTTGAGTGTTGGAAAGGATGTCGATATATCTGTGTTCTCCTTCCTGTATGGTAATCTGTATACAAAAATGTCATCGTCCATCATCATTTTGCAGTTTTCCCGCAGAAATCCTACAAATATTTATTGCCTTATAAATTGCTATATTAAATATTAATTTTAATTTAATTACATTTTTAAAAGTGCATCAGCTAATTAATATAATAATAAATGTGAAAGGGTATTCAATATTCGCTCTGATTTGTTGTTGGTTTTTTTCTCTTTGAATTGGTTTCTTGTATGTTGGAGCACTCGAGTGGGCTCCAGCATTTTACCTTATTTATGTTGATATTTGTGCTGGCTTTTGTTTTATGTTACATTCCTTGCCCCCAATGCCCCCTCCCCTCCCCCCTTAAGTTATTGTTGTTGCTCTTCTTGTTTTTTGTTGCCACAATGCCCCGCCTTGTGGCAGCTCTGCTGCGGCTGGCAATTTGTTTGATTGCTGGAGTGCTTCTATTTGCTGGTCTTTTCTTGTTTTTGTCTGGAGGATGAGGGAGGATTGGGAGTGAGTTCCATTTACATGCATATATGTAATACTCGTAGTTGATATTTATTTTATGAGCGAAATTATCTTTATTGAAACTAGACATAATCTTGAGATTCATATGTGCCACTTATATCAATGTGTAATTTTCTGTGTGTATTATTTGAAACTATCTTTCAAGATTCCCAAGCAAAGTTGTTTGTAAGCGGGCTGCCTCAACCTGCCACATAGACTTGCCACAAAAATCTATTTGCGCATATTTGTTGGTCTTTTTTGTTTGATTCAACTTTGTTGCTTTGCTGAAAATTGCTTTCACTTGAGTTTTCAGTTAAAGAGCTCTTTTCGCTTCTGATTAAACATTTCTGCAATATTTGCGCAAATTTAACTTCAAATTATGCACACGTTTGCCATTTGGCCAGGAAATAAGGAAACAGACATCGTTTTTACAAATGGCGGCACCTAAATGCGCATTAACTTAATGACATTTTGTGGCACGCAAACACACACATATATAAATATGTATATATATATATATATGTATCTGTGTGTGGGTGTTTGGTTGCATCTTTTTGAGCGGCACACAAAAGTCCTATTACATTTTTACAACATTTCAGCCACGACAGCAGCAGCCAAAGTAGCTTTTTTTTCTATTTGTGCTGCACACACTACACACACACACACACCCACACAGAGTCAGTCACTGGTTGTGGCTGCTGCTGCATAGCTGTCGCTAATAGCAAATCCTTGTTAGCCTTCACTTGAGCAAAACATGTCGAAATTCACTTTAATCCTTCCCACGAACCAAGCGTTTTATGCATTTTGTACCAGTTTGTGTGCATCTGTGTGTATAGGTGTGTGTGTGTGTGCTGTATTTTTGTGTGTGGCTTTGCAATTTAATTAGCCTAGCGGCTGCTCTTTTTGCTCGATTAGCATTTCTTAATTGTAATAACACACACACGCTGTCTGGCTTCAAATATTTATGCATCAACTTCAATTTCAATTAGAGCCGCTGACACTTGCCCCAAAATGTCTTTAAAATTGTTATTTGCCCCCGCTTTGACTGCTTGTTAATTGGTATTGGTGAACGTGGGGGGTTGGCAACACATAAATCACATTTAATTATATTGTTGACGTCGCCCCCAGTGAATCTCCTTCGTATATCACCTTTCCTTCTTCTCCCGAACTCTGCCTCTGCTTCAGGCCCACTACGCATAGACTATATATATATCATTGTATATATAGATATATATTGGTTGCTTTGTCGAACATGGTGAATTAGCAATCTTCGTGACCTTTCACATAAAACACAAGCGCTGTTCTTGCCACATGGCATAGAAACGTGCTTTGGGGCAAGGCATGAAAGCAAAGCACAAAACAACAGTCGCAAATTGGCAGCAAAAGTTTTGCGTAGTCGCACAATTCACAATACAACAGACACATAAATAATTAAGTGAAAAGTCATCAAAAGGCGTACAAAATAAACAAATAATTTCTAGATGTGAGAGTTTTAGTTGATTGCTTTCATGTTTTTATTTATATAAAATTAGGCAAATATTCACTGTTTGTTAAGGGGCATTTTAATCACAAAAAGGACTTCAGCTTTTTCTGAGTACTGCATTCTATATTTAACCAGAAGATTTTGAAATTATATAAAATAAATATGATAATAATATGAGTTATTTACTTAAGAAAACTGACAACTCAAGTTAAGTCATTATTGAAATGTATAAAATAAATACAAATATATAAAAAAATAAAGAAAATAATTTGAATAATAATATGAGTTAACCACTTAAGAAAACTGACAACTCAAGTTAAATCTTTATTGATATGTATAAAATAAATACAAATATATAAAAAAATAAAGAAAATAATTTGAATAATAATATGAGTTAAACACTTAAGAAAACTGACAACTCAAATTAAGTATTTACTGATTTGTATAAAATAAATACAAATATATAAAAAAAAATAAAAATAAATATGATAATAATATGAGTTATTCACTTAAAAAAACTGACAACTCAAATTAAGTTATTACATATTTGTATAAAATAAATACAAATTTGCTGTTAACACTTATATTGAATATTCGAGTCAAATATTACTGTGAAAAGTTGAGTAAAATCTTTTGACTTAAGCTTATAAGACTTTTATTTTCTACCTCTCTCTCTTACACACTCACTCACTCCCTCTCTTTATCTTTCACTCTCCGTATCTTTGCTTCTCTTCATTCTTGTTGCTTGCTTTCAACACAATAGCTTTCATTTGCTTTCATTTGTGAGTCGCATAATTAAACAGCAAAATTCAACTCTGCTACGATTCACACTACCCACCACCCATAGCCCATTTCAACCCACCTCGAAAACTTCCCCACTCATCATGTGTACATTCATTAGCAGAATATTCCATTCACTTTTGTATTGCCAAGATGCCTTATTAGTCAATTACAAGGAACGTTGAAACGAACGTTGTGAATAGACAAAAGCGTAGACGAAATACGAAATACGAAATAAAATTATTTATTTCAATGGGAAGAAGAAGCATGTGTATAACTTGAATAGGAGGAGGATGCGTCCCTGTCTCTGTCTTTGTCTCTGGCTACATCAGTTGCTGGGCTGCAGGCGTATTCATTACATTTGCATTCACAAGTCACAAATGTGACCCAAATGCCATTACCTTGGTTAACGCTTGTCACTCAGCTAAATTATACTAGTATAACTTGATGTATGTGCACCCATATATCAGACTTAGGCAAGACTTCTACAGACATCAATCCCCGACTCGAACATACCCAGGACTTAACCTTGGAAACTTTATTTGTCTGATCATTATTAATTAAAGTAGATGTTTAAATAAGAAGTTAAGTGAAGCTGACTGCATATATTTGACTTAAAGTAATTGACTTAAAGTAGATAAAGCAATAATTTTTTTTAAATCAAATTCAAAATTAGTTCCTAGGTATTAAGGTATTTAGAAAAAATTTACCAAAAATTTAGAATGTTTTATATAGATATAGTTTTATTAAAAAAAAAGGCAATACAATAACTATAAATGAGGGCTTCGAGCTGGAATAAAATTCATTTATAAATTATACAATTATCATTATAATCATTATTAATAACAATTAAGATAACAATATCGAAAATATACAAATTCTGTGTTCACACATAAAAATATAGTCCTTATATATTTTTCTGCTTCTGACAACATTTTTTTTGAAAAACCTTTATCGCATTTGAAAGATGTACAGGGCATAAAAACCCATATATGAACTTGTGTGGCTCTAACATAGAAAACTGCCAAGTTGCCCCAACAAAATGTCCTCTTATATATATTTGTGTTTGTGTGTGAGTGTGTGTGACTCATGTGGTGTGCTGGTGGGTGTGTCAGCACACTCCCAACGGCGTGGATTTAAGCGTGTGGCTGCCACTGACATTATTGTTGCACACGCCTTTCATCCTTGCATGTCTATCTGTTGCTGTGTGTGTGTGTGTGTGTGTGTTTCTGTGTGTGTTTCTGTGTGTGTGAGACAAAGTTGTTTGGCGCTGCTGTGGTGCGTTACAAAATGCATTTATAATAAATGGATTTAGGATTCAATTCCCCGCACATAATCCACTGCACATGCATATTACGAGTACGCTAAGACAACGACGACAACTGGAATGGGTAGGGAAGGGAAGGGGACGGGGACAGACGATAAAAGCGCTTAACTAAAAGCAGCTTTAAAGCTTTGTGTAAACTTAAGCACTCAGCTTAAGCACACAGTGGTCCCTCGAAATTAAGAACCTGCCGTTGCCAACAGTATTTACAAATTAAAATAGATATTTACCAAAACTTGTAATTTCGAGAAATGAAGAAAGACCAAAAGAAGACTACGGAGCTGGGAAGCGACACCAGGACTCCAACAGGCCAAATAGGCTAAGGATACTTGTCGGTCTACTGACAGGACATTGTAGACTTAAAAGCCACCAAAATGGGTATCTATAGTAAGAATCAGTGTAGGTTTTGTGAAGTCGAGGAGGAGACCTCAACGCACATCCTAACAGAATGTATCGCCCTATCCAGGAAAAGATTCAGCATCCTAGGGATGCATTTTATAAATATCAATGAGGTAGAAGCCCTGGACCCATCAAAGATTCTGGCATTCGTGCAGAAACTGGGGTTGATGGAGGAGCTATAAGCTCAGAAGGAGGCACAATAGATCTAAAAGGACGCAGCGCACAAGACCCCAATTTTAATAATAATAATAAATGAAGATTTTAAGAAAAAAAATAATTGCAAGATTTTTTTGGCATAAACAAATAGCAAATAAAATAATTAGAAATAGGGATATTTTTGTAATATATATAGTTAGTATATACAGTTACTAGAAGATCGAAAAAATCGCTCTTTAACTGAATATTTGACTTACTCTTTTGGTTATGTAATCTAACCCAATTTTCTCTCTAATTGCAGTCGCTGACGAGCAGCGAGCTGGCGGATCATAGACGTCGTCATTGCCGCTTCCAGCAGGAGCAGATACACAACTTGCAGCTGACGCAGCGCAATCTGCGCCGGCAGATGAACGAGCTGAAGTACCATCACATCGACGAGAGGGTGCGGAGCATTGAGCTGGAGCAGCATCGCATCGCGAATGCCAATTTCAATTTGAGCCGTCAGATCGCAACGCTGGACAAGCTGCACACGTCGATGCTGGAGCTGCTGGAGGATGTGGAGGGGCTGCAGAGCAAAATGGACAAGAGCATACCCGAATTGCGTCACGAGATCTCCAAGCTGGAGTTTGCCAATGCACAGATTAGCTCCGAGCAGAATCTGGTCCGTGAGGAGGGCAAGAATGCTGCACGCTCCCTGCAGGCCATGGCTGTCAGCGTCAGCGCTCTCCAAGATGAGCGCGATGGAGTCAAGAAGCTGGTCAGCACCGTGGAGCAGCTCCAAACAAATGTCGATCGCGTTCAATCACTTGTCCAGAACGAGCTGCACAACAAGGTATGTAATTAAATCGATAACGCAAATTATTCGATTATATTCGATTGGTTTATATTTCCTGTTCGCTAAATAAAAATTCGTCCTGGAATTGCAATTTTTTGTGCATAAATTGCAAGGAAGTTTTAATAATCGATGTAATTTTGACAAAGGCAATTTAACTTTTTATAAATAAATTATATTAATTTTCATAATTCAAGTGTAGATTTTTCTTATTATTCAGTTATTAAACTGAAGTATTTTCAGTTGTCATTTAATATGTTTAAATAATGAAAATCTTAAATAATTAATACAAATTAATACTAATTCAAAATTAGTTTTAGTTAATTGGAGAATTGCCCGATTAGCTTGTGAAAAAAACTGTTCCTTTCGAAGATTCTCTTTATTTACAATAGATAAAAACCTGAAGTTTAAGTTTTAAATATTTTATTAAGAGACATGGACGAAAAGATATTTATTATCTGCATCAAATATATTTAAAAAAAAACATACCTTTTCTCCCACACAGCTTTCACACCTGAACAAGCCGCACAAGCGTCCGCATAATCTGCAGGGAAATCAGAATCAAGCGCAGGACTCAGATCTGAGAACCGATACGGAGCTGGCCGAGACGCTGGTGGCCGAATTGGAGAATGTTGAGGCACAGTATGAGGCAATTGTGAATAAGCTGCCGCAGGACTGCAGCGAGCTGTCGACAAATGTGGATGGGCTGCATCTGATAGCGCCCGCCGGTCAACATCATCCCATGATGACGCACTGCAGCGGCGATGGTTGGACGACAGTGCAGCGTCGTTTTGATGGCAGTGCCGATTTCAATCGCTCGTGGGCGGACTATGCACAGGGCTTTGGTACGCCGGGCGGCGAGTATTGGATTGGTAATGAGCAGCTGCATCATTTGACGGTGAACAACTGCACGCAGCTGCGTGTCCAAATGCAGGATATCTACGACAATAATTGGGTGGCGGAGTACAAGCACTTTTATATATCGTCGAGGTCGGACGGGTATCGGCTGCATATTGGCGAGTACAGTGGTAACGCATCGGATGCACTTAATTATCAGCAGGGCATGCAGTTCTCGGCGATTGACGATGATCGCGATATATCACAGACGCACTGTGCTGCTAACTATGAGGGTGGCTGGTGGTTCTCTCATTGCCAGCACGCCAATCTCAATGGGCGCTACAATCTCGGCCTGACTTGGTTTGATGCCGGCCGCAACGAATGGATTGCGGTCAGATCAAGCCAAATGCTGGTCAAGCGCCGCCCCAGCGACGAGTGTGCGCCAAGCAATGGCAATGAGGCGCCTCCCCAAGTGGCAACAACCACAGCTGCCAACGAGCAGACAACGAGCACCACTCAGCCAACCACAGTGGTGCAGTTCGTTGCCTCCGCGCAGGCGTAAGCAAGCAGCTGCCAAACAGCCAGCTTCCTAGCCGAAGTGAACCACCAGAGCCATGCCTACTATAGTTTGGAGTGCGTGCGTGTGAAACACGCTAAGTGTAAAATAAAAAAAAAATAAATAAAAAAAAAACTAACAAATCGAAAGAGAAAGAGAAATCTAAAGAGAAAGAGAAACTCGCTCTAGCTAATTAAGTAGTTTTGATGCGTGTTTCTTGGTGTGTTTCTTGGTGTGTAAATAGCTAAAATTCTGTCTAAGTTGTAGTTAATACTATATTTCAATAGAGCTTACTAGCCTCGACAAACAACAACAAAAAACAAAAATTAAAAAAAAGACGAAATGTGCTTAACAATAGAGTACACAGAGCGTATGCGTAATCTAGTTAATCAAGCAACCTGTCCATGGATATATATATATATATATATGCACACCGTACATATTTGTTTTGTCTTTCAGCAGATCTCTTAGAGGCATAGGTTCCACGCATACACAAAAATGTTTTCAATTCCCCCCGCTCAAATTAAGCACAAAAAATATCTGAAAAACATATTGTCGCCATTCCAATTTTTTTGGGCATATCATCAGAAGCAAAACAAATTGGTGCGTGTATGTCTACAGTTATTTCCGTAATAACGTTAGCTCTAAGTCAAACGCCTGTCTAGTTTAGGCATCTCAGACAAATAATAAGTATATATAAAATGTCAACACTCAACACACACACACACAAAGTACGCACAACTAAATGCAAAATCAAGTCCAAAACTTGTATGAAATTTGTGCCACTTTGTGTGTTTTCTGTGCTGTAGTTTTTAAATGTTAAGCGTCCATATCAAGTACATTGTGAAGGCTTGAAACAGTCATTAAGTATAGTTCTAATGGTAATTCAAAAAAGTTGGTATGTGTATTTGTTTTATTATGAATGTTATCGGCAGATCCTATCCCTGTCTTGCTTGCTATATTTGCACAATTTCACACACATTTTGGTTAACTTATGCAACAACCAACGTGTATATGCCAAAGATAACGAGAACAACCACAAACTCAATAACAGCTAAGAAAAAAAACACAAATACTCGAAAAAAATAAAAAACTATTTTCTGCCGTTTTGCATATACCAAAAAATATAAATTATATAATTAATATTAAAAATAATAAAAATCGTTTAGGGGCTAATATTGCAGCTAATTTACGATAAGTCAATATATGGTCAGGCAAGAACTATAAAAATGTATGTATTATATATTTATAAATATATATATATATATACATATATATATAACTGTAAGCATATATACTTGTATACATTAATTTTATGTACTTTACGTATTAAGTGACTCAAAAGTGAGCGTATTTTACAATAAATGAATTGATGTGAAACATTTTTTTTTGTACAACACTTTTTTTAACAGCAGTAAAAAAAAAATTTTTTATCGTGGCAAAATATTACCTTAAGCGAGGATAAAGAAGAAGACAGAAAAACAACAATTTTGCTTAAACAAATTCAGTTTTGGCGAACTCTAAATACCCTACCTATAATAATTAAATGAAAGGGGTTTTTTAATTATTGCTAGAATTTATATATTTATTTTTAATCGAACGAATAATTCAAATTTTGAGTAATATACATTTTATACGGATTTCGTGTTTAACATGTTCTGTTGAAATATTTTCGAAATTCCATTAATCATTGATGGATACAGTGAATATGATGAACGGATTACGGAGAAACTCTTTTTGTCGAGTCGCGTAAATCTTTGGCACATGAGCAACATGACGACGCACTGCTGATATTCTCACGAGTGTTGTCATTGTTGACACCAAAAAAAAAAACAACTACAGCAATAACAAATTCAACATTCTCTGTTTGCTGAGCAATGCTGAATGTGCAGATTTATGGCTGGAAATATTCACGCAACACAACCAACAAAAACAGCTCAAGTGAGAAATCTGCAAGCCAAGTCAGATAACAATGCAAACAGCTGCTGCTGCTGCTGCTGCGGCTATTGATTTGGCCAACTTGGTGCAGTGGGCAGCCAATTTGAGTCTGAGTTCTGCTACAAATCTATCAAGTTCAAATGATTAACTGCTAAGTGTTAGCCAGAAAGTATGCTATGATTTTTCATGAGTTTCTGCAGACTACTCAATTTGAAGCCGAGAGAAAAAGAGGTTTACGAGTTTTGAGCTCTGAATTTCCATTTCACAATGCCAGCTGCCAGCTTAATATGTCTGACAGTCTGTGGGACTGACAGTCTGTGGGACTGACAGTCTGACAGTCTGGCGGTCTGTCTTTTACTCACAAGACATTTTCACACTAGAGTTGCAGCCAAATCCTTCGAGCAAAAGCTCAGCTGCAATTTATCAAGCATGAGAAAACACACTTTAATATTGGAATAGTGCACATTTTTTGCCATGATTCCCCCCCGCTTGCCGGACCTTCCAACAGCAGCACCAATGTTGTAGTTGTTGCTTGACTTTTATATTGAATATTTTTCAGCATTGACTTTTGACTGGGTAAATTGGGTGCACAGGCCGGGACGAGACTGGGAAGCGGGTTGGCCAAATGTCATTGAAGATTGACGCACTGATCTTTATTTATGCATTTATTTTGTTGACACTTTTGCACTCAAAACTTCAGGATAACCCAAGGCTGCCATGCAAGACGAAAGAGCCACAAAAAAAATACAGAAAAAAAATAGCAGAAATATGCATAGCTTTTTATTTCAACTTATCCTTATTTGATTTCAATTTTTCGTTATGCGTTTGACTTTTATTTGCTTGCTATGGAAACTAAAATAAGCAAACAATATTTGACATTTTGGTCGCTCGCAAAAGAGTATTTTTAAAGAAACCCACACAAATAAATACATTTTTTTTTTTAGCTTTACTTAGGTCAGTCAACAGTTTACAGTGCTTCTGCACCATTTAACCCAAGAACGTCTTTGCGTCTAAAGTCAAATTTAGTGTAAACTGCCCTCGACAAAAGAAATAAAATAACAAAATCAAAAGGAAATGACCCCAAAACCCCAAACTTGTCTTCCGTTTTTTTGCCTTTTCTTTCATTAAATATACGAGTATTTTCTATAAAAGTATTTACAAAGGCCAACGCATAAATAAGTGAAAGGAGCACAAATAAAAACTGAAAGCTGATGCGGCCACACATTAAAAATTCAAATCTATTCATGCTTTTGTGGTCCTAAGTACTTTGGAGTCTCAAATTCTGTGAGTTCGCACTTCCGGCAATTAATAATAAGCCACGCGAAAGGTAACTGAATTTTCTTCTAAAAAGTATGCAACATGTGTTTGTCTCTCAGCTGCATGAAATTTAAAAAAAAAATAATTCTGTGCTGCTTTGAATTTAAATTTTAAGCAATAAAATATAATTTCGCTAAGTTGTTTACCAAATTTAATTTGAAATTTTATCTGACTTTCGACAGCTAATGCAGGTGAAACTCAGAAAATTATGCACTATGCAAATTTATAAATTATTTATATAGCTGCATTTTTCGATTCAGCAGTTTTTAGTTTAAAGTTAAATAAATTGTTGACCAACAATTCGTGCGAACTCAGCCAAAACTTGCATTTATGTGCTTTTTAGAAAATTTTATGCTCTAATAAATATGTATGCCAGTCATTAAACACAAGTATTATAATTAAACTTTGCTGTGCCATCGATTTGTTTCACTGCTTTAAATTAAATTTAAATTTATGGACCAAGCGATATTCACATTTTACATTTCACACACATGCTGCGTGTGAGAGTTGGCCATAAAAAGCTAAAAACAATTTAATTAAAAAATACTCGAACTAGAAACTCAGCCTTAACAATAAAAACAAAAAATAAAAAAAAAGGTAGTCAACAACAGACGTAAAAAAGAACTATAAACTTTTACGATTCCAATGCGGCGTACAAATGACACGGAGAGCCGCAGGCAAAGAGCAAATCCTTGTTAGCTTTCCCTTTTAATCAGCTGGTAACGCGAGCTATGAATTTTCTTTAACACCCCACCACCCCCACCTCCCCCCAGTGGCTAAGTCCTGCTGCCACAGCATGTGGTATGTGGCAAGAGCATGGCCACATCCTGTTGCGCGACGCTAAAGGGAATATGCTAATTTTAATTAGCCAGAAATTTACATATGCTACGCACTCTTGTCAACACACACACACACAAACACATGGACCAGGAGCTTAAGGACTTAAGTAGATCTCCTGGACTTTTGCAAATGTTTTGACAGGGAAAGCATAAAAGTTTCCACATGTGACAAAAATGTGCACAATAATTGTTCCGATTGGCGATAATGACATAATCCGACTAGCCAGCGAAATTAAATGCGCTAAATAACTTTATATTATTTATATATATTTAATTCAATTAAAATTTAAACTTTCGTTTTATGCTTTATTAAAATGCATTTAACATGCAAAATTCATATTGTTAATTGCTGGCCTAATTAACCTTTTTCGCGTAAAGATAAAGAATCATTTTGTGATTTTCACCAAAATCGATTGAAGTTAATTGCGTTTATTGACGCACATGAAAATAAATTGAAAGAAAAATATTTGTGGATAATTGGAAAGAGTTTTAAATAAGCAACAACTTGTTTAATTAGCCAAACAATATCTATAATTGACTGAAATGATTTAATTAATTGCACATTATAGGCAAAATTAGCCCCAATTTAATATAGGTTTTAATAAATTTAATGATATGTATAAATTGGAGGGTTTTTTAATTTATTGTATTTTACGTCAACGTCTTCAGCAACAAAAAAACATAATCCGTCAAAATACAAACTTAATTATATTAAAATATATTTAAAATAATTTTTACTTATTTATTATATGATATATGAAATTAAGTTTCTAATAAAATTCTAAAGTTTCTATAAGAATTCTATTCAATAGAATACTTTGAATAAAAACTATTTATAACAAATTAAAAGCGATATGTTTCTAACTGAAATGTATTTTTACAGAATTGAATGGTTTTAAATATGCGTATACTATTTAAATTATAATTTTTTATTAATATATATTTTAAATTTAAAGCAATTTAATTTTGCTCTTTCAGTTTACAAAATAGCTTATACTATAAACTAAAAAAATTTTATTTAAAACCTTTAAAACAATTAAAAACAGGAAAATTGAATAAATTTTCCAAAACGGTATTAAAAAATACAATTTCATTAAATTTCTATTATTATTATTATTGTTATAAATCAAGTTTTTATTTTGAGTAATGGAGTTGTCAGACGTATATCAAAAATGGTAGTAAAGAGGTAGTTTATAAGGAATTAATTTGCAAAACCTTTAAATAAATACTGAAATTGTATCACAAAGCCCAGCCTTGGCTTGGTTGACAACAAAAGTAATGCCAAATTAACATAACTGCTACCAAAAATTCAAAGGCACCCAATTTTGAGAAGTGCTTTGTGTTTCTTAATCAAACAGAAAAAAGGCAAAAAAAAAAAAAAAAAAAGAAAAAAAAAATCCTTAAATAAGCCAGCTCTCTCTGAAGAGAGATCAAGAATACACATTTGCATCTGAGCAGCTGCTGGGGGGAGTGTGCGAGGAGTGCGGGGAGCTGCCACGCTTTCAAACTCATTCGCCGCTTATGCAGCTCTCTTTTTTGGCTTGAGCTCTGTGTAAATGCTGCTAAAAGTCACATTGCATTCAAATGCAAAACTGCACTGCGAGCACTAACCCGAAAAAAGACTTATTGTTTTCTGGGTTTTGTCTACTCGGAGCCCGTTCTTTTTCACTTCTCTCGACATTGCGATGGGAGGGAAAAAGGGAAGTTTATTGTTGCAAAAGTTTGTTGACAATTTGCGTCAGCCAGGGGAAAAACTTGCCAGGCCAAGAAGCAAAGAACGCGAAATCAAGCTGCCGGCCAAGCTACTGGTAATAAGGCATCAGGCAATAAGTGTACTAAAAATAAACAGAGTTGCCTAGTCAGTTAGTTGGACAGGGATAGTTGGCTAGTTGTGTACTTGTTGGATATTAAGTTGGGCATTTGGCTTTCCTTGACAGCAGCGTGACTTGAGTTGTTGTGGACGACAGCTGAAACTTTGCGATTTTTATATAAACCCTTTACATTTTTTTCCTTTTCTCTTGTCTGGCTTCTTTATTTGTTAAGGCTATGCTTAACTTAAATAATTTTACTTTTGTTGCGGCTTTTGGAATTTAATACGATGGGTCAACGACTGCGATTGTTCCATCGAGTGGTTTGAGTTGTTCCGAATGCGGGCTTCGGAAATTGTATATCCGTTAGAAAATTATCAATTTATGGTAAAATGAGCACTGATTGCAAATGCCACGATACGATAGGAATTGAAAAGTGCCTTGCTTTGTGGCATTGCTAAATTGAAAATGAATCGAAATGAAAACCAAACCAAACAAAACCAAACCAAAACCAAACTGAACCGAAGCAGGGAAAAGCAAAGCAATATCGCAACCAAGGCGACTGTCAACCAGCAGCTGGAGAACGACGACATTGCCAACAGAAGAGAGCCATAATGAGCAAGTCAATAACATGGACAGCACGCATACACACACACACACACACACACACACACACACACACACACACACATGCAATCGATGAGGTTGTGGAGCCAAGTGAAGCTGTTGAGTTCTGCCTCTTGCCTCGTGCAGCATACGATAAAAACCAGATTGCAATTTGTTTTACTGATTACCATGCTTTTGGCCTTATTTGCACGACGGAAACTTTCATTAACATCAAACAGACACAGCCAAAAGCAGCAGTGTCTGATGTCTATAAGAGACACGGCTAAAATGAGCACTTCGAGCAGCCACATCTTGTAACATATAATGAACAAATATATATCACAAGATATCCCGTCAAATGGCATCATAAAGTAGCATCGTGCATTGTTCATTAATGCAATTAGCCATGTTGCAAACACTTTCAAAATGTCTTTTTGCCAAAACAGTCAAACTGCATTTGCAATGAACCAAATCCTGGCAAAAGAAACAAATGTTGATTGCATCAAATGGAAATGTGAAATGTGAATTGTGATTCCATGGGACTCTTGGGTATTTGAGTGGCATTTGTATCTTATTCTTATTCTTCACTTCACTAGTAAAAAAACAAAATTTAACTATCTAAGTTGAATAATATTAAATATTCTTTTTCCGTAGACAGTCTTATTTTATTTCGCTGTTATTCGCTTAGCTTGTAAAATCTAGTAAGGTCTCTAAATGTTTTTCTTTATCACTATTTTTTACAAAACAATCATTTTTATTTTTAATTTTTATTTTGTTTATTTTTAACTGTACACTTTTCGCAAAACAAAAGCAATTAGGTCGGTCAGATAGTCTCAACATAATTGCATGCGCCAGAAAATCGATTTTGTGGTTCTGCGAAATACACAGCAACAAAAATAAATCAGTGAAAGCAAAATAAAATTGGGCCATCTAAAGACCTAATGGGCATTAGAGGGTTTAGTAAACTTTGAAATCTCATTTAAGTCCAATATTGTCTAATTATGGTTTTACTTATGTGGTTTGTCGACTTCTCAATATTTACTTGGCGCTAAGCCAATTTTTTCTATTTTATAATTGATATTAAGCCATTAACTTATTGGCAATTTGACACATTCTTGAAATCTAGCAGACAATAAAAAAAAAACAAATAAAATCTTGCACGTATTTTAAATATATATCAAGTCAAATCAAAAATAATCAAAATTCAACAAATGACATTGCAATTTTTTGAGTCGCAAAGTTATAAAAGCTAAACCCGATTAAGTGTTCACATATATATATAATTGAGCCGATTAATTTTGCCGTTAAATTGAAATTGAGTAGAGTAGTAGAAAAAAACTGAGTATTATTTAAACGGCATAAAGAAAAGAGGCAATTATTAGTTCATTTAGCTTAAACTATTAAATTTACTTTAATTGTTTGAATTACTAAATAAATAGAATCGCCAATAAATCTAAGCTTAAAGAGATTAAAAATGTAAGCCGAGGTAATCCACTTTATTTTATTTTCAGCTATCCAGCGAGTTGAATTTTACACCATGAGAAAACTAAGATTAATCTACTCCACTGTCAATTTTTGGCCGTTGGCCATTGGCCGTTGGCCATTGGCCATTTGCAGTTGGTCTGCGCGACTGCAAACACGTCTAATTGGCCGCAAGTTGATGTGCAAACATTTGCCACCTTTAAATATTTGTGGTTAGATATTCGAAGGCATCTGAACAATTCCATAAAATATGCAGGACGAGTGCAATCAATTACTATGGCAAATAATGGCCAAAAATCAGTTTCAAGTATCTCAAACTCATTGAGCGAATTTCGCATTTACATTCTGATTGAGCATAGCAAAAGTCATGCCACAAACTCTTAATTTATGAGAACCTCTTGACCAGCGCCCCCCACACCGTGCCCCCTAACCCAGGGCTCGACTCCTGAAGCCAGCAGTTCGGAAAGAAAGATGTCGAAATTGTATAACTTTGTTTGTAAGTAATTTTAACAAATTTGCGAGACATTTGTGGCCTTTTGTGCAAATATTTAACCTATTTTAGGCCAACACGGGATCCTGGGCAGACTTCCCACATTATTTTATGGTCTTTGTTGTATTTGTGTGTTTTGTTTTGTTTTGTGTCTGTGTGAGTTTGTTTTGACTTTTTGTGGCCAGAAAGGCCAATTAACTTAAATAATTAGCCAAAGTTTCTACAGTTACAATAAAGTTGTTTCCAAATTGGGCATGGTTCCGCTCGAGCTGCCATTTCAGCACTAATGGCCACAAATTTCAATAAAATTTCATTGTTCTACTGAGTTATTGTTCCTAAAAGTGTTGGCAATTTAAACCAAGTAATCGTTGAAACCAAACAAACATTTTCAAGAAAACCTAGTACTCTTCAAAATTCTATTCAAATTGAGAGAATGATCAGGAAAACATCGAAACATCGTAGCTCAAATTATACTGGGTCGGAAGACGAAAATAGATTTGGGAATACTCCGATTATATATCGTATTATCTACTGGGCGATTGTGTTGATTGTGTTGTGCTTAATCCTGGTGGGTCTTTATTATGCAATCCATGCGGACTTTGCAGAGTGCTCCGACTTCGACGTGATGTGTTATTGAAATAAAAATATAAAACGTATTTTTACATATCGTAAGTAAGCAACAATTAATATATAAACAATATATTACCTTATAGTTTACTAAAGTAGAATGAAAAATGCACACTGTTCCGTGGAATCCCAGATATCAAGGAAAGCATTATATATATTGGGCTGTAGTTTTTAGTATTCTGGCTTTACTAATATTTTCAATATTTCTGTTGGGCAAACGCCCGCCAGAAGTCTGCATAGACTTCGATGTTATCTGCTTGGGAAAGGGGGTAATTTATATGCACATATATTACTAAATGCAAAGGGTGTCAAACCGAAAAAAAATTTAGTCTCTGAATAATATTACTGCAACTTATCAGATTATTAATAATACATTTGTGCAAAATGTTTGTTTGACTTTGCTGGTCAAATAATATTAGTTTTGCATCGAGTCTCTTAAGTAATTTTGAATTTATGTTTTGATTCTGAGTGTGTAGTTCAATCGATGAATTTTAAATACGGCTTGACACCTGGCTGAACAATTGTAAAATTTAAATCGTATTTTGTATTGATTACATTATTTATTTTCAGTACCAAACATGAAGATGCTCAAGATGCAATTATTATTCTATCAAGCTAGCATTTAATATACATAAAGTTGAACTTACATAAGAAACTGATTTAAATTTGGACTTTCCTTACTCGGCAATTAACGAATATGGCCTGCAAAATGTGTCGTTATTTTACATCGTATTGTTGCTTTTCACCGACCTTAAAATAACATATGATATTGCATATTTGATTGTAGTGGCTTAACTACAGATAAAAAAAACACTGTTGACCTACTACCCGCATATATTGAATGTTGAAAGCACCTTTTGAAATTGATTGAAGCGATGCCTTTTATGCAGATTCGCATTGAGTTCGCAATGCACATTCATGAATGGTCCGAATAGTGCAGTTTATGGCTGAATGAGTGGGAACAAAGCGCATCGAAACCATACATACACAATATTTATTGCTATAGATTTAACCCAAGGATTAAAACCAACAAACTGCAAGCACTCCATTTTAATTAAGGCTTTAACTACGATTTGGCATCGAATGGATTTTTATTGTTTTTATAGACTTAACCTACAAAATTGGTATTCAAAGACGGTACAAATACAAATTTGTAAAAAATGCATTAAGACTCTTATGAAAAAACTCTCTTTAAAATTTGTACAATTCAAATAAAAATAAAATTTCTAAATATTAAACAAAGTGTCGGAAAGTTAAAACGCCTCTTTATACCCAGTAAATATTTAAATGGGTAAAAAGGGTATAATGGATTGTAATGTTCGAAACAGGCCGAAAAAGGCATCTCCGATTCCATAAAGTATATGTATTTTTGATCAGGATTAAACATTTAGTCTGGATAACAGAGACTATAACATCTAAAGATAGTAAAGATATATAATCCATATTTTTCTACTTTTCAAAGCCTTTGCTAGCTATAAAAAAAAAGAGTTCATTTATTGAAGATAAATTTGCTAGAAAAGAATGGAATATTAACAATTGCTCTCTTATTATTTTTTGCATGATATTTGATTTAAAATCTCAATAAACTATTCATTTTAAAAATATTTGAGGTAACAAAAAGTAAGGAAAAGTAAACCCCAGAGAAATCTACCTTTGAACTAAGCAAAGAAATGCTCTAATTTTTTTAATTTTAAATAATTTATAATAAATTCCCTTAACGCATAAAGTATGGATGTCTAGACGATTTTTTGAATTTCTAAGTATAGATAAAAGATATACAAAAAAAACATACTTATTACCATTTTGACAATTGGACATACCCGATTCTTGCGTATTTATTGTTTTATTTTTAAGCCGCTTTTTTAGAATGTTCACAGTCAACGCTCGAGTCACTTGTGGCCAACACAGCCACGCCCACACTAACACACACACACACACAGAGAGACAAAAAGTTGTAAATACAAACAACAAACTGCATACTAATGATGTCTCTGTTGTGGTCTGCACTTTTGCGCTGTTAGCTCGCATAATTGGACCCGGGTGTGTATGTGTTTGTGTGTGTGTGTGTTTGTTTAGCTGGTTGCTGTTTATCTTTTTATGTTTTACGATTTGTACAAAATAGCACACAATTTACATTGCTTTTTTTTGCTCAGATACGCGTTTAAGCTTAAAATTCAATGACCGCAATAGCTTCATTTTGGTGTTAAAAATAAAATAAAAATTAAAAAAAATTTAAGAAAAAGATAATCATTAAAGAAATCCAGTAGCAGCTCCCAAGGTAGCAAATTAAATCTGAGATTACTTTAGCAGTGCCACAAGTTGCACAGTTCGGCTGCAAAGCTCTCGCTCTTTCTGCTATTGCTACGAAAACAGAGAGCAAAATATATTTTTTGTTTATTTTTGCTACTGCTATTGCAAAGTAGATATATAGTCTGCTATTGTTCTTATATAGTTCATATCATTAGTATCATCAGTGCAATATTTCTATAGCTCTTTCTGCTTTAAAACCCTTTTTCACTGCTTTTGGTAGTAATTATTTAGTTAGTTTTGCCATTTCAGCTTCTGCCATTAAGGCAACTTCAAGGTGAGTTCCCGAAACTTAATGGCAGAGTCAGTTCGAAAAATAAACTGATGAAAATATATGTGTTTATATAGAAAACTCTTAATGTTATTTCTTGGCTGTCGCTGCCACTTTCGCGCACAGCAGGTGAAATATAAAAAAACTTTTTGAATTTTCAACGTAGATTTATTGCCTGTACTTGGCTGAAGTTTGACATGACCTGCGGTTGCGGTGACCTCAAAGTCACACAAACCCCACCAAAGTCTCAAGAGATATTACAGAGCTGCTATGCATATTTTTGACAAAACTTCATAAGTTCCATCAAGTATTTGCGGTTTAAAAGGCACTTATTAAAAGACTTATAATAAAATATATTTATGTGCATATTTTTGTTTAGAATTATTAATTGGAACGCACAGAAAAAAGAGACCTTAAAAAAATGGTTATTTTCTCTTATTATTCTAATAATACATAAAAGTAAGGAAATTATAATAGTTACACCAAAGTATAATTTTCACTGTTTGACTCTGACATATCCCTGCCAGAAACTCACACACACACACACACACAAACAGTTATGATATACATTTACACACTTCCGTAAGTCATTATTTGAAATTTGTCTGCTGCCAATCGCAAATTGTCTCTGCAAATAATTGCAGGAAACTGTAATAAGCAGTCAGCACTCTTAACCCAACCTTCACTGAAACTGATGATAATTTCAAGCTCGAAGGAATGCAGTTAACGAGTTTGCAAACAGTCCCTCCCCCCCCCCCCTCCTAGCCGGCACCCGCTGCGAATGGGTAATATTATGTTATCAACATTTACATAATTGAACTTTCCGTTTGCCTCAGACACAATTAGATTTAATACTCTATATTAATAATACAGTTACAAGCAGATGCGCCTCAAAACCAGCTAACAAACTACCAGCAGTAAGCGGCTTATATGGTTTATATATGTGCAATGTTTGTGAGCCGCATTCTCGAAATAGTTGATGTGGCAACCACAATTTGCTAATTAGCACTAGCTGAAGACGAAAGGGCAAACCACCTTCTTGCCACATGCAACATTTAACTGGATATGCCACAAAAAAAACCTACAGATCCTGGTTAGCTATACACACAAATTATATATATGTTTGTGTGTATGATTTGCCTTGTCTTCTTGCAGCAAAGAGTTTGGCCAATTTTTTGTCGAACAATTTGAGAGTATATTGACCTAGTTGTGTGTGCTCCCTCTTTTCCCCCTCATCCGCTCCTTATGACCCTTTTCTTTTTGGTAAGTTAAGGCCACTTTGTAAGTTAAATCATCCGGCTTTGTTGTATGTTGTGTCTGACTTAAACCTTTGATTTCGTCTCCATTTGTTACTCAATTGGCAATGCCATTTTGGAATCCAGCTCAACACGTGACTGGCTTCAATTTTATTGTTTGTTGTTCTTGTTTTTGCTGAATTTTAAATTGTATTTAAAATCAACACGTTTTAAACAAGAGGCGTTGACATGCGCCAAAAGACAAACAAAACATTTGACATTTTAATACACTCACATAGATATTATGATTTAATCAAGTATTATGTAACGCATTGAAGAGGTTTATTTTGAATCATTTTATCCTCTGAAAAGAGAAAGAATTTAAAAGAATTTAAATGGAATATTTGCATTTCTATATAATTTGTTATTAATTGTGTACGGCAAAGTAAATTAAATAAATTAATGTATAAATTAATTTCCTTAATTTAAACTTAAGTAAATTAATGTACAACTTAATTTCCTTAATTTAAACTTTACTCTTGCCGTTCACAATTAATAATTAGTTAATTTCATATGTTAAATATATATTTTAAAAAAATATTAATAATAAAATCAACTTATTTACTTGATTTATTATACTACGGAATTTGCACAACCTTTTTATCTGAAAGGGTATTTATTCGTTCACTTCAGGTTTGTCTTTCGTTTTTTTTATAAATGTGTTGAAACAACATGTGATGTGGTATATAAATATAGTACTCACACACACACACACACATAAGCTGTGTTTACATATGTGTCTGTTTGCGCTTCCGTATTTCAGATACAATTGTTTTTGTTACAGTTTTTGTTGCTATTGTTCATGTTTTTATGTTCATCGTGGTCGTAATGATTGTCATTTAACCCCTTTTTCCCTTCATTGGCAAATCTGCATGTGTTTCCTTTTCGATATTTGCATTGCCATTGCATTGTTACCGGAACTGATTTTTTTTGTATGCACGTAAATGAAAATGCTCCAAACGTGCCAAAACACTTCAATAAAAAAAAAGATAAAAAAAAAAATATAAAACTGAATTTTAGGTAATCTTTATTTTCAATGTCAACTAAAAGCATTAAACACAAAATAAAAAAACTAAGGTAAACTATTAAAAAATAAAATAATTATAAACTGGAAATGCTTTAATTAAAAAGAAAATGTTGCAATAGCTAATTACATAAAACATTTATAGAAATATCTTTGAGCTTCTTGCTGAAATGCAACTAAAAGCATAAAATGCTAAATAATAATTGGAAAAAGTCTTTTAACATTGAATATTCCATTAAATTAGTACAGCTGCTGGAGATAATCAAGCCACATTTGCTCACTGAAAGATGTTTCCACTTTGTCGCTTTCATAACTTGGATGGCATATGGCTCCAGTTTTAGCCATCAAAGGATGGCTGTCCCAAGTGGACAGCAGTCAAATTAAAGTCCACTCAAAAGCAAATGCAAATATACTGAAATTGCACATGTGGCCAAGGCAGCTGTGGTCAACATATAATAAAACAAATGGGTTACCCAGTCAAGCAATGCTTTCCTGTGCATCGGGGAGACATGAAATTTGTAAAGTGCATGAATATAAAATGAACTGTGACTACATTAAATTTCGATTTTCTTTTTTTCATGTTCACATTCTTTGAGATACCGCACACACACACCCACACACACACACCCACCCTTCTTTAGATACACACGATGTTTTAAAAAATAAAAACTAAGCGAATCTGGCCAACGCAGATACAAATGTATCCAGTGGATTCCCATTGTTTGCCAGTGAACAATGTGGATTTTTTTGCGATTTCATTTTTATTTATACAGCTCGAAAGCGCTAAAGCCTCAAATTGAGTTATTAATTGAACTGATGCAAATTAATGTCATGCAATAATTCTGTGCTGCAAGCGATGTGATAAGAATTGAACAACAATCATCCCGTAATCCCTGTCATTTTTTAGGCATTCCATAAGCCTTTAAAATTGAGATATTCTTGTTGTTTAAACAATATACAGAAAAGCTTAATTAAAACTCTGCTTTAATCTAGTTTCGCATGGCAACTTTACATTAAATCCAAATACGCCGTTAAAAATAGTCACAAACTAAAGAATTTCAATTTTCAACCACAAATGTCAAACTGTAATAAGAATTTACAGCAGTTTTTGGAGATTGGATTAGTTCGTTAAAAGCCAGAGAAGGTATGAAGTATTCTAAAGCAGATGAGTTCATAGTAGAGTCAGATATGTTATATGGGTAAGATAAATACACACTCCGGGAGCACATACACTTTAAAAAAAAATTTGGTTAAATTAAGAATAATCCGTAAACATAAAATTGTGCTGATAGCAAGAAAGTTTACCTTCTAGAAATAATTAGAATTTGGTTTTCGCACTTTTTTCAAGACACGTTTTTTAACTTTTGTCTACTATATATATATATATAAATATATTTTTATTTTTAAAATTCAAAAACAAGTAATTAAATTTATTGCCTCGGCTGCAGTTTTGGTGCTCAGCTGTTGTTCAGCTAATGTAAGAATTTTTTTAAGAACATTTAATAACACAATGAATTTTACAAATCTTATTACAACAAATTTAAAATTAAAAAAAAAAATTTACTAATATCATACTTTTTTAATAATAACTTGATGTGAACTTGAAAAGGTGTATTTTTAAATTTTAGGGCGAAATGGATATCATCAACAGCTGAAAATTAAAAGCATTTGTTGCAATTAATAATATAAAGGATATTATTTATTTTAATCTCAATGATATAAGAAAATTATTGTTTAATTAAGTTTATGGAAAATAAAAAAAAGAAATTTAATTAAACTAAAAGATACCAAAACGAAACTTAAATTTTTAGTGGCACCTGCAAGCATTTCTTTCTAAAGCTTTGCTATGTTTCCAATGCCTGATTAAATTTATTTGTAGTGGAAAAAATATAAATATTCATTTTAAAATAGTAGATATCCACAAATATTGAAATTTTGGCATACTGACAGAAAAAACAATATGATACAATTTATATCGGAGTCTTGTCAAATTTCACTTGCAGTTATGAGTAGCGAAAGTTGGCGTTCTCAAGTGGGCCTGAGAGGATTCAGCTAATACACATGCATAAAAGTTTATTCTATTGTTGAAATTTTCAGCAATCTTGCACTTGCTGCACTTCAGGCTATAGTTTCGAAAATGATACCGCAAAAACTTTTGAATAGCGGCGGGTGGTGTGCGGGGGAGTGCGGAATGGAAGTGGTGGCCACAAAAGCACTTAAAATGTTTCTCTCATATTTCGATTATTTACAAAACGATTCAAATTTTCTCCATTCAGCTGCGATAATTTCAACAATAGCAAGGTGATAGCAAGGGGGTAGGCGAGGTAGGGGGAAAAGGGGGCAATTTGGGCATTGAAAGTAAGTGGGCGTTTCTGTGGCATTCTATTGACAATGATTGTTTACTCTGCGTGTGGCTTGTCGATTGAGCAAATAACTTTGATATTGTATTGTTCTCATGGCCAATTAGCCAACTCATCCAATGCCCAGACTACAACGTACCTTCTCCTCCTCCTCCTCCCACTTCCACCTTCCACTCCAACTCCAACTCCAACTTCAACTGCCGAATTCTCTTGTATATCCCGATTGTTCAGCTGAGCACCCGTCAAATACAATTAGGCGGCTGCTGTTAAATTAGCAGCATAATAAGCCCCAAAATGTAGTTAAGCCGTAAACAAGCACAAAAGCAAAGCCCGATAAATTAAGCGCTGACATTGGAACAAAAGTTTGCTTTATTTGATTGCCTGGTCGCCAATTACATTAGCTCAATTCCACAGGCAAAAACTTAGATAAAAAAGCAATCATTGCGTACAAATTCGCAGACAATCAAGAAATCACAAAAATACTTAAACATGCAATCGAAGTCAAAGTTCACAACTGCTCAACATTTGATATAAGATTCATCAGATTGTCTGGTCTACCTTTTATATATTTATAACAAATATTAATTACAGCATTGACATATAAGAGTATTAACATTGTTTTGATATGAAACGGGCAGCACACTTGGTATAAGAATTATTTCCTAATTTTAACATTAATAGAAAAATTATTTGTACCTTCACAAGATTAGTTCACATTTTTAGACATACGTTCTTTATTTTAAAAAATATATTAATAATATTGCAAACATGCAAGACTTGTTTTCAGAATTAAGAAAAAAATAAAGAGAGTTTTAATTGTAACAATATGTAAAGTTATTCTACTCAATTTAAATGAGATTACATGTAAATAATGGATATAATCGTAAAATAATATTAATTGATAACAATTTAAGTAAAATATAAAAACATCGTTAAATTTAGAAAACTTTTTTCCACATTTCATAAAACCTTTTTCTTAGAAATATAATTAATTATTAATAAGGAGTGCGAAAAACACGGCAATTATCGGAACATCAGAACAGATTATTGAATGTTTATCTAACACTTTCAGCAAGTGTGTTTATCAGCATGCAAACAGAGGAGAAAAGTCAGCTAAATCGCAGACATGGCCAAAGACGTTTATTATAAAATATACACATTGGGCTGCATTTGTGACGTAACATATACTTAAGTATGTGCATGTAGTACATTTATTTTATGCATGACATGGCTTAAGCACACACACACACACACAGCCACACACATATGTGGTCGTCTTAGCCGGAGATGAAAATGGCTGACACGTTTTCGAGGACGAAAGCCGCACATCACGTTTTGCAATACCCGCATAAAATATGTGAGCTTCTGCGAATCCTGTTTTATAATTACTTGAGTATTTTATAACCAGCAAGTTATACAATATAATCGCAGTGTGCATAAAAAATGCATATGGCGTATTTTTAAATTTTAAAAGAACTTAATAAATTGTGCAAGCTCTGTACAGAGGAAATAAAAATCATCAATAAATTACAATAGCAACATTTTTTATTTATTTAATGTTAACAACTTTAACAATTACTATAATTAAACATAGTAAATATTTAAATTCACTTAAAAAAATTAAATTAATCGTCAAAATAATATATAAAAGTATCTGAGCTTTATTTGTTATATTGATGCAAAGTAAAGAATGAGAAATAATCAATTAATTGCAAATTGAAAGCATTGAAAGTCATTTTTCTTCTATAAAGTTGGCGTCAAGTCAATTTAATTTGCAAATCGAACATGTTTCGCTAATAATGCTGAGAAACAATAAATTAACTTAGGGACGTGGGAATTTTTTTTTCAAAATAATTTACAGCACTTTGTATGAGTGAAATATTGTCTCACGCACAACTAATTACTTAGACTGTATATGTGTTTTTTTTTGGTAGAAAATTCCATTTTGATGCTATGAAGAAAAGCATTTGGCAGAACGTGCGAACATTTGCGATGCTTTTAACACTTTAATGGCATTAATTTAAATGAATGCCACACACACACAACACACAACACAGCGAAAGAAAAGACAGCAAAAAGAAGGGAAATACAAACAGAAAAGATTAATTAAAGCAGACAACTGACATTTCTGACAGAAATCAAAAACAATTTGCTGCTAAATTCACGTACATAAATTAGCCTTACATATATAAAATGTGAGTTGAGACTCAGGTTAAATTTAATACATATAGAAAAACATAAATATCTGCAGGCTATCATTTCTTAAAGACTTGCGAACAATTTAACTGAATTTATTTTGTTATAGAAGTTTTTTGTTATTGTCAAATAGGTATTTTATAAATTTTTTTTTATAAATATACACACAATTTAAAATTATACTAAAGAGAAATACATAATGGTTAGGAAAATGAAAATTAGATCAAATTAAGTCCAACTAAAAGAAAATCTTATTTAACATATTTAATATAACAAAATAAGCTAATTAATGAAAATAATCTTGAAATGATTTGCAATATTTAAAGTCTGTATATTATTGATATCACCTATTTAAAAATATAAATAATATTATTTTAAAAATTTGTTCAACCAATTAAATTTTCTTATTTTGTGGAAAGGTGTTTTATATATTTTCTATCATCTATCTAAAATGCTATCAAATTTGTAGGGTCTGAGAATATTGTTAGAATGCAAAACTGTAAGAAGAGTACAAAAAATGCACTGAATCAGTAATGCGTAAAGTACAAAGGGATAATGGCAGTCGACAGTTAGAAGGAATGCAACTGGCAAGTGGCAAATAGAATAGTGGCAAGTGGAAAGTGGCAAGTTGCAAGTGGCTGGCCAGTTGGCAGTTGGTTGTCTTTTAAGATTTTCACTCGACTTGAGTCGATTGCGTTGGGCAGTTGGTGCCAGTCAAAGGCAATCAGCAGATGCCTTTTAATATGAAATAGTAAACAGATTGTGAAAATTAACAGCTTTGATATGCTTAGAAGTGTTTTGAACAGCTTTTGAATAAATATCAGTAATTATGGCATATTATTTGGCATAATATACAAGCTCAAGTCTCAAATTAATTAACGCACATTGAGCTCAATTGTTATGCAATATGTATTTGTGTTGTGTATAACTTAATGAAGTGTAAATATTTGTATCAATTTGTATATAAATGGGTGCACAATTTATGCCAGTTATGCCTTTTGAATTCGTCAAATCAACAAATATAAACAAACGACGCTCATGCAAAAATATTCATGCAATTAGGCAATAAGTAAACACATCGCCGATCCCAAAAACACCCAGTGTTTCAAATGGAAAAAGGCTTAACAAACCAAAAAAAATAAATAAATATGATTGACAGACTGTGCAATAAATAAATACTTAAAAAATGTACATTGAATATTTATTACGGATTGTCATGAAATTGGTGCCTTGTCAAAATCTGAGAAGGATTTTTTTGTGGAGAAATATTGTTCACTCAATATAAATATCTCATGGGTCTTAAATTCTTTATGCTGGATAGTTGAAGAACGCCGTGAATAAATTGTTTTGAATTGATTTTGAAATGCCTTTGTGGAAGCAGCATTATTTAATTCCGGATTTTATGCACAGTCAAATAAATGCCGTGCGAATATTATAATTTTCACTCGTTGCGAAACTCTAGGAAAATTCAACATGGGCAAATTTAATTAGTGCCATGAGGAATTGCCATTGTTGACGGAGGCTGTATGCAGGCAACGAGCCGAAACGTTGGCCATATAAACAAATAACACAATAAAATAAAATAAAATAAAAATGAGAAATGCAATGAGCGACTTTTGCATTATTATGGGACTATTTTTATGATGCATCTGAAATGAGCAGGGCAAACGTAGCAGAAGACTGCACAATAAATGAATAATATAAATAAAAAAAAAAATTATGTGTACATAAATACATATATATATATATATATATATATATATATACTGTTTCGAAGAAATGTTCTCGCTTAAAAAGACGCGTTGAGCATTTATTCACTGTAGCAAGTGCTTCTGGTTATTACCACGCTGGCTTCCGCAGCAGCTGAAGCGCCGGATGTGATTTTCATTTTTATTTCCGGCAATTAGCACTTGAATTGAGAGTGCAAACGTACTCTTAACGCAGCCACTGAAGTATACTTCTGACGAAATCCATTTTAACGATGATTTAAAGCTGCATTTCAATTTCCTCTCCAAAAAGGGGTATTATGATTCTGACAGTGTGTCTGGCTAGGATAATTAATTATAAATTATCTATAAAATGTTAATTGTGTTTTAAAAATTTCAGTTTAACAAGATTTATAATAATTACATATAACATTTAAATTTTCATATTGCTATTGAATTAATTGTTTTTAAATTAATATTTGTTCATTATTTATTCGCAATTATTTAAGTGCTTCATGGTATCTCTTTTTATTATATCGTATTTTATCTACTTAACAAGATTTTGCTGCCATTTTTGTCACTTTAAATATGTTTATCTTGAGTAGATAAAATATAATAATACTTATTAATTAATGACATCAACTTCAATTATTAATTTATTAATAATTCAACCTATATAGAATATTTCATCTTCATCATGATAAATCGCAATTGTGTGTTTTTTTACCACCAGCACTTAATGGGCATAAAAGCCAACTCTTAAAATTTCACAGACATTTAAAGTTTCAGTCTGCATTTCCGCTGACCACGGCCACATTTTGCTTAGCTGATTCGCCACTAACTGTCAGGATTTTCGCAAACGTTACCAAATTTATGTTTCCGACGTGGTCTTCAACTGTTTCGACGCTGTCTCTGTCACATCCGTTGGCATTAGAATAAGTTTGCTGCAATCGCAGGACAAATACCGTTTGGCTTAAACACAACAATTCATTTGTCAGAAGTTTATCCGATTTGCCAAGTCACCAAATAAATATCCAAACTTAAATAGGTGTATAAAATATTTTATTAATTATTTTATTTTAATTTTATTTTATTTAATTTTAATTTATTTATTTTAATTAAATTTTATTAATTGTTGTTAAAAAAAAAGGATACCAAATGAGTTATTAACTTACTTTTATAGTTATAGCTCAAATAAAATAAACAAATATTTATGATCTAGAAATTAAAATAATTTGTGTTGACAAAATTTTGTAAATGTATTTAATAAATGTATCTAATTTATTTTACATACTTCATTCTTTACAACACATCTTTAAAGTTATAATTTTCTGCGCAAATCAAAATGTTCTTTAAACTGGCTTAAAATATATCAAATCCATTTACTTAAAATGAAATCTTAATATTTAATTTTATATCGTTTTTCATATATATTTATAAAGAACTAAATTGGATTTAAATATTATTAATTAATATTAATTATTACAATATTAATTATTAATATTACTATTAATAATATTGTTGATTAAATTAACCCTACAAATACAAAATATAGAAAACATTTTAATTTGAATATAATCATTTACTATTAACTGTTTTTGTAAGTAAGTATTTATTTGTGACACTCGTGCTTTTCTTAAGGTCTCAGAGATAAGGCCAAAGTCAGTTTTCCGACCCTATCAAAAGTGAAAAACCCGTTGAATGCTGTGTAACCAACTCATGCTTGACATATTTATGTTGACCAAAATTGATGTTTGATGTCGCAGCAAAGTTCGTTATAATTAAGGCAGCTGATAGAGCAGAAAAGCCAGCCAGCCAGCCAGCATCTTGCTGCCTGCTTCCATTGCTGCATTCAGTTAGTTAGGATGGTTAACAAGTGAAGCCAGTCGAGCATATTTATCAACTGGCCGCAAACCGGCAATTTGTTGCCTGTTGCCAACCGTTGGCTGGTTACTTAGCTGTCTCTTTGGACTGTGGACTGTGGACTGTGAACAGCGGCAAGAATGAGCTCGAAAACCAGCTGGCAGCTGATTTATGATTACAGTCACAAGAGCCTTGGTTGGTCTCGGCTGGCCTGAGATGTGCACACATAAAATATTAAAGGCAACCGAAAATTAACAGTCAAATGTTATCGAGTTTTAAATTACTCAAGTCGGAGAACAAAAAAAATAAAAAACCTAAGAAACCTTAACATTTTCAACCCAAAACCAAAAGCTGTCTGCCTTAATTGTAGCAACATACGTTTTAAGCCGCAAAACAATTCCTGTTACGAATTACACTTTTGCACTGCGTTTCGCCAATCTTTGGCAACAGTTGTAATAGTAGAATTCGTGGCCACTAAAATGGGAGTGAAGCACCAAAGGATTTTACTTAGCTGCATTCCCTGCTTGCTTCTCCAACTCCAACTCCATCTGCTTCTGCCTCTTTCACTTTGCGTCATCTTCTAGCAGCTTACATGAATGTTGTTTCCATTGGTGTTGTTGTTGTTGCATGCAACGTTTTGTATCTCAAATCATTTTACATGACGTTAGCTCTGTGCGATTCTACTTTACGAGCTAAGCGAATCCAGTGGGTTGCGGGACTTCATCTTCAACTTCATCTGAGTAACAAATATCCCTTGGGCACACAGGACGTATGTGTAATGCGCTTAGTAATCGACTAATGTTTATACTTATTGACTGTCTTGCATCGCATATCTGTGCATTACTTTAAAACCAATTTCACTGAGTGTTATTTGTATTTAAATTAAGATTATAATTCTCCGTTGGATGGTAATAAACAAACGGAAAATTATTAGCGCTTAAAGTTAAATTTAATTTAAAATTAAATTACAAATGTTGCCAAATGCTCAAATTATATAAGTAATTGCTATATGCAAAATCTTATCTAAATTAACTGAATACAATATTTATCTCTTTGACTTTTAGCTAACAATAAATTTAAAATTAAATCAAATTTCCACTTGCACAACAAATATCTTAATTATACTGATATGTACTTAATTAATATTTATTGTTAGAAAAAAACACAAATATAATAATATAATATTAAATAAGCAATTGCTAGAATAATAAACACGTTTAGCAAATTTTATTCTACATTGGGCAACTTAAAGACTAGCTAAAATTTATGATATTTAACTAACTCAAATTTCGAATGTGTTAAGCACAAAATGTCACATTCGAAATATAGTTGAGAAAAATGATTTCAACTTTGACATGTCGCAAATTTTGGTATGCATTAGTTGTGCACAGTCTGTTGGCTTGTAAAACTAAAGACAGTCCAAACGTGTGCTCAAAATCCAAGTGACAATTGAATGCAGCAGCGCCTCCTGCTCCATCAGTTGTGGGAGTTGTGGAGTAGCAGGGGAAGGAGTGCAGTGCAGTCTGACAGCTGGCTGACAAAATTCCAGCTGGCATACCAAAATATTACTTATGACTGGACAGCAAAATGTCCTTTCCAAAAACACACACACACACACACAAGGACACACATGCGATAAGCATATGGAAATGCTGGCTGTGTGAATCCGTGTGAAGCACGAAGCTGTGCAAAAATTGTCAATATGACAAAACATTGTACGTTGTACGCATTGTCAATAGAAACGTGATCAAGCAAGTTATTGACATCACATCTGGACGTGTATATATTTTTGAGTTTTGATTACAGATTTACAAAACACACGACATACATACACACACTTACACAGCAGCAGAAATGTTTTGCCAAATTCTCAATAATCTATCTTAGCAATAATGCAACACAATTTTGTACCATTTTATTTGATGTTGATAATTGCCAAAATCATGTACCAAATATTGCTATTAAATAAATCGAATTACATATATTCATTTCATAAGCTGAGGGGAGAATAAGGCACAAATATGGAAATGTATTAATAAATTGAAATTTGCTTTGTCAGTTCTTGCAGTGGTTTTGGTACAATAACTTTACCATTCGGCAATCATCGTTAAATTTAATAAATCAAACAATAAATCGAATATTTCTTACAATATTTGTACATCCAAAAAACATGCCTTTTATTTTCCATTTAATCATTGTTCGCTTTTGATGTCAACGTCACAAAAGTAACCCAAACAAATATTAAAAAAAAAAAAC
The DNA here is from genome assembly GCA_037043605.1 of Drosophila multiciliata. NCBI lineage: Eukaryota > Metazoa > Arthropoda > Insecta > Diptera > Drosophilidae > Drosophila > Drosophila multiciliata. The sequence goes on from JBAMBF010000589.1 coordinate 5,112,934, forward strand.
CTTAAAAGTGCTCAAGTTGAGACAACCAGACGACAAAATAACCTGCAGTAAAATTATTATTATTTATCCATTATATATTGAGAGCCACTGATCAAGTATTATTTTATTGGATGTAATCGCAGATGCTGAATCATATTTCTAATATACATTCCACAACTTGATATGTGATACCCTTTTCAATTGGTTTTAATTGAACCAGGGTATGACAACAATCAACGACAAAATGGCCAAATATTAAAATTGAAATTTGTTTTTTTGAAAAGCGGAAAACAACAGCGTAAAGCAGAGTGAAATAAAAATAAATTGAAAATAATATAAAACAACAAATCCCCAAAGTTTGAGCCCAAGAAAATGTGGGGACTCTGTGGGCTCTGTGGCTCGACGCATGAGTCGGTGCAAACGGAATAATATTTACCCAACGTGATTTTGTTTACCTATCTTTTCAAGCCCAACTGCGTGCACAGGCACCTGCAGACTTGGCCATCTGCCCCCCTCGGCCGACAAAAATAACCAGAGACGCACACGCACACACAAATTTAGATGGCCACAAATTGTTTGTATTTTGTTATTAGTTTTCTCTGTTTATTTCGCTTTTTTTTTTTTTGATTTTTGTTTCCTTTTATTTTCATTACGTTTTATGTGTATCTCTCATTGTGCTCATTGTGTTTTTTGATCAACTGAAGTTAATCCAGCTGTCACAGCAAGTATCTTAAAGATACTTTCCTATCGCTGTTCCAAGTTGCAACTTTAAGTTTTACTTGACTTAAATTAAGTTGCCGGAAGTTTTTGCAGCTGCATAGAAGACGTAAAGAAAATAAAATATAAGAATGCAAAAGGGCAAACTTGCAAAAACAAGAAAACAAGGGCAAAGACTTCATTTAATTAAAAACTTGGCGCACGCATGCAAAAATGCTTCTGTGCAACGAAAACATGTTACAACTTGCATGGACATGGCCAAAAAAGTTTTTTGGTAAACTTCAAATGTATGTTGGATTTTTCATTAGCACTTCTTAATTAGCCCGGACTTTCCCTAGTTCTCTCTGACAGTCCGACCACGTAGCTTTTCATGATACATCTTAATGGCCAAGAAAACTGCCCAAAATGTCAAATGTTGGTCCATAAAACCAAGCATTTCGTCCGATCCAGCTTTCAATTCTGTGGCAATTGTATCCAGGGTGCAATCTCTTTTGATGTCCTGAGCACTCCATTGTCTGCGCTTTATTGTACACCGTAAATCTCTATTACTTCTTAGGTGTTCTTAGGGGTGTACTAATTTAATACCATCCACAAAAAAATTACACGCTCAATGCTCAGCATTTGGCTAATGAAAGCAAATTGACTGTGGCTAGTTCTTGGAAGCCATCTTCAATTTTGGCAAGTTTAAGTGAAATTTGTGGTTTATTTTAAGATTTATTCGCCTGACAAAAGCATTGCTAAAGTTGATATCAAATTTAAACTTAATTTACTGCTAAATACTGAGATTTATTTAAATTTATAATTTATTAAACTTAATTTACTGCTAAATACTGAGATTTATTTAAATTTCTAAAAACCCAATTTTAATTAGCAATAAGTAATTTGATTTAAATAATTAAAAAATAAACTGATTAAATTCGAGTTGTAGTTTTTAAATTGAGTGTTTAAACACAATCAAAGTCCAAGTGAACATTCTGCTTTGTGACATATTTTTTCCACAAAAAAACATATTTTTTTTACATTTAAATTATGTACAATAAAAAGTGTTATTTATACACTCGATTTGCATAGCTACACACTCTGACATATAAATATTCATGTGGTTGGGTTTTATTTTTAAAAACCTTTGTTTTCTTGTATTTTTTTTTTTGTGTGTGCCTTTTCTGACTGTCTTTTGTGTGTGTGACATAACAAATGATATTTCCATGGTATTTATTTTGGCAGCACCTGTTGGCCTGAGCTGCTCGACAACTTAGGTAATAAAGCCAACTTATTGTTAATTTTAATTTTTAAATTACGTAATTTTGTACTTCGCTTGATTTATGCATATTGCGCGCCTTAAAATATGCAGCATTCAAATTAATAAAGCAACGCTCTTATAAGTTTAATCCTTTATTCACATATGGCAGAGGATATTTATTACTCCCAGTGACACACACATTCACCTGACCTTTTTACCACTTCAGCTTCAGCTTCAGCATTCCGACCACGCCCACAGATTATTCGCTTTTGGCTTGCGGAGCACATTTTGAATTTATTCACATTTCCCGGCATTAATTGTGCGCTTTTCATTTGTTGTTCGTGTTGTTGTTGTTGTTGTTGTTGTTGTTTTTTTGTTGACAATAATAAACGAGCAATTAATGAAATTGCAAACGTGCAGCCTCATAATTAATTATTTGCATTAATTATGAATGCTCTTAAATTAATACAAATTGTAAATATATTTCACTCCAACTCTTTATTGCTCAACTTAATTCCATAAAAAACGTTACAAGATAAGCAAACACCAGCTGGTGTTTAAAAAAATGCTTAAAATTATAAATGGTTATTATGTAAAGCTGAGAATTGAAACATTTAAAATCACAATACCTTTTCAGCTAAAAGAATACTTTAGGGCAGTTTGCGTAATGCATTTAAATTGCATAGAAAGCCTATGATAGCCCGGCCACTTTGCAATTCTATGCACTTAAGGGCTCATCAAAATAAAATATAAAAAAATCTCTTGAATAACTCACTGCCCAGTGGCTGTGAATGGCAACTCGAGTAACTGCTGAAAAACTTATTAAATTTGCTATTTTCTCTTCAACAATTAGCACTTGTACCTGGAGCAGATACAGTCAACCCGGGATGTCCGGGACAGTCCGCCATCCAGCCAGCCAGTCTATCCGCAGCACAGTTAATGAAAACTTTTGAATGAGAACTTGAATAAGTAATAAAGCACTTGGCCTGCGTAAAAAAAAAATAATAAAAAAAAGAACATGGCCAACTGATGATGGGCCAAGCGGGTAGATGGATACTTCAAATCGCCTCGGTGACTGGTCGAGCCAAGCTATTTGCAAAATGCTTGACCAACTTGGGAAACTTTTTGGGTAACTTTTGATGGCATCAACAATTGTTTGTTGTTTCGCTTGCCCCATGCCCCATGTCGCCAGCCAGCAGTGTTGCTCTTATTGTTGTTGTTGATTCGCATAAGTGTTTTAATCGGACCTCAACTGAAGCCTTAAGTGGCGCAAATAAATGCAAATGAGAATATAATGTGGACATATACTTAAAAAGCACTGAGTACATGTTCCATCCACTCACTGCAAAAAGAGTGCTTTACTGCAATAATTATATAATTTGAGCAGAAAATAAAATGTCATTAAAATCAAGGCAAATAATAGAACACATATTTTTTATATTATTTAAATTACGACTAACAAATACATAACGAATCATTATTAAATTAGAAACGTTTAAATAAACGTGTAAGAAATCTGTAGTCGAGTGAGCTCAACTTGGGAAATGCTTATATTTATTTAGAAGTAATGAGAACAATGATATAAAAGAGTTTTCAGTTTTAACTTTGGTATTTCTTGTTCGGTCTTAATTAAATTTATTTAGTTGATTATTAGTATGCCTTTAAAATTCATATTTGTATGGAAACTTATATTTAAAATTCACCAGCTTTCATAGACTCACGTACTCACACAGTCACAGTCACAGTATTTTATATAAAAATAATGAATAAATATATATATTAAATTGAGACAGGTTTATAAATAAATTGTTTAATTATTCTTTAATGATTCATTGCATAAATAGGTACATTAATGAATAAATATATATATTAAATTACGACAGGCCTATAAAAAAATTGTTTAATTATTTTTTAATGATTCGTTACATAAATGGATACATTTCTTGCACTGATACAAATCCAATTAACATAATTGTGAATAAGTGCATAAATTATGTCCGACTACAACTGACAAATGTGGTTGCCTGTCCTTTCAGTCGGATATAACAGAAGGTGAACCACATTGTCAGTGCTATAAACTCAATCAAAATATGCACAATTGACACAATTTAAATTCAGAGTTTAGCTTGGAAGGCAACACATTGAGTCTGACAGCTTATATAATAAATAGTAATATTGCAGACTTAGTCCGTCTGAGCAGACCTCCAATGGTCATGGCTACATGTTGCATTGGAAAATAATTAACACACACAAAATCACACACACCTTTTTATTTACCCCATGGAGAAGAAGCCACAGCTTTAGTATAAAATTCAATTTGCAGCAATGAACAAATTATAAAAATTGCTTCAATTGCGGATGTATTTTTAAATAACTGTCTTATCTTTATTATATAACATTGTTCACAATGTTTAATTGTACATGTAAATGGAATGGAATTATTTTGTTAAATTCCAAAAACATTTGACAAATAAAGCTTCTTAAATCATTCTTTTCCATTGATGCGAAGGGGCTTTGTGGGGATGCATTTTGTGTTTGAAAATTCATCGAATTGAATTGTTATTGTTTGACGGCACCCAAACTTCTGATTTTGCATTCATGAAATATGGAACAATAGACATAACAATCAACTGAGCTCTGAGCACAGACATGTGTCTGAATTTGCAGTTGTATCAATCGAGCGTGATTTGCATTTGCATAAAATAAACAATTCAAGTGTATTTCCAATTTTCACGCTACACGCAGATATTGTAATTAGAATTTGCATATAATTATGGAACAGGAGGTTAAACAACGGAGCTAAACAATTGCAATGTGGCGAGTTCATAAATGTATTAACATTAATTATGTGGCATGCCACAGATATATGAAATTTAGGTGCAGGTTGAATCAAATTTTAACATCTGCATTTTGCTGCCAATTAATTTCGATATGTCAACATGCATAAACAAGGTATATTTGAATCTAATTTAATAATCAGTTTGAATTTAATCTTGTTTCTGTTCTGCAACAGTTAATTTAATTTGAGTCAATTTATAAATGTTATAAGCCATTTTATCACATTATAATTACTGAAGCCATTTTATATTAATAATGTATGCAGCTTTTAAGCAGTCGATTACACACAGGTGCCAAATGTTGTGCAAAAACATTTAACACATAGAATGCAATATATATTTGCATCTATAAGGTATATATCATATTGCTAAGGTATACATGATTAACAGTTAGTCTGTGTTATCTATGCAATCTCAGAGAAATTACTTGCTTTTCAATCCTAATCAATAAACTTGCAACCTGGTAATCGAGTTTGGCTGTAAATATGTTTTGTGGAGAAACTTATGTCAAGAACTCCTAAAAATCCAAAAGGATCCCTGCATTTCCCTTCAAACCGAAAGATATCGGATTCGTCCTGAAACTAAAAAAAAATTCTCCATAATTTTTACGTAAAGATCTTTTCTACTTTTTATTAAGATTTTATTTATTTTCTTGTCTTTAATCAAAGTAGATTTTTCTAACAGATATTTAAATTTCAGTTTTTTTGTTCGTTATTTCTACTTTTCATACCATTGTTAGAATAGATTTCTTAAAAACAGTGTTAACAATATTCATAAAATCAGAAATACGCCTTGAAAAATTTTCTAATTCTCAAGGAGGTTTTCTTTTTAGTAAGATATTTTTTCTGAGTGCACATGAAAGATCGTTGGGGCGTGGCAGGTTGAAGTGAATTTTTTTACCTGTTAAATTAACCTTTTTTGTTAGCTTGGATTATTTGTCTCCATGAATGTTGTCGGCTTTTTAAAGAATATGTCTTAGTAATAAAACACAAAATTGGAAACCAGCATCTTCCTAATGCTTCTCAGTAGTCTTCAAATAAAAATATATTAAAAATATCATATATTGCTACTTGCGAACTATACCTTATAAAAAGTGATAGTTCCTTTATTGACATTTAAATTAAATACATTCATTTATAAAAGTCTTGTGATTGGTTCTTATTTATTTTTATTATATATGGTTTTTATTACTTGTTGTAAATGTTAAAGTTTTTATTTACATACAAAACGGATGAATATCCATTTATATTCATTCTACTTTTAAATTATTGAGTTGAACTCAAAAAAAACTGTTCTCAGTTAGAGTATTTAAGCCTCGGCAATGCGATGCAATCTTTTGATGTGTTTTTACAACTTTTACACGATGAATGCGGTTTACGACCGGGAATCCCCAGTGCTGTCAATCAGAGTCAAAGCCAGATTTTTACACTTGCCAAGATAGGCAAGGATGGAGAATCGGCAACACACAGATTCATGTGTATTGGTAACGTATCCGTATCTACAACTCGATACAGATACGAATTCGTAAGAGCGCTGAGTTATTTGTTTCGCACATAAAAAATACGCAGATAGCACACCAGAGAATCACAGAGCCAAAAAGATGGTTACAACAACAACAACAACAATAGCAATAACCACAACAACAACAACAACATCTACTTATGAGCTCACATGCAAATAGCATGCAATAACAGCAGCAGCAGCCTGCAGCAGCCACCACAGAGTATGCTTTGGAATATTTTTATACCCATTTAAAATTTATGAAAAGGGTATAATGGTTTTTGTGCAAATGTATGTAACAGACAGTAGGAAAGTTTATATATTCATGATCAGCATCATAAGACGAGTCGATATAGTCATGTCCGTCTGTCTCAGATAATTAGAGATTGAATATTTAATTTTTATTTATTTATTTTATTTATTTATTTTATTTATTTATTTTATTTATTTATTTATATCTGGCGCAGATTAAGTTTGCTTTATTTGATCGATAGCTGACTCCGCTTCTCGATTATCGATACATTTCGAATCCGATAGCCATAAAAGCCTAAATTTTAAAGGCAGAATCGTTAACACATAATATTCATATGCATAATATTGACTAACTGCCCAAATTTTATCAAGAAGGGTTAAAAGCAGCCAAGTTACTGTCAAATATATATTCGTATTCAGAATTAACCTACTCACATTTGGGTGCCTTTAAAGTGGGTTTAGGGTATATCGTAGTCGAGCTCACTCGACTACAGAATTCCTACTTGTTTAAATTGCTTGCAGTAAGGAATTTTAATATCAAAGCCTTTTCTAAAAAGCGAGAAGCACACAACCAACCAATGAGAATCAGAAGAGAGAGAGAAAGAGAGAGAGGGAGATAGTGTGAGATAGAAAGAGACAGAGCTATAGTTACTGACAGAAACGTGAAAAGAGCGCAATCAATTTGTGCTTCAAAGTTGTGTACATATCCAACACATAATGCTAAAAGTAGAAAAAAAACAAAATTGTTTGGCGCTTATTGAAATAACTGCGCCCTCAATGAACTCACAACATTATCTGAGAGTGTGTGTGTGTGTGTGTGTGTATGTATGTGTGCGTGCATGACGCTAATTGAAATTAATTAAGTACGCATGCCTTGAATAAAAAATAAAAATGTTGTAAAACTATTTCGCAACAAATTCTTATGCTATTCGCCTTTGAGTTGAAAAGTTTTTGAATATTTTATGCATATTTTTTGATATACACTTTTAAATTAACCACTTCAAATATCTAAATGAAAACTCTAATAAATTTAATCTGAGTTCTGTTCTAGGTCAACACACAACTTAGCGATTTGGTGAGGCAACCAATTTGTGGAGCGAGTGCATTCGCTTATTATATGCTCTTTTGGCTGCCAAGTATTTGGCCAAAAGCAACATCAAAAGCCGCCGCCAAACTGAAATAATTATTTATTAAAGCGGAAGTCCAAAGGCCAAATACAACGAATATCTCAAAGTGCTCTTCTCCAGCTAAGCTAATTAGAAAGGCACTGGAGCCTCTCTGGAAAGCAAACAACTCATTTGTGCAAAAAAAAAAACTTTTTCGCCATTTGCTGGACAATATTTTGTGTTGCTTAAAAAAAAAAACTAGCTAATAAGCTATTTTGCTCTGGCCCGAAAAGACGTGACAATTTTAATAAATTCTTGTACCAAGCAAATAACATAGCCCGGTTGCAGTCTTTAGACGTAATCCCAAATTGATGAAGGTTCATTTTCAATGCCAAGCAAGCAATTATTATTAACTATGCTCCAGGGTGCCAGAGCTCAGCACTTGCCATTGACACTGGACCTCGCAGGCATCAGCAACGAATGGAATATAAAAGTTGTACGTGTCTGGCATACATTTAGTTGTAGATGACGAAGTGGAGGGGAAAGCAGTGAGTTAACTAGTGCAACTAGTGGCATAAAAGATTCGCGTCGTGCGTCGAGCGCTGTTGTTAAATACAAAATACTTAACAATGAGCTAATGAAATGAAATTTCAGCCAGCAAACCAACTTAAAATTAAATGTCAATTTACCTACGCACATTTACACATACACACTCACACACACACATACGCACACACACACACACAAATGCACAACACGGACTACACAGTGGATGGCTGACTACCAAATCACATTACGTATACGCTGCGTACGTCAGTACAACAATTGAATCCAGGTTGCCTGGCAACTCTTGGCTATGCGAATGGTTAAAGGCTTACGGTGTTGCCAATTGGTAATAATTGGTCGTAATTGCAACGAATGGCTCATTATTGCTGCACGGTGCGACTAATTTGTACGCATGATAAATCAGCGGGAAGTCGGAATGGAATGGAATCAAACCCATCCGAAAAGATGTTTGCAAATTTGAGTCCACTTTAAATCGGAAATAAAATTATTGAAAAAATGTCCCAGCAAATCGCTGAAGCTTGCGCATTCAACTTCAGCCTTGCGTAAAATATTTGAAAGATTTAAAAAATAAAAAAAAAAAATAGGAGAGAAAATAATCAAAATAAAATGCCTTAAAGCAACGCTGAGGCAAATGCTACAAACATTTGCATAAGTAAGTCGGCAGGAACCGGATGAGAGAGGCGTCCTCAAACGGAATTCAGCTGCCTCCATTACCTGCTGCTATCGTAGCATTTTGCCTTTATTTCTATTTTATTTACTACTACTACAAATTCTGCCCGATATTGTGAATAGTTGATGCGGAAAATTGTAAATGTGCAGATGCAGCGAGCAAATCGCATTTTATCTCGCCTCTGGCCAAAATGCCAAAGACGCTTGCTGCAAATTGAAAATAATAAAAAAAAAAACATCTATTTAAATTTAATATATACCAAAGAATAATATAATAGAAAAAACTTTTGCTTTAAATTTTAATCTTTAAACTATACATTATTTTATATATGTATTTTAAATTAAACAAATTGGTATTTATTTAAATTATATATAAACATGATAAGAATATGAATTGAGCAAAAAAAACCCTTGCTGGAAATTTAAATAATTTAAAATTGAATTTACTAACAATGCATTTGAAGTGCTCAATAAATGTATTTTTTTAATTAATGCAAAGTTTTCAAGAAAACAAAAGCAATAAATTGGGTAGGGGCAAAGAAATATTTATATTTTATATTTAGTAATTTAATTTAAATAATTTAAATAGGGTATTAAAATTGTATGTAAAAAATATTATAAATCAAAAGTTAGGTTTAAACGGACGCTGTGAAAAAAATAGTTTTAATACGCTTGAAATAGTTATTTTAAATTTGCAAAAAGAGAGATAACCAAAAACATATTTTATAACAAAAAATATTATTTTGAAAATAAAATGATACGAAATGAACTTAAATTTGATATGTTTTTTCTTTCTCGTTTTATAATAGAAAATAGCATGTTACTAAATTTAATTTAAAAAGAAACCAAAATTTTACGAAGCTGTTAACAAATCATGTATGGAATCTAAAAATCTAAAGTCCGATTTTGTGTGCTGGAAGCTTGTCGTAAATAATATCTTAAGATTATATCACATACTATTCCTTTAATGCTAAACTTCTGGGAGCTACAATCTTTATTTAATTGATTACTGTTGATAAATTGAATTTTTCCCACTTGAATTGCATGTAAATGTCAAAGTCGTAAAAAACTCATCGTTAAGCTAATTATAATATGCCACAAAAGTGCTCAAAACACAAAATATCACTTAGGTATTTATCTGAAAAATGCGCACAAAACGTTTTTATTAAATTTATCTTTCTCGAAGGACAGCATATAAAATACATAAATTAAACGATATATCATGCTGACATCTTAAATATTGTTAAAAACTGTCACGTTTACATTTTTGTTGCTTACTCATTCAGTTGGTGTTACATAAGTATCATACCTTGAACCCACAACAAACCCACCAACCCACATCCACCCACTGACTCTGCGGATTTCTGGACTGACAGTTAATGGACCATAAGAAATTCAATTAGAGACGATCTCGTCTTGTTGTTGTTGTTGTTGTTGTCGTTGTTGTCACTGCGGCACAGCAGTTCGTTTTGTATTTATGTGTGTGCGTGTGTGTGTGTGTGTGTGTGTGTGTGTGTGTGTGTGTGCGTTTGCCATGCGCTATTCTTCTCGTGGCATTATTTTTTTTATTAATGATACTTTATGCTGCGGCAAAAGCGGCGGCAATACAAAAGCCAAATATAAAAAAGGCCTTTGCCAAAAGCAGCAGCAGCAGCAGCAATTGTCTGACTGTCAGTTGACTGTCTGTCACTGTGTCTGTCTGTTCATCTGGCGCTTATATTCATCAGCAGTGGAAAAATTTTACAATGGCGAATTCTGAATGGCGACGCCAGGAAGTATGCAACGCGAAATTTGTATATTTGTAATTTGTGTGTGGCCCAGAAGAGTGCCGGGTTGGGGTAGGTCGTGTGAAGCGAGTTATATGGCTAATTAAAGCGGCTTAAAAACAGCGCTTCAGCTAGTGTCTGGCCGCAAAGGCCTAAATCAGCCAATTGACATCCCGAAGCGTTTTAATTAAGCCAAAATAACGCTAAGCAGCAGCTCTAACTCTGCTCAAACATGTCCAACAAAAACCAAAAATGTCTGTCTCTCTGTCTTTCTGTCTGTCTGTCTGTCTGTCTGCCCGTCTTTGTCACTGTCTGACTGTTGCTGGCTTGTGGGGCCTGTCTGACTAACTGTTTGCCTATTTGCTTTCGTGATTGTGTTAGCGGTTTCTTCGCTGACAGCGGCCGCTGTCTTTTGCCTTCATTAGCGCTGTCAAGTGAACGACGCCTTGTCGTACCATTCACTCCCCCCTCTGCCAACTCCAGTCCCCCCCCTCACCACATTTATCCAAGCACTTCGCTGCTCATTTGCATAACAAACCCGGCCACGTTAATCAAGTGCTATCGCCATAATCAGCACATTTGTCTTTAAACTTTATGGCCCCACTATCTGCTCGCTCCCAAAAATGTATGTGACAGCTCATTTAATCCAAAAAAAAAAAGAAAAAACACAAAAACTGAAAAAATCACGCATACGTCGCATGTGCCTAAGTTATTTATGCAGCTTTAGTTGCGCTACTTTGTGAGCCTTATTAACTTTACTTTCAGCTAGTGGAGCGTTGACATTTAGCTGGAGCAACTACTTCAGCTTGGCTGACAAACTTCGATGGCTTGGCAAATACCAACAAATCGATCATTTGTCCCACTAGCAAAAAGGGACTGCAACGTTTTGATAGCTGCAAATTGATTTTTTTTTTTGCTCGTTGCCAATGCAATCCGATACAAACAGCTAACAGCAAACAGTCTATCAAAGCAGTACAATGCAGTTTCTAATGTGCTGCCCTCAAATGTGTGCTATGATTTTATTCTCACACACACACGCACACATGTACACAGCAAACTGCCTGCAGCTGGCATTTCAATCATAGCTGTACAAAAATAAACTACTTAAGCTCACTCTGCTAACGACATACAGTTACTTATAATTGCATTTCTCTCTCTCTTACTCGCTCTCCTTTTCGCACATATTTATCAAATTTATTTTATTTATAGTTCATATTTCGTTGGTTTCCCAATTACAGCTGTGCTCACTGCACTGCATTAAATCAAGACTCAACTCGATGCCAAACATTTCGCATTGTTCACAAAAAAAAAATGTATATAAATAAAAATAGCATTAAAAAAAAGCGAGAAAGAGTAGAAAAAATAGAATCCACCAAAACCGTCATTAGATTTGTGCACTCAGCTGTGCGCATCTCATATTGTACTTCAATTAAACAAAGTTTTCGTTTCAATGGGCACAGCACAAAGCTCTCTCAACTTGAGTGCAAAAATCAAAAAAAGTTACAGATTATAGCTGACCAAATGGGACCTCTTTCCTGAAAATATGTTAACTGTTTTCTATAGGATAACAGAATAGAGGCTTAGCTGTATCTGGCTGAAAGCAATAAATCGCACTTAAAGCTAAAGTTCAAAATGTTTATTTTCTATTAATCCAATCAATTAAAAAAAAAAAATTGATTTATTATTCGGATTTTGTGGAAAATAGCAAACTTTAAATTTTTATATATTTTCCGTGTTTAAATTTTACAAACTTTCTATATTTTTAGGCGGTTTGAATAAATTTTAAATATGTACTTAAATTAAATTTGGGAATATCTATAATTTTGATGTTATCTAATAAGCATTATCTTATTTTTCAGAAACTTGGATAAACAAATTGCCAACTTATGATCTTACCACTTTTAAAGTTATTTTTAATGCTTTGCCAACTATGGCAAATGAAATTTTCGCTTAAACTATTTAAATTTGCATCGCAAATTGTGCGCGAGGAAAATTCATTTTTTAGCTTTTGGCAGCGTGTGTGTTTATTTTTAATTTAAATGGAGTTTAACATTTTCAAATTTGCATTTTCAATTAATGAACTAATTGAATTCTAGGCGGCTTTTCCCGAGCCAATTGCTTCACAAAACACTTGACCAGCATTTTTTCTCTAATTGCTGACCCTACAAGCTAAGCCAGGCTATGAAAAAAAATACCTCTTAATAGAAATTGTACATGTGAGCAAAGTTACAATTACTCAGAAATAAATGGAAACAAAATACAATGCTTGAAAACAGTTTGAAGTGCACTCACAGTGCTTGGCAGGATTTTCATAAATGTTTTTAGTAAGTTTTTAGCCATTTGGAAAACGAATTTTCACAATCAGCGAAACAGAAAGTAATTTCAAGTGCTTGAAACAAGAGGTTTTCAAGCATATAACTTGTAATAAAGTATAAAATTTATTTAAATTGATAATGTTAGTGCACTAAAAGGTATCCTTGTGAATTATCCTTGTAAAAATGATATATTAAACAATTGCAAGATTTGCATATTAATAGAATTAGGAAAAAACGTTTATAAAGTATATAATTTTATTTTGTTGTTAAAATCGTAAAACGTAAAATCAAACTTATGACATTATCAGGATATACATTCCAACTTAAAGTGATTCAAAACTCATTATTCTTTCCTTATATATCTTTTTCGATACTATACACAGCCTTCCCTCCGCTTGACAAGTTTCGATTTTAAATCAATGTTTCTATAAATAAATTCTTTAAGTACTGGCTACAAAATCTTGTTGCTTTAAATTTTAGTTTTTTAATGCATTTTGAATTTTAAGTAATAGTATATAATAACTTTTAGATTCTTAAAATTTAACAGTATTTTAATATGATTAGTGTATAATATTGGATGATTAAACAATTTATGTATACAGGGTATTTAAATGTCAATAAATTCATTTTAACAACAATTAATTTATTTTAATTCAAAAATAAAAAAGTAAAAAAAAAATATATATATATTCTTATACCATAAATATATATATAAAAATGGCACACCATTTCAAAGGAAGGATCAACTTCAATATGTATTTCTTAAGTTTCTTTTTTGACATAATTCTTTTACATTTTATGTATTTGAAATTCATAGAAGAAAATAATAATTTCAATCAATTTGATTAAGATAATTAAACTAAGGGAAAGATGTGTTAAGAGTATCTCCGAGCATTAAAAGCTCAGAAAGTAAATTTAGATTTTATTAAATTTATACATTTAAAATCTGTATAACTTTTCCCTTTCAACGAAACGGATTTGTAAACATATAAATTTGTTTTTTTTCACAACTACCAATTAAACTTTTAAAGTACGAATTTATTCTGTTTCTAAAGTTTAAAATTCAATTTATGAATATGCAACTCGCTTAAAACGATAAAGCTAAATGTCAAATTAATATCAATTTGGCAAGACAAAAGTTTGAATAGCTGTTGAAAGTAAAAAACTCCCTCAAGTTGCCTGCATTTGTTGTTGTTGTTGTTGTTGCTGTTGTTTTTCAGTTTATGCTCAAATAAATTGCGGCATTTAAAATATGCCTTTGCGAGCCAGTGCGTATATGGCCCGTATAAACCCACAACAATGCAACATGTTCGTACATGCGTGCGGCACCTGACCAGAGTTGCAACCAAAGACAGACATTGCAACATTAACGAAGCAAACGAAGCAAACAGAAGCCGCAGAGCAAGAATCAATTGAAATCAACATATAGGACAGACCAATCCCCCCTCACTCTCTATCTCTTTCTCTCTTTGCATTTATTTGTTTCTCTTTCTCTCTGCATTCCGCTCGATACAGAAATCATTGCAGTTTTCATTCGTTCATTTGGAATGCAACCTCTTTCAATGGTTGTGGTAATTTTTGCAATTACTCGGAGCGCCCCATGGCGATAGACATTGTAAATTGTGGGGAAGGGAGTGGGGTGGATGGAGAGTGTGGAGTGGTGAGTGGTGAGTGGGGGGGCTAATGCGCACTTAAATATTTCATTTTGTGATGTTGGCGCAAGTGCAGCATAAACTGGTCCGGGCAAGAGTAATAACAATGACAGCCAACAATGGCAACAAATAAGCCGAAAAATAAACAGGAACTCTGCTAAACAAATAACAGTAAATAACAGTAGCCCAGCCACAGCTTGTATACACACACACACACACACACATATAGACACAAATGGTGCTCTAATCGTCTGCGCATTTACTGCCTGCTTTTTGTTTGGACGTTTCGCCTAGGAAAAACTTTGCATGCATGTCCATTGCCACACCACGGGACGTATGAGTATTGCTCCGTATTCCGTTCGCCGTATGCCATATGCCGTATTCTGTATTCTGTAGCCCCCTTAACAAAATGGGTCAATGGAACTGTATTTTGTTGCAACTGCAACAGCAGCAGACACAAATCGTCGACGCAGCCGCTGTACGCCTTGCAAACGTTGCAGCAAATAAATTTCAAATGCTGTCACATAAATTTTCACATTTTATATGTTTTCGTTCCATTTCACCTCTCCCTCCCTCTCTCTCTTTGTAATTCCATCTTTTTCTATTATTTTTTCTACTTGTGGTCAGTGGCGGAGTTAAAAATATAATTTGACTGCACATTGTTAATAGGTCTGCGATGTGGTGGCCATAAAGTGCTCATAAATAAGCCTGGCAATAATCCCATTTCTGCCTCGCTCACTTCTGAGTTGTGTGCGACACATTTCGCATTTGGCCTATAACAATTAATTAGGTCCGCTCATAACAAATCACTTAGCCACAAACTTGTCGTCCAACAAATTACATAAAAACTTTCCAAAGACATCTCACTTGATGCGCTTATTTAATTTAATTGTCATGCAACGTGAATCCCTTTTCACAGTTTTTCCCAGAGGCACCACAAGTTTTCAGTTAGCAACTTTTAACTGGCCGCAGAAATTGTGTATGCTAAAAGGGGTATTACAAATTTGTCAGGACCTGTGTGCAAATTAAGTTTTCATAAGAAATAACTAAATATAATTGGAAGGCTTTAGGAACTTCGACTTGCTAGTGGAAATTAAAGTTTTCATAAGATTTTGCACACAAATATCTATTTATATTCTGGGTTATAATATTTCATGCAATTTTCCATTCGTGTGTTTCGTGCCTCGGAAATTGTTCTTTTACTTATTTGTCAGCTGAAAGAACACTCGACTGGAAAATTTATTTTAGTCGTGAATTTTACTATTAATTAAAAGTAATTAATAAGACAATATTTTTTTTTGTTTATTTTATTATTGTTTTTCTTATAATTATTATTAATGGGGGCTTTAGCGACTGCCCTTGAAGGAAATTAAAATAATGATGCTTTAACTAATTCCAAATTTAATAACATTATTAAAATGCAAATTTATATTATTTCTAATTTATTTAAATAATCACAATACAGTTATCTAAATTATATTTTTAACTAACAGCGTTTTGAGATACTCTGCTCGGGTTGCATGCAAAAATCAATAAGCTAAATGACATACTGTATGCGCCGCAGGGACACACACACACACACTTTCACACACATTCACACTCTGGCACACACACACATTTACACACATTCACACATACGCGAAGCGCACACGCTGATTTGAGACTGTGGAGGCACATGCTACATGCAACATCAGCGATGGCTTACCAACTGTTTCATTATTTGTGCAATTTGTACTTTGTATTTACTAACTGGAGCACACACACACACACAATCACCCACACACATGAACACACACAGCCTTCGGTATGGTTTTCTTACCCCTGTCATTACTTGGCATTTCATTTCTCCTTTAATTATATAGAATTCTGACTTCATTTGCATTTGCACACGGACAAAGTTAATTTCAAACTTCCTTGTTGTGGGAATTTATAATTATTATACTAATTAAAAAACGCCATGAAACTAAAAATTTTTTAAAATACATGTCAACAACATATAATCCGTTTATTGCCATTAAATTGAGCTGATCCACATTATGTGAAATTAAAATTAAATATTTTTAAAGCAAAAAAATAATGCTAGAAAAAGCAATTTAAAATATTAAATACGAATTTGGTACTATTAAAATTCATTTAAAATTTTGTGACTCTATATCTTTCAAATTGGTGCCGATCTTTGGAGGACTCTCATTTCATAGAAGAACTCTAAAAATAATAATAAACATTTATTTATTTTAAATTTTCCTTTTTATTATAAAAGAAGTAAACTAAAATTAAAATCTAAAAAAAATAATAAAATAACGTAGAAAATCTTGTGATGTCAGAATGTAAAATAATCCATCATTTATTACAAGGATTGGCAGAAACCAGAAAAAAAACAACTCTATGAAAACTAAACATGTTTAACGTTAGTCGCTTAGTAACAAGGAAAGAGAGAGAGAGAGAGGGGAAGGGATAGAGAGAGGTAGAGAAAGAGCTTAAAGCGGTCAAAGAAAATATAGAAGTAAATAAGCCGAATTGTTATCTAAGGAGTAGGATGAATTTAGCCCTTGAGACAAATATATTTATATAATAAAAGCCAAACTTTGGCTTGTTGACTGAATTACATGATAAGCACAGGCAGGAGACTTTAAGGATTTGATTACAAATGTACAATAACTATAATAAACATATTTCTCTCTGATTTATTTCGCATGCAAATATTTAATGGGATTCAAGCGTTGTATAATTACAAATATGTTTACACCTTTTGTGGTCAAACTGAAAAAATGCTACTAAAACAAAAAAAATTATATATTAAAAGCAGATTGCAATGTTAACTTAAATAAGCTTAGCAGTGTTGAAAAAACGCTACAAATTTATGAGACACTTGTCACAAAATTCGCATGGAGCTCAACAAGTTTCGCACATATTTAAAGCACTTTACCGTTATAATATGAACAGTACATGTATTTAAAATAAACATAACGGGGAAACGAGTAAAAATCTCATGCACATTTAGTAGTTTCGCTCGCGCACACACGTTTACACACACTGACACACACTGACATACACTAACACACACTGACACACACATATTCACACATACGCAAAAATACAAACATTTGGCGCCTTTTAGCTGCACAATTTTCACGGACACAAAAGCAGAGGGCGACGTGTTTATGTTTCGGATGCGTTGCAAAATGACATCCTGTCACATTTCCCGTACGCATGTGTGTCTGTGTGTGTCGGTGTATGTGTATGTCGGTGTGTGTGTGTGTCGGTGTGTGTGCCATCTGTCGGCATCCTGCGTAAAATACTACCAGCCATATGTGCATGTTTGTGTGTGTTGTGGGTGTGTGTGTGTGTGTGGGTGTGTGTGTGGTTTGGGTGTGGGTCTGTGTTTGTTTTCCTTTTTTGAGTGCGTGACTCCCGACGCGACCAAAGCTGCGAAAACTGACAGACTGACTGACTGAGTGAGTGATTGAGGGCCGCTTTAGAGGCACGTCACTCCGACAGCCGGCAACAGCTGCTCGACAATCTGTTCAAAATATAAAGACACGTTTTATTTAAATTTTACGCACTTACAATAAACGAATATAAAAAATTTGGAGACAACTGTCAACTTCAACACACCGAAAATTGTATACACTTACCTGAAAATTTGATTACAAAAAAATTTATATTTTAATTTTAAAAATAAAAGGCGAAGTTGTTACAGTTAATATAGGTTTTATTATTAACTATAATAATATAATATATATATAATTTAATATAAATGCTATAAAAAACGAAAGAGCTATGAGATATGTGTATCTATCGTAAGAAAGAAAATTATCCTGACAAACCACTCCGAAAACTAGAAACATGTTTTGATTTTTTTTAATAATTACTAAGAACATGAAAAAAGAATTATTCACATAAGATTTAAGAAATTTATAATATTTTTATTATTTAACTTTCAATAAATTTTAATTATTTTTTTCTAATGTCATGAACTATTTTGAAAAGAAAGAACACTTTTTTTCAGTGGAAACAAAATTTGTAGCATTAAAAATGCAGTCACAAAATTATTTGTTAATATAAGATTAAATAAACAGGTTTCATAATGAAACAGACAGAAAAACTGTCGAGGCAATATTGACACGATTTTTGTACTGATCAGGAGTATATAAGTAGTTTGTGAGACCGAAGTTGCATCGCCACAATTTACAAATTCCAGACACTAGCTAATGTACTCTAAGCAAGGGCATAATGAGAGGAAAAGTGAAATGAAAACCTTAACAGGCGGCTTAAATGAACAAATTCCGTTATTTGGCATCAACATGTTACACACATGCGTAGCTTTTGACTTTTATGCTCATTTAATACGACAAATATTGAAAATAACATTACTTTTTACGATTTTGATTCCCTAAGTGGGCACTTTCGACTGTCGTAAAAAGTCAAGGGCCAGGTTAAGTCAGTCGCGATTTATGGCCCTCTAATAATTACAATAAAAAAAATATAAAGAATCAGAATTTGTTTCCGAGTTTCTTAAATATTAAAAATTGTTTTAAAAAATGCATATTATTTGTAAGACCTAAATCCTAATATGCGTAATAAATTTGTTTCTTTTCACTGTCTTCTGACACATTTACACTTTTGACTATTTATTTCTGTCCAGAAAGAAAGCATTTAATTAAATAATTAGCAAGCATAAAGTAAATAATATATATATTATATTATATTAAGTCGAATATCTCTTCATAAATATTTATTGGCTTAATTTACAAAGTCTGCAAATAAATAATTTATATTTTATTATATTTATGCGAATAAATCTTCATTAATATTTGTTGGCTAAATTAACAAACTCTGCAAGTGTGTAGAAATAATGTTAACATTATTTTCTTTATTTCAATAAAAGAAAATAAATAAAAGAAGAATTTCGGTATTTGTTATAAGCAGGGAATTTTAAAATATGCTATTTAATATACATGAGACAGATAATCAGTTCAGCTTAACATACAATGTGTTGAGGCTGCTCTCTTCTTTTTATCTAAGAGAGCTGCCAAGAGCACAGGCATGCGAGCCAAACACAGTTCTCTTAACCCACATCAGAATAAGCTGCCTTTTAAGTATTAAGAGTTGAGCCGACAGGACATCGATGAGTTTAATAATACTTTAATTTGTTGCTCTGTTAGGTCAATTATCGTCAATTTGACTGAGTACTTTGAAACCAGTGTAGAATAAGCCAAACCTCAAAAACCGACAATCGGCTTGCAAATCAAATACACTTCAAGGCAGCACTTTGCATATTAATATAACATATAGCAATGCACACACACACACACACACACACACGAGGCACGCCCACTTTGGGCGTTTAAGTAAACAGTATTAATTGCACAATCCCTGTGTATCAGGGGATTAAATAAATCAATTCAACGTTTTGAACACACACACACAATTACAATGATATTGCACTTGTGGGATTATTAAATGCAAGTGCTAATAAATGCGAAATATTTCATGTTTAATTTGTGGTTAAGAAATAGGAAATGTGTAAAAACATAAATTTTTAATGAATTACTTGTTTATGCAGTTGTAAACATGTTTAAATGAATTTTCAATTATTTTATGTCTACTTGAGCATTTTATATTTATTAACCGCAAAGTGAGAGTCAAATTGCTCTTAAGGTCAATGTGATTATTTAGTTATACATTGGATTATCAGCAATATAATTGATTGTTATAAGCAAACAAAAATAACGAAATAAAGCAATACTTATTCAGAGTACAATCAGTTGTCAAGACTACTCAACAGTTTTGAGTGTGTGAATTCACGCGCTTCACGCCATCCGGAAGCGGAAACGGAAAATTGCGTTTTATATGATTTGCACTTGACAATCGAAATGTGCAGTTCACATATTGTACTTATATAAGCACTTGTTTCTGCGGTTTATATATCCTCGCACACACACACACACACACACGCACATGTGTAAGTTGAAAAACTTTTGCTGATTGTGGTCATGTGTGGTGGTGGTACCAAAAGTGGTTATGGTTGAGGGAATGTGGGGCATCCGCAAGAAGGGCACTGGACCAAAGGCTGACGACACGCCTCACGTTCATAAATGTTGTGCAATTTCAAGTAGAACTTTATTTAATTGAGTATTTCGGTGTTAAGGCTGTCGTCAAAGCACACACATATGTGCGATACATATGCATGTATGAATAACCAACCGCACACACACACACACACACACACACACAGAGCAGCCAACTTAAGTTGAAGCTGCACAAAACTTTGTGAGCCTTTGGCAGAGCTGCTATTGCGGTTTCCCATTGTCTGAAGGAATTTAAATAGAGTTATGCGACTATGTCACCCAATGACAATATCTCAAGGTAGTAATTCAAGAATTTAATTTTAGCTTTGCATAAGATGAAATTTTGATCAGTTAGTGCAGTCTTTAAAAGACACTTCACTAAATTACAAACTGATTTCCATTTCTGGAACTTTCTTTTGGTATCCAAGAGAAGTCTAAATCTGATCAGCGTTTGGGAAAAAATGTGTAAAGCTTTGTTTGAAAACTCTTATATATTATTTAATTAGGGACGACTAAGAACGGATTAAATTAAAAGTAAAATAAAATAAATTTAAGGAATTTACATATTTTTCGCTTGAGCAAACATAGAAGAAAAGGCAATATTATTTTTATTCGTTTTGTTTCAGGCAAACTAATATTTAGTTAAAAAATTCCTTCGTAATCGTAAGTTTTATTTATTACATTAAATTAATTTATAAAGTATCTAAAATGTTTCTCCATGTGATAACCAAAATACTATGGATTAAAAATAATAAAAGTTAAAGTTAATTAAGGTTTAAGGAACTGTATCAACAGTACATCATTTTTAGTCATATTTTATCCCTTTTGATTTATTTAATGCTTCAGGCTGCCTTTTTCAATTAAATTGATTATGCGTAGTAATATTTTTTTAAAAATGCATTGGCTACAGCTCAAAATAAATTGGACGTTGCCCATTGAGTTTGCAGGGCAAATGCATTTTGATGCCGGCGAATTTTGTAAATTGCTAAAATATAATGGACTTGTGATAAGTTATATCTTGTGGCTATTCGTATAAAAGGCAAGTAATTCTCTTGCCACAGTCATAAAAAATGCCAAAACGATATATAAGAAGTGCAGCACACACACACACTGGCACAAAAAAGGGTGCAGGCATTAGAATTTATTATTTATTATGCGAAAGTGTGCATTGTCTTGCATATATATATATGTATATATGTGTGTGTGTGTTTGTTAAAGTATTATGTTATTTATGCTCATAATGCTGAGCAATGAATAATTAAGCAAATGGGTCAAATGGCGGTCAACGCGACTGCCAACTAGCCCGGGGATTTGGCTTTAGCTTTGGTCAGCACCAAATGGCTGCCTATAAACAGGTCAAAAGTAGTGAGAAAACTGCAGATGAGCATAACCAATTTAGAAATACTCTGATAACAATATAATATACCAGCTGATAGCAGGTGGCAAGAAAGAGAAATGTTTAAAGAAGGTTTCTCAATTTTGGCATTTCTATTTCTTCAATTATGGCATTATAATAAATAAGCATTTGCCGTGTTCCGAAAATGTTAGTTTATATTTTAGAGTGATTACCTGCAATATTCCTTTAAATTCTTGGAACGCTAGTATAAGAAATATAGTTGTCTCCAATTTTTAAAAAATTGCCAACAAACTGGATATTGTGTGATACCTTCGATAACAGAGTAATAAAATAATAGTCGCTGCTGTTGCCTTTGCAGCAGTTAAAAATTATAAGTTTCAACAATTTTCTTAGCACTAATGCCATTTTGCACGGCTATCAAATGCACTTTGGCCAAAATATGGCCATTGATGCTTAACGTTTGTTTGACTTACTTAAGTGAAAAATAATTCGCAAAAAATGCTTTAGTGTCGTTGGCTAAGCTTTGCCCCATTGTTTGTGGCAGTGACGAAACCGTCCAACGAAAATAATTAACAACTTTTTGCCATTTTCGACAAAATCGCAGTAAATTCAAAGAAGAAAAAAATTAAAAAAAAGAAGCTAAAGTTTTTTTTTTTTGTCGCCTTTTGTCGCCCGGCTTGGCAGTCCAAGTTTTTCAACGCAAACTTTGTTGCCTTTTAATAGAAACTTCAACTTTTTCGTCTGTCGCACTTTGATATTTGAGATCTTTAGCTTCAGCTGTCTGGCAGCTCATGAAAACTTCGTCCCCAAAGTATCTACGCAAAACACACAGCTTAATCGCTTACAGTTTCCTATACCCTGTCTAGCAGATAACCCAACATTTGCCCATAAAAAGCCAGCTTTTGGCTGTGCCTCATTTCTATTGCCTTTGTGTTTTCATCCATTAATTAATCAAGATTTTTTAAGGTAACCCAAATAAATTAAACTGAAGTGGAAGACCATACACTGGGAAAAAACGTGGCAAGGGAAATTAGATGTCTTGAAATGCATCTCTGCAATGATTTGAATAATATCAAAGATTTCTTCTTAAACTAATTCAAAATTTGTTAATATTTTAACAAATGCATTTTTTGGCTTTTTTTTGTCAATTATCTATTATCTATTTGGTTGTCAATTTAGACAATTTATACGTTTATAAGAGAGTAATTCAAGAAGTTATCATTTTTCATTTAAAAATTTAAAAGCTTTTTTTTAAATTAATTGTCTTATGCTATAAAATAGCACATTATTTTAAGCTGAAATAATATTTCTAAACACCAATTATTATACATACACGTCCTTCAAAGTGATTATTTTTATACAGTTTACCATATAGATCATATAAAAAATTAATTATATAAGAAAAACATTTTATATTTAGAGCTATAACTTCAAAATTCGTTATCGTATAACAAATCATTAAATATAATCGATCAAATCCGCAAAATAAACACTGGTAAGACTAAGTTGTACAAATAAATTTCGGACTGACTGGTCTAAATTATGATTAACACGCAAAATACAGCAAATATATATATGATACAATATTGCTTCCGATCACAGATTTCGCTTATCCAAAAATAACGTCAGTTCGCCGTGCTTAATGGCGAGTATCTTTCAATTAGTACACCCATCCAGATATTCCCTACTTCATTTAATCCAATATAACTAAAATTGTATCTGGAAATCAAAGCTAATTGCTTGGAGATGAATTCTTTAAATAATATATATTTTTATATAAATATATTCTTATATATGCCAGCTGTATAATATTTATTACAAATATATTGGGCAGCTGCTGCTGCTGCTGCTTTTGCTTTTGCCGACTTGCGAATAAATCAATATCGCATTAACTGCTTAGTCGGACAAAAACTTTTTTGCCTAAATATCCCAAAGCACATAAATAACAAAATGTCAAAAAGTTTTTGTCCACAATTTTCTTTAGCAAATTAAACAGCCTTCTCAGTCAGCTGCAAATGTTGAGGCCATTTCGAATTTGGACACAACAAAATATATTTAGCAATTTTGCTCTTGAACGTAGACTTTGTCGTACCCTAATTGAAAAACGAATTAACAGGTTTAATAAGGATATGTATGGAAAAGCAAAGTAACAAATTATGGGTCCCAAAAAAAGCTATTAAAATGTTATTTAACTTATTGAAGTTTTGTTTATTTAATATAGCCATTACTTAATTATATTTGTGAAGATATTCCAATCAGAATAAAAATAAATATTTTTTGTTGGCATTTAATAGCCTTTCTCTAATTTATCTATATTTATTGAAAACATTTGCTGACTAACTTTTTCTGTCCACATTTTCAGTACATAATTGCTGAATTTGGCTTCAATATGCCGTTGGATATAGTTGCAAGGATTACAATTTGCGATATCTCTGTGGATGACATTCCCACTTACTTTGTATAAACGGATACGCACAGATTTTTCCGATGACTTGTAATTAATTGCGAATCAAAACTTTTTGATATTTTCGTAGTGGGGACTATCCAACAAGGAGATATCCTGTGCCCAGCTCTTAAATATATTCTTAATTAGGTATACAAATAAAAAATGTAATAGATTCTTTTTCTTATTTATCATACGACTGAATTCATATTTTATAAGTTTTGTATATCGATTAATGTGTCGATTTTATTCAATCGGAAATAAATTTAGATATACCTTTATTCCGAGCCTTAATGCACAAATAATCTTTGTCTCTCGAATAGACAATAACGACTCAGCTTTTAATTACGATTACAACTTTATATGATTTACTCACTTATTCGTTTTCAAAACTGAATTATTTTATTTAAACATGTTTTATCAGTTTAGGGTATAAACAATTAAGCTTTACAGGCAAGTCCTTTAACTTTAACTTGATTAATGAAATGCACTGAGCTCTGTTCGCGTATTAACTTTAAAGTGCAGATAGAAAAAAGTTTTAATTAGAAAGCCAGCTGATTAATTTGCTAAAACAACATCAGATATGTCTTGCCAAAAAAAAACTTAGGGTCGACTCAATATGTAAAAATGTATAACGTACAAAATTAATTGCAATTTAAGGCAACTGTTGGCAGCTGCAGCTACAAATCGTTAAATTTTATTAAATTGGATTTATTTTTATTTTGTCGAATATTTATTTCTAATTGGAAGGCAAATAATTATGCATTCAATAAACTCAGAAACAATTTATAAAGACTATTAGTAAATACTAAACATAAACGTAAAATGTAAATTTTAATTTGCATGAAATAAAAAATGCATTTTTATATGGCATTCACTGCTCTCAAAAGAGAGAGAGAGAGAGAGAGTGATATCTTTTCTGTTATGACTTATGCTAAAATGTGTGAGCATAGTACATGACTAACAACACCCATAACAGAAAAAGATATCTAAAGATCTAAAGTGTGTAAGCATAGAACAGGATTAAGATCACTCATAACAGAAAAATATCTTACTCTCATTCCATCATGATTAACAACACTCATAGCAGAAAAAGATCTCACTCTCTTACTCTCTCTCTGTAAGAGCTTTCCTCAGTCTCTTAAAAGCTCTTGCGAATTTGATAATTTTCCAGCAGCTGCTGTCAAATTTCGCTTTCACTGATTAATATTGTTTATATTTTTGTTGTCGATTGTTCAAATGCTTCGTTTTATTCATAAACATTATAAAATTGTGAAAATATTCTGTGCTATTATTATTATAACATTGGAGAAACCATTAGTGCTATTATTAATTAATTAATTGCAAAAAAAGCTTCCCCAAAGTAGCGCAAGCAGCATTTATGAGCTTTTCACATCCGTTCGCCGCTGCAGAAACTTAATCCAAAACTTGTTCTTTGGCACCATCTGGAACCCCAATATATCGCCCATCATGTCCTTTGAGGTTTTTTCAGCCGGCGTCAGCTGGAATTTGATTAGCAAATGATAGACCAAAGACTTAACCTCCATTAGAGCCATTCGGTTGCCTGAAAAGAATTAGTTTTGATAAGAATCCGTTTAAAAATACATTGTTTGCCATTGTTACCAATGCAATTGCGTTTTCCAATGCCAAAAGGCAAGTAAGATAACGGTTTTATATCATGCTTGTTATCGTCTGAGAACCGTTCAGGTATAAACTTTTCGGGTTCTGCAAAATGCTCTGGATCATAATGTAAAGCTAAAATTGGTATAAATATCTGATCATTCTTTTTTAAGGAGAGCACAATTTCATCATTTTCATCACGTAAATCGATATCTGCATTGCAGCCACGATCTGTTCTTGTTGCTGGCGGCCACTTGCGCAATGCCTCAGATACCACCATATCCAGATACTTCATGTGCACTAGAGTATCATAATCCAATGGTTTTCCATTTAGTTGCTCTTCCGTTGATAAAATCTCTTCATATAGTTGCGTTTGCGCCTCCGGATTCATGCATAATTCATAGGTGAGAAAGCACAGACAGGTGGAAACCGTCTCAAATCCCGCAAAGAAGAAAAGCAGACACTGCGCAAGGAAATCATCATCTGTGAACTTTTTACCGGACTCCGCCTCGTTTGCCTTGCGTTGGGCCTCCATAAGCAATTGGATCATATCAGGTCGTATAATCTTATGCTCTAAACGATAATTAACTGCATTATTGACCAAAGTCCTAAAGTAGTCAATACTCTTTTCATCCAACAAGCTAACGCGTAGAGCCTAAACAAAAAATTAATTAATATTTTGGAAAACTAATTTTCTTAATTTAAATACCGTACCTTCATAATCCGTGGTAAAAATGAAAAAAAGAGGCTCTTTACAATCGCCATGAACGAAATACTTGTAATGCTCTGACCTATTTTGAAGAAAGTGTTGTCTTTCTCCTCAAACGAGTTGATTTTGATGCCAAAGGCGGCTGAAGCAATCACATCGTTTGTAAAGCGCGTAAAGTATTCCTTCATTTCAAGATCTATTGAACTGCCACCTCTTTCCTGTTCCTGTGCCAGCTGCTTTTCAATGTATTCCACGCTCACCTCACAACAGGCATTGATCAGCTCGAACATGGATCGCATTTTGCTACCAGTGAATGTGTGGCTTAAAATATTGCGCATCTCTTTCCACTCTCGATTCTTCAGCTGCACCAGACTCTTTGAAAAAATTGTCTCGAATTTATCAGATGCATAGTGATTCATAAAATGATCAAATTCCTTAAGGCCAATACTCTTGATTAACTCCAAATCACGCACAACAAAAACGGGATCACGTAGGAAAAACATTCCATATACTTTCGCATTCGAAAATTGCGCATGCTGCTCGAGCTGCCTACGTAAATGGGGAACAGAGCCCATTAATTCACCCAGTCGTACATTTCCCAGTAGTGGTGTTGGCTTCTCATAAGGCACACCAAGATCCTCAAACTTGTGATACGTCGAAGTTGACCATTTGTAGAGTAGCCCCAACAATATGGTAACAAGTGTTATCACAATTAATATCATTTTTGTTATTGTACAACGGTCACAGAATATATCACATATATGCGCTGTACATAAATCTCCAAACACAGCGCGAGTCAATCGCTTGATTATTACTGAACTGTCGCAGAAACAATAGCACAGCAATATAAAATATTCCTCTCTATTATTATTCATTTGTTGGCTGTTCTCTCTCTCTCTCCCATTCACACACATACTCTTGTTAGAACTCTCTTTGAATTAACCTTGAAATAAACGTTATTATTTTAATTAATTGTAATTTCGAGAGATCAGCATACTCTTAAAATGCTAACCAGTCATCGTTTGCTGATTCGCTCTCTTCTTATTTGTATTTGCATTTCACAATATTACTGTTTATCATAACACTATTTTGCTTCTGCTAAAATAAGTAAGAGAATGAATATTGATATTACTCGACGGTAAATCAATTATGTGTACTCTTATCTAAATAACAAAAATTGTATTACCGGGTACACAAAATTATTTGCACTGGCAATTATTGTTTCCATACTGTGGTATTTGAGTATTTCGTGTATGGTTTATTGTTATTCTTACCTTTAAAATATGAGCCATTATTGTAAAGAATGATTTAATATCGAAAGAAAAGTTGAAATATGTATGGCATGATAGTAAATATCTAACCACTGAAAAATGTGTCTATTCTTTCTTACTTCTATAATTTTGGTGTTTTTTTTTGTGCTTAATGCTTAGCTTAGCTTATAAATTCATAAAATTTAGTTTTTAAAATGCGATTTTCGAGTGTCTTAATCAGACAATAACTTATCCTTCACAGAACCGTCGAGATACCAAATTAATTACTATTTGGTGAATTCTGGAATCAATATTTTTCTAATAATAAAGGTTTGCACAACTTCTTTGTATAAATATTGTCTATCATTTATAAATATATTTCTGATAAATACCCTTTTTCGTATTTTAAAATTATTTCTAAAAGCCAAAACATTTTTCCAATTTATAGAAATATTTTTTATTTTATCCTTCATTTCTTTCATTTAACCCTTCATTGTCTTTGATATTATAAACGAACAATGGTAATTTTACCATTAAATTTATCGATAACCATTAAAAGTCAATCTGATATAAATTCATATTATTTGTATAAGTAACGCTAATCGACCTCTCGTACGTGAGTTGGTCAACATTTGATGGTTATCTTATCTAGTCTATTTTTTATAGATAATGTCATATGGAACTCATTACTCAAACGTTCCATATGCGATTAAGAATCTTCTCTGGTTACAAACTTGATCCAAAACTTCTCCTTGGGCTGCATATGAAAACCGTTTAAGTTTTCCATCATATTCTTAACCGTTTTCTCTGCTGGAACTATCTTGAATCTGCTTACTAAATGATAAATAATGGATTTTACCTCCATCAGTGCCATTCTGTTACCTGAAAATAAATGGTTATGATTAAAGATTTGATTTGATTGAATTTCTGCTGACAAGTTTTCTTACCAATACAACTGCGTGGTCCTAGACCAAAGGGCAAATACGTAAAAGGTTTTATGTTCCCTTTATTTTCATCTGAGAATCGTTCTGGCATAAAAATTTCGGGATCCTTAAAATAATGCGGATCACGATGTAATGCAATAATGGGAATACTTATAACGTCCCCCTTTTTGAACTTCACCATTATTTCGTTGTTATCATCTAAAACATCAATATCCTTGCCACATTCACGATCCAGGCTATGAGCTGGCGGCCACAGCCGCAATGACTCCGATACTACCGTATCCAAATACTTCATTTTGTTCAAGATGTTATAGCTGAGCTGATTACCCTTCAGCTCTTGCTCCACTGACGAAATTTCTTCGTACAATTTTGATTGCACTTCTTGATTCAGGCAGAGCTCATAGGTCAGAAAACATAAGCAAGTCGAGATTACCTCGTATCCCACCATGAAGAACAACAAACACTGGGCCAATAGATCCTCATCGTTAAACTCAGCATGTTCCTCTCCCGATTCCGTTGGAACTTCATTCTGACGCTGCTGGTGAAACTGACGCTGTGCCTCCATCAACAAGTGGATCATATCGGGTCGTATTATATTGTGTTCCGTGCGATATTTCATGGCATCAATTACCAAATTATTAAAGTAGTTGACTTTTTTACAGTCAAACACTTTGACGCGTAAGTACTGTAAATAATAAATTAATATACAAAAGCAATAAAATCGAATCGCCCAGAAATTTCGAAAATCAAATTTAACATATCTACATATTGATATTTCTAAAATTAAGGGTGTTTCTTATTTTAATTGAATTCATACAATTTGAAAAAAGATTTTTAAATTCTATGGCTGATTTAATATTTTTTTGTATTGATAATCATTTCACATATGAAAAAAATGTTTGATTAATAATATAATTATATAAGTTTCTTTTTTTTTTGTGAAGATTAATTTTAAAAATAAGAAAACCCTTCATGGCGATTTTGATTGTAAAACGAATAGTTACTTAAGTAAATATATACCTTCATAATGCCAGGTATTATGCCATATAGGAAGACTTTGAGCATGGCCAGTCCAGAAAAGTGCAGTACCTTCTGGCCAAGTGTATAGAACTGATTATTTTTATGCACAAATGAATTAACATTTAGGCCAAAGGCAGATGATGCAATCACATCGTTTGCAAAGCGACCAAAATAATCCTTCATTTCCAGTTCGATTTCTTTAGTGTTTCCACCTCGGAGCTCAGACTCAATATATCGAACACCCTCCACGCTGCAGGCATTTATCAGCTGGAACATGGCCTTAAGTTTGCTGCCCGTGAAGGATGGTGTCAGAGTGTTACGCATTTCCCTCCATTTATCGTCCTTGAGGGCTGTAAGGCTTTTCGTGAAAATGGAGTCGATGGCCGCGGTCACTAGAGCGCGATGATTAGTGAAATTATCAAAGTGCTGAATGCCAACCCGCTTAATCAGCTCGACGTCGTGCAGCACAAGGAACGGCTCCCGCATATTGTAGAACCCATGGATCTTAAGATTCCTAAACTTTGAATACTCATCGATTATCAAATTCAGCAGTGAAGTTCGTCCCAGAAAAACTCCAATTTTAAGATTTCCAATAAATGGTTTAGGTGGTTCATGCACAATTCCGCGCTCCTTAAATATCCTATATGGACTTATAGAAAATTTGTAGAGCAGCACAACTAAAATTAGCAAAAGTGTTAATGCAATTAGAGCCATGTTGAACTGAAGTTATCAAAGGTATGACAAAAACTAAAACTTCAATTGAACTAAACTGGTTATGCAAGTCCTATCTAAAAAAAAAAACTAATCTAATTACTGCCATTTTTATCTTTTATTTAAACATATTGATTGTGTGCCACTAAATATACATTGGAACGAAATTAACAAATATTTAGTCCATATTGTCCATATTGTTGCAACTATTATGTCAAGAGCTAGATTAAATATTCAGAATTACTGCATTAATTAACAAATGGTACAATTTCGCTGATTAAACTAAAAATAAACAAACATTAATTTATATTTGATAATTACATTAGCAGATTCCGATTACAATTATTAATACAAGAAAATACATATTCATAATCAAATACTAATAATCTCATTTGAATAGAATAAAAATAAAATGCGAAGCCTGCACAACGTATGAAAAAAAAAATAATAATAATAAACCATATAAAAAATAATAAATTGGAAAAACGTATACATAAATTGGTTTAGTTAAGTCTGTAATAAAATGCAAATAAGTTTTTTAATGCTCGCATACAGAGAAAAAAATACATATATTCCTCTATGAAGCTGTACATTCAGTTTGGGTAATCGATAAAAACGCACAAGAGAAATGCAAATACATTTAATCAAAAATTGTGCAGCTTTCACTGCTCCCATAGGTAATCAAAAATAATGCCAAATCATGTGCGGCAATTTAGGCAATTGAAAAAAAAACCCATTTCAGAATACTCGACTACGATATACACTGATATACACTACTCAGTTGGTAAATATATTATTCTTGTTATTTTATATAGCTGATAAATATATTATTATATTTATTTTTTTTCAATTACACTTTAAAGTATTTCGGTCACTGAAATGCATATACATAATTGGGTGTAAATGTTTCAAATGGAATTTAAAATTGAGGCTTATTTTGCTATCGGAAATCGATTTGTATCGATATTCCCGAAACGGTGGCAGCTTTGGAAAAAAAACTGATATGAAATAATTTATATCTGAAAACGTTATAGAAATTATATTTTAAATTTTAAATTATTTTTATTTTTAAATTTCTCTGATTGACAAAAATGGATATATTTCTTATTATTACACACATTTAAACAACACCATTAAGCCCTTAACAACTATTGTTTTAATGAGGCAGAGTATAAAATGCGCATTATTGCATAAGAAATTGTGCTTGGGAGCCGTTGCAAGCTGCAACATGAGTCAAGCATATATTATAATACCAATTACAGAAGGCTATAAAAGTGCTGTGTCTGTGCTATTAGGCAAATAGTCGATTATTTGGCAGTGCTTTGAAATATGCTGGAGGAAATACAGTTAGTTTCCATGAACGTTAAAATATTGCGCTTCTTGGCGCTGCTCTACGAGAAAAATGTGAAGCGCTACATCTGTCTAACGGTGGCCTCCATCCACGTTCTCACCCAGCTGATTTACCTGTTCACCACCAACGAGGGCCTCACTGGTATCATACGCAACTCCTATCAGCTGGTGCTCTGGATAAATACGCTCCTGCGCGCTTTTTTGCTACTGAACGATCAGCAGAGTTATGTGCAGCTGATAAGCGATCTAAGCCATTACTTTAATGAGCTGAAGCGACTGCAGGATCCATATATATCACAACTGTTGGCAACGGTTAATCGAAATGGTCAGGTTATGGCACGTGGCAATCTTTTCTTGGGTCTGCTTACTTGTATTGGCTTTTGTCTGTATCCACTGAGCTCCACTCATCGAGGTAAGCTCTGACCCACAAAGTTGGCTAAAAGTGGCGGCTAAACTTTTTAATACTTTCAAAAAACCAGCTAAAAATATAATTTCCCAAAAAATCTGAAATTTGATATCAAATAAAACAAATCTTTAGACTTTATGGCAAAGTTAAATTTGTAACACATTTGTTTATTTATATTTATTTAAAAAAAAAAAAAAAACTTATTTTTTGTAAACGAACAAATTTTATACAAACTATATTTATAGTTTAATTTTTTTAATTTTATAACAAAATTTTACCAATTTTAAAGAATTTTTTGTCTCATAACTCATAAGTAATAATTCAAGTTTTCGCTTTTAACAAGTATTCTTTAAAATATTAGTTTTAAATAAATATATTTCTTAGATAGAAATTTATATTTAAACCTTTTAGAAATATTTTCTAATATTAAGATATATATTTCAATAAATAAGAAATCATTTCCGAATTTAATATTTTTTTTTTTAATATTTCTAACTATTTATATTTATTATTTAAAGAACTAAAATAAGTTTCTAGTTTTCAGGGCAATTTTCTAAATTTACCTGTTATTAAAGATTAAATGTTCTTTAGGCTGGGATGTAAAACTTACTAAAATAAATACTACAAAAAAAGTGTTTCCAGGAATAAAGAATAATTTAAAATTAGAGTTTACATTGAGTTTAACAAGCTGTTTTTAAAGACTCACAGAATGGATAATGCATTTTTTTATAGCTTAAGCAAAAGCTGCAACATAGCTACTGTTTAGAAATATATTGGTTATCAATAAGAAAAACATTTCTAATTGTAAAATATTTTTTTTTTTTTTGGTATATTTAGAAACTATTTCAAAAACCAAAAAAAAATTATAATTGTCAAAAAAATGTTCTAAATTTCATTCGGTTTTGTTGCTGAGTGTAGTCACAACAGTTTTTGTAAATGTAATTTCTTTGGGGCTCTTGCAGTTTTGCCATTTGGCAGCAAACTCCCGGGAATAGATGAGTATGAGACGCCCTACTATGAAGTGTGGTTCTGCATTCACGTGCTCATCACTCCGATGGGCTGCTGCATGTACATTCCCTATACCAGTCTCTGTGTGGCCTTCATCATGTTTGGCATTGTGATGTGCAAGGCGCTGCAGCATCGATTGCGTTCCCTGAGCAGCAAACCGTTAACAAAGACGCAGCTCTCCATGGAAATAAACGAATGCATTATCTATCATCAGCGGATTATTGAGTAAGCTAGAGAATGGGTGCAATTTTTCTTTATTTTTTTTATGGTATGTTACTAATCGAACTTCATTCAGCTATATACGGAACATCAATAATCTAACAACTTACGTATTTCTCATCGAGTTTTTGGCCTTTGGAGCGCTGCTCTGTGCACTTCTCTTTATGCTCATGGTGGTAAGTGTTGCTTAAGCAGTTGGAGAATAGGTTATCCCATGTGATTTCTCTATAGGTGGACTCAACGGCACATGTAGTCATTGTGAGTGCGTATATCAACATGATACTCGCCCAAATCTTTGCACTCTATTGGTTTGCCAACGAGCTAAGGGAACAGGTGCGCATTGGCATCCTGACTTTAGGATTTAGCTGACTAATAGTTGGATTTACATTTGCAGAACCTGGCCATTGCAATCGCGGCATATGATATAGAATGGTTCACCTATGAAATAGCAGTACGCAAAGAATTGTTATTTATGATAATGCGCGCTCAGCGACCCGCATCGGTAATTGGCTATGAAGTAATTATTAAACAATTCTTTGATTTAATTATTGTCTAATTACTTGCAGATTCTGTTGGGCAACATAAGACCGATTACATTGGAACTATTTCAGAACTTACTCAATACAACTTATACAATTTTTACCGTACTAAAACGTATTTATGGTTGATGCCTAAAAAACCATTTAATTATTTATTGCATAGAATCAAATCGCTGAAAAAAAGGTCTACGACCAAATGCAATTATTAATTCGCAATTAAATTTTATTTTTGTGTTGGCAATTGGTAAATGCCCTTTTTCTTTACAAATCACATAGCTTAACATAAAATGTAATAAGCGAAATTTAATAGGTTATTTCGAAAATATATTTAATCTCTCTAGCGCAAGCATATAGTAAAAAATTTTAACTAAAACACTGATTGAGAACCTCAATAAATGCCTTAATTAAACACATTAATTGCTAAACAGAAAAAATATGTTTGCAACTGTCCGCATATAATAAATATGAATAACAAATAATTAAAAGTTGACAAGCTTTAAACAATTATTGCGCATTGGTTTTAATAAAAACAAATGAAAAATTAAACAACAAATTGATTTATTTTCATAAATTGTAGAAAAAATTATGTGATTCATAATTTGAAAAAATCATTTAATAATTTCAGAGAATTGTTCATTCATTAATAAATTATTTTTTATATTTTTATGGTAATGATTGCCCATTTTATTGCGACTTGTTTGCGGTTGTCGGACATTTCACGCCGCGTTTTTATTTTTTGCTTCTCTTTCTCCGAATGTGACAAAAAAAAAACGCACAAAACTGCAGAAAGTGTGGGGAGAGGGCGATAAAAATTGTTTACTGAAGTTGTCAACACCGAACGCGATGTTAAACTGTTGGCCAAGTTTGCTCCGCTGACTTTGAGTGGCACAACTTAGCACAACCTGCGCAGAAAGGTGTCCACAAAACCAAAACAAACTGCTGACAGTGGTTGTTCTACGAGTATCAAGCAAATATATTTCAAAGGTTTTAAAACTCAAATCAGATTCTAGTTATAGCCTTCAAAACACTTTACTTTAAATATTTACGTAAAAACCAAAAAATAATTGTAATACGTTGCAGCAATAAAATAGATGTGAAAATATATAGAAGGCAGAAGAAACCATCTCTGATCCCAGTAAGGATGTATGTCTTTCGTGCTTTATATTAATTTAAATTTGTCGATATCTGCCTCCGTTTCGCGAATATAGATATATTTTTATATATAGTCCTCTCCATAAAAAGGAAACAAATCTAATATTACTACTACAGCTACTACTTAGGCTTAAATTTAACAAGCAAACTTCTTCTGTCACTAAAAGAACATTTTGTGAAGTGGATTTTTTGATATTGTATATGTCAGCATGATAAAATAAGATCTGTACACAAACAATTTGTGCTATATAATTCTTCTATTTAATTCGTTATTATCTTTGTGTTAAAATTTTTCCAAATATTTTTTTTCCTTTCATTTCTTCTTTTCTGCTATTTGTTCTTTTCTATTAATCCATGAACTATTCGTACATAAAGCAAAACAACACAATTTGTTTTTATTTGTGTTTTTTTTTTTTATACGAAAAATATTTCTTTAAATATTTATTTTTGGCTATGCACTTAAATTGTATCTAAATGTGGGAATTAACTTAAAAATTGTTAATCGACCGATTGAGCATATGCCATAATTGTCCCATAATATTGACATTTTTGCCATAGTCTGGATATTTTGATTATTAATATAAGAATTTATTATTATTTAATTTTTAAATAAAATAAAAACTATGTTTTGTTACAATCCATTTATTTGCTACATAAACACATCACACGAATATTCAAAAGTCACTCGTCGACCTTTGGCAACATTAGCCCAAAAGATCCTCAAGGATAGGCGGCAGAAAAACGTTAACAATATCGTGGCCAATACTTTTATATCTACGGCAACGGCATGGCAGCAGTCATATTAAGCTTCTGCAGCATCAGCGGCGCAAGTTGTACAAGCAAATTGTAGCTCATTTCAGTAAAACGTGGAAGCAGTTAATACAGAATTGGAAGCTAAAAGCTTATGACTTATTTATTTAACTTAATGGCTTAAATAAGTCGTAGCTAATAGATTCATAATCAATTGGATTCGATTAAGTAAATGTATCGCTTTAACAAGCTTGTATAAGGCATTTAAATACATGAAAATGGAATTGCTAGTCAACAATATTGACTATATAAATAATAATAATAACCATATAAAAAGTATAGCTTAGTGAAAATACACAGAAATATGCATAAACTTTGCATAGTTGTGTGCATTTAACAATTAGATTTTTTTTATTTTATTTTTCTGTTCCTTGATAAATAAATTAAAAATAGATTGAACTTAATCTATTTACATCACAATTATGCGTGAACGACTATAAAAGATTTATGGTGTTTGGCATACTATGAATACAAAAAGATGGCTCTTCACTTTGGTACCATAATACCGTTAGCAAATGTAATAATAATTATACAGATAATAAGTGCCGCTTTCAAGCGACTCTGAAGCGTACGTTCGAATGTATATTTTCAAAAGTTCCATAAACAGCTCAAAAGTGCGCACAAGACAATTAGCCAAGTATTTTCTATTGCTGGGCATAGTTGGGATTGTATGGCATTTGCTTGGGCATAACGCTCGGCCCCGGATTAGCCATGGCCATGTCATATGTGGGGGGATTCATGTTCACTGCTCCATGTCCTGGCTGCGGCATGGGCATGGGCGGATATGCTACCATATTCGGCTGCATGCTGCAATTAGAAATAAATAGTTGGTGAAGCTCCTTTTAAATGGGTGAAGTGCTATCATAACTTACCCGGGCATTAATACTCCAGGCATGGGCATTTGCATTTGCTGCACACTCACGTTACTAAAGGGAGATACATTTATATATATATAAGTGGCTTGTATTTATATTATGTGTGTTGTATTTATTACTTACCCAGTGGTCTGTGCAGGATATGGGGTTCCGTAGGTATTAGGCTGATAGGTTGTGGCTGGTATCTGAGTAACGGTGTAACCGCCAGGCGCTGTATGAGTGGCCGATGTAACCACAACTGGCGCTAAAAATAAAAATAAACCAAAATATAATTAGTTACGAGCATTAATTGTTACTTTTAATTTAGATTTGATATTAATCGTTTTCAAACACCTTCACTTATTACATAGCCCACATTTGAGGACGCCTTTGTAGCCCGTTTCATATAGAAAACAACTGAGATAGTCACAAACACTATAAATCCCAAACACGAAACAATCACAATTGCACCTGACATGG
The DNA here is from genome assembly GCA_037043605.1 of Drosophila multiciliata. Classification (NCBI taxonomy): domain Eukaryota; kingdom Metazoa; phylum Arthropoda; class Insecta; order Diptera; family Drosophilidae; genus Drosophila; species Drosophila multiciliata. The sequence continues at coordinate 5,150,477 of JBAMBF010000589.1, forward strand.
CCAAACGCAGACTTTGAGATGACAATAAAAACTGCAGTTTATAAACTGAGCTCTTATAAATTGATTAGCGAAAACGCATTTTCCTGCAATCAGTCGCCAGTTGATAAGGCAAATATCAGTAGAAAATATTAATCAGTAACTTTAGTTAAGCACTAAGACAAAACAATGTTTTTTTTTCAACTTTGCGAAGTGTCTCAGATTCAAACACATTCTTCGCGGCGATTTATTATTTGTATGTCAAGTGTTTTCCTCGTTAATTAGTCCACTAAAAGAGGTGGTAACAGAATAAACAGTTATCAAGCAAGCACTATAAATAAGTTGAACACTTAAAATAGTTTCCTGCTAAAACTTAAAGTACTTGCTTCTGATCTTATCACTTCTAAGAGCCGATGTTTTTGTTTGTATATATATAAATAATATCTGAATATATATAAATATGCAGTATATATAAATAATATCTGAATGTATATAAATATGCAGTATATTGGCCAAAAAGAGAACGAATCGTTTCTTAAAATAGTTGAAAATTGTAATTCAAAATATATTAATCAAAATTATTAACTAATAACTCAAATAACCCATTAAATAAATGAAATAAGAATCAAAGTATTTACCATACTTTAGAGGCATAACTCTATTATTGCAATACCTTAGCTTCTGGGCAAATTCAAACACATTATAAATAAATAGAAGAAATACAAGATAATTGTAAAACTATTTAAATCAAGAACACTGTCTAAAGTGAGCCCGAAATAAACTGTTTGTAATGGTGACATGCAGGTAATTTCAAATTGGTGTAAAAATTGTTATATATTCACAAACTTATCAGTTGAACTACTAAGCAATATGTGATATTGAACATTTGCGACATTTATATATTTTTGTAATAAAAAATCACGGTGACAGACCTGCGCCAGTTTTCTGGTTCGCTCGTCGGATGCGTCCTCGTGTCAAGAATACCGCCCAAGAGGTTAAAAAGAATATGGCAAATGTAAAAAACAGTATCCAACCAATTTCGGCATTATTCATGGCTGTTTTAAAAAAATCCAAATAATAACACGCACTGCGCAACAAGCGGGAAACGACTAACTAAATGCATAACTTAGAGTAGTGATAAGATTCATTGAAGTGCTCATTTCTGAGGAAAATAATCTAAAATATCATAAAGATAACTACACAGTCACAAATTTTGGAGATAATTGTAGTTTTAAAAAATATTCACAATATTGTTTGCAATAGGAGCACATTATAAGTCCTATAGCTATATTCATGACATTTAAAATTTTTTTTATATCTCCATTTGATTATTTTGAAAAATACAAATAATGGAATTAATATATTTTTAATTTTATATTATTTTGTTTAATTTATTTATTTTTCATTTGGTTTATAGCAAATTATATCAGTATTTTTTAATTTTTCCGTTGTTTTAACTTTTGTATTAAATTAAAAATGTAAAGTATATAGATAATTATCCCATGACTTACTCAGATCGATAATTACTTTAAAACGGCGCTGGCGACGCTTATAACGAACCAGGTAGCTAACCAACCCAAAGATGAGGCCATAACTGATTACCTTAAAGAGCACCTTGCAAATTGACACAAAAACAAGCGAATGGGAAAATAAATTGAACTCAGTAAAGTCAGCTGAATAGTTCTGCATTTTGGGGCAGCTCCTAGTAGACTGAATTTCCCAACTCATTAGTTGGATAATCCATAAAATTATTTTTACGTTTTATCTACACTATTTCGAGGACAGACTAATGAGTCTATTATCGCTATGAATATAATTAATATTAGATTAGTATTAGTTAATATACTAAAGTGGTTCTCCTGATGAGCAGCAAATAATATTTCAATTTTAATTTAAATTATATAATTGCTCCAATATCCATTGTTGAAAGGCTTTCTTAAGGTAACAATTTAGTTTGAAAATATATCGAAACTATTCCAGCATTAATTATAATGATATCACCTTCACTGAAGTCAATTTATTTTGCTTTTTGGTAATTTGAGATAAGTTTACATCTCTATCTATAAGCCTGGCATACGCAGTTACAAAAGCACTATGAATGACCAATGCAATTATTTCGTTAACAATATTATTATTTCCAATCAAGTTGAATTCGCTCCGACATATATGGTCCGTATTCGATTTCAAAAAGAAATGCATTCATCTCGAATGCTTTAGTTGAACTTTAAAAATTTACGCAATCGACCAAAATATATACAAGTATAACAGATGATACTCAGACATTGAATAACTTTATTGAGTTATTGCTCACTCATTTAATTTAATTTGCGTAATTTTTTTCTTCTCATTCTTCAATGACAAATTAGATTATTAGTTCATTCGCGCTGTAATCTTTTATACTTATACTAGAAACTAGACAATATCCAAATATATTCGAAAAAAGGGAATATATATATATAAATATTTATATATATACCGTGACAAAATCTGAATCAAAACTTTACAACTTTTTGCAGTCACTTACAATATTTCATTATAATGTTTAAGGTAATTTGAAAAACCTATAACTTTGGAAAGAAAACCCACAAACAATTTTATAATCCAGATACTAATTATTTACACTATATATGTATATAAATTTAATTTTATGTTTATGTATATTTCTTGGATATTTACCATTACTAAATTCATCATGTGGTGTTTGTTGTGGACGACGCTTACTAATACAGCAAAGATAGCAAATTAGACAACAGAAAAAAGGTATTAAAAAAACTATGAGTCTAACAATACTCATAAAAAACATTTCGCTTTTATCGACTTCGTGTATTTGAAAATTATGACCCTCATTAAGATAGAAGTTTCTTTCAAAATCGTTGAAGTAGTCGGTTTCATCCAATGATTCGGGCAATTCATTGAAATTTGACATTTAAATAATAATTCTAAGTACCCGTCGAGAAAAAAAAACGCGTTCAACGTACTCAAAGCGACGACTTAAACTGAGAGAATATTTAATTTCAACCTCGCTTATAGATTAATCTAAGTGATGCTATCAAATGGGAAATAACCTAGCAGCGATGATAACAGTATTATTGGGAAATTGCTCAAAATAACTTTTAAAAATCTTCTTTTTCGATACATTCTTATATTATTTTATGTTATATATTTTTCAACAGAGCTAAATACATTAAATCATTTGAAGACTATATTGCCATTTTCCGATATCTGATTCTAGTTTTGTGAAATTCATTTGTTAGTGTAGAACATCAATTGCCAAGATCCGCTGTGGGGAAACCCGCAAACATTCACGCAAAACTATTTTCAAGCCGGTTTTCCAAATGCCAGTTACACGTTTGTCATTATGAGATCATATGAATGTGGAGGGTTTAGCCTTTGCAATTGAGAACTGAGTTTCTTTAAAAAGTAAAGTATTTACAATTATGTAGTAGATACTCTATGTGAATTACTACTTGTTCAGTTAAAAGTACACCAGACACCAGTTATTCAAGCCAATATAAAAACAACGCAGAGAGAAAATTGATTATAGTGTTCCTGATAGGTTTCATTATAGTTTTGAGTTATAGTTACAGTGTAAACTAGGTTGAAAAACTGGTTGAATTTCCATACATGAAAAACAAAGCGGAAATGTTCGAATTTTTATTTCTTATTTTAATTGAATTATCAATGGATTTGTAAGCATTAAGACAGATTTCACATTAAGCAAAAAACCTTATCAAACTGTGTCTCATTGGCAACCGAAATTCAAATTATACCAAAGGTTACAAAGTTTATCAGTGATATTTGTGTATTGAAATTCGCCTTCATAGTCCCACTATCTTTTTAGTGAATAATACTGTATTGAAAACAACATGAATTTTTTTGTTAATATATACAAAATGGAACATCTAATTTTTTCTTTGACTCTGTAAAATCAAAAAAAAATAATGTATATGTACTCTCAGAAAAAAATCTATATTCGATTTATCAAAATTAAATTACATTCTTGTACATGTAAAATCACACATAAAATGTTTAATAATAATGTAAATCTTAAAAAATCTACCATTGATTTCAGATTTCAGAAATATTAACATATGTGCGTAAAAATAAATAATATTCAGGGATTGCAAATAACTTGGACGCTTTAAATTGAATTGTTAAAAAAATGATTGAAGACTGCATATGCTAAATTTATTAATACATTTTTGCTAGAAGGTTTGTTTTCATATGAAATAAATATCCAAAATTACCGATTTTTTCTTTAGTAAAATGTGATAAATAAATGCACTCATCACAAGAACACAGATTTAGATAGTAATTAGCACATTACTCACCGGCTTGTCGAAAGAGTTGCACATACATTTTGGCAACAAAGCAACAGCGAATAAAATGAATAAATGCGAGTGTAATCCCGACTATGAATATTAACACGGCCAATGGCAGCCAAGCCAGCCAGTCCATTTAGCTGCACTTATCGAATTTGAATTTAGTTCAAGTCTATACATACATATGGACATCCGTTCAGCTCACAACCAAATCACAAATGCAAATGATTTACAACCAACAACTGCAATGCGATTTGGCACTGGACTTAGCCAAGTGTGCCACAATAAGAAGAAAGGCGCAATCCAAGGAAAAACAGCTGCTGATCAGAATCAATGCAAGAAACAAATAGAAAATAAATGCGAAAATCAAAAACAGTTACTTGTTACATCCAGCACTGGGATAAAGGGCAGAAGGACCCACCCCTACAGCCGCAAAGAGAAACGTAAATCTATTTATAAACTCTGTTGTATGACTGTGTGTGTGTGTGTGTTACCCATTGGTAACTGATTTAACTGTCATTTCAAGTGCTTGTCAGCGTCAGACACAAGCAAAATAACGGTGGAATTTTACTCTGAACTTGAATCAGTTACGTACTTCCATTATTTGCTCAGTTTGAATGAAAAGATTTTTGCACTAATGATAATAAAATGTAAACATAATTATTACCAATTCCATAATCATAAATAATCAGATAATCAATGCGCATCGGAGTGATATCAGTTTCGAAAGACTGCAAACGGTCTATTACTTTAAAAAAATAAAGAAACTAAGTTAAACTTAAAATATAAAAAACAAATAATATAAATTGCTCACAAGTCTTCAGTTTACAAACAAACTACATTTTGCAAAAAATATAAGGCAAACTTTAATTAAAAAATAAAAAAAGCTTCTAAAATAGCTCTATAAAATACTGCAAATGACAAATAACAGTTTTATTCAAAATTCAACTATATTTCCTAAAATTATAAGGAAAACGTCAAAATTCAAAAATAAAATTAATTGGTAAACTAGAATAAATATTGTATAAGAATAATTTACAATACAACTAATTTATCTATAAATATCTGTTACTTTAAAAACATGATTTGTTAACTTTCCAAAAAAAAGAAAAATGTTCGCACTTTTCAATAAGTTGAATTAAGAATCAAGTTTAAATATGAGAATATTTTTTTAATCGGTTGGTGCGATCCGATTGGATTCACTTAACTGATTCACTCTTTTACAGAAAAGCAAATCATTTAAATTTCGTATCAGCAATATCGAATTTATTGTTATCACGTAATAGGATATTAGATAGCTGGAAAAACAACAGTGTAAACGTTGCAGTGATAATAATATAATACCAACTAAAAATAAGTGGCTAAGCACAGGGTGGATGCCACACCCACTAAATTATTGTATCATTCTGTTACGGAAGTTTCAAGTAACCAACATTCCCAGTTTGGGCGTGGCTCGAACATTTTTCCACTTTTCCAGCTTTTAAATTGTTTAGGATACACAACTTATTATATATATATATATATATATATATACCTTGACAAAATCTGTATCAAAACTTTACAACTTTTTGCAGTCACTTAAAATATTTCTTTATAATGTATATATAATATATATATTATATTTACACTATATATGTATATAAATTTATTTTATGTTTATTTATATTTCTTGGATATTTACTGTTACAAAATTCTTCATGTTGTGTTTGTTGTCGACGACGCTTACAGCAGCTAACACAGAAATTTACACAACAGCAACAAGTTACCAAAACAAATATGAGTATAACAAAACTCATTAAAACCTTTTCGCTTTTATCGAATGCGTGTTTATTAAAATGATGATGACCATTGTTAAGAAAGAAGTTTCTTTCAAAATCGTTGACGTAGATGGTTTCATCGCCAATGTAAACGGGCACTTTATTGAAATTTGACATTAAAATAATATTTCTAAGTTCCCGTCGGGATAAAAAAAACTAAACGCGTTTAACGTACACAATGCGACGACTGAAACTGAGAGAATATTTCATTTCAACCTCGTTTATAGATTGATCTAAGTGATGCTGTCAAATGGGAAATACCCTAGCAGCGATGAGAAACAGAATTATTGGGAAAATTTCTAAAAATGATTTTTAAAAATCTTCTTTTTCGATACATTCTTACATTATTTTATGTTATATATTTTTCAACAGCGCAAAATACATTAAATCATTTGAAACTATATTGCTATTTTCCGATATCTGATTCTAGTTTTGTGAAATTCATTTGTTAGTGTAGAACATCAATTGCCAAGATCCGCTGTGGGGAAACCCGCAAACATTCACGCAAAATTATTTGCAAGCCGGTTTTCCAAATGCCAGTTACAAGTTTGTCATTATGAGATCATATGAATGTGGAGAGTTTAGCCTTTGCAATTGAGAACTGAGTTTCATTAAAAAGTAAAGTATTTACAATTATGTAGTAGATACTCAATGTGAATTACTACTTGTTCAGTTAAAAGTACACCAGACACCAGTTATTCAAGCCAATATAAAAACAACGCAGAGAGAAAATTGATTATAGTGTTCCTGATAGGTTTCATTATAGTTTTGATTTATAGTTACAGTGTAAACTAGGTTGAAAAACTGATTAAATTGCCATATATGAAAAAACAAAACTTTATAAAAAAAAAAATGGTCGTTAAGTAATTTTTATGACATTTAATGCATTTATTTAACTAAAGTTTATTTATTATAAAAATAGGTATGCTTTTTTAAATTTGCATTCGAGTCATACAAGTATTAAAATGTCTGTAAAATTGATAAACGTTAGTTAAATGCGAAATATAACACACCACATAAGAAATTCCAGAATCACAAAAGTTGTATATTCCAGTGGAAATACATTTCGTATTCTTAATATAAATTTCATCATCTGCTTGTTTGATTTTCTTTCAAGCACAAGTTCACTGTTTTCAACATATACTTTTTTAATATTTAATTTTGAAATAAAATATTATTTAATACTTTTCCATAATCACGTACACATTTAAATAAACACAAAAATGTTAAGAAACTACATAATATTTTTAATTTGTTTTAAAAATAATTATTTGCATTAACACTAGAATTGGAGGTAAGTAAATTAACAATTGTCGAGGGAGTAGGATTTTTGATTTTTATTCTTTTTGATGAGGCTTCTTAGGATGACCATCAGCGTGGTCGCAAAGGCGACCAAAAGTAAGCAGAGCAGAACAATTGTGGAGGTTTCCAGATCCTTATCGGTGGGATTGTGCGCCATTGTAAATACGATGTAGTTGTATATTTATTGAAGAATATATATTCGATTGATTTGTATTTATTTAAACGCGTTGTGCATTTCTTTAAAGGTGATGTGTAAATAAATTCAAACTTTAAGGCAATCGCTTTGATAACTGGGCTTAAACTAACAACCAGCAAAATCGCATTTATCAGATAAGATTTGGCAAAGCCAACTAAATGTTTGTGACGTCAAGGGTTTAAAGGAATTGATTAAGGCAACACGCAGTAGACTATAAAAAACTAAAGTGGATTCTTTATTTACAACAGCTAATTTCTGGATCGATTATATTAGCATTTCTTTTTTTACCATTTGCTCACCACTAATTAAGTCTTGACCACCGATAAGCATTATTTTTGTATACTATCCCGAATACCGAAGCGTCTACTGACGTCAACTGGAACAATATATATAATATATATATATATATAAATTACACCTATTGTGACGACAACGGTAAAAACAATCAAATAAATCGCCATGCAGGCCTCTCAATATGGTTATAAAAGACTTAAAGCGTATTTAATAACAGTTATTCATTATTATAGAGAATTTTGTATAATAAAAAGTCAAGTAAACTTGAATGACTATGCATAAGTCAGATAGATACATACAAATTTACCGATTTTGTGGAATCAGCTTTAATGAATTCCCAAAATTGAGAGTAAATCCAATGCTGCAGTTTAAATATATGTAATATTAGGTTCAAATATTTACAGAAAAAAATTGAACTGATATTTAGAAATTATCCACCAACAATGCTATTTATGAACTAGTATTTATGTGAAGCCCAAGATTACTAAAATTAAATGTGCATTATTTCTGAATTGTAAGTTTAAAAATAGCTAATTACAACGTTTTTCGTGCTATGGAGAAACAGAAACATAATCGTTTAAATATAATGTATAAATGGGAAAGAGCTTTTATTGTGCGCCAATCCGCATCCGCACATCCGCATCCGCACATCCGCAACCACACATCCGCATCCGCACATTCTCATCCGCACATCCACATTCACATCCGCACATCCGCATCCGCATCCGCACATCCACAACTTGAATGACCATGCGACCATGCTTAAAGAAGTCATTTACATACATACAAATTTAGCGATTTTCCGCACATCCGCACATCCGCATCCGCACATCCGCACATCCGCATCTACACATCCGCATCTACACATCCGCATCCGCAAATTCTCATACGCACATCCACATCCGCATCCGCACATCCACAACTTGAATGACCATGCGACCGTGCATAGTCAGATACATACAAATTTATCGATTTTCCGCACATCCGCACATCCGCATCCGCACATCCGCATCCGCACATCCGCATCCACACATCCGCATCCGCACATTCTCACCCGCACATCCACATCCGCACATCCGCATCCGCACATCCGCATACGCACATCCGCACATCCACAACTTGAATGACTATGCATAAGTCAGATACATACAAATTTACCGATTTTGTGGAATCAGCTTTAATGAATTCCCAAAATTGAGAGTAAATCCAATACTGCAGTTTAAATATATGTAATATAAAGTTCAAATATTTACAGAAAAAAATTGAGCTGATATTTAGAAATTATCCACCAACAATGCTATTTATGAACTAGTATTTATGTGAAGCCCAAGATTACTAAAATTAAATGTGCATTATTTCTGAATTGTAAGTTTAAAAATAGCTAATTACAACGTTTTTCGTGCACATATAAAAAAATGATCATGGAAATTAATCTTTTTTAAATAAATTTAGATTTAGAAAGACACAACCTTTCGATGTAGGTAAATGAATTCATGATTAGATGACCAAAAAAACACAAAAAAAAAATTAGAGCTATGGAGAAACAGCAACATAATCGTTTAAATATAATGTATAAATGGCAAAGAGCTTTTATTGTGCGCCAATCCGCATCCGCACATCCGCATCCGCACATCCGCATCCACACATCCGCATCCGCACATTCTCATCCGCACATCCACATTCACATCCGCATCCGCATCCGCACATCCGCATCCGCACATCCACAACTTGAATGACCATGCGACCATGCTTAAAGAAGTCATTTACATACATACAAATTTATCGATTTTCCGCACATCCGCACATCCGCATCCGCACATCCGCATCCGCACATCCGCATCCACACATCCGCATCCGCACATTCTCACCCGCACATCCACATCCGCACATCCGCATCCGCACATCCGCATACGCACATCCGCACATCCACAACTTGAATGACTACGCATAAGTCAGATACATACAAATTTACCGATTTTGTGGAATCAGCTTTAATGAATTCCCAAAATTGAGAGTAAATCCAATACTGCAGTTTAAATATATGTAATATAAGGTTCAAATATTTACAGAAAAAAATTGAACTGATATTTACAAATTATCCACGAACAATGCTATTTATGAACTAGTATTTATGTGAAGCCCAAGATTACTAAAATTAAATGTGCATTATTTCTGAATTGTAAGTTTAAAAATAGCTAATTACAACGTTTTTTGTGCACATATAAAAAAATTATCATGGAAATTCATATTTTTTAAATAAATTTAGATTTAGAAAGACACAACCTTTCGATGTAGGTAAATGAATTCTGGATTAGATGACCAAAAAAACACAAAAAAAATGAGAGCTATGGAGTTTTCTTCAAGTGTACACCAATGCGGCATCTTACGAGGAGCAGCTGCCAAGTTGAACACTGAAGTCAGCAAAAAAGTATTTAAATTCAACCATAATATATACATTTTTTGTATTTTTTAAATTGTCAAGAAATATTTTTAATTCACATATTTACTTAAAGAAAGGAATTTAGGTGATGTTAATAACAAAGTTGAAGATGTCAAAACTTCGGTAACTTATTCGTTTTACTTAACTTTACAACATTTATAATGCAGAATTAATGATTTGCCAATTCCACCTTAATTTTAAAATAAGGAAATATTTTTAACCATTTTTCTTTCTGGCAATTAGCATACCATTTTAAAATATGTTTACTTGAGTTATATTTTAAAGTTTTAAAAATTGACTGACGTCAAAGTCAAACAATCAATGAAATAATGTCAATAGTTAATTTGCTTCTTTGCAAGTGTCAGCAATGCAAATGGCATAAATTATTTGTGGCACTCTCGATAAGATTTCACCAAAAACAGAAACATAATCGTTTAAATATAAAGTATAAATGGGAAAGAGCATTTATTGTGCGCCAATTTTAGATAGAACTTCACTTACCGCTTGTGGTAACTGTTGCGTTCTTCAACCGCATTTGACGCACTTTAATAATACACAAAATAGCTATTAAAAAAATAATACAGAACACTACAACGATTGGTACCCAAATGTAGCAGTAAACGTAAACCATGATGAAGTTTAAGAGGAACGTCCTCTCTTTAAGTGTTCGGAAGTTGCACTTGAACTGAACGAAATTCTACACATATTTTGAATTAAAGGTGTTACTCATTTTCAAAGAAAAAAGAAAATGGTTATCACAAAATGCATAGATAATAAAATCACCTTTTCTACACATAAAATTTAATATATAACTGGTCTACAATATTTGAGGTATGAGGAATATGCCAGGTATCAAAATATGTTCAGTTTTTATTATGGTAAGTATGAAAAGTAAAAGACTGCCCTTATGTTAATCTGTATTTAATATCACACCATCATTTTTTGCAAAAGGAGAAGAATTGAAGGATTTCAAGAATTGAGTTATTTTTATATTTAATTTGAATTACATAAATAAAATAAAATAAAACAAATAAATTATTTTAAAAGGTAAGGTAGCAAAATTGGTATTAATCAGAAATATATGATTCGTTTAATAAGGAAAGTATTAATCTATTAATTACCGCAGGATTATTATTTTTTGCCTTAATTTCCTAAATTTGTCTCTCTTTATAGTGCAAGTTCAACAGAAAAGTACTCATATAAATAGAAAAATTTGTAAACCCTTGAAGAATACAACAATTATGAAGGTAACTAAATATAGGGATATTTTTACCCACAAACAATCAAATTATTTAAATTCAAAACATAGAGCATTTGAATGTGACTATTATAATTATTACAGAGGTCAGGCGACTAGGTGTCAGTGGAATAAAGCAATTAGATAAGATAACACACGATAATAAAATAATTATTAGTCATTTACCTATGCATATATATATATATATATTTATTGTTGTGTATTCAGTAAAAGGAAAGATGAATTGTATTTTTGATTTCACAAATTAGGATCAAATAATAAATTAAAAGTTTTCGAAGGCATGCGGAGAGAACTCAGCTAAAGTTAAGTATTATTATTGTAAATTTAATTTCACCAACCTACCGAAATCGTCTTATCGATTATCAAACATACAAACAATGTTTACGAAAGAGAGTGTGTAACAAATTCAGAAAAAAAAAACATAACCAACAAAAACAAATACTGTGTATACACATTAAATGACTTTAAATAGTATCGTAACAATTGTTAGTCATGAAGTTATTAGTTATAGAGAAACACGAATTAATTATAAATCTTATCGTTTGACCCAAGCTTTCCGCTCTCCTTTCCCACCCCGAACAAATATACCATCATTACTTGCCAAATGAGTCATGGGAACAAAGATAGAAGATAATACGATTGGCAGCACTTACTTGCAAGCACCGCACCACGCCGCTTGGTCGAGCAGCAGTATCCGCAGCAGCTGAACACGAGAAACGTCAGAAGACAGAAAATGAAAATTTCCCAGAAATCCATTGCGATACTGTCGAGATTAAAAACTCTGATATTATCCAGTACCTGCCAGAAATGCAAGAAATGTTAAAAGAGAGAAGTGAATCTAGAATTAATGTCTGACTCACGTTAAATGGTTTGTACTTCAAACACAAATTAATATTTAATAAAACACTTGTTGCAGTTGCGTCTCTGTTTGTTATCCTCTCGTTAATGCATCGACACGTGTCAGTTGCCAATAGTTTGAGCACGGTTACAGCGTTTAAGCGTTAAACGAGTTAAGTTGGTTTAATCAAACTTAATAATACGCGTTATCTTATCTATTATTGGAATAGAGATTGCGCTAATCTTAGCTCCTCGTCAGTTAGCAGAACTGCCAAGTACTGAGTACGTAACACAACACTGAATAGCTCTTCTGTTTTTAGTGCTCAAAATAACAGCTGTGCGATATCGATAGTCTATTGATATATCGTGGGACATTTAAATAGAAAAAAACAACGAGAAAATGTGGATAATATTTATTGATAGTTAATAAAATAATATTTATATACTGTGAATGGCAGAATACCAAGCCTTTAAATATGTTTAGTTTAATTTTTGCAATGTATCGATAGAAAACGAAAATTGTAGTGTTTGTTAACAGTACTGCGAACAGTTATACATACAGCTTTGCAATTTTTATCATGGCGATTTCTTTTTGACATTTGACTACATCTGGGCGCACGTGTTTTTTTTCGGGCTGAAATCTGTGCTAAATTAAATAGTAATATCAAAGTAATTATAATATCAAATACCAACACAACAAGATATTAATTTGCAAATTGCGAACGCGTTTGTGCGTGTCTATCAACTTGCAGATGAATCCAGAGAAGCTGAAGAAGTTGCAGGCGCAGGTGCGCATTGGCGGCAAGGGTACCCCACGCCGCAAGAAGAAGATTGTGCACTCTACCCCCGCAACCGATGACAAGAAGTTGCAGTCGTCGCTGAAGAAACTGTCGGTGAACACCATACCCGGCATCGAGGAGGTGAACATCATCAAGAACGACGGCACCGTCATCCACTTCAACAACCCCAAGGCGCAGGCATCGTTGCCAACGAACACGTTCGCTATCACCGGCCATGGCGAGAACAAGACGATCTCCGAGATGCTGCCCGGTATTTTGACGCAGTTGGGTCCCCAGGACATTAATCAGCTGAAGAAGATCGCATCGGAAATTGCCAACAAGAGCAGTGCTGCTGGTGGCGCTGCAGCTGCTGGCGTCGGCGGCGCAGCTGCCGCTGCTGCGGATGCTGGCGAGGATGATGTCCCCGATCTGGTCGAGAATTTTGAGGAGGTCGCCATTGCCGGTGCCAGTGCTGAGCAGGCCAAGAAATCTGGTGAAGTTGCGGCATCTGCCTAAACCCACAACTACAACCAAAACACATACACATACATTTTAAAAGCATACACACACACAAACAAATCGAACGAATAGGAGTAAAGGGGAAGCAATTGGACGAAAACATACAAGTACTTCTTCTTCTTCTTTCAAGTTGGGGGTCATGTCACACACACACACACACACAAATAACAAAAAATAAAGGCATCCAAGTGAGCTCTAAGAAACAAAACACAGAAAACAAACATAAAATATATAATAACTATATTAATATATTAAGGGTATTTCCAAAACTTAAAAAAACAAAAGTACTAGTTTATAGCTGGAAGCGCGCTTAAGCGGTATTATGTACAACAAGAGCAAATATATACATATATATATATATATATATATTATGTATTTACATGCGATTAAAGCACGTTTCCACTAAATTCACATTCAAATAGACACACACACTTACGCTCAGTGCATTCTCTTGTTTTTTGCCTCCCACAAAACAAAACAAGCAAACATTCATATATACACATACATACATAGTTTTACAGTTTTTACGTTTCCAATATTGTATATGATGAGTGCATGCACCAGACATACACACACAATATACGTATATTCAAAGTGATGCGACAAAGACAAACACTCCAGAATAAGTCATTGCCAGTTGTGTGCGCGGGAGCAGCAGCAACCTTTTGTGATGAGAGAACGTGTTGAATCTATATTTTTAGCATAAGCATTACTCTTCTTTCCTCCAACTCCTCCTTCCCACGCCTGCACATGGAAAAATAGGAACACAATATGTATGAAGAAAGCAGAAGCCTTGCTAAGAGTTTTATTTAATAACCGTTTCACAAACCCGCCGCCAACTAAAAACCTATTCATTTCTCGCCCGATCTGGAAAACAATCTTTGATTTGTAACATTGGAAAACAAACCGCTGGAAGCAAGACTCTTTGGATGAAAATTACAATGGATGCAAACCGAAATTGAACCAAAATTGTTAAAAACATTTTTATAATTTGTAAACTATTTTTTAGACTATCATACACATTAAAAGGAACTGTAAAAAACAACCAACACATTCATTCATTCATTTGATGTAAGCATTTATTTCTGGCTTGCATAACTTATTTTATGCCGGCACACGCACGCACGCATACATTAATGTGTAAAGGCTTATGCATATGAGTGTGTGTCATACTTAGCAACGCCTTTTGAGTCTATAGAGCAAGAGAGAGGTGTGGAGAAAAGCAGAAGCACGAGGCAGAGACAGAAAAGAAACTTGTTGACACTGAAATTTTGGTATTAAGCTGCGACCAGCTGTTTGGAAGTTTAATCAACTTCATCTTAAAGCCAGTGAAGTCAGTTTATTAAAGCATTGCGTTGAGTTGCTCTTTAATACAAATGAAGGCGCTTCGAAATAAATACATGTTATCAGGGAATCATGTACGTAAAAATAATAAAATGTGTATGGTACATACTTGCAATGAGTCATGTTCCAAAAACAATTTAAAATATTCTGCTACGAAGTTTCTAGTATAATTTATTGCGGTTAGTTTGCTTATCAAACTTTGCAAGGCAGTGAAAAAATTTCACAATAAATGCTGAAAAAATTCTTAAGTATATGCAGGGAAAATTGCTTAAAACATTTGTATGTCGACTTAAAACCATTTAATAATTTCATTTTTGCGGTTTTTCGTTGGCTGCTAGGCCATTTCCACTTCCCCTTTTTATCATATTAAAATGTGCCGCTCAATTCGAAAACAATGGGCCGAATTGCTATCGATAATTGATGCGCAACGTTGCCACTATGCCACTATCCGACAAGCTGGCAACACAACGTCAATTTACGTGGCTTGCAAAAAGTCAGAGACACATCTCGGAGGCATTTACTAATTATGTACATTTGTATGTACTATTAGTGAGTGCAACTCAAACAAATTCAATGTGCATAGTGCAAACACACAAACAGCAATAAAAAGCATACGTCGGTAGCACTGTAAGTAGCCGCATAACTCAAATATTCGGTGTCCGAGGGCTGTTGCTGCAACAGGAGTCAATTTCAATATCAAAACAACCCTTTCACTTTTAATTGCAATTGAAATTTTACAAAAATTATATGTGTAAAACGCAATTAAATTCAATAGTCATCCTACTGATTTTCGGGCTGTTATTCAATTACTCGCCAATTTTCAAAACAACGGCAAAACTAAAATGCCTTGCCTAAAATTTGTTGTTTTGGATTTGTCAAAATATGCAAAACACACACACAAATACTATATGTGTGCATTTGTGTGCGTGTGGGCGCTAAAAATACATTTGCTTTAGAATTTTGTTTTAAAATGCCAACAAACAAAGTGCAACAATACCAACACCCCTTTTTGAGCTTTTTGTGTACGTCAACAAAAATGGCTTACATAAAATCAGCAAAGAATAAAACAAAACAAAATGCAAAGCATCTATGCCAAATTGCGGTACTTTGCACATAGTACACAGAAATTTCCATCTGGTGGGCAACAATCTTAATTTCGTATCAGCTGTTGCCCAAGTGCTGGTTCTTGCTGCGGCTGCATCATCATATTAACAGTAACGGCTGTTTCGTATACGAATGCAATTGGAGTTAAAAATGACTGGTTGTCACCTATTTCTATCTCTCTCTCTCTCTTTGTTTCTGGAAGTGTGCAATGTTCTGCACGCATTTCATCAGTCAGTGAATGTGATTTCATCAGTCGCTGCTTTAAAAGCGGCGGCTCACGCGTTGATCCTCTTATTTCGTGAGTGAAATGAGAACTAAGCAAACTTCGATCAGAGCTCAACTAAGCCAAATAGGCGTGGGATAGGTTAGATTTCCACTCTAAAGTATGCTCAAGTCTAGTGTTTATTAATGTTCACTATTGTTTTTCGTTCACTGCCATAGAAACATCCTGCGCGTTCACTAACACACACAGAAGGGCAATGATTCCAAGGATATAAATATTGGCAAACTTTAGATAGACTACCGCAAATATGAACAATATGCAGAGCGCGACGCCCATCAATGTGGGCGTGGGCATTAAGAGCGCACGCAGCAACATTTTCACTGTCGACGGCCTGCCCACGCAGCAGATGCAACAGCATCAGCAGCTGATCATCGACTACTCCAGCATCCGTGGCAAGGACGTCCTCGTCCAACCCACAGACGATCAGAGGCAGCTGCTCAAGCGGCGCCTCCTCGATCGCATCGCGGACAGCTGCGGCGAGACAATCTACGAAATTGGAGTGGGTGAAGGTAAGAGTTCAGTAATGCTACAGTTATATATATATATTATGTATCCATCTATCCAAATTATTTTTTGTACGAATCAACAAATAACATTAAATATGGCAATTTTTCAAAATTAAAATTTTTAATAACTGATTTAGTAATCCACTTATAAATTAATTTTAGTATTGGTATATAATATATATATATAATAAATATATATATATTTTTTTTGTGGAATCTGCCAATAAGTAGGGAAAAAATTAAGAACCGTTTAACTAATTTTACTTTACGTAATTTGAAGAGCACTTTGGAAAATTATGCTATTATTTTTTATGTTAATTTATTTCACTTTCATAAAATTTCTTAAATAAGTTAAATCAATTTTTTTAAACACCAATTTATAATTTCTTTTAACGTATAAATTTGAAATACATTTGATTCACAACTGTATTTATATAAATCTAAAACATTCAAGAAATTGCTTAAAAAGGATTATAGAAGACTTGAAATCCCACCAAATTCTGTCAAACAGAAAATAAAGTACAAAGTTATTTGAACTAATTCTTAATAAGATATTAGTTTCCAACTCCTTTAAATTGTTATACTATCCTGTCCCTATTCTCAACATAGCTCTTGAAACCATTTGAATCCAGTTCTTAAAAGTTTTGATTACATTCCACTTTACAGCAGTATTTGCAGTTGGCTCGTAAATTCCGAATATATCATTAAATATGTGTGAAGATTTGTTCAATAATCAATCTCAAATTGCAAGTAGCTTAAATTTTTTACATAGAAACAACATTTTCTTTTTAATTATTTAATTAATTTATTATTTATTTAATATTTTTGTAGCTGTAGCAATATCAACGCAGTATTTCTATTACTATTTTCATCATAATTTCAAATAGCTGCATTCCCAATCGGAAAAATTACATTTAATTTTTAGTTAGTTAGTTTTAATACTTCTTGAAATTCTCGTAGGTTTTACTTTTTAGTGTAAATATTTTTAAGTAGATATATTAAATAATAATATCCAGAATAGGATCTTATTTATATTTTATTAAAAATAGATGTTTATACTGGATAAAACTAAACATAAAAACTCATTAAATTTTTGTGCATCAAATATAAATTTTTTTGAATGTTTTCTTGGCAGATGGCAGAGATAGCGGCCTGAATGCGGAGGAGTTTGAGGCATCTGTGGAGACATTGGGGCAGCTGGCCGCTGACATGGATGCGGACCTGGTCAATCTGCGCGAGCGACCAGTCGAGAAGGGCAAAACGGCTCAGTTTCTAATCCGCAAGCACATAGACACCGCGGACTTCATGGAGATCCGGTGAGTAGATGGATGTGGATGCACTGCAACAGTAATTAACTATTCTTTCTCTCACAGCGTTGCGGTCGTTGGCAATGTGGATGCTGGTAAGTCGACGCTGCTGGGCGTGCTGACACACGGCGAACTGGACAATGGGCGTGGCCATGCGAGACAGCGCCTCTTTCGGCACAAGCACGAAATTGAGAGCGGTCGCACCAGTTCCGTGGGTAACGACATACTCGGCTTCGATGGCGTCGGTAATGTGGTCAATAAACCGGATCACGGCCACCTCGACTGGGTTAAGATATGCGAGAAGTCCGCCAAGGTGATAACGTTCATAGATCTGGCGGGGCACGAGCGCTACCTGAAAACAACCGTGTTCGGTATGACGGGGCATGCTCCTGACTTTGGCATGCTAATGGTGAGTGCATCCACTGAATCCCATATAAATATTTATGGATGTGTGTTCTTGTAGATTGGCGCGAATGCGGGCATTATTGGGATGACGAAAGAGCATCTCGGGCTGGCTTTGGCGTTGGCCGTGCCCGTCTTTGTGGTCGTCACCAAGATCGACATGTGTCCACCGAATGTGCTGCAGGATAATATGAAACTGCTCTTCAAGATGCTCAAATCGCAGGGGTGCCGCAAGGTGCCGGTGGTGGTGCGCAGCCAGGACGATGTGGTGCTTAGCGCCACGAATTTTGTCAGCGAACGCCTCTGTCCCATATTCCAGGTGTCGAATGTGAACGGCGATAATCTGGAGCTGCTCAAGATGTTCCTTAATCTGTTGAGCACTCGCATGGCCGGCTCCGAGAATCTGCCAGCGGAATTCCAAATAGATGATGTGTATTCAGTGCCGGGCGTCGGCACTGTCGTCTCCGGCACCTGTCTGCAGGGCACCATCAAACTGAACGATGTCCTTATGCTGGGCCCGAATGCGGTGGGCAACTTTGTGCCCATCACCATCAAGAGCATCCATCGCAAGCGGATGAATGTGGAGCGGGTGCGTTGCGGCCAAACGGCCAGTTTTGCACTGAAGAAAATAAAGCGGACGTATTTGCGCAAGGGCATGGTGATGGTATCACCCGAACTGAAGCCGCAGGCCTGCTGGGAGTTCGAGGGCGAAATCCTGGTGCTGCATCATCCGACAACGATCTCGGCTCGCTACCAAGCTATGGTGCACTGCGGCAGCATCAGGCAAACGGCGTCGATTGTGCGCATGTCCTGCGACTGTTTACGCACCGGCGACAAGGCGCGCGTCAAATTCCGGTTTATCAAGCAGCCGGAGTATATCCGCGCCGGACAGCGCCTGGTCTTTCGCGAGGGACGCACCAAGGCTGTGGGCAACATATTGCAGCCGATGCCACATGCAGCCGCTTCACCATATCGACCCAAGCCGGCCAAGATGCAGTCGCGTGCCCACAATGGGAACAACGGCAGCAACAGCAGCAACAATCAGCAGCGCCACCATGGCCAAGGATCCTCATCAGCATCCGCGCAAGCGGCCGGCTGCAGCAGCAAGGATGCGGCTGGCGAGGATCAGAAGCCACAAAACGGCGAGCGACGCGAGGGCAGCCGGCGCGGTGGCAAGCGGAAACGCAACAATCGCGTGCAATCCGCAGCAGCGATGCCCCTCAACGGCAACAGCAGCAGCGCCCTCGTGGATGCCACGCCGATGGTGGAGCCATCGCCGAACTAGAAATTTATACTTATATTTTATAACACAATTTGTTCCAAAATGCATTTTGTGTGTGTTTGAAAACAAAGAATCATCTGTTAGTTGTTAAGATCAAGCTCCTCCCAAGTATTTGGCGAAACGGTTGTGCTAGGAATGTGAGACAAACAGCAGTTTAAATGGGAATTTCATATTTTGATACAGTGAATACTCGCGATGAACGACGCTGAACGCTGTGAAAATTATGCGTGTGTAAAAATTTTGCAAAATGAATAAATGTTTTTTGATTTCTTTCGTCCATGTTTAGTGATAGAGTCAACCAAATTGAATTTGTTTATCTTTCTGATCATCTCGTACAACCTGAAGATACATTGAAATTGGCTACTCCTTTTTTTTCATACACATTGCCACATGCTGTGTATAATTTTTGACGTTGAAACGTATTTAAGTTGCATAATAAATATACAGTTTTCAAAACTAAAAAAATGTACACCAAAAATGTTTAATTTAAAACCCTCAATTTAAAACTCCTCCAACTAAAGTGCATTCTCGGCCAGATTGTTACTCGACACATTTGAGAGTCATTAAATAGAATACGATTTGAAATATTATTATGAAAATCTATTTCTAGATCTGAATGATTTCGTATACGGAAATCTTCTTTGTTTTATAAGATGTCTTTACCAAATTCTCTAGTTTAACCATATCCAAATAACATAGGAGCAATGAAATAGAGTTGAGTTTCTCCTTGAAAAGGTAATCTTCAAGTCTATATTGATTCTAACAGTAAATCTTAAAAATAAATATATGTGACCTGATCTACGAGTTTTCTCTTTATACATTAAAGAAAAAATATATATTTGATAAAATAAAATAAATTCAATTTTTACAACAAAAACCATCTTAATCAACTTGATATGGATACAAGTGTTTCCAGGTTTTGAACTGATTCTCCTGCTTGGCCAATTTAACTTGATTTTTTTTAATTAATCGATAATAATTTCCATTCATTAAAATTTAGGCTTTCTTAAGCCAATTGTAAGCCGGAGATTTACATTTTTATTACCTTAATTTTTGTTGTTTAAAATTACGAGAAAATTATCTAAAACTGACAAACTGCTTTTCAAATGACAACAAACTCAAAATTAATTTAATTTATTTAAACTATAATTCAAAGATTGCAATTGTGAGTATTTTAATAAAGGCAAATAAATTTATTTTAATGCATTCAAGTCGGAAGATTAATTCCAAGTTTGGATTGCCAACAATTGTTTTAAAGTTTTCTAGTAGTAATGCCAACATCGATAATGGACACCTTCTAGTCGGATTTGACAACCAATTGAGATGCTTAGACAGAAGCCCATGATTTTTTTCTGTTTTTTCAATTATTTTTGCTCCTGCATATTTTGGGTTAAAGTTGTCTTCATGCATCGCATTTTGTGGGACATCAAAGTTAAATTAATCAACTCCAAGCTATTCTAGATATTTGTAAACCGTGTCATAAAATATAACTTAATGAAAAACTCGACTCTAAGCAATCAAAACTTTACCAAATAAGCTAATGTGGAATGTTAAAAACTGTTAAATATTTACTCGACTGTTTATGCTACTAAGCAAATGAATATTGCAGAATATGTTAAATTTAAATCATTAAATTTGTTATGAATTTTAAAATAAAAAAAAATTGGGTTCATCATGTAAGCATTGCTTGCTAAATTTGGTTTATGTTCCTAAAGTCTTGACTACAGGTAGATAATTAATTTAGTTATTATTTTTTTGTATTCTTCAGCTCCTTTTTGATGCCCTCTATCTCCTGCCTGACATTGGCCTTGAACATATTCATAAAGGATCTACAAAAAAAAAAACAGACAAACCAAATAACGTCTCAATGGAAAAGTGGGCAATTAATTGTGGACTCACTTGAATCTCTCGGGGCTCATCTCGTGGAGACCGCGTTCTCTGGCTATGTCTTTGGTGCGATACATGAGGGAGACGACCAGTTGGGCAGCGCGTCGCATCGGATAGCTGTCGGCCATGCGCTGAATGAGCTGCTCATTGTTGGCCAAATAACGCATCAGCATTCGCAGCACCATCCTAAAATTCCGTATCCTTGTATTTGCGTATCAGTTGTTGTTTGAGCTTTAGCTGGCTGCGCAACAGTTCCAATCGCTGCAGTTGCTCCTCCTTGTTGTAATCGATGCCCGGCAGCTGTTTAATTTGCTCGCGCGCCGATTCAAAGCGTTTCTGCAGCTCGAAGATCTGCGTAAAAAGTTGCAATTACATGTGGCAACAAATCAACAACAATTATACTTTTTTATGCCATTCACCTTGTGATTGCAGTCCTGTGATTCACGCAGCTTAACTGTATTCTCTAGCGGATCTTTTTCTACGCTGTAAGCCAAAACAAAGAAAGGAAAATAAGCATTGTTTCTTATATAAGAACATCTGAGCAGTTTCGTAAATTTTCTTTTGTTGTCAACACTTAGTATATTTTTTTTTGGCAGTTTATGCTACATACACACGCATACACCTGTTGTCAACAATAATGACACTGAGCAACACTTACCAGCGTACAATATCATATATGATCGGCAGAATTTCGATGTCCAGCTGGTCAACTGTCAGAGAGCCGCCGATTCCGATTCCGATGCCGTTTGATGTTTGTGTCTCCTGCGAGACTGTTGTTGTTACTGTTTGTGTGTTTGTTGTAGTTGGTGCTGCTGTTGGCTCAAAGGGTGAATTTGATGTTTGCACCAGACCGTCGGCAGTTAGTGTCGGTTTTCTGTCCTCAATTTGATTGTGAGGCGATAATTCCATTATAATTTCAGCGTTTTTTACTCAACGCGTTGTTTTTGGCTTTGCGGCAAATTTGTGTTGTGCGTGTTATCGATATATTAGCAGCCATCGCAATTGCCATCGATTCTGTAGTGCTGTAAAGCGCGTTAGCACACAACTGACAGCTTGCGCGCCCCAATTAAAAATATCCAACTTCCCAACTGAATATATTTCAAATTTTTCTTATTTATTTAATGCAAACTAAAGTAGCCAAAAAAAAAAAAATTCAAAAAGGAAAATATAGATTTATTTGAATTAAAAATTGTATATTAAATTTAAATTGAATTAAATGTATTTTAATGCAAAATGAGACAAAAGATGTTGAGCATTTCGCTATTGCCAAATGTGCTAATTTAGACAACAAAATCGTGTTGTTGAATAATGTTAATTAACTTATATTAATTCGGAATATATAATAGATTTTCATTCATATTGTGCGAGCCTCCTTCACGTGTACAACTTTACAGGCGTCTTTTAAAATATTTAATTTATTGAATTGACACATTAGGTTTGGCGAATTACTATAAGAGCGTAAATAAAATGACCAGAATTCTGTTAATTAGCTTTAAATTAGGAAATGATGTTTTCGTTAGTCGCTAATTGAAGCCACTAAAAATTCATGATATATTAATTAAGACCAAAGTCAGCAAACATTTTTCCCCCGGTTGTTGAAACATTTCTGATCAATATATATTTGAACGAATGTACCATTTATGAAAACATACAATTTTATTACAACGAATTGCGTCTTTGACTTTCATTGTGCAAAATTAATTAATTTCACTTGAAACCTTGCTATTGATGGCAATTCAAAAACAATTGAAAAAATATTCAATTCGCCTGCTGTCATTGCCATCAATTGAAGAAATGGACAACGAGAAAGCATTAAAAAGTTAACAACATTTTGTTTTTATTGATTAAAAACCCATTTTGGTGACTTTCCCAAGTATTAGTTAAACTTTTAATTAACACAAATTATAAATGAAGTCAGCAATTATTAAATGTCAAAAATTAATTTGATTTAATTAACAAAAATACAAATTTAAGCACTTATAGCAACATTTGATCGAAGTTATATTTTTGGGACTGATTCAAATAAAATTGGCCCTTAAGTGCTAATGATTTATATTTTATATGGGTGCTAAGAGCAAGCCCGTTGATCCAATGGCAGGTGCAGCGCAATCGCCGCTCTTAGTTATTTAGTTGCTGCTCTTTAGTGCAATAACGTTTAATTGTTGAGCCCATTTGATGATAGTTTGTATTGTGAGCGACAGGTTCCAGTGCTTTGTTTTTGTTGTCAACTGTATTTTCCAGCTGGCATTTGCATACGCATGGCATTATCATCATTTCTTTGTGTGCCTGTCCCATTCTCTTACTTCTTCAGCCAACGAGAGCGAAATAGAGTGTGAGACGTCAGTCAGCTGGTTAAGCGCTGAGCATGAGCTTTAATTTATATTAACATGTGTTGTTCGCTCACCAAAATCAGTACGTCCCCTTCCATCGGCTAAAACATAGGTTTTTCTTGACAGTTTTAAAAACAATAAAATCCAACAAAGTCGTCAATTAACAAACAACATCGATAACAACAATCAGCAGCAATAATTTATGTTTATCAAATAGAACAAAATACCCCAAAGCGGCTAAGAACAGAAAGCCTTTCATTAAGAGTGCGTGCCAAAATACGTCATCGACGCGCGCAGAAAAGTGCGGACAGCAACAAAAAAAATAACAACAGCAAAAACGGCCGCTATTGAGAGCTTTTAAGTGAACAGCTCACGAATAAACTCGCACACACATATACATACTTAGATTAGACATACATGTAACAAGATTGAATTGAATTCAATTGCAAGTGCAGCATAAAATCGAGCAAAAAAATAAGCTTTGTTTGAAATAATTAATTTGTTATTGTGACGCTCGTTGGCGGCACTCGCAGTGAATCGCAGAAAGAGCCATTTAAAGCCAAGCGCGCAACACGTGGGTGCGAGCGAGACGACGCTAGTGTGATGGTAAAGCATTTTGATAAAAAGGAAGAAGGCAAAAACAAAAGAGACAAAGCAACGTCGCTGCAGTTGTAATCAGAATAACAACAGATAAGAAAACGTGCAAAACAGCTGAGCAGCAGACGAAACAAAAACAAACTCAGCAAAGCCCTTTTACTATTAAGATGACAACAACCACAACGATTGTCAATTAGAGCAGCAGCAGTATCAGCAGCCAACCAACTTACATCAGAGAATTCGCAGCAATTAGCAGCATTTATCGACTTCAATCAGCATCAGCTCTGTAGCAGCAGCCGCCGCTGTCGCTGTCGCAGCAGCAGCAATCGCAATCTCTCTCATCGTCCCGTGTCCGTCGTAGTCACAAGTTGTGTGTGTGTTTTTTTTTTCGATTTGTGATCGTCTCGTTGTCGTCGTCGTCATCGTCATTGTCGTCGTCGGCTCGCTCGGTTTTTGGTGCGTTGAATTCGGAAACAGAAAAGTTGAAACTGTAAACCGTAGTTTCCCGCTAACAGCTAATATTCGTGTAACTCATTGATATTTTAGCCTCGTGTCCGTGTTGGTTGGTGCTCGACCAAAATTCTGGCCGCACGAAAAATGCTCGTCTCTTTGGGCTTTTCGAAGCCTTGCTTCGCCGGTCTAAAAGTGCTTCTATAGCGTATAAATTATCGCAAAAAACAAAAATAAATAAAGGATACGAATTGGCAGCAAGCAAAATAATCAACAACAAAAATTGCATAAATTATAAATATATATATTCGGCGGTCGACAAAGCAAACAACTTAAACAATAAACTCATTTCGATTGTTAATTTAAATAATTAGCGTCATAGCTAAAAGCCCGTTTCGAAATTAAAACTGAACTGCTACAGTAAAAGGCTCTAATAAAAAAAAACTTTATACTAGCATATAACAATTCACACATTAATATATAACAAATATAACTAAACTCTCTCACACACACACACATATATAAGAGAAATAAACGACACAAAAACGTGAACAAGGCTTTTTAAACTTTATCAGTTTGCTGCACACGCGGACAACACAGACACGCAGGGAACAGCGTCTATAAAAAACACACATACATCGAAAGCTGTGTTACTCTCTCTCTCTCTCTCTCGCCTATATGAGCAGCGATTAAAGTTTAATCAGTGGGTAAAAATATTGTTGCCAAAGCTCCTCAACGATTTGGACAGAAAATAGAGTAAAACAGAAGCGCGTCTGGAATAGTTGTGCCTCAGTACTGCTAAAAAAAAAAGAAATACAAATATAAAAAAAAGTGACAAACAGTGGAATAAAAAAAAGTGTAAATCAAATGGTATATTTCATTGTGAAATTTATACATTTCGAGAACTCTGCGAACTACTTGACGAACTAACGGCAATAATGTATATCTTCTGACAGTGTCCAATAAAAAAACCAACCAATCTATCAATAACTCAAAAATAAAGAAGTGAAAATATTAACAAAGTCGCACAAGTGCCAAACCATCTGGTTAACCCCGCCCAAAAAGAATGTCAAAAAACATACAGTGTTCACCATAAACATAAACATAGCTCACCTTTGCTAAAAAAAAGGACCCAAAACTTGCAAATCGTGTGAAAGAATCCCTCCCCACGGCAGATCGCTAGAATGTCCGGATTAGTCTGACGTCAAAAAACTCAAACAGCAAATCACATCCATAAGGAAAGGGAGCAGGAGAAGAAAAACGGAGCAACAGGCGGAACATAAGCACATTTCTACTTTCCATCATCCCCCGAGAGTAAAGCGCAACTTATCGATAAATGGAGAAATCTGTAATCCGGCTGCAACGCATGTCCAATGAATATCCGTCGCAATCCAGCTATATGTATCTGCGAAACAAGATGCTGTTAAAAATTGAAAACACCCTACTTCGAAGCCATCGCCAGCGTGAGACCACCGGTATCAAGAAACTGTATAATTCGTTTTTTGTACTCTTTTAATTGATCAAAGATCGCGCCGCCCCCCGCCCGAAGAACGCACAACAAATTTTTTTTATCAATTCAAAAGAAAAACCATATATAAAAATATAGCTGTGAAAATTGTTAAAGCAAAATAAATACTATAGATTATTTGGTTGTTAGTTGTTATACAATACCAAAGTACTGTTCTAAGGAAAAACAAAAAAATCACAAAAAAAGTGTAATATATTTCTTCGTTGTCATAAAAAAAAACTACAAAATGTTTATATAAAATACAAATATACTTTAAATATAAATCGAAATTTATTATTTGTTGTTTTTACAACAAAATTCATACTAAAACAAAATTTATAAGGAGCCAGAAAGGAAAAACTTGACAATATATCGTGGATGATACCCTGGAAAACATCGTGTCTCGTTAGGAAGTGTGCATTTTACATTTTTATTGTGGACATTACATCAATAGACAAGTAAATAAAATCAAATAATATAATAATATCTTGGAACAAAAAAAGACGCGTGGAATTTCAATAGTAATTTGTTTTCATATCGAATGGCGCTTTCGTTTTTATCGCAAAGTTCCGGCCTTTTGGATATAAAAAGCTTATTTGATCCACAATATTCATTACAACAACAACATCAACAAGTAAATCAAAATCAGCAACATCAACAACAACAGCAACAACAGCTTTATTTGCCATCACAACAACAACATCAACAACAACAACAACATTATCAAATATCACACATATCAACGAAATTTGATTTGAGCATTTTCAACGATTTCGACCAAATGGAATTTAATAACAATTTGAGTCGAAACCAAAATCAGTACCAGAATAACAATAATAATAATAACAGTAACGATAACGATAATAACGGTAGCATCAACAATAATAACAACAACGGAGAACATTTAAATCAGGTAAGCTCACATCACATTTTCAAGTTGTAAAACTCGGATTTTATTTTTAGAAAAAATTCATAGAGAAAGTATATTGCTTTAACAGTGCTTTTGTATTCGCATAACATTAAAAGTCAAACAAAAACATTATTATTTGTGTGCTTAGCAACACTTGTATAAATATAAAGATTATTATATTTAATTAAGAGTAGCTGACATAAAAAAACTAATGAATTTTCAAATATTTCAAGACATTAATTTTTAATATAGAATATAAAAATAAAACAAAATAAATTATATTAATGTGTCCTTTATACTTAGTATGGAATTGGTTTCAAAAAACAAAAAGTCTAATAAAATGTTAAGTAACTAAATCTACTTATCAGAATTGGGATTACCCCTGACTACAATTCCGAGAAAGAAATGGATGCTTTCAGCAATGGCTTCAATCTGTCGACTTTCTTTACACGCCAACACATTTGACAGGTTGCCTGCCACTTGTGGCATTTGTTTACACTGTTCTCTCTTATCTTTTGAGAAAGCAATAAATTGAAATAAAATCCACATACAGAGACGTAGTGGCGTAGCAAATCAAATCTCAACACCTCGAAGTTATACAAAAAACAAACACTCAGAAAAAAAGTCTCCCTTATTATATTTCAAGTTAAGAAAAAAGTTTCCAAGTTTCCAAGTGTGTAAACAAAATTCAAAAATTACAAATTGTTGCTTTTATTATTGCTAAACAAATGCAATTGAAGATTTCACATTAAAAACATTTTAGATAGTTTACAAATATTCGTTTATGAATTTTATGAAGAAAACGAAAATAAAAATATTTATTGGCATTTTTATATATTTCAAATTTTAAGAAATATTCAATTTTTTCTAGTTTTATGGTGTTTTTTTTTTAAGTGTACTTATACAATACTTCAATGAATCGATTATAGAGATTTTTCTTTACTCTCAAACAAAAAAAAAATACAAAACTCAACGCATGAAAGATGATGTACAATGTAGACAATACACACACTTAAACAGACACACTCACACGGAACTGAGCACAATTGATAGGCATAGCAATTCTCACAAGTGTCTGTATTATTATCAGCAAGGTTTAGGACCCCTATAGCATTTTAGGTAGAATTGAGTGATAATGTGCTCCCGTCTGAGGCAATACCTCGTTTGGCCGGCGACTCTCGAACAACATCATGCTTCACGATTCAAAAACATTCAGTTTTCGGAAAGTAAATCGTAGATTGAGTACTTGAAAAGTTTCCTCAAGACAGGGTTCTTAGTTGCGATAGCTTTAAATGATTTCATAATTTCCATTGCATTGCGTAGGTTCAAAATCGTCATTTCATGAGCGGCTATCATCATCAGCATATTGGATCGGACTATGAGCAAGTAATTAACTTTGTTGACTCACCACCGACCTCTGAGGAATCTTGGACAGGTAAGAAAGAATATTATTGATACTTCCATTTCCATTAATGTAACTCATCAACACAAAAATCATTGCATCCATTCCACTCATCCAACCATCAAAAGAAATCGATATCGCTTTCGTTTATGGCTAATCGACTCGTTTTCGACTCGATACTGCAGACGCACAGTGCAAGGATTCACCAGGACCCCATATTATTGACGTACGAACAATTTACTCGGAGAGTGGTTCACGCAAAAGACGAATGGATTGGGACTCATTGGATATTGGCCAAAGTGAAAATTCGCCGACAACACAATCGGGCGACATACCCAATAAGGTGGCACATCTGGAGAAAGATAAACACAAACGTGAAAAGCATTCAGGTAAGAAAGCATATCATTTAAATATATTACAAAACTAAGCAGCTAACTCAGAAACTGATTCAGGTTTTTAACTAGTTTTATTTGCATTTTTGTAATACATTTACACTGCATAGATAATCTACAAATTGATATAAATATTTATTTGTTGAAAACTAAACCATAAAAAACGTTTTGAAAGGCAATATTTTGTTTTTTTTTTTACAGCATTTTTTTTAGTTCCTTAACTAAAATTTATAATTAAGATAAATTTTAATATAATATATCCTAAAAATGATATCTAGTAAATTCAACTGTGGCAATTATTAATTGTTATTATTATTTAACAATTATTGGTAGTGTACTAAGCTTCCTATGACACATATGGAAAAAATCAGAGAAAATGATTTGTATTATTTAGTAGGACCTTTGTTTTCTCTTCTGACAGCTTCTAAGCATTGGGATATATTCGTTTCACTAAGTTATTGATTTTAATACTATCTACCTTATCTCAGTTAAATCATGGTTGTCTATTATTATTTTAACCAAACCACAGTTTTAGGATTTAGGTGATTTAGGTATTATTAAAAATTAAATTTAAAATAAAAACCATGACAGAAAAATTTAATTCATACTGTAAATACTGTCTACACTAGGTAGAAATACATATTGGTGGGACTGTAATTAATAATTGCCTGGCTACAAGAAATTTGAAACGTTTTTGACATTTTATAGTGTTGGTCAGATTCGTCTAGATCAGAGTGATGGTTTGATATTTTTCTTTTTCAGTCATATTCAGTATTACAAAATCCAAATATTTTATTTATTTACGTTTAAGTTCCATTATAAATTGGCCGATAAGGGGAATCCCATTAGAAAAAGTATGATTTAAATGCTTTTATATTTACTCAGACTCAAAGTCTGTGGGCAAAAAATGAACAACAATTGAAAACTTGTTTTGAGTATTTGCGTTTTTATCTTAATTAGCGGGTGGGTATACGAATAAATGACATCAGAATGAAATGGTCCACAATCCTATGAGGTCTTAAGACTTGAGCTTATTATTTTTGAATATAATATGAAGCTGTACCAAACTCGATGCCGCGGCAAATGTGTTAATTATATTTAAAAACAAAAGGCCATTTGCTAATTATTAAATATCCCATATTTGTATGTGTGTGTGTGTGATGATCGTAAAAATGATTGTTCTTGTCTTTTGCCCAGATCGTGATTTAACACTTATAAAATCAAACTCTAATCACAAAACTAAGAAGTATATTAAAATTTAAGAGGCTGTAATACAAATAAATTCGACTAAATCTTTACTATAAGATTATACATATATATATAAATATGGTTTTCTTTATCTTGGAAGGATGTTACCTAAAATCTAGCTATCAAATTTGGTGTCTCCAGTTCTTAAGAACCACGTGTTCCGAAAATCTGGCATTAGCAAATGTTTTTTTTTGTGAGACGCCTATTTAAATTTAGCAATTTGATTATTTGTTCGACTCTTTCTTCTTCATATCAATATTTCCCGAAACATACTGTCTAAAAGATAGCAGATCGCATCAACAACAATTGCCATTGGCCTAATTACAGATCCCACTAAAGCTACCACTACCTCAAGGCATATACAGATATAGAGAGATATAGAGCCATATAATTTTAACTCTTTGCAAAATTAAAAATACGCAGCTAACACACAGAGTAAAGTTGCCCTATCGCAGTACTCTTGAAGACTTATCAAGAAACTTGAAACACATTCGTCAACCGAGCCCAGATAAGGCCACAAAACGGTTGATGTTTTGTAGATCCGGCAAATAAAACAATTTCGTTTCTTTAAAATCAAGAACAATTGTGAAAAACTTTCGCGCAGTATTTAATTTGATTTTAGCAAAAGTTTTTAGCAATTATTTTTAATGATCTTTAACGAATAGCAAATAATAATTAAGACCATTTTGATTATTTACACATTTTACAGTATTCACATTCAGTTTATGTAATCTTAGCCGTTTAATGGATTTTGTTGATTTATTTTACATTCTAAAGCGCCTCGCCCAGCCTTAATTTCTATTATTCAGATGGCTTCGGGTTTTGCTTTCAAAATTGTATATGTAAACAATTAGAGTTAAACAATTTAAACCATTACTAAAATTGCAAAAAGATATTTCTCTGACAAATCATTAGCTTTAGGCTATATAAGCTTACATAAATAATATTATTCATAACTCGTAATTACAACGAATAATGTATTACTTTTTGCATTATTTTTTATAGTTAGGCTCGCTAGCAAATTGATTAACGTAAAATAAATCTAGTGAGTAATAGTAACGAATTATAATTATAATGTTTAGATACGAGTACGAAATAAGTCGTACATTTTATATATTGTCGAAAGAGTTTATATATTATCCATGGCTTAATAGCTATCTTTTTAGTTTAAGATTTTCTCTCTGAATATTTTTAATTGATTTCTTTATTCTCATTTATAGTTGTCGGAAATCAGATTGAAATGTCTAATAAAAAATATATTTCTTATTTCCATTGTACATTATTTCATCTAGTAAATCTTTTCTTATGAAACTATTTCATTATATAAGTCAAAGTTTATATTGAATTATATGGTAAGGGTGGAAAAGAAATTTTTTAATGAACGGAAGGTGCGAATTTTTTTTTTATACAGTAACCAAATAAATAAGTCATCAATCGTTGTTTATATTAGGCTGTACGAGCTTGGGTATTTTTTCATTTAGATAATTTTTTATGAATCTTAACGTTTATTTTAAATTCCTTATTTATATTTTTGTACGTATTTATATTTTAAACTTAAATGTACCAGTGACTGGCGCTTTAGGAGCTCTCTTGACAAAAATTAATATGTGTAAAATCAATTGACGTCATACTGAAAAATACAAATATTTGCTGCCGATAGCAATCAAAATTTATAAGTAATAGCACTAAGCAGACTATACATATATATACATATTATTAATAGTTGTGGAGATAAGTGATTAGCGACAGGTGTTAAATTAAATAAATAAACACAAATTTGTATTCGCTCTCAATTTCTCTGGGATTTACTTACAGGTCGCAGCAGTTGGAGCGATGATATTGGCTTCGATCTGAACGCCGATTTTAATAGCAACTCATATTTGAACAAGTGAGTGAAGATGTGATGGGTCAAGGGGAGGGATCAGCTTTTAGGTGCTAATGCTGAAACTATTTTTGCAGTGAAAACTTTTTGGCCTTCTCACCGGGCATAACGGCACTAAAACAGGAGCCGCAAACGGAGCAGCTAAAACCGACTACAAAGCTACCCTTGGACAGCAGCTCTGGGAAGATCGACAAATCGCCATTGGGCGACGCCAATCATTCACCACAGCGCCCGGCGCAATCCCTGGAAGTGATTGGCTCTGGATCAGGAACAGGAACTGCTGGTGGCAACAGTAGCAGCGAAAGCGGTGGCAAGCATGAGTTGAACTCCGGTATCATATGCGGCTGTGGCTCACCCCAAGGCTCGCCAGCCTCAACGGAATTTGAACTGAATGCAGCTGCAACTGACAAAACCATAGCTGCATCTGGCAACGACGGTTTTGCCCTGGCGCGTAAGTAAAGCATATATATTTAGATACATTACATATAAACAACTGCATCCATTAATCATTGCAGCACGCTCTGAGCTGCAGCAGCAGGTGAGCGCTGTCGAAGCGGCCAAAATTGAGCCAAGCTCATCCACTGGTGCATCACATGCCGAGGACCACAAGTAAGAAGATCTCATGTACCATGCATATTGAGTGGGAAATATTTCTTATCTTAAATCTGCCACACTTCAATAATTCAATCTACTTAATTATGTTTAGCTAATTAATTTTTCTGCAAAAGAAATGTGTAAATCAATCGCAAGAATATTTTATGTAGAGCTTTGATAATTATGTATAATCAATCTGATGGGGTGGAAAAATATTTTGATATAATGTCAATTTGCTTAGACTCTATGTTTATAGATACGGATAGATAAATATTATATTTATTATATAATGAAGAATTCAGAGAATAATGTTTTGAGCTCCATACCACAGTATCGAAATTTAAAACTATCTTTTCCAGAATGGCAATCGACAGACAGATTGAATTTTTATATTTATAAATGAAATGGGGGCGTACTCAGCATTTTATGAATTATGACTTGTATAAGTCGATTTAATCGATTTTAAATATTTGTTTCATATTATGTATTTAGGGGATGTAGTTTATATTTTGTCTAAGGCTTAAAAACGATATTTTTAGTTTAAGATTTTCTCTGTATATTTTTTTATTGATTTCTTTATTCTCATTTATAGCTGTCTGAAATAAGATGGAAATGTCTACCAAAAAAATTTATTTCTTAATTCCATTAAATATTATTTTATCTAGTAAATATTTTCTACTGAAACAATTTCTTTATATATTTTATTGATATCTTTGCAGATTTCAGTACATTTTGGCAGCGGCCACCTCAATTGCTACAAAGAACAACGAGGAAACTTTGACTTATCTGAATCAGGGCCAAAGCTATGAGATCAAATTGAAGAAAATTGGTGATTTATCATTCTACCGCGATAAGATTTTAAAGGTGAGTAAAACTCCATTTTTTATCCATTTTTTTTTGCTTATCTCATGCGTTGAGTTCAAACCAATTTGCCAAAAAAAAAGAAAAAAGAAAAGAAAAGAAAATGGAAAAAAATTGAGTTTAAATTGACAGAGTTATGGTTATGGTTGTTTCTATTAAGACTGTGAGCTGTACTCGTGGAGAATATATATGTCTATACTGAATTATTAAAGTGGTGTGCGATGTTCGTTAATTGATTTTAATATGCCCCAATTAAACTTAATTTATACGCAAAACAACTTGAGGCATGCGCATGCGCCATATTGCCTCATGTTGCCAACTCGGACAAGAGTAATCAAATAATATTTGTATACATTTTTTGATGGTAAACTGTTAGTTGACAATTATGTGCTTGTTTTTATGTTTTTAGAGCGTTATCAAAATCTGTTTCCATGAGCGACGATTGCAGTTCATGGAACGCGAACAGATGCAACAATGGCAAGCATCGCGGCCTGGTGATCGCATCATTGAGGTGGATGTGCCATTATCGTATGGTTTGTGCCACGTGTCGCAGCCATTGAATTCGAGTGCATCGAACACGGTGGAGATCTTTTGGGATCCATTCAAAGAGGTCGGCGTCTACGTCAAGGTCAATTGCATTTCAACAGAGTTCACGCCCAAGAAGCACGGTGGTGAAAAGGGTGTCCCATTTCGTCTACAAATTGAAACCTATATTGAAAACTCACCAGCAAATAGCAGCAACATTAACAGCAGCAGCAACAGCAGCAGCGGTGCCAGTGCCAACAGCAACAACAATAACAACAACACGAGCAACACAACAACTAGCAACAACAACAACACATCAGGGGGCACATTGGACAATCGTGCCGCACTCAATGGCAAACAGGCGGTGCATGCAGCTGCTTGTCAGATTAAGGTGAGCATTGCCCCAGCAAAAGTAACAAGTTCTTTTAGCAACAATTAATTTTAGAAAATATAAAAAAAAAATAAAATATAAAACATATGTCTTTCTTCGATAAAATTTTAATAAATTCTTTTCTTGATTTTTTCATTATGTGAAATTATTATTTCAACAATTAAATTCATATAATAAAAAAAAAATAAAATTGTAATACATATTTTTTCTTGATTTTTTCACGATTCTTTGGGATTATTATTTCAACAAATAAATTCATATAATGTAAGCTCTAAAATAAAAGCAAATTTTTATTACTGGTTTCTAAATTCTAGTTTTAAAGCAATTTTACAATTTTTTTTTTTTTGGTTCTACTTTTTAGGAACACATTTTTTAAAAATTTAATTCTAGGGTCTAAGCTGATTTTTATTTAAGAGCGATTGGTATATTTCTGAATGTTGACTAATTTAAATTTCTTTGCAGGTCTTCAAGTTAAAAGGCGCCGATCGCAAGCACAAGCAGGATCGTGAAAAAATCCAGAAGCGTCCAACATCTGAGCAGGATAAATTCCAGCCCAGCTACGAATGCACCATAATGAATGACATATCATTGGATCTGATAACACCAACCATCACTACAGGCTGCTACAGTCCCGAATAGTAAGTATAATTTTATAGTATTCTTTTGCGAAAATCTTTAAAAGATTTGCCCAATTCTCTTTCTGTTCCTTTTGACAAAATTATCATAACGACGAAATAGATCTAAATATATCTTGTTATTATTATTTATTCTTATATTGCTGTATTATATATACATATCTTTATAAGCAGAACACACTCAGCTCTTTAGCTATTTTAATGCAACGTGAAAACAATTTTTCGTATTTTTATTATTATTATTATTTTTTGTATTATTGTGGTTCACAAATGCAGCTAAATATTACTATATTGTATAGCTCCCATACACATCGAAATATCTATAGGCAATGGAGTCGTCCTTGAGAAAGATGCCAAACATAATCTTTATGTGTCAACAGTTTGACTTAGGAAGGAAGAATGACAGATTCTTTTCTTTAATCTTTCCTCTGTTAAAAGCTTTAGTTTTTCTATTTGTTTATTGATTATGTTGCCCATTTTTTGTGTTGTCACGCTTTACATATACTTTTTTATATTTGCATTTGCCAAGCATTTTAGCTTTTGATTTATTCAGCGCTCAGCGCTCTGAGATATAAAAAATCAGTTTAACAGATAAATGCTAAGTACAAATGCCACAATTAGCTAGATTAGTCTTTAAGCTGTTAACCTAACTCTATTTGCATAACACTTCCACCTTAAAGTGCCATAAATGTACGTGTGTGAGTAAATCTGACACACATACACTCACAGACGCTTTTTTTTTTGAAATGAATTGTGGAATTAAAATTATTATAAATATTTTAATCTTTGAATGGTTTTCAACAAGTTTTTGCCTTTATTATGATCTCGTCCTTTGTCGCATTTTATCTGCAGAAATCCTGCAGATATATCCTCTAAATATAATTTTTTTGTAAGCATCTTGCTTAAGCTAAATTTTTTCTACTTAAAACCAGTCTCGTTCAGAATGCATCAATGATATCAAATATAATTTTTGATTTACATTTTAACCGGTTGAAATACCCTTTGTTAAAACTTAGAGGGGAAGGGCTTGCTATGGTAGTGATTGAGTTGTCTGAATAAAGTATGATTTTTTTATTTAATTATTTACCAATCAATTTGTTAAATTAATTTTAAGCTTAAATTTGATTTTATTATTTTTACAGTTATAAGATTTGGTGTTTGTTAGTCAACATTAAATACAATAAATATTATAAGAATAAAAATTATGACCATAACAGGGTATTATATTTGATCGCTTTAGTTTTGAGGGGCAGTTAACATAGTTTCACACATAAAAAAATATAAAAATCTCAGTGATATATATAATGGAATTAGCCGACCAATTAATTTCTTGTAAAATCAAATACGCTTATTGCTTCAGGCTTATTTCAAAATTTCTTAGCAATTATTTATGTATAAAAATGGCAATGCCAATGCTGACAGAGCTTTAACTACCAATCAAGAGAGAGAGAGAGAGAGAGAGAGAGCGAGATAGAAAAGCAGCTACAAAAACTGGCTATTTGTATGTGTGTGTGTGTGTGTATCTGTAGCTAAAGTTTGTGTATCTGTTGCTGGCTTGGCTCGTTCAGCATTCGTGAAAATGCGCTTGTATCTAAAGGATCACAAATGTTATAAGCACACAACAGCATTTGTAATAGCATTTATTATATATTTATTTTCTTTACTAATACTCATTTTTGTTTCCTTCTTCCTTTGACAGTATGAAACTGTGGCCGAATTCGCCGGTGCATGTACCAAAATACGATGGAATGCTTCCATTTGCAAGCAGTGCATCTCCAGCGGCCAGCAGCAGTCCCATTGCGATCAATTCAGTGACATCAACAAATTCGCCAACATTGAAACTAATGGATGCCACAAATATGGTGTCGCCGCCGCATGTGCCAGCTGATATGGAAGACTATGTATGCATGCTACACACACACACACACACAAAAGTGCAATCTGGACTCATTTCGTTCCTATTTCAGAATCAGAACATAATGCCGGACTCAACACCGGCCCAAGTGACACAATGGCTGACCAGTCATCGTCTGACGTCGTACATAGCCACATTTACTCATTTCTCAGGCGCGGACATTATGCGGTGAGCATCAGTTTGAAAAAGAGTTTTTTTTCAGTTCCAGCAAATCCTTATACCACCCTCTCCTGCCTTCTCATTTTTTATTAAGCATGTCCAAGGAGGATCTTATTCAAATCTGTGGACTCGCAGATGGCATACGCATGTTCAATATATTACGTGCCAAGTAAGTTGAAAAACCATTTGACAAATTCCAAATTCCAAAAGCTCTAACCTAACACGTATGAAAATATTCTTTAAAAACAATTAAAAACCATGGAATAAGCTTAAACTCATTTAAATTCTACAATTAATCAAAATCTTAGAAAACCAAAATTTTAGTTTAAAAATCTGATAAACTTCGATTAACGGAACACTTCAACTCCAAAAAACAAATTCATTTAAAGAAAAAAGAAATTATGTACTCAATAACAGATTTTATATTTTCCCGACAGAACTATTGCTCCAAGGCTGACTCTTTATGCGAGCATGGATGGCTACAGCTACAATGCGATCTACTTGCTCTCAAACACGGCCAGGGAGTTGCAGCAGAAGCTGTACAAGTTGCCAGGCTTTAACGAGTTCATCGCGAAGGGTGGCTCTTTGGAGAATGGCGGTGCTGTAGCCACAGCTGGTGCAGCGGCTGCTTCTGCCGCACTCTACAACAATTGGGGCATGTATTCAAAATACTCTGGCAGCGGCTCGAACATATTCAATGAGGTTAACAAGAGTTGCGTGTATATTTCGGGTCCGTCGGGCATTCTTGTCTGCGTTACCGACGAGGTGCTCAACAATGAGATCAAGGATGGCAGTCTCTATTCCCTGGATGTGCAGGGCGGCAAAGTTGTCTTGAAATTGATCAATAAGCAGGATAACAATTAATTAATTTCGCATCTCAAATTTGTTTGTTGTAGAATTTGCCTTTGTTAATTGTTATGCTATTTAAGCTGCAACAAGGAAATTCCAAAGAAAGTATAATTTTTAGCATTTATATCCAATCAACAAATTTAATGAAAAAACACGCGTATTACAGTTATATACACACACACACACACACAAATATATCTTTATTATTTGTATTCAAGTCTTAAATTGACTGAGATTTTGCGAAGCAATATTGAACAAGTTTAAACATTTAAAACCGACAAATCGCTTCATTACTAAATATTTAGTGCAATATTTTAAATTTCTAAATTTCCTTTTTTGGTTCTATAATCTATGTTTTATTCATTTATTTCCATTTTCTTTGTCGATTTCATTTTATATTCTTAGGCTATATGATTTTTATTTTTGTCCAACGCATTTTAAGTTTAGATCTTTGTTTAATACACACCACATAAATATTATAATGATATACGAAGTAGAACAAAACTAAACAAAAAGAAAATAACAAAAAAAAAAAAAAATATATTTTATATTTAACTATCGATAATTAGAACAGTCTAGGAGCAGTACCACAATGAACAACAGATTAAAGAGTTCAGCTAACAACCAAACAACTTTTATTGTTTTCACAACGCTTATCCATAATATGTGATATAAGCAATAAAGTGTTTTCCAAGAGTGGACTGTCAAAAAAAAACCCCACAAGTGTTTCATTTATGTAGTCTGCAGTAAGGTAAAAGGAATCCCATACTATATACTATCAAATCTGACTGTAGTCAAACAAGTGAGGCGAAATAACATTGCTGATTATTGAGCAGAAATATAATTAAAGTTTTTATGCTCTAACAACTTTGCGGATCAAAAGTGTTTATACATTTGTTGACGGTTTTTGAGGTCTACTCCAACTATGTCAACTCAAGCAAATTCAAGGAATCTACCCCATGGCCTCTAAGTCAATTAATTGTGCTCAATGCTGTGTAACACCTTACCGCGATTAGCTCACACTCAAAAAAGAAGTGGCATGGAAATGACAAAAGTCTTAAAAAGGATATGTAGGCGATCTGTCTTAATTGAAATTTTTAATAATAATCTGGCAGAACTCGGGGAAAAAAACATAGGGGCCATTGCCATTGTGATCTCAAACCACCTTATAGATCCACATGGCACTGTTAGCTATATATATATATATAAATATATACAAATGTTATGTTATGATTAAAAAAATGACAAAACATTGAAAATAAATCGCGCGTTGAGTTTAGATTAGTTGCATGTTTTTTAATTTAGTAAGAATGAAGGAGGTAATTTGTAACTGAATACTGCTAGCTGAGATCTGGCGTATTCAGATTCCCCTCACATCAGCCACGCCCAATGCCAACAACCGTCGAGGTCATATGCACCGGACTATTGACCGATAAACCCGATCCGCCCAGTCCGCCGTGCAGCTGGACATGCTTGCGATAGTGGGTGAAGTGCTCCAGATACTGCTTAAGAGTGTCCATCGGCTCATATAGATCGTTCTGTTTGGCGTGAAGCTGTTGTTGACCCATCGCATTCATAATCGTCTGTGTGGTGAAATATGTGGGATACTCCTTGGCAACATTGATGCCGAGGAAGCCCTGTAGCATTTCGCGTATCATTTCCCAGCAATACGAGAGCGTTATGCATGGCCTGTACTCGATCTCGATCAATATGCCCTTGAAGTGCTCCATCATGGTAACGGATCCCAGTTTGATCACAAAATCACCATACTCAAAGCGGGCTCCGCGTGACTCGATTTTAGTTTGCTTCTTAGATGTGAATGCCGATGTCATTTTCAGCATTAGCAGATCGAAGATAGCGTCGGCCACGAGGGCCACCTGCTTGCCTGCACCATTGTCAATTATAGAGAAAGTCGATGCTGGAAACTCCGAGTCGTGGAGCACATGAACGGCTCGTGTCGGTGTCCCATGCTGCGGCGTTGAGATAAATGTTTCGCAGTCCACCAGAAATTGACCGGCATGTGTGGCGCCCAGTGAAAGCAGACGCTTACCGAGATGATCAATGATGTGGGCCCCAGATTTGCCTTCGGGCATTGGATACGGTTGAAGCACTGTCACACCCATGCTACAGCTTCTCGATTTTCAATATATTTTGTTGATGGCTGCTTTCTTGTTTCCTACATTTTCGCAAACTCAATAAGGTGTGACCGTAATTTGTATGCCACAGCTTTATGCGCTGTGTATCAGCTCTGCCAACATCCCGATATTTACTCTTTTAAATCCAATGTTATTAAAGGAACTCCCCCTTATGATATTGCCAAATGGCTAATACGGCATTATTTAGTGCTTTTTTTATTGCAAACAATCAAAAAAACTACTGCAAATAACAACAATATTGTGTGTCAACGATAGTTATAGGTTAACTATCGCTTATCGCTCATCGATAGGTGGTGCACTCAGTGCGTATTGGGCGTGCTGAAGCGCCAAATCTAATTGTTGACCCGCTTGAGCAGCGCAAAATAACTGTAGGAGCAGTTCACTATCTGAAAAGTAAAATGAATCCTTATGAATATGAAACAGTTAAAGTTACAGACTCATCATACAGATGCAAAGGTTAGTGAATTAAAACTCTGTGTGTGGTTTAAGGAGTGCACCTCCAGCGGCTTACTTAGACGTAACATCATTAAGAGACACATTTTACGATTGGTCCTGTTCCAGGTGGTCCACTCTGAGCTGTACAGTGCATGTGAGAGCAGTGCGCTTTGACTGCTCATCTCGTCAGCTGCATAGCATGTAATGAAGATTTGCAAGAGCATAACAAACTGATACGAGCTTATCATAATCAGGAATGCCGTTTCGCTCGACCGAATGGAAATAAGATAGAAATTCGAGACGAGCACCAGCACCGAGCAGAGCATTTGCACCGAACCAGGTACCCTGATAAAATCAACCACCATCTCCTTTAGCTTTACAATGTTCCCATAATACACGCAGCAATCGCGCAACTCCATCGCAATGCCCACGTTATCCGCCGGTGTTTCAGTGACTCCCAAATTTTGCACACGAGCGGACAGCATGGCCAGTTGCGTCTCCAGGAAGAAGAGCAGTGAACCGCACATCGAATCGAAGGAGATGTTCAGCCAGCAGGTTGGCATCAGCGACAGCACTTGATACAAATAGAGGCCATAGTAGCAGCTGTGCCGGGCCCGATTGCACGGCTCGTACATGGACAGAGGCAGGGCGCTGCTGTCCATAAACCACTGCGTGACTAGCATTAAAGAAGCTGACAGCAACGAACTAACGGCATATATGTTCCGCCACTTGACCGAACGAGCAGCACCGCGCATATAAATCTTGTATTCCCTTGAAGATGTCGGCTGAAAGACAGTGGAATGCATCAGCGCCAGATTACGGGCATGGTCAGCTGAATTCAGCTTAACGCTTAGCATCTTGGTCATGCATGCCAGCTCGGTGGCGAACAATAAGAACACTTGAAGTATAACGCTTAGCTGATCAATATTAGACAGCACATGAATTGCGAAGAACAAAAGCATTGTGGACACAATCACAAAGTTGCTACCAAAGCGCAGTGCATGCCACACACGTTGCTGCTTTGTGGCGTCATCCTGAGGTCTCCATACGCCGAACAAATTGAGATACCAGACTTGATACTTATAAAAACTTGCAGTTAGCTCCTTAATATCCGCTCGACTCATGATTATATTTATATTAACAAACCCGAACTGCTCTGTCAACAACACGACTCAGGTCCTTTTATAGAGGACGCTAGCCAAGGACATTCGTTTGACATATAATTAGCTGTAATGAGCCGCTTATTGTGGAATATTTAACTAATCTCGACAGTGCGCGAAAATGCAGTCTACTTACCGAACTGAATAGGGCCAGGTCAAAACCATGGTTTGCATCTAGGGTCCTGATCCGTATGGGTATGTCCAGACGTTGCATTATCATCAGCATCAGACGTCGATTGCTCCGCTGCCAGTTCACCCAATTGGACTTATAAAGATCATGGGACAGTTTCAAGCTACGCTCTGTGACTAATCTATTATGGGTTTTTGGGTTATTTGGCTTAAAGAGTACC
The DNA here is from genome assembly GCA_037043605.1 of Drosophila multiciliata. Classification (NCBI taxonomy): domain Eukaryota; kingdom Metazoa; phylum Arthropoda; class Insecta; order Diptera; family Drosophilidae; genus Drosophila; species Drosophila multiciliata. The sequence goes on from JBAMBF010000589.1 coordinate 5,193,080, forward strand.
TTTTGTACTTTATAGACAGACTTACCCCGGAAAGTAACATAATAAAAAGACCTGAAGGAGCATGCAACTTTGGTAAATGAAGAATTTTAGGAATACCAACTTTTCATCTGACAGCTGTAAATAATTAAAAAAAAAAGGAAAACAAATTTTAACGGATAAATTTAAATATTAAAATTAGTCGCAACTTTTTAAGAATTTATTTGTAATTTTGAATTATTTTTTGATAATATTTATGTTGTATGTTCAAATCAAATTTATTATTTCTCAACTCACCAGGGACATGGCATAAAAACCAGATATAAGCACCAGCACGGAGAACATTATTTGCACTGAAATAGGCAGATAGACCAAGGTCTCGATATCCGCAGCCAGTTTTACAATCTTCAGATGGAAACCGATGCAGTTCTTCAGCTGATTCTCCACTTCTTCTACATTTTCCTCGTCACCGTTGCAATTGTTGCCGATTCGCTGCAGTCGCAATGCCAAAATATCCAGTTGGCATCTCACGAAAATGAACAGGGAGTAGCACAGCGAATCGAAGCATATATTGAAGAAGCAGCCCGTGGACAGTGCAATACATTGATAGAAGTACATAATCCAGTAGCCAAAGGAGCCGTGAGCACCGTCAAATGGGTTATAGGTCGGCACAGGCAGCTCAGTATTATCGGTTATATATTGGGTTATCTGCAGAGCCACTAAAGCCATCAAAGAAATAGCCCCATACCAGTTGCGTACAATCCGACTCAGCTCACGAGAAACCAGAAAGATGCGCTGCTCCTCAATGCTCTGGGAACAAAATTTCGCATCCTGAAGCTTAGCAAAGATTTGAAAAAAAGTATCATTGTTGAACTTGGTGTATGCGATCTGTACATGGAATAAATTTATCAAAATTATGTATTCATTTGTGAATCCCAATTAAGATTTGAACCTTCACAGTGATTGCAATAAATGTGGTCAGGATAAAGAAAGCCTTCATTACTTCATTTAAATCGCTTATGTTTAAAACAATGTAATGTAATAATATCAAATCAAACAATATTATCCAGAAGCAAAAAACAACCCAGAATCTTGTCATATATAGCAAACTTTTCCAGCCCACTTCACGCGGCCACAAAGAGAACAAGTCAAGGATTCGCTCCTGTCCTCTGTAGAACAGCTCCACGGACCAATCAAAGTTCTGCTGCATTACGTTGGAATATTCGGCTAAAACTAATTTGGTCTTCAAATTGGTCAAGCTTTTTAGGGCTGCTCTTTGCGATTTGCGTAAGTGATTAAAAACTCGTTAGGTTTTTAATTGCTGAAAGTTATTAGATGAGAATAAATGGGAAAAGTCATTGAAAGAAAATATCAAGAATGTATTTTTAAAATGTATGTAGTCTTTTAAGTCAAAATTAAATATGAATATTTTTTTTATTTAATATTATTTAATAATAAAAACTTAAATATTTATTATTAAAATAATAAAAATCAATTATAAACTGGGTCAACAGTTTTGAGCAGTGCTTGCAACTTAAGCTAATCGCTTTCTGTTGTATAATAATCTGAGGAGTAATTGGTAAATATACTGAAATATTTAATACGCATTTATGAAAGAGGACAAGCAATTTAAATCTTAAATTTTTGTTTGTTTTATATGGGAAAATAACTGATTGTTTGATTTGTATTATTTTTATTTTTATATTTTTTTGTATCCACCCATAGTGGAAGTGGCTGTAAAAAGTCGATTTTGATAAACACAGTCACCAGTTTGTCATGCTCTTGCAAATCTTCATTACATGCAGCTGACGAGATGAGCAGCCAAAGCGCACTGCTCTCACATGCGCTGTACAGCTCAGAGTGGATCACCTGGAAAAGGACCAATCGTAAAATGCGTCTCTTAATGATGTTACGTCTAAGTAAGCCGCTGGAGGTGCACTCCTTAAACCACACACAGAGTTTTAATTCACTAACCTTTGCATCTGTATGATGAGTCTGTAACTTTAACTGTTTCATATTCATAAGGATTCATTTTACTTTTCAGATAGTGAACTGCTCCTACAGTTATTTTGCGCTGCTCAAGCGGGTCAACAATTAAATTTGGCGCTTCAGCACGCCCGATACGCACTGATTGCACAACCTATCGATGATCGAAAGTGATAGTTAACCTATAACTATCGTTGATACACAATATTGTTGTTATATGCTGTAGTTTTTTGATTGTTTGCAATAAAAACCACTAAATAATACCCTTAGACTTAGTTGGGAATAGCATAAGGGGGTTTTCCTTTAATAAACATTTGGATTGAAAGCATTAGATATCAAAATTTGTAAAGTTTAGTAAATTGTTGTATAATTTAAAAATGAAATTATTGCTATGTTTACTCACACTCTTTGTGATAGGTAAGTATTGAATTAGTTTATTCACTATTAAAAATAGTAACGTACTTACAGGGGTTCGCAGCGATTGTCACCTAACTCGCTCAATAGTGGAAAATACAAATCGTATATTTATTTATCAGGATAATAGCGGTTTGTTTCAGCTGCTGCGGACAGAGATTGTGCCCAGTGGGATGAATATAAGCATGTTCTGCAATGTCAATGATGTGCTGGAAACACAGTGCCAGGACAATGGCCAGTTTACAAATCCGCTGCCCATGTACTGTGGATCGCCAATGCAGCCGCAGATTACCAAAAGTAAGGACGCTTCATGTCCCGAAAGGTTGTATATTGTGGGCTATGTAATTGACGGTCAGCAGCTTGAGCTCTATCGCTCCTGCTATGATGAGAATAATGGGCGTGTGTTGTACAGTCAAAGCGATGTTTACTACAAGACCTTTTGTAAGCCATTAGCTTTATAAATTCGAATCCTCCAACCTATTCAAAAAATAGTTTTCAGGCCGCCTTTTGTGCAATTCACGACGGATGAGATAGTCTCCCCTTCAGAGGCGGCTGCTTATTTCAAACATAATATATATTCAGCATTCCAAAGAACTTTCGGCGGTGCCCAAAATTATATATCATCGTCGAACGCACTGGTGATCAATCGTGGACATCTTGTGGCATCGGCAGACTTTCTTTTTGTCGACCAGATGTCCAGCACATATCGTTATCTCAATATAGTTCCGCAGTTTAAAAGCATCAATGATCAAAACTGGGAGAAAGTTGAGCGGTGGCTCCGCAGTCAGGTGTCAGTCTACAGCCCGCTTCGAATTAAAACTGGTGGCATTGACGTGCTCGCCCTACAAGATGAGAAAGGACACTATTGCGAAACCTACTTGGATGGGTCCAAGCTACCAGTGCCCAAGTGGATCTATAAGGTTGTTCGAGACCACAATGACAATGGCCTCTATGTTTTTCTCTCCCTTAACAGCATATTTGAGAAGAACAGGCCTCCGAATCCGGATTTCTGCACGCCCAATCAATGTCCATTCAACCTGTCCGATAATGCTAATGAGGGATTCATATACTGCTGTGATCCCAAGCACTTTCCATTCTGACTAACATTAATTTAGCATATCCAACTGCTGTCGGTTCGTCTGCAGAGCTGTGACGCTGCTACAGCTGTTTTGCGCTGCACAAGCTGTTAGCACTTATGAACTTTGCTTCAGCAAGCCTATCGATGATCGATAAGCGATAGTTAGTCTTTCAACACGTTGTTAAGCACTGTTGTTGAATTAACAATTGCAAAAAACACTAAATAATACCGTGTAACTCATTTAGCAAACGATAGTATTGAGTACTTTTACAATAGCTATTGCTTGTGTTTGCCATGACTGTGCATCTCATATCGTTCAGCTGATGCTACGTGTAAGAAGTTAAAATGTCGGAAAATATAAAATCTGACGAAAATGTGCCTAGCTGTCTGCATTGCAGAGTGTACAATTCAAATCAAAAATATCATGAGATATTCGACGAAATCGGCATTGAAATAGAGCTCGCCAAACTGCTCGACAAGTATTTCGATATAAAAGTTGAGCCCGATGCCCAAAAGCAGAAGCAGCTGCTCTGCGAGGAGTGCGTTAATACGCTGATTCGTTTCTTTGACATTGACGAACTTCGAAGGGAACAAGATGCTGCAAATGCTGCAAAGAAAAATCCCGATAATGATACAAAGTCTTCTACAAAATCCCCCAAAAACGATGAAATTCCCGCCAAAAAGCAGACAGCTGCTAAAAATGGCCATGGTTCTCGAAACAAGCAAGAAAAGCCAACGGTAGCTGCAAGTGTTACAACTGCTACGACTCATACTGCACATGATGTTATTGCAACAGGAGCGCCAGAAGCCGTCGGCAAACGAAGTGAAACATCTAATGGCAATGCAGGCGTCAAACGGCGTCGGTCCAGAGAATCTGCTCAAGGATCAGGAGATCAGGAGCAGATTAGCGCACTCATTCGTGACATTCTAGAGGATGAGGAGTCTCCAGCCGATGACAAGTTGGTAGAAGCAGCAGCCACAGTCTGTCAACTGGAGAAAGAATCAGCTGTAGAGCACCTGCACCTGGATGAGGCGGTGGAGGTAGAGGAACAAGCGGAGCTCGAGGACCAGGACAATAATGAAGAGGTGGAGTTTCTGGTTGAGCGTGAAGGTTAGTTAGTGCATATATGCATATATACCTACATTTAATGGTTGCTCGAATACTTCAGATAGCTCCTCGGAATTGAGCGTGCGCCACTTCAAAGTGGAGCGAAAAGTTAAACGCGCCCCATCGCAGTCACAAAATGAGAGCCAAAGCGAAGACGAGGCTTTCAAAGTGGAGCCCTTTAATTTTGTGCTAATCAAGGAATGTACGTATGACCAATAAAAGTATTTGACTCACAAATTTATCAAATCCAATCGAATTGAATCCCACACAGCTGATAACATTGGCGATCTATACGAGTATTTGGGAACCGTGGTAAAGACCTGTTTTGAGACTTTAACCTTCGACTGGGAAACAATGTGCCGCCACTGCTCGCTGAATTGCAGCAAATATGAAAATTTATTCGATCACATGCTGCAGCGTCACAAGGAGCCAGGCGAGATTTACAAGTGCCCGATTACAGAGTGTACCATAGAGCTGCAGGGAGCCAAGGCATTGGCCATGCACCTAATTGTGCTGCATGCGCCAGTAGCCGAGTAAGTTGCACTGAACTCTTGAGATTAAAGACAAAGAATTAATCCATTATCTGTTCACCTAGTATTCCCATTTATGGCAGCTGTCCCGAATGCAGCATGACCTTCTCAAATATATTGCAGTACAACAAACACTCCTGCGCGCATGTCATCAAAAAGCGTCGCGGCATACGCTTGTATTGTGAGATGTGCGGCTTGGAGTTCCCCTCCTGGAAGCGGCAAGTTCTTGCTAGCAAATTCTATAGTTTCCATTGCAGCTAACTATAATTTTGATCTCTTCATGCAGTTTTAATTTTCACAATCAATTTCATTTGGAGCGTCACAGGCCGCGCGCCTGTTTTGTCTGCAGCTACGCGGATACCAACATAGATGAGCTTTTCCATCATTTGCACTACTCTCACGAGCCAGAGGGCACGCTCTTCTGTGATCTGTAAGTGTGTTGCACTTATTTGGCTAGCTCATTTGTATGTAATTCATTTATCCTTTCTACTTACAGCTGTGATCGCTATTTTCGTGATCCTACAGTCTTTTTGGAGCACAACAAATCACACTCAAATGTCAGCAGCACCACCTACAGCTGCACCGAATGCAGCGCCAATTTTGAGTCACGTGGTCGTCTCAATGGACATCTGGTTAGTACTAATCAATATACACACCTGTCTGGGTCCGTCTAAAATACTTAAGAGACATCTGATATCTATATGTAGTAGTTGTTATGGTGGGTATTAAATGTAAAGTTGTTTGCTCTTGCAGCGCAGCGCACATGGCAGCGTCATTAGCTGCGAAATGTGTGGCCGCGAGTTTGGCACGGAGGCCACCTACAACGTGCACATGAAGACACATCTGATTATTGAGCGCGAGGTTCATGTGTGCAACAATTGCGGACTGCTTAGCGAAAATAATGATAGGATGCTGGTAAACGGAGCAACTAACTAACCAACAGTATCAATTATAGTGAATCTAACGTAAATATTGTTTTGCAGGCTCATGTGGCCGATGAGGATTTGGGTTGCTTTGGCATGGATGTGGTAGCGGAACTGATGCGTGATGCATACGTTTGTGAATATTGTTCGGCCTACTTTAAGCAGAAAAGCGATTTAAGAGCCCATCGCAATTCAGGGGTCCATAAGGATGGCCTATTTTGGTGTCATCCTTGCTCCAAGAAGTTTACCGATATGAAGCTCTACCGCCACCACCTGCGCAACTATCAACAACTGCGCACAGATTTTGCGCATCGCCGTCTGGAAATTTGTCTCTACTATATGTGCGATAATGAGGTAAAGGAGATATAAAATATAAGCATTTAGCAATCATTACAAATTTTAAATCTTGCCTGCAGAAATGCAGTGAAGCCTATATTAATTGGAATTCGCTATACACACACAAACGGCGCACACACGATGCCGCCGAGAAGCAAGAGCCCAAGTTTAAAGATAACGAATGGATCTGTCAGTTCTGTCAGAAAGTATGCCGCTCCAAAATGTCGCTCTCGGTTCACGTGGCGCGCAGTCACAACAACAGTGAGTTGCCAGCATAGATGCATTAAATATTAGAAACCATTTAAGAGATCCACTCCTTTGCAGATAATGTGCCTTGCTCGCTGTGCAAAGCTTCGTATAAGGATGAGGAGGCACTAAAAAAGCATCACGCCTATTGGCATGAGCGCATCGAGTGTCCGATGTGCTTGAAGGTGGTGAAAAATCGGCGCAACTATGACACCCACATAAAGGTGGTGCACTCAAACAACAAGCGTTACTCGTGCAGTGAATGCCAAAAAGGTTTCTATCACAAGAGCGAAAAGGAGGCGCATCAGCGGGTGAGTCAAGTCATATATACTATTTGTTCAAATGGAACTTAAAAGTCGGTCCAAATTGTTAATGTAAATTTATTTAGCTAATATTAGTTATTGTGATTTCAAATCCTATAAGGAATTGTTTTTACTGCTGTGACGAAAACTAAAGTTTCCAATTTAATAATTATTACTTACCCATTTTTGCTCACGAAACGATATGCTTGTAGCATATTAAGTAGCAGAAATTTGCAATAGTTCCAGCTCAAAAAAATCTGAGAACTTCGGATTTTTATTGTAAAATTATTAATTAATCTTTATCTATTTATCAACAGCTGCATTCTCAATCGTTTAAATGCGAACAGTGTAACTTCACCACGAGGAACAAGAAATCGCTGTCGGTTCATGTGATGGGTCAGCATTACAAGCGTTTTGCCTTCAAGTGTAAGTTCTGTGACAAGCGCTTTGGACGCCGCCAGGGACTATCGAATCATACTCTACATGTGCATGGCTCAAAATTTACATGTCGTGACTTTTTTGAAGGCGGTTGTGGCAAATCATTTGGATCGACGGCACGGCTCAACGTGCATGTGCGAAAGGTGCATTATGGCAGCCAGTTTCTGGCCGATGACCCAGCCAAATTGGAGGAAAAGAAGCAGGCGGAGGAGGAGGAGGAGGAGGAGGAGGAGCCGGCAAGCGATGGTCCGTCCACATCGAAGAAACGTTTAATTCGCATTAGTGCGAACACTGAGATTGAGTTCATTGGCGATGCAGCCGATGTCGATGACGACAATGAGAGTCTGACTGATTCCGAAATCTTCGAAGAGTGTCAGGAGGTGAAAGCAATAGCAAAGCAGCCACCAAGAAAGAAACGAAAAACAAGGACAACGAGAGCCTGACAAGCTCAGAAACGTTTAAGCAGTTTCAGGATATCAAAATCACCAACAAGAAAAAAAAAGAACAGAAAACAAAATTAATCGCATTGAACAAATAACGATTGAATTATTCGATTGTTGATTTTATTTGTATTCGCTAAAGCTGTTATTAATCATTTGATTTCAACTGATTTAAGTAGTTGCTACTCATTATTTTGAACACAAAATATGTCAGTAGATTAGACATACATAATGTATGTATGTATTATAATATATATGTAACTAAATTTTCTTGCCGGATTCAACTGACTTTCAATCACTTTAAACTTTAACTATTTGTCTCTACATTCATATCATTCGCACTTGTCATTTGCTCTTAATTTGCACATAATTTCTTTCATTCGACTATTCATATAAATTCACTTATCATAATTAATTTCAGGAATTAGTTCTGCGTCTAATGATAAGTCGATATCCGATCGTCTCTTTGAACACTTGAATCTCAGTAATAATAACGCTATTAAATTGGTTTAGCAGACACTTCAATGCCCTACACAGCTCAGCTTCGAAAATTTACAAAAAAAAAAAGTATTAATATTTTTTTAAATTGATTGAAGATGATTTTAAGCTACGTTGCGGTTAAAACTTAATTTACAGGGTATCTGTGAGTCCTATACGTATAATATTATCGGCAGCAAATTTGATTTATTAAGCGTTTTGCAGTTGTTTGGTCATTAAAATTTCTATTGAACAAATAAAATACAAAAAAAATGTTCGATTGTGAATGTAGTGATTTGATTTGATTTATGATACAATCTAGGACTTGGTACAGAGTTACTGCCAGTAGTAGCAGCTCTCATCTTATAATTATTTTAATTATAGAGATATTACATATCGACTAATTACAATTGCATTTAACTAGCCAGAATCTGGCGGAAGCAAATTTGATTTATTAAGCGTTGTAGTTTGGTCATTTAAACTTTGAAGATTGTGTGCGGAGCTCACCTGTAAATAAAGTAAATTCTATATATATATTTCTGATTTAGGTTAGGTTTTGATCTGGACTCACTGGGCTAATTGGTGTTATAACAATGGCGGTGCGAGTGGTGCAATGTAATAGCGCCGTGTCCTCAGTGGACTCATCACAATCGCCATCCGCATCGGCATCCACATCGACGCCAATGTCGCTGTCAATTTCCCATGTCGGGAAATGCTCCATTTCACCCTCACAGTTTAGATCCTCCTCCTCGAAATCCTCATACTCATCAATTAGTATAACTGTTTGCAATACATATATAAAATAATAAATATCATTTATTTGTAGTTCCAGCGCAGAGCTCTATAAATGTTTTGAATGAGTGACCAATCTGCGATAAGCTTGAAAAAATTAAAAGTTTTTAATTGGGATTTTTGAAGTGAGATGTTCTTTATTTTAAATAATAAGAAAAAAATGAATCTTTGGAGTGGTGCTGGATTTTTGTTCGAAGTTCAGGCACGGCCCGGCTTACTTGAACTATCTGGCGGCGTCGGCTTGGCACTTGAATCCAAGGATTGTGCGCCCTCATCTGGCATATTGATGCGTTGCTCGTGTTTGCTATATGGCTCCGATGTGGATCTATGCAGGCTGTTCAATATAAATATCTTCATATCAGATATGTTACCCAGATACATTCAAGTATGAATTTTATACGCTTGCAGAAACTTATTACAAACAAAATAAATATTTACATATAATCTCAGAAAAAAAATCGACCTGAATTTTATACAATGGCCTTATTTTGGCAGCTCACCTTAAATCTCTTTCTTTTCTTAATTCAATGTTTGTACATTCGTTTTTTTTTATTTCGACTATTTTAGATAGTTTATAAGTTCAAATAATTTAATTTGGAAAGAACTTACCCTTCATTTGCTAAAGTAATCTTTAATTTAGCCGAGACAAGCAATTTAATATTTTTTTTTGCACTCCTACATTTTATAACCTTGCAAGAAATATATTTCTTAATAGAAATTAGAAATTATTTCTATAAACATGAATAATCTTCAAGTTTTTAATGCGAGTTTGATTTTGGGGCAATTTTCTAAATATATGGCCGATTTTTGTTCTGAGTGTTTAGAGCTAACAAAAATAGTTCTATTAGAATTATTAGACTTTAATAAAATGAGTTAATAAAAAATATATATCTAAAATAAATATTTTTTTAGCCACTGTTATATTTATTCTTAAATGAGTCACCATACTTTGATGTCACTTGGCAAAGATGATTGCTTTAGTAGCAGCAGTTAATGTGACCTGGTTTCTGAAACCTTGATATAAGAATTTAAATTTTTATTGATCAGGCTGTGCAACAAAATATTATAATGCTAATACCAAATTATTTTAATCAAACTTCTATCACATACAACTGAAAATAGTCGTTTGAGAGTATTTAAGATAGATTGACTAATAGTTAAATAAATTCTAGTTTTGTCTGCAAGAGCATTTATTTTTCGGCTAGCCGAAAAAAAGTATTGAATATTTTAATTAAAACTTACCTTAAAGTAACTCGTTTTTTAGTTCTATTCTCTAAATCAGTCATAAATACATCATTGTGCTGTTGCTTCTCAGGCGTTAGCTGATATGAGTTAAGCACGGAAGACTATATTACATATATTACATACACATATATATATTATATATAATCTGATTCTAATGAGATATATTTCCATTTGCATACCTTTGTATTGGTCGCTGTATGCTGCGTATGGGGCATGGTTGTTTGGGTACCAATTGCATCCGTTGTTGTTGTGAGAGTCTGCGTCGAGGTTAACGCCGTCTCGCTGCTGTCCAGACGATCCGTGGAGGTGGCTTCCGCTGCTTCAGTTGGGCTCGTCACTAGCTCGGGATGTACGCTAAGTGTTGCTGTTCGCTTCCACACATCGATCATGTTTTGATGTTGTGTGTGATGCATATTGTGACTGTGACTAGGGCTAATGGAATGTATTTTGGGTTTAGGATTTGCGGGCAATGGAAGAGCTAAGAATCTATCACGGTCCTCCATATAGGCCTTGATCAGTATATCAAGTTTCTCCTCAATATCCACAACCTGCAATTGTACAGTTTTAATATGGTACTAATATGCTAATAATTTACTATAATCTCACTTGTCGCTCGACTTTAACCACACGCGAGGCTAAGCTGATCTTTGAGGCATAGACATCCTTTGCCTTGGAGCCCTGTTTGCCCAGTATTTGGTCAAGACTGTGGATAGAAAAGAACAGATCACAAATGGTATATTTATTTATATAGTTTATTTTGACTGAAAGAGTATGCTTTTCTACTCCTAATGCTGTGGAGAATATTTTTATTGCTATGATCCTTATTTTTCTTAAGCTTAATTATACGAAAATAATTTGTTAAAATTATAATTATTTCTCTGAATTATTTTCAGTTATTATAAATTATATTTCTAAATAATAAACAACAAAATAAAAAAATCATTATCGAAGAAACAATAAAAATTATAATTATATCTCTGAATTCTTTTAAATTATTGTAAAATATATGTCTAAATAAAAAACAAAATAATGAAACAATCATTATTGAAAAAATTCTTTCTAAAAACAATAATGTCAAATAAAGTTTGAGTTCCTCTCTACTTCAAATATAAGTTTTATAAAATTTTATTATAGTTATTCAAATATTTAAGAAACGAAAATTAATATGTGAGAATTCTGCATAAGCTTATAAAAACACAGCAATAAATTAAAAATATTTTGTTTTACATTTTTCTGCATCAAAGTTTTTTTTTGCTATATGTAGGAGGATTTTTTCAGAGTGTAGGTTTTGGGGTACTTTAACATTAAGGTCCTTTATGGCCAGAATTGAGGTCTCTAGCTGTCTAAATATTGTAGTTTAACAGGAGCAACATTGCTTGCATCTAATATTAATACTTACCGCAAGTGCAACATTTTGACGCGCCCCAGTAAATCCACATGACCTGTAAAAAAACATTGATTGAGATGCCACCGTTTTCGAAAATAATTCAAAGAATATTCTTGAAGCTAACCAGCCGCATACTGCTCCATGACGTCCTTGACATCATACGGCTTCAGTGCCTCCTTGAACTTGCGACGTGCCACAAAATACTTGAGCTGCAACATGCAACATGTATAAAGTAGTGTAACAATATCAAATATTGGATTGGATTTGAATGGCATACCTTGCGTATGAAGCGTATGGCGATCTTATGCCGATTTGTCAGCTGCGTGCAACGCGGCTCCTCATCCTCATCTGCGGGCAATTTGTGAATCAGAGATATTGACTTGTGCGTTAGGTTTTGGTTGCTTGCTTCGCGCGTGGTTTAACGGCAATTGGGGTTTGTACATTAATCAAGTCAAGTCAATCCAACAACACACAATTAACACATACAAGTAGCGTTATACACGTTATACACGTACATATATATGCATATTAGGTAGTAGTAATATATAGATCGTACAATAAGTATACAGATATTAGGTTAGTTACATATATATCGAGAATATCACTTATCAAATCACAATATAATTGGGTGTATTTTTAGTTATTGTTATTTGGGATAGTTGGGATAGTTGGGATGGTGGGGAAAAGCATTGAGAAAGCAAGCGTTGTGTGTGTGGCCATGTAGCGTAGGTGAGTAGTTAGTATTAGTCGTTAGTCGGAGTCCTTTACAGGTGTAACTCCCTATATGATACGCATACGAAGTTAGTACAGAGTCTACAGAGCTATTTAAATGCAAAAACTTAACTACTTCTACGACAGACTAGAGAGCGCATGCTAAACCAAACCTAGCACAAGGATAGACACTTTCTCAGAGCATGGGGCTGGGTAGGCTTATTGTACTCTAGCTGCGAGTTGCCAGTTGCAAGTTGTACGCACTTGCCACATAGAAGGCGCCACTGCCACTGCTTTGCAATGTGCCCGTCTCCAGAAAATGTGAGGCAGCCGTAAAGAAGCGACCCGTGCGTCCACGGCCTGGACTGGGACTGGGACTTGGATTGAGATTGGCCTTCGACTCGGCAGCCTCCAGCTCAGGCTGCTCCACATGACCCGCCTCCAAGTCATTTGCGGGCGTAATGCGCGGATTGCGCAGCGAAAATGTCGACCCAAAAAAATCACCTTGCAAAAAGCCGCAGAGCACAACGGGTATGGTCAGCATGTTGGAACTAGCCGGCACCTTGGGCTTAGTGGCATCAACAGCGGCAGCATCAGCACCAGCTGCTGGCTTCTGGGTTTGGCCCAATGTGCCCAAACTGGCGCTATGAATGCAATTGGCCAGTTTTTTGGGCGACGGCGTTGGACTTGCTGTTTGTGCATTTGTGTATTTTGTGTGTTTTTTTTGTTTGTCGTGAGAAAGCGAATTAGTCTCGGCTGGATAATCCCTTACAACATCATCCTTAGAAGGTTTTTGGTTTTATTTACTTTTTCATTTATGTTTTTTTCTTTTTTTCTTTGCAAGTACCAATTATGAACAACATCAAATCAATTCATTTCAATTCAATTAAAAATGCAACCACAACATTGACACAACCACAACACTCAAAATACGTTAATATAATTTATAAGAATCTCAATTTGTTTTTTTTTTTTTTTTGATTATAAGGTGTATTTGGTATATGGAACCTGGGCAGGACCTTGTAGACTTACCGTCTGAATTTTTAATATTTTTTAAGCAAGTTGTTTCAGCAACTGAATCTTCGCTAAAACTTGGATTCATGGATTTGCCATTTTGTACTACCTCTGAAAATTTCAAACCAGATGTTAAATTTGTTTTTGTGTTTTCATTTTTCATTTTTTGTTTTTAATTAATTTTGTATGTGTGCCAATGAGTCAATTAATCAATCAAAGCAGAGACACTGTAGTCTATATTGGTCACACAAAACGCTTACAAAGAATTTTCAAATCTACACACCAAGAGTTATGAATTGGTCATTTTAACTTTATAATTTTTTCAGTTAATTTAATTAATTCAAAAATAATATTATTTTAACGTTTTGCTTATGCAAACACTTAGTCTCTTTTGGATTTATTTAGTAAGTGCGCAGTAAAAAAAAATAATTATTCAGGAAAACACACAAAAAAATGGTTCTACATTTAATATTTTGAAAGATGTTATATGAATAAGAATTTTATGAATTTATGGTACATGAATATGGCATGCTTACATATGGGATTCGAGTTTTTCTCTTTAAGAATTATTTAGTATGCATTATCTATTATTTTCTTATATATACAGTATGGAATGCTGACATTTTTCTTATTCAAAATTCATTTAGTTTTCTCTTCGACTTCTTTCTTTATTTAATACTCTACATTCCTTTAGATATCTGTGTTATTTGAAGTATTTCTGTTTATTAATTAAATTACTGTTTAGCTACGTTTTGTTCTTTTTACTTGTCGCTCAATTCACAATTCATTTCTTTCAATCTTCTAATAAAACTGCGGGGCTTCAATTAGTTTTCTATGCCAACATTTTTATTGTTATATATTGGCTAATTAATTGCAATATTTTCTCATAAAGTGAAATTTATTATTTTCTGTTGAACTTAAGTCAGATGTTTAAATATTAAAGTGATATTAGGTGATATTTAAATGCTGCATTTAGTATATATATTTAGAGGTGGGTGATGTCTTAAAATTTCTATTTGAACAATCAAGTGTTATATAAATATTTGAAAAATATTAGTAAAAGTGAGACCAAAATGTTGAAATTTTTTTTTTTTAACTATTAAAGCTATTAAATTTAAACTCATGCCTTTTATGTGTTGCTAATGATTTTGGAATTTTTTTGGAAAAGCATAAAAATCTGTTTTCTGTAGTTTCAGTTAACCATAACCAAAAAGCTATTGAAAATGAAAATCCTTCATTTGATTATCGTTTGCTAAAATTGTTTTTCTGATGAGATGCGCAGCGCAAATAGCAAAGCAAAATCTGATGTGAATTCTGCTCATTGATTTGAGCCAAGTTGATATTGAATGAGTTTTGAACAGATTGTGGATACGAGTAAAACATGCATTAGACCAAGACAAATATAAAACGATAACTTCTTATTTTATCATTTTTTTTTTTTTTTTTTTTGTAAGTGATGGTGCTTGTGGTTAAATGTGTGTGTGTGTGTGTGCAAACAAAATTTGTAATAAGTAGAAATTGATTGGAACTTTATAACAACTGCTAAGGCAGTCTTGAAACAGAACTGAACCATCATCATCATCATTATGAACATCATCATCAACAGCAACATCAACATCATCACCATCACCATCACCGACTGCCAAATGGCTTGAAAGCAATTTATCAAGGAACTTACCCAAGTTCTCCACAGATGCGTTGATATCTCGAATGGTGCGCGAGTAGCGCGTCGAGGCCCGCGATGAGCCGGGCGGCTTGGACATGGTGGAACCATCGGGTCCGGGCGCCTGGATGGTCTGGCTCTTGTGGCGCCTAATCGTCGGAAGGCGCGCCACAAAGGATGTGTTGTGCTTAAAGCTGGACGAGGCCCGTCTATGGAATACAATATGTGCACAATTATATTTGTACAATTAGTAAACAATCACGAAAAAAACACAGCAATAGAATAGAGTAGAAAAAGGGGGGATTTCAGTAAACGGAATAAAATTGAGCATAGTACACAGAGCTCGAAGATATTTGCAAATGGTGTAGTTGTGTGTAAATCAGTGTGTAAGTGGGACTGTGGGTGTGCGTGTGTGTGTGTTTGTGCTTGTGAGAGTGTGCATTTTGGTGCAGAGCTGAAATTGTGTGCTCTTTACAGGACAATTCACTTTAGTTAAGTACGTGACAAGCTTCAATTCCACCAGCTGAAAGTGAAATTTTACATTTTCCAAATCATTTGCGAATTTAGTTTTGTAAGTTTTGTTTTCAAATTCAATGAAATTATCAATATTTAGCTTATAGCAGCCACTAAAAAATCATATAATTAACTTGTATATATATTTTTTACAAGTACAGTATATATACAAGTTAATTGTATATATATTTTTTTTTTTATACAAAAAATTTATCTTGGATTTTGCTGTAGTAATAATTTAATCACAACGGGCTATTTTTTATAAGCTCGTGATGGAATAATATCTTTTAAAAATAAATTTAATTATATATATATAATATTTTTATTTATGTCAAATTAATTCATTATATTCTTTTAAGCTGTGAATCTGACACACAAATATATATCACTGAATTAAGTCTGTTAAAGAGTTAATAAATTGTAAATTCAGCTGATGTCATTTGGAATTAAAATACACTTAAATACAATAAAAGTAAAATTGATAATAAATGTGCAATTGATTTAAATATAATGTAAAAATATTTGTGCTAAATTAGTAATACAAATGTGCGCATTCTGGTTGTAAATATTGGAAGAAAAACATATAAAAACAGAGGATTTGATTAAGAGAAGAGAAATGGGGATAAAAAATCAATTAAATTGGTTGATTGAACTCACATGTTAATTAAAGTACACATTTTATGCATTTACGTGTGTGTGTTTTTTGTATTTTTTTTGGATTATTTTTTATTTATTTTTTTGATCACACAGCAGCAGCACAATGAAAATCAATTTGTATTACATTGATTAATTTACTTATATCATTGTTGAGAATATAAATTAAACAATTGCAAAACAGAATTTAAAATAGGTTTTACAATTTTCGGTTGTTGTTAACGTTGTATTTCAATAATTTTCTAATGTTTTTTTTTCGAAAATAGCCAACAGAGTGGGTATTACGGATATAGGACAGTTAGAAAGATAGATAGATATGTAGACAGAGATAGTCAGATAGGGTGCGTTATATAGAAGCTGCGAATTACAAAACTCGATAAGTGTGTGAAAGGTATTCTTTTTTTTTTGATATATATATGTACTTAGGAGCATTTGATGCATTTGATGATTTTTTTTTGATGGCTTTGGTGCTTGCTAAGCAAATACCCTATGAAAACAAAACATGAATAGCATTTGAAATCATTTTGCTTGATTTTATTTTGTGAGTATTTTTGGCTTTTATCACTTTTACCTATATTCGGTTATGTTTTTTAATAATCGCTCCCAGTTTTCAGAACTGAAAAGTTTATATAAAAAATATTATGAAAGAAAATGATAGAGGTACGTAAAATATGTTCAACAAATTAGGTACGCTGAAACTGAAATTGTTAATCAAGAGACGGAGAGGATATTTTTTTTGTTGTTCTTCTGGTTTTTTTTTTTTGTTGTGGTAAATATTTTTTGGTTGCACATACACACATTTGTATGCACAAACTACTCATGCGTTGGGCATTCGCGTTGGATATGTATTTTACAGACTAACTGCTGATTGAGGTACGTGTTGCAATTTGTGAACACCTTTTGGCAGGAATTCACAAAAATGTTGCACACTCTATTTAAACGTGGATTGTGTGTGTGTTCTTGTGTGTGGTGTTCAATGTGAGAGTGTGTGTTGTGGGTGTGTCTGTACAAATGGACTGCAATGAAATGAAATCACTCTCAATAAACTAACTGAACAAGTACCAATAATTCAAAATATTCTTTTCAAAGTAAACAGCTTAAATATATTAAAAAAAACTTTGAAATTAATGAAGCCATTCAAATAAGTTGAATTATTTAGCTTCATTTGATAGGTTGCTCAACACGTAATTCAAGTTTTGCGATATACAAATTAAAGAATTAAATAAAAAAATGTAAATCAATAAAATCTTATTAGTTGAACTAAAAGTGATAAATAAAAAAAATAAATATATAAAAAAAATCAATCTTTTCAAATAACTTTTCTAATTTGAATTGTGGAAGAATATTAAGTTCAACTGAGAGTTATTTCATTTCATTCCCAATCATTGCAATTTGCTTATCAAGTTTCAGGACACTTGGTAAACTCATTTTCCGCTGCAAATTCCCGACATGTTTTTTTTTTTGGTATACGTTTGAGGCAATCAGTGTTGCCCAAGGAGACGCAATAGTTGGCTACTTACGATGCGGGCGGACTCGGCAGCGCCACCTGATGTATCTTCCAGGTGGCTATCGAAACGGAATGCTCATCGGCCGCATAGCAGCGCCAGACGGCCTGAATGAGCGTCGCCGCCGGCTGGCGACGCCGTATCATGTGCTTCTGGCGCTGCTGCTGCTGCACCTTCAACGCAAAGCCGCTGCCCAAAATGCCCTGCAACGGGAGAGAGAAAGAGTTGAGTACCCCGAAATGCAGATGTTGCATGAATAAATGATAAACTTACCGCAGGTAGCGCAAAAAATGAGATGCCCAACAGAGCACAGCAGGAGGCAATCAATTTTCCCTGCCACGTTATGGGCACCATATCTCCATATCCAACGGTGCACAGCGTTATCTGGGTCAAAGTTTAAAAAATTTATATGAAACCCAGTTGGCTTTAAGCGATATGTATTTTTTTTTATGTTCTCTGGTTGGTAACATACCACGCCCCACCACAGCGCTTGGGCGAAATTGCTGAACTTGTCGTTGACGTCCTTCTCCCACATATAAACTAGGAATGATGCAAAGATGAGACCTAAAAATCCAATGTACATGGTTGTGATGAGCTCCTGCAGAAGATGAGCATATGTCAATTTCAAGCTAATTCGAATTCCAATCAAATGTCAATCAAACCTGTCTATGTGCGTAGACAACCGAACCGAGCAGTTTCCAGGTGCCTCCACGTCGGTCCATGCGCACCATGCGCAGTATCTGAAAGAATCTTAAACCACGCAATGCGCTCGTCGCAAACACCTGGCCAGAGGTGCCCATGCCTAATACTACAATTGAGGCTAAAATGGTGATAATATCTGCAGAGACAGCCAATTTAAAATTTAGTGAATCTTATATGCAGTTTGTACTTCCAATCCTCTCTCTTACCTATAATACAAAATGGCTGCTTTATAAACTTAAGTCGCCCAAGTGTGCCTTGGTATCTGGATCGGCAGCCCGATGACCAGAGTCGCGCCCCAAACTCCATGGTAAACCAGATGACAACTATGATTTCCATGCGAAACAATATATACACAGCATCCTCCTCATATTCCTTGATGGTGGAAAACACGCTCAATGCGAGGCATGTGAACACCATCAAAAAACTAAAAAAAAAGAAGTATTAAATGAAAAAAAGAAAATTATTTACATATTTGTACACTTAAATAGTATAAATTTTCTTTTCTACTTCCTTCTATCTATCAATTTGATATTCAAATATCAATTTAAACTAATTTACAACAAATAATCAATTTTAGTATGTTTGATTTAAATCAAAAATAATATAAAAAAACTATGAACACATTTTGTAATGTAAATATTAATTTAATACTTGTAATTGTATACTTTAAAATGTAAATAAATTATCACACTTGACTTGTAATTAAAGTAATTAAATTTATTCATTTTTCAAATTTATTATATATAATCTACCAATTCTCTGTGATATAATTTTCTAAAATTTTGCCAACTGTAAATTTTATTTAATTTTTAAAATGCTTCTAATAAAATGGCTATCTTATGGTAAATATGCTTATAGTTAGAAATGAAGTTTTACTGCTGCATATTCGTCATTAAATAATTTTCTAAATTTATTTACTCATTTTACTATTTTAAAAATATTAAATGCATGGTCGAAAAACTCGGGATTATGCAGAACATCGTATGGAAAATATTAATATATATATTAAATATTATTACAAATATTTCAGCTGTGTTTTTTTTTTTTGATGAAATCGTCTTCTTAACTTGTCAATTGAGAATTTTATTTATTTTTTATGAGCTAAGTTTTTTTTACGCCCTTGTATTAAAGTTCTCGAATTTAATCAATGTCACTACTGATAGCACCAGTTGAAGAAGCGTGTTATTTGAACTCTTAGATAAAGTGTCGTTATTTTTTTTTTATACTCACACCATCACATGATAGAATATTGCATGCAAGCCCCGCGGTCGCTCCAGAAAATTGTAGAGGCGACTCTGCATCCGCCGGTAGCGCGCATCGCGGCGATGTGTGCCGCGATTATAGTTCAGCGGCTTCCCTAGGAGTGACATTCGCGGTTGCCGATTGTGTTGCGATTTTTTTGGTCCCGCCGGTCTACATTTCCTGTAAGAACACAAAACACACACATCCATTAAAAAATGTTGAAGTCAAGTTGAGAGTGTACCATTCTCGTACCCCTTGTAACCTCTTATGTCATAGAAAGCATAAACATCGTTTTCGGGATCCATGCTGTATGCATAACCCCGCACTAAGATCTCCTGCTACTTCACTACACTTGACTACCCAAAATACAATCGCTAAAAATGATCGCACAAAGTGCCTAATCGGTATTTTGGGGACGTGTGTCGCGTTTGGCGTTCAGTTCACAACTCGATCGTCTGCTCAGCGGGTCGAGCATTAAAACCTTTTTTCAGCTAAAGACTTTCCAAAAAACCTCTATGTGTATATTTTATTAATTATATATATAAAGAGTGTGTGTTTTTTTTCTACACACCTTGCATTTTTATGGTTACCTACGTACACCTTTATTTGATTTCATTTATTTCGTGTTTTATTTTATATTATTTAACCGCACCTGGAGAACCATCATAAAGTTTTGACAACGAGTTGATTTTCGACATTTCTTTTTTTTTCGCACATTTTGTGGGCGTTTAGTCAGCTCCTGGGTTTTGTCACGATCTGTAGAGGTTCTAGTTTTTTCGACAACGTGCCACATAGCTGAGGTACGTCATTAACATTACGATATCCCCTTTTGGAACAGATAAATAAGGCAAATATGGGTGCGAATTGATTTTGGGGGTGCCTTTTTAATTGGAAAATTACGTTGAGCATGGAAAAGTTTTGGATAATACAGATAAAATAGATTTACATCGACTTGTCGCAATTTTGTCTACTAACATTCTAATAAACTCATATTCTTTAAAATGTCAGCCTTAGGCCTTGGCCAGGCAGACTCACCACATTGACCCAGATTTTTGGGAACATTTTTTTTTTTTTGCCTATCACAAGGAATTCGTAATTTGCCCCTGGGCAGGTCAGTTGACAGAAGAGAATGCAGCAAAATTAATCTTTAAGAAATATTATTTGTATCTTTTGGACTATATAAGTTTTCTTTATTCTTTTGATTTTAATATTTTTGAATTCATCTTAAAGTTACTTTTTACGATTGTTTTTAGCTTTCCAATTTCTCTTGAAATTTTACTGTGATATTATTTATTAAAAATCATTTGAGATAAAGCTTTGCTTTATTTGATTATTATTATTATTATTGAGTAAAGTTTAAAAATATAAAACGTAAGCTACCTAAAGTTGTTGAAGACTTACAACATTTTTAATTTCGAATATATTAAACATTTATCAGTTGTAATAATGATAATAAATTTTCATAGCTTTTATACCAAATCCCGTACTGAAATTGCGAAGATAAAAAGTGCTAAATCGATGCAACTATCCCCAATTAGAGACGGTGATTTTTATAACGATGCTAAATTTGTGTGGGATCTCAGAAACACGTTTCAGCTTATTTTGAATAATAATAAAAATAATAAAATATATATATTATATAGATACTCGTATCTGTGTACACGGAACTCTTCACAGAATGTCTGAAGTTTTTGGCTTACGTATTGTTGGCAATGGTTCAAGTTGAACGCTTCTAGCCATAATGGATAGCTTGTAGACAACTCGTTGACAGAAACCCCGCACCCTGCCACCTGTTCCTCAGCACGATGAGAACTCTAGAGTGTCATATAAAGTATATTTTGATATACCCAAAAAAAAAACTCATAGATATTTTATCTTATCGGCGAAAACTCAAACAAAAGTGAAGCAGCAACTTTTTTTTGAACAACATTTTTTTCCGTTAAAAATAAGTCTTAAAAGTTGAGGCAAAATAATTGGATTTAAATTTTAATGTAATGCTTTTTAGTCGATAGTTGGCTAAGGTTAGACGATAATTAAAATATATATATGCAAAAATGTGTGTGTTTTCGTTGTGTGGGTGTGTGTGTGTGCACGTTTTGGCCATTTAAATGTATATACAGTAATTATTGAAAGGTGGAAAATTATAATAAAAATACATAATATATATATAAAATGAGTACCAATTGATTTATGTATTAGATTGTATTTTATTTTTATATATATATATATGTATGTATAATTTTATATGTATATATATTATGGTATCCGTTGTATCCGTTAGTTAGCATGATACAAGATCACAAGTTTTGTTTGTTGCCACTAGCACCCCGCCAATAGATTCATTGTTGCATGATTGAATCGTTCACTTCTTGGCATCAATGATGATCTCATCGCCCGTTTGTATATTATAGCTGTAGAGCTGCTTGTTTGGATAGCGCATCTCCTCGGGCCCATGCTCCTTGTAGTCCTGGTCCAGGTAGTAGAGTCGCATTTTGTTTGGCGCCAAGTTGATGAGCTTCTCCAGTTTAAGCTTGAGATCGCTTACACTGAGATATATGTCCACAAATCGACTCTCGCTGATTTCGTTGTACGTAAATAAAACTTTGACACGCTTCTCCGGCTTCAGATTGACATTGACCAGTGGGTCGAGTTGTCCGTGCACCTCGAACAATTCCGCATAGCGAGCCGGCCGCTCCGATTCCGGTTTGTTCATGTAGTGACGGACAAAGGCACGTTCGGCATCCACACGCTCATCGACACTGATCTTGCCGCCGCCATTCAGCATGGACACATTGGGCAGACGCGCGATGAGCAACTGGCGGCGCTCGTGCTCCGTGCACTCCAGCGTTTCCCACAGGGGCCAATGCTTGACGCGCAGATTCTGCAGCTGATCGTATTTGGCCAGCTCATCGATGTCCGCCCAGCTGTTGAGCTGGGCACAGCTCAAATTGAGCAGCTTGAGGCAGGGAAAGTATTTGTGGCACTCACTGGCGCTGGCCGAGTCTAGTTCGGCGTCGGCCTGCAGCGACCTGATGGGGCATTCGGCAAGCACGAGCGCCTCCAGGCTGGGGAAGAGCCGGCCCAGGCGACAAATCTCCTGCCAGTGCTCGATGGGATTGCCGGTGAAGTGGAGCGTCTTCAATGCTGCATGTGATTGTGTCAGCTTGCGTCTGGCCTGGCACAGATTACAGCAAGTGTCCGCTTCCTTATCCGTTTCGAGACTTTCATTTTTATTGTGCGTTTGTGGCACACATTGGCAGCTTTGGGACATCTCCTCCAGTGACGACTGTGCAGCGTCCAGCAGCACAGCACTGTAGTTGTTCAGGCTCAAGTGGAGCTCCTGCAGCACCGGCAGATTCTGCAGCAGTGCATCCACACACATCCAGTCCAGATATGTGCCATTGAGCACCAGACTCTTCAGATTGACTGTTGGCGCCGCCAGCAGCGAACTAGGCGGGGCGCTCATCAGTTGATTCTTGCTTAAATTTAAGAACTCAATGCGCGGCATATGCTTCAGTATGTTGAACACCTCCTGCCAGTCCTGCAGCTTGTTCTGCGCCAGATCCAGCTCACGCACCCGCTGACACTTCTCCCGGATGCTGTCAAAATCGCCGGCACAATCGATGTCGCAGTCGTTGAGCACCAGCAGGGCGGGCACACTGGTCAGCGGGGAGAGCCGTGGTATGAATATGGAGAACTCCATGCGACCGCCGCATTTCGTTACCGTAAAGTCATTGGGCAGATCGGAGCGCTTGTGCAGCTCGGGTTGATTGGCATTCTCAAATTCGCATTCTGCGAAATATTTGCGCTCCAGCGCCTCCAGCAACGAGGGCATCTTTATTTAAGCAAATGCAATTATGTAAATTGTTAGAATTTTCACTTTTTATTCCGTTTGAATGCGCGCTTTGAGAAGCTTTCGATCTCTGCTTTGTGTCGTTGTGCTTCTTCTTCTTCCTCTTACAGCTTCTGTCTGTGCCTGTTCTTGTTCTCTTACGCTTGATGTTTTTGCTGTTGTTGCTAATTTTGTCAGTCTCAGCCCGTCTCAGCTCCTTCGCTTCTGTTGCTGCTGCTGCTGCTTATTGATTTTTGTAGAACTTAAATTTCGCTTTTACATTGAATTTGTTGTTACTGTTGCGTGATGCAATTTTTTGCGCAGTTTTTATTGCATTCGTCAATTTAAACAAATTGCTGCGCTCGTTGCTTTTGTTTTCTATGCTGTTGTTGCTGCTTTTGTTGTAATTGCGCACTAATTTAACACAAATTTGTTGTTGCCGAAACAAAGAAACACACAACAAATGCGTGTTTGTGTGTTGTGTTGTGGGGGCCACTTGCACAGTACAACTACAGCCCCTCTCTCCCTCCTCTATTCTATCCTCTCTCTATCGCGAGTGGCGTGTGTGTGCGTGTGTTAATAGTCCAATGCAGTCAACGGCGTTTACTATGACAAAAAGCCAGGCCAATACTGAGTAACTCTCTGTTTTTGTTTGGGTTTTCTAATTGTTGTCGCTGCTGATGCTACTGCTACTCCAGATCCAGCTGGTGGTTGTGTTAATTTTTATGGTGTCTCTCTGTCCGTTCACAACGCCACCAAATGCTCAACTAAACCACACCACAAGAACGAACTCGCCTCCGTGTTGTATGTATTCTTCTGGCCCGTTTTGCAGTTTGTGTGCTTTTTTTTCTGTGTAGGTCGCCGTCATGCGCACAGGGGCGGACTTGCGGTAAGCTTTTTGCTGGCGTTACACAGTTTCGGGCGCTTCGTTTGGGCTAAACAATTTCTATAGACATATTCCAAATTAAACTATGCAATAAGTTCTCATCTGATATAACTTCTCATTTAGCACCTTTGCGATATACGGCGCTGCCGCCCCTGCAGCTCCAGTCAGATAAGAACTTATCACAAAAAATTTGAGGCCAGAAATTGGGAATGATTTTTAGTAAATAAATCGCATAGGTTGTTTAGTTTATGATGTTGTGCTCAAGCCCCGCAGTTGGGCCCTCCTCAACAGGCCCAGTGCAAATGTAAATGTTTGCCAGCGACCTTGCGACGTAAATAAATACACATATGCTCAATTACGAAACTGTTTCGGCTATATAGCAATATAGCTACAAATATTGCTCTGCAGCTTTTGCTTTTTTTTGGGTTAGGGGCACCCAAAAATAGATATGTAGAATTATAGTTATTTGTAAAAACACATTTGCAATGACCTTGCAATGTCTTGGACACTTGACAGTGGCCCTTGATTTACCAAAATTGGGCGACCTGTGCGTTCCCAGATGCGCCACTGTTTGAATTTGTCTGGAAAACCAGTTATAAAGTCAACGGTCATGCCACAGTAAATACACGCTACAAGCAACTCCCCAAAATGTGCGTATCACATTTTTATGATGATAGGCAGCATTTAATTGTAGAATGAGGGATGATTGTATATATAATAAAATTTTTAAATTTCCATTGGCTCGCTTTCATAACGCTATCAGCTTCGTAATGTGCACCGCCGTTGTCGTAACAACTCAGTGGGGTTTACTATGTTGACAGCTTAAAAGGTGCGCAATAAGCGAGCAAGTTTTAACTGGGCTAGGGGGAGGGGGCGCGGGGCAATTGAAACAGCCAGAGAGACAGAAAAACAGAGAGAGCGAGGCAGCACGCGTTGTGTGTACAATAATTTACAAAGCTCTCCGACTCAGCTGTGCTTTGTTGACGGGCACAGTGTGTCGGACACACTTACAAAAACACAAACATATGTTTGTTTGCATTTGCTTTCGTGCGAAACTGCGCAGCATATTGAAAGCTCTGACGCTCAGCTGTTTGTATTTGCAGTGCATTGAATTTGAGAGCTTTCAGTTTGCACTCCACCCCGCCGGTAGCTTTCACATTGACACTACAGCAACAACAAGAGTATAAAGAACAAGTAAGAAGGCTATAGTCGAGTGCGTTAAACTACGATTATTCTAATTATTCGAATTATTTTTGTCAAATTTTTCTTTAATAAGTTATGAACCCAAATGTGAACAGATCTGCAAATGCATTAATTTCTTTTAGTAAGCACTGAAAAGTGCCAAAAAATCAAAAGCTGGCAGCAGACACATATACATACATACACATATACGTACACGCAATTGTACGAGGTACACACAAAGACATATTACGCTAGGATCGTGCCATCTCTTTCTTACGCATGCGCTCGCATACAGAAAATGAACTCGACTACAGCACTTTTACTTGTTAACCATACCTTGGGTGTTTCTTATCCGATGTTGATGAAATTTGGGTAGTTGATTTATAATATGCTTAAATATATATTCTGTATTTATTAGGAAATTCTGCATTTAAAATTTTGACACTTATTGCAATCGAATATCGAAATGTATTGATAATCGAGACACAGAGGCAGCTATCGATAAAATAATCGAGAACCTATTATTTTTAAAGCTCTTGTGATACACAAGTTCATACATAAAGACGGACAGACGGACATGGTTATACCGACTAGTCTGTTGATTCCGATCAAGAATATATATTCTTTATGGAGTCGCAGATGCTTCCTTCTGCCTGTTACATACATTTGCACAAAACCATTATACTCTTCTTAGCCATTTTTAATAAGTTCAGGGTATAAAAACAGATGGTAGCACTGTGACAATGGCTTGGCAGTCGAAGTCATCGTGAGCGTTACAATTTTGATTTGCATATGATTTGTATGTGTTTTTTATGACCCAATATCTTGCAAATATTGAATAGAATTTTTCACCATGCAAAACATAGAAATATTTGTATAAATTTGATATCCAGCATGTGTTTTTTTGCGCTTGGTCAACTGCCCTGCCTGACTAAGGTTCCCATCCATTCACACGCACAGTCGTATGTAGATTTGATTATTCCTGTCATAGCGCGTCTCGTCAGTTCCAAGAAATTTCCAAATGAATGTGCGAATAGTGCTTGAGCTTGCGCTCTTTACGAGCATTGCTTGTTGGATCAATAGGTGGGAAATGGCAAATCGTAGCAGATGTCATTTCCATCACGGAAGTATTTGCTTTGTGTATTGCGTGCGAGTTTATTTCTTAATTTATGATAACAAATTGAAATTGAATGACCTTGGCATTTACAGTTTATTATTACAGCTGCAAATTTAAGCATTTTAATTTTTTCCAGCTGCAGGTTTTATGTTTATGTTTATGTTTCAACATTAACCCCAGCCAGCTCGGGGTTAAGCGTCAACCATTTTCTTAATCAAACTTTTGCTTTTGTTCGAACACTGTCTGAGTTATGTCTCAGCTTTAAAAGTTTGCAAAATTCAAACATTTGCAGACAAAAATGTTGTTTTTAAATTTACTTTGCATATATTCTTTTCAAAAGAATCTGCACATTTATGTGTCCCTAAAAACTTGAAAGACTCCCCACTCATACATTTGAAGCGATGACAGAATTTAGAAAACAATTTGGGCTCACTGTTCTCATCAATTATATTTTGGTTTTTGCTTTAATTTGTTGGGGTTGTTGTTGTTGTTGCTGTCCGACGACCCGAGTCGCTCATGTCTCGGACATTTGAAGGCGTCACACATTCTTATAGTTACCTATATACATATAAGCCTATGCATATTTGTACAAAACACATATATATGTATTCTATAATTATCCGTGAAAGTCGCAACACTTTGTGAATAATACTTAAATGAGATTTTGTTTATGGTTTGACCGGCGTTCGTTTTAAGGGGCATACAGAGAACGACAAATAATCCGTTTGTCAATAGTATTTCCATTTTAGCGACGATGACTCAAAGCCATTTAATTATCACTCGTATATCATTATTGATGTTTAGTTATTGATATTTTGTTGATTTGATTTTATGGAGAACGATTGGGTTGGCGTTTATTATTTAGGGCCAGGTTTTTCGTTTTTAATGTGCTCTGGAAACATTTTGTAATTAGAAATTTTGTTAACCGTAAATATCTCGATTTAATTTAGCGAACACAATTTTATGGCCAATTTGTGTTTACAAATTTATATGTATCGTATTTGTATATATATATATATATATCAAAACAACAAAGCACAAGTAAATCCGTCGAGAAAAATTTGTTCAAATCAATTGCGTCAATATAAGCGCCCAAGATGCTGTCTAGTTGTTATTGTTATTGTTGTTGTTGTTGGTCGTAAAGTTCTATAAATGCCATTTTGTAAAATGGAAATTTCGACTTTTCGTAGCCGGCGGCCTTTAGTGACTTTATTAGAATAGCACTACGTAAACAATACAGCCATCTATGTATATGAAAAGCAATTTTCATGTCTCAAACATTTTTGCTTTGTCGTTGCAAAAAAGTCTAGACAGTGTTTTTTCACATTTTGAATTATTACAATGCCTTTTTTTTTTTTAATAGTGAACAGCATACGTTATATATATATCTGAGTTTGATGAGGTCGGGCAGTTGAGATTGCCTTCTTCTTCTTTACTCGGCTTTGTCTGGCCCCAGCTGAGCAAGACAAGCTGAACGCTACGTGGCGTATGAGTAATGTTATTTGCGCAGCTGTTAAGACGATTCGTTGTCATTTAAAACGAATTTGATATACTACATAAATTATATTACCACAAGTTTTATGTCTCTGCTGACCTATTTGCCCACTAGCCAGGTATATAAATTGATTTTATACTTTACGATTTGTAGCCAATAAATGTTTTTACAACAAATCATAATATTTTTTATTTTCTGTATTAAATTGGCAAAATGACAAATTGCATAAATGACAATAGTTGTACGTTATGGTTGATTGACTGATTGATGGACTAGCTGTCCAGTTGATAGTGCGGCTGGCGTTGACAGCTCTCATTAGTCGCCATAACATTTACAGACGAACAGATAAGTTCGTTCAATTTTAATGACACATTTTTACCGATTACCCTGCCCAGTTCAAATGGCCTTTCGGATATTATAAACTAATATCGATTGACCCATAGAATGTAAGTTAATTTGACTGTGCCCATTAATAGCTTAGTTAAGTGTGATTGAACGGAGAGAATATAATATGTGCACTAAAAATAGTGCACAACTCAATAAAAAAGAGAATTAGAAATAAAAATAAATGGCTTAAAATTAAATATTAATGATTTGATTAAAATTTAAATAAACATAATGAAATAAAATAAATTCCATAAAGATTTATAGATTAAGTCCATTTTTAAATACTAATTTTCCACCTATAACTTTCATTCGTTATCTAAAGATTAATGTGAGGTACGACATCCTAGATACGCCTACAGGGAATTTTCCAGTCCATCGCTTTGGGAATTGTTTATTTTTTTTTGCCTTTTTATACGCATCAGATAATTTTGTTGTGTTGCTGGCACCGTCAACGTTAATTTAATATGCGACATTTGCACTTTTCGGTCAGCGCTAGCAAAACCCAACAAGATGATAACTCCCAGGAGGGACTGGCTCAGCGGTTGGCTTTGGGTTGGGTGTCATTATCGCTGGATCGGTAACAATTTGTGTTCTGTGTTTAGTGGTTACACACTCTTTATCCTCACGTAGCCGCAATTGCCGGCAGTTGTCTTTATTGCTATTATTTTTTAGTAATATTTTTTTACAGCGAAAATTCAATTTAAGTAATGCACGTTTCATACTTGAAACTTGCATTATGCTTAATGTAGTTGAACGTATTGAAACCCTAGCCTTAGGTGGTTCATAAAAACATGAAGCAATCACTTTAGTTGTACTTCAACTTTGAGTTGTTTAACTATCAGTTAAATATAAAGTTCAACTTAACATTTCAAGGGGTTTTCCAAATCATCGATACGGAATTTTATTGCATCGACACAACAATCGTCAAAATTGTGAATTTCGCACTTAAACAAATTTTTCAGCATCAAAAATGTGATTCACCACCAAATCAGGTTTCTTTTTAATCAGTAGCAGTAAGTATTAACTATTTATCGATAGTATCAATGATGTTATCGATTTATTTGTGTGTATTGAAAGAATTTTGAATAAAAACATGAAAATGTTCATTCAACCAGATTTGCTTGTTTTTTTTAGAGGTAATCAACAAATACTAATTAATCGTTCAGTTTAATTTTTAATTTCATTGAATTTAATAAATTAAGATATATAAATTTATTAATATTAATTTTAAATTTCATTGAATTTAATAAATTAAGATATAAATCTTATATCTTTTCAGAAGAGTGATAGGTTGACAAAACTGATCAATTAGACATTAAATTTTCAACATTTATCTGAATTATACGTAAGAAAAAACTTGATTAATTCAGCAGGTGTCATTGCATTTATTAACAATTTTGACGTGGCTACTTTTATGAAGAGATAATGTCAGTTTTCTGACTACTAACGTTTTGCAATGGAAAGTTCATATCAAGTTTAAATAAAGTTTTTACTGGTTAAAAACTTAAGGGTTGATGAATCATTTGATTGCTCCACTGATAACTCTAATCGTGTTTGCCTGGAATAAGTTGATGTTTGACTAGCTCATGATAATGTGAATAATTGATTATAGAGGAAAGTAATAAATATAAATATAATGTTTACTGTAGTTAATAATCGGATTGGTTGGGCTCAAAGAGCTCTTTGTATCCGAGTCATGTGCTGTGTTCAATTATTACTTGAGCAGACAGGTTTGCGCCTGCGGAGACCTCCGTTTCAATTGCACTTGTTCAAGTTGCAAGTTGCAAGTTGCCATTTGCCATTTTGCTTTTGCCACAGCCATTTTAGCTCATTAAATGCAATTAGTGCGGTTCTCTTTTACTTGGCCAGGACATAAAGTAACTACTACTACGCTGGTCAAGCCGACTTGCTAACTGAATTATGCATAGCCAGAGCTAGAGTAAACTCATTAAATACCTTACACGCAATGCAGGCATTTATATATATATACATATATATATATATATATATATATATAGAAATATCAGTGCAACTGTAGTACTCTACGGGCGCAATTAATTTGCTGGCAATAATGAAATCTAGGACAAAATGTTGGCAAAAGGAATACGTTGACAGTTGGCATACAAGGAGCAGTCGTGTCTTATTCCATACTTTGCTATTCTTCTTTTATGCATATACAATATGATATATATCGCTATTTTAGTCTGCTGGACTAGCTCATACCCTGTCTATATGTGTATAAATAAAAAAAAATAATATATGTGTAATATAAAAAGTGAAAATCATAATTATTTTAAAATAATTAGAGCAAGTCTATTTTATAAATAAAAAAAAGAATGTATGTATAATATAAGAAGTGAAAATATAAATTATTTTAAAATGATTAGAGCAAGTCTATTTTAATTAATTACTTGTAATTTAGTTTGCAACATAATTGTAAAACATTTCATTGTAATGGCAAACACTGAGAAAAATTGAAACTGAAGTTTAGAAAATTAGAAGGTTTTTCTTGATTTAATTTCGAAATATAAAAAAATTATTTTAATTATAAAGGCTTTTCTATTTTTAAGATACATTTTCTATTATTAACAAATAAATTTCTAAAAAAGGTAAAAGAGGGCAAAGTTTGAATTTTTTCTGTAACTTAGATCGCCATATAATTGTGGTAAATTTTTTTCAGGTTCAACGAATTTACAACTTTTTTTAATGTTTGCATGCGTGAAAAGACTAATTTTTAGTACATAAATTTGTAATAAATAAATTTATTTTTTCTGGGTGTTCCTTGAGAGTATTTGCAGCAGTGCATCATATCCACTCTGACTGAATTATTTTTGGATACAGGGTACGGTTCATGTTCGTTGTCTTGCACAGGCAGAATTCCACACTTGCAGATTGGAAATGAAATCATTTGCCAGATGCAGATTGCAGTTACACGTGTGCCACTCGCTTCTTGGCCTAGTTGCGACAAAATGGAATCGTGTAGATGGGGCAAGTGGAATCGAGTCGCTTTAACAGCATTTCAATTGTTCGAATTTACACTTCTGTTTGCTTTTGTGAGCCATGTTTTAATCAAACTAAAATATCTGGTAGGCTAAAATACGTTTTTTTTTCTTATTCATATTTCAGCTTGAGGCAGATACAATTTGTATTTGTTTTCAAAATCTGTTAGCCAAACTTATATTCGCAAACACAAGAGACAACACATCTTGATGTTGGCTTGATTTTTTGCTTTCAAGTTGAGAAAAAAAACCAATTTAGATAGACTAGATCAGAACCAGCAACAAATTGGTTAATACTAAAAAAAAATTGGGAGAGGAGAGTAAATATAAAAAACTAAGCACTTATGCTCAACCCGTTCAAACATTACGAAACTTGCAGTTTCCAAATGCGTTTCAATTTACAAATGCCTTTCAATTTTGGTAATACTTGTTTTTTGTGCTTTTAAATTTCATCATCAAATTTGGCATACAAAACAACATAGAAAAAAAATAGGTTTTATTTGCTTAATTCAATGACAAAACTGAGTATTTATAAAATAATTGTGAAATCGTTTAAAGTGAATTTAATTTAATGTAGAAAATTAACTTTAAGGTCGATTGCATTTTAAAAGTGTTTAAATATTGCAAAACTTGAAGTTTCCTATTGGTTTTCAATACGTAAAACTAGTTGTTGGCAACAGCAGCAAAGAACTTTGAATGATTGTGATTTGTTTAGATATTTGAATTAATATAATTATATATATATAGTTAATTATATAACTTAATTACATAATTGCATTATTTTAAGTGCAATTTGAGCTGCAGCGTTTTAGCGGTGGCTTCAAATATTCATTTCGCTTATCGATTGTTAGCTTGTTGTGAAAAGGTTTATCAATTGGCTTTAAGATTTTAATAAATAAATTGCGAAAAAGTCTAAACTTTAACTTCTAGTCTGAATATAATAAATAAACTTTATATTTGAAAAATAAAGCTATTAATTATTTTTGTATATGCTTTGAAATATATAAAAATGAATAGGGATCGAGATTTTTATTTTCCTATTTGCACAATCGAATTAATTTAATTGTGAGCAAATATTGATTTTTATACAGCTGACTGCCTCTGAATAATACAACAGTTGGAAATAAATTGAGATAATGCATTAGGCTAGGGATAGCACAAATAACAAATAACCCTGAAACGCTGAAACATGCTAAATAGTTATTATATATTTGTGTTTTCCACTGCACATCAATTAGGACGCCTACAATCCGAGTCTGAATAAATGTGGATTCTTTTCGCGCATTGTCATTGCTCGATGGGGCGTTTAATGGTTCGCATTTTCCATTTGGTGGCACGCTGATTAGCGCGCTGTGCATGATGGCGTGGCGTGCCACAAAGTTATCAATGCCGCTCCAATGAATCACTTTAAGTGTGCCTATTTTCTTGTCTACCCATTCCGCCTTACCGCTGAACTTGAAACCGTTTCAGAACTTTGTATAATTTGCATATTTTTAGCGCCAGTTGCTGCCGTCGGCCAATTTGTTTATTCAAATTGTTAAGATCTCAGATCGGTTATTTTTGTTGTTGTTGTTGTTCTTGTGATGGTCTTCATCAATCAAATGTTTGTTTGGCTGTTGTCATTGGGTGGCACAAAACAATTGCATATTCATTGTAATTTGTTTGAACAGCTGTCGGCCAAATTCAAATGCAAACAGCAAGTAAATTGAAGCATGGAATGGATAATAATAACGCAGGGAGCGTCCTTTGTTTACAGACAGATTAAATGGATGTTGCTTTCGACTTTAAGAAGAGACACACAAATGACAAAAAATAATTTCATTAGTCGCTGCGATTAAGCTCTTGGCCCGGCATGTCGCAATTGTTGGCCAAGTGCGTTGTGAACGACATCAACACTGACCCAAAGTGTCAATTAGGCAAGTCAAAACACATAAAGTACATCTGCCTACACTCAGAAAAAAATCTTAAAAAAAAAAAATTAAAAATATAAATGTAGGAAGAAATGAAAGTTCAACCAAAATAGATAAAATATTAATAAATTTGTGTAAGATTTATGGAACAGGCGTAAAATTGAAAACTACGGATTTATAATTTATCGTTATAATGATTAATTTTCAGAAATATATTTTATTATTAGTAAAAATTGAAAAAAAAATCTTTCGTGAGACATAAGCTATATGAATTTTAAAAATGATCTAAAACGGTTTCTTAAGTGATGCCTTAAAAAAGATTCTATAATATTTAGTGGCCAACAAAACTAATGATTGAGTTCTGACTACATAAGAAAAATAAAACCATTTAGTAATTTGAAAAACGAGACAGAATTCAGAAAAGGATTTTAGAGAGAGAGATAAATCTACGTTTTAAAAATAATACTTTTAAAAAATAAAAATCGTTAAACGCAATATGCTAAATTTTGAGATGTTTCTCTGAGTGTAGAGTGTGTAATCGCAAGCGGTTATTCGAGCTTGTTAATCTTAATTTAATTCGAAGGCGCTTAAGGCATTCATAATATTAAATAAATATATATAAATAAATTAAGTTAAGCTTAAAACAGTTTATTTGATCTGTGAATTTCAAAGCTTAATCGATTTCTCTGTAAAACGCTGCTTAGTTTTCTTTATGTCGAGTTTTCTTTATATAAAATTCAAGTATTCCAATGCGATTAATTTAAATTTCTTCAGCATTGAAATTGTTGAAAGGGGTTTTAAGAAGCTTTAGCCAAATCAGATTTATCAATTGCTTAAGCCTTCAACATTTTCAGCCAATGCCATTCACATTTGGTTGTGCTCACATTTAATCCACATTTAACGCCTGATGCGCAACATAAAGGTGGCAATATCAAAATGTGTTAAACACACACATAAACACACACACACACACGCATGTAATATAAAACGGAAATAAAACAGCGACTGGCATAATTATAATTATCATTAAATTGAGTTACGTTGTCAGCTGCGCCCAGCACCACGGGGCGTATGTGTATAAGCAACTTGGCTATAAATATACGCACATTTAAGTTAGATATTTATACACATTTATAATATATGTCTGTACATCAAAATGTGTGTATTTATTGTTGGTTCAACACATAACTGTAATTGCATTTAGCTTTGGCCTGCACTTGCTTCCAGTTAACTGAGCACTTAAGCCAGGCTAATAAATTGGCTACATTATTTTTAGTCACGACGGGACATTCGCTTAAGCTGCTTAAAACTTTCATCTAAAATGCTAAAAATGGAAATGAATTTTATTCTTTTCATTTCCCGTTTTCTTTTCGTTGCAAACTTTGAGCACCGACATTTTTTATGCTCAACAATCTTGCATTTGCAATCGAAAATATTTGCTGTGAAACTTTAACTAACCAGCTGACGAAATGAACTTAACTAAGTTTTCTCTATTTTTGCTCGATCTCTTGCTTATATATGTAATTCCATGTCGTCCATTACATGTGAATTAACTCTAATTAAAAGCTGAACTGTCATTTTGAGCCACGCGTCAACTAATTAATGACTAACGGCGAATTCGGCCCGAGGCGAGCTGTGTGTGCATGGAGTGGGGGGGATGGGGAATTGAGAATGGGTGTGGTGTGTTTTGTGATAACACTATTATGATAGCAAAATGAAATGCGATTAAAAGCTTTTTTTGCGTCTGATGTGATGTGGTGAGTAAACTTTTATTCTCCACAATTTCATAGCACAATTTTCGGCGCTTTGCTAGGAATATTAATTTATGCAATTTAATAGATAATTTATATATAAATGTGCAAATGGCGATTTGGAATTTTCATGGGAATAAAGCACACAATTGAGATATAAAATTATACGCAGAAAAATATAGATCTAAAATTTCTAAGACATTTAAAGTCATTTATAAAATAGTAATGAAATTTAATACAATTTCAAGATGTTGATGTATTATTATTATAGAAATAGTATAAATTACAAGCTATAATAATGTAAGCATTCTACACATACAAAAAGATCGCAGGAAAATATTACTATTTTTCTCAATGTTAAAACAACTTAATTTGATATTAAAAAATAAAATATGCTGACCATTAGAAAGACACAATCTTTCCATCTTAGTTCTATTAAAAAAAAAAAAATACAAACTGATCTTTCTGGTTGACTCAGTCAGTCAGTCTTCCTCGCTCCCTTCTTCTATATATATCATCATTCCTAAAATAGCCAAAATAAATTACTTTCAGCTTGAAATTACACATAAAACAAAATTCGCTTCGTAGTTAAATATATTTTTGTGGGGCAAATAAAATTGTTGTCTGTATTTTCTTTGCAATATTAATATTATAAAGGGCGACGAATCGAGCAAGCAACTGTTATTTTTCCTGTGCCCATTTAACCTGCTCCGCCCACGTAATTGGGGAAGTTTTTTGGGGGCACATTTGCAAGTCGTTTGTTGTTTGCGCGGTGCAAGCAATTTTCTTTTTGTAATTGCCATTGTTTTGTGCCACATTTGAGGGCACGAAATCGGTAATTAATTAACGTTTAGAGACAGCTGTGATTTCTAACCTGTTATCATTCGCAAATATGCAGCCATCTAAGTGCAGGGTTGTCAATCAGATTAGGGCATGTGTTATTTATGATATGCGGATGTCGAGGATGACGTCTAAGCGACGCGTGACGCATATCGAATATTGACTTTGTGGTATGCAACATGTGGCATAATGACAATTAAGTGCTTCCACGTCTGCTTACCCACACTGCGTATAAACCAAGAGCGCGGGTTCGAGCCGCTACTCAAGTACTTTTTATAGAGGACGACAAGATATGAAAACTCTTGTGGCATTCAACTTAATTGCACAGGTTGCTGTGTCTGTGTGTGTGGGTGTGTGTGTGTGTGTATAAGCGCAACGTTGCGTATGAGCAACTTTTGAATAATTAACTCACTTCACTGGCACTTGTGCCGTTTTTGTAGCCCGCGTCCCTTGCCCCTTTCTCTATCACTCTCTATTTTTGCCCACCCATTCTCATGTGCCTCTGTCCCTGTCTGCCAAACGATGTGGAACGTTATAAAGTAAAAGTGCACTGCAAGAACATTTGATATGCATAAATTAATGTGCAACCGCTGCACATATATACACATGCCACCACGCTTCTCCTGACTGCGGGAGCATTTTGCAATGTTCTTAATGGAAGCCATTCACATGTGTGTTGTTGTGTGTGTGTGTGTGTGTGTGTGTGTGTGTGTGTGTGTGTGAGCGTGCATTTTACAACGTAAGGGCAATTTATAAAATACTAGCTGACTTCATTTCTGGTCTCTGACGCATTCCCAATAACTTTGGCAACAAAGCTGCATTTTCGTTTACTCAATTTAACTTGATTAAATTTATATGTTAAATGATTAAATTGCTTGTTAAGACTAAATTTCAAGTTTTATAAAGATAAATGTTCAACATCAGACAAATATTAAATCTGAGGGAAGCGATGTGAAATATCTATTTGTATGCGCAAGATATTTTTAAAAACATATTTGTATACATACAAAAAAAAAAGATGAATAATCTACACTTTAGATAAAAAACAAAAACAGATGATTGACGTTTGTTTAAATTTTAAATTCAGAATATAAAAATATATTTTTTCACTATGTAATCACTATAAGCAATCGCAAAAAAATGAACTAATTTATATAATATTAAGTTAAAAATTAATAATGAAATTTACATTTAAAAAAAAAAGTTGTTATGAATTCATCAACAAATTATCTGGATCCCAGTTTAAAGAATTCTTGCAAAATTTTGCCAAAATAGCATTTCTTTCTAATTTAGTGCTAAACTCGACTTTTAAATAATTTGTTCCTAAAACCCATTCAAATCTATAAAAACCGAGCTGCAAATATTACGAAACATTTACAACAAAAATGTTTATATAAATAATAATAAATAAATAATATAAAAAAAAAATAATATAAAATAAATAATAATAAATAAATTAAATATAAGAACAATGTAATATTTTGCCAACAGTCGCTGCAGTAAATCTTGAAAAATTAATAAATAAAAAATAAATAAATATAAGTTTAATATTATATGTAAATATGTTGTGCAATAAAATAACAATTTGGTAATAAATTAAATAATATTAAAAATCGTAGAAGACATTTTTTTACTTGTTGGTTTGTTATGCATAATAATATATATATAGATTTATTAAGTGGATTGTTTTTAATAAATAATAAAAAACAATAATAATTTGTAAAAAAAATAAAATAATTAAAAATCATTCTTTCAACGATTTTCGCTTATGCAAAATTCTTTGACGTCAAACGAAAACTAAACTTAGAAGTCGACAAGGTGTCAAAAGAGGTTCAAGAAAATCAATTTGTTTGCCAACAAAAAAAAAGAAAAAGTCATGCAGAAAACTTCTCTTCAACATTCACATTAAGTTTTCACACAAGCCACATGCAACTTGTGGTGGCGGCACATGCAACAGCTGTTGCTAAGCTCTACGGCCACAAGCCGTTGCAGTTGATAGTGTGATGAACCCCAAAAAATTAAGCATTTCCTACTAATGCCACACTGCTGCTGACCCATTGACATTGGTTTATATATATTTCTTGTTTTGATATTCAACTTTAGCTTGTTGCGCCCCCAAACCAAATTTGTACTTGAAACCATACAGAAACGGATAAAATAGAATCGATATTATTGATTTATAGATGACCAGCAGTCTGGGCCCACATATTGCGAATATTTGCATGCATGCATATTCCTAAAGCAATTGAGAATTATTTGCCACGTGCAACAATACTGACTGATTGGCAAATTAATTGGCCAGCTGTGAGTAATGGCAAATTATCCGTGGAGCCTAATATGGATATACCTGCAATATTGTTGATTTGTGGAACAGCGCTTTTGATGGCACCATTGCGGATTTCAGTTGAGGGAAGTCATTAAACTGCTGCTCATCAAAATCAGACATTCAGTGAATTGTCTAGCAAATATTTGCTATTTGCCAATTTAAATACACACACATACATAGCTGTGTATCTGTGTGTGTGTGTGTGTGTGTGCGAATGTCTCTTTGGGTAAAGTTAGTTGGCGTGAATAATTTCCACTAAATACAATAAAACCATTCTGCTTGAGGCATTAAAAATTTGCATAGAAATGAAAGCCTGGTAAATCGGAACTGTGCCACAAAATAATAATAAAAAAAAAATCAGTTGATGAGCTTCTGTTTTGTGGGTTCTACTTGGTTTGAGGGGGGGTAGGGGGTGCTCAGCCCGCGGATGTAAATAATAAAAAGCACATTAAACAGCATTTTCTTTCATTTCGAAACGAAAACGAAACAATTTCCAGTTCTGCTCTTACTGGGGCACACAAACACAAGCGCAGTCAAACAAACACACACACACATACACACAATCATATACACAGGGGAAGGCGAACGCCCAAAAAGTATGCTACAGTTGTGGTTGCTTGCAACAACGTAAGCGACGCTTTGACACTTGGGCAGCCGCATTACTTGGAGGGCTGCGACTACGGCCCACTTACGGAAATGCACTTTACACTTAAGCGGACATTTGGGTTTTTCACTACAACATATAACATGAGCTCGTCATAAGCTTAAAAAATTACAAAATCGTTGAGATTGCACAGAAAGGAATAATTAATTTAATTTTAATGCAACTAACAAAAATCATTTAAAATGAAAAGCGTGTAATTCATTTAATTTTAAAATTACAAAAATATAATAAATTGAAGCGTAAATAATAAATGTACCCACGGATTAAATAATTTTATTATTTTTATACCTAATTTTTATTTTGGTTTATTTTAAAATCAGAATTTGAAAGCAATGCTTAATTAAATTATATTGCTAGAAATAAAATCATTTAAAATGAAAAGCGTGTAATTCATTTAACTTTAAAATAACAAAATTGTAGTGAATTGAAGCGTGAATAATAAATGTACTCACGGATTAAATAATTTTATTATTTTTATACCTAGTTTTTATTTTGGTTTATTTTAAAATCAGAATTTGAAAGCAATGATTGATTCAGTTTTAATGCAACAAATAAAAATCATTTAAAATGAAAAGCGTGTAATTCATTTAACTTAAAAATTACAAAAATATAATAAATTGAAGCGTAAATAATAAATGTACCCACGGATTAAATAATTTTATTATTTTTATACCTAATTTTTATTTTGGTTTATTTTAAAATCTGAATTTTAAAGCAATGATTGATTCAATTTCAATGCAACAAATAAAAATCATTTAAAATGAAAAGCGTGTAATTCATTTAACTTTAAAATTACAAAAATATAATAAATTGAAGCGTAAATAATAAATGTACCCACGGATTAAATAATTTTATTATTTTTATGCCTAATTTTTATTTTGGTTTATTTTAAAATCTGAATTTTAAAGCAATGATTGATTCAGTTTTAATGCAACAAATAAAAATCATTTAAAATGAAAAGCGTGTAATTCATTTAACTTAAAAATTACAAAAATATAATAAATTGAAGCGTAAATAATAAATGTACCCACGGATTAAATAATTTCATTATTTTTATGCCTAATTTTTATTTTGGTTTATTTTAAAATCTGAATTTTAAAGCAATGTTTAATTAAATTATATTGCTAGAAATAAAATCATTTAAAATGAAAAGCGTGTAATTCATTTAACTTTAAAATTACAAAAATATAATAAATTGAAGCGAAAATAATAAATGTACCCACGGATTAAATAATTTTATTATTTTGTATACCTTTTTACTCTATTTTAAAATCAGAATTTGAAAGCAATGATTGATTCAGTTTTAATGCAACAAATAAAAATCATTTAAAATGAAAAGCGTGTAATTCATTTAACTTTAAAATTACAAAAATATAATAAATTAAAGCGTAAATAATAAATGTACCCACGGATTAAATAATTTTATTATTTTTATACCTAATTTTTATTTTGGTTTATTTTAAAATCAGAATTTGAAAGCAATGATTGATTCAGTTTTAATGCAACAAATAAAATCATTTAAAATGAAAAGCGTGTAATTCATTTAACTTTAAAATTACAAAATTGTAGTGAATTGAAGCGTGAATAATAAATGTACCCACGGATTAAATAATTTTATTATTTTTATACCTAATTTTTATTTTGGTTTATTTTAAAATCAGAATTTGAAAGCAATGATTGATTCAGTTTTAATGCAACAAATAAAATCATTTAAAATGAAAAGCGTGTAATTCGTTTAACTTTAAAATTACAAAATTGTAGTGAATTGAAGCGTGAATAATAAATGTACCCACGGATTAAATAATTTTATTATTTTTATACCTAATTTTTATTTTGGTTTATTTTAAAATCTGAATTTTAAAGCAATGATTGATTCAATTTCAATGCAACAAATAAAATCATTTAAAATGAAAAGCGTGTAATTCATTTAACTTTAAAATTACAAAATTGTAGTGAATTGAAGCGTGAATAATAAATGTACCCACGGATTAAATAATTTTATTATTTTTGTACCTAATTTTTATTTTGGTTTATTTTAAAATCAGAATTTTAAAGCAATGTTTAATTAAATTATATTGCTAGAAATAAAATCATTTAAAATGAATAGCGTTTAATTCATTTAACTTTAAAATTACAAATTTGTAGTAAATTGAAGCGTGAATAATAAATGTATTCACAGATTTAATAATGTTATTAAGTTCATAGCTAATTTTATTTTATTCAAAAATATATAATTAAAACGCAAACATTTATTGAATACTTCAATTAATCTCTTGTCCTATTACAAATTAAACAACAAGAAAGAATAAACAAATTTTCTGCGTTTTATTTCAAGGGCATCGATGAGAAAGAAGTGAGTAAAACAATTTATGTACATACAATTATTTGGTTGGGTTAATTTGAAAACTGAATTTTTCATTATTCATGAAGACCGGAAAAATGTGTTAAAGTTAATAACGATGTTGAAATTGAGGAAACAAAAGATAATTATTAATGAATGAACAATCAATTTTTGTTTAGGGCATTAGAACTTGTATATTTTAGTGGAATCCAAACAAAAAAAGATAAATAGTTCAAGAATAAGTTCAAGTCAAAAATAAACTTTGGTGCTAAAAAAATAGTCATTTTTAAAAGCAACTAAGCAAATATATAAAAGATAATACTTGACTCATATATTTAATAATTACACAAATTTAGATGCCAAAAATCTTTCTAGATAATCAATAAATTATGAATTCAAGCAAAACAAACTGAGGAAATCTCCAGAGCATAAGAACTTCGTTATAGCCAGATTACTCTGGGCCTTCTTTTGCTTTAGTTTTATTTCATGTTTTTTTTTTGTGTTTGTGGTTTACGTGTTTTGCGGCTGGACTGCCTTAAATGTGGCAGCTGCTACTAGGGGCCAGTTGCAGCAGTGGCTGCCACTTCATTTGATGCCTTTCATTTTCATGTCCAATTTCGCATTTGGCGCACTCTGAGCCTAAAAGACTGCACTTGAAAATTTTATAGGCGTTGCAGTTGTAGTTTGCACTGCCCTGGAGTAAACTGCTGGCCAACTTCTGGAAAACTGCTGGGCAACCGAGCTGCCACGCCCGAGCTCCTGAGTTACTGCCAACTTGGCTGACTGCGTTGTGGCTTTTATGATGACCAATTTAATGATGAGTCTGCTGTGACCTGTCGCCCATCTGAGCTCCCGTCTCTCTCTGGTTGGTTCTACCATGTGCTCTGGCTCAAATGTGAATTGTGAAATGTAATCCGGTGCCTGCCAAGTGCCTTGTTTATTTGCCCGACTGCGAGCCAATGAGGCAGTGCAGCAGTTGGCATTCGAGCCAATGTGGCAATTGAGTTTAATTTGTTGAATGCCTTTTGACAGATTTCAAAATTAACTGGTGGCACACTCGACTGCACCACCGAAGCAAATGACTCGTAGCCAGCCAGTTCCTGTTGTTTCCGAGTCCGATAATAGGTACTCACACACACACAAACACACACACACATGTATGTGATTGAAGTCATTGCTCAATGACATTTGCTGAATGTAACAGAAACTACATTAAGATATCAAACTGTCAATTAACTCAACTGGTTAGTTTGTTACTGGAAAATGTCCATTCAAATTGACGCTGATTGTTGAAGCTTAAATTGAAGTCAGCTTAAATTGCAACTTTGAAGTTTGAAGAACTTGCTTTCTTAACACAATAAAAAAATATATAAATAGCATTGATTAATTTAAAACTAATCAAATAGTATTTATATTTTAAAAAACCTTTTAATCGTTTAATTATTTACGTAAGCAAGAACATTTTCTTTTTTGGAAGGTAGTTTTTTTTAAGTAGTTTTAAGCTTAATTGTTAGTATTTAATATTTATTCAATAAATTTATTTTTTGTAAATTTGTATATGACATATGTTGCGATAGTTATTATTTTGTGATTTTATTTATTTAGTTATTTATTGATAATTAGCTTTCCAAGTGCTGCGAGGTTAAGCTAATTAAATAAGTTGATAATTTTTAAAAATTATTTAAATAAATAATTATAAAAATTAAATTCAAAATTATAAATGTTATTATTTAGTCAAATTTCTCATTAAACGACTTTATTCTAGTCCAGCTTTAGACTCAAGTAACTAAATTCAGATACATTTAAAATTTTCTCAGATAAACTAAATCGAAATCTGTAATTTTTGTATTTGAATTTTCTAGAAAGATAGCATCTGCTATTTCAGGTTTGCTAATGGAATCCTTATGTATGATTTGCAGCTCGTATCATTGGAGCTTGCCACAATGCCAGATGTTATGTTTGGTCGTGCAGATGAGAGGATTTGATTGCACGAATTCATTTGTGAAATTTGATTATGCACACTTAAATGTGTGTGTCGAGATGTGATTTGAGTATTTGTGATTTCTACCTCTCTCTCACTCTCTCTCTCTTTCTCTCTCTCAGAAGCAACTCGGTTGGCAAACTTTGCTTGTGGCTCTATTAATTTTTTAGTAACCCGGTTTGTTGTAATCATTGCTTCACCGCAACTTGCCGAAACTAAACTTAAGCCGATTAAAGTCAACATTATGCGGGTTATTTTATACTTTTCCTACTTCCAGCAGGTTTTCTATGCAAAACAGCTGCTGAATTCGGCTTACTGATTACAGTGCCCCTAAGCTGTTTTTCCTGCTAAAGCCCTTAATGTATTTGCATGCCCCCAAAAGCTATCGATAACAGGCACCTTGAACTGTGGTTGGTCCTCAGACAAAAGTACTTTAAAATGCAATTATTGCATGTAATTAACAATTCAGTTTGAATTTTAATTTGGCCTCCTTGGCATTTCATTTAGCTTCCCTTTTACGAGCTGTTTATTCGTTCATTTAATTTATTAATGATCATCAACTTTTGGAATTAAATTCGGTTATGGGAAAAACATCTGTTGCATAATCCGCAATATGTTAAAACATTATTTAATTCAAGATATGAATATATTTATACAATATTTATATGGTAAAACAAATAGCATAAACAAATATGTTTTTGTTGTATGCTAATAAAATCTAATTCGGTATTGAGTATATTTCTGGCAGCTGATAAATCAAGTTATTTCCAATTTCACGCCTGACCCATAAATCTCACTCAAACTTATCAATTGCTTTGCAATTTTTTCCTAGGAAAAAATTTGTGGAGATTCCAGCAAGAAATTAAGATTGAAAGGCAATTTTATGTGTACAGATTCTCTGAATAAATTGGCTGCCAAAAAAAGCAATTATTCTTAGTGTCAACACGAGTTGGCTGCATTTCAATACTTATTTATTGCTCAGTTGAAGTGCATATTTGCAAAACTATTCAAACACAATTGTAAAAGTAAAAAAAAAAACAAATGTATAAATATATCTTTGTTTTTTTGTATTTTCCAAAATAATGTAAACTCTGCAAAAAGTGATTAGAAATGACTTTGTGATAGCAAAAGTTTTTAATGGTTTCGGTTTTTGTACATTTTTATTGTGCTGATAAAAGGAATTCCGCGAGTAACTTTTTATTGTGTGACCAAAACTGATAAAGGTGCAGCAATTTGAAGCATGAATATTAATTCAAAAAATAAATTAAGTTATTATATATATAT
Source organism: Drosophila multiciliata (assembly GCA_037043605.1). NCBI lineage: Eukaryota > Metazoa > Arthropoda > Insecta > Diptera > Drosophilidae > Drosophila > Drosophila multiciliata. The sequence goes on from JBAMBF010000589.1 coordinate 5,237,757, forward strand.
TATATATTATTAATAATATAATATTAATATAATAAAAATAGATTTGGTAATGCATTTTGCTATCAGATGCGAGATAATTTGCTGGAGCTGCTTAAACAACGCTTATCTGCTTAATTTCATCTAATATTTGCTCAAAGTGTTAAGTGTTAATTCAAATTCAATTAGCCAAGAAATCTTTAAGAACATTTACCGTTATCGAATATTGTTGCCGTTGAAGTTGTTGTTGTTGTTGTTGCAAATGCTGATCTATTTCTGATTGGCATCCAAACATTGCACAATTTCTGTCAACAGCATTTGTAGTTATCACATTACCATAATCCGTTGACTTATCTTCATTTGCATAAGCTTCACACTGACTAACTGGACTTGGCTCTAAACGGATCCCAAAAGCATCTAAGCCACTTCAATGCAACGCTTTAATAATTTTGCTTGCCTGTTGTGGAGTAACTGAATTGCTTAATCGGATTCTGATTGCATTTCTTATAAACTGTTTCCAATAGAATTCATTTATTTTAAATTTTTATAGAATATTCAACATTCTTAAAGTCAGAGATTCGCTTCAAGTAAAGTATATGTTATGACTTATCGAATTTTATATCGATTTAACAAATAGTCGTATATCAAGAAAGGTAAGCAATTATTTAAAATACAATAATTATTCAATACATTTAAATTTATTTTTTGTACATTTTTATATGACATATATTGTGATAGTTATTTTTTTGTGATTTCATATCAGTAGTTATTTATTGATAATTTGCTTTCCAAGTGTTAATTAAATAAGTTGATCTCTTTTAAAAAAGATTTAAATAAATAAAAATAATAATTAAATTGAAAAATTATAAATATTTATGTTGTGTTATTTTTTGTGATTTTATTTATTAAATTATTTATTGATAATTTGCATTCCTAGGTTAAGCTAATTAATTAAGTTGATAATTTTTAAAAATGATTTAAATAAACAAATATAATAATTAAATTTCAAATTATAAATGTTATCATTCCAGTCAATTTGAAAATTTCTCATAAAACGACTTTTATTCTAGTCCAGCTTTGGGCTTAAATAACTAAATTTAGATACATTCGCAGATAAACTAAATCGGAATCTGGCCTTCAACTTGATTTAGTGTTTCTTGTCGTTTTGTACAGTTAGTTGTGGCCAAGTGCAGATTTCGGTATGTACTTGGGATTTCCTACAATGAATTTTAACGAGTGCTGCAATTGCGGCAGGTTGACTAAAAATAACAAAAAAAAAACCTCTAAGCAGGCTGAAGGCAGCAGGAAATGTTGCGGAAAACAAGAAAGCCGCATTTTCAATGACTTACTAAATATGTAAATTAATGAAAGCAAGCCAAAAATGTTTTTACCAGCGGGGGGTCGTCGGTGGCGTGGAGAGGCAAGGGGGGGGGCCCCCCTGCACAGTGAGTGCTAAGTGAATTTCCTTTGAACTATTTTCGTATGCATATTGAGTGCAGTTTTTTCACTTTAGACAATGTACAGTAGGCACTAACAAACGGTGCTGCATCCCCCACCACCCCCCCCCCCCCCCCCGTAACCATGTGGCAGCTCTCCATTGATCGTTAGGTGGCACAAATGGCGCTAACAATGCACTCGAGCCTTGACGTTGACACTCGACGCAGCCGCAACAATAACAACAACCGCAACTAATAACTAACTGGGCCAAAATAGACTAACAAACCACTCTATCTATCTATGTATGTATGTATGTGTTTATGTATGTATCTAGGTATCTGTATTGCCACTACAAACAGCAGCAATAATAGTGGCAGCAATGGGTTTACATGCGTCATTTGGTGGCGCAGCCAAAGTGCAAATTTTTAATTGCCTCCGCAAATTTATTTCAGCTGCAAACACAGCTTTTGTGTTTGGTTTAAGTTTTAATTAATTGCGAATGCAGTTTGATATGTATTTAATGAAATGAAACTTAAAAAACTATTTAGCATTTTTTTTTGCTTATTTTGTTTATCTATTTAATTTGCTGTTCTGGTTTTTATTTGATTGTTATATGCGTCAAAATATGTCATTATTTGCATAATTGCAATTTGTGCATTTAAATGTTACTTAATTGGAGTTTTCAGTGGGTGGTTTGGCAAAGTTAATTAGCAGTAAACTAATGGGTTTTTTGCATTTACAAACAAAAATAAATATGCTTAAAAATGAAGGTATAAATAGATTATTAGAGCATATGCAATCGTAAACATGTTTGGCATAAATAGAAAAAAATTATAAACGAATTAAAAAAATATGTAAAACTCACGTAATCAAAATAAAAATCACTCACAATTATAATGTAATAATTATAACATGTAGAAATAACAAAATATCTATAAAAAAAATACATAGAAAAAGTTTTGGGCGATAAATAAATAAATATATAAAAAAATAAATAAATGTTACTTTTGTCTATTTTTTTGATTGAAATTTGCTATTTCTATATATATATATTTATATATAAACTTTATTTATCTATAAAATTTATATATAAATTTAAAACTGAAACACTTCTTCTAATATTATTTTAAAGCTGAATTAAAAATAACATTAAGATAATTTCAAAGGCATCTCAAAAGCCATTTAGCCAAAATTTTCATCTTTTGCTCTTTTACTACTACATGAAAATATACACCTATCGATTTAAGTTGATAATTTATTGTCACATATGCGAGTGGAGCAGCTATTTATTTTGTTTTTTATTGCCATACAAGTTAATAAAGTTCAGATGGGAAAAATACAATGAAATCCTTAGAATTTAGCAAGTTTCCACGCCATTTTATTGACTATTTGTATTGTAATAAATGCTCTGACAATTTTCATTATGCTCTTTATCCGATTGTTATTTATTTATATAATGGACAGGATCTATCGCTGGCATTACATATATCATATTTCACATCGATTAACAGCTCGATAAAATCGCCCAACACTTTGGCCATAATAAAAAAAAAAGCTGGCTAAATGTTACGCCCACACCAATTAGGAGGAGGCATAAACTTAACTCACCGAAAAAATGCTAAATTGAATTTAGTTTTTATAGTTGCCTAATTTAGTAATATGCAAAGTAAACAAATTTTTAATTGCGCTGTCTCTAATTGCTTGCTAATTAATTTGTGGGTGGAATAGAGTAAAATTTATGGTTATTCTTCTTTTTATTTATTTAGATTTTTTTTGTTTGGCTGTGCGCCAAATTGGCAGCAGCTTACGGGCTACATGCAACACGGCCAAAGGCTAGTTTATGCCTGGGTCAACTTTAAACTGCAGCCGCTGCCTACAAAACGTGAATTTCAGTTTAGTTCCCGACTATCGATTCTAGCATTGAAAGCACGGGGAGAGAGGAGAGGGGGAAGGATGTTTATATATGTGTGTGTGTGTGTGTGTGTGTGTGTGGCAGGGCTTGACACTGATTTGGCTTAAGCGATAAATGCGGAAAGGTCTTTTGCGCTGGGCCAGGCCAAGCATAACAGTTTAAATGCGAAGAGGGTCTATTAAAATACAAAATAGAGTACATGCCGGTACACACACGAAAAAACAAACCAACACACGCACACATACACACACACACACACACACGTACGCTTGCGTAGAAATGCCAACATGCAATTTATGAACAGCTTTTTGCTGGCGGGCCAAAATGCTCGTTTGAAGCTAACGTAATGTTGCAAGCCGAACCAAGTCAAGCCAACTTGCCACACACACACACACAACTCGCTGACAAAAGCAAAGTGAACGGAAAAAAAGGGGGAAAAATTACTTTGAGCACTCACAAGAAAAATCTACAAAAAAGTGAGAAGAGCGAAACTCAGGTGAGTAGCCAAGTTATGATGGTTGTGGCAGAGAATGGGTGTGAATGTGTGTGTGTGTGTGTGCTGCCAGCAAATTGCAAAGGCTCCTCCTGGGAACTTGCTAAGTTGTACTACCAATGGTAGTTTGCATACCCAGTACTATTTTATCCAGCGGTTATATTTGTCCAGGAAAACTCACTTGAAAATGCATTTTATTTGATAAAAAATAAGTAAAAGTTGTGTTTTTGGAGAAATTTTTGACAGAGAGCATTTAAAATATAAAATTCTAGCCCAACAGTAATTAATTAAAATCAAATTAAGAAATCAAACAAATATTGCGATATTAATTTTTTTAATAATTTTCATTCCCTTTTTTTTTATTTTTTTTTAACTTAACTTTAACACACACCAAACTACAAATAGAAAAAATGTTTTTTATGTTATTTTGTGGATAGAAACCATTAATTAAATGTTCCGCCACAAATTGAGCTGAAGAGATAGTTATATATTTCGAGATATATTATAAAAATAATATTACCTTTTATGTGGAAAGTTAGATATTCTCTGAAATTTGTTAAGGAATCAAAAATATTTTTCAAATTTAAGATAATGCAAGATATAAGCATTATAAATTGGAAAATCTGTTGATGGTGACATTCATCAACGACAAATATTTAATGTTTTTAGAATTATGATGCAACTAAGACCAATCATGCAACACGTATCTACGTCTAAAAATATTTTATATTATTTAAACTTTCTTACATTAGGACAAAACGAGTTTACATCCGATCGAATGCACCTTTAAATATAAAAAAACAAATTATGTTTCGATATATAAAGTTCAAAATTACTGTATAATTATATTTTATATAATTATTTATTATATTTAGAAATTTATAGAGAAGTAAATCTGAAATGTTAAATTTTATTGTATGATACATATAAATTATAAAAATTTAATTCAAGAATAATTCAGCTTTTTAATCCGTTGTCAACTTTTTCAAAGATATTTTGCTGAAATGTATTTTTTTCTACAAGAAATACACATGAAAATATTGCTTATATTTTGCCACATTTCATATTTTTAAATTTGACATAAATACATTTTTCATAAACAAATAGCTTGGCATTTTCTTCAGTTGTCAATTACTATAAATTTTGAAATTTTTGAAATGAATACTCATCAAACAAAATTTTGACATATTTCACTCAGAAATCGAAAAAAGAGAAAATTTTGTAGTCGAGCAAATTGTTGGAGTAGTCAGCAGCCCTTGTTGCAGTTGTTTGTTAGGGATTAAATTTATAAAAATTGAAAGTGAGCAGGGGGGGGGGGGGCGGAGTAGTGTGGGGCGGAGTTGAGGTGCGGCCTGGTACACTGCGCACAATGAAACTTTTACATTGCATTCGAGCGCCATAAGCCATGAAAGTTTTATGCAAATGTTTTATGCTAAAATATGTACCAGGTCAGCGCTTGGACGCTTGGACACAGCGGCACGGCAGAGATAGATGATTTGCGGGTAGATGTGGGGGGTGGTGAATGAGAAAGTTGGTCTGCCACATGCCGTATGCCACCCCCTGCGAGGTCAGCGTGCCGGGGCACGTTGTGATATATTGGTGCACTAGGCGTCGACTGCAATTTGCAATGGATTATTTATTAGAGAATCAGCAACACGTCATCCGATTCCCCTTTAACTTCCTGCTTCCGCCTTCCCCCTCCTCTACACCCGATAACGCCGTTATGCCCACAGAAGCGGCGATAATCCAGCGAAAGTTATTTTGTGTAATTCTTTTTGTACTCTAAATATATATTTATATACATTTTTTTTAGACTTTCCCAGATTTATGGCCGGAGGCACAACAAAAGTCAGACATTTTTGTGGTTAGTTTTCAGGGAATATTTTTTTTTATATCCCCACACAAATTGGGCTTGTTGCGAGTGTGTTTTGACAAAGCAACAATTTTTGTATGAAGGTTTAGTTTCGTCCAGCTAACAATTTCTGTTTCTGTTTCAGTTTCAATTAGAGTTGCAATTTAAATTGTAATTTCTAAAACAGAGCAGCTGTTGCAAGTTTTTTCAATTTCATAATAAAAAATAAATGAAAAGCTTTCTTTACTCTCCTAAGATTGGAGCACTTCTGTCTACTAATTAGATTGTGTTACCTTTTCTGTGCTTTTTGCTTTTTTATTTCAACAAGCATTTATAATTAATTAATATACATATATTTATATATTTTATAATTATATATTATAAAATTTAGGTATAAGTTAGAAGGTTTCCATGACATTTCAGAAGCCTTTTAGCCAAACTTACAAATTCGAAAAAAAATATTTCGCATAAAATGCCTACTAAAGATGTAAATAATGCTTAATTTTTTCATTATCTTTTTCGCACAATATGGTAAATAACAAAATTTAAGTCTATCCATTTTAAAAAGAATTTTTTTTATAAATCAAATTAAATAATTTTCTGTACCTTCCTAGGTTTTTAAGTTCAAAATAATTGCTGCACAAAAGTTTTTATACCCTGCTCCCATTAATAATTCTTAGGCGTGATATCCTTAAGCTGTCAAAATGTATGTAACTGACAGAAGACCCTGAATTTGATGGTTTTTTTTTGGTGTCATCAAATATACATATCAATCAGAGGAGGTCAACTTATCGTCAATTTATTTTTAATTTGTTTTCCAATAACATGTCCTGGTATGATTTGAAGATTTGATATTAAAATTTAATTACATTTAATTTACTCTAATAATTTCCTCAAAAGTTAATGTGTGGCATCAATGATCATAACTTTTGTGACATAGATCAAGATAATTATTATTGGTATTTGATCATGTTATCAATTTTCCTTAATTCTTACTGCTTTTGAAATTGACATAAAATATATTTAAGCGACCATTATCATTCATTATTTATTTATTTTATGTATCTTGAATTAAATTAACTTCTGAATAGGAAAAGTCGCATTTTCAATTAAATATTAAACATTTATTTTTTTTATTGTTTTATCGACAGTAGATATTAAATATATTTCCATAAAAGCTGAGCATTCTATTGGTCAATAATTTGTTAACCTTCATACATTTGGGAATTTTGCGAGTCATTTTTGTAGCCGTTAACGTTTGCTTAAGGTAATATATACCGAAGGGGTTTTTCCCTAATGGAGAAACGCAATCAAATGCCATGTGTCAACAGTTATTGAGTGTTGCCCCATGCCCCCTTCTTCGCCCCTCTTTGTACCACTAGCTGCCCACGACCTGCAGCGGTGGCAAATTATTATTCGTGTAATTCATATTTTTGCTTGGGCTCGTAAAGTCAATAGTAAAAAAAAAAAGAACAAAAATTTGAGGAGAAATATAAAGAATAAAGTGGAGCAGTCAGCGCCTTTTCATGCTACAGGCCAATAAAAAGGTCGAGGTTCTGGGTAGCGCCGGGGGAGCCGGGGGTTGAATGCGACCCAATTCCAGGCGTGCCTTATCGCAGGGGTCTCTCGATAGCTCTGAATACCTCCGCAAAAACACACTCGTGTGTGTGTGTGTGTGTGCGTGTGTGTGTGTACGTGTCTTGTATATGTACGAGAACATCATAATTATGCGCACTAATTTAATAATAATATTGGCAAAGCCATAGCATATTCAGATATCTGGATATACAACTATTGAGGTCTGGGTTAGAATATTAATTATAATTTTTTTGTGTTTATTTTTTTGACCCACCTTTTTAGCGGGTTAGTTGCTTGTTTACTGGGATTTTCTTGCCTGCATCTTTTGGCACGCATATTTAATCAATTATACAAATTGCCAGCACGTAAATTGTAGTTCACAGAAATTGGTAATATTTTGTGAGGAGGGGGGTGGCAAAGTTGCCGTCAATCTGATTAAATACAACATAAATTGTGTGTGCGACTTTATCAAGAAAAACGGATCACAAATGTGCGCCAATTTTTACAAACATGCCAAAAATACGCACACACAAGCAGAAATCTACAATGCACACACACAAGCACACACACGCATACTCACACACACACACGCACACTGTGTTGGCTTAATGGCATTCAGCATTTTGCACGTAAATTAAAAATAAAACGAAGGCGCGCATAATTTTCAATTTTCAATTTTCATGCAACGTTAAAAGCGCTGAAAAATGATATTGAAAAATGAAACTTAACGATTGCCCCAAAGCGGCAGCAGTTGCTGCTGTGTGTGGGGTGGCAGCAATAGGGCGGAGGGGGCTGCTGTAGGTAGCGCAAAATAATAGGTTAAAACTTTGCAAGCTACACTTGCAAAACTTTCTGCACTCAATTTATGGCAAAGGTTCGTAAGTAACATAAAATATTGGTCTTAAATATGGAATAACATATTATTTCATAGATAAAACTCCAAAATTTTGCACATAATTTACCTTTAAATAGAAATATTTCTAGTCATGCCATTTTTTATTTCTTGATGTTTTTATTCGCCTTGATTATCCAAGCTAAATCAGGCCACTAAATAATTTATGAGAAGAGTTTTTAAAGAATACCAAATATTGGTCATAAATATATCTTTTTGTTAGATATTCTTCTATATGCTTATTGAGAGCTTAATATTTTTTTTTTTACCAAAATTTAGTTAATTTAGTTTAAAATTATTTTGGTATATGATTTTTGTCATATTTTTTGGTTTTACGCAAATGTCGTGCAGAATCTGGCGAATTTGTAATTTAACTGTCAGTGTAAAAATATCCTTAATTAAATGACTTTTACATACATACACATTTTTTTATGTTTGATAAACATTTTTGCTTAATAAGTTATTTAACTGAATAGTTAATTAAATATATTAATTAATTGTTTTGTAGATTTTGATATAACAAATGGTGTAAATAAACATTTTTTTTATAAAGCTTTCATTAGTTGTAAGTAATTCGTGCTGTTAATATATATATATCTTATTTAATATAATTTTTAATTTTTTTTAAGTGTAAATGTGATAGTATATTGGCATTTGTATATGTAAAGAGAGCCGCCACAACGAACTTAACTTGCTCAAAAAGGGGTTTGGCCGCAAAAGCCACAGGAAATAAAGGGACTTCGACAGGGAAGCGTCTTCAGAAAGTTCTGCGCTTGAAAACTTACATTGAGGTTTTCTCGTAAGTTGAGTCAAACTAATAAGTTCAGACAAATTAACTTACACACTGATAGACAGATTGACATACACACACTACACACAGTGCTGATGCAGAGACGGTCATGAAAATGGTTTAAATACCAAAGTGTTATTTGCTTGAGTGGCGGTGGGCAGAGTCATAGTCGTTGTGACGTCATTGTCATTGGTTTCATTAAGCATACGCCGCATGTGCACTAACCATTTAGTTGGCCTCATTTGTAGAACTTGAGTATATGTGTGTGTGTGTCTGTGTGTGTGTGTGTATTCTTTTGCGATTGCTGTCAACAGAAAACTTTACGAAACGCCGACGTTCAATTTGGCGCTCAGTTGTTTCGACGGCTGCAGCTGTCATTGAACATCATAAAAAATGTGTTTGAGGTGAGGTAACAATAACAAATATACACACACGCCCACCCGCCCACTTTTCTTATGTGTGTGTGTGTGTGTGGCTTGACTTGGTACATACCACACATGCAGAAGGCAAGACGCAAAATAAAAGCCAAGTTAAACTAGACACGTCAACAATGAGATGCCAACTTCTGATATTCTGATGTAATTTGTTTTTCTTATATTTCATTTGTACAAGTTTTTGTTATTGTTTTCTTCTTCTTTTTTTTTAAATGATTTCTAGTAAACATTGCAGGTAGTTTCAGTTATTTAGATCTAAATTGATTAGCGCAATTAATAAAATGCTTAATAAAAACGCAAATATATCTGTTGTAATTTATTAAGCCAGCTTCCTAAAAATAAACAAATTTACATTTTCTTTTATTCTTATCTTATTTCATTTATATTTGTTTATAAATACCATTTTATAAATGTACAATTTTTTCTAATTCAGTTTTAGAATATATTATTATTTTATTTCATGAATTGCTTTATAGCTGTAATTGAGATTTCCTTTAATTACTAAAGTAATTAAGCTGAAATTTAGAATAATTTTTTAAGCAAATCAATTTTTTTTATCAAATTGGTTCCAGTTTAATTAACGTTCAAATAAATTTTAATAAAATATAATAAATTTAAGATTTTCCTTTTATTTGTTTATTAAACAAATTATAATTATATATATAAAAATAAAAAGAAAATCTTAAATTTAATCTATTTTATAAAAATTAAATTAATTTGAACGTTAATTAAACTATATATATATGTATGTATATATTATATATTAGAGTAAGTGATTATACCCCTCAGCAATCTATTTAATAGGGTATTTTTGCGAGTGGTATTAAAAAAGTAAACAAATATAAAATGTAGTGTTGGGTTTTTGCCTTCATCTACATTGGTGGATGGGTGTGCGTTGCTATGTGTGTGCGAGTGTGTGTGTGTGTATATGTGTGCTCTTCATTTACGTAAAGCTGGCAGAAAGTTGTGGCAATAAGCTGAAGCAAGTGTAGGCGGTGGTTAAATACAGTAAAAAAAAGCCAAGAGCAACAGAAAATCAAGTAGGTGCAAGTAGGAGCAGCCGCATCAGAAGATGTTGGCAAGGATATCAGCGATTTTTAAAGTCTAACGCGTTTATTTACACATTGTGCCATATGCTGCATTTACATACATATATGTGTAAAAATATATATAAATACATATATATATATGTGTGTTTGTGTTATTGTGTTTCAGCTTTACAATTTCGCAAAAATTTCAAGTTGCTACGTATTAAAATACTGTGGCTCAGACGCCATTTTGTACACTTGGGGTGCATGGCACACATCCTGTTACCAACAGCGACAACAACAACAATTAAAAGGACTTTGCCACAATAAGCGCCAGAGGCTTAGCACTGCTCCAAGTCGCCAGTTGGTTAAGCGTCTTACACAATACAAAAAAAAAAAAAAAAGGCCACAAATAAAATGGGGTAAAAAGAAGAAAGGAATCGTCATTATAATGCCGTCATATGTGAGGGTTTGCCTAGGACCCAAATGTCTATGTGTATGTGTGGGTGTGTGCTGTATTGCTTATAAGTCGCCGCACACAAAATGCGGCAAGTCTATTTCACTCCTGTGCCAGATTCGTCTTCTATTTTGCCTGCTTAGTTATTTTCTTACTTAGAAGTGTATTTTTTGTATAATTGCCAAAGCGATTAAATATTTTGTGTGCTGCTCCAATTCCTCATCATTTTAGGTAGAGCAAAATATTGATTATTGCTCTAATCTAATTTCTAATATTATTCTACAAATTCAATTTACGTTTTCTTTTGGCTTAAACGCTTCTTGCTTTCACGAATACATTGGTACAAATTGTTTTTTCAATATTTAAAAATACAGTAAATAAACAAAACTAATATTTGTATAGTTATTTATATTTTGTTTAATTCAACAGTACATAGAAATATGTATTTAAGTAAAGGGAAAACAAGGTCTTGCATTTATTGTAATCAGAGAAAAATAAATATATAATATGAAAGAGAAAAGACTTTAAAACTATTTTTGGCTTGTTTCCAGCCAACGAATTCAAATGCCAAAAAATGCACTTCTATATCGCTCGACTTCATCATTTTTTCTTTTGTATATTATGAATATATTAGCCAATCACAACCTATGTTTTATTCTGTATTATTCATAATTTATACGTCCTTTTTATAAAATGTGAATATTATATAACACTGAAGACAAACGAGTGTTTTCATTGAGTGAAACAAATACTCTTTAAATTTTAAATATGTAATTTTTCATGAGCGTATTTGATATAGTTTAAAGGTTATATTATATACATCCTTAATAAACCTCCAAAAATATCTCGATATTTTGCTACCCTCAAACGTATCTAGAAAAAATTGCTAGTAATGTTTTGCTCCAAAATATTCAGTCGTTATCGGTTTGGTTTCAGAGTATTACACAGTCGGTATAAGTGCGACAGCAACGTTTTTTTTTATTTTTTTAAGATTAGGGCATATTTCACTTAAAAAATACGCCATCAAACATATGGCTTGAGGCAACATTCTGCTAAATGGCGCGTAAAATTTCACACTCAATTTGCGAGCGAGTGTGTGTGTGTATTCTGTGTGTGTTATTTTATTATAAGAGTTTGGAATTTGGTTGTGCTGTTTAATATGCTCTTGCTTTAATAATCTATGTAGATATTATTAATTTTGTATATGTTTCACAATACCTAAAAGTCTTTTAAGAAATTCTAAATATTTTAAACTATTAAAAATGGCATCCAATTTTAAGTTAAGTCAGAAAACATATTTGTTTGTTGTTCCGAGGTCCAAAATACACTTATTAAAAAAAGTGTTAAATCGTTTTCCGTAGTTTATTAATTTTTATTTATTTATTGTATCTGCTGCCAGCCAGCAAAAAACAAATCCAAACAATATGAAATATAAGCTACAAATTAATTCATTTAATGAACTATAATTTTAAAGATAATAATTAAATAACAATGAAAATAAATATAAAGCAAATTTTCAATGAATCAATAAAATTCAATTATCTGATTTAAAGGATATTTAAATGTGTTTGTATATCCACCCCTTATGCTCGACATTTGAATCAATACTGGGATTGGTTGTATAATTAAAATTAAATAGATATGTAAATATCCCATATATAAATCAATTGCCTTGCATATTTCCACTAATTAAATGGACAGCCCTCAGCAATTTATTCTCAATTAAAAATTATTGTCTTACACAGATAATTAAACTGAACTGCAGCTGGAGAAAAAATGGTTGTGTAATAAATCATCTTAGTTGATTATTAAAAATGCATTTTACAATATATTTAGAATATATTTAAAAATCTCTTCATCAAGTTGTCTACTTTAAAAATCTAGCTTACAGTCGAGATGAGATTCTTAATTTAATTAAATTTCTATCATTTAATCTTTTGAGTTCCGATGCCGCACAGCATTTGATGTCAATTAAACCAATTGAATACATTTTGCAAACAATTATTGTAAATTCAAATGCCAATTATTTTCAAGCTTTTTTTAGAATTTGATGTCGGGCGACTTTTGAACCGGCAATCAATAAGAAAAACATAATTTCTATAGATTAGATTTATTTTTATTTTAAAGCTATCAACTCATTGAGAATATATATTTTTGATCAATATAGTCGAGTCAATATAGCTTTGTCCGTCTGCAGAGTTTCCTGAATTTTAAATCTATAATGTTTATAAAAGTGTATATATTGGCATTAACAAGTTCCTCACAATTGATAAACAAAATAATCATAATTTGAGCACCAAGAAAACAAATAAAATTACGACAAAATCTTTTAGTTCTGAGTCAAAAAATGCGTTTAAGTTGTGGAATTGAGATATATTTAAATAAACTTGTTACTTTTCCAATAAAATATTATTATGCATACCTTATATGTCAAATGATTTTCGTAATATTAAGGTGTGCCTAAAATAGGCCTTCTTTCTGGCTTATCTAATAATATTTAATTAAGTGGTTTATTGGAAGCTTAAAAATAGAAATTAAATGTAAATAACGTAATATGTATTCAGTTAAGCGGCTTTTTTTAAAGCTTAAAATTCTAAACGAAATGTAAATAATTCTAATTATGTATTGTGAAACTGAACTTGACTCAAGGTTAAACAACTTCTTAATAGTTTGCTCAAAGTTGGATTTTCAGTCAAAACTTGAACGAAGCTAATCTCATTTTAAATGAAATCATTTAATAACCTTTTTGGAGTGTTCCAAAGATTAGCATCAACTTTGCTCCGAGCAAGTTTATGCCAAGACCAACTATTTCGTAGAACTTGTGGGATAATTGAAAATGTTTTGCCAAGTTTAAGTTGAGAATTTTGGAGCTTATGCGACAGCTGATGTTTCAATTGTTGGGTCAACAAAATCCATAAGCACTCTGACAATTGTCGTCTATAATGTTGCGTTGTGGAGGGATTACTGTACATCCTGCCTGCTGTGAGTAATTTATAGAGACGGTGTTGTGGCATTTGCAACTGTCTGCCACTCAGCCAAACTGAATAAAACAAAAACCACAGGAAGAACAAGAAGAACAAGAAAAATAAAAACTCAATCTAACTGATCCGACAGACAAAGTGGCCATCAGAAAACAGCTGGAACCATTGCAAGGTGTTTAACACATCCACAAATACCAATTGCAATTTCCAATTCCAATTCGAAAACAAAACAAAAACTGTATTTCTTGTTGTAATTGATTTACAAAATGCCAAAATGTTGTGCACACGTTTTTCGCAACTATAACTGACTGCCTTCCCATGACCCCCCCCCCCCCCCTCATCCAACTAAAGACGGCTCTAAAAACTGTTTCAGTTGGGGCCATAAAATTTGAGGCACGTACCAAATTATTCGCTTATCTGTCGAATAGACCTCTTTATCAGGTGACTTTAAAATGTGGTCTTGTTTTTTTGGCATTGATGTTGTTGTTGCTTTTGTTTATGCTCTTTTTAAACAGTTAACCGTCAAGAGCTCAAGTCTACACAATTTACATGTTTATTTCTACCAAATGGTAGATGGGGCTAATTGAATCCCATGCCAAAAGCGTCTAGAAAATCTTAATTGGCTTTTGGTTAATTCTCGTTTTCTAAGATTAGAAATTTATGCTTGGAAAATCTTACAAAAACAGACAGTTAGTCTACCCATATAAAGAAAAATCCAGATCTTAATTGTAATCATAAATTAGTTTAGTTCACATATGAAATACAATTAGGTTGGTTAGTTTAATTCGCTCTGTTTACATCTGTTTCATTAAATCCATTAAATATGTATTTTTATAATTTAAATATGTTTCGGATATTTAATATATTATGTAATTTTAGTGTAATTCGCAGTTATTTATTTTGTATGAAATATGATCATCTAAAGTCTTGTAGTCGTCTAAATTATAAAGTTCTAGTCAAACTTTTTGCCTGAATATTTTAAATCATAAAATTTTTAATATTAATAAATATTTTTTGTATTAAAAGTGTTTAGTAATATATAGAAACTTTAAAAATGGAAAAAAACAAAAATATTGTTTTGTATTATAAGTATTAAACACTATATAAAAACTTCGAAAATAGAACAATTTTTGCATTGAATATCAATTAATTTTGTGTATTATGCAGTTGTAGTTGGACTCGTTGCCAAAATGCTTTTTAATTTCAATATCATGGACTCTTTCGTTATATATAAGTCAAAAAAAAACTATACTATAATTTCTTACACTCTTTCGCTGTTTCAGAGAGAGAGGAAATTTCTATTCGCACCATGCAATTTTTGAATACACTTGAAAATTGGGAAATGTGTACAATTTATCTGTCTTTAAAGATAAACAAAATTGTTATCAAAATAAAATACCTAAAAATTTAGGATACTAATGAACATTTTATGGAATATATATTTATAATATTTACATTTACAACGTGGTCGTTTCGAACGGATTCATGATCGAGGTCATTTTAGCCCTAAAATATTGTTTAGTATAAACGATTTGTATATATTTTAAGCGATTGGATTTGGCTCTGTAACAGAAAGTTAAACTTCTCAAATTTACTAGAATGCAGATGTTTTCAAAACTCGAATTGTCAAAGCTCAAATCGCAGTGTAGCTAATGCATCTCACATACATATATATATGTATACACATTTTTGACGTAGTTTTGGTGTTCACAGTGAATTGGTTTGTCAGCAGCCTGCGCTGAGTGATATGCACTGTGGGAGTTCTGTGGTGTGTTATTTTTGGTGGGGGTGTGGGGGTGGCTGTTGTGTTTCGGCTTGAGAGCCCAGCACGTAGCACAGTTGGAAATGGAACTGGAAATTGCAAAACCGCCCCCGCACCTTGCACTCTGTGCACACTTTTTGACGGTCAATCAGCTGGCGCTAAAGCACTTTTCGGTTAAATTAGTGAACTTGTCCATTTGTCTGGCATGCTTTGTCTTTGCTATTTATATGTATATGTGTGTGTGTGTTTGTTTGTGTAGGTGTATTTTTGTGTATGTGTTGGTTCGTATGTGCTTGGCAGCAAGTTGTTAATTTTTAGTGAGGCTCTTTCCAAATGATTTCGTTTCTGTTATACATCTTTCATTCGCTATTTACCTAATATTATTATTGTTGTTGCTAGATTAAGCACACGTTTTTTAGCCATGCTGCAGTCGCCTTCAATGAGCCGCCAAACAAGTGAAATAGATTTTTAAAAAAACGTATATATATATATATATATATAGATATACGTGTTTATATATACATGTACGTAGGCTAATACAGCTGTTATACACAGCTACAGATAAGAATATCGTTTTTATTGCTCGCTTTCGGAACGCACTACGGCATTAAAAAATTTATCTTCCCTTAATTTACCAACAGAATTTACTATATACATATCATATGTATATATATATAAATGAACAGCATAAATCGTTGAGACAATTTCTCATCAATTTCATTGTTACACATTTATTTTATGGTAGCTCATTTTCAACCCAATAATTGTATTTTTCCATTCGAAGTGTTGTTATTTAACTCAATTATTTATGGCTGTATTAAATTTTCATCGATTCCAAACAATTTTAATCTGCCAGTGCAAATGTTAATGTCTATCGATGACAGCATAGATATGCACTTAATTTTAATATGTTAATTATTTGGCTCTTACACAAATTCAAATTTTCAATATACAAATTTGCCAGCAGCTTTTAATTTAGTTTTGCTGCTGGTTTTTAAATGAATTATCAATCAAAGTAAAATTCACAGATTGAAAAATCAGGGAGTTGAAATATAATTGGTACTCAATTCATGTTTGCCAGTGTTGCAAATATCTACAGATGTCTGAGGCAGGGCAGTAAAATGTATACATATATATACATATATAGAATATCTGACGATAATTTCCGCCACCAATGAGAGAAGCATTTAATTTCGAATACTTTTCACGCAAAATAATTTGCAATACAATTTTACAAAATACATATTATTAAATATATATTTGTGCAGTGTTTGCAATTCGATTAGCACTGAGTTGTAATAATGGCAATTTAATTTAAATAAAAGCTTATGTTAAACAATGTGGAAATAAACAAAATTGAAATTGTCGCACCTTTCTGCTGAGCTGCTTGCAATATCAGCTTAATTATTATTTATTTTCTTGTATTTCTTGTGTGTTTTTCTCCTTCTCCTTCTTCTTCTCTTTTTTTTTTGTTGTTGTTGTTATTAAAGCGTCTTTGCGCCGGTTATTTATTTACTTTTGTTGTTGTAATTGGTGTTGTTTCTGATGCTTGAGTTGTTGTTGTTGTTTTTTATGGTTGTTACTGTTGATTGTACGCTTTGTTAAAGCCAATTTAAGCTTTTAATCAGCGATTCTTGTCGCACTCACACACAAATATACACACACACACACGTCGAAGAATAAAACGCGCATTTGCATTTACATTTACATTTGTTTTGCAATAATTACTCAATTGGCTGTGTTTTTAGCCGCAATTCAAGTTGAAAATATACTTATTATTTTTTGTATCACACACGCCGATTACGAATTCGTAGTAAATAACTGTAACTGACGATAAACAGCAGCAGCAACTTTAGCGGCAGCAGCGTGAACGCCGAACGTGTGAACAGAACAGCGTCGTCTGCGATACTTGTGCGAAAAATTTGCTACAAAAGATGCCGCCAATACTTGACGTTTGCGCTCAAACACCGTCGCACTCAACGTGTGCGCTGTTGTGCTGGTGTGAGTGGAGTCGCTATTTCTGTTGGCTGTGCTCTGGCCACATGCTGTGCTGCATACGTCATCAATTTTGTGTGCTGCCAACATGTTGCGACTCGTTGTGAATTTGTGCTCAAACCATTTGGTATGACTCTCACTTGTTCTTGTTGTTTGGCGCTCGCGCAAACTGTTGCCGTTTTGAAGTGTGTGTGAGTGTGTTTGTGTGTGTGTGTGTGTGTGTGAGTGTTTGAAGCGACGTGAGTTCTTTTTTTTTTTGCATTGCTTTCAGTTTTCGTGCATCGCATGGCAAATAGCTTGAGTAGGTTGGTAGGTCACTGCCTCTTCTCTATGTGAGAGTGCATGTGTGTGTGTGTGTGTGAGAGCATGTGTGTGTGTGCATGTGTGTGTATGCCGCGCCTTTGCCATTTATGTGTGTGTAGTTTTGGGGTTTTCTCTATGTCTGAGCTTAAGTTCATTAACGGCGCTTGCTTCGCGCAACAGTTCACGGCATGCGTTGCCCAACACACACACACACACACACACACGCACACAAACACACCCACATTTCTGTATTTACATAACCGTTAGTTAGTTGTAAGAGATATTCACACTTTATTATTTTATTCTTTTTTTTCCGTTTTTTTTGCCTTGGGACTGATTGCCTCCGCTTCTATTTGCCAGTCGCTGATTCGATGAATGAGAACCGAAATTTGCACAAATGTTGTTTTTCCGTTTTCGGTTGGGCGCGGTGCCTCATACAAATCTGCGGCCAAAGGACTGATGGATATTATTTGCACGTGCTCCTGCTCATTGTTGCTGTTATTGTTGTTGTTATTGTATGTGGATTTCATTTGATGGGAAATCATATAAATAAAGGGCGCTTTTGCGCAGGGAAGGGAGGAGGAGGAATAAAAGGGTTTATCTTGATGGCTTCGCACTGAATGGTTGCCAAAAGTAAATGAAATTGTGTACACAAAACTTTGACTTTGAACTTGGCAAAACAATCAAACCAATGCATTTAAGTACTGCGCTTCTGGCTTTTAGTTCACATTTTCCAATTTCTATCAATTTTCTTGCAAAATCTAGGGATTTTCCAATTTATCCCACAATAAGCTGAGTTTATTTGGATGTGTTGAAATATTGATAGCTTATTACCTAAATTTCATACTCTGGTTTCCAAAGCAGAAGAGTATATTGATTATATCGAACAGTGTCCGCTTTAGGTAATCGGTAATCGGTTATCGAGATAAGAGTCCCCTACCTTGCCGATAACCTGCCGATATAATATGCACTAATTAAGTAAGTTATTAAAAAAAAAATGTTACGGGATTAATTTAAAAACAATTAATATAACTGTAATCAAATATTTTTATATTATCCCTTGAAGTTCACTGAAATGTTCTCTCATATGTTAAGGCAAAAAAATGTAAATGAAGTTTATGAATATAAATTTGTGCAGTTGATCATTTGATATGTCATTATACATTATAGACCTATCAGTAAATAAAAATTGAAACAGTCTGCATTTAAAACCTCTAAAACCTTAACGGATGAAGTTATCGATAAAATGAAATTGCGTGTCAATGCTGATTAAGAATATATTTGTAGGAGTGATTATGTCCTGTTTATTATTTAAATTATAGTTATAATTTATATTGTATTTTATTGTCGTAAGATTATTAGATTAACAAAGTACGACTTTATAATTAACGACTTAATTGCACGACGCACCGATAACATTACAATTTTGCAACTTATGGCACTCGGGAATTTGAAGACTTCTTTCAGATGGCGCTTCTTTATGTCGACTCACTCCGGGAAACCCATATACCATTTTAACCATTTCATGTTGAAACAGAGTAAAATAATATATTTGTATAACTTCTGATTATATTAATATATAAATTAGGCCTTTAAAAAATATAAGTAGTTCATTTTAGAATAGTTTTTTATTTATTGGTAATTAGGTAGACGGGCAGTGGTCTTTTGATCCTTATGCTAATTATTATGTTAAGTTGAACCAATCACAAATTCCACCTTAATTTATAGTCGACATAAATCAAAGAAGTAATCGTAAAACATTAGCTGCTAATGTTTGTTTCGTGTGTTGTACTCTGTTATAATAAATTGTTATGGGAACTTACTTTACGTAACTACGAACTTAAATATCCCCAAGCTGGTATATAAAACAACAAATAATAAATGTAACACTAATATAATTTTGTTGCCCCAATACGAATCAATAAATATAAGAAAATGTTAAGTAATTCGACTTTGATTAGGTCTAATAATAACAATATAATAACAAGGTACCCAAAAATGCAATACTGATTCTGAAATTGTAACTCATTGTAAATATAATAAATATAATAAAAAAACATAATAAAACACATTCGTTTAATATCTGTAAAGTTCGACTATTTATTATAATATAAGAAAATATAATATAATATTTATATATATATGAACAGGTAAGAGTGACTTAGTCGAGAAAATTCAACAAGGGAATACCCTAAGAACAAATGTTATGTACATCCTATCTATTAATATACAAATCTCCAATATCGATTCGCTGCAGAATAAACATTTATATATATTTCTGTATGTTCCCTTCGATCATCACGATTATTATACGTTTTTGGCTATAACTTGAGGATTTCATATCCAATTTTGTGATATTTTGTAGTTGATCTGTTATAGATCAATTGAAAAACTATACCATAAAAATTGGGCTTTAATAAAAAATTTAATAAGCTGGATCCACATGTGGCATACGAGAAATAAAATGAAAAATTCGAATCTTATAGAATCTTATATATAAATCGATGGTATATTTTGAGGGATGAACCCATTTATCTTATTATGAAATATTTTATTTTTTCCAATTGATAAATTATCTTCAACCATCACGATTCTAGTTGTTTTTCTAAAAATCTCCTTTTAAGTTGTACTTGCTGCAACTTTGGCATTTAAATTAAAAGTGTTGTTTTTTTTTGTCTATTTTAACTGTTTGTAATTATTGTCAGCTGTGCAGCTGCAATTTTGTCTGCTTGTGGAATATGTGGCCTATTTGGTTGTATTTTTATTGGCTATATGTCATTGAGTCCATTGCCTTTGGTTTGGCGCTAATTAAGTCCGTTTTCTAACTGGCCAAAAGCACATTTGTGTTAACTGAGCTGCCAACTCGCTTGGGGGACTCATTAACTGCAAATCCCAAATTAATTGGGTATTAGACACAATGCATTACGGGCCAAGCGGGAAGTGTTTGCCAGCGCTCTACGCCCACTCAGCTATAAAAATTATCCAATGGGGCGTGGCAGCAGCATGCGACCATAAAACCAAAATGGCTAATAATAAAAAAAAGAGCCCCGGCCAAAACGAGTGAAAGTCCGCTTATTGATTCCTTTGCTCTAACCAACCAGGATACAGAATCCCTGGCCACTAGCCCATAAAAATATAAATGTAGTAAAAAGCAGTCATAATTCATTTCAGATTTCTCTCTGTGTACACTTCTATACTATATTAAATATTTACGAATCTTTTTGTTTATTGAGGCACATTTCTTTTGTTGGTATTTCCTTTATTTTGATGTACCTACATAAATATTTGCATCGGAGTCAGCAAATTTCGAGTTTGACTACAATTCTGTTTGTATTTCAAAACTGCAGACACCAAAGCAAACACAGCGGGCTGAGGGGTACACATATTGAGGGGAACACACAAATTGGCATTTTGTCCAGACGAGCCAGAATATGTTTTGTTTTATGTATTTTTGTCTGTTTGCCAAGGCTCAAAGCAGGTTTTCGGCCAACAGATTTGTTGGCCTTGCTATAATGCAAATTGGGGTTTTCAACAAACCCATATTATCCCAAAAAATAAGCTGCGAAATAAGTAAACATTCAGTGTAAATAACGTCTTGCAATACTCCAGAGATAAAATAAAAAAATTAATTAAGTGTGTTTATTAATTTATTCATTAGATAAAATCAAATCAAAAAAATCTAATTTAATATAAAAGTGGAAAATAATAAAAAAGCAGTAAAAGTGGAAACGTATTAATTTTAATTTAATACACTGTGAGTATTTTTAGTAAATTTAACGATACGGCTTAAAAAATAATTCAAGACTTAAAATTGGCAAGTGGCATTGCAGGGATTAGTTCTCAATTTTTATCTAGAGAAAAAAAAACGAACTATGAAAATGTATAAATAAAAACTATTTTAAGCAATTTAATACAATTTATGAATAAATCAATTGGAAAAAGTAAAATTCCATTTCTTATTATCTAAAATACAAAATGATTTACAATAATAAATGATTACAAATTGAAATTCATTTTACAAATGACTAAAATGGCTATGTTCTAACTAAGTAAATGTTGTTCAAAAAATTATTAAAACTTAAGCTTATAAATAAATAATAAAAAAAAGCTAAAAACATTCAAGTTTTTGGGAACAATTTGATTTGTGCTGGGCATGCGCCAAGATCAGCTTTAAGTTAATATGGTATTTCAGTAAGTATTATTACAGATACATAAAATTGTATTTGAATATCCGGCATGGTCATAAGCAAGCAAAAGGAAGTCGTTAGTAGTTAATGACCCTCACCCCTCACACCCCCCACCGTCGTTGCTTCAATTGTTATGCGTGCTGTGCACATTTCTGTGTACAAGTAAAATGTATTTAGGACATGCCTGCGATTTATTTGACTACACTCAACTGTGAGTGGTGTGTGTGTGTGTGTGTGAGTGTGTGTGTATGGGGGTGTGTGTGTGTGTGTGTGTGTGTATGTGTGGTGCAAATTAACCCAGTCACGTACTTCGCTTAGGCGTTCCTAATCAAATAAACGCGTCAAATTAAACAACAGCCGCAAAGGCAACAGCAACAACAACAACAACAACCACAACAAACAGCAAACAAACAAACAACAAAAAGCGACAAGTAAATATATGATTCTAACACCTCGATTTCTGGTTGCCCAGACAAATACTAGACAAAACAAAAGAGAGTTACATAAATGTTAGATGATAAGATTACAAAATCTAGAATAATTCAAATCAAGTTAAGGAAATATTTAAATTGAAATTATACTAAAAGCACAGCTTAAGGGAAATACAAATTATACATTAAATGATAAGATTACAAATTATAGAATAATCAAAATTAAGTTAAAGAAATATTTAAAACAAAATTCCAATCATTTAAATTGAAATTATATTGAAAGCACAGCTTAAGGGAAATACAAGTTATACAAATCAATCAATACAATCGCCTCACAGTATGCAACAAGGCACCTTTTTGGAGAATAAAATAAAATAACAAAAAAAAAATAAAGCTATAATAAAGCTAAAAACCATATTGTCGACAATATGTTTTTTGCGCATGTCCATTTGACGTTGACAATTTCAGCTACTTGAAGAAAAAAGTCAGTAAAACTTGGGAGTCAGAAAAAAAAATAATATAAAGGGAATTATTAAGTTATGCAAATGTGATGTAGATATAGCTATAGATATAGATACAGATATAGATTTAGATATAGATATAGATATAGATATAGATATAGATTTAGATATATATATAGATATAGATATACATATAGATTTATATATAGCAATAGATATAGATATAAATACAGATATATATATAGATATATAGGTATAGATATAGGAAAAAATATCTACGATACAAGTTTAACTTCATTAAAGTCAAGTAACAGAAAAAAAAACTTAATTATACAGAAATGTTACTTATTTGTCAGGCTGTATTTGACTATATCATGTAAAAGTTCAATATTCTGAATTCAATATATATTCAAAATTATTTACTTTAAACAAAACAATTTACCAGTTACCGAAAATGCTTGCACTAAAATAATAAGCAAGTTAAATAATAAAAAATATATGTTTTTAAATCTTAAATATTTTTTTTCTACTTTACTAAATACATTTTTATAACTTTAATTTATTTTATATTTTTATAAATTTTTTGAAACCTCAATAATTTTTTTTCTACTTTACTAAGTACATTTTTATAACTTTAGTTTATTTTAAGTTTTAGAAATTTTTCTAATTGTTAATACATTTTTTCTAACAATTGTTTACAAAACCAAATCTTTTTAAAGCTAGAATTATAACTGTAAGTTTCCCAAATATGATAAAGTATTTAAGATTATAAACTATAGAAAATTTTCTAAATCTTATAATAAGAATTTTATATAATGTTAATAAAGAAAAACTTATTTAAGAAATTTGCCCTTTTGTGCAAATCTAACTAGAAAAGTAAAAGTGAAAATTGATTTTAGATATATAACTTCATTATATTGGGCAGGACTGTCCTAAAATTGGTAAAAGCATTAGGCTAATATACTTATAGACTACTCAAATTGATTTATATTAGATTTGTATATCCAAAAGCTTTTATTGGAGTTTGTAGCACTTCCATTTGTGAATGATTTTCCCCAAGTAAATTGTTGTGCTGACGTCATAGTAATTATGCGGTACACAAGGCAATAATGCGATTGGGTTGTGGCAGACGGATTCGATTTAGGTGGCCAGGCAACTCAAATTGAGTGGCACGGCTTGAGTGTGATTTTATCGAGAGGCACTGCCTGCCACACTCAAGTGGCTGCCCCTGCCGCTGCCCCAGCTGAACAGCTGCGGCATCATTTGTGCCTTAAGCAGTGGCAATATGCGTTGCCAACTTGTTTACATTTTGTATTTGTTGTTGTTGTTGTTGTTGTTTGTCTTATTGTTGTTGCCGTCTTATTGTTAACATTTCTGTTTACTAGACGGGCAGCACGTGCTGACAGAGCATCCCATCCGTTGGGCCCAATCCCAACCCAAGTGCTTTCTGTTGATTTGGATGTTATTGTTGTTGTTGTTGCTGTTGCTGTTGATATGTTGTGTTATGGGTATGCGGCAGTACCTGAGGCATGCATATTTTATATGGCCATAAGCTGCACAGATGCAGAGTTGTTGCCGCCGTCTCAGCGACTGTGTTAAGCCGCACTCGTTGAATGGGGCAGAAACGCACATCATTATTTTTAGATTGTCTTAGTTGGTATTTTTTTTTTTTTTTTTTGATTGGAGTTGCTTTTCTTGTCTGCTTTTGCTGCTCCAGCTTCTTCATTTTAATCTTCTGGTCCTGGTCTTATTTTTGTTTAGTTACTTATTTATTTATGAGCACACTTTCCCTTATTCCCAAAACTGCTGCAAGTTAATTTCCATTTTGTAGCCTACGCAAATATCTCCAGATTTGCAATTTTCAAATTTTCTGGCATGTGGCATAATGAACAAGTATCTTTACTTGCAACAAGGGGCAGCTTTGTTTTTGCTTCAATGGCGGACTTTCGCTTTTTTGTGGTCGTCATATTGTCTCAAATGGTTTTGATTATATGTTATTTTGATTTCAGTCTGTTTATGTTTATGTTTATATAATCAGTGTTGCTCCAAAAATGAGCTGGATTTGATTAGTAATTTTTATATATATTTAAAAAATCGTACTTCATTTTAGATATTCGCTAAATGTTGGCACTAAACCTTAATAATTATTCAGATTGTAAAAAACTGGTTCTTCTGCTTTTCTTTCAATTAGGGGCTTTTCATTTTAAACTGCAGGAAAATTATGAAAAATTTGAATAAAAAAAATAAATAAAAAATTAAAGAAAATAAATAAATAAATAAATAAAAATAAATAACAAAAATATGAGATTTACAGGATAACTATAAGAGTTACTTTTACTTATATAATTATTAAGTATATAAAATGTTGCCATATAAATAATGATTTGTATTTTTACTATTTAAAATTATTCTGTAAAAATAATAAAAACCCTTTATAATATTTACAAATTTTATTTCCATCCAAGTTTTCCAAGCAATTTTTAATTGGGGCGATTTTTATTTTATATCGTTTTTTTCTTGGTTTTTTATTTTTCCATAATTTGACCATGTGACAGGCATTGAAAAAGTTATTCTGTAAAAGTAATAAAAAACACTTTACAATATTTAAATTTTTTTTTGAATATTTAGAAATTTCCTTGTTTTTCAAGCGATTTTCAATTGGGGCGATTTTTATTTTGGGGCGTTTATTTCTTAGTTTTTATATATATCCAAACTTTGATCCAATGACAAGTATTCAAAAATTTGTTTGTAAAGTTCTGATAAAGACATTAATGGAAAAATACAAAATATTTGCGCAATAATTCCCAATATACTCAGGCATTGATTATCCAGTTTATTTTCTTTAATTTTAAAATCCAATAATGCCAGATTGGTAAATGTCTTAATTAAAGCTGAGTTGAACTGAAGAAAGCGACAAAAAGGCGATTTTAAGTTATGCTTAAATTAAGTATTTGTTTATTTGTTTATTTGCTTTGAGCTCTTTGCGTATTGCACAGAAAGGTTTCGCTTATTGTCTAAAAATTGACAAATCACACCCAGTTTTTTGTGAATCTGTCATTCATTCAATCATTATTTTGGTTTATATTTGCTTGATATGTGTGTGTTTGTGTGTGTGTGTGACACGCCCAGTTTACTGTCACGCCCACTGTCATTATTAGACAAAAGGATGCCGCGTGCGTCGTCTGGACTTGACAGGATACTCGTAACCCTCGAAGTCATCATCGAGCTCATCCTGGTCGCGATAATAATGCTTGTGACTGCTGCGATGATGCTTCTTCGGCTCCTTGTGCTCCTTGTGCTCTTTGACCGGCACTGGAATGGGCAGCGGCACCTTCTTTATGACCGTCTTGGTGTGCACATGCGTGTGATGCTTCACTGGCACATGAATCCGAATCCTGCAAATGCGAATGGGATAGCGAATGTGAATGTAAATGCGGATGTGAATGCGCATGAAATGAAAATGAGTAGGATATGGGACATGGGTTATGGTTATGAGTATAAGTGTGTATGTGTGTGTGTGTATGTGTGTGTTTGTGGACATGTTGTAAAAGGCGTGGCAGTTACACCTACTTAAGCTTCTCGTTTGATGGATGGCAGCTCGTCAGTGCGAACATCATGCAAAAAATAAACAGCAAACTTAATGCCTGCAAATACAGAAAAATAAAAAAATAAGACAAAAAATGAGGAGTCAACGAACGTTGAAGGAAATCATAAAAGAAGTCGACTTGGACTTGTGAGTGGCCTTTTTTGGCCAGTAACTTAAGTTAATATATATTTCTTGCAAAGTGTCTCAGTTATTTATAAGCAACATAAAGACTTAAATAAATATTATTGAGACTTCTTAGCAAAGAAAAATTTAATAAATATATATATTTATCTTAAAATTAAAGCTTTTATAAAATAGCATAAATTTAATTTTCCATATTTTTATTATATTTATTGCACAAGTGAATGTTTCTTTCCAGCTTGATTTAAAATTTTATTTTCATTTTAATTTATGTATTCATAACTTTGTGTCGAAAAGAAAGTCTTTAAATCTATTTTTATTACTAAATATATACTACAAATAAATTAAATAAAAATAAATAGTCTAATTGAAATATCTTTGTTTAAAGATTCCATATTTTTCGTATATTTTTTTTTTATACAAGTAGCAAAGCAGAAACATTAGAAATACATTTTTAGTTTTAAATATAAAACATATTTTTAAAATATATTTTCTACAGATTTGCTGGAGACATATGCTTTATATATATTTAACTATAGGGTAAAAACCAAATAAAATTTCTTATTTTTATCTTTTAGTCTTTTACTCTAAACGTGATAAACAATAAAACTTTACTGTCTATAAGGATAATGATATAATTAGCATAATGCCGGTTGCCATTTTGATGTTTATGTCTATTTTAGGCAACAGCAAATCTGATTTTGATTGCATCTTTCCCTGTCAGCTTGTCTAATGGGCGTGGCAGCAGCAGCTTAAAGCCCAAATCCAAGTGGGAAACTTCTTCTTAAATTAGCCGCAAGGGAACTGGCCTTAATAGTCGGCCTTAAGAACTTTTGCATTGTTATTGATTTTGGTCTAGTTCTCAATTCATTTCAGCCGTAAAATTATTTGTTAGATTTGGACTGAGGCGTATTCAATTAGCAGTTTTGTTGGGCAGCACACAGCAAAATAAAATTGAAATTGAAAATTGGGAAAATTGCCTTTAAATGTATTGCTCATTTTTCAATTTCCGTTTCCTATTAAATGCTGCTCAGCTTTTGGCCATGTGGCCAGCATAGACAAAGCAACTGCAGCCTTAAGATATTTTTTTGGATATACTAGCAAAGTTTTAGCCATGTTGGCAATTAAAATATTTTAGAGTTTCTATTTTCCAATCAACTGAAAGCATAAAAATCGCTGCATGTAAGATGAGTGAGAAATGCTCCATGGATTTGTCAGACTTATAAATTTTGAGCTTATCATTCACTGAATTAAAAAGATAACAAATAAAATAAACAGCAAACAAATAATTAAAGTTAAATTTCTTGTGATTTTCACACAAGAAATTCAGTTCAGTAAATAAATTAAAATATTTATGCATAGTTCAATATAAAAAAATCTAATCAAAATATTTTGTGTTATTAAATATTTTATTAATTCACACTTGAGTCAAAGTCAAAGTACAGATTGTCTGCACAATTCAGAAAGTGCTCTTTATTCAATTGAAAGTTAACTGGTTAAATTACAAAATATTCGGTTTATTTTATTATTTTTTTTTTTTGATATGGGTTCACACAAAGTTAATTAATTACACGCGCGACTGAAGCCAATGAATTTTGTTAGCCAAATGCAAATTTGAGTCGATAATTACTTTTGGCTTCGATTTGTGGTTTTTGATTTTATTCAGATTTGAGAGTACTTTCTAAGCGGGCTTAATACATTTTTTTGTTCATAATTGTTCCTTTCATATTTGCATAATTTGTGGGTCCAACGCGTTGCACGTACTTTGCAGCTTGTTAAAAAAAAAAACTGACAGCAAAGCGCCAGGGGAAAAATTGTTTTTAATTGCGTTGGGCAAACAACGGAATTTCAGTGTTTTTATATTTTTTTACAGCAATTTTTACCATTTTATTTATTGCATTTCATTTTAGTTTTGCACTTTTATTGTTGATTTTACTTGTTTAATTTTAATTAACACTTACTCCATGGGGTAAATACATTTTGACACGTGGCTTTGCGAAACTTCAAATCGATATTTTGCTCTTGAATTTTTTTTTATTTGTTTGCTTTAATTAAGTTTTGGTATTACAAATGCAACGCGTCGATTTTTGCAGCGCTCCAGCAGCGGCTAAAGTTGAAATGGAATTGCAATGGGAACTCGCGTTGCTTTCCGTTTAAATATCAGAAAACCAAAGAAAACAAGAAAAATACAAAAATTGGTGCCACAGTGAAACGTGCCACAACTCGAAATGTTAGCAGAGAGTGCAACAAAGCGAGAGGCAGCTCAAGCGAGAGTAAGCGAGTCGGATAGAGAGTAACAGTGACAACAACAACAACAACAACAACAAACAGCATAAACAACAGTAATAACAACAACAACAACAACAACAAAAGCAATAACATGATGAAGTTGCCAAGTTGGAAGTTGGTAAAAAAATAAAAACACAATCAACATGCATAAGTTGACCAGTGGAATGAGTATTGGGGTGGGGCACAGGGGGTATAGCTAAAGTGGAGGAGCATAGTTTGGCGGTTTCATTTATTTTTCTTCTTTTTTTTTTTTGCAGAGTGAGCGTCAACAAGCGTTGAGACAAAACTTTGCGGCAAATGCTGTAAAGCGTGGCACAAACGTCAAAACGGTGGCGCCTCAAAGCGACTCTTTAAGCCGCTTCAAGCTGACAAAATAATTGGCTTGACAAGCTTTTTAGCTGCAAGCATAACTTTTTTTTTGAGATCCCTGTGGGTT
Organism: Drosophila multiciliata; assembly: GCA_037043605.1. Classification (NCBI taxonomy): domain Eukaryota; kingdom Metazoa; phylum Arthropoda; class Insecta; order Diptera; family Drosophilidae; genus Drosophila; species Drosophila multiciliata. The sequence goes on from JBAMBF010000589.1 coordinate 5,267,178, forward strand.
TAAAACGGTCTTGAATTTTTCTATTTTTTCAAAGTTATTAAAATATTTTGGAGTATTTTAAAAATTTAATCAAATCCAATTAATTTATTACTTTCTTCAATTCTTCTATTTTTTCAAAGTTGTAAAATATTTTAGAGGATTTTCAAAATTTAATCAAGTCTAATTAATTTATTACTATCTTGAATTCCTTAATTTTTACAACGTTTTTAAATATTTTAGAGTATTTTAAAAATTGAATCAAATCCAATTAATTTATTAGCTAAGTTACAACATTATATTAAGTTTAAATAGGAAACTAACTAAAATTAACAACTAATCTTAAAATTATTAAATTATTAGCTATTAGCTTTTAGTTTATTGTTTGGTGATTTCATTTTACAATTTAAATATGTTTTTCAAGTAAAGATTCTCGACTTCCGTCGAAATACATTTTCAGCGAAAATAAATCGTATTTAAAATACAAATTTAGAAGCTTAAATTTTAAGCCCTGTCAGAAAAATGTATATAAATAAAATATATAAATACTATATAGATTCTCATCTCCCGTCGAGATACATTTTCAGCGAAAATAAATCGTATTTAAAATAAATAATAAGAAGCTTACATTTTTAGCACTGTCAGAAAAAAAAAATTTAAATAAATATAATCTTTTTTGTCAGTGCTACTCTTAACGCTAATCCCTTTTAGCTTATTTATAAATTTCAAATAAATTTGAAGGAAATGCATGAAATTTTGATAGGTAAACTTTTTGTGACGATGAAAAATGGCTTCAGCTCGTTGGTTGTCAATAAGCCGCAGTATTTGCCATGTAGCGCAATTAAACTGATAGTGAAAATACAGCTCATATAACAACAGTAAAAACACAAAACAGCAACAACAATAATAACAACAACAATAATAACAACAATAATAACAACAATACTAATGTAAACGCACAACGGCAATCACATTAGCAAAGACACTCTCGAAATGCTCACACAATGCTGAATGAGAGGCGCACCGAGAGCGATGGGAACCGCCTCGTATACATGCCACATGCCACATTGTGAAAAGACGCCAAACCTGTCCGGATTGAGGGGAGGGTGGGTGCACCCAGGCGGAATACAGAGGATTGGTATGTCGGCAAATGGCAGCGCCAAAGTCACAAGCGTAATTGAGGCCTGTGCCTCAGTTAAACGCAGGCGATTATGTCTGCTGGCTTTTCACGGTGAGCCGCAAGCGTGGCAGACAACTGACAACAAACAATAACAACAACAAACAAAAACAACAAACGACGGCATCAGCCAGCAATTGGAAGCTGGTTCAACTTGCCACAAGGAATATGAGGCCTGTGGCTGCTTCCTGGTTGCCTCAAAGCCCCCCCCGAACCGAACCGAACCGAAACCGAAACTGTAACCGTAACCGTTTTCAGCATCGGTTTTTGGCCAACAGCCGAAACTGCAAAACGATACTGCAAATAAAACTCGAACAAAACATTTCATTTTATTCATTTCCATTTGCCCCCATCGACAAGTCCTCACACATTGAGCTGCTTAGCACGCCGCAAAATGTTGCCACTCTTAATAAACCCCCCCCCCCCCCCCCCACTTGAATTGACAGTTTTTGACTGTGGCAATTTAAATGTGCAACGGCGCTGCGGCGCCACCGACAATTCGCTTGATTGGCAATACCATTCTGGCCAGCGGCGCATTTCATTTAATAGGTTATCCATCTCTCGTTCAGGAAGTGTTAACGAGGCTTTGCTGAAGGCCTAATGAGACGAGCTCCAAATGGCATTCAATCATTAAAGTTTTTTTTTTTTTTATTGCAAACAATTGATTTGAACAAATCGAATTTATCAGTAAAAATACAAAGAGAAAGCTGAAACTCACAACTCAATTCAACTCAACTTAACTGGGCTGATTGCATGCAATTAAGCTGACTCAGAGTTAAAGCCAAGTTCAAAACTTAAACTGTTGCACACAGTTTATTTAATATTTATACAGTTAAAGACGCAAATTGAACGCAACTGAATTTAGCATAACATAAAGGTTAAATTTTCCAAATTTCCAAAATTTACCATCATCAATCAAATTTCACTATAATAATTTTAATAGTTGAATTGCCTCGGTTTTGGGGCAAGACATTTTTTGCATATATTTAAACAGTTTGTTTAATATGGAAAAAATAGATATATGTTTCTTATACGATTTAAAGAAACTTTTACAATTAAACAATGTATTTAAGAAGGTAGATAAAACTCAATAAATTTTGCCTTTTCTTTTCTTGCTATCGGTATCGATTTGTATCGATTTTCGAGAAACAGCATCGATCTTATAATATAAATAAATGAACTTAACATGTTTTAAATATGTTTTTATTTTTCGGTATTCGTTTCCAATTAATATTTAATATTTTGAACATGGAGTATGGAGTTTTGTGGAGTTTAAAACTAATTTTGCTTGTTTTGGTCAAAATAGTGTCTATATTAATAGCCAAAATTGTCTGTGCTTGTTGTGAAGTTATTTTCAAAATGGTGTTTTCTTGTCCAAAAATGCTCAGTTCTGCTAAGTCTGACACTCTTCCAGACACATTTTATTCGAAATCTTATTATCCAATTTTTTTTTATCTTTAATCGTTTAGTTTGCCTATTTTTCTATTTGTAATGACTTCAAGATATATTGAGGAATACTCTATGCTGATAGATGGGGATGTAGATACCATAAACCCAACTTTTGATACTGAATAAACCAAAAACTGTGAAATTGGTATCAAGCTTAAGTTTCAGCTGAACAACTATTAAATTGAATCAAACTTGTAAGCCAATTACCATTAAGTAGATGTATCACACGTGAATTGTTTTAGTATCATTTTAGGAGCACTAAATTGCATAACAGTATTAACAATGATATAAATTGGCCGAAACGAAACTTGCAGTTGGTCAGCAGTCCATTCATTTTGTTAATTAGCTGGAAACCAAAAAGTTTTCCGCACAATTAGCAGCCCGAGAAATTCAAGCAGAAACAAAAACAGGCAACGGGTTTTCACTTTTCTATGCCAATGATGTAACAATTAAAATATGTATATAATTACTGTATAACTATATATGGCTAACAAAAACAATATTTTATACATATATAGTATTTCTTTGTTTTTTTTTATGGCCAAGTTAATTGGCCTGCAATTGCTATAAACTGAGTTTAAATGTTTTTCACTGTGTACATTAACCCACTATTGCATAATTTTCTTTTTTAGTTTGTGCTTTAAATTTCAGTCAAGATTTAAGTCTATTTTTAAAAAAGCTACGTTTTAGCCCCAAACTGGATTTATACTTTTCTTTTCTTTTATTTGCAGTTTTCTTCTTTGGCATAGAATGAATAATAAATTAAGCCATTGTTTTGAGTACAATTATTATAGTAAAATGAAAGATTCTTTTTCAATTTCTTAAAATCACTTTGTATACAAATTAGTTTACTAAAATTCTTTTTAAAGTGTGTAAATTGTTTGTACATTTTTTTTTTTTTTAAATTTTCCAAAAATGTGCTATGCAGATCTCATCCCTGCTTGATAGTAATCTGTTTATCTTAAAAATAATATACTTTAATGACTTTACAAAATAATTCAGACATAAATTTATAAATTTTCACATTTAAATAAAAACTGTTTTTGGATGTAAATTATTCAAAGAATTGATATTTTTCAGACCCACAGCAAGTGCCATTTAAATCAGTTTTTGGTTTATATTATTAATTTTAAATTGCTTTTAAATATATAAATAAATATTTAATAAATATTTTTTAATATACTTTTCTTGCAAAATAATTATTTCTTAACTTTTTATTTTCATTTTCATATATTTTGCAACTGAAATCAATTTTGTGATTCCCAATTAGCCCAAATCTGAAATCGCTGTTGGACTTAGAGGGTTAAATTTGATAACTGTATCATCATATTACATGATAGTCAAGTCAAATCGAAATCCAAAAATATATTGTGACCGGTTGCCGGGGACTGGTGTGGGCAGGGGTAGGGGTAAGGATACTGGTCTGGCATTGTGTCCGGTACACATAATGAATATGTCGCCAGGTGTCAAAATAAAAATGCATATTGTTAATTGAACAAGGCAATGCACCAAAATCGTTTATTGGCCAGGTCATTAGCAGCAAATTAAGTGAATGTGACAACGACAGCAAAAGCAACAAACAAACAAACAACAATCGGAAAAAACGAACAACATAAGAAACAACTTCGTTGAAAGCCTTTCAATCAATCTGTGTGTCAATATTTGTGCAATAAAAACTGGCGCAAGGCCAAGGGACTCGCCTGCTCAATCATTTGGCCAAGCCAATTGGCCCGTTCGTTAAGGCCACATTTGGCTAACCTGTTGGCCAAGCGGCGCCACAAAGAAATTACGCACGAATCGACTGAAAGACAACCTTTCGCTTCCAAACGAGAGTCGCTTTCTACATTGGGCAAACCCCACCGAATTTTTTTTTAGTTGTGACTCACAAAATTTGTGAGAGTTGTTTGGGCAGAGCTTAAAAAATATATCTTTAAATATATATCTCATTTATATTTGATATGAAATATTTTGTTCATATTTTATACATGTATTTCTCCATAAAAGTTGTTTAATACTTAATAAGCTTAATAAATTAATAAACTTTTATATATTGCCTTTTTTATTTAAGTATACTAAACTTTAATAAATATAAAGTTTGTAACAAATAAAAGTTTGCAACAATAAATATAATTAAAATTTTAATCCTTCAGATAAATGGATTAGAAAAAAAAATAAATGATTATACTTTAAATTAAAATTTCAAATTAAATATATTAAATCTAAAAGGTCAAAAATTTTAAAATAGTTTAATATTCATTTGCAAAGATTGGAGCAACCCAAAAAAAATGCCTATTCATACCAAAAATTAATTTATAGTTTTGAAATAAGAAATTAAACTATAAAGAAATAATCATAAATAACAATACCAAAAATAGCTGGAAGAAAAAGAAACACAGATTATACAAATTTAAGCAACACTTTTAAGCAGAGACGGAAATTTAACAGTAAAAGGTATTCCGCTTCTGCCCGAAACTTGCTAGTAAAAGATTAAGAACCCCATTTCTTACCCTGAAACCCTTTCTTAACCCAAAAAAAATAGCAGAATTACGAAAATTGGTAATTGCTGGATTTACTTATAACAAAATTTTTGTAGTTACTGTTGAAAACTGAACCAATTCGACATTATATATATTGTATATCTTTTGTAAAGATTCTTTGCTAAACTTGTATTTAAAAAATAAACTTTATAAAATAACTTTTGAGGCTACATTTAACAATTAGACATATTTTTTAGTTAACTTAACTTACTTTGAATTTTGAATAATTGTAAAACAAGAAAATAAATGATTAGTTGCAAGTTATTTGATATTTGCAAATTGATAAACTTCTTGAACTGCCCTCGGGCTATCGCATTCACAATGAGCGTGTGCAATGAGCGTTGCGCAAAAGGATTATCGAATTGTGAGGCCCGGAAACCAATACATCAGCCCGCTGTCTTCATTTCCTTTTCCAATAAATTTTCACTTAACTATGTCGGTCGCGAGTTGCATGCAACATTCAATAGTTGCCGTCGAAATGTGTGTGTGTGTTTTTTTTTTGTTTTTGGTCTGAACAAAGTAATTTTGGTTGTTTTTATTGTGAGTGACACAATTTTCCAGTTTGGCTCGTAAATTCCGTTGACGGAAGCGCGTTAAAGTTGCAACAGCTGCCGCACACAGTATGTTGCATGGTCCGTAAAATATGTCGCAAATTTGATAAATCATTATTTGCATAATGAACCGAGTCAAACAAAAATCCGTTGGATGCAAAACATGTTTTGGCTATTGAAGCAATTCAATTTATGAATGTGTTAAAGACACATTTATGTGCTGGCCACATGCGGTGGCAAGGCCACTGGCAACAACTGGTTTTTGTGCTGAGCCAAGTTGCAAGTGGCATGTGGCAAGACATTTGGCAAGTTCAGCAAACTTTTGCTATTGCCACAACACTAGAGTGCTGCGCACTTGCCTTGATGGCCATAAATCCAATGCTCTCTTGGCCATAAAACGTGCAGCATATAGCAGAAAATCTTCTACATACACTACTACCAGCCCCTGCAACGCCCCTCACCACCTCTGTGTCGGACAACATTGACACCTGCGAATTCTAACTTGGCCTAAACTGAAACTAACTTTTTTCTGTTTGCTGCTCCACTTGCGTTGTCTGAAATAAACACCAATAGAAAATCACATACTAACACACACACACATAGACACACATACACACACTTACACACACATAGCCGCACAAGCTCTTGGCCAGAAATGAACTCAATGCCACTTAGATTTATGGCCAGTCTCCGTTGTTGTGGTTTTTCTGCGTACGTCCATTTGATTGTGTGTGTGTATGTGTGTGTGTGTGCCTGCGTGTGTGTCTGTGTGTTGCAAGGTCATTCCGATGAAGTCAGCCTTTACCTTTAAGTGGCAACTCAACCGATCAACTTTACTTTCACCTGTTTTGGGACGAGTGCAAAAAATATTATTATTAAATATATTATTTTAGTTGTTAAGTTGTTTATTTAAGCAGACCATAAAAATAGATGTGAATTTATAATAATTACTTTGAATATTATCAATGCTTAACTTTCCTGTTCCCTGAACCCAGTCAAGATTGAAGATGTTTAATGGTTTTGTGCTAAAGTATGTAACAGACAGAAGAAAGGATCTCCGACCCCATATAGTATATATATATATATATATATATATAGTGTGTATATATATATATATATATATGTGTGTATATATATATATATATATATATTTAATCAGGTAAGATCGATCTGTATGCACACATATGTCTCAGATGTAAAATGAGCTTGGGAATATTTCCGTACAAATCAAGTCTATTTAATGTTATTGATATCTGTTTGCGATTCATAAATACCGATACATATCGATTTCCTAGATCAATAAATATTTTACATATATTAAAAATAAACATAATCATTATATAATATAATGGAGAATTTTCACTAAGATCGGAAAAGAAACTCCCATTTGATAACATTAGCCGAAACATTTTCATTTCGGGATTGTTAAAAATATTTGCGATGCTTTAGATTTTTTTAATCATCAGTAAATGTACCTGTTATAAGAAATGAAAGCAATTCCATTTGAAATGCAAGACTTTTTCAAGAAATTTTCCAATAAAACTAAAATATATTTATATTTATATTTAACAGCTTACTTACTTGTGTCAATTATGGTTTATTGTTGATTGGCTTCTAAGAACTAAAGCACAGAATTATATTTTTATATTTTTATATTAATTATATTATTTTTATAATATTATATTATTTTTATAATAAACATGTAATCCATGAACAATAATTTAATGCTGTAATTGGTAAAAATAAAATTCATATAATTTGCAAGAAAAGTGTAAATTAATCAAGTCTATATAAGTTTATATTTATAATAAAAAAGAGAAACTTTCGTTTTAATTATTGGTTTTTATTTAAACACCTTTTGAAATATTACTCCTTTGAATGCGTTGCAAGTTTGCTGTGTGCAACTGAACTGTAATGTTGCAACTTCTCAGTGTTTGACAATGAGTGGCATTTCATTATTATTTTATTTACTCTGTGGTATATCATTTCCTGGATGCCAGCCAGTCAATGAATTGGTCAATCGGAGCAGCGATCCATACACATGCACATATTAAATGCGAGCGGACATCAAACAATGCCGGTTTCATTGCTGGGGAGCCAACAATCTGAATGTCATTATTAAATAAAATAAATAAACATAAATTTCAAATGCGATTAAAGAGCAAATCCGAGCCAGCAGCCCCACCCGACCCTTCGCCCTCCGCAGCCAGCTGGAAAATTGCATAACTTAAACTGATTAAGGCAAGACACAAAGTGAGAGGGAGGAGAGAGGCATAATTATTCCGCTCTTCTTCTTCAAATTGTTTTTTTTTCTGTTTTTGTTTTGTATAATTCAGATTACACTTTATTGTTAAGAATGAATTGAATTATTTAGTGTTTTTTTTTCATCTTTGTTTTGTTTTGTTTTGTTTTCGTTTTTCTCTTTAGTTGCTTGCGTTTTATCATTCTCTAAAGTTGTGTTGAACTTTTTTGAATGGGGGTTTTCTTGTTGTTGTTGTTGTGTTGTGATTGGTTTTTAATCATAATAATAATCGTAATAATCATAATAATAATCATAATAATGCAATATGACATAATATATATGTAAATATATACATATACATACACTTTTACATATGTTTTGTTTGTTTGGTTGTGTTTTTTGTTTGCTTGCAAACACAACATGTACAGTCCACATATATATATATATCTGTACATATATATATACGATAGATGTATGTGTATTTTGTATAGGGACACAGTATATATATATATATATATATATATAATTCGATTTACCTAAAAAACAATTTACAAATATATAAAAAACGAATTCATCTAGTTAAACTAAATTATTTAAGCGTATAAAAAACGATTTATACGTTATGTATATATACTTAAATATATATATATATATTTATATATATATAATATATTGTTAATCTTTCATTTTCTTTTTCTCCTTATATTGTTTATGCTCTTATATTTTTTTGCTTGTTGTTGTTTTCTTTGTTCTATCTTCATTTAGCTCATTTTGCTGTGTTTCGTTTTTAGTTTTTTTTTGTTGTTTTTTTTTTATTGGTTTCTTGCTGCTTCACACCCCGCACCCATAAAATGGATACAAAAAGGGGTATAAAAATGAGTGTTTCGCAGTTTGCCGCTGCCAATCAGCTAGCTGTTCCATAATAATAATAATAATAATAATAAAAGAAAGCACAAAACGAAAAATTGTTTACAACTGGGCCATAAATATTAAATTGTATTTATGCGCTGTGTGAACCTGTGTGTTGCTTTTGTTTGTTTTATTTTTTTATGTACGCGCCTAGCAAGCATTTAAAAAAACATTAAAAACCCCGAAAAAGAAACATATAACGCGAAATAAATTCTGCTTAAAAAACAAAACCAAACGAATTATGTATAACATACAGGTAAAATACAAATGCCAAAAATAGACGGCAAAAAACGGCTGTAGAAACAAACAAAACAAACTAACAAACACAACAAAATATTGTTGCGCATACGCCGCGTTGAGCTGCCTCTGTGTGTATGTGGTGTGTTGTGTGTGTTGTGTGTGTAGAAATGCAAGGATATCTGATGTGAAAAACAATGTGTTAACAAGTTGTTTGCTAACAGCATAATATATGCCATGAAAAAGTTGCTACAAGCACAGCCAACAGCCACTGTAGGCAGTGCTCACTGTACTTTAACCCTTATGTGTATGTATGTATTGCTTTGCGTATTGTATTATAAATAAAGTTGCATCCACTTCAACATTTGTAACTGTCAGTGGCAGTTGCAGGGCGCCAGCTTGTGTATGTGTGTGTGTGTGTGTGTGTGTGTGTCTGCGTGTGTATGCAAATGTGCAACAGTCGTACTACGGCTAAACTCGATCATAGTTCATAATAAATGAATTTATTCAGCTGCTTTCATATATCTATGAATATACGTTGTTGTTGTTTTTTTCAGTGTATATAATTTTAGTGTTTCTCATTTTATTTTCACATGCTTATAGGGGAGTTTCGTTTGTTATGTTTTTTTTTTTCATCTTCTTCTTGTTTTTTATATTGTAAATATTGTAACATAATAATATGCCATTATATGCTAAATTTAAATTTAGATTTACTCGTGTTGTTTTTTTTTTGTTTTTCTTTTTTTGTTTATTAAAAATTTAACCATTTCTTTGCACTAAAAACTTAGCATAAAAATTTAACAATATATATATTTATTTTTTGTATATATATTATATATAGATACTTTTTGTTTTTTTTTTTTGTCCTTTACTCAAATTAACTTTTTGCTTAACTTTGCTTTTGTTGTTGTTGTTGTTCTTGTCTATTTGCTATTTTCATTTTCAGCATCAGCATCAGCTTTCTTCTTACTCATTGATTTTTTTGTTAACAATATTTTCTTTTCTTTGTTATATAATTAATTTATCTGTCTGCCATATTATCGCATAAGGTTTGCCATTTGAAAGCTGCTCCCTTTCTCTGTATAAATTATAGCTACATTTTCACTAAATATGTGGTGTATATATATAAAGTATTTACTTTAATTTAATTTTTGTTGCTTTGTTTTTATTTATTATTATTTTTTTTTTTTAATTTCTTTAAGGCCAAAAATGTCAAACGTAAATTTCTTGTTCAATTTATTTGCTTTTACCGCAACAATTTAAAACGAAATTCATTAAGCAGCAGCAGTCAAAAAATTCTAGACTCCTGGGATAAAAGTTTGTAGCCAAACAAGGTAATTAATATTGGAATTGTAATTGGTAATTTATTATGTATATTTATAATTTTCTCATTATGTTTTTTTGCAGTTTTCATACAATTAATTATATAATTTTTATAATTAGTTTATTTAATAATATGCCTGCCTGTTTGGGGGGAGGGGGATTTTCTGTTTACCCAAAAATTGTATTTGCTAATTGCAATTTAATAAAAATGTTCCTTTTGTTTTTTGCAGTGTGGTAGGAAGCGTGGGGAAGGAGGGCATTTAAGACACACCAATTATCACCTACTATCCAAATGTGTGGTTGTTTTTGTTTAACGCTAGTTTAACTAATGTAATGTGTGTATGTGTGTGTATATGTGTGTATATGTGTGTATATGTGTGTGTTATGTAAAGTCTTTATGTAGTCAGACGTTTATTTTGAAAGCAAGACTCAAGAAAAAAATAACAGAAGAAATGCAAGAAACACAAAAAGTTAAATCCAATTTGCTTTGTCTTTAAATGTTTTAGGGGTGTTTGAGTGGGTGTGTGTGAGAGGGTGTGTGTGAGGGTGTGGGGGGCGCGGGGAGCTGTCCGGGTTGTGGCGTGCGGTCCATCAGTCTGTTTGGTATTTTTTTCATATTTTTTATATATTTATTTTTATATTAATTTTATTTTTTTTTTCTTTCGTTTATAAGTTTTTCTTATAACAATAAACTTGTAACTTGATATTACTTTTTAGGTTCATCGTACATAATTTTTCTCATTTTACTCATTTCTTTTATTTTTATCGTTTATCGTTTATTACAATCTGGTTTGTTTTTTTTTTTTGTTTTTGTTTTGCTTTATATGTAATGTATATCAAAAGTTTTTTGTGTTAGCTAAACTATTAAAGTCTGTTAATGCTTATTTTTTTGTTTTAAATCTACTAAACCTTGGAACCGGAATTTGGGATTTGCTACCATTCTAAAAAAAATAATAAATGATCAAATGAAAATATATCCAAATCTTTATCCTCTAACTGAATAATTTTGCATAGTTATGTATGTGTTTTTTGTTTTTTTTTTGTATGTGCTGTTCGTAAACTTGTGTGTTTTAAGATTAACGTAAATATAATTGTAAATATTGGTAATTGCATTAATCATAATTATATAAGAACACATTTTTCCGAGTTATTCGATTTTTTGTTTTTTGTTTTTTGTTTACAAAAATTTTTCATTATGTATACGTAGAATCATATAAAAAATGATAATATATATAAGACATATTTATATATATAGATATATATATATTTGTATATATAATACACATGTGTAGTTTACAACAAAAGGCAGAGACAACCTAGAGGGTTAGCGGTGTTGTGTGAGGGGTTGGTTGCGCAGGGGTAGGTACAATGCAATAAAATCAAGCTGAGCTCTGTTCAAAAAACGTATGCAAATTTTGGTATAAAAAACAGAAATCGTTTTGGTTTTCTTTTCTTTACTTTTTGTTATCGTTTTTTTTTTTGTTTTTTGTTTTTATGTTTAAGTACTTGGCTAAGAGGCGTGGTTATTTAGCGACGTGTGTAAAACGAACCTAACTGAAGAGTGTTTGTTAATTTTAATATATTGCTGTATATTGTTTTTTTTTTTTGTATTTGTGTTTTTTGTAGTTTGAAATCTTTTGCTAAAATGCATTACACTTTTCTTTGTTTTTTTTTTTAGTTTTAATTGTTTTTGTATATTTTGTCTATGAAGCGAGAGATTAACTGAGATACTTTTTTTTATTTGTATTTTTTCTCATATTTTATTTACGGTTGTTTCTCGTGTATTTAGCCTGTTTTTTTTTTTGAGTTTTTCTGGTCTAGACAAAAAAGTATATATAATATTTTTGAAATATTTGTTCTTTTTTGTAGCTTGCTTGCTTTATGTAATTTTAAGTGAGTCCTCGGCCAGGATCACATCCTTGGTTGTATGCTAGCTTAAATGATGATAAAGTTGATTTCTCTTTTCTCTTCTCTGTTTGTTTGTTGCTTATTATTGTTGCTGATGATGTTGTTGTTGTTGTTGTTGTTATTGTTGTTGTTATTGTTGTTGCCGCTTTCAGTCCTCCAGCTGCAGCTGCTGCTCGGGCGTTGCTGCAGTTGCCGTTGCCGGTGCTGTTACTGTTGCCGTTGCTGTTGCCGTTGCCGTTGCAAGTATCTCGAGCGGACAGCCGGCAGCAACATCTGCGACAGAGCCGGTTGAAGTATCCATGAATTGCGGCTCTGGTTATGTAAGATCCTGTTGCGAATCTATTGAGAACAGCTCCTTGTACAGCGCTGGGAACACAACAGTCGGATGCTGTTGCTTAAATTTGCTCAACGCTTCCATGTGCAAAATCGAAATATCGCTAAATTAAAAGAGAGTGTCAAATTAGATATATAAATGAAATCGTATATAAATATATTATATATACCGGAAATTGGGTATGTTATTGAGGAGCGTGTCCAGCACGGTCACATCGCCCTTGAGCGGCGCATGATTCGTTTCCAGCTCCTGCCGTATTGCATTCATGCTCAGATTAAAAAGCCTCTGTATTTCCGTATTGCCGCGCACTCCATTGCGTTCTGGGAATGGGAAATGGGAAATGAGGAATGGAGATTAGGTATGAATATACAATGGTTATGTAGATTATCGCACCTGGCCAGAGCAGCACTAGACTCTGATAAAGCGCCAGTTCGGTTTCAGTCAGTTTAAGTTCGGCTATGGATTTAGCCGTTTGGAAAATGCGCGACACCAGACGCATCTCATCCGAGTCGGATGTGTAGAATGCCTCCTGCGGCAGCATCACATCGCCATACAGCACAGCATTCTGTGAGAGATCTAGCAATCTGGACATGCGAACAATCGCCAGCTCAAATGAGCCCGTCTTCAGCAACAATATCTGCAAAAACAAGACAAATCCAATCAATCCGAATCCCTCATCCACATCCTCATCAGTTCATCATTATCAAAGTACTTACCTGATCATCCTGACTGAGCCGCATAAAGCCCGGTATTAGCTTTGCAAATTCGATTATATTCTGTATCATTTGTGTCAGCTTCTCGGCGCAATCCAGCCAAAGCTCCTCCTGACCCAGGTTCTTGTAATAGAGTATACGTGATAGATCCTGCATAAGAGATGTGATACAATAATTAAATAATAATATGTAATATAATAGTAATAATAAATAATATATAATATAATAATAATAATAAATAATATATAATATAATAATATTAATAAAATAAATCTCATATTTTTATCATAATGTCTAATTTTAATATTCGTGGAAAAGCCCAAAGAAAGAATATTTTACGTTTGTCAATTTGAGAATTTCGTAGAAAATTCAACAACAAATTTAATTAAATTGTTGCGAATAAAAAAGATTGTTTTCAAGTTTTATTATAATTATTCATAGACAACGAATTATTTATTATTATGAAATCCCAAAAAAAATTGGTTTTACAAATGTCGTTTTTAGAATTTTGTAGATTCAACAAAAAATTAGATTAAGTTGTTAAAAATAGTAAAAACTTTGTTTTCAATTTTTCTTATTACTATTCTTGTTTCATTGACTACGAAAAGTTGGATTTATTATGAAATCTTCTCAGTCTAAAAGTATTCTTTCTTTAATAAAATAATAATAATAATAAAATAATAATACTTTAATAAAATTCTATGTCAAGCTGAGGGTTTCTAAGTCCTCCGAACTTAGAACTTGTTTCCCTAGGATAGTAAATGTCGATCTTTGGTACAAGTAATTAATTCTATAATAATATTAATTATAATATATAAATATAAAATTAAGCAATTTCCTATAAGAAATATTGAACAAATTGAATATAAATCATTTATCGAAATATTTCTTGTGAAAACCATTTAAATAGAATAGTTGTAATTGAAGGAAATTAATTATAAAAATTAAACTTTTTTTGGTAAAACTTGTATTTTAAGTAAAAGTAAAGCTTTAATAATTTTGCATCATGTCGGTTTTCATTTACTCAGAGACTAAATTAGCAAAATAATTCAAGGATATCTAAAAAAAGACTTCTGACTTCCACAGTTAAATTTAACAAATCCTGTCATCTTACATAACATATAACATTTGCTGTTTTTTTAGAATAAAAATATATAAACAAATAAATATACTTCACACGAAAAGTATTAATCAAATTAAGCTTTGTTTACCTAATTTTACACACTAGATACTCCTTAGATTGTTTTCTTCTAAAATTCTAAAGGTTCTATATCCAACCCAATATTAATCTACTTTTGATGACAAATTTCAGACTCAAATGAAATTTCTTACTGTTAGGAAAAAAAATAAAATGGTGGAGGAAAATTCCTTCTACCTTTCACATACTTTCCCATAAAACCAATTTACTCCACTTCCTAAATTTTTAATGGGATCAAATTACAAATTATGCTTTATTTTGTTTACAAATTGTCCCTAAGAAATATATAAATATTTCTGTTTACCTATTTTTTTCTTTCTATGCAATTTTGTTTCTCAGATAGAAACAATTTAAATTTAAAAATAAGGCAAATAAATTAAATTTTTTTTGCTATTATAAAACATAGGAAATATCTGTCGGGGCTTTAGTGATGTTTAGGATATTTTTAAGATAATGAAAATCTTATTGATATTCCCTAGAAACAATCAATCTTGGAAATTAATTTACTCTTTCATTTGGATTAGTTATACGAACTATTTCTCTATTTGTCATTTAAAGAGGAAGTTATATAATTAAATTGATTTCTCTAGTTTTAGCATGATTTCATCTAGTGGATGCCATTACTCGAAAGCAATCCATAACGCACCTGAGGCTTTCGGAACATGTCGTGCACAGATTCCAGTTTGGTATTTGTGTTTGCATGCGCCTCCGCCAGGGTTTTGATCAACACATCGTTGATATCGCCATCCGCTGGAAGAGAAGATAATGTGGATTATAGAAGAGTCTTAAAGGAATCTATGTGAAAATACCATGACTAATAAATTCGGGATCGATCATTGTACTGCGCGGCTCGTATGTGGTGCTATCGACGTAGTCTGCCGATATATCATATTGCATGGTCTGTTGGGGCGTCACCGATGCCGAGTAGCCGTAGGGACTCCCATAGCCGACCTCGTTGTTTGAGTAGCCGCCGCTGTAGCTGTGTAAGGAGGGTAAAGACCCATAAATACATGTAGAGTATCGAATATTTGGGCAGGCTGGAGTAAATGCATCAATACTGCACCTGTTGTAATTAGTGTGCTGCAGCTGATCGCTGCTCGAGGGCGTCTGTGTGTCGTAGACGGAACTGTCCGGTGCCGCATCGCTCTGGGCACGCATCTGGGCGCGATGGAAGCGCACCTCATCCTCGACCTTCTCGCGCTGCTTCTTGGACATTCTGCCGAATTTTACAGCTAAAAAAAAACAAATAAACAAATGGAATTAAATTTTAAGTATCTTTATATAATTTTTTTTATCTGTTTATCTGTTTGTTTGTCTGTTGTTGTTGTTGTTGTTTTGCCTGCATCATACCATCGCGACTCATCCCCAATTTTAGGCACTTTTGCAGTCTACAGTATTGACAGCGATTCCGATTCACCCGATCCACCACGCATTGCTTGTTGCGCGGACACTGATAGTTAACCACGGAGCTCTGCGATCTCCGGAAGAATCCCTTGCAGCCCTCACAGGTGATAACGCCGTAATGCACGCCCGATGATTTATCGCCACAGACTTTGCATGGAATTATTTCAATTTGAGCTGTAAAAATATAAACAAATTCAAAACTAATTAGTCAATGAAATTTAAACTTTTTTAATGGATTTTCATAGTTAGAATTTGTACATTTATAAAACTATAATTTAGATAATCTTAATAATTTTATTTTGTGTTTAAAATATTTTTAATTTTAAACTATATACGAGAAAATATTTCTTAAAATTTGCTTTTTTATATATTAATTACAGAAATATTTTCTATTTAATTATATAAATTTAATATTATATAATCAATAATATTTCATCAGATTTGTATCCCAACCTTATATAAATATTAATTAAGACATGTGAAAAAATAAATTTTATTTATTTTAACTTTCTTTTCTTCTTTGCATGCAAAAAAGATAATATTTATAAATTAAATAAGTGCAGCCAATCAATATTTTCTATTAATTATATTTATTTTATTTTCGGAGAATTCTATTTAAGTACAATGATTAAAAATGCTTAAACATTTTCCATATTTTTTTATATTTTTATTTATTTATGTTAGCTAAACGCAAAAATATCATTGATTTTGGTATCAAAGAGTGGTCCAATCATTGAAGAAAGAATAGAAAAAGTAACAGAATGTATTGCCCTATCCAGGAAAAGATGCAGCATCCGAGGGATGCATGTTATGAATGTCAATGACATGGAAGTCCTCGACCCATCAAAGATTCTGGCAGTCGTTCAGGAACTGAACAGAAGGGAACAGAATAGATTTAATAGGCCGCAGTGCAGAAGATCGCAATATTTTAATAATAATAAAATATATACACACATATATATTAAATATTTCTTTGGAAAATCTGGATCCAAATATACGTGGATTTTTTCTAAGTGTAACACAGATACCATATATCCCAAACTTGGAGTATCGCAAATCGAAAACCATCGAAGTTGTGCAAATGCATGGAAAGGACAGACAGATGCATAGATAATCCCATAAGATATATATATATTCTTGATCAGCATCAATAGAGAAAACAATCCGGATATCTGTAACTGTCTTAAAATATACATCAAGCATAGCTTTTGAATTGAATTCCAAGCAAAACAATAAAACTCAATCTTGAATCGGATGGAAATTGAATTCCATTTTGTCTACAAGCAGTTTATAAAATGGATTTTAGCCAAACTAAAGACCGTATTAGCTGTGGCGTAAGTATCCATAAATACCCGCTTAGATTGGTAAATATAATAGGCCAAATCCAACGCAGACCACAATTTTGGCCATTGAGTTCGATGGAGGCGTTGTTATTGGTGCAGATTCTCGCACTAGTTGTCAGAACTATGTCGCGAATCGGGCGGCGGATAAGCTGACGCGGCTCACGGATAAGATTTTCTGCTGCCGCAGTGGGGCGGCGGCGCAGACACAGGACTTGGCCGACAAAGTGGCCAACACGCTGTACACCCTGGAGTTGGAATTGGGCGAGTCGGCGCTGGTTCGGGATGCGGCTGTGCAGTTCCGAAACCGAATCTATGACGCTCGCCAGACGATGATGGCCGGCATGATTGTTGCCGGCTGGGATTGTCGGGGGGGTGGACAGGTGTATAGTGTGCCCATAACCGGCCTCCTGGTACGCGAACACTGCTGTGTTGGCGGCTCCGGTGGGACGAATGTGAATGGCTTTCTGACCGCCCACTATCGGCCCGGCATGAATCAAGAGGAGGCAGTGAATCTGGCCGGCGACGCTGTGCTGATGGCCATTCATCATGATTGCAGCACAGGTGGCGTCGTCCGCATCGGCGTCATCAACGAGACTGGCATGCACTCCAGGATCTGCTACCACGACGATGCCGAGGTCCTTCAGTTTGCCAGCGACCTTTTGTGGTACACCGAATTTGGCGACTGCTGACTTTCCGCCCAACAACAACAAAAACAAAAAAACAAATCTCAGCTTGTGAAAGATTATATTTACTGCAATTATCAGCTTCAAATATTTTAAATTCTTTATATATTATTATTATTATTTTATAAATTATTATTATATTCAATTAATTGCCACAAAGTAAAAACAGACCAAATCAATCAATCTTCTCGTTTTTAGAAATATCAAAAATGTATTTTTTATCATTAAGAAAAATATGTTGATAAAAAAACAATTCTAAAAAATTTTAAGTTTTTTAAATTATATTAGCTAAATTTAAAAACTATGCGAAATGTTTGTGTTCCTGCAATTATACTTCAAATATTTTAAATTCTTTAAATATTATTATTATTATATTAAATTAATTGCCACGAAGTAAAAACAGACCAAAATCATTCGTCTCGTTTTGAGAAATATCAAAAATGTATTTTTTATCATTAAGAAAAATATGATCCTAAAAAACAATTCTCCACAATTTGATTACCTGAATTTAAAAACTATGAGAAATGTTTTGTGTTATCTTAAAATGCTAATGTGTATTAATAAAATAAGTATTACAAAAACAAGCTGAAAATTATAACTCTTTTTTTAAATTTTCAATTACTTTTAAGCCTTATAAGGCATATAAAGTCAAGCAATATCAAAACTGCAATAAGTCTTAAAATAAGTCATTAAAAATCTGTTTAAACTTGTCTTCTAAACGCAGTTATTTCATTTTGCAGACTACTCAATTCAAATGATTTGAATAGTCTGTTCCGGCAGCCGCTTAATGTTATTATTATTGGGCCAATTCTGAAGCCGTTAACTGTAACGTGATGTGGCATTCTGGCCCTATACAAAGTAATGCAAATTAAAGTTCTTGTGGGGCACAGACAGAGTTGGCAACAATGCGCCATTAGGATTATTACTTTGGTTAGTAGGTTAGCCCATTGTCGTGGCTCAACAATGCCAAACTCGTTCAAGAACTAAGTACATATTGCGCAATAGATATTTATGCACTGCGAGAAAAAAATCTAAAAATTATTGAATAACTTCAAGAATGGGCAGCTGGTTAAAAATGAATTTTCAAGTAGCACCGGTTAATAATTATTATTTTTATGAATATTATTAATATTAATATAATAATTATTATTATTGTTATTTTTATTGCTATTTTATTTATTGCCTATGTTTAGGTATCCGTTTTTTCTCTGAAAGTATCGATAACCCAATACGCGTAAAAATCTTAAGCCACTTGTTTTATGCCTAGACAATGAGGCTACCAGCTTCAGTTCAAGTGGATTGCGTGTGTAAGGGAAGGGTGTGCGTGTATACATGCGCGTGTGTGTGGGTAAATATGCGACAGACAGCGACAGCTGTTGGGATTCCCTCGCAGCGAGCAACAATCCTTTTCAGCAACGATAATGATGATGATGTAATTTCTTAGCGGCAAACAAAGAGAGCAGCAGATCAACTGCAGTCAAAGCGGCAGCAGCAGAGCCAGCAGGCAGAGGTAGCAACGGCAGCAGATTAAATGAGAACTGGTTCTAGGACTAAGACTACGACTGCGACTGAGACTGAGACTGGGCCATGCATTGCTGGTTACCATCTACCCACCACATCCACCACTTGCTGTTGTTGCACTTAGTATTGTGTAATCAAGCGCTTTGCGTATATTTACCCACGAGGATGAAAGATTCGCTGAACCAAAAAAAAAAAGCAGACATAGGCTGACGCACACAAGCACACGCACACAGACAGCAGCAAGCAGAGCAGCTAGCAGTGCAGTCGTCGTCGCAGTTGCAATTGCAGATGATGTAGAAAAATGTGCCAAGCCGCTGACGTCGCTTTTGTTGTTGTGTTTGTTGTTGTTGCTGCTGCTGCATTGGGAGAAATGTGTGACAGTTGATGAGCGTCAGAGCGAATGAGTAAGAAACGTCTGTGTGTCTTTCTGTGTGTGTGTGTGTATGAATGACTGAAATGTTTTTCAAGTGTCAATGAACTTTTCCAACACGGCAGTATCACACACCATAATACAAATCATACAACACACACACACACACACACAGCTACTGACACAACTCATTCTCGTGAGAGCGCGATGCGAATGAAAATACAAAAACATATTGAAAAGAAAGTATTGCTCTTTTGTGTCGCTCTTTATTCTTAACACACAACATGCGCTCTTACTTGCTCCCTTGTGCCGGCTCCCTTAAGCTCATGACCCGCGTTCTCTTTGTGCTCGCGCTCTCTTTGTATGCCAATGCAATTGCAGCTCAGTGCAACAGACAGTTTTTTCTAAAGGTCTTTTTTTTTTTTTGATATTTTGAAATGTGTGTCGTCACCAGCGGGCGGTCTGGGACTATATGGCTGTGCGTGCGTGTGTGTATGTGTGAGTGTGTTGTCATTTAGTTTTTATGTGTGTGTGTACATGTAAGCATCGCTTAAAGTGCTTTAAAATTGAAATGTTCTCAAGCATTACGAAACGCTTCGCAGTCTTACACGTCAAAGAGAGAGCGAGAGAGGGAGATAACAAATCTTTATCTTTATCGGCTTAGTTTTTGAAGGTGGTTAAGAAGAACGCGTCTGCATATCAAGCATATCAAGCACATATGTAAGTGTATTTACCGTTATGCAGGCGCATAAGTATGCGAAAGATTGTTGTTCTTTTTTATTGCCCGAATTGGGAACAGCTTTAAAGCTCCAGCTTTGAAATGCAGAGAGCACACTTAGACAGCTAAATACTCTTCCCAAAATTTATAGCACAGCTAAACAGACGTATGTATGTGTGTTTGTTCGTCGGTATGTGGAGTATGTACACAAATATGTACACATGTTTATACGCACTTGCATATCAGGAACCAATGGTAAATGATATCGCCAAATATTTGCACAATTAAATAGGAACGTGTACTCAACCTATATTCATATTTGTATTCGTTTTTCTTTTTGCCTTATTGTCTTATAAAATGCTATTTAATGTACAACAATAAAAAAGCAAATAACAGGTTGACATACTTTCCAAATGTCACAAATATTTACCAAATATTTGTCACCTCACAAAAAAATATATATTTGCCAATTCATGCCTACACTTATTATTATAGATAAGTCGGTTAATTCTATATTCGACAAGATCATATTCAAATATATAGGTAAAGTTTATATAGGTAAAGTCTCTATAAAAGAAAAATTTAACCATGCCATTATAAAAAAGTGAATAATTATCGAAATAAAAATGTGTAATTAACAGTTTATGATTTTATTTGTATAAATGAAAAACATAAATCACATATATCAAATGTGCACAATCGAAATCTAAACATTCCAGTTTATCTCCTATTTATAAATGTAATATTATATAATCAATAAAGTTAAATCAGACTTTTGTCTTTATAATCCCAACCTTATATAAATATTAATTAGGATATGTGAAACAATGAATTTTATTTATTTTAACTTTCCTTTCTTCTTTAGATGAATAATGTTTATAAATTAAATATGTGATCATCCACAGTGCAGCCATTCAATTTGCAATCCCCCTTCCCCACCGAAATCGTTAAAATCTCCTTAACAGTCCATTGATAATTTCATTGGCTTGTTTTTCACAATGAAATTCACGCAGATATTCATAAAATGCCGGAGAGGGGGATAAAGACAGATATAACGCATACGCACCAAGTGCAGTGGCAGCAAAACGAGTAACAGTTAATTAACTGCTGCCGTTGCCATAAAACATAAGATAAAAAATACAACAACAAAAAAACAAAAAATGCCGCAAGTGCAAAGCGCAATTTGCCAACAAGTTTTCCACGAGCTGCACATAACTATAATTTAAACGCTGAGCAAAAATTCGTAATAAAATAAAATTCTGAATGGGCAAGAAAATTACAAAAAGAAAAAATAGCAAGAGAAAAAACAACACACAATACACAGACTCACACATGGTAAAACCAGAAAATGCGAAAATACTTTTGCATATGCAATTTATTTTGCATGCCCGCGGGATTTCTTGTTGCCCTCCGCCACTCCCTCTTCGTAAACCCTGCATTGGGTGCAGCAATAACCAGAAGTCAAAATTAATATGTTCTTCTTTATTGCAATGCTGGCATAAAAAAAAAACAAACGTTCAACGAAAATTAATATGCAGCGGCATGTGCGAAAAAAGTGCGCAGCAAAAGAGACACGAAAAATAAAAACAACAAAATACAGTAGAACTGCATATGATTTGCAGTTTTGGCTGCTGCTGCGCCTGCTGCCACTGCAGCAAGAGCGCCATCAAATAAAATAATGCAAACAACTGCAACAACAACAACAACAATAGCAGCAGCAATATCAATACAAAACTACATAATATCAGTAAGTCAGACAGAGCAGAGCAGCGCAGCGCAGCGGAGATAGAGCAAGAGCAACGGAACCGCAACGCCAAAAGAAGTCGCAGTCGCAGTCACTCTTGATGTTGTTTTTGCTGCTGCTGCTGCTGCGGCTGCTGCTGCCTATTGCACAAGTTGTCACGAAGCAAATTCGTTCGGGTGGCTCGGCACGAGCGCAACATTCGCATTCGCAAAGCAGCTTCGTAAGTGGGTCAGCGAGCTGTGGGGTCAATGCACCACTCGCCTGCCTGCCTGTTGGCTGAACTATTGCTGTGTGAAATATAGAGAGGGTAGAGAGAGAGCGTAGTGTGTGTGTGTGTGTGTTTGTGAAGAGTGAGCTCATAATAATAATAAAACAGCGCCAACTCACAACTTTACAAACATAAACTCACAGGCAGACAGACAGCTTTTTAGTTGCTCTCTTAAGCGTGTGCACTCTCTTTCATGAAGTGAGCGCAAGTTTAGTACGCTCTTTCTTTCTCACTGCGTGCTTGGTTCTTTGCGCCCAACTTAACGTGCATACGTTAAATACAAAAAAAGGAAAAAAAAAAACAAAAAAGTTTAATAAATAACCCGTTTGCCAGCGCAGCTTTCACAAGTGAAAAGGGTAGGGAGAGGCGAGTAGACCAAGCAGACCAAGCCGGCTGACGGAAACCAACACAAATACATATATACAAAATAAATGCCGTTAGAGAGCGGCATTAGCATGTTTTTGTTGTTGTTGTTTTTTTGTTGGCATGGCTACGTAATGTTGGCGCTTTCTTTTTGCTCACAATCATTTGCATATTTATATGTTTGTGTGCGTGTGGTTGAGGAAGACGCCGTTAGAATTTGTAAAGAGCAGCAAAATTCATTCATTCACGCTGCCTCGCTGCGAATTCTTAACACAGTAATAATAATAGTCAGCAGCAACATTATAATAATATAATTTTAATTTACGCGCAGTTATGCCAAAGTCACAGGCCTAACGGTTCTTTGCCAGTCAATGGCCTTTTTTCTCATTTCGAGCAGCGCAGCAGCAGCAGCGCAGCGACTTCTCTGACCAACTCAGGCATTTTTGTAATGTTTACATTTCGCACTGTTCTCCACGTGCTCTTCCCCCGAAGCCCCTCTTGCTTTTCATCTATGTGTGCTTGTGTGTGTGTGTGTGTTGCCCGCTACGTGCCATTGTCAGTTGCTTTTGTTGGCAACAAAGATCTGGCTCACACACACACACACATACACACACACACAAATACAGTCACACACACAGCAATATGTATTTATGTTCTTTTGGGCAAAAGTTGATTGACCCACGAAATTCCCGCAACAGTCGTCAGCACAATGAAAACGAAGAACGCAATCGCAAAATTTCACAAATGATGTAATTTGTAAAGCGGATTCTTAACTGATCTTTTTAACCAACAACACAACATTTTTCTTTCATTTTATTTTTTTATGTGTTTTTCAAATGTTGTTTGCTGCCTGGCTTAAGGCTTAAAATAGCGTAAATTTGTTAATTATTTTGCTTATTTACTGGGAAGATGATGATTGTACCTCATGACGTATGCTTATTGTTAAATTGCTAATCGAACGAAAAATCACGTATACGCCGCACGTGACAATGAAAACTGAGAAACTGTCGGTGTGAGCTGAGCAATATTTTAGTCACATGATTCACTTCCAAGAAATCCATAAACTTTTTGTAATTTTACAATTTTAACTTAAATGTACTTTCCTGCTTCCCCAGGAATTTTTGTATTTTCCTGACTTGATTAAATTTTTTTTATAGCTTAATGAATTATCTTCCTCTCGTCTGCTCAGAAACATTTCTTTTGCGATCCTTATTATTTGCCAGTAAAATAACTAAGTAAACATAAATGTCTGTGGCCTACTTAACTATTTTTCGAGTTTTATTTTGGTTTGAAGAACATAAATAGCCTAAAGTTTACATAACTTATGTATTGCATTATTTATAGGTATATTTACACAGATGCAAAAACTCAGAAAATACACAAAACATGTTTCACATAATTCTCTATTAAAACATTAAGTTATTTGTTGATGTTCGCCAAATTCTTGTTAAACTGGCTTATGCTTAAACTGGCATAAAATATTATAAGAACAAGTCAACAGCTTCCTTTTTTGGTTTATTCTCGTCTTCATGGAATTTTCCAAATTTATGTGTCAGTTATAAGAAATCATCTTCGGCTTTAAAAAGCCGAGTCAAAATATCCATATCTGTCTGGATGTGTGTAAAAAAAACTTGATTTTAGTTGCTTTGTGAACTAGAGACTTTTTGATGACATTAACTAAATATTTATTCTTTTTTATTTATTATTAAATAGTTTTTTTATTGCAACTCCACAGCTGACTGTTCCGACGAAACGGAGCTCTCCCTTAAGCAGAATTTTCGAATGGGATTTCAAATATTCGGAATTAAGTATTATAAAAAAATAAACTTTTGAATAGTAGCCACAAGTTAAACATATATAAAAAAAAATCAGTTTAATTTTATAATTTTTAAATTTTTTAAAATATTTTTTAACATTATTTTGAATTCTAGATATGGATCTTAAGATCTTATATTATATAAAGACATGCATAAAGAGCATCTCCCAGTCAAAAGTATTTCTTTTTTTTTTGTTGTACACTAAAATTTTTCTTGGAAATTCTTGAAGGATTTTCAGGTATGCACACAACAATTAATGATAATAAATATTTGTTTACAGAGCATCTCGCAGTCGAAAACACATTTTACTGCATTTTCGGCATGTAATTGAAGTTTTTCATGGAAATTCTTGAAGGCTTTTCCAGCTACATGTAAACATGACATCATTGAAAAGTTGTAAATAATCGCATACATATCGTACATAGTTGTCAGCCCCTATAAAAAAGAATATTACAAAAAACAAAAAATAAAGAAAAATTGGAAAAACCGTGGAGTTAAAGCTGAAGCTATTCTAATGCAAAAAGCGAGTGAAATAATGGCAACAAGCTTAGCAAAGTACAAAGTGCAGAAGCCCAAAGCTGTGCCTATGCCTAAGTGTGTGTGTGTGTGTGTGCGAATATTATGTGCGATATGTTGTGCATTTGTGTGAGTACACCGAAAAAGAAGAAAAAAAAAAATAGTTGGCATTATTTATGCACGGCTTCAAATGCAAAGCGTCGACATAAATGAAACTGAACTCGAGTTAAAAAACACACTCGAAAAAAAAATACCTTGACAACCTCAAAAGCCACACACAAAGCCAAGTAAGTTGACACTTTTTAGCGTTTCTTTTGCGCAACTTGCAACACAACAACAATGACAACAACAACAACATTTGCACTTAAATAGCCAATTATTTATGGTATTTAAGTGTTTTGTCGTTTTGTTTTTTTTTTCGTGGCCAAAAACGCAAACAAGATTTTTTTGGTTCTTGTTCTTTTTTTTTTTTGGTGAAGTTTGCAAGCCAGCTTGTCTAACTAACTAAGTTAGTAACTGACTAAGTAACTTGTTATTTGTCTGTTTTTTGCTAAAAAAAAATTCTTAAAGAAAACTCAATGTGCAGCGCTGCAAAGTGGAAAAACGAGTTTTTCCATCCAGCGCCTAATTGATGGAGATTTTTTTGTTTTTTTTTTGTTCTACTCTTCTCTTCTGAGTTTTTTTTAACAGACAAAACAAATGGAGGAACAACGCGGCGTATGCGCAACATTTTTTTTTAAGTTGCCATAACAATGAATGCCTCAACTGGCTGCAAAAGCACAGACAGCTGAGGCAGCATCAATGGTTGTTGTTGTTGTTGTTGCAGTTGTTGTCGCTGCTGCAACAGTAACAGGGCAAAAATTCTGGTCTCTCATCCGCCCCGTTGAACGACGCCGGCGTTGCCGCTAACGTTGCATGCAAATTGTAATCACAAAAATCGAGTCGAGCAGCAGAGCCCAAAAGCTACAGAATATATGTATGTATGCATGTATGTATGTTTGTGTACAACATGCATATGTATGTATGTAACAACAACAACAAGAACAACATAAACAAAAACAACTTCTACGTCTATAAAATACACCAAACTAAAAGGCATTCATTTTGTTTTTTTCCCCTGCTCTTGTTGTTGTTGTTGTTGCTTTAGCAGTTGCTGTTGTTGTTGTCGCTGCCATCGCTTCCATCATGCAACTGTGCGCACTAATATCCGTCCTTGGCTCGTCTGTTCAACTTTGTCCCAGTTTTTCGCATTTGTTGGCGGCGCTCGTTCGCCTCTAACTTGTCGGCGAGTTGCATTTTTGTGTGTGCAGCGCACACAAACAACATACATATATATATATATACATATATATATATATATATATATATATTATATGTATGCATGCACACAAACACACACACATGCACACACAGTCACACACTCGCAGCTCCAACAAATATATTCGTCTATGTGTTTGGCGCGACTCGCTTTACCCAGTCGGACTCAACGGCATGTGTTGCACTTACAAAATTAAAGATTTGTTTTGCTTTTTATAAATACTCAACACACACACACACACATAAATAATTTGAATTACTTGCCATTTTCCTAAGAATTGCAATTGGTATGCAAATGCAGACAAATTGAAGCCATATAAAAAAACTAACCAAGCATTTAAAAGCAACGATTTTGCTTCCTAAACCACCTGTTCTGCATTGTTGCTTCACTTCTTAAATACACTGAGAAAAAGAATTAACCGCAAATATTGTAAGTCGGATATATGCTTGAGGTTTTATTCAGAAAGTATGGTTCCTATTTAAAATTACAAATAATACGTATAATTTGTATATCATTACAATACAAAGAATTCTATTTTGTTACTTAAATTTGCTATAAAATTATGCATTTTTTAATTGTACATTTATAAATAATTTAGAGAGCTTAAATATTTGCATAATTTATATAACTATAATTTAAACATTTAATATTTTACGACAGCTAAAAAAAAACAATTTTATTACTTCTTTCTAAATTTCATAAAGTATTTTTTTTTTATAATAAGTCATTTCATTTTTACCGTTTAGAAACGGTTTTAGAAATGTTGTAGAAAACATTTACAAAAAAAATAAAATTTTAATTAATTAAACTTACATTTCCAAGAAAATTAAACTTTTTTGCTTATGTAGATATTATTTAAATAAAATGAAGATAATTTCACTAGTCTCTACGTTATTTTTCTGAGTGTATATAATTCTAACCGTCTTCCTACTGCTTCTACAGCAAATATGAAGAACAATATTAGAAGAAGCAGAAACTTCAGTTAGAACTGCTTTTTTCTGCTTATTTCTTCAGAGAGTTTCGTCTCGAAAGTCTGCTCCAACTGGGTGGCTGTGCAGGCCACAGTTGCATTGTGGGGCACATGCAATCTTTTATTTGCCACGCACACACACGCAACTATAGTGTGTGTGTGTGTGTGTGACAAGCATACGCACATTGAATAGAATGCGAGAGTTGCATAGATAAGATACGCAGCAGCTGCCACTGTGGTTCTCTGGTGGTGCGGCTGCTGCTGCTGCTGTGTTGCACTATGTGCGGCCTCGTGGGGGCCACTGATGCATTGCATTTTGTCTGGCCAGATAATTGCTAGAACAGCATTATTGCACATACATATATGAATTTCATTGCTTGTTTTTAAGTGTTTTTTTTTTTATTTTTCTTTCTAGCATTTTCAAAGTTTGTTATTTATGCATTTTTTTGGACAGAGCAAATTGATTATTAAAAGTGCTGCAAGTAAAATGTTTCTAGTAACTTTTCCTTGTTTCTCTTTACTGTTATTCGTGAACGTTTCATTTTGTGTCTTTCTAGCAAATTCATTAGAATTTTCGTATAAAAACTTTCAGCGATATATATTTTCTCTCGTGATATTCTCAGTCAATTCTCATAAATTTTGAATATAAATGTTATTGAAAATGTTTCGTATACAAAACAATTATTTATAGAGAGTACAAATAGCTGATTAAAGGTCGTTTTTTTGCTCTTTCTGTGGAGTCTACGAGAAATGTTTTAATCACTTGTCTCTCAATTCTCAATTCCTTTCTTGTCTCAGCTTTTGTAGCATTGAAGTTGTGGCCTTATGACACACATTTGTGGTTAGCTTATCTCTAAAAAACTAAGTACTTGCTCTTTTTTTTAATATTATATAAATATATGTATTGTAATCCAAAAGAAAAACAACTATCGCCGGAGCAGATAGCTGTAATTGACAATCCTTGATTGTCTTTATCATTAAACAAAGTCTGAGACACTCAAAGATCGAGCCGAGTCGCCATTTCAATGAAAATTCACTGATATTATCAAACGATTGTTTCATTTCTAATTATAACCAAGAATAGATCATTTGACACAGGAATTTTGCGGATCTCAAAGTCTATCTTTACGCCAAAGTCTATCCAAGAAGTGAGTAATCAGATACAGATAACCCCACAAATTCTTACTAATTTACTTAGTTAAGAATACAACTTCAATAATTCTACGACTGCTTATCTTTACGACAAGTTCTACGAGGGATTAGACAAATATTTCCATTGGTTCATTGAACTTTTCCCACTCATATCTAACACATTTCTATCAATTTGTTCACTGGCAATATTTTCGAATTTTTAATGTGTTGTTCAGTTATTTGCTTGGTCTATATATGAAGTATATTGACATTAAGAATTTTTCATTAATTTACTTCCAAATACTTTTTTACCTTATTTAAATAAACCATCTAATTCCCACACAAAAATATATATTTTATTATGTCTACCAACAATTATTTATCATCTATATTTTCTCCCTTAGTCATCATCTTCAACAGTTCAACTTTGCACCCTTTAACTTTCTTTTTTACTGTTACTTTATTTATTTAAATTTAAATCACATTATTTACTTTCAGTTGTATATAATTTGTTTTGAATTTTGCAATTCTAAACATTAAAAACTTATTATTATTTTATTATTTATTTATTATTTATTTTATGCCTTATCTTTTTTTCATTTACATTTACATTTTTATAAAGTTTAATATTTAATTAAATTGTAACCATAATTTTGTATAGAGTATTTTTTTTATTAAATATTTTTATTTTTATTTTAAATAAATGTTATTTGGTTTACGGTTCGGGAGCGGATGAAACATTTGTGAATACATAAATCAAATATATCCCTGATCTGATGATCAATATCTATATATGTACAGTTTTAAGCAAATTGGTTGTCTGAATTGTTAGTAGGACAAAAGTTAATGAACTCAAGCAGAAAACAATAAACAAGAAAATCGCTTCATTTGTCGGCTCAAACGACTCGAACTTTATGGGAATATTTGTTTGTGCCAATTATTACTTGGAAATTCCTTGCCAATAAGAACAAAATAGATATATTTATGTTTATGTTTTATGAAGTGGCGTTGAGCAGAATTTTCGATGTTTTCACAGTTTACCCAGTGGCACATGGAGCACATTACAAGCAGCTGTCAGAGTAATGGCAATTCGCACTTGTTCCATTTGCGAACAGTTTCCAGCGATTCCCGCTGACTCTTCGCATTTGTGCCTATGCCGGCCTAATGATAATCAAATTATCCGCTTAACGGCCAGCGAATGTTGGCCAAAAGGCAAACGGTAAAGTCAAGTGGCGTTTTGTTAAACAATTACAATCGCAAAAAGCAAATTCACGCAATAATTGTCAAGTGCCATATTAGATTCTTATTGAGATTCAGACTAGTTTCATGTTTTTTAGTTGTATTTTTACTATTATCAATCATTTTTTTAAGTAGAATTTTTAATTGACTTCAATCATCCTGATTTGTATTTGTTCTCGTATTTGTTTGTTCAATTTATTAGAATATGAAAATGGTGAACAAAACATTTTGAAACTAAATTTTTATTTTTTTTGTATCATATTTCGTATTATTTATTTATAAAATTTTAATATAACCTATTTTTTCCTTTATAAATTATTTATATAAAAATTCGATTTCTATCTCATATTATTTGGTTCTAAGTTCGTTAAATATATTAACTATTTTCAAGTTTATTTTAAATAATTATTATTATTTTAATAGATTTAAATCAACGCACTTTCTTATTGCTCAGTTTGCAATTTTTAAAATGTTTATCAATTCGCATAGATTTAATCTGAACAACTTTAGGCAGTGTCTCGGAGAGTTCTATGCCTATTGCAGAAGCCCTGTAGACTTCTAACAAAACTAACGCAACTCTCTCGCTCTCTGCCACTGGCGCTGCCATTGTTTCGCTCTTTGTCTTTAGACAAAGCTCTTTCACTCGCTCTCTCTATAAATTTATGCGTAAATTATTATTTGAGCTGCTGCTGCCGCTGTTGCTGGAGGCGCAGGCGGAGGCGTCGTCAAGCCATAGAAAGCATCGTCTTGTCTATGTGTGTGTGTGTGTGTGAAAGCGAATTCGATTGCTGCACCTCCCCCACCACATAGCCGCTAAAGCCCACGACCAACCCCCTCTGCCGACCGCTCGCATGTTGTAATATGCGTTGCGATGACGTCGACGCGTCAACGCTCCCGCATAACAACGAGAGAAGCTCACACACACACACACAAATATAGATACGCGCACGCAACTTACGCACTCTCTGAGCGAAAGACGACTGCTTGTGTGTTTTTCGTGTCTGTGACTATGTGTGTGTGTGTACTTCTATGTGCGTGCGCGTGTGTGTGTGTGTGTGTGCGAGTGTGGATCTTTTCGGGTGAATGACCGCCGAAAATTAAATTTTTTGTCGATTTTAGACTTTTACTATGTTGACGTTGATGATGATTGTGTATTGTGCCGTTGCTTGTCGAAGCTCACGACACAAAGCGACTGAGTGACAGATAGAGAGAGAGAGAGAGGGAGCTGCTTTATAGTTTGGAGTGAGACGTTCGCACTATCGCGCGTATATTTTATGAATGCAGGGAAGTGGGTGGCGTTAGGGCAGCAGGGAACGACCTGCAGGCTGTTTATATGGCTGTGTGTGTGTTTGTGCCTAGACTACACAATCAGCAGCAACAAGAACAAAAACAACAACAGCAGCAGCAAAGAGCAAACGCAGCGCAGTCAAATCGTTGAACAACTGACTGTTTTTTTTTGTCGCTCGCTCTTTTCATAATTTTGTTTGTTTCTCTTCTTTTTTCATTTTGGTGCAAGGGCCTGCTTTCAATAACCGCGGGGCGCGGTTGGAAACGTGCGATCGCCAGCCACTTTCGACAACGAGTCTTTCGCTTTTTTCTCTTTTCTTTTTTTTTTTAAATTTTTGGCTGCTTTCTGTTTACGCCGCATTTCTTTCACTTTGTACCGTACTATCTGTTTTATGTTTTCTGTTTCACATTTTATTGTCGTCGCATTTTTTTTTTTTTGGTTTTTTTTTATGAAGTACCGAGTGCCAAATGTCGAGCGACGAGTTGCCTGTTGCTTTTTTTTTGTTGTTGGCTAAACTCGAGACAACTCAAAGTGAAAATTTCAATAAAACAAAGTTGCCAGCACTTTTGTTGTTGCTATTGCCTATTGCTGATGTTGTTGCTGTTGTTGTTGCGACTGCTGTCGCGGAAGTCATAAACGCAAATTGCATACATACATATTTCGATGAGTTGTACACGCGCTGCTGCAGGGCGCCAAGCACACCACCACACCCCACCGCTCCCCATAGCTGCCAGAGCTCCTACCACTGCCTCCCCGTCCCCGTGCCCAACAAGACCTATTCTCCTCACCCTGACATCAAGTCGAGTACACACGCAACTCACGCAGCGGCAGCAGCAGCAGCTAAAAACAGTTTTAGTGTCGGGTTTTGGTGGCTTTTAATCGCTCGACATTTTTGGGGTTGGGAACGAAGTGAAAACAAGAAAAGCTCCCATTTCCCATTTACAAAACTAAAATACACATAAAAAAAATTATATATATTATTATATATATATATATTAGAAAATTTTTTGTTTATGCATTAAAATAGAAATATAACAAATAAAATTATATATATAAATCTTGTCAGTCATTCTATGTTGAGCTAAGCAAAACTCAATGTTTGTCAAAAATAATCCAAGTTTATCTGAATAATATTATATATTATTGGGAACTACTTAAAGCCTTATAGCAACAGCAATAGCTAAAACGATATATCAGTTCGTCTGTCTAATTGTCTGAGATAACATAGAAGTTATAGCCGAAATCCATTATAAACATTTTTTAAATTTTTTGTTACTTGTGCATTTTCCCATAAGGCACAAAATTCGTTCAGTATTTTAAGTGTTTTTCTTGTTTTCCTCTTTGTGCGTTGATTTTTCGAATTTCCTATTAATTCTATGAAAAGTATTTTGAAAAAAACAACTGATAATTCAATACATTTAATCTGATTATCAATATATTTATAATGTCAAGTAATAAAATTGATATTTGTGAGTTCCTATGAAAATTGTTTTCAAATCAACTGATAATTCAAGTAATTAAATCAATTTTTAAATATAATTTTCTTATACATATAGGAACACAAACAAAGTAATCGTAAAAAATGATATATATAAGATTCGTATGTGAGCTAGAAATCTCAAAGTAACATTAATTTTCCAATGAAAATATACAAAAAAAAAAAACATTTATAGAATATCAACTCAGTTTTTTATGCTGCAAACTAAAACTCAAAAATTTCAAATGTACATCAAATTTGTATAAACACAAAATTAAAACAATTATAATAAAAGTAAGATAAATTATATAAGATTAAGCAAAAATTTTTGGTGAAATATTACATACAATAACAAAAATATATAATAAATAATAAAAATTATAAATAATAATTGATAAATAAATAAAAAAATAAATCTTAGAATCAATGTTTCTAGAATTACCAGAAAAAATTCAATTTCATATAATCAATAATTGAAACATTTTGCGTGTTCCATATTTTTTTCTTTAGTTACTCTTCTGCAATTATAATTGGTATTTTCTAAGCATTTTTGTTGTTTGGAAAAGTGTTGAAATTTAAATAAGAACTACATTAATTTTGTGTAAGTTTTTTGTTAAAATGTTGCCACCTACTATTAGCTTATGCAATGTGGTTTTTGGTATTTTTTCTTATAATTGTAACACGCGTTAAAATAAGGACATCAAAATGCCTAATACTAGTTGTTTGGGGTCAGCACACGCAAGATTAGCGCTTTGATTGACTTAGAGTTTGGATTTGGGGTGTGGGAAATGGGGTTGAAACACTCATTTCTTGTCCATTTCCCGGACAAAAGGTTTTTTTTCAGTCGTGCAACACCCACCGAGATTGAGGTCTGGCGATTAAGATTTATGACTGCCGTCCTGGCGTTGATATGCCCAATCCGAAGAGAAAAAAAATATATATACACATTAACCAACGAAAGCGAAAAGCCTGACAAATGCTCATTATTCATTTTGGGCCGCTGACCCCGCCAAGAGGTCAAAGAACGCAAAGTTCTTGCCCCAAAGCAGATAAGAGCGAACAACGAAGCAAATCGAGTTCATTTGAGTTTTAGTAGGTGTTTTTCCTGCCATTAGTTTCTGCAATAATTGCACTAATTCTTATACAATATTGAATATTATATATATAAGCATATATCTGTATATATATATAATCATGTAGATAATGGGTATTATGAGCATTGAGCCAAAAATAAACTCAAATTGCCAACGCAATCGAAAGCATCGTGTAAAATACAATACAATAAAAACATCAACAAAATAAAGAAAGAGAAAAACTGCCAACTTTTTTTTACATACACACACCCACACCCACACACCCACACACCTACACACGCACATCGTACGTAGCCATAAAAATTGTTTATGTATATATGTATCTGTATACATATATTATACCAATTCATATATTTATATAAAATTTATATGCAGCCAAAAAAATTAAAAAGAAAATAAAACACATTTTTTTTGGCATTACAATATCGCTTTTTATTGTTGGTTTGCGAATTTTAATTTGCAAGTTAGCTTAACTGTGTGTGTGAGTGTGTGTGAGTGTGTGTGCGTGTGTGTGTATGTGAGTGTGAGTCAGCTATGAGAAAAGGGTGTCTTTTATTGTAGACTTATTTGTGAGGAGACTGGTCAGCAAACTGATTGCCATGTCGAATTAGTTTAATTGTTAATGCAAGCACATGCAAACAGAGAAGGAGATATATTTAGAGAAAGAGAGAGAGAGAGAGAGAGAAAGAGAGACAGACTGTGTTTCATAATGAATATGTGTGTTGCTGTTGCTGTGTTGCGTCTTTCTTCATTTACGAATTTTATGGATTTCCCTACAATAATTCCGCTTGAGAAACTCAACTGGCCAAGTCTCCGTCTCAAGTGACTTTCACTGCCAACAACTGCGGACGCGGCAGCAGCTTAATTTACTTCGCCACTGGCCAATCAGCTAACCAAAAAATCCAGCCAATCAACAAGCCAACTCAACCCAGCGACCAGCTAACCAACTAACTGACCAACCGACCGACTGACAGACCAACTGGCTAACTAACTTAAAAAAAAAAAAAAAACTGTCAAAAGGCAGCTTTAATAATTTGCTGCTGCAGGTAAAATGTAAACCAACGCTTAACTTATAATAAATCATGGTCACAAAATATGCGCTCCAAATAAAAATTTTATTTAATAAAATGAATAAAATTTGAATATGTAAAAAATCATTCAAAAAGTCAACAGAGTGTTTCAAATTTGGTCAACTGTTTGGTTCATGATTCGGGGACCATCCTAGGGTTCATTTCAGGAGCCAGATTTTGGCATCCTTAAACGAAGATTTTTATGAAAGTCTACTTTTTGCAGTAAATTCTTTGAATTTCAAAAGAAAGCATAATTTATTAACACATTAAAAGTTTCTTGTTTATTTCAGATTATGATTCGAATTTTATAATATTTTATGCAAATATTTTTAAAAACGAACTATAATTATTATAAGAGTTATAATTTGAGTCATCATTAATATATAAAAAAATTACATTATTTGATTATATATTGTATTATTATATATATATATTATTTATACATTATTATATATATATATATTTATTTTTGCATATACTTCATTCCTTCATACGTTTTTCATCTACTAATATATCCGGTTGAATATTTAAGTGATTTCGCAAATTCGAAACCCCTTTGAAAAGCAATTTTTTATTATTTAACATATTTCATTTTTTATATAAGCTAAAATCATAAAAATTGAATTGGTTTTTTTTTAACCTATATGTTAAATAATTTATTTTTTACTTTTTGTATATTTATTGGTCAACTGAGTCAGCTGGGTATAATATATAATAATATATAATATATATATTAATATATTAAAAATATATAATTAAAGCACAGCAACTTTTTAAAGAGCTGCTTGCAACAAATATGTACAGTTTCTTCATAATGAAGTGGCACAAAACGATCACTTAAACTTAATGGTTCTTCTCTGAGAATTATGCGTATTACTTGAATATCGATATCGATTTTCATCTGGTTGGATTTAGAATTATCATTATTACCTTTGATTGAACCGCTTGAATTGTTTTGTGCAGCTGGCGATTGGACGTTGCTTTGACCCAGGTTATTGGCGTGTGCTTCCAGTTTTGAAGTGACGCTGCTCCACATGTCAAACATACGTTGCGTATACATAATTAAAACAGGTCGAAGATTGCTCGCCACCAAAACTTTTACGATTGTTGATTGTTTTACTGTTTTTTTTTTTTAATTATTGTTCAGTTTTGGTAGTTAGTGTAAATTTAGAAGAAACCCACTCTTTCACACACACACGCCAAAAACTCACTACATACCCAGCTGGGTGTGTATGTGTGTGTGTGTGTGTGTAGCTGTGCTGTTAACTTAAATGTAATATTGTGTATACAATTGTTGCAGCAATTGATTTTTGCTTTTCTTATGTTGTTTTTTAATATTTTTATTGCAATTTGAATATTTTTTAGAGCTGCACTTCAATTTTGTTGCCCGCAACCAGAGGGGGGTAGTGGGGAGTGTATTACAATTTGGAATTTTTTATATTATTATTTTCTGGTTTACTTTTATTGCACTTTTAAGAGTTTAGTTTTATGTTTTTTTTTTGTTTTTGTTTTAGTTTTTGTTTTATATATGTGAAATTACTAATATCACAGTGGGGGGGCAGGGGGCGTGTATTTAGCGCTGTTTTTGCTCTGCTCTTGCCAATATCTATTTCAATTTATATATATATATATAGATATATATATATATATGTATATGTATTGTATATATATATATATATATTTGCTATATATGGTTTTTGTGTATATAGTTCTAACGCTGTCTTCAGGCCTGTAGGTACTAAATCTTCTCCTTTATTATTTTTTTGTGGTTAATGTTGTTTTTATTGTTGTAAACTATTTAACTATTTAATAAGACACTTGTTCGCGTATATATTTAGATAGAAATGTTGGTTTTTTATTTTTATTAATAATTATTTTGTAAGCTTTAAAGCGATTTTTGAATTCCCTTTACTTGGTTTAATAAGATTTGTTTGTTTTATTTTGTGTGTGTGTTGGTTTTTTTTTTAGCCCTTTTGCAGAACATGCAAATTTTGTGGGCTGTGCAATTTTAAATTGTTGTTGCTGTTGTTTATTGAAGTTTTGGGCTGCTGCTTTTGTTTCTGTTGTTTTTGTTGCTGCTGCTGCTGTTGGTTTTTTAGCACTTTCACTGCGACTTTGTTGTTGTTGTTGTTGCTGCGTTTGCTGTGATTTTTATGATGTTGTTTGCTGCCGTTGTTGTTGCTGTTGTTGCTGCTTGTGCTGTTGCCTTTGCTGTTACTGTTGCCAGTGTTGTTGTTATGCTCATTGTTTTGTCGATTTCTCTGTTTTGTTTGATTCCAAATCAAAATTTCCAAAAATACGAAAATTTCACGACAATTAATTCCGGAAGACATTTAGGCGCATTTTTCAAAACAGCATTTCCAATGAATTTCTTTCTCTATATACTTTTGATAATTATTATTATTTTATAAAGGTTTATTTTCTATTATTTGTTGTTTATTTAAACACTTTGATGTATAAAATGGTTTGGCCCGTTATATAAATGCTTTTGCTACGCGTTGTTAGCCATGGCCAATGCATGGCATTCAGCATATTGTTCACTTAGTGGGCGTGGCAACTAGCCTGTAAATTTTTTAGCAAACAAATTATTATCTGAAACATATATCCAACACCAGCCAACTCCATGCAGTGTGTGTGTGTGTGTGATTAAATTTTTTCCAATAATTGTATACGTGCCTTTAAGCATCAAACAAGCCAAAAAGACAGGACATAAAAACTGGGCCGCAACTCAAAATTCCAAAAAAAAAATAAACCAAACCCCAAAAAATTGGGGAAAAAGTAGAAAAATCAACTCCAAGCAAGGCAAATGCATGAGAATGTAACATGGAAAATCGATATAGAAATGAGATTTAAGGGTGCTAGACAGCCAAAACAGTTGGGGTCCCGACTAGTCATAATATACCATGGGGTTGGAGGTGGAGGGTGTTCTGCTGTTCGGCTGTAGGTGGGGTGTGGTGGGGTGGGGTTAGCAACGCTGTCAGACAAGGCGCGCCCGCCTGCAGAAACGAACATGAAATGCAGTTTACGAAGCAACAGCAGAAAACAACAACGACGACAACGCATAAATCTCACAACGAAAGCTCGCCATGCACGTGTGTATGAGAGAGAGAGAGGGAGAGCGGGTATTCGTATTTGTGTATGTTTGTGTGCTTGTAAACACTGAAAAAAGTTCTATGACCTAAAGCTTCAGCGTTTGCCGGCATAAACAAATTGAAATACAGTGCTCGCTCAGCAACCAGAACTCTTCGTCTGCAGATGTTACTTTAATGAGCAAATAATTTGAATTTGGGAAATCTCTAATTCAACAGAAGCAAAACTTATGATTATAATGATTTAATACAACTAATTTCATGAAATAAACAATTCAGTTAATGTTTGTAATAATTATTTGACAATTTGTGTCTCATTTTCAATGAACTCATTTAATTAAAAGCTCGAAAACTATGCTTTACAATTTAAAAAAAAACTCAACATTCATCTAAAAAACCAAAATCAAACCAAAATTTTGATTGAGTTTTAAATGAAAAACATTAATGCTTTTATAATTAGTACCCTAATTGGCGAACAATTCTCGCAAACGAGCGAACGCTGTATAATCTATTATTCTATTTTTTTTCTTTTTCTATTTTATGCGAGGGTGCGGGTGTGCTGCTTATAGATGAGGGGTTAGTTAGTTTAGGGTTGGAGCCCTGCGGGGTTAGTTTATTGGAACTCAAAATGCGGAAGCCGAGCAGAAAAACGAAGAAGAAGAAGCAGGCGAAACGCAGACATGCAAATACGTCACCAGCAATATGTTCTTGTTGTTCTTGTTGTCGTCACCAAAGCGACAACAACAGAAATTGTGCCAGCAGTGACAACAACAACATCGACAGCAAGAACAACTGTAACTAAAGCAGCGCCAGCATTTTAATTTTTTTTTTCTTTCTTTCTGCTATTGTTGTAATGGAGAAATTTACATATAGAAAAGCGTCGCAGTCGGAAACAGTGGGAAGCGCAGCGCAGCGCAAGCGTCAAATAAACTGAAAAGAAAATGAAAATGAATAGCAACAACAACTACAAGAACAACATAGGCAAAGGCATACAATTCAAAAATTCTCTCATAGCGAGCGCACACGAACGACAACGAACTTACTAACGGTACTAAGCCGGTCAAGCCCGAAAAAGGGAGGCGGCAGCAGAGCGCCAACAACAACAAAAGCATAAACTGACGACAAAGTTACATGCTGACTGCCTAGCTTCGCTGCTGGCGGCGCTGCCCCGCTGTCGCAGTACGTTGACGCCGAAAAAGACCAATGACCTATGCTAGAGCTCTACACACACATACACACATGCATAGCATAGCATTGACGCTGCCTCTGTCGCTGTCGCTGTTTCTGTTGCTGTCGCTGCTAGGCTTTTATTTTATATGTCTTTTTTTTCACCCAGTCTGGGGTGGCTCTCTGGCACACTTATAGACGACACGACACATAGAGTGTGTGCTTAGCAATGTTGTTCTACTAACGGTAATGCAAACAGTTGGCGCTGAGCAAAAAGGTAGCGAGTGCGAGCAAGCGAGCGAGCGAGAGAGAGAGAGATGATTTGAATGGTGGGTTGTGGGCGTTGTAGACAGAGACAGAGGACAGAGCGCTGCCGCTGCCGCTGCTGCTTTAGGTGCTCTGAACTCAACTGAACTGAACTCAACTGAACTGAACTGAACTGAGCTGAGCCGACTGGGTGACTTACTGGGGAGTTGAGCTAACTGTTTTTAACTGTTTGCTGCCTACTGCCTACTGGCTAATGCTTGGCAGTCTTCTGTGGCTAAGAAACTGTCTACTATTATAATCACAAGCCAAAAACAACAGCAACAATGACAGATAATCATAACTGGGCACAATGGGCAACAATTTGCATTGTTTAGTTTTCGTTTTTTGTTTTTTTTTTGGGTGGGGGTTGAAATTGGAATTGGACAGAAGAAACAATATAGCTGCATTATGAAAGATTATTGCTGTGAACTTTTAACTGTCAGTTTTGGTTGATGATGATGATGACAGCAAAACACACACAAAGAAGACAAGCAAGAAGAAGAAGATGATTTGCAAGTCGAATAATATCCACATAGAAGAAGAAGAAGAAGAAGAAGAAGGGGATAAGCAGACCAGTTAATATCTTGTTAGAAGTAAACCTACTTATTAAAATTATTCCACAAACATTAAAAACTATTTGGAATTTAATGTTGTTAATTAAATATAATTCTGATTCAAAGTTTTTTTTTTATACTAAGTTCAAAAATTTCAAGAAGTGCCAAAAGCAATGATTAATCATCATTTAATGTATACAAAAATAAAATAATATATATTTGGGAATTGACTATAAGTCTGACTTAAAGTTTTTTATTTGGTATTTTATAACTTTCAAAATCTTAAGAAGAGATAAGATCAAATTTCTCAACAGTTCCCAAAGCAAGAAAATCATGGAAATTTTAATTTCTTTGCATTGCAATAGATTTAAAGATGAATATCGAATCTATACTTGGATTTGTCTAAACATGAAAACTAAACGAACGGAGATTAACTTCTGATATTTCTGTTACAGCAAAACATAAAAATGACTGTGATAATATTCAAAAATGTTGTCCGTAAAAATAAATTGGAAAATGTATCTCTTAATTTCAAATGATATATGAATACAACATTTATTGGAATATGCATTATAAGATTAGATAAGGTAAAAATTTTCAAATTTGGTTTGGCTAATATGGATCAACAAGGATCAAGTGGAATGATAAGTTAAGGAACATTGTTATAGTAATTATAACAGTAATTGAAAACAAGGTAAGATGAAAAATAAACTAACAAGATAAAGTCAAAATTTGAAGAACTTTCAAAACTGGCCATTCAACGACTTAATAATACTAAATATATTGGGTAAAGTTACAGAATTTTCGACATTGGTAACTCTAATAGGATTGATTACAACAGTAAATCAAATCTGCGGCAAAGAATAATCTGAGACTGAATCTAAATCAGTCGAAACTGTAAATTTTTATGAGAAATGTTTCCGAATCGAAGAAATATTTATAGAGGAGAGTATATATATAATAATGATGACTATTGGTCTGTTATCCATAATCCACATAGATGATCCAATAAATAATCCAATATGTGTGGCCGAATTTCATGATTTGTATAATCCAACAGAGAATATAAATTATCCTTTATGGCTTGATGCACACACACTCACACACACTCACACACACGCACGCACACGCACTAATTTATTGTATTACACAATTTTTATTATGATGCAGTTTGTGTGTGTGTGTGTGTGGGGCAGGGGTAGTTGGATAGGGAGAGGGAGGTGAGGGAGTAGGGGCGTTTGCATTCTCAGCTGCTCCAAAAAGCGTATTTTTTTGTTGTTTGTTTTTGGAGTCTGTACCGATAAATTACGTCACTTGCACTTCCGTTTTGTTGTTGCATTTGTTGCAGTTGTTGTTGTTGTTGCCGCATCACGATGTCGCTGCAGCGATTTGCAGGCAATTGCATTTGCTGCAGTTAGGCACGATTTGGAATTTGAATGCACTTTTTTTACATATACATATATATTTTTTCTGATTTTTTAATTTCTTTTTTATTTGTATTTTTTATATTTTTTATTGATTGAATTTTGCCAACAGCTGAAACCGAATCAACTTCACAGATGCCAAACAGCAAATTAGCCAGGCATGTTGCGATATTTGAATTTGTTGCTGTTGATGTTGCTGTTGGTGTTGTTGCATTTGCTGCTGCTGCTGCTGCTGCTGCACACACATCCAATTTTGAGGCAAACGCACGCACTGTGGAGCGGAGCGAGAGACGCGCGTATAACTGTTGGAAAAAACGCATACACCGAGAGAGAGAGACACACACACACACACATATATATAAATCATATACAATAAGTATAAACAACAACAACAAATAATTAATAATAAAGATACAACGCGCAACGCATCGTAACCACCGCCGCCGCGATACGCTCAATACGAAGTGTAGCTGAAGACTGCCTCAAAATGTTATCGAGTTCGTTGTCCAAGTGGCGCGCCGCATTGCGGCCTCACAGTGTGGCAGCAACTCACACACACACGCACACATACAGACTGACACACAGACACAAAGAGAGAGCGCGCGCGCCAAAGAGCGAGGCTAGCCAGCCACGTTGCGCTCAGCAAAAACAAAAAAGTATAGTCAGGGCTCCCCTCCAGCGCCCCCCCGCCAAATCCACAAGCAAAGCACAAGCACCACTGTTGATGATGACGGCAACGCAGGCAGCGCTGCTTGCTGAGTGGGTATATGTGTCTCTGTGCCGATGACTTCTTCAATTTTTTTCAGCATTACGCTTTGTGCCGTTCATTCGCTATGGCAACGGCTCCACTGGCGCTTTTCTATGTGAAGAGCGTGTGCGTGTGTATGTGTGTGTGCGCGTGTAAGAGTGAACAGCGCGCGCTTTTTACTAATCAGCTGTTATCGCCGCTCTTAGAAAGAGCGAGACTCTCTCTCTTTATTAATCAAAGCTTTGCTGCAGGCGGAAAAAGCTGTGTGCCATATTACTATTACAGCACTTTTTGTTGTCGCTGTTGTTGTTGCTTGTCTTTTGTTGTTGCTGATTTTCGTTCATTTCCTTTTTGTATGCGCTTCGCTGCGACTGCGGATGCTACTGCGACGGCAACGGCAACGTCGACGACGACTGCGACGACTACTGTCATTTCCATTTGAAATTCCCAATTAGCAGGTCAATTGCTTTTTAGGCCAAACTGTGTGCATTGCAGTCGATTTCTTTGTCTCTCTCTCTCTCTCTCTCGGTATATCTGACTGTCTGGACGAGTCTGCCTGGGGCACATTGTTTGTCCAATTGTTCCTTTGCTGCCTTTATCCTGAGTGCGGCATTTAATTACACTTTGAGCTTACTTTCCACAACGACTCACTTATGCATGAAAATTGTTTCTAATGGCCCTGCAAATTGCGCATAAAAGCATTTCTTACATCCACATGCAA
Source organism: Drosophila multiciliata (assembly GCA_037043605.1). Taxonomy (NCBI): domain Eukaryota; kingdom Metazoa; phylum Arthropoda; class Insecta; order Diptera; family Drosophilidae; genus Drosophila; species Drosophila multiciliata. Next base: position 5,310,075 of record JBAMBF010000589.1, read on the forward strand.
ATACATATGTACACACAAATATGACAAAATATGCGACTTTCCCACACTGCTTATAAATAAGACTTAATTATATTTAAGTGCATCAGTTTTAAAGCTTAGTCATGTCCATATTTAGTCAAATGTTGAGAATTTATTAATTTCATTTTGTATTTTTTAATTAAAAACCTTCTGAATTTTATTTTGAGCTATGGCTTAATACTTAAACTTGTTCGAGAAAGATCGATTTTATTTTTAAGGTGTGAGAATATTACAATATCTCTATAAATATAAGAAATTTCAAAGAGATCATTTATTTAGATATATATTTATAGTAGACATGCCAATAATTCTCCTGTCCCTCAACTAAATGAATTTCGAAGCTTATATAAACTCCATAATCACTAGCTAAAAATTGCACTACATATATTTAAAAAAGTCAAATTTAAGAAAGTGAAATTTAAAAAACTTGTTTTAATATATATATTTAGCGAAATCTATCCACTTTATAGTTAAATATATTATATTCACTAATGAATGCCTTTGCTTAATATTTGTGAAGATGTTGCTTAACTAAATTTCAGTTGAAATATAAAATTCAAAAATAAAATGAATTTCAATATTGAAAGTTTCAAAAAAATAACAAAAAAAATGCAACCAAAAATTGGCAAAAGTAAAAAGCATAGGTAAAAAACAGAGCAGCTCTCAAGGTAAACCACAGTCAAAGTTCAACAAACAGCGCCATAGTACAAATGTTCATAAATAATATATTATTAAAATTTGTTAAAGGTGGTAGAGAAAAACACAATTTCAAATAGTGTCAATCAGTGTGTTAAAAAAATGCAAATGTTGCAAGCCACTTTCAGTTTGCAAAATTCGTAACGCAGCTTAACAACAAAATGTTGTAGCTAAAGTTAAAGTTAATAAATTAATATTTTTTGTTGTTAATTTATGTCTTGTTATTTTTGTAATACACACAATCATGTCTTGTTATTGTTGTAATGCATACAATTAACTATGCCGCAACACGCACACACACACACACACACAAACAAAAATATATCATGTGATGGGATAACATAAACTTTGCATAAACGCAAAAAAAAATGGATGAAACACCAAAAAACAAAAATCAAAAACTCCACATTACGAAATCTTCATCAACTATAAAGATTGGCAAAATAACACATTTGCAAAAAAATAAAAATCAAACGTAAATATGATAATGAAACTGCTACGGTCGATTGGAAAGAAACCTCATGCGGAGCTGGCTAATGGACGGACGGACGGATAGACGAGTTACATGGCCTCTTGGGAAGGGGAAGGGGGGAGGTCGGCAGATTCATGCATGAAATGCAAACGTTGTTTGACTCAAATTATAATGAACCCATCGCCAAATCTTATGCATAAGTAATATGTACCAACAACAATGGGGGACATCTATGCGATCAAGCGATAGATACAGATATAAATCGATATACACGTGAAAAAAAATTTAGATAGTTGCTCGAAATCGAAAATATGCCTGGAATTTCTAAGCAATAATTTCTAAAATAAAATATCATAACAACAAAAAAAAATGTTATAAAAAAAATAATTAAATGTAAAAATAGTAGAAAATTGCTTAAATCGAAAATATGACTGGAATTTCTTAGAAATAATTTCTAAAATATACAAAAAACTTCCTAAAATTGCAGAGCAACCATTGTTACTATATATAAAGTCGAGAAGGTTACAGATTCACTTAAATATTATTATTTAAAATAAAAAATCATTCTCGACTACAAAACTCTTATTTGTATTTTATTTGGTTTGTTGCCCTTTCTAATCGTTTATTCTCTCCAACAATGGAGGCAACTTTTTTTTGCTGAGTGTATTTGCATATGAATTTGCAAAAGTGATAGTGCGTTCGCCTGAAACATCGTAACTTGTTATCCACAGCTCTCGTCATAAGTTTTGTCTTGTGTAATGCGCTTCTCTGTTTATTTTTTATTTATTTTTATTTTTTATTTCTGTTGCTCTTTTTTTTTTGCTGTGTTTGGACACCAATGTCCGACTTCAGGGTCGAGTCTTGTGGCTGCAAACAAATGTTTAGCTCGTTTAGCTGGTTTACCTACTAAGTTGGTTAGTTAATTGGCCATAAGCATCTGACTGATATTCGAAAGCCATAATGGATCCAGTTGATTTTATTGCGATTTCCTTGCCAAATCTATTGTGATCATTAATGCGTCTGCTGCTCTACATTTTGTAGATAATCGCAAATCCTAAAATCAACCATCTTTTTTAGGCAGTTAAAAGACATAAAAAGACACATTAAATGACACGTTGAATTTATTCTTGCGACTTGCAACAACAGAAAAGATGTGCTAAGATTATTGCAAATATTTGATTTATTATTTCCTTAAACTGTAAAATTGTTAAAAATTTAATTTTAGCGCTATGATCAGCATTAAATATCTATATTCTCATATTTTTTGACATAGAGCAAAATGAAGACAAATATCTATGGTAAAATCCGATTAAATTCAGTGAATTAGAAATAAGTAATAAAAATAGCTCATTTAAGAAAAAACAAACCTATTTAAAATATTTATTTATTACTTCCTTAAGCTGTAAAATTGTTAACAATTAATTTCAGAAAATAAATATATTCTCATATTTTTTGAAGACAAATCTCTATGGTAAAATTAGATCAAATTCAGTAAATGATAAATAAGAAATAAAAATAACTCATTTAAGAAAAAACAAATCTATTTAAAATATTTATGCTATTTGTAAAATATTTATATATTTATTTTAAAACAAGAGCTTTAATACAATTTGGAAACAAGAATTGTAGCTGCTGAACTCCCCAGCTTCGTTGGTCTGGTTATCGATCAATAATCAGCGATTAACATTCAAAATGCAACTCATCAATCATCAATTGACATAAGTGTTCAGTTTAGAGGCTAATGAGCCAAAGCAAACGCCTCAAGTTGAGGAATATCAACAAAAGCCAGGCACAAGTTGACTTAAAGTAGATCAATCTTTGTTTGGGGTTCACTCTCTCACTCCCTAACTCTTTCCCTCTCTCTCTTCTCTCTCTCGCTCTGTCTTTCTCTTGTTAAGCAAGAGACCCCTTTTAGACAGTTACGAGTTACGCCCATGTGCCCGAGGCGATTGCTCCTGCTTTGGTGATTCATTTGTAGACATCAAAACTGACAACTGCTGTCGCCTCAAGCAGCCAAATCAATTTCAGTTACACTCAGCAAAATAATTGCCCTGAAAACATGATACAAATTATGCTCTTAGAAGTAACAAAATTTAGATATGCTGCTTTGGATATTTTTTGTTGCTATTTTTGACTCTTTTGAAATGGTCTAAAAGTATAAATTCGGAATACTTTTATCTTTTTTTCTTTTCTTCTCTTTTTCTTTCTTTATTTTTTTTTTTTCAAAAATTGGAAAATAAAAAGAGAATTAAAAAATTGAAGAGTTTGTTTTACTTATATAAAAATCCGCCTGAAATTTAGGAATTTTTTTTTTAAATTTTACAAATAAAATAATTTAAAAAACTGTAAATTTAAGCAGAAAAATTACTGCTTTTAAGCATACCAAAAGAAATAATAAACTGATTTAAAATGTCAACTTTCGAATGTGTTTGTTTTTCTCTGAGTGTACATAGAGCAGCGACTGATAGCCTCCGCTTTGCCAGCTCATTACCATTGTGAAGAATTGCTGTTCACTCAGCGTTCTATTGTAATCGACAGAATGTATCTATGGATAGCTAGCTGTGTGTGTGTGTATGTGTGTGTGTGTGCTTAGCTTCAGCTAACTGTATAGTTTGTAGCTGAGGCTTTTACCGCTAAGGTTCGTGCTACGGTAAAAACTATGAGCAAAGAATGTGTGTGGAACAAACTGAGCGATGAACAAGTGCCCACAACTGTGACTTGACTGCCAAAGTAGTCAGAATGGGATTGGGGCTGCGGAGTGGTGTACGGTTGGTGGGGTGGGAGGGATGGGGGTCTGCGAGGAATAGCTGGTGTGTGGCTCATTTGTGCCGCAAGTGAGTCAAAGAGCCGTAAAGCGAATGTGTCGAAGCAGCAAGAATCGCACAAAACTAACAGAACCTAATGATAAAGAATACACCCCCCCCCCCCAACACTTACACCTCCCCTTGTGCCTAGTATCCAAGCACAGCTCGCCAAGCGACTTGCGGCTTATTTAGTATGTCAAAACATGTTCTTTTTTTTTATTTTATTTTTTGTATACCCCGTACACATTTTACGTGACTTGGGAGCATTACACGGGCAAGTGGGGTAAGTGAGTGAGACAGGCGAGTTGAAGCTACTCCGACTAAATAAGGTGTATATATAAATATATAGCCAGATATAGTCGAAATTCATTATCAACATTTCCAACATACTTAAAATGTTGCTTGTAAATAGTTTTTCTATAAAGCGCAAATATTCTGAATTTCGCATCGAAGTTATAAAAAGTATGGCAATATCAACTGGGATTTTGTAAGAATAAGAATACTATTTTAAATTAAATAATTTTATTAAAATTATTTTAATTAGATGCGGAAAGCAAAATAGAAATGAATTTGTATAACCAGTCGTATATATTAAATAATTTATTTATTATTTATTTTGCAAGCACAAATATAATAATAAATAAAAAAAATATATATATGGCTCAATTGTTATATTAAGAATGAGAATTTGGAAAATGTCTGGTATAAAGCAATTAAAATAATATCAGAGATATTGCCATAGTTGCTTTGTATTGGATACTTTTCTCCTATAGCCAGTTTGCAGCCTCTATTTTAGTGTAGGGTGTCTGCTGGTCGAGCACTCTCGACTAGAACACTCTTACTTGTTATTCTATTCGTTTGTCTTTTATTTTGTTTTTGCTTCATTTTTTTTTATTTTATTTGTATTTACTGCTGCAACCGACGACGTCTGTGGAAAGTGGGACACAGCCGCAGTCGAGCTTTGTAGCTGTAGTTGCTCTTGCTGTTGTTGTTGTTGTTGTGGCTTAAGTTTAGCTGTTGCTGTTGCCTGTGGCTGCCACAAGAGGTGAATAGCCAATAAATCGACTCGTGTAAATTGAAATTCTTTAGCATGGGGTGTGTAAAAAAAACACACGCACATACACCTGTTACTGTATTTGTTGTTATTGTTGTTGTTGTTGTTGTTATTGATGTTACTGGTGTTACCAGATGCCAGTTGCTGACTGATGCCAGAAGACGCCGTGTCAGCCGTGTTAATTGTGGTCCGAGCTGGCTGCTTGCGCAATGCCATCATCATTTGCATGTCTCACAATTTTATCTCCCACTCTTTCAGTTACAGTAAAAACTGTAAAAGCGTTCAACAATTTCGATATTCAAATCTACAACTATAAATCTAATTTGAGACTATTCACAAGAAATCAGAAGCATTCTCATAATCCTTCATATTTATTAATTGCATTTAATTTAATTGAAGGGCAACATCGAATCTCGATTCTCTTACTTATATAAATATTTATTTATTTGATATTATTTTGTATTTTAAATTTATATTTTTTTTGGGTTTTTTTTTCTGTTGTTAAGTAATTGTTACAATTTCTTCTAAAATGTTTCACTTCAATAACACTAAGTGCACTAAGTGTTCCAAATAGAAACTGACCGGGACTCGAAATAAATACGACTTTATTCGTTACTAAATGTTTTATTAATTTATTGTCATTAATTATTAATTAATTCTATATAATTTAAATCAAGTTTTCCTAACAAACAAAATATGTTTTGCACAAAATTATGGCAATGTCAAATAAATATATATAAATAAAAATATGTATTTTAAATCAAATAAGCTCTCATATAAAAATATTATATCGAAGATGTATTTTTTTTAAGGACATATATATATATATATAAATTTAATATTCCAACGACTTTGACATAATTTTGTGCAACACATATTTTGCTTGTTAGGAAAATTTGATTTAAATTATATAGAATTAACCAAAGTAATTTAAATCAAATATCTTAAATCAAATAAGCTCTCTTTACCAAAAAAATAATATATTGAAGTTAATTTTTTTTTATTATATATAGATTCGAGCTTAGAGAAATATTGTTTAATTATTTATCAAATATATTCAATATTAAATAAATATTAAATTAATCAATTTGCTTATTCCAATTCGATCAGTCTAAAAATATATATTTTTTTATTCAATATAATTCGTATACGAATATACAAATTTAATGGACTCCATATTCAATTTGAAATAATTTACTTAATACATAAATAATAATTTCTAGAAGGCGGCAATCAAACACTCATAAGAAATATTTTTCATAACAATTTAATTTTAACCCATTTTTCCGTCAATATATATTGTCTTTCGGATCAGACATCAAAGAAATATGGAAGAAATTTGAAAGAATCGCTAAACTGCGAAATTTTCTATCCATTTTTATTTTTTTAAAAATTATATTTTTAATATAAAAGTTTATTTTTATATTAGTTATTAAATTATTTGACAAGTCTGACAACTTTCTTGAAATTAATAATAAAATATATTAAATATTTGTAAATGCACAGATTTATAAAGTGCACGCTTAGCAGGTTTCACTGTATATCAACTGAATATGATTACTGACCTGTCATAGCTCCATTGCCGCTGCTGCTGTCTCTGTCTCTGTCTCTATCTCTGTCTCTTTCTCTGTCTCTCTCCCTATCTCTATCGCGTGATGCCGCTGTTGCTGCTGCTGTTGCAGTTGTTGCTGTTGTTGACGCTGCTGCTGTTGTTGCTGCTGCTGCTGTTGCTGTTGTTGTTATTGTTGCTGTTGCTGATGTTGTGGTTGTGGTTGTGGCTGTGGCTGGCTTCTGTGTGGGCATCAGGGGCGGCGGTGTTCTTTCTCGTTGCCTGAGCCTCTCATTGGGCGTGGTCGGTTTACGATTGTTGCTGCTGCTGGTGTTGGTGCTGTTGCTGCTGCTGCTGCTGGTCTCGCTGCTGGCGATGTGCTTGCAAATGCCGCTAATGTTGCTCAGGCTGCTAAAGCTGCCCAGGCTACCAAAGCTGCTCGAGCGAGTCAGCGCCGGCGGCTCTGACATAAATTTTGGCTGTTGCCGTTGTTGTTGTTGTGGTGCTGCTAGCGCCAAACGCTTTGGCGCCGGCTCCGCCAGTTGTGCCTCCTCATGCAGCTGCTGATGCTGGTGTTTTGGCGCCTCTGGCGATGCGCTGGCTACCATTGTTGCACCCACCTCCACCTCCTCCTCCACCTCCTCGCCCACCGTGGCCGTCTCAAAGCAGACGTCCAGCAATGTGGCACCGCCGCCCGTTTGAAGCCCTGCAATATCCTTGAGATCTATCCAGCTGGCGCCCAGCTTGTCGGCATCGTTCAGCGGCAGGCTGAGCACCCGCGTGTCCCCCTCATCGATGATGTGAAAGGCCTGAGTTGGCTCAATCTTCACAATGATCGGCTGATTGGCCAGTATCTGGGCGGGTGGTAGATGCGATCGATTGTTGCTGCTGTTGCTGATGCATATGTTGCTGATGTTGCTGCCCAGCAGGCTGGCCATATTCTCATCGTCGTCCTCATCGATGGCGGCCAGCTCGCTGAGCTGCTGTTCGATTTGCAGGTACGTTGTTGTTGTTGTCGCTGATGTTGTTGCAGTTGCAACTGTGTTGTTGCTATTGCTGCTGCTGCTGTCGCCAACAACAGTGGCGCTCGCCAGGCTGCGTATGGTCGTCACTGGCTCCCGCTGACTGCGCACCACATCCAGCTTGAGCACGGTGCACTTGTCCGTCTGCTGGTACTGATGTTGCTGCTGCGGTCGCACATAGGTTGCCACTGTTGCTGCTGTTGCAGTTGCGGTTGCTGAATCCGTTAGAAAGGCCAGCGGCGGCGATGTGGCCTTATTTGAGGTGCTTACACTGCTGCGCCTGTTCGTGGGCGTAGACGTGCCACAGCCAGCGGCAGTTGCTCTTGCCACAATTGTTGTTGCCGCTGGCAACGGTATTATCGATATTGAGGGCACTTTGCTGCGCAAATTTGCAACGGCTGCCGCTGTTGCAGCATCCGCATCCAGGTAGCTGCTGCTGCCTGTTGTTGCTGCTGCTGCTGCTGCTCCACTGGCTCTGTTGCTGCCAACTGGCGCTGCCTGCTGTATCAGCAGGAGATCTCTTGGCCTATCCGTTGTGAGGGCCGTTTCCTAAACAGTTTGGTGTATAAAGGCAGCAACAATTGCTGTTGTTGTTGCTGTTGCTGTTGTATCTTATAGTTAAAATTGTTGTGCGTTAATTTTAGAATACTGTTGCATTATTTTAATTATATTTTTAACTGCGTTTTTTAAATATTGTTTTTGGTTATTTGTCTCTTTTACAACTGCAGCAATAATTTATTGCTGTTTTTCAGATTTTTTATTTATTTATTTTAGAATATTTAATTACACTTCCCTTTCTTATTTCTGTCTTTAACTTTAAGCTTATTGAATTATTTTAGAATATGAATACGACAATTTTTTTTTAGATTTTCTTTCGCTGACCAGCACTTTGTAACAACTGCAACAGTTGCTGCTATTGAATAGATTTTTTTTTTGAATACTTTCAATACAATAACTGAAGCACTTTGCAACTTTTCTTCGCTTTTTGTTGTTTTCTTTTAAAATGTAGGTTTTAAATTTGGTTTTTAATTTTTTTGATTTTTGGGTTTGGTGTAGAAGCACAACATCAAAATAAATTGAGAAAAATCAGCCTTACAAAAGTGCACTTAAAATCGTTTACAATATAAGTCACACAATAAATTTTGAATTGCTTTCAATATAATAATTTAATTTGTTTTTTATTATTATTAATTATATTTAATTTAATTATTTAATTTAAATGTATATATTTAGCTGCTGTGCTGCTGCTGCAGCTTGTTGTTGTTGTTGTCAATTTTCAGCAGCTTGTAATATGCGTCGTATAATTATTATTTTCCATACGCTTTTGATTTAGATTTTGTTTTTTTGAATTTTATTTATTTCTTTTTTATTTGTTTTTTATTTGTTGCACAGTAAATCAGTCGCATTTTGTGTTATGTTGTTGTTGTGCTGTTGTTGCTCTTGTTCTTGCTGTTGCTGTTGTTGCTGTGGGCTGCTGCCAAAATGCATATCAATTTTTTAAATACGTTAAGGATTTCAATGAGATATCCTTCTATTTCTGCTGCTGCTGCTGCACCTGTGTCTATTGTACGCAATTTGTTGCTGCTGCTGCTGCTGATGTTGCACGTTTGTATCTATGGTCGTAACTGACAAATGCTGCTGTTGCTATTGCTATTGCTACGATTGTTGTTGCTGTTGTTTTTGTTCTTGTTGCTGTTGTTGTTGTTCTTGTTGTTGTTGTTGTTGTTGTCGTATCCTGGCGCTGCACATGCAACGAGCTGCTGCTGCTGCCGCCGTCGCTGCCACTGGATGGCTGCAAGGCGCCATTGGAATTTTGACGTCAAAATACAAGTGACTGGAAGTGTGTCGCTGTCGCTGTTGCTGCCGCTGCCAGCGTCGCTGCTGCTGCTGCTGTCGCTGCTACCAGATTTCCACATAGCGGCACGCAACCCTAGCGCCCGTTGAAGCCCACATTGCAGTTGCCACCAACCAACCCCCGCCAGCAAGTCCAACAGCCCAGCAGCTGTGGCTTTAATAATCGATTTTTCAGCACACACGCACACGCACACACACACACACACGCCTATGCAAATCGATACACACACACACACCACACACCACAATACACAGTTAATGCAACGCTTTCGCTTTTCAGTTTTTATTTATTTTTTTTGTTAGTTCAACTTTAATTTCGATTTTGATTTATATTTCATTTTCTTTACATCGATTCTGTTATTAAATTGAATTTTCTTTTATTTGCATATGAATAAATTGAATTTTATTTCCATTGCAGCTGCATTTGCTTGCACAAATTGTGTTTTTTTCCACAGGTTTTCCATTGTTGACACTTTTTTCATTTCTTTGCACGCACTTTTTTTACTGTCAAGTTCAAAAAAGAAAATTTTCTTTCAAGTATTTTTCAAATTTTATGCACCACTTTGAATTGTATTATTATTTTTATTTGTCAGTTTTTTAGTTAATTTTTTGTGATATTGAAAGCTGGTGCTGGGGCCGCGTATCCTTTTAGATGCGTCCTTTGCGGGAATGTGTCCCAAATTCAAGTGCGCCACAAACACATTTCGTGCCGCACTTTCCGTTTCGCCACTCAGCTGCTTGGAAAAAGGACTTCTAATGGGGAAAATCGCAATGCCAGGCTGTCTATATATATGTGTGTGTGTGTGCGAGTGTGCGCCACTGAGTGTGTGTGTGTGAGTGTGTGCGCTGTATTATATGCAGTCGAAAAATGGGACTCGCTGCGCTGCAAAATAGGGTTAGTAGGCATAATGCCAAGTGCATAGTCAGGAAAAACTGGAAAAGCGCGCGCGGCATTGTTGCGCAGCTTTTCCAACCCTTAAACAAAATCTCCTTCCATTTCCATTGGGAAATTTCCGTTGTGGTGAATACCAGCTGGGAAATTTGTTTGCTTTCCATTAACATTAAGGGTTGATTTTTGTCGAAGTATATTGCGCGCCAGAATTCGAATTTAAATTTGAATGTTCAATTTCAAAAATATAAAAATCAACATTAATTATTTTATAATAATTTAATTTAATATAATAATGATGTATTAGAGACTTTCTATATTTTATATTTGTAATCAGAATCAAAATCCTTGCCGAAATATAATTTACGGCGTCCATATATATATATATATGTTGAGAAAATATATATATATATATATCATATATATCAAAGCCGTATTTGATTTGTTCAATAATTAATCCAGTTTCACTCAAATTACTTCATAAAATTATCAATATTTATTAGAAGCGATTGAATAATGTTGATTTGCTTAAAAACATATCAACTTGAAAAGTGATCTACTTTTATAATTTAATTATGATTCAATCTGCATTCAGCAAAAAAAAGTAAACATATTTGACATAAAAATATAAGCAAATATTTAATTTTTTGCATATATTTTATAAATTTCTTTTATGAATGGAAATTTCTGCTGAATTTCAAAGATCAAATAATAAATAATAATCAAATAATAATAAGAATCAAAGGACTTTAAATACTGAGTTCCTAGTCAAGTATTAAATTATAGCCAGACTCCATTCTTTAATATTGAAGGCTTGTATATTTTTAAATATATTTTCCATATATTTAACATTAGCGCTAAATTAAAGATTATAATTAAATTATATCAATTTATTTTATTATGCAGAAAGCAAATAAATTTATTTTATTATGCGGAAAGCAAATTAAAATAAATTCAAATAAAATAAACTACTTTTAAACTTGTGGGCAAGTTACTTAATTTCTGTACTGTACCAGAAAGTATATTTTAATAAATTGTTAAATAAATTATTAATTAATTAACACAAAAGTCAATACAAATGAGACAATTAGTTGATTTATTTTTAACACTCAAAAATTTCATTGTAGACAATTGCGAAAAGTACAAAATGTTGAGAAATGCTCGAATTTTACTATTAAATTTAAATATTAAATGTAAATTAACCTAAAAGCGATTGAGCTCGACCAGGCTATAAATGTTAAATAAATAAAAAAAAGTTGCTAATATGTTTTTTTTTTTGGTCGGACATGTTTTTTTTATATAGCTATTTCGTAGTTTCGCTTAACTTTCTTATATTTTATTTTCACCCATGGTTTTATCGTTAAATAACTCAGTTCTTAAGCCGAGAACAGTTAATAAAAAATTAATAAAAAAAAAGTGAAGAGAATCTGTAAAACTGGTGGCTCAATCAGCAAACAGTTAGAGCCACAACCGGCAACAGCTGACCGTTAGCGCCCGAATTGGCCAAGCAGCATTACGCAATACATAAGCCAAAAAAAATAACATGAAAGAAACCAAAAAAATAAAAAACTGAGCTAATCGCCCAATAACTGGGCCCTGTTGCTCATCAGCCAGACGCATCATTAGCCATGAGTATTATCAGAGCCCGGCAGCTTTTGGCTTCTTTCATATTTCATGTTTTCCGTTGCCTTAAATCATCTTAGATTTATTTTCAGCTTGCTTCCGCAGATGCAGAAGCGAAGAAGTGGATGAGGGGGAGAGGGGAATGTTATCTTGCGCAAGCTGGTCTATCAAGCGCTAACTGGTTCTAGCTGTAAGCCTTCAATTTGGCGCAGACAGCAGCAGCAACAGCAACTTGCAACTTGGAAGCGCCGTTGGTTCTAACGTCAAAATGTGTGCCTCACCGTTGTAATGATCAAGCGAGGCACCTCCCCCCCCCTAGCCAACTTCTTCGGCGTACTCTTTCCGAGGCTTTCCACTATTTCTCTAGTTTTTTTTTCAGCTGCTGTTGGCCAACTATTGCAGTAGTTGGTCTTAGAGCGAATCTAACCTGTTTCTGCTTGCACAGACGGGAGAAGAAGAAGCAGAAGAATCAGAAAAGAAAAGGAAGAAGAAGCAGAGGAAAGAACGCCAGAGACTCACAGGGTAAAAGTCCCGTACGAAAGTCCCAGTTATTCAAGAGGAAAAACCTGTTACACGCAAGTGGAACTGGCTGCGATTCTGGCCAAGAACAAATCACAGAAAACAAAGAAAGAAAAAAAAGAACACAGTGAGTGCGAGAGAGAGAGAGAGAGAGAGACAGAGAGAGCGAGAAGATGTGGAATAAAAAAAAAAAACAGCTAGCTCAACTGAAACACGTTAGTACCGTTGTGTCGGATTCTTTGTTGCGCAACTGTGTTGCAAGATTAGCTGACGACGTCAGCAGCGGCAGCGGCAGCGACTGGTTTATTGCAACGTCGTCGGCGTCGATGAGGCAACTGCTGAATGCTTGCTGCTGGGCGCAGGCGCAGCGATAACCCCCGCAACACACCTACCCCCCGTCCCCCACCCCCTCCCCAAGCCACACCACTATTTTTGATATAAACTTACTTGTTTTTGTCTTGGCAGTGATGTTGCAACATTTGCAGCTAGAATCGGAAATGCGGCACATGGAAACAACAAAAAAAAAAAAAACAACCATCAAAGAAAAACCAAGCGAAAAACAAACTTTAGATAAATGGGAAAACCTTGCCCAGCCAATTGCGTGCGTTGAAGCTTGAAGCAATTTTCAATATTGAGTACCGTTCTTGTCCCCCCTTCCCCTACCCCTGCCCCCATGGCCACTTACAATAAATTAATTTTATTTCTTTCGTTTTTTGTTTTTACCAAGGCTAAGTCTTATGACTGTTTTGCTGTTGTTATCGCTAAGAAAATATCACCAGAATTATTCGTAATTTGTACTCAGTGAGTTAAAAAAAATAAAATAATAATAATCGTGCAGAATTTCATGGTGATTATGCAGTATATAATATATATACATATTTATATATGCATATGTGTATATATTTTCAATTCTCAGCAGGCCTTGAAATGTAAAAATCACTTAATTATTTTACGATAGTTATTTGTTTTCATTTAATTATATATTTTTTGCCAATAAGTTTCTTTGTATTTTACTTCAACAAACCTTTAGATGTATTTATATTTTTACTTGAATTTAAATTATTATTATTTTTGTTTTATATATTCGGCCTTAAGACAATTTAAATACAGTAAACTTATTTATTTATATTATTGTTATTTATTATTAATATTTTATTCATCTATTGTTACTGGTGGCATTTTGAAACATATTTAGGAATATTATTAATTTATACAGATTCTAAATAACTTTTTGTAAAAACCTTTTATTGCTTCATTACAAACTACAATTGTTCTAAGGTCAACTCTTACTATTAATTCATTAAATCATTGGATTTTTAAAATTACTATGTTAATTTTGACACTATTATTTAAAGCAATTGAAAATAATTCATTAAAATACTTGCAAGTTTATTGGGTACAAAACAGATAAATGTAAAAGTAAAATAAATTGCAGCATGTTATAACAATAAAAAAATACCAGCTGTTTACACAATTTATTTTTATTTACTATTAAGAAGGTAATTATTAATTGTTATTAATTGCATCAATTCATTTGCTTCAAACTTTTAAATTATTTTTCATAAGGGAGTTAAATAAAATGAATTTACAAATAGTTCAAATAATAATTAAAATAATTGGTATACTTTAACTCAATATTATTTACTTTATGGTTTTTTTTGTGTCGACTAATATGAGTAAATATAAATAAATATTATTCAGTTTGTTTATAAATAATACAATAACTATGACATAATAACTTGGAATTGTGAACATTTATCATTCAAATTTCTTTTGTATTTAAATTGACTTATTTAATCATGAAATGAAATTTTAAAGCTAATCTGCCCCCATTAGTTTTTTTTATTATTATTAAGCAGATTTAATAGCCTTTTTTATCTGTCTTTCTGACTTTGTTTAACTAAATCTGAATAAAACTTTAAGCGTGTCCGTATTTTTTGCAACAGAAATTATAAATGTCGGAGTCAGTAAAGTTGGACGGGTATATCATATAACTGCCACAGATATAGTCTATGGAAATATATTGTAATGTTTGAATAAACTTTGTGTGCTAAGATATCCGCAATAAATTCAAACCATTAGCTCAATTGAGAAGTGGTGAACCGATTTGCTGGACAGGTTTCAGTCGTTGCACAATTGATAAATACAATTCTCATAAATTCTAATAACTGTTAACATCCTTCCCATTATTTAATTGGTAATCTTGTCTAGAAATGTGGCGATCTACAAAGAAACTTTGATATATGATTGGATCAAATTTGCTTAACCCAAAATCAAAGGGAGAATCTACTAAGATTATTTTTTTAAAAATATATTTAAACTTTTTATTATTGTTAAACTCAGAAAGGGCACAATAGATCAAATAGGTCGCAGTGCAGAAGACCCCAATTTTAATAATAATAATAATATTAAAACTAATTTATATGTGAAAAAGTTGAGTTTTGTCTTCTTTCTTGGTTTTGCCAATTAACAAGAAACACATGTGGAGTTTATACCAAACATATTTGCTGTATATGTCTAAAGGCTTTCTTTTAGCCCTTTCTTCTTATTCTTCCCACAAATTAAATTTTTTATTTTATTTTGCATCATAGAGAGCGGCATATTTTTATTTTAGCTAAAGCTAAGAATCAGTAAATTAAAATTTGTATATTACCTATGTGGACTTTAAACTAACATTTAAATAAGATATTATTTCAACATGCCCAAAATATATGTAGCAAATCTTTGAGATTTAATTATCCCCTTTAATAAACCCCCTAAGGATATAACAATTATTTATATTTAAATCCATTAAATTTAAATAAATTGTGCTTATTTTACTTTAATGTATACTTCAAATGATCTATTAATTCTTTGTGGGATCATTAAATCGCACAAATCCAATACAAAATATAAAAAGAGTTATAAAATAGTAGCTCATCCATGTTGGCATTAATCGTCAGACGCAAATCGGCGTGCAATAGATAATTAAATAGGGAATAGGTGAAGGCCCAAACGTTAGCTATATCTAATTGAAACCTAATTTAAAGATTTGCTATGCTATTTTGCAAACATATTGTTGTTTCGATTAAGAAAAAAGAGAAACCCCGTCATTTGATGAAGATGAAGCAAATGGATATGTATGAAATTTGAATTAAAATTTTGGGATACTACTCACCTCTTATAGTGCTGGGCATGTTACATGGGTTTTTTGATCTCATCTAATTAGCACGTCATATGTGGGCACAGTTTATTACATGCGAAAAACTTGACAGTTTGGCGAATGGGCAACAAGTCCGGTTTCGATTGCATTTCGGGAGCACATGTCAACTATCGATAATTAGTTCGAATGGAGTTGTCGGCAACTGGCAACTGGCAACAGGTTCACGACGCGAGGCGACGGACACGAGCCACTAGCACATCGAGCAGAGCTAACAGTTTTCAAACGGTAAACGATAAACGACTGCTAGCCGAATGGGGCGCCCACAAAAACTAACGAGTGGCCCAAGAACGAATGCGTATCACTGATTGGCTGCGAGCGACGAGTACGGCAAAGACAGTGCGAGCGCGAGCGGGAGCGAGATAGAGCGACAGCAAACTGTGGACTGGACGTGTGGACAAACGTTTGAACACTAAATGGCCAGACGCGTTGCCTGGATTCCGAATTCGAATCCGCATCGCAGTCGAAGTCGACAGTCGCAGCCTGTGTCCGAGTTCGAGTTTGCTGTCTCGGAGTCATCTGCCTGGTCCCCTCCCTGGCCATCTCTTCCACTCCTCTACCCGCACCTCTTCAAACGACCACTCAAAACCTGTGCAGAAGGTGGGCCCAAAACATGCCGAACGACAAATGCACATCGCGAATCGGGCAAAACGGGCGCATCGCGACCAGCGCCGATCAGTTGCAGTTGCATTTTGAAGAAAGGAGAAAGGAGTTCGCCAACAGCAGCAACTGCAACTGCAACAGCAGCTCTCCGATTCTGTCGTTGCATCAGTCACGCTGCTCGTCCCCCTCCCACCGTCTTAGCCGACCGCCAAGAACGTCCGACAAGCCACCTTTTGCAAAAGCAAAAAAAGAATTCCTGCTAATTAAATGCCTGATCATCGCTCAAAAATACACCCCAGCAACACGAAATCAACAAGAGTCAAGAGCGTATTTCATCACAGCCAAATTCGGGATGACCGCGTGACACGACTCGACACGAATTCAATATCTTTAGTTTTCGAATGTTATTAAAATTCTATTAAATTTGTTTGATATATTTTCTTTAATGATCGGAGGGAGTATCCCTTACATAAAAAATTTAAATTTAAAACAGTAAAAAAAATAATAATACTTAACATAATAATATGTAAACAAAATAAATCCGGATAAAACTAAATCAAATTAGAAAATGTTAATGAACAGTATAATTAACATAAATAAACTACTGATAAGGAGACAAAAAGAGAGAGAGAGAGAAAAACCGGACTGAAGGAAAAAAATTATCTGATTAAATTTACCACAGTTAAACACAATCATAAATTTCAAGCAGAAATGCAAAAATCAAAATCGTGTCGTGTCACGAACTGCAAGCAAACCGCAGCAAATTTCGATCCGAGTCAGAGTCCGATTCACAGTCAAAGTCATAGCTGGAGTCCGTGATGTTATTTTTTTCGGTTGTAGGGGGGTGGAGAGGGGCGTTTTCGAAGCTGAGCAGCGCAGTAGGCTCCAGCTGCGGCACACACACACACCTCTCTGTTGTTACAAACCTACAAAAAAAGCACACCTTTAACTTTAATCGTAAAATAAACAGGAAGACTTATACAGTAAACACATAAACACACAACACACACACACACACATATAGACAGCAAGAGAAAACTTATCACAAGTCAGTAGAGACAGCAGCAGCAGCAGCGAAACAGGTTAAGAAGTACCGCTAAGCGGGAAGAAGCAGCAGCAGTAAGAAGAAGCAGCGACGACAACGAGCAGCGCCGCAACCAGCCCCACAAGCAAAAAGGTCAACGAACGTTCTTAGCGAAGAAGAATGGAATCAAAACACAAAAACACGAAAAATTGAGCATGTCAGAAAGAAAGAATAGAAAGAGAGAGAGAGAGAGCGTGTGAAGCGAGCGCAATCAAGAGCCAATCAGCAGCCACATACAAGAGAGCTAGCGCGCACGCTTAAAGAGCGCAAAGAAAGTGCGCGCAGAGAAAGCTAAGAAATGATCACTGGCAAAGAGAGCGCACATCTGTCTCCACATCACAGCGAAGAGAACGCTCACGAGTTAAGAGCGAAGCGCAGATAAACAATCAAAATTCATTCCGTAAGCATATTGTAAAATATTTTTATGAAAATAACCTGAACGCAATGTATTTTTAGCAAGAATTTCTTTTAAAAAGAATGTGCATCAAAAGGTTCAGTCGAAGAGAGCGAGAGACAGAGAGAGGCAAGTGCTGTTGGGCATTGGTACGTTTTGCAGTATATTTTGTAACTGTAACTATAACTGCTGCGAGAAAGCCAAAAGAAACTGAAATTCTTGTTATATTGAGCAATATTTGGTAATACGCACGCACACAATTAAAACTTCATAAATATAAACAGGCAGAGACAGCGATACACAGAAAGATATGGAGAAAGAGAGAGAGAGAGAGACGTGCAAAAGCCATTGAATGTAGCGGTATATTGACGAAATTTCTGAGACGAGTAAAAAAGCAAAGCTCATTGACCTCCAAGTTGGTCGTCGCCATTGTAACTGTGTAATAAGCTTTTGTAGACAACAGCTGCAGGAGATAGAACTTCTGCTGCTGCTGTGTGTGTTTCTGTTTATAAGCATATTATTTGATTTCTTAGTTCTATAACAGACATTATTTGTTTAATTATTAAATATGTTGTTTATCTTTCATTCCATCTCTCTTAACTAAAAAAGCTTCCACAAGTTCAAACCAATCATTGTTAAAATCCCTTTTAACATTTTGGTTTTCAATTGTCTGCAACATTCATCCTGTTGCCTTTCAAGTCAAGTCTGCTAAAATAGTGCGCAGCGTGGGACTCATTTGTAGTAGTAGTAGAAAAGAACAGCGCTGATTGGTCAACGGTCTTCCAGAGCGAAATGTTCTCATTGGCTGTGTCCGTTTTTCTTCCCTTCGCGACGTCCTTTTGTTCGGTGTCCTTTCTCGCTTCACCAGTTTCTTGTTTTTTCTTTATTACTCTTCGTAACGAGAGTTGTCAAGATGCATTAGTGATTTTGGTTTAGCCAAGTATTTAAGAATTTATTAATTAATTTTTTTTATTGGATTAGTATTTGAATAAAAGTGCAAAAACAATTTCTGAATGAAAAAGTTCAGATATTTAGTGGATTACGATCTTATTGGCTACTGAATTAATACTAACTATATGTATATATATATATAAAATATATATCATTTATTATGTATAATTAATTATTATTTTATAGTAATAAATATACAAGTAAGACTTATTTTATTATGCTTATTTCTCTTGGATTCAAATGTAGAAATTTGGAAGAGTACTCAAAGTTCGCCGAGCCGAAAAAATATTTTTCCAAAATAAAATAAATTTGCTCATTTCCCACAGGGACACACAATTTGTTGAATGAATTGTGAAACCAGGACGAAGCAATTTGGGGTATAAATAGAGGCATGCGGATATTGAAGTTCCTAGTTTCAAACTGATTGTCAAATAAAACACATCTGCGAATAATTTTAACTTTTGTGTGAAGTGGTAAATTAAAAGTCAAAATAATCTGTTGTGTGCTTTATAATATAATGTGGAAAATGTTAACTAAAAAACTTAACGACGAGCGTATTGTTTATTTATTTAATTATTTATTTAATATCAGCTAATCAAAAAATATATATAATAAATTAAATTAAATCAACACTAAAATTTAATACTTATATGTAGATAAAAAAAATATTATGTATATCTAAGATTTAATTTGAATTTAATTGCAATATTGTTTCAACATTTGTTTACATTTGAAACAAGAAGTTTAATATTGAGTTCTTAATTATAAATATATAAAACTGTGAATGATAAAAATGTATTAGCTTTTTTAATGCCTGACTTCTCATATAACTTTATGTAATTATTAAAAATATAATTGCATTAGATTTAAAAATATTTTAATTACATTTAATTATTAATAAACGTCTTAAAGAATTTATTATATATTTTTTAGTTTGATTCTGTTTTTCTCTGTGATTTTCCTACGCAACAAATGTTGTACCAATTTTGCAATTATTTACAGCCATCAATTTTATAATTGGTTTTGATATTTTAATTTTACTTTTAATATACAAAAAATTTTATTTTTTCGTGATTTCAATATTAACAAAATAAAAATGAAATTTTATTTTTTAATTTATTTAACGGCTTGCTCTTTGTATTTCAACAAATACTACTTGACATTAAATAAATAAAAAGTGATCAGGTTTCATACAAAAAGTGAATGTGATTCTTTAAAAAAAATATTAGTGAAAGTTAATTAATTAAGAGAGGACAATAAAAAAATTTAAAAAAAAAACAGGCCTTAGTCAGATAGAAGACTAAATATCCTTACAGAACGCATATCAACATAAAGATATTCGTAGACTAAAACAAAATACCATTTGTTGCTATGTGATATGCTCCGTTCTGACCAAATTCTGGTTATTCCGTCAATAGTCACAACAGTACACTCAAAAAAGTGGACCTTAATGTTTGCAAATTGACAAACACTCATTCAGAAAGTAAATTTATAAAAATGAAGTTTTTTGGCTATCTAAGGGCAAAATTTTTATATTTTATTAAGACTTACATTTTTCTAAAATACGCTTTATTTACTTATTTGTTTATATCCAATTATTCATTTTTTCTTGCTTACATTAAAGACTTCCCATATAGAATTTATATTTATAATTTTACATTTTATAACACAATAATTTTAAAGACAATATCATTTTTTTGAGGAATTTTTTTACTGAGTGTATATTACTTTTTTTTCAATGTTGAAGATTATAAATAGAAATAATGTTTGAGAATAGTTTGATTGTTGTTAATAAAGTTGTGGCTATTATTTCTGGTTCTTTCATTTTAGTCGTATTTTTCAGATGGTCAATAAATATATAAATATATATAATTTTGTCTAACAATGAGCGATGAACATTTTTAATT
This sequence comes from Drosophila multiciliata, assembly GCA_037043605.1. NCBI lineage: Eukaryota > Metazoa > Arthropoda > Insecta > Diptera > Drosophilidae > Drosophila > Drosophila multiciliata. Next base: position 5,330,713 of record JBAMBF010000589.1, read on the forward strand.
ATTTTTAAACTTGTTAATCATTTTCAACGCAAATTTAAAAGTAATTTACATAAGTTTGTGTTAAATTTAAAATTCCAGATGGATTCCTAAAGATATAAGTTATTTCTCAGTTGTTGTTTTTTTTAAAATATTTATTGAGTAATTTAATTAATTGTAAATGCATGACAAAATGTAGTTCAATCAGCTACGAATATTTTCATATTTTCAGACAGGTGATCAGATATAGTTGTTATATATAGTATATGAACAATATATGCGAACGCAACGATAATCATTAATTTGACAGCATTTTGAAACAAAAGAATTGAAAACCAGCATAAACAATTAAAAAGCGCTCAACATTTAAACGGAATTTTGTTGCCAAATCAGAAGCGTCGATCTATCATGTCCAAATACGATTATATATCTATATATAATAATTGTTGCATGTTGCAGTGGAAATCTGTTAACACACGCGCATTTCTCTTGTAGATGTGGTCATTTTAATTACGGTAAATATTTGTTGACACACGTATAAAAGACGAGTGCGGCAAGCGTTCAATTCACACAGTTCCGAAAATAGCCAAACGTCAAAATTATCCAAATATTTGTGCAGTCAAAAAAGAAAAAAAAAACCCTTTTTTTACGACGACCTGTGGCGCTCAACGAGGCCCATACAAAAGCCCCAAAATCAAACCCTAGAAACCAATCCGCGTCCAACACCCTGTTTTCACAGCTGGCCACGTTTCCCAGCCAAATACACAATTGATTAGCCGCGTCGTTGTCGTTGTCGTTCCACTCATTTCCAATTAGAGTGAAGCCCCACAATGTCGCCTCGTAGCTTCCAAGTTGTCTAAATTTTCAGTCAGCGGTCGACGTTCCAATTTGCCATTTGAATTTGACACACAAAAACTTGACTAAAATCGACTAAATCCAATCCGTTCCTCTGACAGATAATGGCCCAAATGTAGCAACGATTACCGCAGTTCGAGCAACAGTTAACAACACTAAATAAATAAAGACGCCCAGTCGGAGCTGATAAAGGATAATACCCAATTCTAGCTACAAACAACTGTTAACACACACACTAACACAGACATACACACACAGTCACACACACATATATAATATATCAGCAACAGACGTCATCGCAATGGACTTTCAGGAATATCGGCAAAGGGGTAAGTGACCATAAAACGCACAGCAGCAGCTCAGATACATTTTCGTGCCCTGCTCAGATACATTTGTATCTCGCTGGCTTAATTTGATTTGCATGTGCGCTGCAGCACTAAGGGGATTTTCCCAGATCCTACAAATAACTTTAGTCGTATATCTTGATTTAATCAGCTTTCATTTAGTTGCAGCTTATTTTACTAAAAACTATTTTACTTCCATAAAAACTTAGTGAGAAAAAGGCATTTTTTTACATTTCGTTTAATTTTATTATATTTACTTAACAAAATATATATCAGAAAAAATATTTTTAGTTATATATATTCCTTGGTATCTTTCTTCCTCTCTGAATGTGCAAATTGATTTATTTGTGACATTTCACATTGATTGTTTTTTATTATAATAATTTATCAATACATCTTTTTATTAATTTCATTTATTTATTGGCTTTCCATCCACTTTTATTGAGCTCAAGATTTATAAATTAGATGAATACAAATTATAAAATAATTTTAGTAAATTTAATAATAATTCTAAAATGTTTTAGTTACATTTTTGAATTTTCAATATGTTAAAAAGGTCTGTGAATTATATTTTGTCAATTATAAAATATTTTTGAGTTGATAAATAGTTTCTTTGAGTAATTAAATTTCGGCATTAATTTGAATTTTTATTGAATCCCAGAAATATTAAGTGTCGTAAAGTGCCCAGCATAGATAGACACCTCTACAAAAAAAAAAACTTTTATTGCATAATTATAAATAAATCAGATTTAACGATTTTTAAAATTGTCAAATTGGTAGGGGAGGGGGAGGGGTTTATATTGGCATATTATTACCCGATTTCAATTTGGAATATTTTAATGATTGCTTTTGCAGGCAAGGAGATGGTCGACTATATCGCTGACTATTTGGAGAATATACGGGAGCGTCGTGTCTTTCCCGATGTGAGTCCCGGCTATATGCGCCAGCTGCTGCCGGAGTCGGCACCAGTTGAGGGTGAGCCCTGGCAAAAGATATTCGGCGATGTGGAGCCGATTATCATGTCCGGAGTGACCCATTGGCAGTCGCCGCATATGCATGGCTACTTTCCGGCGCTTAACTCGATGCCGTCGCTGTTGGGCGATATGCTGGCCGATGCCATCAATTGTTTGGGCTTCACGTGGGCCAGTTCGCCGGCGTGCACCGAGCTGGAAATCGTTGTGATGAACTGGCTGGGCAAGATGATTGGGCTGCCGGATGAGTTTCTACATTTGAGCAATAATTGCCAGGGCGGCGGTGTGCTGCAGACGACGGCCAGCGAGGCGACACTCGTCTGCCTGCTCGCCGGTCGCACGCGGGCCATTCAGCGATTCCACGAGCATCACTCTGGCTACCAGGATGCCGAGATAAACGCCCGCCTCGTGGCCTACTGCTCGGATCAGGCGCACTCGAGCGTGGAGAAGGCGGCACTCATTGGTGAGTCATCAGTCGCCAACGTAAGCCGCTTAACAAATAACTCCATCCTTGCTCCATCCACCCACCCACACAGGACTCGTGCGTATGCGCTACATTGAGGCTGACGAGGATTTGGCCATGCGGGGCAAACTGTTGCGCGAGGCCATCGAGGATGACATTAAGCAGGGCCTGGTCCCATTCTGGGTGAGTCTCCACTTCCCTCCTCTTGTCATCTCTTGTCTTCTCTTGTCTTGTCTTGTCTTGTTAAAATTAATTGGCCGCCGCCGTTGCGCAATTAGGCGCTGAGTGGATTTGTGGGGCAGCTGTGGCAGCTGAGGCAGCTGCATCTATTTCTAATTCTCTCTTTTCCCACCGGAGCTAATTAATAACCATCATCACTTGGGCCACCATTGCTTGGCTGATTCTTAGATTTAGTTTTGTACCTGGCAGCGTGTCGGATATCATTTCAGGCCTTCTATTTAACGGCATTTGTTAACTTGGCTTTTACTCGCCCAACTTTTTAACTCCTGCCCATTATTTATATTTATTTTTATAATCGTTTTATTTTTGGTCTGATTGGTTTTCTCTCTCTGTGCTTAAAATTACATTTGATTTTTATATATTTTTCCGACTATTTATAATTTTTTGTATAACTAAATCTAAGGTGGACAAATTTTAAAAATGTTTTTGAAGCAATCCAAATGTAAAATGAAAATTATACTTAAAAATTATAAATCAAATGAATTATATTAAAAACTGAATATTCAAATTTGAATTTGAAATACAAATTTTATTTCAAATTTAAGAAAGCTGAACAAAAAATGTTTTTGACGAAAAATCCAAATTTAAAAAGAAAGTTTTAACTAAAAACAAATTAAAAAATAAATCAAATTAAGTATATTAAAAACGGAATAATCAAATTTAAATTTGAAATACAAATTTTAATTCAAATTTAAAATAACTTAACAAAAATTGGGGAATGATAATAAATCTTTCCGTTGGTACCAAATATTAAAATTATTCTTAAATAAATTGAACTGTTTTAAATTAATTTCTTAATTGAACAAATTAAAACCCATCTTTTAAATATCTTTCGAATTGGATTATTTGACAAATAAAAGAAGAAATCCAAATTTAAAATGAAAATGATAACTAAAAATTACAAATCAAATTAAATATATTGAAAACTGAATAATCAAATTTAAATTTGAAATTCAAATTTTAATAATCTGAGTCTATTTAAATTTAAACTAGCTTCACAAAAATTAGGGAATGCCAATAAATCTCTCTGCTTGTACTAAATATTAAATTATTTAGTTTTATTTAATTATTATTGCTTAACTGTTCTAAATTAATTTCCTAATTGAACAAAATAAACCCCATCTTTAAAATATCTCTCGAATTGGATTATTTAACAAAAAATGGGGGAATGCCAATAAATCTTTCCGTTTGTACCAAATATATATTCTAATATAAACTGAACTGTTTTAAATTAATTTCTTAATTAATTTATTTATTATTTACTTATTTTACAGATCTGTGCCACACTCGGCTCAACGGGCAGCTGCAGCTTCGACAATCTGGATGAGGTAAGGAGTTGGATGCAGTGGGAGGAGAGTTGTCCACAATTTGAGCTACATTTCATTTGACACATGCAGATCGGCGTCGTTTGTAGGGAGTACAACCTGTGGCTGCATGTGGATGCTGCCTATGCTGGCAGCGCCTTCATCTGTCCCGAGTTTCGCACCTGGCTGCGTGGCATCGAGCGAGCCGATTCCATTGCTTTTAATCCCTCCAAGTGGCTGATGGTGCACTTTGATGCCACTGCGATGTGGGTGCGGGACAGCACCGCGGTGCATCGCACCTTCAACGTGGAGCCGCTGTATCTGCAGCACGAGAATTCTGGCGTTGCCGTTGACTTTATGCACTGGCAAATCCCGCTGAGTCGCCGCTTCCGGGCGCTCAAGGTGTGGTTTGTGCTCCGATCCTTTGGCATCAAGGGCCTGCAGCGCCACATACGCGAGGGTGTCCGCCTGGCGCAGAAGTTCGAGGCACTGGTTCTGGCCGATCATCGCTTTGAGCTGCCCGCGAAGCGGCATCTAGGTTTAGTGGTGTTCCGGATACGTGGCGACAACGAGATCACCGAGCGGCTGCTCAAGCGTTTGAACTATCGGGGCAACCAGCACTGCGTGCCCTCCTCCCTGAAGGGGCAATATGTCATCCGGTTCACGATCACCTCGACGCAGACAACGCTCGACGACGTTGTCAAGGACTGGATGGAAATCCGGCAGGTGGCCTCCATCGTCCTCGACGAGATGAACATCACAATTGCCAATCGCGTCTATCTGAAGGGTAAACACTGGGCCCTTCCCAGTTACTGAATCCCCAACATTATTATTCATTTCAATTTTGGTTTTGATTCGTTTTTATTTAGTTTTAATTTTAGTTTTAATTTTAGTTTTAATTTAAATTTGTTTCGTTTCGTTTCCTTTCATTTTTCTTTTTATTGTAGTTAAATTGTTGTATTTTTTTGCATTAAACACTTTTTTTCCACCCAACAGCAAAATTTCATTGCTAACTTTGAAAACCTGCCTAAAACTACAAAAAAGATAGCTAATAAATTGAAAATTAATTTCTACCTATAATATCAGATCGAAGAGAGATATAAAATAATCGAAATTACATAAAACATAAAGAAAATCAAAATAATATATATATAAAGAATCTATAACAGATACTATCGACGAGTAGGAAGAATTTGTGTATTATAGCAGATTATCTATTGAGCTCTAAAGGAACTGTCAAATATATGAAAAATGATTTATCATATAAATATATACAAATATATATTTATAAATAATATATATATATACTTTCCAGGCAGATAATCGTTATAGATTTTACAGCCAGATTATCATTCAAATATCTGCGAAATGTCTGCAAAAGTTTTCTTGGAATTAATCCATACGAGAAATACATTTATTTGATAGTTACTATAAATAACTTTCCAATAGCATTTATTATATTATAACTATTGATAAAAAAAAGTATTTTTTTTTTAAATTATCTTGTTAAATTGAGGATAATTTTGATTTTACAGATACTCCAAAATTGATTTAACTTATGCTCAATATTAATGGCTTTCCACTAATATTATAGAAAGCAAAGCATATTTCTTATAGCTATATATATTCATCAGAATATATCCGTTTGATATTTCGCAAATGTTATATAAGCTTTTCAGATATTTTTAGATTGCAGAACTTAACAAAATATTCCTTTTTATTTAATAGTTGCTCGAAATTTCATTAACTTTCAAGCAGAACTTATTAAAGTAATATATATATTATTTTATATATTATATAAAAGTATCTCAAAGCTACAAATTTATATGCTAGATATTAATATAAATTCCTTTGATTTCCATTTCATTTTTTTTATAATCAATTAATTTAATATTTATATTAATAACTTGCTCATTAATATTGAATTTTAATATGTATTTTCCTGTATATCCTAGATATAAATATAAATTCCTTTTCCTTTTTTTTAGCATGTAAATATTTTATTTAATAATAGTGATAGTGACTTTCCCGCAGCACTTATTAAAATTATATATATTAAAATTATATATATTTTATAAAAGCATCTTAAAGGTACAAATTTATATCCTGTATATCCTTCTAGAAATAAATATAAATTCCTTTTCATTTCCTTTTTTCTTTTTTTTTAGAATGTAAATATTTTATTTAATATTAATTTTGATTTCACAAATTCTTGATATTTAAAGTCAGTTCTATAAATTAAATAACCTTTTTTTTTGTTGTTGTTTAATTGCACTTTTGGAACATAGATACAAAGGAGAAGAGTGAAGCCTTCGGCTCCAGTTTGCTGCTATCGAATTCACCGTTGTCGCCGAAGGTTGTCAATGGCTCCTTTGCGGCCATCTTTGATGCCGATGAGTTTCTGGCCAAGACCTATGCTGGGATACGCATAGCGGTAAGTGGAGCAGCTGCAACTGACTGACTGTTTGTACTAAACTGAGCTGGTTTTGCAGCACCAGGAGTCGCCATCGACACGTCGCCGAGTGCGCGGCATACTCATGTCCGGCAAACAGTTCTCGCTGGACTCGCACATGGATGTGGTGGCTGTGGTGCGCCCCAACCACAACCAGGGTGAATCTGTTGCCGGGCAGAAGGAGGCACGCGCTCAGGCGAGCATCAGCGAGGATGTGGACAACGAGGAGTCCGCCGCGGAAGGTATGAAGCACAGGTACCGTAGAGTCGCCAGTTTAGTTCTATTGCCAGAAAATGCTCGAAATGCTTTCCCCCTAAAATATAGAATAAAAAAAATATACTTTTTGTGGCACTCTCAAATTGACAATTGATTTGCTTCTCCTCAACCAGAAACTGAGCTGCTGCAGCTGACAAACATCAACTCGAATACCTATTCCCATTCCCATTTCCAATCCCCATCCAAGTGCAACTCCAAATCCAATCATAATCACAATCAGAATCTCAATGCCTGCACGCCAGCGAATCACTTTCGACCCATTACTCTGCTCACCTCGGCATCGCCAGCGTCAACGCCGTCGGACAGCAGTCGGGATGTTGATGTCATTTATCATGGCAAGAAGTTTTTGGATCCCGTCAGCAGCCTCATCGAGAACAGTTCCTTTACCAGCAGCATTTGCCATATGCCCACACCCATCACGACGCCCACAGAGCCACAGCCGCCACCAGGTGGCTTCGGGGATGACGACTGGCCAGCGATGACCTTGAGCCAGCTGCTGCTGGAGCGTTATGCCAACTCCTCCTCGTCGACGGACAGCAGCAGCATTAGTCTGGCCAGAGCCGCCACGCCCACTTTGAGCAGGCTAAGCAGCCTCAACGAATTGGCCTCCCCCCTGCTCGGATCCTTTGCCACATCCCAATCCCAGCCGCTGCACTCGGCTCTGGGCGCATCAAGACTCAGTGATTCCGATGCGACCATCTGTTCCGCTGCCTCATCGCTGGAGTCCCTATAAATTACTCCTATAAAAGATATAGTAAATCAAATTTTCACTGCTGTGCAATCAATCAATAATGCTTCTATATATATATCCACATATATATATATATGTGTGTGTGTGTGTGTGTATTCAAAATATCCCAACTCTTATCCAATGTAAGATAATATATCAAAATAGGGTATTAAAAATGTTGATTTTAATTAAAAAATTGGGCAGAAACCATTCAACAATGAACTAAATTAAATTTAAAAAAAAACTATTACCTATACGTAAATATTTATTACTATATATCTCTATTTACTATGTACTTACCATATATATACTTACCATATACATAGTTGTTAACTTAATTTAATATTTATTGTGAATAAAACTTCAGCGTTAAAGTTAATCAGTTAATTCGCCAATTTTAATTCAAGAATAGCAAATCAATATAAGAATTTACCAATATATTCTATATATTCTAAAATTTAAATTAATTAAATAAAAATCAATATTAAAGCATATTAAAAATTTAATTTGTGGTTGTGTTTTAATTACTAAAATTCGAAATAAAATAAAAAGGAACAATTTAACAATACATAAATAAAACAAATACATTTCAAAAAGATGATTTTGAATTACAAATACATGCATATACAGTAATGTATTTTTTTTGCATTTTTAAATAAATTTATAATATATTTATATATAATATAAGCTCTGCAATATGTTCTCGAGATATACAATATTATTATATTGCTCTTACCAAGCACACGGATTCTCCTTTATTTGACAGCCCAAAAGTATGCAACGCATTTCAGTTGTCTTGGCTCTGGGTCAGCCTAAAAGTATGCAATTACATATTTAGTAATTATAGCTAGGTTATTTAAATAAAATTGATGAGATTAAATTCCTTTTGAAGAATTGATATATATAAGCATATGTTAGACATGCATGTTTGATATCCATGAACTCGCAACATTAAATTTTATTTTTTTATTTTTATTTCAAATACCTGCGAGCACCTTGAAGTCAATAAATTCGGAATCAAAGGCAATTCTTGTGTGCTGAATATATAAATTAAATAGTTACAATATGAAAATTTTGATTTATGGCCGAAACTTGTGGCAATATCTGCTACCTTGACACCTAAGTCAAAGTGTGTTGTGTGAATTTTGGGCAGCTAAACTAAGTATTTGAATTTTGTAGCCATGTAAATGGAATAATGATTTGCGAGTTAATTGTTTTTACTACTTGTTTTATCCCTTGTTACCGATCGCAGTTGTTAAACGCGTTATATCAGGTGGAACTTGATGGCTCACGGTCACGACATTATTACAACAAACTACAGCGATCGAAAACTAGACATGAACAACTGGTAATTAATTTCATATGCACATTTCACAAATTTAATATACAAGACAGATTAATAAATCAATCAATGGCGAGGGCTGTGTGTGACAATAATCTTCAAGGGCTCCTCCGGTTGGGCGACATGCTTTACGATTTGATAGTGGGTCTGCATATAGAAAGTTAGCAAAAATATGATAATGAAATCGTAGAAAAGTATGACAGTGCCCAAGAGATAATCATTGATCCGCATCTCAGCAAAGCGGCCCCCGTTAATTGTTTGTCCATGGTACATGATGAACTGGAGGGCAGAAGGCAAATTGAGGAGTCCACAGGAGTCCAACTAGACTCAGTCAGACTCACCATTAGAATTATAGAAGTTACGAACAGTTCGAATAGTATATAGGAATATGGCTTCTCTGTCAGCAGGTGCAACATTAACAAAAAGATGGACGCAATGAGGAACACAAAGGATACCACAAACAACACAACAATATCCAGCGTCAGATCGTGCTAATGAAAATCAATAAAAAAAAAAAAACTCTTTCACAGTTAGTTCCTTGACTTACCGGAATAAAGGAGCCGAGCAGAACGGATATAAACAGCAGGATCACACAAATTGCAAACCACAGGAGCAGTTCTGGCCACATTGGTTTAACCACCAAAGCAAAGTGGCCAATTATAGAAAATTCCACCTACAAATTGCAATTAGAAAGTAATTGTGAAAATTGCAAGAATTGGCAAAACTTACACTTAAAATAGTTATTATCCAATTTAAGCCTTTGATAAAGCGCAATTTCTCCACGAATATGAAGACAAAGACCAGAATTATCGATAGAGAAATAAATATTAGACTAATCCATTCATATTTCAAAAATGCTTTAGCCTCATCCTGCCTGCAGATAAGACGATAGAAATATATTCCCGATTCAAGACCACAGTTACAGTTACTTACATCAAGTTGATGAGGAGCCACTGAATTAGGGCCAAGAGCAGCCAAATCATGGTTACTCCATAGACAATTGCCGAGAACTTGCGACGGGCTCGCTGATAGGACCCAACCCGATCATCCATATTTCTTTAAAATAAATAAATAAAATAATGCACAAATAATTTAGTCGTCAATACCTAAAAAGGTAAATCAATTGCTCAATAATAAACTTCAAATGTAAATTATATGTCATGTTTGATTGATAGATCAGTTTGGCTTTAAGGCCTACTTTCATATGTTTTATTTATGTATTTAATTGTAAAATCATTGCTGCATTTTTAATGCTTTGAAAAGTCAAGCAAAAATCTAAATTAAAGAATAAAAAATCAAAGAAAAATCAATCATTAATCAGCAAAAGGAGACTCTATTCTGAGCACTTAGTTTATACATATATATATATACAAATACATATATACAAATACTTAATATATTGACTAATTTTATTATAAATAATTCCCCCTTGTTTGGGAGTAATGGCAATTTAATCTTGTGGCACTTTGATTTAATTGAAGAGAAATTGTAAAATATTATGTTTTTTACATAAATAAATAAAAAGTTGTTCAATGAAAATTTAAGAGAATGATTGGAAATAGTTTAATATTAATATTAAATTAAGGTTGAATTAACCAGTTTGGCTGTTATAATATTTATTTCATTTACATTTTTAATGTGTATTTGAATAAAAATTTCAGCTGCATATTTAGTTATATCAAATTCAAAGGAAGAATCTCAGTTAAAAATCGAAGGATTGTAAAATTACAGTTTAAATTCAAAATCAGCCACTAATATTTATTAATGCTGTTATTATTTACATTATGTATTATTTTAATTTTAATTTATTTTAATATGAAATTTGAAATGAGTGATTCGCATCTATATTCAATTTATATTTTAGTAGAGCTAATATTACTTGAGCCCCGACAAAGTTGGCATTTTCTTATGTGTTTAAATTAATTTTCTTATACTCAATTTTTATATTTACGTCAAAGTTTATATTAAACCAGATTTAGCAAATGGATCTTACAACGAAAGGGGCTACTAAAATGCTAGTGAGGAAGACCTATAAAGTGACGATATTGATGCTTCTTATGGGCCAACTTCAGATCTTTGTTGTCACGGAAATGTATGTAAGGCGAATCTTATGATTTATATATATATATATATTTAAACTAATGACTGCAGCGACTTTATCAATAAATTTCTGGAGTTTGATTTCTACGTTAGTCTGGTGAATTTTCTTCTTAGTTTTATATCGATACAGTTATATGTATTTTTTTATCACATGCTCGAGCAAAAGGCAAAGTGGAAACGCATCTTAGCAGACATTTGGACGGTAAGCCAGCTCCTCTTATACCTGAAGATGAACAACAAATGAGATCCTCCTCCTCCTCCTTCTCAGTACGAGGTGAACACCATTTCGATCATAAAACGCGCCAAAAGAGCTCCTTACATTTGCCTCATAGTGTCCTGTGTGCTGACCTTTCTTGTCATGGGAATCAGTGTGATGTACGGCAAGATGGCAGTGCGGCATCGTCATGGACTCTTTGTTAGTGCAATCCCAGTCGATTCCGAGATTGGTGTTAACTGCTATTTCATCCCTTTTTTGCAGATGGATCGACACAATGTCATTCGTTGGAGCGAGCGAATATTTTTGTTAACCTGCTTTGGCATCATTTTGTGCTCCGAAATGAAGCGGGTCAACATTGAGTTCCCCAGCCTCCTCATCTACACCACGATGTCCAACATTGTAAGGCAAGGCATTTAGACCAAAAATAATACTAGCTGAATATGTCTCATAAAACCAAATTAATAGGGTGAACACAGGGCTTGCCAAAAGTATACACAACAAATAGTTGTGGATCGTTCAAAATCGATCAAAAAAGTGGGATTTTTCTGAACAAATTTAGTAATTAATATAATGAACAGTTTTTACCAGACCCACCATTTTATTTTTATTTATTTTTAGTTATTTTTTTATTACTAAATTCTTTTGCATTTTTCAATACATACAAAAATTTAAGAATTTTGGCAAGCCCTGTTGCAAAGCATAGAAATTTCATAATCAAATTGTTGCATGAGACAAGAAAACCATATAAAAACACACATTGATAACTATTGCAAGTGTGTTGAGCAATGAAAAGTTTTCAATTGCAGTTCAAAGCACAAAAGCTCAATTTGGGTACATGTGAAAGCTCATACTTAAAATCACAGCTTAACCCTTTAGTGCCTAAAGGCACCAAAACTATTTTTGCATACAGCAAATATTTATAATTTTTTCAATTTATTTTATTTATTTATTTTTAATTTTAATTTATTCGCTTTTCACCCATTGACTGCGAGTATTAAGCCACATTCAATTATTTTTATTGGGCCAAAAAAACCTTTGATTAAATTGTTTAAATTTCCTGCTGCAGTTTGTGGTAATATTTGCAGCCTCCATTCGCAAGCCGAACTTTTACCAGTTGGAACGGGTCGCCGATCACATACTCATCGGGCAGCTGTACTATCTGAACTTCTATGCGCTCTACATGGGATACGTGTGGCTGACTGCAGCCACTATTCAACTGGCTGATTGGAACATAACGTTGGCAAAACCTACACATTTTTCTTAGAGCGGCTTCACAGAGTGGCAACACAACTTCCGGTTAATGTCTAGGCGCATGCGCTGCAAAAGTCCCAACAGCTGCTTTAAACACGCATCCACACACGCACACACACATTTACACAATGTTTACGGTTCTCAGTTGCAAATGCAAATCAGGAAAGTTTTGCTGCCTGGACTTACGTCAGAATCGTCGCGGTGCTCGGTAAACAGTTGGTTTGTGCTCCACTTTGGATGCCAACGCACGTCGTGTTCTCAGTTGGCCCAGTTGGCCTCGTCTTAGCCGTTTCAGTTTTCGTCGCTTAAAATCGATAAATGTTTTCCTAAACAACGCAAACAAAAAACAGCCAACTACAAAAAGATATGTAAAAAATAATTAACGTTTTCTACAAAATGTTCGCGTTTCTTTTTGGCAAACGTGCGTTTGTATTCCGAGTACAATAATAACGAATTCATATCAATTACATACCATTTCATAAAAGTGTAAATACAAAATACATACAACATCCGTAAAAATGTATACATCAAAAATGTGCCAGTGCTGATTGAATGTGTGAGTGCGTTTCTTGGTTTTTTCAATAAATTCTATCAATCAATCAATCTTAGCTGGTCTAAAGAGAATACGCTTAAATTTCAATTTCAAGTTGTGCAGAGTTAGCGACTGATTTATGCGTAAGGAGGAAATTAATACACACACGCACACCCACACTCAACACACACACTTTTGTAGCGTACATGTGCATTGTTTGTTTTGAATATTTGTTTACAATACATTTGTATGTGAGAAATTGTGTTTGTATTAACATTTATGATTAATATAAATAACAATCTGTTTAAAGTTTATGTATAAATTTTTAGACACAGCTTCAAGTGCTGTGCTTTAATATTATCAATATGTTTTCTTGTTGTAAATGTTGTCGTTGTTGTAAATGTTGCACATAAGGCCAATACAAAGGCAGCAGCCCCTTCTTAGGCCATTGCCTAATTGGGGGCCTGTTCATTAATTTTTTTCTTGTGTTGCTTAACGGTTTTAGTGGGGCACCTCCGTAACGGCATGGATGACCTGGGGTGCAGGGGTAGCTTGGATGGCATGGTCGCTGCTGCTGCTTGAGGGTAATGCGCACACTGCAATTGTTAGGGAAAAGAAATGTGATTAGCTTTAATAATTCAATGGATTTTGAACAAATACGACTAGCTTTACTTGCTTTACTTCTAACTACAGTTCTAGCATAAAGCATATTTTTAAAATGATCTGAACACGACGTGGGCTCTAAACTACGCAAATATCACATGGAGCACGCAACAGTGGATTACCTTTTCTTAAACTAATTCTGCTCAGCACATTTATGCATATTTATATAATTATACATATATGTATAAAATTGAATATGTGAACTTATGTTGCATGTGGTTGTTTTTTGTTGCCTTAGAGATATGCGTAATTTTAGGCTCAACAAGTTGCCTTGCTGCATTTTGTTTTGTTGTGGAATTTGTGTCTGTGTATCAATTGTATAGCGACACTGTAAGAAAAATAAAAATTGATCATCGTTGAAAAGTGGCACATTCGAATATAATTAGTTTTGTAACGCTTTAGAACATGTGTTAGCAAAACCGAATCCAAAACCACAAACAAAAAACCCAAAGCCGCAAGACAAAAACAAAAATAATAATCAAAATATAATCCGGCTACCCTTGAAATATTAATATCAATATCAATTATTTCTAGAGGGTAAGTGATGAAAAATATTTGCCAGGCCATTATCATAAAAGATTGATTAGGGGGTTAAAGAATTATTATATTATGTGTTTTAACATAATCAGACAAATGTAGTCATGATAAGTGGACGGATGATTATGAGTCTTGACAAAACTTAAATGCTATGCTAAATGTTTTTAGTTTTTTAATATGTAATTAGTGTGTGTGTGTGTGTGTTCTTAAGGCAAAGCACCACCTAAAATTTCTTATAAGGTTCGTCTAAAATTTAGTTAGAATTTAAATTGAAAGAATTATTTATAGCAAAGCCAAACATGGAAAAAAATTACCCAGTTACTTAATTCGTACTTTTAAATGTAATTTAGATTAGGAAAAAATGCAGCTGTAAATTTTACTCGGAAGAATTGGTTAATGCAATACCAGAAAATGTAAACAATGAATTTGCAAATTACTTAAATAGTAATTTTTTGTGTAATTGAGATAAGACAAGATTAGCTCAGATAAAAAGCATTAGCCGATAAGCATTAGGCAAGTTTGGGTTTATTAGGATACAAAAAATTCTTACCGATGATGATGATGAGCAAGACGACAGCTATGACGCCCATTATGATCATCATTTTCATGTTGGCCCACCACTGCTTGCGTTTCAGCTTGCCTGCCTGCTGCTCGAACTGTGAGGCGCCCTGTTCCAGTTGATCGGCGCGCTCGCCCAGCTCCGATAGCTTCTGATCGCGCTCGAGCACCTTATCGACGTTGACGCGCATTATGCCGACAACCTCGTCCACTTTGGCCTGTGTCTGCTGAAGACGCTTCTGGGCGGCATTGTTGTTGCTGTTGTCGTGCACATTGTTGTTAAACGACGACGACACATTTGGCGGTGGTGGAAGTATGGGAAAACTGTAGAATATTATACATGTGGCGGAGAAGACGGCAAAGCTCAAAACACAAGCGTCACGCACGGAATTCCAAGCCACAAAGTGCAGAAATTTCAATTTGAAACTCTTCTGCTGACAAACTTTGGGGCCTGCAATTGTGCCTAGCGCTGTGTTCATTTTATTCAAGCCCCAACTGCAAATGTTGCGAGCCACACTTACTCATTGTTTGAACCGGAAGGTGCGGGTGCCTCGTTGTTCTCCATCTTCTTTGTGCGTCGATAGTTTGCTTAAATGAATACTGGCTGCAGAAAGAGAGAAGTCAAATATGAATTAAAAAGAAAATATTCTTTGTTCAATAGAAGTCTTCTAGTGATTGACTGATCTACTAGCAGACACCCAGTTCAAGGAAATTTTATCCAGAGAGACTATTATTTGTTATAAATAAGAATGAGTGAATAAGAAGTGTAAGAAAAAAACAGCTAGCGAAAGATAAAACGAGTGAGGGAAAGTCAACAGTCATTCAGCTAAATACAACAATAATTACAGAGTCGGATATGTTTTTCAGTAAGCTTTAAAAATGTACAGTATATACCAATAAAATCTGCTAAAATTTCTCAAGATACGAATAAAATTTTAATTGTGGCGAGTGCACACAAACAGACACATACACGCGCACATATATACACACATATGGTGAGAGAAAGATGTGTACACAGTCAAAAGCTGCGATTAGTAACGTTAAGTTTAACACAGAGAGAAAAAACACAAAAGAATTAGCAAAAAAAAAATAGCACAATGACAATTAGAAGCACTTCTTATCTATGCAATATTGCCCAGTAAAAATGAATCATACAATTGCTTCCATCTAGCAGCACAAAAATAGAGATGAGCGCCTAAACAGTGATTGGCCACACTGCTCACTTAATAAGCGTTAAACAACAGAAATACTAATGCAAAACTAAATAGCGCTCTGTCGTCAGGTGCCCATTTTAGCAGTGTAATTAACACTCGCATACATTGCACGAACCACCCATTTAAACCGTGACTCTCTCCTTAAAGTGTGATTCACAAGTGACAGCACTGGCAGCACCGAAGAAATAAAACTTGTTGCTCGGCGAACTTTGCAGCCGCCTGCCAACGCACAATATTTACATTGCGCTGCTGGCCTCGCCCTATTTAGCCGAAACACACACTCACCTGGAAATTGTTTATTGCGCGACTGTTGTGCTGCTTGCCGGGTTTTCCAATGCTTTTAAATTGTTTTTATTAATTTTTGATTACAAAAATATCACAAGCCAACGTTGTGTTTTGCTTGACAAATTTTACAGGCTGTTAACGAAAAAAAAAATGGTGATTGTTGTCGAATAACATGCTTATAACATTGCGTCATTCCGTTAACGCAGAAATGCATCATGCTGCCACCTAGTGTTTCGATGACTATCTGGCAACGCCAAAATATCAGTTGAAAATTAAAATGTTTTTTTTTTCTTTATTGGCAGCTATATTTACCAAACGGAACATGGAAAATGCATAATTCGCTGGCCTCTCGGTTGCTAGTGCGACTCCTGTTGCTGTTCGCACTGGTAACTGTAATTTCGATAGCGATTTTAACAAAATGGGGCTTTGATGAGCTGACTGCGCAAACGGAAAAAGATTCGCACTCGAATCCCAGCGAGACAAATGGATATAATTCAGCATTAAGTGCTCGTGACGCACAAATTGAACGCCTGAAGCAGGAGGTGCTCACACTGCGAGCCCAGCTGGTCCTTTTGCATGGTAATCGTAGCGGAAATAATAATGGATTGCCTGCCAAATTGCCGGCAACTGGATATTCCTCAGCCTCAGCCTCCTCCTTGGCCTTACCTGGCTTCGCAAGCAGCAGCAACAGCACACAGCTGCATCATCAGGTGGACAGTACAATTCCCTCGCTAACGCATCACTATGACTGCAGCAGCTATATACGAAAGCAGGTGGGCGCCGCAGAGATTCTGCACGGGTTGCCACTGAACAATGAGTACGAGATGATTCCCTTCAATCACTTCACCTTCACGCGCGTCTATCCCATTGACCTGGGCCTCGGCAAGCGGGTGGTTGAGAAGCCCATCGGCTACAGGCGACGAGATCTCCTCGAGGCAGTTAACAAGGCGCTGGAGAGCCTCAATCGTAACCAGACCGCTCGTGCCCGGGCAAAGGGACTTACGTCGCTCGAGCCGGGCAGGTACACTTTGGATGACTTTGTCGAGGGCATTCATCGCACAGAACCGACGACTGGCAGCCAGTACGAGCTCTACTTCCAAAGCATCAAGCATCAGACGCACGTGGTGCGCAAGGCCCTAATCATGCGACCCTTTGCCCCCCTCCAAACAGTCCAACTCTCCGAGCTGGCCGCCAGCCCCATTGTTCATATCATTCTGCCCCTCGCTGGTCGCTTGCGCAGCTTTCGCAGCTTCATCCAATTGTTCAAGCAATTGGCAGATCATCGCCTCCAGCTGATCGTCGTCTACTTTGGCGAACCGGGACTGCAGCAGGCGCGAGAGATTGCAGCGGATTTGGAACGTGTTCAGCTTATAGCTCTAAATGAGACATTTAGCAGAGGTGCGTGAAATATTATTAAATTATTATTAATTAAAATATAATTGTCAGAGTTAAGCTTAATTTATTAAATATGTATTGCCCGCAAAAGCAACTTCTCTCCAGAATTGGACCCACGGTACTCCCTTAGGAAATCCTTCAGTATTCCAATGCACTGCAGCGTTTTCCACTCCAAAGTACTATCCCTAAAATAACCACTAAACTGTTTAAAGAGAATCAAAGTCAGCCCAGGCAATTTTATTACTAAATCTATCAGTCACCAAAATATTAATTGTAATTGCAGAGATGATATCTAGAAAAGGGAGAGGATACTTTAGGAAAGATTACGTGTAAACTTAGAATCAAAGAATCACATTGCCCAAGCTGCACTGCAGTAATCCGTGCTAAACCAGGACACTTGTTGCAACAATGATGTTGCTTTAGTCATTATAGGACGTCTGGAATCTGTAGAGAAAAGGAAGAAGAATTTCCTATTTTTTATCATTCTTTAAAGTATATTTTTTAAATATACGATACTTCTGAAATTACAAGAAAAAATGCTTTAGTCGAGTTGCCGTGACTATGATATACCCTGAACCCAGTATTTAAAAATATTCTAATTTTATAGGCAAATTTCCCTTTAAAAAGTTTTGCACCCAGATATGAGCAGGTCAAGTAATTTCTCATAGCAAGCAAAGAACCTCAAAAGTAAAAAAAAATGAATGCAGCGCATAAATTTATTCAGAAGCCCGAACTGATCCCTAATTGGCTGGCTAGAAAGACGTACAATTGCATACATATATACATACATACACACGTAAAGGCAATTGTAGGTAACGGCGTTCTTCAGAATGCACACAAAAACATATATTTACGCTCACATCGATCATCATGCCATCTCTTTCGCACACATGCACTTGCATATTTATGCATACAGAAAATGCTTGCGCAGAAATTGGTAGAAATCAGTTCAATATAAGAATATATTTTTTTACCATAACTTGGTTGTTTCTTATCCGATCTTGATGCAAATCATGCATATGCATATTATTTATTAATTAGAATATTCTGCCTTTAAAATTAAGGTTTTATTTGCCATCGCAAATCGTATTTTAGCCATAATATGGAAACGGAGGCAGTTATCGATAAAATAAAATTAAAATAAAATGATCTGCGCCGGATGTACGAGAACATATTTTCCAAATTTCAAGTCTCTGGCTTCTATAGTCTATGAGATCCGCGTGTTCTAATAGACGGACGGACGGGCATATGTACATGGCTATAAAGGCTCGGCTGATCAAGTATATATATAATTGATGGGATCGTAGATGCTTCCTTCTGCTATTTACACACAAAACCATTTTTACCCATTTTCAATGGGTTCCGAGTGTAAAAACTTTTCCAGTTTGAAGAATTTTTCCCCGTAGATTAGAAATTATTAGAACAACTTTTTAATCTTTAAGATGGATTTTATAGGGGAAGTTTTAAAAATATTAAGGTCATTTTTTTTTTTGGGATGTAGTTGGATATGAGACAGAAATATTAAAAGTTGCAGCTTATCTAAAACTAATCTCAATCTTTAAAACTTCTACTACTACTTTCAGCCAAGGCGCTGCGCTTGGGTGCTGAGCATGTGCAGCCGCAGGCAGCAAAAGTGACGCAGGATGCGCTGCTCTTCATGTGCGATGTGGATATTGTGTTTACGGCCAAGTTTCTGGAGCGCTGTCGCTGGAACACCTCGCCCGGCAAAAAGGTAGGTAGACCTGCAATGGAAGGTTGGACACGGGCGCTACTAACAAATCTGGGTTTTTAGGTTTATTATCCAGTTGTGTTCAGCCTTTACAATCCGCACGTGGTGTACACGCTGCAGGGCAAGGCGCTGCCCAGCGAGGAGGAGCAGCTGGTGATCTCGAGGGACACGGGCTTTTGGCGCGATTTCGGCTATGGGATGACGTGCCAGTATCGCTCGGATTTTCTGCAAGTACGCGGCTTCGATGAGGAAATCATTGGTTGGGGCGGCGAGGATGTGATGCTCTATCGGAAGTACGTAAGATCTAAAATTAAAATCATACGCGCCACAGATCCGGGCATCTTTCATCGCTGGCATCCAAAAGTAAGTCGGGTATTGAAAGGAGACCATTTGAGGCTAAAACTTTAAATTTTCACAGATCTGCACGGGATCGTTGAGTGCGGATCAGTATCGAGCCTGTATCCGATCGCGTGCTCTGAACGAGGCATCGCATGCCCAGCTTGGCTTTCTGGCATTCCAGGATGAGATCGCCGCAGCGGGCGCCATGTCCGCCTCATCGGTGGCCCACTCGTGATATCTTCTTGGCAAATTTTGGCCTCTGCTTGCGATACTCAACCAAAATGTGACAATAATATTTGTATTTTGTAGCCAATTGTTAAACTAGCAAAATTGTTTAAAACTATTTCCGTTGGAGCTGCCTAGATACTTAAATTAACAAACTACTCTCGTACTCGTAATCGTATGACAAATTGTTCTTCCATGAAGCAAACTAGATGCAATCTTCAAAACCACACAACGTATACCTAAAAGAATAAAAAAAAACCACAATTGTAAACATATTTAGCATATATTGTAGCATACTGAAAAATTAAATATATAAAACTGCGTCTGCTCGCATTAGACAAACAAAAATTAAGTGGTTTAATTAAACTTGTCGCCGTTGTAAATGGTAAATGGTAAATCCAAATCTAGTTGACTGCTGAAACTGCCAATGACCTCCATTTGGGGTTCACTGCGCAGACAGACGAAAAAGATGGCAACTTAAATAAAATTAAATTAAATAAGCAGCAGGAGCAACGCGATCTTTTTCCACTCTTGCGTAAAGTTCATTTGATATTTTTACTCAATGCTACCCTTTCAAAGGTATAACAATTATATCAAAATAATATTTATATTATATATATATATATATATAATAATTATATGCTATTATCTTAACTATTTCGATTCTTTGATTCTTTTCCTTGGATTCAGAAATAATTGAGAAACGTATTTTACTATCTAGCATTTATTATCTTTGTCTACTTATAATTCAAATTTATATTTCAAAAGTAATTAAAATCTGCATAAGCATTTTTTATTATTATTTTTACGAAACTTCTTCTCTTACTCTCTGGTATTTATTATCTTTCTATATTTAAATTTAAATTTTAAAAGTAATTAAAATCTGCATAAGCATTTATTATTATTATTTTTTTAGAAACTTCTTTTACTTTTTGGGATTTATTATCTTTTTCTACTTATAATTTAAATTTAAATTTAAATTTCAAAAGTAATTAAAATCTACAAAAGCATTTTTTATTATTAGTTTTAAGAAACTTATTTTCTTATTATCTGGCATTTATTATCTTTCTATATTTAAATTTAAATTTTAAAAGTAATTAAAATCTGCATAAGCATTTTTTATTATTATTTTTACATGTTACTTTTTAATATATATATTATTCGCTGGCTCAAATGTTATTCTAATCCATATACTCTTAAAAATAAAGGGAATCCAACTTGTCCTCCACTGTGGTTCCATTTGGCGTCTTCTTGAGCAGAGCTAAACCCTTTTCATGGTCATGGATTATGTAAGCGGTGAAAAATGAACACGTTTGTCGCAATTAGCAATGCTAATTTTATCGCATTTAATCCAAGATTCATCCAGTTTGCTGTGAGTCACAGCTGTCGGCAGGAATACACCCAAATTATTACGCAATGCGAGAAGATGCATTAATTAGCCCCAAATGTCTGGGAACAAATAATGACAGGTTGCGCCCCAAAATAGCCAAACAGACACATCCTCCCAGCATTCTACGAATGCCAAACTGACCGTGAAAACCACGAAAGCCGATTTAGATTCAGATCCAAACGGGGCTTGGCCAGAAAACACCCAAGGTGTTGCAGGTGAAGTGACAAAACGATGCCCCAACCAAATGCCAACACCTCAGCCACACCACATACCACAGCTCAGTTCCACATAGAGCAGTCTCTGCCTCCCTGCCCCTCCAGCCAACCCCTTGCTGCCAACTCCACATCGCGCTTCAGTGCGTTTCTCTGTGAGTCTCGTTGGTCTCCGATTCGGTTCTACCAAAACGTGCTCCAGCGATTTTTGGTAGCAATTTCAAATAAATACCCATGGCTCAGGCCTGAGCAGCACATTCGTGATTTCAATTCTGTTGCCAGCGACTCGTCGAGCGATCTTTCCAAGCATTGAAAAGCGCGCCAAGGATTTGTGCATCCAGCGGCAAATACTAATCGAGAAGATTCCCAAGAAGGGCACTCGTCGTGCCTGGCAGTATTTGTGCAAGTGTTTTAGTGAACTGAAATAAAATTAAAAAAAAACTATGCACGGTTTGCAATTGGTGAGTTAAAAAAAAAATAGTATTGTAAAAACAAAACTTATTGAAAAATCAAAGCAAAAATTAAAATTTCCTCAGTGGAGTTTCGACACCTTCACAAAATAAACAGAAACAGTTCCTAATGATCATGCTTAGAATATAGAATATATAATATAAAAGTTTTGATGGTAAAACTGATAAACTATTCAACTTTTTAAGCCCAATAAAACTAAAACTTTTGATACTGTTTTGTATTTACTTAAAGATTTGTGATTTTAAAATTTGACGCCAAATGTTTTTGCTTTTATTATTTTGCGCACAGAATATATTTCCTTTTTTTATCAGTTAAATAAGGAAGTTTATTTAAAAAAAAAAAATAAATGATTAAAATTCAATTTTTGTTATTTCTATATATTATCTTCTTCTTTATTCTATATATAATTGAAAGTCGAAAAGATAACAAGCATTTATTAACCCAGTAAAAACGATTTTTTAATTATTAACGAATAATTTTGTATTATTCAAGAGATTAATGTAATTAATTACACTCAACTCAATTATCAAAGGCTAAAGATTTCTTTGATTTTTTTTTATTTAAGTATTTAAATGATACAAATTTAAACATATTTGTTACTTTTATAAATCAAACAGAATAAAGATTGAAATTATATATAGAATAGTAAAGTAGTTGAGAAATGTTTAAATTCTATTTGAAAAAGACATTAAAATTTTCTGGCAAACATGTCTATTTTGTTGTTTTATAAAGGGATATGTTTGATTAAATTACTCGTACTATATATAACATATTTTTAAAATAAATGCAGAAATTATAAATTTCAGTTAAAAAACTTTTATTTTGAAGAGCAATATGTATAAATGTACATACTAAATATATTTTAAGTGTAAGAAAACAAAAGCCGATCATTTATTTTTTTTTTAATTAGGCATAAGTATTTTTTATTTTATAGCCATTGTCCAAATTAGATATCATAACACCCCTTCTTCCGAGACTTTTAAGATTTAAAGATTTATGGTATATATATATAAAAAATATAAAATTCTGCAATTCTCCCTTCTGCGGAGTCTTTCAAGATTCTATTAAGCATATGTGGAGATATGTATATATATAGTATATATAAAAAAAATTATAAAGTTCTTCAGATTTTTATTGAGGAGACACTTAATTTATGTATATAACAATTTTATATAATATTTATATTATAATAATTATATGATATTATATGACCTTACCCTATTCTAATGCCACCTACGATTGCATAACTGTAGCAATTACATCATAACTTTTGGGAATATTATGTAAATGGAAAAAATATGCATAAATCAGACACGAAATTAATGATGGCAACGACCGCTGACCGACAGCAATGTGATATACACCATAGAAAGAAAAATAAAATGGTAAAAATTTAATTGTTCTAATAAAGTGTGTGCACACAGTCAGTGACGAGTCACGAACTCGAGATCTGCAGATTGGCCAGTCTGTGGCATTATTTTGGCCATATAGCCAACCCCAAAGCGGAAATTGTTCCTGATGCTTGGCTAACAAAGCGTGGCGGACCAACTCGCCAACATATTTCCATGATTAACTCTATGTGCTGGAGAAGGGGGAGGCAAGTTGAGGGGCAGACACTATATACACATATGAGTTTGTGGTTATTTTTTTGAGGCACCCCCCGCAAACCGCAACTATATGATTTTGAGCCATGAATGAAAGCAAAAATGATGTCAATGCTATTTTATGCATATTCAAATTTGAGGTTTAATTTTAATTATATTTTTTTTGTTGACGATTTACATATGAACATATTTGCTGGCAGCAAAGGGCTCAGGTGTTGGTTGCCCTAATCTATTGCTTATTATTGCATAATCGACACAGAGCCACCACCACTCATAGTCCATTGATCATATTTCACGCTCTCTGACCCCAAATGTGTCCATTTTTAATGATGATAATGACGCTGATGATTTCTACACATGGCTTTGTATTTCAAGCTGAACTTTCGTCAATTATGATTGGAGGCTGTACGTTATCTGAGGGTGTGTGGGTGTGTGTGTGTGTGGGTGTGAGGGCTTTGGCCCACTTGATCGCTGGACTGTGAAATCTATCCATAAACCATAAGCTAATGATCACGTAACTCTCTCAACTCTTTGCAGCTACTCTGCCTGGCCGTTGTCTGCTGCGTCCAGGCCGCTCTGAGCGCACCAGAGGCACGCTCTGCCACGCCCACTGGCAGCGTTAAGCAGGCGCCAGCTGGCGTCCTTGACTCCGTGTTGCGCGGCAACGGCAAGAGTCGCCAGTCGCGCTGCGTCCGCTGCTACGAGGATCGGTATTATGGCAGCAGCGGCAGCGGCAGCAGCAGCAGCGGCGGCGGCGGCTACTCGAGTCGGGGCAGCGAGGAGCCGCGCAGCTCCTGGTACTACTCATATGATCGCTACGATGATCGCAATCGGGATCGGGATCGTGACTACGACAGATCCTACAGTCGCGACGATCGCTACTCCCCGCGCACCTATGATCGCTACGAGGGACGCGGCTACGATGATTACTACAAACGTGGCTCCAGCAGCTACGATCGCAATCCTGGTTATTCGGGCTACACGGGTTACTCGGGTTACTCGGGATACGCGGGCTACGACAGCAGGGATCGTTACTCCGGTGATCGCTACTCCTCCGGTGATCGCTACAGTGACACTTCACGCGGTGAGTCACAATTTACATAGTAAATTGTTTTTGCTTTAATTTAATTTTTAATTTTAATTTAAACTAATAATTATGCCCATTGTAAGTAATATTTAAATTTGCAACTTATACTGAAAACATAAAAATCAGAATTATTAGCAAAGTTGAATTTTGCTGAATTTATTATTTGTTATAGCTTAAATCCATTCTTGATGAAGGCTGAATTATATTTGTCCCCTTGCTGAAGGTCACTTTATTATATGGCTGACAAAGACTAAAAACAAATCTTTAGAAAGATGAGATTTGAGTAATATATATATATATATATATATATATATATACCCCAATCTATAAAACCAATAAGTTCTTCCCATTGTGCCTTTTATTTTTTGCGAAAAGATTGTTATTAAATGAATTGTATATTAAATATTATGTACAGACAATTGTCAGTCTTTTTAGGAAGAAAGTCTAATATTTGTTATATATATTTTTTATTTAATAGTAATTAAACACAATAATAACAAGACACACAATTTAAAAAAGTTTAAAAAAATGTCCCAATTTAAATATCAAATAAAAAAAAAAAAATTAAATTTAGAGTAACCATTTAAATAATATAAAATTAAATGTAAATAATTAAATTGCAATTTTTAATGAAAGCCTTATAATAATAAGTAAAATATAAATTTAAAAAAGACAAAACTTTATTAACTTAGAAAAAAAACTAAGAGATTGAGTGAGAGATCGAATAAGGAAGAATTGGGCAACTTTGTCAAAAAACAGTTTTGGAACCTTGTTTTTTATTCATAGATATTGATTTTCTATTTTTCATAAAATTATTTATCATGTTTTTGTTTTTAGTCGTTTATACTTTTATTCATTACAGTAAAAATAGATAACCCTTATCTTATATCAAGTAAACTAAAGAAAGCAAGACCATATTTACAACTAGTAACAAGTCTTATAACATTTGAATCCCATATCACAATCAGGCTTATTAAGTTAATAAAAAATAAAATAAATAAAAAAAACGTTAACAATTGCATTTAAGCAAATAGCTTAATGTTTAAAACCTCTCATCAACATAACAAAGACAATACAATAAAATATTTAAATTAAGATTAACTAAAATTGTTATTGCTCTTATTTAAGCATTGTGAATATTTAATTTAACATAAATTATATTTAGAAAAAAGTGCTATAATATCTAAATTTACAATTTTAATTCTTTTTTGTTCTTAATTGTATAAAGTAATTAAAGCAATAATTAATTAGTTTAAAACTTGCTGTTAAATAATTAGAAAATTGTGTTTTGTTTTTGGTTATTGTCAATTTATATATTACGTTTTCTATTAATTTTTTAAGTAATTGTTTTCAAACTAAATTTTTTATTTTAAAATATTAATAATAAAAACTTGTTGCTTTCAGATCGTTACAGTGATCGCTTCAGTGATCGCATGCGATCGGGCTATGACAAATACGATCCGTATGACCGCTACTATTCAAGGTATGATTTTGGCAATTATCGTCCATGGGATGAGACCTACAGGTATCGCTATCCTGCTTACTATATATATATATATCTATTTTGTGCTATTGTAAAAAAATGTTTCGTTTCTGTGTGTGTGTTTATTTGTTCAATTGTTGTCAATGCTAACACTTTCTTACTCTTTACATACAACACAAAAACATCAACAACATCAACAACAACTACAACTACAACAACACAAAACACCACAACAACAACAACATATGAACTCTGGATACTCTACGCTTCAACTTGTACTCGGATACTTAATGCACACCCACTTCTCCTGTCCACTTCTGTCCTTGCAACCCAACAATTTAATTGCACCCACGCACTCAGAGGTCAGTCGGGTTTCGATAATTCGGGGCGTGGCTATTATTTTGCCGGCGATGACGATGATCGTCGCTCGGGAGCGCAACCGTTCTACGATCGCGAACGCACCCCCGCACCCTCCCCCTGCGGCCATCTGATCGCTAATTGTCCGTACGGCAGTCGCGGTGGCGGCACCAAGGTCTCCTCATCGCCCATCGGCAGCGATGGCTATCGTGGTGGCCACACTAGCGTCATGGGCGACATGGCCAAGCCCAATGGCCAGAACGGCTGGACGTATCTGGGCGAGCAGGATAAGCAAAGCTCTCGAGGTAGTAGTGGTGGTGGTGGCTCCAGCAATGGAGGCGGTGCTGCGCCTGCTGCTGGCGGTGGCAGCTCCAGTGCAAATGAAGGTGGCAGCGGCGGAGGGGGTCGGGACCGAGAGCGAGATGCACAGAGGTAAGTTGCAGTGGGTGCTGCACCCATGCAAGCCACATCAGCCAAAACCCAGCTAATCAAGTGCACCCACTCTGGGAATTTTCTTGTATTCCCTTTGCACACTTTGTGTTGTGGAATTGTGTAAATCATTAAGATAGGCTTGCTCTCTTCTCGCCCCTTGTAGCTCTTCCTACGGTGGCCGAGCACGCCCTCTAGGCGGCAGTTATCTGTTCGACCGGGACAGCAATGCCGTCCCAGAGAGCTCCAGCAATGCGGCTAACTCAAATGGTAATGGTGGTGATGGTGGTATTGGTGGCGCCAGCATGCCAGCAGCTGCGGCCCAAACGGCGGCCAAGACAAGCGAGTCCCAGGACATCGTTGACCAGGACAAGACGAAGGCAAAGCAGTGATAATGTCTGTCTAATGGAGCAGCCGCAGCAGCCGCCTTGTGGGCGTGGCGTAACTTAATTTCTTATATTTATGTGTAATTCCTAAGAAAATATTTGTATTCTTATTTATGCGCAATCCTTCAACGACTTCCACTTTGCTCAATAAAACAATTCAAAAGATTCTCAATATAAAACCCTGAATTTTTGAATAAAAGACAGCAGTTGCAATAAAATTGATAGTACAGTTTATTAGGTCATTTATATATATATATATATATCTATGCTTTTTGTATACATTTGTATTATTGTTTGTTGTCAGTTTTAGGCTCACAAAGCTTAGGAAATACTTTTAATACGAGCCAAGTTAATCAAGTATACGAAAATCAGTTTAGCCTTTAATTTTAGTTTATATATTTTCAAGTGAATTTAAAACAAAATTTAAATTAAAATAATTGATAAATAATTATCAAAATGAAGCCGAAAATTTTATCATCATTTATGAATTAATAAAGTAAAAACTCATAATGAACGTTTAAATTATATTTAAAATAATAAGTACAAAATAATTACACAATAAAAAATATATAAACGAAGTGAAAAAATAAATCCATAAAAAATGTTAAATACAGAGAAAAAATATTGAAATTATAATATATTGTTTAATAAAATAAATAAAACAAAACATTTAAACAAAAAATGAAAATGAAATGAAATTAAGAAAACAAAATATTTAATACAAAACAATACAAAAAATTAATAAAATGAATAAATAAATTGATAAATGTTGAAATACAATACAAAAAGTACAAATAAATAGTAACAAAAAAACATTACCATAAATAATAAAACAAAATAATAATAATAATAAAAAAAAATATATAGTTTTTAAACTCAATAAAATATTAAAAACAAAATTTTGAATGAATTAAACTATATATTATTTTTAAAATGAAGTCGAAATTTTTAAAATCAGTTGCAAAATTAAAAAGTAAATATTGATAATGCAATTTTAAATTAAATTTAAATAAATAAGTTCAAAATTATAACATAGTAAAAGGTATTTAATATATTCGAATAAAATAAATGCAGACATAAATTTTAAACCTATTGAAACTAATTAACGACAATATGTTATATAATTTAATGAAATAAATAAAAGTAAACAACATTTTCAAAAAATGTATATCAAATTAAAATACAAAATAAAATAATTAACTCATAACAATACAATAAGTGAATAAAACGAATAAACAAATTGATATATATATAAATTCAGAATGAAAATAATACAAATAAATAACAACAAAAATATTGTCATAATGAGAAAAAAAATTATAATTTTTACTAATAACTAGAAACATGTGAAACTCAAAAAAAAAATATGCATAAATTGAGCAACTAAAACCTTTGTTAAAATAAAAAAAATAAAACAATTAATTTAAAAAAATAAATTTAATAGAACGCAGAAAACAAAATGAAAATAAACTTTCCAATTTATTTCTTTGGAGTTTGATCTTAAACTTAACACAAAACTCACATAAATAAAACATATGAAACAAATAAGTTTAATCACATAATGATAAAATCATGGAGTTACAAATGAAATTAAATGTAATCATAAATTAAAATGTTAAAAATGATTAAAAATCAAAGAAATTACAAAATGTATGTAAAAAGACTTGTTTTAATTGATAATAAATTAATAGGATACCAAACATCCAAAAATAACACAAATCGAAGAAAATTGATTAAAAGGAAAACTGTGAAAAACACCAATTATTACTTTCGGAAATAAATGAAAAAAGTACAACGAGCATAACATATATAAATATATTATTAAACAAAAAAAATAAAGAATAAAAAAGGGATGCAGACGAATCCACAATAATCTTTTAATTAAAAAAAATAGATATATAAAATTAAAAATCGGTTCAAATCGAGAGAAGTTTATATAATAAATAAATATAAAAATAAATAATACATAAAAAAATTATAAATAATAATAATGAATATATAATAAACAAAATATTAAAATTAAAAACTTACCAATTGAAAATTTGGAAACAAATAAAATATAGAATGAAAAACTAAACTGAAAAAAATATTGTAAGAAAATTTGAACGCCAAAATAATGAAAAAAAAATAATCCAAATCATTTTAAAATTATAAGTAACCGTTTTAACAAACCTAAATTATTAACAAAGTTAATTTTTTTATAACAAAAATACGCCTGCTATTGGCAATATGCGTTGTTAAAAATTTCGCGATTTTACATTTGGATTTTTTTTTACTTAATTTTCTAAGTTGAATTACTTGAATTCTTTTTTTTTTGTGGAAATTTTAAACAAGGATATTGTTAAACCAACAAATTTATAGCTTTTATAACGAAAATTAACAAAAACATTAACAAAACTAAAGAAAAATGTGAAACGAAAAAGGCACAACAAATTTAATTGGAAGTAATTTGGAGCGGAAGATTTTATAGTAATGCCCCAGAATTACATATGATATATATTTAATAATATATATGATATATATATGTTCCAGAATATCACACATATAGGTAGTAGATGACGACATCCTCGATAATTGTTTTAAAAGTTGTATTTTTTTTAGATAATTCGCAGAAGATTCGATTTGGAGTTTGGTGGATTTAGTGATACAAACATTATGTATTATTTTTAATAATGTGTCGTTATTTAGCGTTGCCATGATTTTGTAAATATTTTTTTAACATATATATTCCAAATATTTAATGAATATAAATTTCGTTTTATTCTATTAATAGTGTGTCGGTATTTGATGTAGTTTTCATGGTAGATCTTGTAAGTATTCTTTAGTTTGCAAGTCTTTTGAGAACATTTTTTTATATATACATCATTTAATTTTTTAATAATGTGTCGATCTTTATGATGTATTTATTTATAGACATTTCAAATATGGTTTAATTTGTCATATATTTTGAAATATTTGTTGAATTTATAATGCTCCATTTGAGACAATATAAATTTGTCCAATTGTTCTCGTTCGTTGCCAGCTATATACAAGGTCTGAATTATTATATTACCTTTGTATTTGTAAAGCATACTTACAATTTAATGAATTATTTTTTAATTGGTTTTGAATGTGCGTTCTAAATAACTGTACTTGTTAGATTCTTAGCTTGGTTAGCCGCCACCGGGAACCAGTGGCGGCTCAGCTGCTTGAATTACTTTTCTTGAAATTATTTTTTCTGTTCCTCACTTTGTAAAACTCCAAGTTGAACTGTGCCACAATGCTGATCGGCTGCAGTATTTATAGTGTGGCAAAAACCACCACCAAAAATAATAAAGGGGCAACCACGTTCCGCTCAACAATTGAAAATACTTTCGCATGAAATGAAAATGTGCACCCAGAACGCAGGCGTGCCCCCTTTTTGCTGGTGGCCTGCGTGCCTATGGGTCATAACAACAGAGGAGGGTTCAAGATACATAAATATGCACTCAGAAAAAAATCAGACTAAATTAAAATCGCCCAGAAGAAAGTTTTATTTTAATTAATTTATTTATATACGAAAAATATATCCCAAAATTAAAAAGTTATTTATTAACGAAAATATTTCTAAAGTAGTAATGAAAACCATTTTTTTTTTTAATACTTTCCGAAATCTATTTATTTATTTTTATTTAAATAGAATATATGAATTTAAAATTGTCTAAAATAGTTGTGTACAATTTTAAGTTACCAATGATAATAATAATGTGAGTTTCAAATTATTCTGTAAACACCTTGAAAATTAGACATATTTTTCCACATTTTGGAAAATTTATGGAATTATAAGTTAATATTTAGATTAGATATAAACTATCTGATTCATTTTTTTTAAAATAGATTATAAAAATTTAAAACTCTCTAAAATATTTGTGTGTTTTTAATTTTAAATTACTAATTATTCATGCAATTATAAATTAAAAAATTCTCTGATTAATACGCTATGCTAGCCGTAAAAAGTATTTTAATTTCATAATTTTTTTCATATTTTTTCTAAGTGTATTTCTTTATGTTAGGGCATGCATTGAAATGGTAATGTTTATGCTGGTATGCGATCCCAACAGTCGTTAAGTGGTGGTTGTTGGTGGGTAAAAATACCACCACCACCGTGTGCCCAAGATCAATGAGACGTTTTGTGTAAAGCGTCTGGGTGTATGGGAACTGAGACGACAACCAGTTGATATACATACAATAGTTGAGTGCATGTTTATTAGTCAAGATTTGAACTCGTATTTGGGTATCCTTAGTTTTGCGCAATCTCCTTTCGTTTCTCACGCTCGAACTGGAACTTTTGTCAGCGAGTCGCTTGAGGGGAGATTTATATTTTATTATTATTTTTTTTTTTGGCAACTATTCACATGGAATTCCGGGGTTGGGATGTGGTTTGTTGCGCCTGCGTCAGACAGTTGGCTACTGGTGGGCAGCCGTAACTGGCAATAATGCTGGTAGCCACTCTCAAATGCGGGTCATGCGGCACAGCGGGTGATGTGGCAAAGGGGAAGAGCGCAGCTGTGTACAAACTATCAATACACAGGTACTACAAAATTAGTTATATTCGCACTAAACCAACGACTACCGATAAGTTCCCCGTAATCAGTTGTCAACCAGATAAGAAGTCCCAATTTTGATTTGTGGGTGCACCGATAAACAGTTCTTTTCTAACCGTTCAACAGTGGAAATCATGTTACTGAGCTGAGTTTTTTTTTTTGGAGTAACAATAAAATGTTTCGCCTCTCGTTTCGCCCGAGAGTTCAGCATATTTTTTATCTAGTGCTCTTCATTTATTTATATATACTCCTTGAGCGCTTATATTTCTATGTGAGTGATTCAGTTGATTGTTATTTATCTGCCACATTAATCGCTATCTTTCATTTTTCAATTGCTGCTTTTAATAACACATTGTCAAAAACAAGGCAAAAGTATTTTGTGTGCTTAATGAAATGAGAAATGACTTTAAATGAATCAAAGCCAAATAATTATTATTTAGAATTAAGGAAAATCAAAACCATGAGAAAAGATCGCTTTTGTGGTCACTGCACAGTGCTTTAAATGTTGTTAAAATATATGTGAAAAATAATATGTTTTTATTATAATATTTTTTAATATTTAATTTTTTAATAACTGACATTGTTATCAGTCGATACTGAAAAATACAAAAAGTGAATAAAATCGAATACATAAATTTAAACATAAAAAAATTAATATATATTTTTTTGAGATTTTTGTGAGCATTAAACAAAAGTATAAAAAATAGTTAGTATGCATTAATTACGATACCCAACAACGAATGCATGCGAACACAAATTTTGTATTCATTAAGAAAACATTTACCAGCAAAATTGAGAATTTATTAATGAATTATTTGAAAAAATCATTTACACCATCGTTTCGCTTGGCACCGAAAAACGAACAACAAGTTAATTTGTACCAAAAATATTAAAAATATATATTTCTGTGTACATTTTGTATATGCATTATGCATATGCAGGGGCGTGTGCATGGGGTGAGGCCAAATTGCCCCGCAACCCCCCCTCGACAACATGTTTGGATACGCCCTCGTTTTATATGTTTAATAATAGATGCGATATTTTCTCTACTGGACAGTCTAGACAAATGTATTAAATGTATTGGATTTTATTGTGCTTTACATTTGTCGTGTAAAAATAGCTGAAATTTTTAATTCCACATATGCACACACATATATTTATATATATATATAGATAAATATATATATACAGTTAGTGTAACACTCCAATTGAGAAATAATACATTCAATTTAGAAAGTCAACTCATGTTGAATTGAAGTGCGATTAAACACACACACACACACACACACGCAAAACGGACACAGCAATAGGAAAAGTCGCGTCGACGTAAGCGCTAACGCTGGCAGCGCTGCCGACGCTTGCCGCCTGGGGATGACGCGCTGACAGAGTCGCCAATGGCGCCAGTTTCATGCGAAACGTACGTTGATTAACTTGTTGCATACGCGTCGACAAAACTCCCTTGCTCCAGACACTTGTTGTGCGTGTGTGAGTGTATGTGTGTGCGTGTGTGTGTGTGTTAGTCAGTGCTTGGGTGCCACACTCATTTGCGTATTGTGGGCGCCACAAACTGTTCCGTCTACCGACTCCTTCCCGATTTCTGCGCCAGCAGAAACCACAAACAAAAACACTCGCAAAAATAATTCACAGCATTAATAAAAAAATAAACTCGCGTTGAAGTAAATACTAATTTCGATAAAGCTGACACCACCTGAAAGTGGCCAAAGGAATGGATTAATCTCGAATTTTCTACAGCTCAATCGCAGACCTACGATTGAAATAGCTTTTAAAATCAAAGAGAACAAAAGCTTAGCATGGAAAATAAGTAGATATGATTTGCATATGCAGAAGAGCTTTTAATTCTTAAAGCTTTCTTTTTGTTTACTGTGCACAAGAAAGTCTGAAAAGGGAAGACGCAATTTTTATCACATTTACGTTTTGGAAAATATAAAATTTAATCAAGCTTAATAAATAAATCAAAAGCTAATTGCGTATTAACTAGATTTAAAACATCAAAATAATAAAAATATTCAAAGAGATTTCAAAATAAAAATATTTAAAGATAAATTAAAAAATACTCAACTTATTACAAAATTTTGCTAGCTTAATGCTTGACTGATTTTTGTGGACAAACAAATATAAATTTGAAAAATGTGTAATTAATATTTACACACATTTTCTATATATATATATATATAAATATATTTTTTTTTTTTGTTATTCATTTAAAATTTAATTTCATTTAAAGTTGATCAACGTCTTCGAATGAGTTATTAAAAACTCACTTTCAATTTAATCAAATATTTTCTTGAAATTAAGTAGTCTTTCAGCAAATGTCATTTGGCAATTATCACTGTAATAAAAATAAATTGTTAATAGTTTTTAGAAAAGTTTTCTTATTCTTTTTTTTAATTTGCCAATTAGTATTATGAGCCAATTGTTTTTACGAGTGTAGCTTTGGTTTTGTTGGCCGGTGCTGTCGATGTCGATGATGACACTGAAAGACGCGCGCGTTTTGTCTTGAACTGTAAGACCCTCCCCCCACCCCAGCTGGGCAAGCACGCCCAATCCGCTGTTGTTATCGTTAATCGATGGGGGGACCCGTACTCAGCGATACTGAGCGAAAACAAGCAACAGGAGCCGCTTTGGGGTTGGCTACGGCAACGTCAACGCTGGCGTCAACGTTGACGTCAACGTCGACGTGAACGTTAACGTTGGAAAAAATAAATAAACAGCGCCGCAGCAGAGGCAACTGGCGACTGGCGACTAGCGACTGGCGGTGGCGACTCCTGAGAGCAGCATGACACTTGTAGTCACGAGTAGGCAGCTTGTCGCACAAGTCGTCGCCTAACTGTAATTCACACCTGGACGCCAACGTTGGGCCAGGATAATACCACAAAGGTGCTACGGCTGCGTGTACCACTCAAGGTCGGCGGTTTGATTCGGTTCGGTTCGGTTCTGTTCGAGTCGAAATCAAATAATTAAATTAAAAATACTTTCTCATCAAACAAACATACGTATAAATTTATATCTACACATTGATATATATATATATGTATATATAAGTTAATAAAAATGCTGGCGGCCCAAGAGAATCGTTTTCAATATGTTTACTTTATGCTCTCCGGTCTGGTGGCTATCACAATGTTGATACTCTTCTATATCTCCATGCGCACAACAATTGTGAGTGCTCCGCTGTGTTTGTGTGTGTGTGTGTGGTGTGTGTTGCACTTGGCTAATCCTTGCACCTTTGCCACCTTTGTAGGATGAACGCGTGCGCGAAGATCTGCGTCTGCTGCAGCGTCAGCTCATCTTTGAGAAGCCGAATCCGCATTGGAACTACAGCAACAGCTGGCGACGCATCGGAAATGCAACGCTGAGGCATGAAATATATGCCGCCTACTTCGATATACGAACGGATCTCATACGTGAGTACACTCAGAAAAATAAACGACTAACAATAAAATTGAAAATACGCCATGCTTTTGGCGCCAAGGCAGTTCACCCTATTATTGTAGAGTTTTTTTTTTTTACAAAAACTAGGTAAATTCTTTTCTATAATTAATTCAAAATAAAAAAAATTGGCCAAATTTCGAACTTTAAATTTCTGTTTAGTATTCTTACTATTTCACATATACAATATATATATATATATGAAAATGGTTTCTAAATCTGTTTGATTTTATATGGAAAAATCTATTAATTTATGGCGACTTAAAATCATTTAAAATTGTGTGATTTTAATTAATTTCATCAACTTTTCGTGTGTGGAAACTAAGAATTAGAAGTGCGTACAAAATAATGTTATATATATATCTATAAAAATATATGTAATATTATTTATTACATTTTTTAGTTTTGCTAAAAGCCGCCCACAACCTATGAAAAAGTTTATAAAAAACATACAGAATCGAAATTAAAGTTACAAATCTAAGTATAAAAAAATTAAACGTATAATATATATATTAAAGTATATAAAGTATTTATATATATATATTGCTTTTGCAAAGAAGTTTAAGAAGTTAATCGCCACAAATCCAAAGCAAATTTATCTTTCATTTATATTATTAATATTGTTAATATAAATAGCTCTACTAAGCTACCTAACGACTCAGCTTATTGATTTTGTTTTTCTCAGTTTTTTAATAAAATACAAATACGAATTTTCTGCTCCTCGCCTTTTGACTAGAAGAACAAAAAGAACAAAAAACAAAT
Source organism: Drosophila multiciliata (assembly GCA_037043605.1). NCBI lineage: Eukaryota > Metazoa > Arthropoda > Insecta > Diptera > Drosophilidae > Drosophila > Drosophila multiciliata. Next base: position 5,366,904 of record JBAMBF010000589.1, read on the forward strand.
CAGTTGCAAAAAAAGCCTGAATCAGAACCAAGAATAAATTATATTTTAGAAATTCATAGGTACAATAAACAAGAAAGTCATCTTGTTCTAAATTTTTATTCGAAGTTGAAAATATTTCTTTCATTGATTCTGATGAGAAAAATAAAATACAAAATCTGACTAAGAAATTTAATAGCAATATATATAAATATATATAATATATATAAACTAATATGATTATGGAGGCTTTAAAGCTTATCCATTAAGTCATTCATTTTGTTAACAATATTCATAATGAATATATAATAAATTCAAGTTATTTTTAATTGTTTGAGAGATCGTTCAAGAATTTCTATAGAAAGCTAAAGATCTTTAGCAAACTGATTAACTAAGTTTCCTTTTCAAAATGGCAGGCAACGTGCTGCTGGACGATGATCAGGTGACAGTTGGCTCATTGCGTGTTTTTGCCATTTTGCCGGAGAAACTACGGGACTCGCAGATTAGTTGCATTGTGCGCTATGCGGACTTCAGTAGTCACGAGATTGTTGCCGAGGAGGCGGGTGCCATGCACGATGTGCACAACAATAGCTTTGCGGCATGGAGCATTATGTGTCCGCTTCATGTGCCCAAAGAGGCGACGGTGCGGCTGCCACAAGCGGTTGCATTAAGTTATGCCTCCAATCGACTCAGTCATCTGAGTCCTAGTTATGTACAAATCAGGTAAAGATTTTATAGTTTACAAATTATAAAACTATTTAAACAATTTGATTACTAAGTTAGTTAGTTAATTAGACTTGCTCCAATTAAAGCTAAACTTTTGTGCATCTAAGAAATATTTACCCTTTTCGGGTGATCCAAAAAACCCACAAATGAAAATGTAAAACTATTCTGTGTTTCATAATTGGAGCACTTCTGGGTAACTCGAAGAAAGTAAAAAACAGTTAGGAAATCCTCGGTTTAATGCCCCTTCACGGGCATTAAATATATAATTAAAATAATGCTTGGTTTACCATCTTAATAGTTACCCGCGAAATATGACGGAGATGTTTGGCAAGTCGCGTCCGACGATTTCAGTTTGCGTGGGTCCCTTGCAGGAGAACTACTCGAATGTGCTGCGCCTGGTTGAGTTTGTGGAGATGTATCGGTTGCAGGGCGCGACACGCTTCTACTTCTACTACGTGGAGGCCAGCGAGGAGGTGCTCCGTGTGCTGGTCCACTATCAGCAGCTGGGACTGGCCGATGTGTTCGTGTGGAATGTGCAGGGTCATCTGCAGGATCTGCACTATGCGGGCATTGTGGCCCAGTTCAACGATTGCGTCTATCGCGCCAATGTCGTCGACAATCATCGTTATGCGGCTGTTGTCGATCTGGATGAGGTGGTGATGCCGCTCAAGCACAACTCCCTGGCCGATTATTTGCGGCAGTGCGACGAGGGGCGCACCTCGGGCTTTGTCTTTCGCAATGTGTTCTTCTATCGACGGGACAGCAACGATACCTTCAATGCACCCGGTCATATCATGAATCGGCTGCTCTACACCCAGTCGAAGGTGCGCCGCACGCTGGAGGTGATGCCGGCCTATATGCGGAGCAAGGTGGTGGTCAATACGCGGGCCATTGTCGAGATGGGCAATCATCAGGTGTATCGCTCGGCGCCTGGCTTTGTCGATCACGTTGTGCACCAGACGGTGGGTCTGCTCTTCCACTATCGGGACAAGTGCATCAACTGCAAAATGGTTCTCATTGTCGACTATACGGCCAGACGCTTTGGTTCCCTGCTATTCGATCGCGTCGACAGCACTTGCCTGAAGGTCTTCTCGGAGCATCACGGCATCTGCCCCCTTGCGTAGCCCCGCAATCTGTCAACTGGCCATCGATTTATCATCGCACCCATCATCGCCTTATCGCCAGCGTTAACGCCCACCAAAAGAGCAGAGTTGAGCGCTGGATTTTTGATTTTGTTGCAGAGCTGTCAGTCGAGTGCTGCCTGCAACATGCTTAAGTTCTGTTCGCTGCGACGTGGCCCAAATCAGTCGGCGCCGCCCCCGCTGCCCGCCAAACGTGTGACCAAAAGTGTATGACAAATTGTTTGTAGTTTATTTAAATGTAAAAAAAATTGTGTGCTTTCTGGCTACTCAATAAATTGTGCTTTAGGTTAAAATATTTTTGCATATATAAATTCGATTCGATTTGACCTTTGCAGTCGTCGTTGCGCCTGCAGGATGTCGCCTTGAGCGATGCGCATCTGTTGAGTGTGCTCAAGGCACAGCGGGCGAGAGGTCCTTTGATATTGACACTCAGCAGGTGAGCCACAAAACCAACAACAGCTAACAGTAAACAGTCAACAGCTAAGAATAAAAAATAGCCACATTCCGAGAAAAATCACCAAAAAATTTAGAACATAGATTTCTTTTGGCTTAGCTTATTATCAGGAGCAATATTTCCAAGAAGCATTGTTTTTCTTTCAGAATGTTTTTAATTTGTGTACACTTAATGCTTTTGTTAGGTTAGGATATGACAATTATCAGCAAGGGAGAAGATAATCCCCACTGACCCACTTGAGGATTAGACGAACATGTCTAGTTTCCTAGGTTGCTCCGATATATCTAGTAATAAATGAGAACCCGGGAATAGAAGTCTTCAGCATCCAAGCCAAATTATGTGCTGAACTTCCACAAAAGTCAGTTGAAATGGACAAAACTTGTTGAATGATTTGCTTTCACTCAGTGTCCAATTACCAAGCGATGCGTTGTCTGTAGTAAGTGATTCGTCTTTTTCCTTGGTGCATTTAAAAATTCTTCCTCTCTAGTTCTTTAATGTTACTTATCTTATTATAAGCAAAATTTTATAAATATAGTGGCGATTTTCAAAATTGCATAGGAATTTTTTTCTGAGTGTTCATTGAGTGCTAAAATTATTGAGCTTGCAGCGCAACAACAGCAAAAAGCGTGCAAAGAGAACCGGAAATGGAAAAGGATACTTGTCGGCATTGCGGTACGCCATATTTGACACGCAAAAGTCAAACATCACAAAATGGCACAACAGGTAAGCAGCCAAAAGCGTCTTGAAACTGATTTAACATAACCTACATTAACAGCATGCGGTCTCTGTTATGTTAAGCTTGTGTGTAGTGCTGTACAGTTGGGATTAATACATTCCTGTTATACTTTTATGCATGCTGCGCTTGCTCTGTTAAGCTGAATATTAGTAATGTAAAGTAAGGATTATCAGCCTCATTTAACATTTGCTTACTACTTATATTATAGTTATAAGTTTATTATAGTAAAATATGAATATTATGGACTAAATTACAACTTTAGGTACTCGAAACTTAAACGACTTCTAATTCACGTTCTGCTGTTTTTTGACGACATTTCCTTTTCCATTAATGTTTATGCTACTGTTAACCATATGTTACCCAGATGCGCCCCCAACAGCAGTATAATTCCAAAGTAACTACTTGTGACACATATGTTAATATGGTATCATCGAAATTTGAATAGTATTTTCCATAATGCGTAAACACACAATTCGATTTGCCGCTTAAGATGAATTTTAATAATTAAGCTCTTATTGATTTAAAATTGATTGAAAATGCAGTGTTCTAAATTCTTGCTTCCAATTTTCAAGACAATGTTACCATTTTTGGAATTTGTTAAACACTGGGGAAATGCTTAAGCTCATATCTCATATCGCAAGACTGGCAAAACATTGTAACCTTGATATACATCAATAATGCCCAGATTGCTACCAATTCCCTACCACTTTTTGTTGTTGCTCAAATTAAACACAAACCACATACCAATGTAATACAAGCTAATAAAAGGCGGCAATGATTAAGGTGGACATAGCCTAGAAGAAAGTTTCTAATAATATTCATTACAAGTTTGGAAACTTAAGCTCTTTAATTAAGGAAGATATGGGGTGTTTTTTGGGGTTCTAGTAACAAATCACATTTTGTGACTCTAGATTTACAAATGTCAATCATTGAAGGTGCTCGCTCACCAGCAATCAACGCTCCATGTTTGGCGACTCTAGCATTAAAATTGTTATTTGCTGCCTCTTTGATATTTTCGTCAACATTTTTTGTCAAAGTTTTTAGCTTTAAGACTGTCCAAAATAGTTGCCTTGCTTAAAACCAAATTCTGTTTATAAATAATGACCTACACTATATAAATACACCTTGCGTCTTAATATAGATCATATTGACAGTCATTGCGCATATCCATCATCATTGCGGTGTCCAGTTCTGACCAGTTTTGTCCAGCTCTGTCCACTTCTGTTCTATTCTCTCCTGTCCTTTACTGTCCTTTTCATTGACAAGCAGGCACTCGGACAGCTCCTGCAGCTTCTCTCACATCTAATGCCTGGCCGATGGCATTAGAGAGAGAGAGAGAGAAAGCTCATTATTCACATTGCCATTGAAACTCAAGAACCATTCTTCCCCCCTCACTTCTCCACCTCCTCTGACGCGACGACTCGTCGTATTGTCAATAATGTCATAAAGTCATTGCTGGCCGTTCTGCCGCTGCCGCTGCCGCTGCCTCTGCTTTGGTTTCTGTTTTTCTTCACATTTCTCTCTTATTTTAATCCATGGCGCACATTTCAGCGCATAAGCGAAAACAAACCATAACAAAATCTAACAAAAGCTGAAAAACAGACCAGGCAATAATAACTGTCGTCTGTCCATTTGCTGTCTGCTGTTAGCAGAGGCACAACTGACCCCGCGACCCCTTGACAACATATGCATATGCATTCATAAGTAGAGCATGGGGAAGGGGGAAAGGGCGAGCACTCCCTTGCTGTTGCCTGTTGGAGCTTGACGACGCGCTGCTGGCATTATGTGAATGAAAGGGGAAGTGGCAGGGGGCGCCGCAAGCGGCAAATTATATACCCACCAAGCTGCCAAAGGGGTATCTCAATGAAATACATAACAATATTTCTGTGTATGCCAATCTTAATAAAAAGCTGTATCATAAAATACGTACACACTCTATTTAATATGTCTACACTCAGAAAAATCGGCTTGAAAATTTGATTACGACAACGGCAACTCATCTTATCTTAAAAATATTTATTTTCTAAAGCCTAGAATTATTGTTGGCTTAACTCAGTCGATTATTTTCTAAAATTTGGAAAAAATTTCAAAAGAATGTTTTTGCAGTTGTACAAAGGTTTTTTTTACAACAGAGAGCAAATTTCATAACTATTTTATATTTTCTGTATTATAGAAAATATTTCTGAAAAATGAAAAATCCAATTCAACATGAGTATTCAGTATTTTTAAGCTCAGATTATAATTATTTAAATGGAAGCGTGGTATCTTATAGACTGCCATACCCTATTAATACATTTATATACCAAAATACGAGGGAGTGTTTGTTATACGCCTGTATATTGCATTATTATAAATCAGAAATAAGTTGAAGTTGACTTTTGAAACAGGAAAGACTTGAGTGTTTAATCCAAATCCCAATCTTACACTTTTAAATTTGACTTTATCTACTTCCGTTTTAGTTTCATTCACATTGCATTGAATTCGACTATTATCAGCACAAATATAAAGCTTCGAAATTTTTCAATGGAGTTCCATTTGGTGTAGTAAAAACTGCTGATAAAACATAAAATTTAAATTCTTAACATCTAGAAAAAGAATTATTGAAAGCATAACTTCTCGTACAACCCACGGAACGCCACCCGCAATTTTCCGCCATTGTCATCTTTATGAGCCACATGCCCTAAACCAGATGCGCACATGTACTCCTAGTTGTACTCATACTCATACCCCAACTCGAACTCGAACGCACACTCTCTGATGAGTGTGTGAGTGCTCGCAACTTGTGTGTACATTTGTTGTTTGTTTGGATTCTTTTGTTTTGCGCTTGGACAGCGGCAGCCAGTTGATTCTGGGCAGAGGCACAGAACATGCACATGTCTCCTGACTCTTTCCTCCGCCTCCTGCTCCGCACCCTATTTTCCCCTCATTCTTTTTTGTTTTTGTCGTGTGTGCATTTGTGTGTGAATTTATGCATACAAATTGGAAAATATCGGATCTGTGGTTCGTGCCCTCCAAACACAGCGCGCGCAGTCTCGCAGCAAACAAAACAAAAACAACAAATCGTCAACAAGTCACGCCAAAGCCGATGCCAAAGCCAGAGCCAAAGCCGGCTACAGAACAGAGCTCCCAGAGACCGAAGCAGAAAGCAGGCAGACGCAGAAACAGAAACAGAGGCAGAGGCAGTCAGACTCTGAGACCCATAGCACCCACCATTCGACGCTGACGTCGCAGTTAGCGTTGGCAGCAACAAGTCAACGTCAAACTAATCAAAAAGCACCGCACAGTGGACCATTATTATCTAAAAGTGTTGAAAATAATGTGCAAAATTAACTCGCAAAATTTTTTTATACAATTTTGTAATTAGTAATATAAAAATAATCGAACTGAAATTCCACTGTGTAAGAAAAAAGGTTTGTAAGAAATATATAAATTTTATATATCTTACAACCCTTTTTTCTATTTTCAGTAAATAATTTCTGAATAATAATAATAATAATAATAATAGTAGAACAGTTCATATTTAGAGGATAGTTAGCAATAGTTTTGCTTTAGAGGAATTGTAGCTTTAGGTTGCGGCAACTTAATGATTTGAAAACTTTACAGCATAGGGAACTAGGGTTCGATTAGGAAAATATATAATTTAGTTGCAAATAAAATATAAAAATTAAAATTAAAAGCTAGCTTTCGTTAGAAATGTTGTATCGGAAATTTTTTATTATTTCTGAAAATTACTTATGAAAATATTCATGGTATAACAATTGCATACTTATTGGTTCGCTATAATTTTGCGCACAGTGCACCACTGTGCTTCAGAGACTCTGCTCTATCGCTGCCAGCGTGCACGTCGCTGTCGCCAAATACGCCGTTGTTTTGTGCTATACGATACCGTAGACCCCTGCTATTTAGTTACTATAGAAGTTTTGCCAAGTCAAGTTGGCCGCGTGAGTGCGAGTTCGAATACGAGCGAGAGTGTGTCAGTGTGAGTGCGAGTGTAAGTGCGAGTGTTATTTTGCACCCAACAACAACAACAACGCTGAATTTGATCATCATCGCAGCAGCAACAACAGTTAAGAAGCGCGGTCCAACGGGTCCATCGTGAGCCACCCGCTACCCGCTTACCGTTTAAGCGTTTAACAGTTACGACTTGCAAGTACGCGTGTGCATTTGTGTGGGTGTGTGCAGCAGCAGCAGCAACAGCAGCAACAGCATCAGCTGAAGGCGTTAACAACGGTAAACGATTACTCGTTTGCCACAAGCACAACGTGAGTTATTATTTTGTATATATCCCCCCACTCCCTTCTGCCATTAATTAACCTTATCAAATTAGACCGCTAATTGCGAACGCAAAGCACCGAGTTGAGTTTTTTTTTTTTATTGTTGATGTCTTCTTCTTTCGCGTTTATTTCATGTCCATGTTCATGTATGCCAATCTGTGCTTAGCCTAGACAAATGCCAACTGTGCTACAATGCTACAGCACATGAAACTGTTATACGTGTGTGCGACTCCAAGAATAAAATCAAATGCGACCTTCGCTTCATTAAATATTTAAATCTAAGTGCGATAAGCACCTATTGAGGAATATATGAAATATTTAATTGGATTTTGGGTATTTGGAGAAGATAGAGCAGAAAAGCGCTGCTTAATTATGCTCGCATATCATGATTATTATGATATGATATGTGAGAAAATAATAAATATTTGTAAACAGATTAAGGCCAACCAAAAATGGCACAAAATATACGCTCTAAATTCTGTCTCGTTCTCTGTATTTGTCTATGGATCTAGATAAATTTTGGTGTGCAATGTATATTCCTCCCTGTGTGTGTGTGTGTGTGAGTGTGTGATTTTAATTCGTTTTAAATTATACTATGCCGGGTTGTTTGGGGCAGCATTTGGTCATAGTTCAATTAATTTTTTAATGACCGGATGTTTGGGGCTGAGCATTCAAATGACGTTTCCAGTACGCTTTGGGCTTTTTATTTGGGTATTTTATTATAAATTTTAAATATTTTATTTGGAGAACACACGTGTCTAATTATTTAATTTCACCTGTCACAAGCGACAACTTTCAATAAATTGCGCATTCGCGCATATTAATTATACTATTTGTGTTCACTTTTCATTATTATTTAATATTCTGCCTTTGTTTACGGGGCAACAACAACAGCAACAACAACAACAACAAAAGTGGTCACAACGACATGCCACTAATTTTGATAAGACAGCCGGCAAAAGCTTAAGTTTTTTTCACTTATACTACAAATATGTAATATTGTCAATACAAATTGTGAGCGATAGTAACAAAAGCGACTAATTTTCTTTACTTTTTAGACATTATTTACCTGCTTCGTATGCAAAATTTACATAGAGAACAGACAAAATCCATTCACTTTCGGAAAAGAATTAAAAACTTAGCCTAAGTTTTTAATTATATTAGAAAGAAGAAGTAGTTTGTAAATTTAGCATCCAAAAAGACTTATTTCTTATACAGTAAAATTAAATAAATAAGAATGATAAATGGTACGTAATTAATTTCGACTAAGCTATGTCAAAAATATAGTGGAATTTGAAATATATATGATGAGATTCTGCTTTATTTCACCTGTTGATAGTATTGAAATAATTATGAGAAAAAATGTTGAGCCATTCCTTGGGTGTTTCTTATTTGATCCTTAAAGACATTTTTACTATTGAAAAAAAATATGTTTCAATTCGAAGGCTGTACCTAATGATCTATCCACATATTACGTTAATGTGTCTATGTTTAAGCTGGTTTATTAAAATATATAATCAAAATTTCAAGTCATTCGCTCTTATAGCCTCTCCGTTAATTCATGCTGACATGCAGGTGAATTGGCAGACTTTTATGGCTAAGAATATATAATTCTTAATAATTTAATTTATATATTAATAAAGAATCCAAAATTTGAATGCTCATTAAATTTGTACACAAAAAAAAAAACTATGTGGAATGAGTTATTTCCAATTATAGTGCGATCCATTTGTGTTTTAATTTATGTTTAAAAATGTTTACGGAAAAAATTATCGATAGAGCAAAACAAAGTTGAGCTGATAGAAAAATTTGCAATAAATGGACGCAATATATTTTTGTAAATTTTTATATTTAAAGATTAATATTAAATTATACTATTTATCTGTTTTAATTTATATTTTTTTAATTTTTCTCTTGAGACTGATTTTGAGCGCAATTAAATAAATAAATAAATATAGTTCAGATGCAATAGATTAATTAATATATATTTCAATTAGATGCTGGCTTAAATGATATCGCAAATGGACTCTACATAAATGCGTTACAAACATCAGTATAACTGGCAGGTCATTCGCAATTATCATAATAAGTTAAATCAAAGTTTGGGCTTATAACGTGGCCGAAACTTAGGTCTTTAAATGATTTGTTTTGTTTTGTGTGGCAAAGTTATTGCGAGAGTTGCTAATTTATCAAGTAGCTTATTGAGAGAGCAACTTAATCATTCATTCATGCTTCACGTTCAATTATTGCGGGTGAAGTGCTTAATTAAAACGACACTTGGCCAAGAAATAAAGCTAAGAGCCACGCCTACAAGCCCGCTCCCGTGCCCGACACCGACTCCGTTTCTGTCTCTGTCTCCGTGTCCGGCTTCGGTAACCAGAAACCACAACAATGTCGCTGTGGGAATTGAATAAAATCTGAAACGAGCGACGACAGTTAAAGTGCCACTGGCTAAAAGCTATTGAAGTGATTGTCATTGCTTTGAAAGCCATTGACCGCTAACGTATTTCATGGGTTGAGGTATTAGAACCAAAGCCATAGCCAACCAACCAATTGTTTCAACTTTGGTAGATACCAAATACCCGAATGAATATATAATTATATTTTTATATTTATTTAGTCAAAAATGGGAAATGTCACAGCTGCAGCAATTTTTGGGAAACTTGAATTTTTAAATGGCTTGACTTACTTTTTGTTGACTGACTTATTAATAACTAATTCCAACTATCGATTACAAGTGGTATTTGGCCTTTGTAAGTTAACGTATATTTCCTTATAGAAAACGTTTAACTACCTTTGGAAATAAATCAGAAAGAATTTCTTATTTAATTTACACATATTTCTCAAAGTCAAGGGCTTATTAATTTTAATTAATTATATTTATAAATAAACTAATATATCCATTATTTATTATATAATTATTATAAATTGGGTTGCCTGCATTGCGACATATTACATCTATTGTGGCCCCTTCTAAACCTTTAGCTACTCCCAACCACAGCTTCTGCATGAATGCCAGAATCTTTGTTGGGTTTGTCCTTGAAGCTCATAGCTTGCATCCCTAGGATACTGTATCCTTGTCTGGTTAAGGCGACACATTCTGCCAGTATGTGCATTGTGGATAATTAAGCTAAATGGCTGCTTAGTCTAAAGATCTATACTAAGCCTCTACTTTCCCATGGATATTGCTTACTTAAATCGTCTATGATTATAGCCACTCAAAATACATTTGGCACTTGGAGTCTCTGCCAATTTCCGTTTTAGCCTCTGTCTTTTTTCGTTACCAAGTTGCAGCCGTATTGTGTTTCTTTGCTTAAACACAAGTTTTATAAATTTGCTTATATTTATTTTTATAACTAAATATCTATGAATGTATTTTTAAACTTGATTGACTGGATTTTAAAAAAGCAGAAATCTTAAAAATCTGAAAGTTAAATAATAAACTATTATTTTTCTGTACTATTCACTTTTTTGTGTCAACTGTCGGTATTAATAAATTAATAAATAAAAGAGCAATGAATATGACAGAATTGATTATATATTATATTAACATTATAAATTCATTGAAATTAATATTTTTTCCAATATGTCCAATTTTCCAATAAATCTCTATAAAATGAGAGAAATTTTTTTATAATGTAAACAAATCGTTAAGACAGATAAAAAGAGTTATTAAATTACGATAATTCAAATGTTAATCGATTTTTAATTCGTTGAAACTCAAAATTTTGACGCAGTGTATCCACTGTTCGAACAGTTTCAAATCTTTCAAGTAAAAAGTAGTTTTTTTTGTATCTTTTTTTAGTTGTGTAGCGCCACTTGGTTGATAGCTGACTTTATTTGACGTTGTGTTTCCTGTTTTCGTTTTCAAATTTGACGATCGTTTCGGTTGCCAAAAACTGAACGAAACGCATAAAATATGTGTTTATACGTTTTCTGAATTTTGACATATGACTCAGATAAATGCGTTGTTAAAAATTATTATGTTTATTTGGTTCTGACTGAAAGTGAAACAGATCTCAAGTGCAATTAGCGTTCATTTGTTATCTATTTGTTAAACAATTATTATTATTCAAATTTGAAATGTTGGGCGTTGTTCAAACGCCCAGTTTTTCTTCTTCCGTTTTGGTTGTTATGTTTTACAGTTACTTTAAAGAGCTTTTGCAAATGTGCTGTGCGATTTGCAACAGCTTGATTAAATATTGATAAAATTGCAGATTGTGTGCACGAAACTAAACAAAATAGAAATGTTTGTATTCAATATAAAACGTGTATTTCTTTTTTTTGAATGCCTGATAAGATTTTCATTTTATCAGCTATTTTTGATTTACGTTCCGCCTTTATTGTTATTGTTATTGTTATATTGTTATACACTTTTATTGAAAGTAGTAGATACCATCAGTTCTAGCATTAGTTTAAATGTTAACAAAAAAATTATATTTTAAATGTGCGAGATTTTAATTAGTTGTTTTATTTATTTTTTTAAAAGCAAACGTAAATTAACTATTTTATTTGCAACTTATTTATTTAACTTATCTCTACAGGAAGCACTCTATGCATTTATGCAAAGTATTAAACAGTCGACTAGGTTAGAATGCAAGGTTTACACTTATTTTTATTTATATGAATGATTTAATAGTTGAATAAACAGTAAAACGAAAATACAAAAAACCCATTTAAATTCAAAGAAACCCGATAAGTTGGCTATCGTAATTAACGTTTGGAAAGAGTTGTGTTGCCTGTTTAATGATTAATTAAGTGTACTTCAAAGCTCCGAGTGGCTTCAGCGTTCTGCTCCGAGATTGGCGAATTTGCTCCCAGCTGATTGCCGGATGAAATTGAAAGCTGTTTCCAGCTTTCAGTTGTCTGGCAAAATGCCAAAACTTTCTGATTGCTTATACTAGGTGCTCAGAAAAACAGCTGTGATTTGTTGTATCATCAGAATTACAATTGGAACGAATTTTTATTTGTAGCGAATACTTTTGCATACTCTTATAAAGTTATAAATTGCTTGTATTTTATTGTAGTTTCTTGAATTATATAAAGATTTTTTAAATTTAATTGATGTTGAATTAAATTTTTGTTTTAATTTGTTATTTGTAAAATTCATAAAATAAAAGTTAATTCAATTTAATTTAAAATGATGGATCACTTTTTTTTAATTTTCTTTAAAAAATTAGAAAGTAATATTTTCATATATATATTATTGCAGATTCTGATAGATCGAACAAATTTTAGAAAATATTATTTATTTTCGATTGCAAATATATTTCTTGGTACTCTGAATTTAGAACAAATATACCAAAATGAGCTAAATAAAATTCATTCCTATTTAATAACAAATATATTTTAAATATTTAAAAGTTTTATGACAAAAGACATATGAAAATTGCAATAGTTTTGTGGAAGGGTATGTCATAAAAGACAAGCTTGCTATTGGTGAATTCAATTGATTATAGGTAGCAGGAAATCGAAAAAACGAGAGCGAGCAAAAAAGCGAGTGAGTCGATTAGAAAGAGAGAGAGAGAGAGAGAGATAGAGCAAGAGTGAGAAGCAGAGAACACAACAATAATTAGCTTTTGTTGAGCACAAATAAACCGCAAACGCAATAGCAAAAACACCAGCAATAACAAAAACAAGCAGTTAGCAACTTTGGCAAACTTATCACCGCAGTTTTTACTAATTCTTTTCTTGTTATTGTTGTTATTATTGTTGTTACCGGTCGCAGTTTGTAGAGGAAACGTTTTGTTGCCGCTGTCGGGTTGCCAGGTGACAAACACTTGTTGTTGTTGTTGTTGTTGGTTCTCGCTGACGCTTTGTGTGAAGCTTGCAAAGCTTCAGTTGCCATTAGAACTTCGACTTTGACGTTGTGCGATCGCGAGCGGGTTCCGACAGAAGACAGCGAAACGAAGAAGAATAAAATAAAACGAAAAATAAACGAAAAATAAACGAAAATAAAATAACAGCACTTACACTGCGCTACACAATACAGTTGTTGTTGTTAGTATATATATATACGCAGTTGATGCTATTTATAACGAATTATAGCAGCCAAAGACTGTGTTTATTTTTTTTGTGTGTGTGTTTTAGGTTTGTTTTGTTTTTGCTTGTAACTGTAAGAACTAAGAACTAAGAACTAAGGACCACAATACGTTACCGTCTGACGCAACGACCTTAAAGTGTGTTATTTATTTGCATAGTAAGTGGACGAGAGTGCGGGGTGGGGTCAGTGGGTTCATTTAGCAGACAAACTTTTTTTTTACCTTGTTCCGCAACTGGTAATTAAGCGCAAAGTTTAACACTTGGCCGCCAAGACTGAGGTGCTGAGATCATTGTTCGATTTTTAGCCACCTCACAACTTATAATGCAAAGTGTGCTCGCGTTCACTTTTGAAACGAGTAGATAAGGCAGGGAACGTTGCGCGCCTGTGTCTATTGTGGGCAAATCAAACTGGTCACACTGTGCGCCCAAAAAGCAGACACACATACACAAAAATACAACAACAGTCGTTGACCGGCATCGGCCCCCCGAGCCCAATATGCCGCTCTCCTCATTATCCCGCCATATCGTGTTTTCTTTTTGGGACTCTGAGATTCAAATGCAGATTCAACGATTCAAAGAGTCAACGATTCAGTTGGCGCACGTACGCGTTGCATTGAAGAAGAACGCGGCAAACAGACACCGACAGTGGACAGTGGATAGTGGACAGTGGACAGTTTGCAATGTCTTTGATATAAACCGACGATTTAGCAATTAATTGACTACTAAATGCGCCGCTTTGCTTGCGCTTGCTAGTCGTGTGTGTGTTTTTTTTGCTTTTGTTATTTGCCGACTTACGCCTTTGACGTTGACCTCACCGCGTGCGCGGGCTGCGCTGCTGACGAAGCCGTGACGTCAGCGCCGTCGTCGACGTCGCTGTTGGTGGGTGGCTGCAGAATTAAGAGCGTCAGGCATAAATTAATTTTGTAAATACTTTGTTTGTGTTACAACTGCCACGAAGAGAGTGTCTATTTGTGTGTGCGTATGTGTGTGTAAAAAACAAATAGAGCAAGTGAGAGAGAGAGGGAAAGGGAGAAAAATAAATTACGCATACGTAAACAGAAATACAACAACAGCAAGAACAACAACAACATATGCAGCACCAAAAGTGTAGGCAAATTTACAAGCAACAAAAGCCAAACAACAAATGTTTAAAGGCAACGTTAAAAATCTATGCTAATTAGCAGTGAAAATAACAACAACCAAAAACAAAGCACAGTCAAAATCAATAGGCCTCATTGAATTTGAAAATACCCTACAAATTCATATTTAAATTTTGATTTTATGTAAAGATTTAAGTTTAAAACTGAGCTTGCAAATTTTGTGAGATAAATATCGATTAAGACTATCAAGTTGATCGGATTTCGAGTTATTTATTTTTATTGTTAGTTAAAAAAATATGAATAATTTTTGTTTATATTAATTCTAATACATGTTTTAACTGAGGTATTGGTTGCTCTTCTACTTATTTTATTCCATTTACTGGACTATGTATTTTTTAAGGATTCCGTTGATTAAATCTTGTATTTTCTCCAGCACATCCAGCAAATATGCTTAAAAGAACTTAGGTTCTGTGACAGGTGAAACTTTTTTAGCTGAGTTTAGTGCTCAAAAAGTTAATCTTCTGAAAGAAATAATTTGATAAATTTTGCCAAACTTCAGGCAGTATAATTATAAATGTTAATCGAGAGATTTGTTATAATATCTTGGGAAAAAAATATTGTTGAACAAAAGCCCATTGAACGATTAGCGGAGTTAAATCTTTTATAACTATATATTTAAAGATATAGCTACAGAATTAATAAAATTAACTCTTGCGAAATAATATAACATAAATTTCGAAATACTTATTTTTTTATATTTACTTTAGTTTTAGCATTTCTTAAAAGTGTTTCCCAATACGAATTCGTGTATAATGCGCACCGATTGTTAACTTTTCCAATGATATCAACAATGAAAATTCATTCAGTTGGTGGGAACCTCGTCCTTATCAGCAGTGTGCAAACAAAACCGAAAGATAACTCAGACAATTATACAGAACATGATACGAATATCAGTTGAAATTATTAATGTAGCCATCGAAATTCTACAATATTAGTTGAAAAGAAAGATACTCATTGATCTGAAAGACGTGTTCTTAAATAGTACTTGGAAGAAAATAAAATCCAATAACGCTTTGGGCCATTTAAAAACCAAAGGTGCCACAAAATCAACGGAAGGGAATCCAAAAACGAGGAAAAATGTGTAAATAAACTGAATGAGTGCTGAGAGAAAGAGAAAGGTGAAGGAGCGTAAGGGGGGCTGTAGGGTAGGAAGGCGTTTTTAAGACTTTATGTCTGTTTATGGTAGGAAATTACCGTTTTAATAGGTTTTTAATTAGGCAAGAAATGTGAAGACTGCTTTTGAAGTGTTTTGCCATTCTTTTGCTTATTGTAATTTCAGGCTTTCAAGGGTTAAATTGCAGCTGTGCATTTCTCGAATGTTGCATAATCTCTCAGTGCCTCCCCCCGCCACGCCTGCCCACCTTACTCACATGCAGCTCATTTGCATCACGTGCACAATTTTTATCTTATCCATTCGCTTCTCCTTCCGCTCGACGTCGTCTGGCACCTGACAGGGATTTACAGATCTATTTTGTGCCCCATGACGAAGAAGATGAGTGAAACGGTGAGGCAGGAGGTAGGGACGTAGGGGGAGGTGGTTAGAGTCAAAGAAAGAAAAGAAATTGAAATCCATTAAGTACTTTTAAAAATAAATCAACGACTACTAACCGCATGGCCCAGTAGAAAATATATATGTATCTGTGTAGACTATATATATACATTAATATGTATTTATATGTATATGTATGTGTGTGTGTAATAGCCGGCACACTTTGCCAGTCGAAAATAATGCTTCAATTTCAACTCGTAAAATTATTCAAGTGTACACACACCGAAGAGAACAGAGAGCGGAGACCAAAGACCAACCAAAATAAAAGATACAAATTGAAAGAAATTACGCACGAAAAATATCTTGAAAATGCCATAAGTTGTACATAGATACTCACACACACACATACACACACACTTGACTGCAGCTGAGCAGACAGCACTCTGAGAATATTTCCGTGTGTGATTTAAATACGTTGCAAGCGATTTGTTTGGGCATATTGCCTATTGAATATACTGTGGAAGTGTGGGTAAATTAGGTAAATTTTATTTTAATTTTTTTCAATTTGATTAAATTATATCAATATAAGTTTTTAGTTGAAATACTTCGTTAATAAAAGATCATTCTTATAAATATACACACAAAGTGATGTTTGCAACCTAAAATAAAATAGTTTTTGATATAAAAATATTGAAAAATTGGTATTTTAGTAGATATACCTTTGAGACAAATTAGAACCCCCAATTAGAACCCCAAATTAGAACCTCAAAATTAAATAATTTACCTAAAAGAAATTTTGATTTTAGTTTTATTAATATTATATTTTTGATGTAATTATTAGTATCAATACAGACAAAATAGAACCAGCTTCGTTTTGAGTAAAACTTGAAATTAAATAATTTCGTCTTAAAAAGTATTTTAAAAATATTTTCATTAGCAATTGTGGGTTCTAGTGGAGAGAAATTAGAATCACTTTACCTTTCTTATTACCAAAATTAAGTAATTGATTTTAGAGAGATTTTAAAAATAGTTTTTTATTTTAAGGTTTATTTCAGTCTTACAAATTACAGCCACTTCTCTATTAAAAAAATATTTCTTAGATTTTAGAGAGATTTAGAGACACACTTCACTATTTAAAGTGAGTTCCGAAAACCAAAAATAAGTTTGACATAGAAGATATTCTAAAAAAATGTCATCTTGTTTTAATAATATTAAATTTCAATAGGTTTGTTGTCAGACTCAATAAATACGCGTAAACAAAATAATGATATTAAATCTTGATATATATAAATATTTTATATATATTTTTTATTATACTTTTCAAAGAGCAATGTACGAAAAAGACGCTTCACAAATGTTTCTATTTCTTATACGAGATAAGCTATTTCACAGCTGAAAAGCGAAAAAACAGCTAAAAGCTGAGTTCTTAATTTGCTTGGCATTTTTCTTAAATAAATAATATTATTGAAATTGCAGGCAATATTAAGATCCCAACGTGCCCAAATGTATATTTAAATATGACATTATTTGCAGTTGAAAAATAGCAGCGCAAAAACATTTTCCAACAGCTCAGTTCACAAATTTTGTTTATAGCGTCATGTGTATATAAATATATATATATAAAATAGATTCTTCTGTTTATGCAACATTCATGTTTGAGTTGCGTATTTGATTTGACTTGGACTTGATATTCGTTTGTTTGTTTATTTACATTTAAATGGTTCCAGAGACACAACAGCGACAACAGTTTTGCGCATTGTTTGTTTGCATTGGCACTTAACACAAGCCTCCTTCTCCCTTCCCCTGCCACTTCCACTCCCACTTCTCCCCCTCACCATTTGAGTCACAACTCCCACTACTTGAGGCGTATGTTGCACGCTGTGCGATGCTTCATGTATTTTTAAAATGATCATCAGACGAGCCTCATTATGCATAGTTGTTGTTGTTGTTGTTGTTGTTGCTGTTTTGATTTTCTTGTTGTGTTTTTCTTAGTTTTTCCTCTTCGGTTTTTCTATGTGTGTTTTTTCTGTTTCCCGCTTTGGCAGCTGGGAGCAGCCCATGGCCCATTCCTTGGCCGCCAGCCGCCGTCAGCAGAAGTTGAAACGGGAACGCGAAACAAGTCGAACAAAATAAAATTTCAATAAGATACAAAAAATTCTCAAAAACCGCAAAAGCGATGTGAGAGAAAGTGGAAAACTGAAACTGAAAATGTGAAAATTCGAAATTTTGGTTTTCTTCTCGGCTTTTTTGAGTGACCAACAATTATGTGACATATATTAATGTACATATGTGATGTATATTTGGTATACGGATCAAAATTAGTGCAGCGAGAAGCGTGTTTTCAATTTTTTGCCGGGCAGACGAGTGTCACAGTCGCAGTCACAGTCGCAGTCGCAGTCGCAGTCGACGTAGACGCTGACGTTGTCGCTGCTCGAAATGCCGGCTCGTCGTCGTTTTGGTTGATCGGCTGATCAGTTTTTTCGGTTTTAGTTGTGTTTCTGTCCGGCGACGAGTGACACTGAGAGAGAAATCCAAATCCCTAAACGACGACAACGACAATATTATAAAACCAAAAGCGAAAACAAAAAAAAAATACAAAAAAAATCATACGAATAAAAGCAATTTTTAGATTTAGCTCATTGAAGGCGGCGAACGCGTCGTATACGTAATTGCCACATACATTGCAACAAGCAGGCACAACAAATCCAACACACACACACACACACAGACACACACTAGGAGAAAAACTTGAAGTCTTGTTTCTTCTGTTTTGTGGTACGAAAAGTTTTGCAGGCTTGAACTCGACATAGACGATGCCAAATAATCGTAATCGCAATCGTAATCGTAATCGTAATAAGCGCAATAAGAATCAAAATAATAATCAGCAAACAGCGTCAGCAGAGGAGGAGCAACAGCAGCAGCAGACGGATGCAATTTTGCCAGTGGCAACAAGTTCAGCAGCATCAGCAGCAGCAGCAGCAGCGCCAACTTCGTCATCATCATTAACGGCAGCCGATGATCATCAGAATGATTATAATGCAAATTCTGGCAGCATTTCAAATGGGTCAACAACAGGCAGCGACAGCGTCACAGCTGCTGTTGAGGCCAAAAAGAGCATAGCCAAAAGCAACGAGAGCAAACCGAATGAGTCATTGGAGCAATCAAAAGATCAGTTTAAAAATCAGCTGACTGAACAAACCCAAGATCTGACAGAAGATCAGGAGATAAACAAGAAGAAGCAGAAGCTTGTGGATAATTTTGTAGATCAGCTGATCGACCAGGCAGCACATCAATTAGATCACTTAGCAGCAGAGCAAGTGATTCAAGTGGAAGAACTGCATAAAGATCTGTCTGTTGTTGAGGAAAAGCAATTGGGTCAGCTAAGTGGCCCATCTGGTCAGATACTCGATAATTTGAAAGAGTTATCCAAGGAGCAGCAAGTGAATCAGTCTGCAGATCAGCTAACAAAAGATCAAGCAGCTGTTCGTTCGCAAGAGGAGTCCAAAGAGCAGCTGCTCGAAGAGGCAAAACACTATCTGAAGGATCTGTCGGAAGAGTCCGTCGAAGAAAAACCAGAACTCTTTAATCAACGTAAGGATTTGCTGAACCCATTGCAGCAACCCATTGCAACTCAGATAGATCAGTCTGTTGGTCAGTCAAGAGCAGAATCTGTGCAACAGACAGTGGAAGAGCAGCTAGTCAATCAGTCTGTAGATCAGTCAAAGCAAGAGCTGCTCGAACAGTCAGAAGGTAATCTTAAGGATCTGTCGGAATACTCAGCAGAAGAAGAGCAACAGGAACTCTTCAATCAGTCTGAAGATCAGCTGAAGCAGCAGCCAGTTGTACGCTTAGTGCCTGTGGAATTGGAGCAGCGAGAGAGCTGTTTAGTAAAGGCTATCAAAGCAATGGGAGCAAAGAGTAGCAAGACGCAACAAGAGCAACAGCAGCAACACCAGCAGCAGCAACAACAACAGCCGCCGCAGCAGGCAGCTAAAGCACCAGGCAGTCCACGACAAGCCAAGGTCATAGTTCATCGCATTGTGCGCAACCAAGAGGCGGAGCAGCAGCAACATGAAACAGAAGTGCCACAAAAGCAGCAGCTGCCAACCGCTGTGCAACAGCAGCAACGGGGCAGCGATGAATCGCAGCAACTGCAACATGCAACGTCGTCTGCACGACAGCAACAGCCGCTGCAGCGCAGCACCAAAGTCATCATTCATCAGATACGCGTCGAGACAAATGAAGAGGAACATGCTCGAAAAGGTAAGCCCACAATTGAGGAGATTAGCAGCACAACAGCAACGGCAGCAACATCCGATGTAGCAGCAACACACAGCACCAGCAACAGTAACAGCGGCACATTGTCACCACCACCTCGGTATTTGGTGGAGTCCCCCTCACCCAAGCACAAGCAGAGCCTTAGCCAGTTCAGTAAGTTTGCCCGCGATGTGCAGATTCAGGAGTTGGAGCTGGGCAGCGATTGCAGTTCGGGTGAATTCAATTTGAGTGGCCCACTGCAGTCGCCGTTGGTGTTTGAGGCGGATTCGGAGACGGAGGCGAGCACACCAACATCGACGACGTCGCCGATAGCTGTGATAGCGTCTTCGCCGGATCTGCCGTCCAGCAGTCGAGCGGAACAACACCAGGAGCAGCTGCGTCAGATGCGCGCCCAGAAGCGCAATGCACTCGAATCGCATTTTCTGCCGCAGTTGCTCAGTCCGCGCTACCTGGACAGCATTCTGGAGGAGAATAGCGAGGCGGGCGATCTAACGCCGGGCCTCTCGCCCAGCTCCTCCGGCATTAATGATCCGGCGAAGACGCGTCCGACTGTGCCGCCCAAGGCCAACGAAACATATCCGCGCAGCCAACTCGACTTCAGCAGGCGCCAAAAGCGACGCGAGCAGCCGTTGGCTCTCATGCTGGAAACAAAGCTGCTCGATCAGCCCAGCGATTTGGAGAGCTGTACGCGGCTGCAGAGCACCCTGTCGCCCCAATCGGAGGATGCCGAACTAGTTTATCTCAGCTCATCGGGCTCGAGCAGCGTCTCCGATCTAATGGAACTCGAACTGGAGGAAGCGGCTGCTCTTGTCGAACGGACGCACATCGATCTCGACACGGATGCCATTAATCTAATCCATCGACCCGATGACGACCTGAGCAGCACATCAACCACGGAGCCAATCAGCTCTTCCAACGAAACAGAAACCGAGGGAGAGTGCGAGGTTTGTACCGAAGAAGTACTAACAACTAATTCCAGAAAGAATATCAAGATTGGAAATTAGAAGAAGGAAAGTTTTGGAATACTCTGGGGTTATTTTTGATAACATTGAATTAAGTAATCTGAAGTAGTTTTTATTGTTGTTATATATGTATATATATATATATATATATATATATATATATATTCTTTTTTACTTCTGATCTGATAAAGCAGAAGAATAGTTAGCGATTTGAAATCGGTATTTAAAAAATGAAGAGAACAAGTATTTCTGGTAAGAAATATAAAAAAAGGCGACAATCATTTTAGATCTTAAATAATAAATGAGGTTAAAAAATAGCCAACTTTTATTGACAATTTTTGGATATTTTTGTTGACTAAAACTTAGACGAAAATTAATAAATCAGTATTTAAAAATGCAAAGAATATTTTAAATATTTAAAAACAAGTCGACTTAATTTAAGACTAACATTTTCGATCTTAAATGACAAATAAGGTTAAAAAATAGTTTTATGATTTCTGTTGACAAGTTTTGGCCTTTATTGTTGACTAAAACTTAGAAAAAAATCTAAACATTTTAAGTATTTACTTATTATTCTCATTTTTTTTTTTTAGTGATTTTTAGTTAGCTTTCAGTGCAATATTTTGAAAGAGTAAATAGTTTGTGCTATTTATAAATTTAGAAATGTTTTCATTATTTTTCCACGTGTCGATTGAAATGCTAATAGTAAAAAAACAATTTCTCTGTTTTTACAAATAAAATTTAAGTTTCAAGTGAAATTTAAGTTTCATGTAAAATAGTCTTTTAAAAAATAGAAACTTAATATTAAATATAAATTTAGGCATGCAATAAATAAAAGGTTTAAAAGTTTGCCAGCAACTGCCAGAATATATATATATATATTCAGGGGCAACACTGATAATTAGTTGGAGAGCGTCTATATAGATACAATTGGCTCATAATTGGGGTCAATTGCGCAATAGGCCAGAAGTGTTTATGGTTTTTTGGTAACAGTTTGGGGCATGTTTAGCACTCACTTCTGAAATTGAGTAACAACGAACAAAGCAAACCAATGCTAATTGGCCAAAACAATAACAATAACAATAACAAAGAAAAGAAAATACTTGAGAAAAACAACAACAACAACCAACAACAATTGCAGGTTGAAACGGAAGTGGAGACGGAAACGGAGGCAGTGAACCAGTCGAGTCGGGAGAGCACACCTGTTAATCGCACTCCCAGCGATGACCAAGATCGGAGATCGCCCGGCGGCAGCAGCTCATCGCTATCATCGCTGCTGAGTGCTGCGACGCCAACGCCGACGCCAACGCCGGCAGAGAGGCGAGCAGAGGAGACGCCCACGCGAGCATTTAACGAGCTGTTGGCCAACGAATGTGGCTCGAGCAAATTGGCCAACAGTTCAGCTGCAACCACGTCGCTGGCGGCAACGCGCGAGGAATTCATTCGCAACATGGACAAAGTGCGCGAATTAATCGAAATGACGCGACGCGATCAAAACGGAAATGAAATCGATAACGGAAACGGAAACGGTTCACCATCGTCGTCCTCGTCGTCGCCGTCGGGTGTTCAAATTGTGTCCGCAGCAGACACGCTTAGTAGTAGGTTATCCCCCTCACCTCCGCCAGTGCCACCGCCACCCGCAAGCATGCTTTATCCCACTAGCACCACCACTAGCGCCACCACCAAACCACCAATCCTTAGCAGCCTGTTGCGACAAGAATCATATGATTCGCATTGCTCCGACAGCACACAGCACAGCCAATGCACAGCCATCAATATGGCATCACCAACACCAGAACTCACACAAGAACAGCAACCACCCACACCACCACTGCGACATCGACAGCAGCAACAACAACAACCACAACAACCACAACAACAACCACAACAACAGCCACAGCAATTTTGTCCAATTTCAGTTGACGCGACGGATGTGGAACGCATAAAGAAACTGCGTCTGCTATGCACCGAATCCTTGGCTTCCATGCCGTATGGCGAGCAAATGCTTGAGGAGCTCGCCAGCGTTGCACAAAACATAAGTTTGCCACAACAAAAACAGCAAGAACAACAACAACAACAACAGTTACAACAGCAGCAGCAGGAGCAGCAGCAGCAGGAGAAGATGCCTTATCCACTGCCACAGTTGCCACACATTGGTGAGCTGCAGTTGTCGCTGGGTCAGGTGAAGCAGGATGAGAAATGCGCCTGGCTGGGTTTGCCCACACAAGCTGATCCCAAGTTGCTAGTCTGCCTGTCGCCAGCACAGCGTGCACTGGTTGCCCAACAGCAGCAACAATTGCAGTCAGCTGGTGCAGCTGGTCCCGATGAGCTGCTGGATGCACATGAGAAGTTTGTGCAGCGACGTGGCTATCATGAGCTGAGCAGGGAACAGGTGCGTCTCATGGACAGCGCACAACTGAATGTGGAACAGGAGCAGCTACTCAAAACGGCCGCGAAAATGCGCGAATTGCGCAAGAGTCTATCGCCCACAACATCGCCAACACCTCAGCAACAGCAGCAGCAGCAGCAACAGAAGCAGCAACAGCAACCACCGCCGGTGCCTGTGAAGAGCGCTGAAACCGTTGAGAAGGCAAAGAGCCAAGCAGCGCAGCACGCAGATGACGCAAGCCAGCAAAAGCTAAACAAAATAGCAACAACAGCAACAACAGCAGCAACAATAGAAACGGCACCAACGACATCATCATTTGAAAATAAACCCAAGCAGACAGCAACAGCAGCAACAGCAACAGCAGCTGATCAGCAGTTGCCTTACTCATTTGATCAGCGCACGTCCAGCCATACACAGCAGCAACAGAGCAGCAGCAGCAGCAGCCATTACACCAGCAACATGAACAGCAACAGGAGCAACAACAATTCAAGCAAATTTCCAGCCAGCATCGAGAGTGAATTGGCACGCATGTTTCCCAAAATCGCACAGCAGGGCGACATCTTTGAGGAGCAACGCAAGAGATTCTCCAACATTGAGCCGAGCAGTCAGCAACTGTTGCAGCCGCAAACGAAGCGCTACTCTAACATTGAGACGAGTTCCTACGAGTCCAAGAAGCGAGTGGAAAATGGCCAAACAATCTACGATTACAGCAACAGCAGCTCGGAGCGGCAGCAGCAGGGAGATGAGCCAACAGAAAATGGCAAGTTTCCGGTGAATGTAAAGCAAGCAACAACAACAGCAACAATTGCCGATGAGTTGGATTGTGCACCGCCTGTGCCACCGCCGCCGGCAGCAGCAAATATTATGTCAGCAACGAAATTAAATGGCAATTCAAACACTTTCATTGATGACGCACAAAAACAACAGCAGCAGCAGCAGCAGCAGCAATCACTCTCAGAGAGCAATCGCTCTCAGCAGCACAGAGAGGAGCAGACGACAACAACAACAAAGGAGACAACAGAGAGCAGAACAACAACAACAACAGCATCTGCTGGCAGCAGCTCCAAGGTGAACAATGCTGGCGGCACTTATGAGGAATTTCGGCAACGTGCCAAAGCAGCACTCGAAGCAATTGCTCAGCCCAACAGCAACAGCAACGGCAAAGGGCAACCTTCGTCTGCTAATCACTTGGATAATGAAAATCTGTTCAAGGACTTTGATGCGCTGTCGCAGCGACTCAATGCCGAGCTGCAAACGGGTCGGGAGCAGCGAGAGCAACGCGAGAAATGCTCATCGCTCTACGATCTCAATCGCCTGGGCAACAGCAACAACAGCGCTCAGTTGGAGCAGCAGAAGCATCAGCGACATGCCCACTTGCAGGAGCTGGAGCGTGAAATCGAGCGCTCGACAAGATCCCGACTGGAGCGCATGTCCTCTGTGCCGCGTGCCATCGAAATACCCATTGAACTGGCGCCGGATTATGGAACACGTTCGCGTCGCGACGAGTCGCTGTGCAATCTGAGCGAGACACGGCGACCGCACAGCTCAGCGGAGCATTATCAGCAGCAGCAGCAGCAGCAGGATGACTGGTCGCGTTATGCCAGTGATCTGGGCCACTCGGAGAACATTGCTCGTCCGTTTGCCCGGGAGGTGGAGATCTGCTATCAGCGGCAGGGCGGCAATCAGCGGCAACCCCACGCGATACGAGCGCCTCGACTCTCGGCGAGCACAAATGATCTGTCCAGCTATGGCAACTATGACACCCACAATGCCTACGGTG
This sequence comes from Drosophila multiciliata, assembly GCA_037043605.1. NCBI lineage: Eukaryota > Metazoa > Arthropoda > Insecta > Diptera > Drosophilidae > Drosophila > Drosophila multiciliata. The sequence continues at coordinate 5,392,312 of JBAMBF010000589.1, forward strand.
GTGCACGGCGGCATGCACCCATGTTGCAAGAGGCACCGGTGCAGCAGCGACCCCACTACACCAGTTGCTACTCGATGATTGAGCGCAATCCGAATCCAACGTATATCAGCACCACATCAAGGCGGGGAGTCTCACCTGCACCACCAGCACCGGCAGCACCGCCTGCCTACGACCGGCAGCAGAGGCGTGCATCGCTGCCACGGGAGCTGCATGAGCAGCAGCTGCAGTACATCCTGAGCAAGGAGGAGCACCTGAAGCTGGAGTTTGAGCGGCTGCAACACGAGCGACGTCGCCTGATGGATGAGATGCAGCGGGCGCCGACGGTGCTGCAGGCGCCGCCACCGAGACGCGACAGTTATCGGCCGGCGGCGAAGCTGCCGACGCTCAGCGAGGATGAGGTGTTCCGGCAACAGATGGCCGAGGAGTGGATGCACAAGGTGGCGGAGCGTGACGAGCGACGTCAGCACAAGATCATCAAGATCTCAAGGATCGAGGATGAGCACCAGCATCAGCATGCCAGCGAGCAGCAGCAGGCGAACATCAGCGACGAGTTCCTCAACCGCGTCAAGGAGCGGCGGGACAAGCTGGCCATGCCCGCCGATAGCGATTGGGAGAGCGGCGCCGAGTCGCAGCCGGTGCTGACCAAGGCAGCGGGTGCTGGCAGTGAATCGGATGCGGAGGCGCCACCGGTGCGCATCCTTGAGGGTAGCAACGAGACGAATCTACGTGAGCTGCCCCGGCACCTGCGCGAATTCGCCAAGTTCTCCAGCTGCGAGAAGTTGGATGATGGCCAAGTGGAGCGCCACGAGCAGCAGGAGCGCAGCGAGACAGCAACGGATAATTCACAGAGCAGCGCGAGCAGGAAGTCGACCATTGTGAAGACGTACAAGGTGTCCCGGTTGCCGCCTTCTGTGCAGGGTGAGTTTGCCGCGGACAAGACGGCGAAAGCGACTACAACTAATAATCGTTATCGTTATCGTTATCGATCGAACACCGCGCAGCTCGTTAGTCATAATCTGCATTTAGGCAACGCTTCTGTAACTAGCTATCCCAATCGCCAATCCCAATCGCCTGACACTGGTTGTGGTTCCGCTTCCAAAGGTTCCTCTTCCTCCATCTACTCCTCCAACAACAACTCCTCCTCCTCCTCCTTACCCACTTCTCCCCAACCGACAGCTATTCCCGATACACCCGATACACCCGATACACCCGACACATCCTCTAACACCTCGACAGCTGGCAGCATCTTGAGCACTGCTCTGCTCCTGGGCCTCTCTGTTCTCACGGCCTGGAACAAGTTTAGCTAATTCACAAAATCCCCTCATTTTACACTCTAAAAAAAGAAAATATATCCTAGAATTTTCCAATTTAAATCAGTTCAATTTCTACAAATTAGTTTCTGATTTGCAATTGATTTTTTTTATAATTTTTTTATTTTAATATTATATTATTTATTATTTTATTTTGGTTAAAAAACAGGCATACTTTTTGGAGTCTGTTAATAAGATTTATTTATCTTAACTGAAAATCATCAGTCATCCAGAAAACTAGATGATCTGAACGAGTACTAGGCAGATCTGCCCAGAGCAGGATTCTAGTTTCACCTAGTTTTCGAAATAATTAAATTAATTGCAAATTTGAAATATTTTAAATAATTAAATATAAAAACCATTTAAAAACTGTTAAACTTTAAGCTACAAATATAATTTGGTGTTTTGCTTAATATTACTAAAGAATTTGGCTAAATTTGTAATATGAAATATCTGTATTAATATCTAGGATATTGACTTGTTTTTTTGAGTGTATGTTAAACTCCTTGGTGAATTGGCCATTTTGCACATCCACTCATCCCATTTGCACCACAATTTAAGTTAAAATTTGCGTTTATTGTTGTTGTATAAATTCGCTCATTATTCTCTATATATATCTCTCTCTCACTCTCTCTCACTCTCACTCTGTATTTGTAACTATCTCCCTCTCTCTGTTTGTGTGTGTGTGTGTCTCCCTTTTTGTATATCAAATTTCTCTCTATCGCCGTACTCACACAGACAATGATAAAACAGCAACCAACACCAACAGCAACAATAACAACAACAACAACAACAGTACAACAAAAACAACGTCTACTCTGAGTAGCCATATAGAAAATGTATCCAGATCCAGAGCAGCGCCAACATCGCCTTCGCCATCGACTTCCCCATTTTTGGGCAATATTCATAGAAATTTCGATGAGCTGTTTGCCAATTCGCCCTTCCGCTCGAAAATCCTCGAGGAATTCGATAAATATTGGCGCAATTTTGAGCATACTACTACGACAGACACTATCTGAATAGATATATATCTATATAAATATATATATATAGATATATGCACGACCCGAAACCTTTGTTAATGGAACCGCAAGAAATGCTTTTCACATTAATTTTTTTTGCAGTCGCATGCAACCTACTTTTAACCAAATGAATATTGAAATTATGTTTTTGTGTCTTAGGCAAATGTTTGAAAAATAAAAAAAAACGAACAAACAAATAAACAAAAAAGAAAAATACTTGTGAAAATTAGTTAATTGTTTATTGAAATTAATACAAATAAATGCAATTTAGTGTTGTTGAATGTTTAATAAATGATAAATTGATTAACAAAACTCAATTGTTATTTAGTTTTTATTGTATTGTACGCATGCCAAATATCCACATATATACATCTATATATATATCTATATTAAACGAGATTAATCGTTATCGAAATAAGTTGTGTCCTTGAAAGATCTGTTTCCCATAGCGCTTGTAAATGACGCTTTGCTTGAGCGATTACCTAATCCTGTGAATGTCCCAAACTAATAAACAATAATCATGCTTTAATCGATAATCGTCGATAATAATCGATAATAAGTGATATTCATTTGATGTGAAATTAATCAACATTTTAAGAATTGGCCGTTTTCAAAATTATTTTATTATATATTTTTAATATATTTTTGAAACATTTTTAAAGTTGAATTCGCTGAAAGTCTAAAACTAAATATTCTCAGCTAATTTAGCTCTCATTTTAATTGTTTATACTTTATGTGTGTTTTTCATGCCAACATGCTCTGCTCTCAGATTAAACGGTTTTTTTTATATACATTTTTGTCACATTCAGGCAGCATTATTATTTTCATTGACATCAATTTATGATATACAAATGCAAAAGTTTCACAAAAATATTTTAAAAATTGCTTTAAACATGTGGAGGAAAATTTTAAATTTACTGTGTCACAAAGCAATCATTTCATATACATATTTATAAATATGATATACATATATATATATTATAACATGTATAAAAAGTTTCCCATTAGCTAAAATCTACAACATTTTCATAACAATAAATATTAAGTTGATTCTTTGTGCCAACTCTGTGCTCAAGTGTCTCCGTGGAGAGTAGCTAATTTAAGCTATAAGTGCCCAAAATATGCCCCATTAAAATTGAGGCGATTTAACTGGGGCGCTGCAAAAATGTGCATGCAACAGGGAGTGGCAGACAGTCAGACAGACAAGACAGATAGATGAGCGATTAAGCGGAAATTTTAATTAATTCCATTCAATTGGTGGCTCTGCCAGAACAAGCAAATCGTTTGTGTTTGTTGCAGAGCGAGAGAGGGAAATGCAGAGGGATAATTGAGCACAGGGTTCTTAGACTAAGTGCAGCATGGTGTGGCATGCGTCGGCTCGTAGAAGAGAGCGCGTTGAGACACTAAAACGAACAACAACAATTTTCGATAGCCACAGCAGTTAAGAGCGAGCAACAAGCACAACAACAGCAACAACAGCAAAAACAACAACGAAAACAACAGCAGCAGCAAAAACAAACAGCGATGCCAAAGCTGACGTCGACGCCGACGACGACGCCAACGCTGGCAGCGAAGCAGCGTTTACGTCCACCAAAACAGACGCGTTTTCTGCTATCGCCGCAGCAGCTGCAGCAGCAGCGCCAACGACGCAGCTGGTCCGAGAGCGATCTGCTCAAGGAGATTGACAATGATCTGCAGCTGGCCAAGGGCTTTCTCTATGCCAACGGTCGGTGGAATGATCCCCAATTTTATGTGTACATTCCCCACCTCCACCCCAAACCCCCACACACCTCCCTCTGCTCCAACTAACAACTGTGTGTCTATTTGTCTATTTTGTGTGTCCTCTAAATGTCTGTGCGTTTTGTGGAAATTAGCGCAGCTGCTTAGCTAATTGGCCAAACTTATAGTCTACATATATATATATATATATAAACTGTTTTAAATATACATATATACAAAATTAATAGTTGCGCTCGTTTTCCAAATATACGCTTAATATTAAGTTAATTTTTGCTATGTATTTTTAAGGCACCGCCAAAAAGTATGCAACACTTTTTCAGGCATCACAAATTGTGTATACGACGTGAGCAGCGCGCAAATGTTTTTGGTCATTTTGGTCATGTGTGAAAATGTATCTTTATCTTGGCGTCTCGCCCATATTTATGGCCCACTTCAGAACATGATCATCTATATGCTCACACTCTCTCTCTCTCCCTCTCTCTCGCTCTCACTCTCCTTCTCTCCCGCTGTCTCTCGTTGGCTCTTTTTGTAAATGGTTTTTTGGGTTTTCTTCGATTTTCACCACTTGCCCGCGCCGACTGCCACCTTCCTGTCTCTGTTTACGAAAGCATCGGCGTTTTGTTTATGTTAAGAGGCCGCATAGGAAAATGAAAAATCAAATTTTTGTTGAGGGAGCATTCAACGAATTTGTTGCGCTCACAAAAGTTGAGTTGTTTTTCAATCGAAATTTTTTTTAAGAAAATCGTAGCAACTTGTACAAGATTTTCGCCTGGCGTAGTCGTCGTCGTGTTAAAGTCGTGTGCGCAACGCGAAGTCGCGTGAAAAAAATAAAATAAAAGCAAAAAGTATATTTATACATATATATATTAAAATCAGCAGCAGAGACAGCAGCAGCAGCAGCAGCGGCAGCGGCAGCATTTTTATATATTTCCACTTGCATAAATCACAAAAAAATATTGAGTTCGGGCAGAAAATCGAAAATGGGGCAGGGTTAGTCGAGTGCTTTACCAACAAATTGTGCTCAACGCGCTTTTCATTTGTATCAATTTGTTTTTGTTGTGCAGTGCCCCAAAAAGTGTCTGGTGTTTTCCTAAAGCAAATGCAGTGATGTGAAGCTTGTTGCAAGTGTTTCTTATTGTTCTTTTTGCCGCAACGAAAATCTCATTTTATTATTCATATGCAACATTTTTGCAGAGCACATACAAAATTCAACAATGTTCGCGCCGAAATTTAAAGCACGCGCACCAACTGGCTCAGGTAAAACTCATCCAGATCATCATCAGATGTACATCAGATCTATATATATCTATGCAGATAATACATCTGATGAATGCCGCACACACTGAGTCCCCCCAAAAACTGTTTCAATCTTCGCATAAATGGCAAACATGACCTTTTCAGTGGACGTATTTATCTAAAAGTGTTTATTGGTGAATTGAGTGCATCATATTTGAATGCAGCAGAAATCGTCTAGCAAAATGCATCAGATATTTATTATATGGACACAAAAAAGAATTAAGATTTTGTAAAAATAGTGTATCTTTTGTGTTAATGAATGGATATATTTTAAATAAATAACAAGGGCTGAATGAATGGATATATTTTAAATAAATAACAAGGGCTGAAAATAATATGTTATATTAAAATCCTCTGTTTTTATTAATAAAAACTTTAAAGGTTTTTTTTTATATGCGCACCTCATATCTGGTAATAAATTTTTAAAGAAATTGGTTTGTTTAACATTTATTATCAATTTGAATGATTTAAATATTTGTAATTTTAATGAAAGCCAATAACCAAATATTAGTTGCTTTAAAGAACCTTTTAATATTAAATATTTACATAATTTCAGAAATTATTTACTCAATAGAGGCTTCGATGTTTTTTTCTAAAACAAATTATTTTTAACTTTTAATAAAAAATCTTTGAGATGTATTACAAAACTGTTCAATACAAAGAAAAATATTTCCACAAAGATTTCAATACTTTGTTCTAAACTCGAACCCTTTCAATTTATTTTTGAATTAATAAAACATCTTTGAAATGCATTAAAATACCTATTAAAACTAATTCTATAGATTATTCAAGGTTGTATTTTCCCTAGGGCTTGAAGACATAATTATGAAATCAATTTTTTTTTAACACTTTCTTGAATAAATAAAAAAATATCTTGCAGATTTTAAGAATGAACTTTCACTCACAGACAAATGGTTATCTTTTTATATATTTATTTTAGCTTTTTTATTTGGTAGTAATATTAACTTAATTAATTTGTTTTTTTATTTATGGCACATTTCTAATCAACTTTCTTGCCATTGAAATTTATTGGCAATTATTTATAGATTATTTTCCATTCCGTTAGTTTTTCACTTTTCACGCTGTTGATGATAATTTTGTGTTAAACCTGAATATATCGTTTTTGTATATTTTTTTTTGTTGTTTGTGGCAGAATTGAACTTGATTTTTGCCTTTGCACATGTTTATTTAAAATATTTCAAATTAGCTCACATTAATTGTGCTGGCAGCGAAATTCCAAACTGGAACAGGAGGTGCACATTGTTTTTTTTTTTTTTAGCTTCCTCTTACTCATCGTTACTTTAGTGCTAATTATATAAAATGACGTACAATCCAAAAATTTGTTGGCCGAGCAATATTTATTACAAATATATATGTATATATATGTGTATATATATATATATATATATGCTGCTCTTGCTAGACGCCCACAGCTGTCTGCCTTTTACAGTATCCATTAAAAATGGAAAATAAACACAAAGGAAATCCAGATGGAAAAGCGCAGTAAATAATACTAATGCTTGCCAAATCAATGTCTCAAATACTTTAACGTTTATACTATAAACCCGATTTGCTCGACAAAACACCTTATGGGCATATAGATTGTCGTTTTGTGGGCGTAGCTAATCTATCAAAATGCGTATACGCCCCATTTGGCATTTGATTGGCGTCACGATCTGAAAACATTAGCCCAAAGTTTAGTTATGAAAATGTTATGCTTGCCTTCCATTTTCGCAGCTCGTCTTTATTTATTTAAAGCATTAATTTGTACGCTGTTATTTTTAAATTACGCCCCCCCTTTTTTTCATTTCCCAAAAGAAAAAAACCAAAAAAAATTTAGTTTATTTTCTATGTTGACTTTTAGTGACTGAATTTAATTTATAGTGTTTATAAATTCAATTGAACTTGGTCAGTATTGGAAATGTTGATTATTGATTTGATATTTGTGTGAATGAAAGAATAGTTTTATAAAATTGAGTTTATTTAGTTTCGGCAACGTCTGATATAATTTTATATCAGAAGATGACGTATATTTGTCGACTTATTTGTTTGACATATGTGTTGAAAATCTACCAAAATGATTTATGGTGGAACTGAACTTTTGTGGCCAACATTATAGAGCATTAATAAAAAAAAAAATGTATTTTTAACGGAGCAGAGGATTTTTGGATTTCATAAATTATATAACTTAAATTCGCAGATGCCATTTAATGGCTTATTTCGTTCTTAGCTGCCTTAAAATAAGTTTTCATTAAGTACTCATAAAATATGCTCAGGTTTTGTTTGAGATTTGCGCTGAATGCACAGTATTTATAAAAAATATATTATAAACTTTAGTTTTCTAATTTCTAATGACTTCAAAATACAAAATTAGCGCGGAATGCGTAGTTTTTATAAAAATATATTATAAACTTTATTTTTCTAATTTCTAATGACTTCAAAATACAAATTCCAATGACCTTTTCAACCTGCCCAAAAGCGAGCAGAATAAACATCGATCATCAAAGCGGTGCCGCTTTCAAAAGGGCTCCATTTGGATCTCTCTGTCAGTGCATTTAAATTCCCGGCATTGTGCAGCACTCCATAAATACTTTGGCCACTTCATTATGGCAAAGCGAATAAATCAATGCGAGAATGAGAATGGTTTCTAATTTGCGACAACAACAATAGACAAAAGACGCACCTATTCCAGGCTGGGTCGGAGTGCTCTGACAACTGCCAGGTCGCGACTCTCCACGCCCTCAAATGATGCCAGACCCCAACGCTTCCCCAATCCCATTCCAATCTCCAATCGCACAATTAATGGGCGCACGCACAGGTTGCTTTCAGTCCAGAGTTTCTCCTGCAAGGCCAACAATTAAATTTACTTGGTCACTTGCTGTATACCCTATAAAAAGATCACTCATTAAACAAGATTTAAATAGAGCTTGATCAAAAATAATTAAATTTGAATATATATATATATATATATATAATCGGTCAAATGTTGTCTATATCCAAAACTACACTTTTTAGAGTCTCAAATTAATAATGCCAAATATGTCGCATATAAAAATGATTTGTTTTTATATATTTACCTTTTTTTTACATATTAACTATTTTAATGGGTAACTCAGAGCTCATCATTCCAGTTGTCGCTCAGCTTAATGTGGCGCCCATTAAAAAGTTTTTAGCAAATTATCTAGTTAAAATTAAAGGTTTGCTCATTGCAGGTAGAATTTGTTGTTAATTTTCTTAAATGTCTGTTCGATATTCCAATTTCAGTTTGAAAATCAATAAATTTCGACGAGCTCAGAGCCAATTTCCTAAGTAAAATGCGCTTCTTCACGAACGAACGCGGGCGCTCCTTCGGAACACACCCAGCTGAGGCGGGCAACCCCTCCCCTTTCCCTTCACCACTCTGAGTTTTGGCCCAAAGACTAGGCAGCGTTTTTATGAGCATTTTTCCATCGCATTGTTTTTATTGGCTACAAAATTTCCGTTTGATTTATTCTAAAGCGAGTGAAAAGCAGATAGAGCAATAAAAAAAACCGAACCGGAAGTGCCAAGCCAACCCAAGCCAAACCAAGCCAATCCAAGCCAGAAACACCCAACGCACATTTCTAGTTTGTCTTTTGTCTTTTGTTTTGTTTTGTTTTTTCTGCTTTTTGTTCTTGGGCACAAAAGCGCCCAAAAGAGTTAAAAGTTAAATAAAAAAAATACAAATTCATTTTGATTGACTCTTTAGTGAGTTCTCTCTCTCAATTGGGGAGTAGTTCCACTATAAAGAGTATATGGTATATTTAGTCGCTACACATCCGTTCCATTTCGCATTGCACGCATAATTGGCGTTCCACAAAAAAAAAAAAAAAAAAAAAAAAAAAAAAAAAAAAACACAAACAGTGCTTTTGTCTCGGAATGGTTTCGTCCAAAATAAAATATATCCGATCTGCTGCTGCTTCTGCTGCTGCTTCTGTTGCTGCTGGGCAATTCGAGGTGTTCGCTTCATTGAGCACGGAGCACGGAGTGGAGCGCTCCCATATTTGATTGCAGCGTATAATTGATCTTCTATTTAAAATCGCTGAGCACTGGGAAATTGTTGACTAGGTGGGGAGTGATGAGGGGTTGGCCTGACTGCCACTGGGTGTGTTTAGTCATTTAGCAGTCGCTTGTGTGATTTGCGCCTTTTGTCTTTGTTGCTCCCCACTGCTTTTACCAAAACAACAACCACATCCAAGCAGAATTCAGCAACTTGGTCTGCTCGAAGCCGGCGGGTCACGCAAAATTCAGTCGCTTTGAGCCGCGCGCGGAGTCAGCAACTCAGAACTTGCCACACGGTCAGTGCAACGCATTCGATCCTAACTCAACTCAACAAACAGAAAAAACACCCACAACTAGTGCTTCCTCATCCTGAATTGGGTAATACTCAACTGTGTGTGTGTGTGTTGTGTGTGTGTGTGTTGTGCGAGTGACTCATTAAGTAAACGTGTGAAAAGGATTGTGATTTTTTTTCATTTGCTTTTTCATTTTGATTGACTTTGATGCGATTGTATAATTCGATTAAGTGCTGATTGAATTAAGACGTCAGCACATCCACCCACAAACCAAGAGCAACAGCAACAACAACAACAACAGCAACAACAACAACAAATTTTAGCCAACAAAATACGAGCAGAACAAAATACGAAAAGAACGAAAACGATTTCTATATGCGATATACGTGTCAATGTCTCATGGCTATAACGCCTAGGGCAGGCTATACCAATCTTGTGTATATCTATTTCTTCGTATGAGTGTGTGTGTGTGTTTGTTTGTGTGTGTTAGCCTGTTACAGGTGGCATATATATATCCGTGCAAAGTGATAGATGTGATCTGCACAGTGACAGCGAGGGCTGTTTCGACTTTATTACAAGCATTGATTAATACAGCCAAAAAAATATGAATTAAAATTTTTATTTACAAATTGAGAATTTTAAAAAATTTACAAAATTCCTCGGCAGTTTGAACGGAGTATAAATTTGTAATTAAATTAAGCAAAAAACCAGAAAAACCATTTTATTTAATAAATTATATCTCATAATTTCTTGGAGCAATTATTTTGCTTTTTATGCGGTTAATTTCCAGAAACATAGTTCTATAAAATGTTTTTATTTTTAATTTTTATTTAATATATGCAATACAAATTGTACTAAAATGTTACCAAATTGCAATAATGTGCAATTAACTGCAAATTATATATAAATTATGCAAAACTGGAAAGTAATATTTGTTCTTGCACACTTTTTTAAAATATTAGATCACAAAATGCTGAAATATTTAAATTTGTTTTTTCTTACCAAAAAAATAGCAATAAAGACACATTTGCATTTTATATTTAGATTTTTGTGCAATGTGAAAGTTGTCTGAAAACAAAGGAGATTTTGCCTTTCCTTAAACTTTAATATTAAATGCAAAACTTTGCTATTTTTTTTTAGCTTTTTAGAAAAGAACCAAAGCTACTTTGATTTCGATTCGGGAAAATATATAATTTTTAGCAAGGCTAAAAATAAAGTTTTTTTAGGTTGCAGTGCACAAGACCCCAATTTAATAATAAAATAATAATAAAATAAAGTTTTTCTTAATACTTTGCTCCATTAGTTCGTTAGTGTCTAGTGGCCACTGTTCACAACTATTTAAACACCTTGTGTGTTGTGTGTGTTTCGTGTCGCTTGTTTCAAATATAATTTTATAACAGTCTGCGTTGTATTTGTATCTTTGTATCTGTATCTTTGTATCTGTGAAAGTCTTTGTAAATTCTAAACATACGCCAAAATAATATGAGTCATTCGCCCAATAGAACCACATTTGTAGGTATGTGTGTGTGTGAATGAGTGTGTGTGTGTGTGTGTGTGTGTGTGTGTGTGTATGGGATAGTTTTTTTTTCTTTCTTGTTTTTGGTTCTAGTGACCAAATTTTGAATGGCTGCCAAATGCGGCTTCCTTGGTCGTATTAATTATTGCTGTTCCACGTCGCGATGTTTGTTTGTCAATTTGTATTCGCTCGGTTTGTTGACTGCAACATTTATTTTTGTTAGAAAAAAGCAAAAAAAAAATAGAAACACAAATCTCAGCGTAGACGAGCATAAATTTGTTGACAAGTGTAAAATGTCAGCGCCGCCAAAAAACAGAGCAACTCAATTCTCAATATGAACTTGCGCCCCTGAAAATGTCATGTGTTGCCCAACTTGCAACCTGCCCCCCCGCCTGAAACCGCCTCCACACACACTTTGCTTAAGTGGCAAGCACTCATCATTCGCATCATTAACAGGCGTTTGGACACCCAAGAGTCAAACACCCTACGGCTCCAGCAGCGAGCTAGATATCGGCTCCTCGGCGGCACCAACACCACCGCCTCCACCCACACAGCCCGTGTGGACGCCACAGCCATCGCCAGTGCTCAGTGGACGCAAGGAGTTTCGACCCGTTCACTTTGAGTCACCCACCTTGCCACGACGCTACACGGCCAATCAGCAACTGCAACAGCAGCAGCAGCAGACGACGACGAAGACGACAACGACGAGGACACCACCCTGGTCATATAGCAACGGCAACTGCCCGGCGCCTGCACCACGCAGCAGCACCACCACAAATCTGAGCTCCAACAATTCTGATTACACGGAAACCGATTATTCCAATCAATTTGGCCCCGTGGCCCCCAGTGCCAGCGTCTCCGACAAGATTAAAAGTACTGCCCCAAGCAAATAATTCAATGGGTGTTTTTGCTCCGAGGGAATACCATTTTTCAATGCCATTGATTTGATTATAGAAAAATTTAAATTTTAAATTGAAGTTTGAAATTTAAAACTCAAAACTTCACAAAGAATTGTCTGTTAATTAAACCAGCATTTGAATCTTGCAAAATCGACAGTTAATTTTATATATATATATATATATATTTTATAGGTATAATCCTTAACCGAATCTGTCAATTTTGTAATTCAGAGAATGAATCTTTAGGCAATGCATGAATCCCCAAATAATTATTTAAATAGTTAATTCAACTTATTTAACTTATTTTATATAAGTTCATCATTCATAAATCTGAATTCTAAAATTTTATTTAAAGTTATCAAAATAATCTTTGATGACATATCTCAAGCAATGAATTTTTGGGTTTTGCAAGCAGTTAAATATTAAATAATATATAAATATTAAATAATATATAAATATTAAATAATATATAAATATTAAATAATATATAAATATTAAATAATATATAAATGCTAAATAATATATAAATATTAAATAATATTTATTCTGTTAAGTTCAAGTTAAATATGATCAATCAATGGCTTTGATAAACCAGCGTTTCCCAAAAGTGGAGCTATGTATTTGTCTTAGGCATTTCCATGCTCCTGTGTAGATAAGATTAGTAAGAGTCTCTTGGTAACCAAACGTATTCCGCTGCTTAAATTGTGACTTAATTGTGTTTTTAGTAATACATAAATAGTATGCGCTAATTTGTATCATCTCACATTTCTCGTCCCTCCCCCTCCCAACCAATCATACACCCTACCCTGCCCTGCTTCCTTGCAGCATTTGAACGCTCGGCTTCCACATCGGAGCTGCACAGGCCGTTCACACGTCGCCAACTGGCCGACACTAGCCGTGCTGGGTATAGGCCCAATGAAGTCAGTAAGTATTCATTTTTTGGGGTATTCCCAAATAGGTGTTAACAAGCAAAGACCAAATCGCTGCTGCTCACGTCGTTATACACAAACAAATCTTACACCCGTTCTAACAAGTGTCTTACACCCGTGCTCTTGAGTACTCCACCCACTCCACCCACTTTGACAACTGACAAACACCTAACTAAATCCACTCTACGGTTTACAGTCTACAAAGTCAAGCACGAGTATTTGAGCGAACCGGAAACGGAAAGCGATCATCCACGTAAAATGGCACAGTTAGGTCGACGGCAATACGATGGCATCGGTCCGGTGACAAACGATGGAATGCCCATCATCCTCAGATCGGTAAAAGACAAAAATTAATCTATTGGGCTGCATGGCTGCATCTACATAGCTGAGATATATACAAATATATTTTCTATTTACCATCTCTGTTCTGGCTGCAGGAGGTCCAGGAACCGCATCAGCATGAGTGGTACAAGCGACTCTATCAGACCATCCATAAGCAGAAGAATGGCGGTAAATGTTCCCTGCCACTTGACCAATTCAAACTGAAGCATTGTGAAATATAATAGAATTAAATTACCCAACCAAAACCAAGCAAACCTAACCAAATCCAACCAAACCCAGCCAGGAACCCATCCCAAAAATATCCAATCCCTCCACATATTTCCATATTTTATAATGCTTCAGTTTGTTGCCTGCTGAGCTAGTTCTAATTAAAACTCTCTCTCTCTGAACTCTTCTTGAATGTCTTCTCTTGTCTACTATACAACCAACACCACCACCACAACCAAAATCAATCAATCAATCAATCAATCAATCAATTACCCATCCATACGCTTTCACTCAAAAACTCAAAACAGACGATTTCGTGATACGCTACAAGTGTCCCAGAGGTGATTTATTGACATACCTATCTATCTATCTATCTATATATCTATAAGTAATACTCGTATATACCAAAATTCGGACTAAGCCCGCTTACAAAGTAGTCACCTCTATCAATCCCTGTCTGTAGTTAGCCATATTTAATGCTTAGCCATATTTCCGCTTTTCAGTTGGTTCTTACTGTTGGTCCATTTATGATTTATCTTGATTTATCTCTGATTTATCCAATTGGATTGGACTTGCATGCAGCATTACATATATATATATAATATAATTATTTGTTGATTATTGATTTTCTCATATTTTGCGTGCCGTTTAGCTGATTGGAAATGCTTTAACTAATATTTTGTACATTAATCTTAAGAACGCTCTAACATCATGTCTGCTAACACATCACATCACTCGACTACAACAGTGCTAACCCCAACAACAACAACAACAACAACAGCAAAAGTAGTACTAGTAAATGTCTAACCCAAAAACCATCCACAAATATATATTTCTTTAGCTAATAAAACTTTGTTTGCAACCCTGCAGCTCGTCCCTCGTACAAGAGCAATGGTTATGTCTCCGAGCCGGAGCCCAATTACGATTCGGACTACTCAACTCTAAAGTATCGTTCGCCCAATCCTCTGCGCGTCCAATCGATATCATCTGCTGTCAATGTGCGCAATCTGAACCAGGACGAGAAGTAGGTAATTCTTCTCGGGAATATGAACATTTTGTTGAGACTTTGATTTCCTTTTCAGATTGTATGGTACTATGCCCAATCCGATCAAATCGGCACAGAACTCTTACAAGAATCAGCCTGGTCGCATTGAGAACTACACAACGGGACACTCATCCGTGTCGTACAAGGAGAAGAAGGAGGCAAGTGCCCCGACAGGGCCACACAACCAATCGCAAATAACTAGACTATTTGAACTGGACAATGGTTCTAGCTGAACTTGTCCAATATCTTTCATTAACCAAAGCTTCCAATTTATATCATTCCCATCCCAGAACTGCATCTCATTTTAAGCCCAAACATTATAATATTCCCCATTTCTGACTTGATATCATATCATAGCACGCCTAATCATCACTAGTCATAAATAGCAATTATTCTAACTCACTGCAATTATTTTGTTCACAATTCTAGTGGTGGGACGAAGTGATGGACATCTTTAACGGGGTATGAACTCTATTCTATATAATTCCTGTTCTAGACAATTAATTTTAGTTATAGCATTTTTTATTAGTTTTTACCGTAGTTTTTACACAAATTTTGTGTCTCTTCCCTGATTTCTTTTGAGTTACAACTAGTTTTCCAACCACCAAATACCTGGTTATATTTCTATCCTTTCTCACTCTCTGCATATAACTATATATATATATATATTTCCCCTACCCTTCCCCCTCTACAAATAATGCTTGACGCCAAGTGGCTCAGGGAACATACTCGGATACCGCGTATTATCATAGAATTCGTCGATGATTTTGATAACTATGCAGTAAGTTTTTGAGTAATTTTTACTAGTAGAATTCAGACAGCTGCAAGCATCATCCACAAAGGCACTCGAACTACTAAAAAAAATGCCTTGAATCCGAAACCCTTAAGGAAAAAAGTTTCCTGTTTGTTCCGATTTTAATATATTTATTTCTTTTATTTTACTGTAGAATTTGGAACAATCAAAATTATCACCGCTCTATTCAGAAGGCAACTTGTCAAGGTATTTATTCTATTATTTATTTAATCTATTATTATATATTAATTTCTTTTTTTTTGTGCCAATAGAGCCCTTGCCAAAGAATCGGGCTATACCAGCGATTCCAACATTGTGTTCCGCAAAAAGGAACTAGCCCCCGGCAGTCCACTGAGTCCCGTAGAACAGCGAGAAGCCTACAAGAGCCTACAGGCAGGTGGAGAACCACCTCTCCTCGGCTTCCGCAAGCCAGCGCCCGAGAAACCCAAAGGTAAGTCCCAAAAACTGAAATCGTATTCCTTCTTAAGTAGTCACTGCTAACAATTAGGGTTAAGGCGCCGTTGCATACTAATTCTCAGATCGGTGTTGGTCTTAACTGGTTCTACTTTCTCTAACTTGACTCTACTTTCTTCAACTACTACTCGTATTTATTGGTATTTATTATTCACAACCACTGCCAAAACCACACTTGAAGTTGTTATCAGCAATCAATGCGTTCCTTACAGCACTGCAGCACCGGGCACCCTCTCTAAAGTCGCTGCCGTTTAATCAAGCTAATCCTTCTACCCATGTCTTCCCAATTTTCCAAATCCAAATAAGAAATTGTGGAGGAATTCGAATTTATACAGATAACGCCGACGCTCACCAAAATACGCGTGAGCACCAAGCCACTCGAGGAGTTCCAGGAAGAAGTGCAACAGGCAAATCAAAAGCCAATCCCTACACCACCACCTCCTCCTCCACCACCGCCGCCGCCGCCACCCACAGCAGCCGACAAAATGTTCTCGAATTTCTCCAAGAATTTACCCTCTTTTATACCGCTGAGCAAGAAGCAGCAGCAGCAGCAGCAGCAGGAGACGCCTCCCTTGCCACCGAACCGTCGTTCCTCGTGCACGAAGAGCACTGTGCGCATGGAGAAGGTGACCAGCAGCAGCAGCTGCTCCAAGTCGCGCCACGATCAATGCTTTCAGCCACCCGGCGGCACGAGTAGCCTAACCCTGCGCAAAGTTGCCACCAGCTGCCGACGCGAGCCCATTTGCCGTTCGAAGTCCACTGGCGCCGTGTCCACACTGCTGGCCACGTTGACCGCCACCAAGGAGACGCGCAGCAAGGATGGCAGTGTGCTGCGTCAACAGCATCATCATCATCACCAGCATCATGCACGTATGCGCTCGGCCAGTCCCAGTCGGCGACCCTCGAATCGGGTGTTGGCTCTGCGTCACTCGAGCCGGAGTCCGGTCGCCTTTGGCCGGAGCATCTCCAAGGAGCGCAGCTTTGCCGAGGAGAAGAAGCGGCTGGAGAACACGCTGCCAGCGAACCGCACCAACTTCGAGGCCAGCACCAATATTCTGAGGGATCCCTCGCTGAAATCGCCGCAGGAAGTTCGCGAGGCGGTCCGCTCCTATGCCACATGCAAGGCGCAACATACGCGCAGCAAGTCGCTGCCACGCTTGCGGCACAGCAGCACAGTTAGCACCACCACGCGGCACACCATGTGCTTTCCGCAGGTGCGGCCGCAGCATCTGCTCGACTGCACTCGAGCGCTGAAGAAGGTGCTGCCCAGCAGGTGCACCAAGGCACCGACGCAGTCGATCAAAACGATTGCCACCGTCCATCGCAGCGCCTCCAACGAGAGTTTGCCGCGCAGCAACTCGACCTACTCCATCGACTCGCAGGTGAGGCAGGATTATGCTGCGCCCATTGCACCACCCAAGACCTATGTGGGCAAATCGAATCTGGCGCTGCAGACCAGTCGCAGCGAGGGACATGTGCCCCGCAAGCGGTCCTCCAACGGCAGTCAGAACTCCAAGACTCTCAAGTCCAAGAAACCCCCCTCTGCATCGGTTGCCTCCTACAGCGAAACGGTGCGGGAGAAGACGCACTTCTGGAACGACTACAATGCCAAGCAGAAGTCGCAAGTACCGCACTCGCTGCCCCAGCTGATCCACGACTACAAATACAGTTCGCTGCTGGAGCCGGTTGTCTACGGTGAGGATGTCTATGACTATTCGGGTCAAGGACCACCCAGCTGCATTGAGGATCTTGTCTGGCAGTATGAGAATAAAGCGCAGCAGGGCAACAAAGCTGCTGCTGTGGCTGTGGCAGACGTGGTACCACACGCTGAAGTGGCACTGTTAGTGCAGGTGGGTCAGCGTCGCTTCTCGCCGACGCGTGAGGTGCGCGTGCCACAAACAGCACAGCGCGAGTTGCGTTCCCCCTCGCGTCGTCGCATCGACAGTCTGCGTTCGAGTCAGCGGAGTCAGGAGAAGGCAGGAGATCAGCAGGCGGTGGTCCGCGCCAGCAGCTTGAGCAGCGCCGACGATCGCAGCAAGAAGGGGCAGCAGGCGAACGCAGCAGGAGCAGGAGCAGGAGCAGGACTCTATCATCAGTGTGGCGAACTGGCTCACAGCGCCACCTCGCTGACGTATCTGGAGCGGCACAGTCCGAGCTGTCGCTATCGCAACAACTGTGAGCGGTTCACCGAGCTGAATCGATTCTACAGTACGCTGGAGCGCGTGGGGCAGCTGGAGCGAGCCACATCCGCCAGTAATTTCCATCCGCTGCGCAAAGATGCGGAGATGCTGGATTTCGATGAGTGGCGCAAGGTGCGGCTGCACGAGCGTGCCGAGAAGGAGCTGCAGTATCTGGTTGGCAAGCTGCAGCTGGATCAGCGTGAGCGTGACTTGCACTTTCGTTCCAAGGATGTGAGTGAGCTGAAGTGGCGCCACGATGCCGATCAGGCTCTGCACTCCAAGAAGAAGTCGGTGGAGGATTTGCGCGAGAATTTTGAGCAACTGCAGCTGCTGAAGCAGCAACAGCGAGAGGAGGCACAATTGCCACCCATCCAGCGTCAATGGCGACGCAATACGGTTGCGGATCTGGCCAGCAGTTTGGAGGGTACCAAAGAGCCAGCACAATCGCAGGCCCAGACGGATCGCCACTTGAGCAATGACCTGGTCAGCACCCTGTCCAAGGATCAAATCAAAAAGATTACGCAGCAGCTGAATGAGATCTATGCAGGCAATCGCAAGTCCACTGCTGCTGCTGGTGGTGTGCAGGAGGAGGAGGAGCAGTTTGTGGTCACCGTGGAGAAGGGCTCGAAGCCCAGCAGCCATGCGAACACCCTCAAGGTGCGCTGCAACTCGAACATCAGCAAGGAGCAGCTGCTGGGTCCAGTGATACGCAAGCGCGAGGAGCAATCGCAAACGCTGCCCCGACCCACTCGCAGCCAATCTCCGGTGGTGGTGGCGCGGGAGACTCGCGGTGCCATCGCTGCCAAGAATGCCGAGCTAACGCTGTGCAAGCCGCCACCCGAGGTGCCACCACGGCCACAGCCCAAGGGTCAAGTGACGAAGCCGGCGAAGGTTGCTGAAGCCAAGGAGCCACCGATCAATCAAAAGATTCAATACTTTGAGGAGCGTCAGTTCGAGGAGCCAGCCAAGACCATTTACCATGCACGCGAGGACAGCTCGCCGGACGAGGCGGAGGTAATGCGTCTCATCGAGCAGAACATGCAGGCCAGGCAGCTGGCCCGCAAGCGTCACATTGTCCACACGGAGCTGAGCAACTCTCTGACGGATTTAAGTGGCATCTTTGGTGAGCGGCCAGCGGCACGCGTAAATTTTCACTTGCACAGCCCGCCCGATCGTCCGCCCGAAGGCAGCCAAGAAAGAGAGCGGGAAAGGGAACGGGAGCGGGAGCAAGAAGTGCTCCAGGAGCATCAGGTGCATCAGGAGCAGGAGCTCAGCTACGAGCCTGGTTCAGGCGATGGCAGCATTGAGCTATATGATGCCTACTATCGCTCCAGGAGTCTATCGCCCCAATCGCAGATCTCGGCCTGCTCCAGCTCCTATCTGCAGCGCGTCTACACCGGCGAGGTGCAGAAGATGAAGCAAAGATTCGAGAGCATTGAGCGCGACCAATCATCCAATGAACGGCGTGATTTTTTTGGGCTTAGCTCGCTGCGGAAGGCGCGCAGCGATCCTGAATTGCAGACAGGATCAAAAGACGCCCCGAGCAGCGCAACGGATGCGCTGCTAAAGGAGAACCCCAACCCAACGCCGTCGTCGGATGTCAGCCATTTGACCCACAGGTTTGAGCTGCGTGGTGCAACCCCATCGCCGGAGCGTGGACGACGTCGTCAGCGTGGTCTGCTCATGCCACACATTGACATCATTAGCAAGACGGCGGAGCTGTTGCCAACTTGTGGGGCAAGTCCCACGCGCAGCCACAGCAGCAACAGTGGTGCAACGGTGGGTCAAGTGCGCACCCTACGCAATCGCTACGAATCGCCAGAGAGTGCACCACAGCGTTATTTATCCACCTCACTGGCGGACTTGCGGGATGTGCACGAGAGCGTTTCGCCACATCTGAGCGGCGATTGGGTGGCCCACAAGCATCCGCAGCGCACAGCTGCACAGCCCAAGAAACCACTCAGACACGCAGTGGTGCGGGCCAGCTCCACGTCACCGCTGCGCCCTGCCAAGTTGCAGACCAGCAGCTACGAACACGACTTCTTTGGCAATCAGCCGTTTGAGGCACACAAGCATCGGCCCAAGGCGCGCTACGTGCCGGATGGTGCCGATGCAACCAACCACCCAACCATCCCAACCACAATCACAACCACAAAAGCAAGCTCAGCGCGTCGGTGCCCGGTGAGCAGTCTGGAGCGTCTCAAGCGCAGCATGGCAGTCACATTTAAAGGTAACTTAATCTTCATCCAAGTGGTGCAGCAGTGGTTGTGTCTCCTTAGGGTCTTCCTCTTTGGTAGTTGCGTTCTCCCTTTTTTTGGTACTCAGTTGGGTTCTGGCTTCGCAAGATTTGGCTTTAAATTTTTAATTGGTATTCAATGCGATTCGAAATTTTCACATATTACTTTGAAATTGTTGGCTTAGATTTTGACTCGAGTGCAGCGCCACCAATACCGCCACAACCACAACAGAACCACTCATCCTATGAGCACCACACCTACAGCAATGGTGACCAAATTGATTCCGGTACAGGTGAGTCCCTCGATTGCCATCATAAAAATTGGCCTTAAATACCATCGCTGCTTTCCAAGATGCACTAAAAACTTATCAGTTGTGTTTGACTGATATATTGGTATATTGTTATATATAAAATATTGGGATTATTCTCCCAATTTAAAGGACTTTAACTTGAGTGGCGTCAATCGGAAAAATTTTATATTTTACTTTTTTGGAGAAACTTTTATTGGGACTTGAAATAAGTAGACTTATTGTAAACTATTATTATTAATATTAAGTGTAATAATTTCATGGAGTGAATTAGACTGAACTTAATAAGTTTCTCTCCAAATAACTATTATTTACTTTATTAAAATTTGAATCTTCTGCACTGAGACCTATTAGATCTATTGTGCCCCCTTCTGAGCTTATAGCTCCTCCATCAACCCCAGTTCCTGCACGAATGTCAGAATCTTTGATTGATCGAGGGCTTCTATGTCATTGACATTGGCATATCATGCATCCCTAGGATGCTGCATCTTTTCCTGGCTAGGGCGATACATTGTGTTAGGATGTGAGTTGAGAACTCCTTCTCTGATTTAAGTTTATTTTGGCTATAAATTATTAGCATGAAATCAATTCAGGCGATTTTCTGGATGCCTACTTCCATCGGGCCTGTTCGCCGATCGAACGGATAGAAAACTAAAGATTATTATAAAGATTTATCCACAACTCCAAAGTGTATAAATAATTATTTGTGACTTCCTAAAAATTGTAGCGTTTTTCAATCGGAAATCAAGGAACACTTTTTTTTTACTTCTTTAAAGGGAAATTCGCACTAAATAAATCTGTAGCCTCTTAGTTAGTCAAACTGCTTCAAAAACCACTTGGCTCTATTTCAAATAGTTAAGAAACAGTAAATTAAACAATTTTAACTTCAGCTATATTCAAATCAGAAGCATTCCGATTAGAGTGATGGGAATATATAATTCCCATATTCAATCTGCAAATTATACTAAAAAAAAAGACTGTTTAAATTTTATATTGTCTTTTATTGTTTCATTCGATAAAGTTTGTTATTAAAAAATAGGTCAATGATTTTTAATATTTTTAGGTCAGTTTATTTTATCTGAATCTACTTAAGTTGAAGCTACAACTATATAAATACTGGATCTTAATTTTTGTATATATATTTCAATATATGAACGATCTACGTCTTTGAAGTTATGGCGAGTTTGCTGGATATCAGATCAGATATACAGAATAAATTGATTTCAAGATAGATAAATCTAAAATCTTCTTTGGGACTACAGCAACTTGTCAAATTGGTTTAGTGGATAAATACTGCAAATTTATTAAAATGCATTAAATTCCGTATTAATAGCTGAAACTTTAACTTTTTATACTTAGTTTAGTTTTATGGAGACTGCACCTCAAATTTCATTTTAAAATCTAATCAGACACGTAATTTTTGTGTCCCCCTTTTTACACTTTCTTGTTACGCCACTGCGTGTTATTTTTTTTTCATTCAATGACCTTTGTGAAATGCCGCAGTTTTTTTTATTGATGTTGTTTTTTTTACTACCGCAACAAAATTTCCGCAATTGGTGCAATTTTGTTTTGAAGGTGCGCCTGGCATTAGTCGACCAAACCAATCGATACCAACAATAATACTAAAGACACTTGACAACGCTGACCCGCTTAGCCCAAGAAACACCTGACCAAGGCACAAGCCGAGCGCCGAGAGCCGAGCGAGTGGCTAAAGCCGAAGCGTGGAAAACCCACCCCCAATAGCCAAGTGCCAGCCAAGTGCCTAGACCCGGCTAGCACGTTGCCATGGCCAAAATTATGAGGGCGATGCGTCAACAAAACAAAACTTGGCCACATGGCTGGTTCCCCCAGTTGGATGTTAGTTTGCGGACTTTCATTTTAGTAAGTTTCACTTATCCGTGCCAAAAACGTCAGACGCTCGACAATTTCCCAATTAAATGTGGCAGCAAATAGAACGCGACGCGCGTCACTTTTATCCACTTACATAATGCAACTTTGAGTGGTGCAAGTGCAAAAAAAAAAATTAATTAATTACATATACAAAATAATCACATCAAAGAGGGAGAGCGAGAGAGAGAGAGCATGATACATCAAACGCTAGCGCCGCGACGCAGCAACACCTACGCGGGGCAGCATCCCCATGGCAACAACAACAGCAACAACAACAACAACAGCAATCGGAGCAGCAGACGCAGCACAACAGTTGCTGGTGGTGGCAATCGTGTGCACTGGCGACAGCCGCATAAAAAGCTGCACAGCAGCTGCAATGACTTGGATCTGACAGATGACAACTTGCCACAGCAGCAACCACAGCAGCAACAGCAACAGCAGCTAAGTTGGCGCCTCAACGACAATTGGTTGCAGCGTCCTTTGAGCAGTGGTGGTGCAGACAGCAGCCAGAATGGCAACAATGATATTTTAACGCCTGCCTCGCTGCATCAGAGCGTTTGCGATATGCCCAACTGTGGCAAGATTGTGTGGCTGCAACGCAGCTTTGATTATGAGAGAGCAGCGCCAATGGTGCCACCACTGCCAGCAACTGCGACAACTGCAATGAGCTATCATATTGTGGGTCTGCCGCACACACCGTCGCCGGCACAGCGTCAAGCTTATTTGGCCAATCGACATGCCATCGGCGCCTCCATGCCGCTGCTCAGGTGGCAGCAACAACAGCAGCAACAACAGCAGCAGCAACTGCAGCAGCAACTGCAGCAGCGACAACAAAGCGCCAGTTAGTAATGCGTTTTTTTTACTGCCACAGAACGCCCTTTTTTTAAAAAGAAAGAAAGCCACTTGCCACAACAGCCGCCCCTCCTGCCACGCCCCCTAGCAAAACGCTTACTTTCTCATTTGATTAAACGGCCTTCCTATTTGGCACTTTCTCACGCTGTGTGCCTGGTGCAAAATCCAAAACACAACAAAAAACTTGTTATCAGAGAAAGAATAAGAGAGCAATTGATACAGAGAGAGAGAGAGAGAGAGAGAGAGAGAGAGAGAGAGTGAGAGAGAGATATAGAGAGTTATTAAGACTCTCTTCTTTCATATATTTCTCTCTGAGGTGCAACGATCTCAAAACTTATATTGCAAAAAGTTTTACTTGTTTATTGTTTGCTGACCTCTTTTTTTATTTAAATACGTTTTTTGCTGCATAAAAGTCAAATGATTTTATTATTTTTTTTATATTCTCCAATATATTTCGACTTTATTCGCGATATTTTGCAGTGCATAAAAAAAACACAAATTGTGCCTGTTACAAATTTTGAAAGATATCGCATTTAAATAGGATAATCTGATTTTGGATTATTGCCTCAATGTGAGCCAAAAAGTTCAACAAAAAGTTAAAGTTAAGCAATAAAATATTTTTAGGAAATTTTGAGAAATGATCAGCTAATGAAAATTAGGTTTGTCTGCTTTCTTGAAAAAGTTATTCTTTCTATGTTTATTTACATTTAAAGATTATTAAACTTTTTCAACATTTTTAATACAAACAATTGGTTAAATCGAGAATAAATATATCTCAACTATTCTGGGAAAATAGTGGTACGTAATTTATTTGATCAGTGCAGACAAAATACTACGTTGTAGTTCTCAATATTTATTTGCTTTTCATTGAGAAATTTAAGAGAAATTATGAGAAGCGCCAAGGACTGTAATAATAATATATTTAAAGAAATTATATTTAAAAAACAAGAAACTTTTTTTTAATAAATTTCAAGGGAAGACTTTTCTAAAATGTATAAAAAAGATTTGTTGCAGTACGAAAAATTTTAAATTTTCTTTCGTCATTTTTTAAATAATTACAAATAATAAAAAGGCTTTGACATTTCTTCATTTAATACCTTTCGAAATATAATCGTTACAACACAAAATATTTAAAAATACAGAATAGGTTTTTTCGTGTTTCGAAATTATAGAAACTTTTTAGTTTTCTGCTCGATGTATATTTATTTACGTAATTCAGGTTAATTTTTTTTTGCTTAGTGTATTTTGTGTAGTAAATCTACCAATTTTTCTAAAACACAATTGTTGAGGTGTTATTTAATTCTTATCAGAAGTGCGTGAGTTAATTGCTTCAATATAAGAAAAGTTGAATAACGCAACAACAACAACAACAACAATAAGAATAAGAAGAAGAAGCAGCAGAAGCAACAGTAATTTCTGAATAAACGTGAGTTTTGTGGGCGCACTCGTTGTACGACGATAAGTAAACGAATTTAACACAAGCAACTCGAAAAGACGCTTTTGGCGCTCACTTTCTCAGTTTATGCAGTTACTCAGTTGCTCAGTTTGTTCAAGTGCTCAGTTTGTCAGTCTCTCAATTTCATATAGTTTGAGTTTCGGTTTCAGTTTCAGTTTCAGTTGAGCGCTGCGCGTGCTTCAGATCAGTTGGGTACGTGACGCATTTAGATCGTATTTGATCGCGTTGGGGTTCAGTTTTGGTTCGTGTCGGTTGCTTAGACTGTCGCATTATCAGCTGTGCGTATAGCCAGCGTCCACTATCTGATGAGTTGCCGCTGATTTTGCTTAATTGGGTGACTAATGCAAAGAAGGGGGAAATGGGGTGCGACATGCCACAAAGCAATAAGTGGCATAGAAAAGCTGATTAACAACCAGCTCAAACAACAGAAAAAGTTACGGAAAAGCCGGCATAACTGGGTGTGCAAGTGCATATGTATTTATATATGTATGTGGATGTGTGTGTCTCTGTGTGTGTGCAGTGAAAGATGAAAATTTGCAACACTTTCAAAACGCCGCAAATTGCGGCTTTACAACAAATCAGTGAAAGTGAAAAATCTCTCAAGTGACAATTTAACTTTTTCAACAACAAAAGTGGTTATTATTTTGTTGTTGTTGTGTTTTATGGCTTAACTTTTTTTTAAGCATTTTCATTTCATTGCTGAGGCAATCAAATATTTAAACAGTTGCACAGCACAGCTACCCCAGCCCCAAAAGAAATACACAAGTTGCCTGAAAAAAAGTCAATTTCTATGTACAGCTGTTGTCGAGTATGGGCCAGGGGCTGGGTGAGGGGAAGGGAAGGGTCAGGGTTTTTACGACTTTATCGGCTGCTGCGCAATTTTATTAGAATTTGTTTTATGATTTTGTTCGTTATTCAATTGTTTGACTGGGCTGCATATCAGTTGATGTTAATTCACTCCCAAGTTCATGAGAAACTCGGTCACGTTATATGCAAATATTGTCGAGAAGACTCCCAACAATCCGGAACAAGGCCAATACAGATACAGATACAGATACTTCGTCTTGTTAGACTAGTTAATCACCCCCGTTAAATGTTTATTTTCATCGCTTGATGGGTGTTATTTATTTTGTGGTTTCAGCAACTTCAAAACATTAATCTGCAGTTGTTTTTTTCCACAGTTCTTTGAGTAGCTAACATATTATTGAATCATGTGAATATTTCTGTAGAAAAAATGCTGAAATTATGCTGGTCTCATAACTTATATTTTCAAGTATATTCATTTAATTTTAACAAATATTTATAAATCAGGTGACTATTTTATAAATGCATGGAAGATGAAAGTCTTTGAAATAAAATAATTTTTATCTACTTTTTCTACGAATATTTATATAATGGTTAGACTAAATTGTGATTTTAGGAACAAATAGCTTTACTTCTCTGCCATTCAAATAAAATACAATCTTTAACTGTGTATTAGAATAATTAAATTGACTTTTTAATTTTTCATTCATATATTTAAAAGGTTTTTGCATTACGGATTTTTTATATCTATTGAAAAAAATCCACTAAAGTGTTAGAATCCCTTGTATTTTATTTTACATTAATTCATTTAAATCCATATAAAATATATAAAAAAATCTTTTAAATGTTTGGCAAATTTAATGTAATTCTTAATGTATTACGGATCACATACGGAAAGTAGAGTTGGAGTATTTTTTGGCAGGGTTTTCAATTATTAAAATTGTTTTTTATGAATAGTTGTATTCAGGAAAATCAATGAGAATTTGCATCAACTAATCAAGAATTACGCTTAATTCAATATATCTTTTTTAATACATGTGATTATAATGTTAAAAAGTTGATGGATTAATCCCCCAATTAGGAAACATTTATTATAAATTGTAAATTTAATAATAGACATAAAATCCTTATGCTCGATTTTGTAAAAAGGGGATGGTGGCCAAATTGTAATATTTTCATAAGTTTTAATGGAAACCACTATTTCATCTGTATAAAGTTGAGATGTAGGTGGCTGTGCATAACTGAGTGAGTCTAATAGTTTCGATTATTTTTATTAGCCGTACATAACCCCTTCTCACATGGGGAAAAAAAAGCGATAAGCTGCTTGAAAAAGCTGAGTTAAGCAACAATTGGCTGACAGAGAGATGCAGCCACTTTCGATTCAATTGGCGGCTAATTTAGCTATCAGTGGAGCCTAACGAGCATTAACTTCAATTGCTGCCCATTTTTTGATACAATGAGAAATGTTAATTCAATTAGAAAAAAACCAGGCAGTATTGTTTTTACTTTTTTTTTATTTATATTATTTTGTTGTACGCTCACAATTGAACCTTTGTTGTGGCGGGTTACCTCTCAGATTGCCGTCTATCTGCTAAGCGATGCGTTCGCTCATCACTCAAAACTGAGCGTTGTTTATTTGCTTACCAATTGGCATGCTCAGATAAAGCTTAAGCTAGAGGGAGATGGTAGATGGGCTGTGAGATAGAGATAGAGATATACAGTTAGACAGTTACAGATACTATTACAGATAAGCGCTCTCTGGTTTCGTAACAGTCGCGACAATATTTTCTTATGTATTTTTCATCTTTTTTTTTATTATTATTTTTGCGGTTAGCTCGTCTTACAGTTTTGCCCCTTCCTTTAGTTATTATTTTTAGCGTCGCGTCGTTTGAAATGTTTGTATAAGCCGAGTTTGAGCTGCGAACCCAACCAACAAACAACAAACTGAGCTAAGCTTCTAGTATTTATTAAAACTCGCAATTTGTATTATTATTATTTTGATACAGACGTCAACATACACTTCAAGACACCGATAAGGCATGAGTACAAGCAGAATCTGTCGGAGGAGGAATTAGCAATACGACAAGCGGAGCAAATGCAGAAACTGTATCAGGAGGAGCGCAGACGCAAGTATCTACAGGAGCTGCAGGACATGAATTCGCGACGACACACCGACAATTTCACACCCTCTCAGAAATCGCCCATCGCCCTCAATCGCTACGATGACTTCCCCACAGACGTGACGCTCAAGTCGCTGGTGGGGCCCAAAACAGTCGCCAGGGCGCTCTACAATTTCCAGGGACAGACCTCCAAGTAAGCTGTGAAATTTTATCTTGTATCTTTTGCAATCTTAATCCATAATTCTTCTTATAGGGAGCTCTCATTCCGCAAGGGCGACACTATCTATATAAGGCGACAGATCGATCCCAATTGGTATGAGGGTGAGCACAATGCGATGATTGGCCTGCTGCCGGCTAGTTATGTGGAGGTAAGTTTCTTATTGTATTCAAAACAATTATTAATATGTTAATTAAAATTCGATTCCTAATAGATTGTCAGTCGCGATGGAGCTCGCACGCCTTCGAAGCGTCCATCGGAGGGTCAGGCACGGGCCAAGTACAACTTCCAGGCACAGTCCGGCGTCGAGTTGTCCCTCAACAAGGGCGAACTGGTCACACTGACCCGTCGCGTCGACGGCAATTGGTTTGAGGGCAAAATAGCCAATCGCAAGGGCATTTTCCCTGTCTCCTATGTGGAGGTGAGTTGAGCGTGTCTAAATTAATTAATTAAAAGTACAAAAATTACGCTAAAGATTTTAAAAATTTTTAATTTTACGGTATTCTAAAAGTCCGGAAGATCTGTCCATCTGTCTCTCAATATTAAATGAGCTAGAGATATTTTAGATCTGAGCTATTTCCAGCCAAGCAGAGATATTGTTTACCAAGCGCAGATCAAATTTATTTGTATTTCATTAAGAATTTTCCCCAATTCGAATATAATTAGTCGATAGCAAAATTATAAAGGTTTTGTCTTTCAATTGATATATAATACATCTTAATATATTATTGGTCAAATATCGAAATTTCCTTAGGGTTAGTTGTAGTCCAAATGTAATGCGACATTGATTTTATTATTACATTCTTTTACTATTTTAATTTTTTACCTTGGCTGATCATAAATAATTGAAGCACTTCCAGCACTGCTTACATTTGAGTGCGCAAAGCTTGTAAAGGGAATTTGGACAATAGAACTAGGATATCTCTAGTTGTATATCTAGTTATATACCTAGTTATATTTCTAGTTATATATCTAGTTATATCTCACTTCAGTTCACCCTTGTTTTAGTCTTGTCAACGCCGAGTTCTTTACAGCAAAATTGTCCTATTATATTTCCACAATTGTTAATTTCGTATTTATCGAATATTTTTCTCTGCTACCTTTCACACTTTCTAAAAATCTTTTTCAGTTTTCATCTTTTTTTTATTCAACTAAACTTTACTTTAGAAACATTTTAAGTATTTTAGTTTAGCCTTGTCTTTAATTCTTCGCTCTTTAAGCTGACTTCTATTTATCGATTTCTAATCAACTTGAATTGCTTTTTTCATTTCAAATCTTTTAATTAATCTCTTGGCACAGGTTCTAACCGACATTGGTGCCGAAGATATTGCAGCCAGAACGACAACGGTAATCAGCACGCAGAGCACCACAAATCTGCGTCCAAATCTGGACGTTATGCGCACAAATATCAATCAGGAGTTCAACACGCTGACCCAGAACGGAGCACATCCGCCGAATGGCATTCTCAAGGAAACCCGACAGCTGCACAAGACAGACGCTCTGCACGTGGACACCAGCTCGGAACCAGTGACGTAAGTATCGAACTACCAATCCAATAAGTATTTGACTATTGATAAAGTTCATTTTTTGTAATTGGAAAATCACAGATATCGGGCACTGTACAAGTACCGACCACAGAACTCGGATGAGCTGGAGGTGTTGGAGGGGGATCTGGTGCATGTGCTGGAGAAGTGCGACGATGGCTGGTTTGTGGGCACCTCGCAGCGGACCGGCTGCTTCGGCACATTCCCCGGCAACTACGTGGAACGTGCCTGAATCAAACTAACTCCAAAATGATGCAGTGCTGAGAACCGTTTAGATATTTGTTTTCTGCTTTGGCAGCCGCCGAGGGGGGTGAAGTAGCTGAAGGGGATCATCTCGAAACCAATGAATTTGTAGTCCAATAACTTGACCCGCAGCCAAAGCAGAACCAATCATTAATTATTTATATGAATTATAATTCATTATAATTTCAATTGTTGTTAAAAAAAAAAATAATATCAGCTGCTTATCTTTGCCGATGTGTTTCTCTTTAATTTAAATAATGTACAACTATTTATTTATTTTTAAAGAAATGTTGAAATTATGTTTATTTATAAAACAAAAATATTAATCAGATGTTTGAGCCACACACAAAACACCATACCCAACACACACACACACAACATACACACACCAAATATCACCAGCTAAACTAAAATAATATCATAAGCCTCGATATTTTGTTATATTTTAATTTTTTCGTTTACCTACTAATTTTAACTAGTCACAGCTAATTTCCAAAAAAAAAAATAAAACTGAAAAAACCACAAAAAAAGAAGAAAAATAAAATATTTAAATTTTTGAGTAAGAATCAATCGAGAAATCGCCATTTGAAATCGTTGAACACCAAGTGCCTTAAATATAAAATGTTTATTGACTAAAAAAGGAAAAATTTTATAAATACTAAAAAGTTGCCTTTTTTGTGTGTCGACAATGCTAATAGATTAATATGCGATATGCGATAATTATACATTTACAAAATAATATTGAAGAACTAAATTTGTAATTTGAGAAGCGTTTATTACACAGACACCTGTTGCAAGCGAATGCAAATAAATTAAATATACAAATAAAAACAAACACCAAAAACAACAACATAAATTGTAGTTTTTTTTTAATCATAAATACAAGTTTTCATTTCAAGTAGCTTAACAATCAGCTTAAGCTTAACAAAGTTAACACGTGTCAGATATCTGGCAAAGTTCTTAGATATTTGTTTTTCAGTATCTGCTTTTTTTGTGCCACAAAATATGCGGCAGCTGCCTTAATTTATATCGAGTTTTACTTATTTGATATATGTTTTTTGAATTTAATTTTAATCACACGAAGTGGTTGATCTGAATCTAAAAGGATATTGCGAAATCTGCAAATTTATTTTAATTTGAATAGTTTTTTTTACTTAAGAATGCTTTGAATACATTTTCCTGCTGCATTAAAGGCAATAAATTCTATGGATATATATTGATATTGGTATTATCTCGTTACAATGTATTCACTCGTATAAACATTATTTCACTATTCAATTTACATTTGAAATTATATTTAGCAGTGTCTGTTTCTATAGTATATTATTTATTGTCCTACGTTTATAGCTGATTTATCATTTATCGATAATTTATCTTTCTTAAATGGGTTTCAAGGGAATTAAAGATGTGCGTCGAAATTCCCATTTAACAATTCAAATAACTATTTATCATATGAGAAGAGTATAAGAAATGTCTAATGTATTGGATATATTACAAATGACGATAGCAAAATTATAAAGATATATAATACATCTGAACATATTATTGGTCAACTATCGAAATTTCCTTAAGTTTAGTTGTAGTCCAAATGATATGCGACATTGATTTTAATATTACATTCTTTTACTATTTAAATTTTTAACCTTGGCTGATAATATCATTGTGATTTATCATTTATCGAGTGTAATAAGAAGTCAACTATACTTTCCCATTAGGGGTTCTCAAGGGAATTAAAGATTTGCATTTAACAAGTTAAAATAACTATCTATCATATGAATAAATTACAAATATTAATATGCAAATTTAACAACTGTTTAGATTGGATTAGGCATTCCAGGCACAACTTGCTCACTGGGAAAACCCCAATCTTTGACATGAAATGCATTCTTTGCAGATATCTGTCACGTATAAACTTGAATTTGAAGATCACGTTTGGGCTAGTTTGCGTTTCCTTTCCTGTTTTAGCTCTCGCTTGACAGCGCGCTGTTCCAGCTCCTCGGTGTACTCGGCGTACATGGCCAGCAGCGCTGGATAGAGCCGGTGATAGTGCTTCAGATCGTCCACAGTCACCTGCATGTTGTCGAAGGCAATGGCCACGTGCTGCATATCCTCGCTGCTGGGCAGACGCGGGCATTTGGCATATCGCTGCGAAAAGTGGGTGAGAATGGTGTGCTTTGCCTGCATGTCGCGGCCCTGTTGAATGGCCTGCGAGATGGTGCTGTGCGTCTTAATGCGCGCCTCCTCCTCCAGGTCATCCTCCATGGTCGCCTCGTGAATCAGCACTGTCGAGTTTCGGCCTAGCTCCACCAAATCCGCACAGGGCATCGTATCGCCGCTGTAGGTCAACTTTATCGGCTCACCCTCGTGCTGTGCGTGCAGCGTTAAGCTAACACCGTAGGCATGCGGACAGTGGCGCACCAGGCAGGTGGCTATGGATGCAATGCCCAACTGCTGCACACGTTCGTCGGCCAGCGGCTGATCCAGCAGCTCCCCGTTCCCCACCAGCGTATACGTATCCGCAATCGGTTCAATCTGGCGATTATAAAACTGCAGCCAGGGCTCCATTTGACGGGGTGCGAGCAGCAGCAACGGTGCCCCCGGCATCAATCGTTGTCGCTCGTTCAGCAGGCCAATGAGTCCGATATGATGATCCGCATGCAAGTGGGAGATGTATACAGCGTGCAGCTGACTCATTACCTGCTCCGCGCGTTCGCTTCCATAGAGACGCACAATCTGGCCGTGGGTGCCTTCGCCGCAGTCGAGCAACATAAACGCCTCCGCCGCTGTCTGGACGAGAATGGAGCTGACGTTCCGCGTCTTGTTCGGTATGCAGGACCCTGTGCCGAGGAATATGATCCGTGGATAGCTGCTAGCTGCTGTATCTGGTCGCTGCAACTGGCCTTCATTGTGCAACTGGGCGAGGAGCTCTGTGAAACCAGGCACAGCATGCGTCTCCTTGACGTACTCAAGCGGCGTCACCTTGGCCTCCAGTGTGCGATCCAATCCTGCAGCAGGATTAACAAGTACTTTAAATATGCTTGCAAATTAAATTGTAACTGTAATATTATTGGGTGAAGGAATAGGAAAATTGTCAAACAGTTCCACTAAATATTTGCATTATTCTTCAACTGTGTTGAACTGAATGAAGTGGATACTCCGATCCCAATATATATATATCCCTCTCACCTTTTTTGGGCCTCAAATGAAAACTGGTCATTGAGGTGACGCCCTGATCCGCTGCCGCTACCGTTTTCGATTTCATAGCCACTCCATTAATTTCCTCTGCGTCCGCTTCATGATTGGCCTCCTGATTTTCCTGTTCAATCAGTTTGGTTTTCTTCAGGCTGTGACTAAGCGTGCTGTTTGGGCAGCTCTGCTGCAGCTCGTCGGACTCGGCGAGTAGGGGAAAGATGCGCGGCTCCAGCTGATGCAGCTGGTACTGAATGCGATGCGCAGCCGCATAGCCGGAGAAGGGATTCGTCGACGAGTTCAGATAGATGTGCTGTGTGCACTGCGAAAAGTTCTGCTCCATGAAACTGCGATAGTCAGGATGGGCTGTTAGCGTGGCGGGAGTAAAGTGCACCACCACAGCCACCTCGGTAACCTTCGAGGCGGCGAGTTTCTTGTACTTCTGCGCCTGTGCCAGCAGAGACTGCAGATAATCCTCGCTGGGCACATCGATGAAGACGAAGGAGAGAGCTGTCTCGCCCGGTTCGGTCACGTCCGCGGAGAGAACCACTTTTCCACAAGGCAGGACTATGTCGTGTCCATTCTTGAGCTGACCCAGCAACGGGCCCGGCGTCACTCCCTGCTCCACACACTTGATTAGATTGAGGGCACCGGGACGTGGCTTGAGCGCGCATATATAACTGATGATGGGCTGCTCCGGCTGCTGTTCGCTGCTCAGCACCAGCGACTCCACGCTTAAAATGGAATCCTCGAAGTGATTGCCCAGAGTGGCATCTATCGTCTCCATCTGCAGATGCTTGAGCACCACAAAGCGACGCATGCTCTGCAGCATGGTGTCCAGATGTGGGGGTCCATGTAGCCCCACATTGCGAACACCAGCGTCCTGGATAGTGAGCGCCAATCCAGGCAATCCGCCCACTGTTGTCCACGTGTTGCGGGTGACAAAGATCTGTTCGAGGCGCGACAGGCGAGTCTTGTGCTCATGCGCCAATCGCTGTGTGCCCTCGCCACAGTTGAAGAGGTAGCGTGACTGATCCGTAAAGAGATAAACGGCGCTGGGCGAACCATTTGCTCCCGCCCCGAGCACTTGCAGGTTCACGGAACCCGGCACAACCGAGGATAGTTTTTTGCGCAACACATTTGGTAGGCGTTCGTATTTGGCCGGCGTTACATTTTGCTCAGCAGCCGTCAACACTGTGCTGCTGCTGCTGATGCTCATCTTGATGCTAATGCTGTGCTTGATCAGTTTTCGTAGCGTTCCATGCGGCGCGAATCGTTTCAATTTCAATAAAGGCAACCACATCATGCGTCCAACAGCTGTTTTGCGCTGCTAGAGATGACAAAGCTCATGCAGTCTGTAAAAGACTGACTGCTGTAGGACTGTCACGAATAGTGCTTAGCTGATGAACAGTGTTGCCGGACATTTTGAATTAAAAAAAGCAAAAGATCTGTTTAAGTATTACAAGCAAGCAATATTTTTCAAATTTACGCGATGGCAACTAATCTTTGTTAATATTTTAATTATGAAATAAATTATAATATATGAAAATTAAATATTTTGTAAGCATCTTTAGCAGCAGCAAATGTTTGAGCTATGTGCAAATTATTTAAAATAGTACATTGGCTTAAGCGACCAACAGCTGAAAATGCACAATAAAATTTGAAAAGTATAGCTCTCAAAATTCATAGAATTAGAATTATAGTTAAAAAGCATCTAAGCACTACAGATTTAAAAAGGGATGTATTTTTATTGATTAATATAAGATATATATTAATTAATTATAATAATAATATTGTATTGCATCATCATTTGATAGTTAAAACATTAAGCGAAGCGAATTTATTTTGGTCTGCTCAGTTAAATAACTTGAATTTTTACTTTAATAATTCCGCAGCTTACTAGTAGCCTTATTTTATTTTATTTTATTTTGTTTTAATTATCAACTAAGTTGTTTTTGACATCGTTCAATTGTTTTGAAACGTGTGCAATAGTCAGGAGGTGAGTATGACAGCAATGTATAAAACAGCTGTGGCTGTTTGAGCATCTCAACTGTTGAGTTGTCGCGAGCGGCAGATGCTCTGCAACTATCGATTAACGATAGGTAAAATAGCATAAATAGATCTCTTAGCACGCACGTGGGACTCGCCGCGTCTATTTATCCTCTTGTAAATCATTGCAAAAACATGGTTTTCTTCACATGCAATATTTGCGGCGAGTCCGTTAAAAAGCCGGCCGTCGAGAAGCACTACCAGATGCGCTGTCGCAACCAGCCAAAGAACGTTTCCTGCATGGACTGCCTCAAAGATTTCTACAACGAGGAATACGTCGCACACACAAAATGCGTCTCGGAGGCACAGAAGTACTCGAATCAAAACTTTGTGCCCAAGGAGCCGAGGAACAAGAATGCCCAGAAGCAGGAGAGCTGGATGGACATCATTCGCGCCATTCTGGATAGCACCGAGTATCAGTTGACGCCGGCGCTGCGCAGCGCATTCCAGCGGCTGCAGAGTGTCGACAATGTGCCACGCAAGAAGGCGAAATTTGAGAACTTTGTGGGCAACTGCATGCGTATGCCCCGCCAACAGGCTACGCAAGTCTGGGATATACTCGAGCAGGAGCTGAACAAAATGAAGCAGGCCAGACAGGACGAATTGGCAGCAGCCAAGGCGGCTAAGGAAGCCGAAGCCAACAAAGTGGAGACCAATGATGAAGCGCCGCCCACGAAAAAGTCAAAGCTGGAAACAACTGAATCGAATGAGGCACCTGCGGAACAGCTTAACGAGTTCGATTGGGCTGCGCAGCTGTTGAAACTAGTTGCCAAGCAGCCTGATGGCATTTTCCAGGAAAAGCTCAAGAAGAAGCTCCTTAAAAAGTACACAAAACACTTGGCCCAAACGGAGCTGAGCGAAAAGCAGGCAAAGAAGTTCGACAAACGTTTCGATAAGCAGCTCAAAAAATGCGATGCACTGCACCTGGATGGTGATCTCGTTAAGCAGTGTAGCTAATTTTAAGTCTCTGTAAATAGAATATTTAATAATATAGTCTGTAATCACCTAAACACAAATCAAATGTGTCAGCCGTGACATATAATAATATGAAAGGACTTATTCAGCTGTACCGATTCTTAGTTGTCAAGATGAGGCTTCTGGCTGTCCCACAGACGCCTGTTTTATCACTTGTATAAATCAATCAATATGTCAAACAATCCAAAACAGTTTATATTTTTTTATTTTAAAATTAAAAATTAAAATAAATATAAATTGCAACACAACTGAAATGTAAAATATGAATTGCTGCTTGAGTATATAATCAAAGCGTCAGCCGGAACTGGAATCGAAAGTGGAATCCGGTTGAAATTCAAATTCGGAATCAAATTCAAAATGTTTTTGAAACCCATAATACCAAAACTTATATTCTTCGACCAGAAATAACTGAATTAGACCCAAACCATATTCGAGAACTTGTTTTCCAAATTTAAAAACTTTCATAGTCTCGGAATACAGACGGATATGTCTTGATCGACAAGGGTTTTTTGTTATGTACCCTTTTAAATACATTTTTAATTGGATCAATATGTAAATACATAAATACACTTGTAGACCCAGCCATGTGATATATATATTTTTCCCTGGCTATTTTTCTTTTAGCCCTCGACTGAAAAGTTATTTTTCAAACAGGTTCCGCAATACGTAACTGATTGCCGTAATCAAGTTTGGAAAATATCGGAATCTTTACTCGTATTTGTATACTTTACGCTTAATAAACAAGATCGAAATCAAAATTCATTCGGCTTAAAACAAAACATTGTCCAACTTGCTGCGAGGAAACACAGAAAACTCTTAAACCGAAACAAATTTTAAAGAAGTACTCAAAGGTATTTCAAAATTTTAGACGTTTCTTTAAACACATTAAGTCAAAAAATAATTAAGTATCTCGCATTATTTTTAATATGAAATATTTTTTATATATACTAAATATTTTGTTTTTTTTTTTTATATATATTTCGTTGGATTTGACCTTATCTATATGTGTTTCAGATTCTGCATGTACTGGCGCAGATAGTTGCGGACAACTTGACATTGCGGTGTCTAATGAAAGCGTTTGGGCGGACAGTTCAATATAATCTCGTTGGCGAAGCACTCCAGCACCTGGCCCGAGTAAGGATGACAGCTATGTGGACCTAGACGCTTGGCCAGCGACTGCACGCCCTTGTGACTCAGTTGGGCCAAAGCTGCACGGAAGGATTAAGTTAGTGGCGCCGAAGGAGTGTGAAAAAAGAAGAGCAGCTCTTCATCCTCAGCGTTAGCCAAATCAATCTCCAGTTGAGCGCGAACGTGATGCAAGTACAGCGATGTACGATCGGCGGTCTTTTTTAAGGTGTACGTTGTACTCGCAGTTTTATATATGTTCCAGAGCAGAACGCTTTTCTGCTCTAATTCCTGGAACTCACTGAAGATTAATGATGGCAAAACATCCATCCATCTATCACCGATCAAGCGGCACATAGATACATATATGTAAGCAGTATCTTTGTGACAGACGCGCCCAGCTGCCAAATATGGTAAAGGAAATTTAATTTCGAGTTGAAACTGAAAATGCATACAGAAAAGCGTCTGGGGCAAGAAATGCAGCTGAGACAAATGTATGCGGAAGCGAAACTAGCAAACCCTTTCCCATTCGCATTCCCATTAACATTTGAATTTCCCAGCTGCAACTAATTAACCGAGAAATACATCATAAATAGCCCAAGTAGATGATCATCATGACGATGTCCATCAGTCAAGATGCAGACGCAGACGCTGCGTCGCTGCCTGACAACTTCCCAATTGTTTATTTTTACGAATCAGAGTCCGGAACGGGCTGGAGGGAGTTTCTGTGGTAGAGTTGCAACTAAGGCGCTTCATGGTGGCATGTGGCAGTGTGCTCAATCGAGCGGCACGTGCCCGCCTGAAGTTCAGTTCCTCGGAATTGGAACATGCCCCAACACAGCAATTGGGCGCATCTCTCAGCCGCGTGTCTTATTTTGATGTCTTACATTTTTTTTTGGGGTCGCTTTTATTTCAATTATGAAAAAAACCACACCTTTAATATTGAGTATGTTTATTCTTGGGGAGGAGCACACAAGTTGGTTAATAATACATATGTTGGGATCTTCTGAACATGAATAGTTCTAGTAGAAATCTCTTTTAATAGCTTGCTTTGGTAAAGACCATCATATGCATTTTCCGAGGTATAACTGTTGATTTATTCCAATCTTTTTTCTTAAATTTATTATAAATTAGAAGTGTCAGCAGATTGAGTGAGATCTGTAAGGATAGGTTATCTTCGGGGTACCTCGTCCGTCAGTCTGTATGAACACGCGGATCTCAGAGACTATAAGAGCTAAAGGCTGGAATATAACTTCTCGTATAACCGGCGCAGATTTAGTTTGCATTTTTTTTTTATTATCGATAACTGCCTTCGTTTCTCGACTATCCTATTTTCGATAGCAATTAATATCACAATTTTAAAGCACAATTTTATAAGCATATGCATAAAATTGATCAACTGTTAAAATTTCATGAAGATCGGGTAAGAAACACCCAAATTATGGTAAAAAATATATTCTCATATTGATCTCTCATCTCAATCAACTTATGCACTTTAAATAATTTGAGTTTAAATTTTAAAATGCTTGCAAAAATGCTTTCAATCTTTACGCGCGCAGAACATAAATGTCAACAGCGAAAGCGAAGTCTAATAAATACACATGTTAATCGAGTAAGATCTTTTTTGTTCAGGTTTTCTCTTACGAACTTTTCGGTTTCTCTCACTCTCATACTCTCTTGCACTTTTGCTCTCTGTGGACAATTTGCATTGGATGCCATTTAGATGCTATTTAGCATGCAGTTAACATTGCAAATGTTTCTTAACAGCGCCTGAAGAAGACTCCAGCTCGCGGTTGCCCAAGCACACACACACACGCATATTTAAATACACATATATGTATGTTAAGTGTAACGGTTTCTCGAAATGAACCAAAGAGTATCCCACTCAGCAGCGCATCGATTCAGTCAAGATTTTGTTGGCAGCGCGAGCGGTTCACTTTTGTTCGGTAGAAGAATCGTTTTGAATCTAGACACACAGGAGTTGTTTCCAAGACACCGTTCCAAAAAGCATATATTTATATATATAAATATATATATATATATATATATATATATATACAAATTTATATATATATATATATTATAGTGTCAGGCTATAGTCTATATATATAGACTATAGATACTAAGTTGTCCGCCGGTTTTTTATTTATAAACCCGATATTTTTGGAATCAAACTGTTCGCGTGTGCTTGTGTGTATGTGTGTATGTGAAAATGATTTTTGCAAAATTGTGAAACACGCATGGAAAAAGAAAATTAATCAGAGTTTTGATAACCAATTAAAAAACAAATAATCTTAGAATCAAACTTTGCTCCTGCAATGAAAACTTTACTTGGAAAATATGGTGCATTACTGGCGTCAGTGCTTTTGCTTCTGACGCTTGGTTTCAGCACCGTTAATGCTCAATATTTGGACGAACTGCGTTCCGATAAGCTTTACGAATATGTCGAGGGCACCGGCAGCATTGAATACTTGGCCAAGGGCAACAGCGAGCAGGCGCTTCTGCAATTGGAGACCCCCATCAGTTTCTACGACGAGCAATATAAAGATATCTATGTAAGTGGTGAATCGTATTTCTATATGATATTGAATTCTGCGCTGAATGAATGATTTTTGCATTCGGCTAGCTGATAAGCGCTGAGATGATAACGACAGCAATTGATATCTGTTGCTGCTTAGTTCAATATTATCTCGGATCAATAGACATGTTTGTCTGTGGCCAGATGTATTTATAGCTTGACGGTCAGAAGTCAACATTAATTTTCGGCAAAAGATGACAGCCGAAGAATTTCAACACATTAACTGTGTAATGAACGAAATGAACATTTTGCAGCGAAAGCCAATTCGCAAGCACTCAACCCGAATACCAAAAAAAAAATAAATAAAAATCTTGGGGTGGTCCATGGCGATGTTTAGGCACATTCTCTACAACAGCCAACAAGTCAACCCATTGATGTTCATGTCGCTATACCGCCTTGGCAGGCACCCAAACTTTTATACGCCTCTTCCGATTTCCCTAACTGGGGGCACTTTCATTTTCTTAAATGATGCGTAACACTTTGTCTTAGGCATATTTGCTTTTAAAACACAAATTGATTTTTGAAAACTAAGACAAAGACAAAGAAAACGCTTGTTTGCCTGGCATATTTACATATTTAATCTATCGCTCTGGATTATTATTTTCATTAGCTAATATAAAAACGATCGGCTTAAAATAAAATTTTTGTTTAAAAAACTAGCAAATGGCTAATCAGAAAATGAGCGTCTAAAATTAATTCTTTATTTTTTTTTTAATTTAATAGAATACATTGAAATGATCGTCCTGTATTTTAATTTTTAGCTTTGATTAAAACGCTCGAGTAATAAATGGGCTATTTTATATAAATTTATTTTTTTATTAATTTCATTTATATAAACTCACCAAAAGAATATGAATTAAAAATTTAACAGCTTGGCTAAATTTAATCTATTTACATATTTAAAGTGATCGGTATAGTTAATTATTAATAGTATTTTCTACAGAAATTATGGCTTCAAGAATTAGTTGTTTTACATAAAAGATCTTTGTTTTTAGTATTATACAGTATTAATTTAAATTTACCTTTTGACATAGGAATTTTTTTTATTTAGGTATATTTAATTATTTTCTGACTGAAAATCATAACAAATTCTTGTCATTTCCAAAAGAACATATTTTCAGTCTGTTCTAATTAGTTTTTAATATCACAAGACTCAAAAAAAATACTAGAAGAAACAAGTTAATAACAATATTTAATAGTTAACATTTTTGAGTCTAATTTTTGTTCGAACAGACCCAAAAGAATACCAAGTATAAATTAGTTATTTTAGTTATACAATATTATATATAGCAGGTATTCCTTTTGTATTCTGATTTTATGAGAAAATAATAAATCATTTGCACATTTGTATTTAGCAGCCTAACAAATGAATCCTTACCCTTTTTGGGCCTAATGGCGTTTTCTTACATCAACTTATTTAATAAATGCTGCACCAATTTTGCTATTTAAATTTTTAAAAATATACTTTTTTAAAGTATAATTTAGTATTAAGGGCATACATTTTAATATATTACTTTTCAATAAATTTAATTTAATTTTTATTTTACATTTTATTTGCCGACTTATATTTGTCGAATTTAAGTAAAAAAATATCGCAACATATTATTGAGGGTATTTAATCTTCGGCATGTTCTAAATTTTTTCAAATTGTTTTTTGTTAAACATCAAGAAATTATGATCTGCTTTAGAAACAGCGAAGAGGCGAAAGTGTCGCCTATTTTTGTTGGTTAATTAACTGAATTTATGTGTCTGACGTCGAAAAATAGCACGCGGCACAAAATGTGTGGCATTAAAATGGACAAAGAAATGCATAAATTTCCGAGAATTCCTTTGACCAAAAATAAGCGAAGCGTTTCTCTTCCAGCTACAACGCATTATTCAGTTTTATTATTGTTGAATTTCAAACTCGTGATAATATCGTTTACTTCTCCCCTTTGGCCTCTATAAATAGATGTGTCAAAATCATGAGAGGACAGTAAATTGAACTGAAAATGTTCAAATTGAGGTAACAGGGTTAGGATAATTTGAAATTTATATTTGTATTGCCTTTAACAGAAATGTTTTCTTTATGAAATAAACTATTGATGAAGGGATCACAATGAGAATTAACTAAAATTTTAAGAAAGATTTTGGCTGATAAAATTTTAATTTTTCTTCTGTGAGTTGTAGTTGTAAATAGCAAACTAAATTTGTTTTGTATATTAAAAGAAAATTAACTTTAAAAATAATTTAAACTAATATAAAATTTTCACAAGATCCGCGAGACTGTCGACTATTTACTTTGTGTAAATCTGGAGTACGCCAAAGATTTGAGGATTTCCACATTCCCCGTGTTAAGCAGAAGATTAAATGCAGCTACCCATGGTGAAAATTGTTTTAGTTACGGTTGTTGGCAAGAACCAACAAATACTGGGGCAGTGCTCTATTTCGAAAATTCCGAAATTCCGAAATATCAAATTTGAAATTAAACATTTGTTTATTTAGGCAAAAATTGATGCAGTCGATTTGTTAAAAACAAAAATGCGCAACTCAAACTTGTGCAAGTGTGAAATGGGAGTTGGAAACGGGAATGGGAAATGCAATGGGAATGTATGGAGAAGGTGGCTACACTCAGAACAAATTCGTACAACTCGCAACTCACATTGCAAATAAAAAGATATTTTTTACAAAAAATTAAATCAATGTGGCAAATAATGTCTCTCTTTTGCAGACTTTTTTTTTTGTAAGAAATATATTTCCAACAAAAATTCTTCTAAAAATGAACAAAATTTTAAATTGTGTGTCTACATTTAAGAATAGATTTATCAATGGCAAATAATGTCTTTATTTTGCAGACTTTTTTATTAAGAAATATATTTCCAATGAATTGAATTTTTTTTTAATATTTAATTTAATATGTGTGTCGAAGTGTTTTTTTTTATAAGTAACAAACAAGCATTTGCGATATACATTTAAAAATAGACTGGAATTTATAAATGCTTTGGATTAATAAAAAAACAATCTAGATTTATGATAAATAATTTCTTCATATTTAACTTTAAAGTCACAGTGCGAGTTGTATATTTTTTTTTTGTAGTGTACGCAGCTGGATAATGTCGGCGTCACAGATGTGTTTTTTTCCTTTTTTTTAGACTAATTTTAGAGGCGTGCTGTGGCTGCCGACAAGCAAACAATTTATGAAAGTCATTAGCTAAAGAGGCAGAGAAAGAGAAGTAGAATGAAAGAGAGAGAGAAAGAGAGAGATAAGGTGTGATAGGGAAGGAGTTCTAATGATCTCTTGTTGTTGTTTAGTTTCCGCTTGGCGCATTTGCCGTTAAGTGTTAAGTGGCCTCTTTGCACTTCACATTTGGTTAATGGCTAATTGCTGCAGCAGATGCACTTCCTTTTCATGACAAGCAGGCAGCCACTTCAGCTACAGATTCGGATTCTGACAGCCATTTATCATTCTCGATTGCAGATCAACACAAATGGCATTTTGACATTTGATGTGCCACTCCCCGACTTCTTGAGCCAGCCCTTTCCGCTCGGGTTTGCCTCGATAGCGGCCTTCTATTCCAACGTGGACACCAGCAACAGCGACGATGAGACCAGCATTTCCCTTTTCCACACCGACGATCCGGTAACTCTGAACCGGGCACAGCAGCTGGTGCATTATGCATACAGCGAAGGGAATGAGTTTCAGGCGATGCAACTGATCGTTGCCACATGGCGCAATGTGGGCTACTTTGACTCCAAGACGGACAAGCTGAACACCTTCCAGGTGGCTTTGATTGTTGGCGAATCCCAAACGTATGTGCAATTCATCTATCCCAAAGGAGGCCTCAACTGGCTGCAGGGAGAGGTCGGTGAGCTGGGACTGCCCGACATCCGCGCACAGGCTGGCTTCGTTGCCGAGGATGCACGCTATTATAATCTTAATGGTTCCGGTTCGGAGAATGTAAGTTGAATATTTATCTAACTATTCTGACTGAGTTGAAGCAATTTAATAAATAAAAATAAATAAAT
Source organism: Drosophila multiciliata (assembly GCA_037043605.1). Taxonomy (NCBI): domain Eukaryota; kingdom Metazoa; phylum Arthropoda; class Insecta; order Diptera; family Drosophilidae; genus Drosophila; species Drosophila multiciliata. Next base: position 5,435,969 of record JBAMBF010000589.1, read on the forward strand.
TTATAAATAATTTATTTATTTATATTAATTTAATATTTTAAAATGTATAATAAATTTAACTGAAAACCTTAATTTTTACATAGATAATATAAGAAAAAATGAGTTTAAACTTCCGAAATTCTTTGGAAAGCATTTAATGATCAATTGCTTAGATATTGAAGATTTATATTAATGTAAAATTTTATAACTTAGAATATTAAAATATAAAGTTATTTTATTTAATAAAATATGAAGGCTGAATAAGAAAGAGAAAGAATTAAAAAAAAAAATAGCAAATATATATATAATATATATATATAAATTCTGCATTTTGCATTGAATCTCAATTTTGATTATTTTGTATTTTCCTGGAATTAAAATTAGTATAATTCGAATTTCAACAAACACCAATCAAAAAATGCTATTTTTTGCATTGAATCTGAATTTTGATTATTTTGTATTTTCCTGGAATTAAGATGCTATTTTTGGATTTATTATTTTGCTATAGTCAACTGCAAATGAAATATATTTGATAACAATATTTAAATAAAACGCAATTCAAAAAGCAAATAAATAATTTAAAATAAAAAGGCAAAGGAGATAATAATTTTCCTCAACTTGTTAATTAAACAACGAATTTAATTTATGAGCAAAAATAAATACGTTAATTTTATCCACAGGTGCGTTTTCTCAGCGAGAGCACCAACTTGGGTGTACCTGGCGTCTGGCTGTATCAGGTGGCTCCTCTGCAACCCGGAGAGAATGTGGTGTCACCCAACAACCGAGAGACATACACCGAGTCCCCAGCACTCGCTCGGAGCTGCAGTGGGAATGGACACCAGTGCAATTTCCACGCCCAGTGCTACGACAAATCGGAGGGCTTCTGTTGCGTCTGTGAGCAGGGATTCTATGGCAACGGTCACTCATGTTTGAAAAATGATCTGCCCATGCGTGTCACGGGCACTTTGACCGGCCGTCTGAACGACAAGCCTGTGGACGAGGAGGTCAAGGTGCAATCGTATGTGGTGACCACAGATGCCCGCAGCTACATCAGCATCAGACCGGTGAGCATGGAGCAGGCAGCACAGCTGCGACTGGTGCTTCCACTGCTGACTACCGTCGGATGGCTGTTCGCCAAGCCGATCAATGGAGCAGCTAATGGCTATCAGCTGACGGGAGGCAATTACAATCACATCTCGCACATAGAGTTTGAGACGGGAGAGCGACTGGTGGTCAATCAGACCTTCGAGGGCCTCAACTACTGGGATCAGCTGAGCGTCAAGATCGAAATATACGGGAAGGTGCCACATGTATCGGCTGTTGAAAAGCTGCATCTTTCGGATTACACGGATGAGTATCGCTTTGTGCGTCCCGGCGAGCTGCAGTCACAGCAATCGCACCGGCTGGAGCTGGGCGAGGAGAGGCGCGTGATTGGCTTCAAGGTGGATCAGCGCATCACCTACCAGAGCTGCCTGCGCGACGACGATGCCGATCCCACCGATAGCCGAGTGCTCCAGAAGGTGTCCAAAATAGCCCTCGATTACGCCGAGCGTGACAATGCGCTGAGGACGAGCGTTCTGACCAAAATTGGCGTCGATGCCGAGTCGAATGCCTGCACAGATGACAGAGTCGAGTGTGGCGAGAACGCCATTTGCATCGCCTACAAGGACACCTATCGCTGCGACTGCCGAAATGGCTATGCCGCACAGCAGGATGAGAACGGCGAAGAGCACTGCTTTGATGTGGATGAGTGTGCCGAAGGCACCCATATCTGCGACGATAATGCGGTGTGCTCCAATAACGAGGGTGGCTTCAGCTGCACCTGCCTCGCGGGCTATACCCACAATGGCTATCGCTGTCAGCTCGACGATCCTGCTGATAATATTCAACACTCCACGCCGGCTGAGCCAACTGGTGACGACCACTTCCGGCAAGTAGTGTTAGAGCAGTCTGGCGAAGTCGACGATCGTTCTTTTGATGAGTGCCCAGTAAGTAATGATATTCCATTCCAATTGAGCTAGACTAGCACACAGAGATTGCTCTCCGTATTTTCTTTTCCCAATTCCTGGTTTGTTTTGTTATAAATATTAGAACAACAATCGATATCATAAACATTAAAAAAGATGATATCGATCATTGCAAATCCATAGGATCACATATATTCAGCATTCTTTGCTGGATTGTTAACAACTGGTCACAAACATCTTGGACGCCCCCAAGTCGCCTAGTTCCCGCAATTTAAAAGATTAGATTCACCCATCTTGGAACATAGATTACTGATATGGACTGATATTTTCTTCGTATGTTTTGAAATTCGTTATGAAAATCACAACACTTTTCTAGATTTTTTTTTTTTTTTTTTTTTTTAAGAAAATCTTATTTAATTTTAGAAAAATCTATTTTGGGTATAGAAATATAATTTCTTAAATGCAAGCAGAACTCCATTTGGAAGTCATTCCAAATTTCAATACAAGAATTGAATAGATTTTTTTTTTTTTTTTTTCTATACGATAGGAAATAAATAAAAAATTATATAGTTAATTAATTGATTTATTCGCATATTGATTGATCATCTAATTAATTGATAAATTTGTTGATTTGTTGCTGGCAGCATTGCTCGTCGGGTGCGATCTGCTACGAGGGACGCTGCAGTTGCCGCGATGGTTATATTGGGAATGGCATCAACTGTACGTCGATCTGTGAATCCGGTCATATGTGGGACCAAGGAAGGTGTCTACCCTACCTGATCGGCTTAAAATTTGAACCCATTTGCAATGTCCTTGGGGACTGCACCTGTCCCTGGGGTTACGAGCTGACCGATGACAAAAGCCTCTGTCAGAAAAAGATTTCAGAGAGTGGAGAAAATAATATTCAACACTCCACGCCGGCTGAGCCAACTGGTGACGACCACCACCCGCAAATAGTGTTTGAGACTAACAGTGAAGGGGAGCACACAGAGCAGACTGAACCAGTGACGCCTGGCGAAGTCGACGATCGTTCTTTTGATGAGTGCCCAGTAAGTAATGATATTCCATTCCAATTGAGCTAGACTAGCACACAGAGATTGCTCTCCGTATTTTCTTTTCCCAATTCCTGGTTTGTTTTGTTATAAATATTAGAACAACAATCGATATCATAAACATTAAAAAAGATGATATCGATCATTGCAAATCCATAGGATCACATATATTCAGCATTCTTTGCTGGATTGTTAACAACTGGTCACAAACATCTTGGACGCCCCCAAGTCGCCTAGTTCCCGCAATTTAAAAGATTAGATTCACCCATCTTGGAACATAGATTACTGATATGGACTGATATTTTCTTCGTATGTTTTGAAATTCGTTATGAAAATCACAACACTTTTCTAGATTTTTTTTTTTTTTTTTTTAAGAAAATCTTATTTAGTTTTAGAAAAATCTATATTGGGTATAGAAATATAATTTCTTAAAAACAAGCTGAGCTCCACTTGGAAGTCTTTTACAATTTCAATATAAGAATTGAATTTTATTTTTTTTTTTTATTTATTAATACGATCAGAAATAAATAAAAAATTATATAGTTAATTAATTGATTTATTCGCATATTGATTGATCATCTAATTAATTGATAAATTTGTTGATTTGTTGCTGGCAGCATTGCTCGTCGGTTGCGGACTGCTACGAGAGACGCTGCAGGTGCCGCGATGGTTATATTGGGAATGGCATCAACTGTACGTCGATCTGTGAATCCGGTTATTTGTGGGACCAAGGAAGGTGTCTGCCCTACCTGACCGGCTTCAACTATGTAATGTCCAGTTGCAATGTCCTTGGGGACTGCACCTGTCCCTGGGGTTACGAGCTGACCGATGACAAAAGCCTCTGTCAGGAAAAGATTTCAGAGAGTGGAGAGAATGTAGACCCTGTACCCTGCACTGTGGAGTACAACTGTCATAACGACGCCATCTGCGACTGGAATGTGGACGTGCTGCGATACACTTGCATCTGCAAACCGGGCTTCAGCGGCGATGGCTACTATTGTAATGACAATGGGCACACATCCTGCGACGATGTGAGGAGAATTGACAGACCCAACACTTCCCGATTAGCCACTAACCATTGCCCCTTGTCCATTACAGACACCAGGCATTTGTGATACCCATGCCGCATGCAGCTACAACGAGCAGCTGACCAGCATGCAGTGCGTCTGCAATCCGGGCTACATAGGTGATGGCAAGCGCTGCCAGCTGGAACCCGAGTGCGAGGAGGATAATCGCTGTGCGGGGAATGCCCATTGCGACGGTGGCGTCTGCCTCTGCAACGAGGGCTATGAACGGGATGTCAGCGACATTTGTGTCCCAGCTGGACAGTGTGGCGCCGTTTTCTGTGGATCGAATGCCCTCTGCAAGTTGGATGCGGGAATGGGAGTGCAGTACTGCGATTGCATCGATGGCTATCAGGGCAATGCTCTAACTGGTTGCACCAGCATCCCCATACCCTGTAATGTGCGCTACAACTGCGGCATACACGCCACCTGCGATCCCACAGAGTGAGTATGCCGTCTTGTTGAGTATTCATTCCACTTATATATTCCCTCCTGCCCCTCTTGCTCCTCCAGAGATCCAGCCCATTATATGTGCCAATGCATTGCTGGTTATCGTGGCGATGGGTATGTGTGCGCCGAGGATCAGAACTGCCTGAATAATCCAACAATCTGCGACATGAATGCCCAGTGTCACTCGACAAACGCTGGACTAGTCTGCACCTGCAATCCAGGTGAGTTGTCCAGCTCGCCTTGCCTACTACTACCTACTCCTTTGTCTTGTCATGGGGCACCACTTCCTCGGGGCACGGTGTGCACGAGTTGATGAAACAGAAGCTGAATATTGCCAGGGCTAGCACCACATTTAGGTAACCATTGTTGCGATCCCAGGTCAGCGGATGCATAAAAAACTCGCGCATCGACTGCAGCTGTGTCATCTTTCTGCTATACTGATCCACCCTTTGAATATAGCGACGCTGTTGTTCCTTAACCATCGGTACAACCGGTAGACTGGTCACCCGCAGAATGCCCATTCGAGACACTTTCAACACTAAACTTTGCACTGGATGCATTATGTTTTTGAATTTATTTTCCAAATTGAATGTGTCTTTATACCAAAATATTTTTTTGATAAAATGAAGTTACATAGAGGTACTACGAGATTTGGGTACAGTTTAGCAAGAAAGTGCCTACTATATTTTAGTCAAAAATATTCGACTAAAAATATATATAAAAACTGCGTGATAAAATTTATTTTCTTCAATTAACTCAACTTATTGCCTAGCACAAATTACGCTTAATTAAATTATTAATTGCAATTAAAAATTGTACACGAAACATAAGAAAAATAATTAATTTGAGTTTTCAGAGACATAATTTTGGTTTTTTAAATCAATTGTTTGAAATTTTAAATAAGAAATATTTAATGGTGAGCCTTTAAATGTTGATCAAGAAATATTAGCCAATATTTAACAAATTTACAAGATTATTTTAGAGTAAATCAGATTTTCTTAAGAAAATAAATTACCAAATTTTTGGTTAATTTCAGTATTTTATGGTCTAAAATGCAAGTATTCAATTTTGAAGAGAAGCTTAGAAATGTTTTCAAATTATTTTGTTTAATCGCAGCTTAGTTTCTTATTGTAAAATTGTCACAATATACAGATAAATTGGAATATATATATATATATATATATATATATATATCAGAGTCAGATTTTCTCCTTCACTGAACATATTTGTGGATAATGAAAATTATATTATGATATTCAACAGGCTTCCATGGCAATGGCACCGTTTGCTACATGCGTGATCAGCCCGACTCGGACTTCCTGCTTGTTAGCTACGGCACGGGAATAGCCCGGGTTCCTCTGAATGGAGACCAGATGAATCATACGACGTTGACAACGATGGCGATTGGCTTGGACAAGGACTGTGTGGAGGGCCGCGTCTACTGGGGAGATATAACACTCAAGATGATCATAAGTTCCAAATACGATGGCACTGATAAGCGCCCATTCATCAACTCTGGTAAGAGATGGCCATGATGATGGTCATGATGATTCGAAGATGATCACATTTCGAACCGTATTTACAGACATTGAATGCCCCGAGGGTATTGCGATCGATCCCATATCGCGTCGCCTCTACTGGACGGACTCGGTGAAGGACACCATTGAGGTGGCCAGCCTTGATGATGCCACACTGCGCGCTGTCCTTATCAACAAGCACCTTGACAATCCGCGCGGCATTGCTGTGGATCCCCACAGACAGTGAGTGTCAACTGAAACTGAATCCAAGCTAAGGGAAAAATTCGAATTTTTTTTTTTTGCTCTTTAGGAAACTGTATTGGGCCGACTGGAGTCGCTTTTCTCCAAAGATTGAGTATTCCGATTTGGATGGCACTGATCGTCAGTTATTGCTGGGCTCAGATAACCTTCAAGTGCCCCAATCGCTGGTGGTGCTGGAGAGCACTGGTGAGGTGTGCTTTGTGGATAAAGGCCTCAAAACGTTGGAGTGCATTGATGCAGACAGTCGCCAGAAGCGAACCATATACAATAAGCTGATCAAACCATTTGGCTTGGCATTTATACACGATAATTTCTTCTGGACCGACTGGACCAAGTAGGTTTCCACTTGCTTAACTTTAGACTAATTTGATCTGTTGTAACCAATCTCAATTATTCCATATATATAGTAATAAAGTGGAGAGCGTGGACACCGACGGATTACATCCATCGTCCATCGATTCAAAATTCTATGGCAAGTTTTATGCGATAACAGCTGTGAGTCAGGAATGCCCCCAGAGCACGAGTCCGTGCCAGAGCAACAATGGCGGCTGCACCGATTCCCGTATCTGTTTGGTCAATCACAAGGCGCCCTCCGGCAAGAGCTGCAAGTGCACCAGTGCCTCCACCGGCTGCTCGGTGCCTCCGCTCCACGCTTTTGCCACACCACCGAAGTAGAGTCCTTGTCTGAGGATGCACATTTAAATTAATTGCATTGAAATAATAACAAAATTTAATTATTTTTGTATACGCATAATACGATAAAACTAAGAAAACAGAGAGAAAACCAAGAAAACCAAACCAAAAATTAATTCATAATCACTAAACTTATCTAAATCGTGTGTGCCATCTTTTTGTAAAGCTACTCAATCTAATAAATACATACATAATAATAAATACATACACATGAAAAATAATTAGCATCACTTTAGATTCTATTCGAATTTGTTGACGAAAAATTGCTTTTTACTAGGTTCTAGAAGATGTCATAGTATTCTGCCTAGTATCTCATATATATCTTTTTCCACCTGAAGTATATAAAAAACGAAAACACCTCTCAAAGATATACGGGATCATGCGGCATAAAAAAAAAATAATTGTATCTGGATGGATTTGGTAGATACAACTATTACTATAACGATTTTCTAGTGAAACTATTGGCTTGGTTAAATATTTCATATTGTGAAACTTCTGGGCTGTATTTGGTTTCATCAAAAATAAAAATGAATGTGTTCAGAAATCTACAAGACCCCAATTTAATAATAATAATATAAACCATTAAACAAGAAAAATTTCGATTGGCTAATTAAAAAAAAAATATTTATATTACCAATAAACTTTTGGGGTTAAACTGTTAAACTTCTTCAGTTGCGAGTAAGTACTATATTAAGTAATATTGACTAAATTTGAATAGGGTGTATCAAAAATTAATATTTTTATATAAATTTGTGGAACATTTTTGTTAATGTTTTAATAACTGCAAATAGATTAATAATTATGGTAGTTTTTAAGTTAAACAAGCACACATTTTATTCTCTATGGTAAGTGAATGTTTGGGACATTTCTTGAGTGGACAATTTAGATTACAAAGCTATAGAGAAAATGGGAGGATGAAGAAATTTAAATTTTTGGCGTTTCTTTACGATTTTGGAAATACCTTAGGAAATCTTACCTATTACTCTTAGCTCAGCTAGTCATTTAATTTATGTTAAACTGAAAAAACAATAAAAAAGTATAAAATAAATGCAATTTAAATGCGATTTAAGTGTATAACATTTAAGAATTGTTTTCAGTTTTCATCAACTATTTATTTTGAATTTATTGTGAGTTTCTTGTCATGTTGTCAAGTGCCTTAAAGAGCACAGTTAAATATTACAGCAAGTTTTATATAATCTAACTTTTAATATGTTCTGAATATCATCATTACATAATTAAATATATTAATTACATTTGTTTTTTTAATAGTTTTTTTTTCTTCTAACTTTTTTGTTTTGTTTTCTTTAATTATATTTGTTGGTTTTGTATGGTTCTTTGATAACTAATTGTAGGCATTGCCAATTTGCTTTTTGTACATTGAGACATTTACTACTCGCTAGTTTAGTGGCTGCTAAGTATTACCTAGTGCTAAGTCTATAGATTCTATAGATTCTAAATGTTAGTTTAGGTGTGCTAAGCTTTGGCTTATCTAAGGTAGGTTCTTGAGACACTGGAATGCATATCATGTTTTTTTTTGGGTTCATTTTCCAACATGAACCGGGTAAAATTCACTTAGTATAAAACTGACTGTGCTAACGGTATAACTATGTGTTTATCTTAGGGATCATCAATATATATATATTTGCTTATGTGTATGTGTGTGCTCATAGTAGGTACATTGTATGCTTTAGCTATATAAATTTCATTTTACTGGGACGTGTCTGGGTACTTAGAGGTGCCAACTGATTAAATTCAGTTCAGGTTAACTATATTTGGTATCTGTATATACAACTATTGAGTAATACTTTGAAAAAAATGTAGCTCATTGATTTTGGTTCGGTTTTTTTTTTATTTTTATTGCTATTTTAGCTGTAGGCTTGGGCTTTGAGCACGATCTCCAAATCGAACTGGCTGCTTATCGACTAAATAAATATTTGTACATATTTAATTGTAAATTACTTTCTGTTGTTTTGCGTTTTAATTTAAGTTCTAATAGTTGGAACTTACAACTAATGCATACATATATGTGTGTATATATATATTTATATATATATACAGCAGACTACATAGCATAGATAAATTAATTTTATTCTAATATTTTTCGTGTTTTTTTTTTTTTTTTTTTTGTAAAGCATTAGAGCATACCAAAGCCATTTCTTTCGAATTTAAAATGTTCTGAAAACCGTTTTATAATTTTGTTATGCAAAAGATTGAAACGAAACTTGCTTTTTTGTGATTGGTACAAAACATTGATAGCACCTTTCTTAATTAAATCTATTATACGAGAGTATGTGGTAAATTATTCAAGTGAGAACTGTGCAACATATGAAACCTAAAAAAGTAGCTGTGAAAAACTATCTGTGAATATTGCAGTGGGCATTTAATTAGACTACATTAAGTACTTATATCTAACTGTATATACATAATTAATTTTGTTTTAATTTTAATTTTTTCAAAAGCAGTTGAATTACTTTTTTCGATGCCCCCTATTTTGGTTTTGATTGAGCCTCATGGTTTTGGGGCCGCTAATTATCATTTGGAGATACAGATATGCTAGAAATAAATCGATTTGTTTTGTCTTAGATCTATTGAATGCATTAGCAACTAATATACATATTCGCAGGATAATATTTACAGCTAGCTAATGTGATTAAAACCTCATTTATGCCAATAGTTTAACTACTTTGTTTGTTCCCAAAAACACATTTTGCCTCATTTGAATAAAGCATACAGAAATTTTGAATATAATTGATTGCTACTGATATTACTTAGGCTAAGCTATAAGCAAAATGATAATCACCTCTCTTCTCCTTCTCACTTCTCACATCTCAAATTGAGGGGGGGGAGTCGGGGAAATACTAATATTAATGCATTTATTCAGACACACACAACACAGAGATTGACTGATAGGCTGCGCTCGGGTGGGTTGGTTTGGGTTGGCTTTTTTAGGTTGGCTTTCTTAGTACTACTTTCGGATGATGGCGTGTTCCGATTAAGGTCGGATCTGGCATGATAAATATAATAATGATGAAAGTAATTATAAAAATTAATAACATACAATAATTAAAAAATTCTATGTAAAAATGACATTGTAAAAAGAAAATAAAATTTTGCTTTTTATAAAATTTAAAAAATTCTATATAAAAATGACATTGTAAAAAAAATAAAATTTTGTATTTTATAAAGCAGCACATTAATTGTATTGACAGCAAAATTTAGCATGTACAGTGTAATTTGGTCTAACTCCATTTTGACTAAATTAGTAGTTTGAATTTATTTTATGCCACAGTAATTTATGCCAAATAATAAAAATATAGCTTTTAAAATGTGTTGTTGCCATCAGAAATCGATGATAATCGTAAGTTCGAAAGGAAGTATTGAATAAATAATAATATAAATAAAAAGTCATTTAATTTTTCATACGGATTGATTCTAAAAATAATTATAATACCAATAAAAAAAAATTAAACAATTTTAATAACAATAATAATCATAAATCGATTCTAAAAATAATTATAATATCAATAAAAAAATGAAACTATTTTAATAAGAAAAATAATAATAACCATAAAAATCATAAAGCTAAAGAAAAATGTCGTATGGATTTTACAAGATAATTTTATTATCTGCACTCGGCAGGGGGTTGCCTTTTGACTATATGTTATCATGCCTCGAAATATCACGGAAATGCAGCCGACATCTTTTGCACATATATAAATTGAATTGGGAATTGGGCTAGCAGCTAAATCTTATTGGAGGAGTCAGCGATTGCTGGCTCTAGAATTTATCTCGACGTCTGTGTGTGCTGGCCGTATTCTATATCCATTTGTTCTTCGACATCGATGAGCGGAATCGGCGACCCCACATCAGGTTGTATCATACAATCGTGCCCTGCAAATGCTGCGGCGACGGCACCTGCGATGACTGCGGCAGCGAGTCCTGCGCCTGCAGCGAAGCGCCCGATGAGGTGCTCGGCCCTGGTCCCAGATCAGCGGTGTTTATCGCCAGCGATGAGCCGGCGCCCAGCATGCCGCTGCCACTGTTGCCACCGCCGCCGCCGAGTGCTGAGGGATTTATGCCACCACCGCCGCCGCCGCCTAAAATGCAGGGCACACCCAACATGGGCGTCGGCTCCTCCGGCGGCGTCACCTGCAACGAGATCTGGTTCTGTGCGCGAGAATTGTGAGTATTGGGGTCTTGTCAGAGTTCTAAGTTCTGTCAGCTGTTTACCTCCATGCCAATGCTGCCATTGAGCGAAATCTTGATGGGATTGCTGTGATTCGTTGCCTGCATAAGCGTTGTGAAGTGACTGATGCCAATCTCCTCCAGCGAGGACTTGCGCCGCCCATGGCTAACCCCGACGCTGGGCAATCCTTGGCGCAGCGATGAGGAGCGACGCAGCAGTATATCGCTATCGATCTGCAAGACAGAAGAACAGGAAATATTCCAACAAATATTTGTGGACATTAGCGGAAACGTATTTGAGCAGAACAGAGTGGACCAAAAAAAAAATCTTGGCCCAAACAATTAATACACACAAAACACATGAATTACACGAGACAAATTGGCTAAGGTTATTGTTGGCTTAAAGGCAAACACGCACATATCGAACACACTGAACTCAAGTCCTTGGTGCACTCTTGATTATATTGCTCATTTTTTTTTTTTTTTTTTTTTATTTATTTTATTTTTTTTTTTGCTTGTGTGCAACCAAAACGAGTAACGGAAACGGAAACGTGATGTGGATTTTTCCGCTTCGTGCGTGCTTTATGGTTATGGAATGTTTGCTGAACTGGTCGGTTCTGGTTGATAGTTGTTGTTGTTGTTTTTGCTGATAACGTTGTTGCTGTCTGGTCTGGTTGTTGTTGTTGCTGTTGCTGTTGTGGCGGCTGTTGAGTGCTGCGGCTTTGAAACGCGTCAATTTTGTGAAATGGATTTGCGAGTCTCTCGAAAACGAAATGCAACCAAATTTTGATGTTCGAAATGCTTGTGTGAAATTGTGCATGTTCTACAGATAAATATATGTATATATATGCTATAAATATATATATATATATACATATATGTGTGTGCGTTTGCTGATGTGTTGTTCGTACAACAACTGTTGTTATAAGTGTTGTTTTAGCCAATTGGTAATAAAGACAGTACAGTTTATACCCTTGCAGAACTAGCGAAAGCTATTATAATTTTACTTAAAGCATTGAAAATATATATATTTTCGATATTACTCAAAAAATACTGTAACTTCAAATATTACAAAATTTAACTTTTATTTGAGCTTAACAAATGCTAAAAGAAACTTTTCCTTTATTTAATTTTTCCATTTTTCTGTATGCAAATTTAATTTAATTTAAAATTATTTATTTGAAACATGTAGTAAATTATTATTTTTTTAATCTTAAGTTTTAAATTGATTTGATGTTTAATTTTGTAATGCGCTTCAGTAAAAAATGGTTTGTCTATAACTTCGTACTTTATTTTTAAAATATGTTCAAATTCAAACTTTGTTTTTTTTTAGTTGTCGCCAATCCCAACCCGTTTGTGAATTCTTGTTTATTCCAATTGACACTTTAATTTTAAATCATTTTCAGGTATTTCATGTTAAAACTGAACTCAATGGTAAATACTTTTTTAAATTAATCGCATCCCAAACAAATTTTGACATTAATTTTTTTCTCAGAATTGGAAATTTCTCATCTACAAAATATATATATTTTTTTTTGCTTTCATCAAAAGATTCCGCAAAGGTATGGAAACAAAAATTCAGTGAATTTGTATTTATGCCATTTGCTGTGTATGTCATTAGCTACAGAGTTGCAAGCCTGTCTAGAAACGATGGCAACTCTGGTGCTTGCAGAGAAATGCACAGGAAACGGCTTTGATTTTGTGGAATTGTGAACACAAATGGGGTTTTTTGGAGTGTTGATAAACGTGAAACAGTAACAGAACTTGTGTGATTGAGTGAGACAGAAACAGAGATAGAGGTGGGGGTAGTGATAAAGGGGGGAGGGAGAGGGAGATAGAGAATAATAGCCAACCCGCAATGAGTTACTCCTGCCGCGCTGCGAGCCAACCACCGTCGGACTGTCGGGTAGAGAAAGAGAATTCGATTTAATTTGCTGTATCGGCGGCGTACAGCGCTGCGAGGATCCATACCCGGCCAATGTCTGAACACTCTGCATTTGCATGGGGTTCAAACCGGCGATGCCGGAGCCGCGACGCGAACCAGCTCCGACGGCGGTGTTGGGCATATTTGGCATTTGGGCGCCCATGTTGATATTCGAACAGAATGAAATGTTCGACTTGCGACGCGAATTGTGGCGCTCGAAGGTTTTTTGGGCCGAAAACGGTGAGGGTCGCACCAAATAGCTGTGAATGAGACAGAAATCAAAATATAACATGGCTTAAAAGTGTAAATTCTTGTTTATGCAAAGCAAGGACATTTATATATAGCAAAAAACTATTTAAATTTGACATCTCTGTTTGATTTTATAAGATTTAAAAAATTTACTTCCTTAGTAAAGATTTAAATAAATTAATATTTATAAAATTTTTATTTTTTTATTATTATTTTTATTATTATTTATTTTTATTTTAGCTTAAATTCTACTAATTCTAATCAATGAATAAACTAGACTACAAAATGCATGATAGAAAATTGATTCTTAATTGTTTTCAAATTCAAATATTCAAATAATGGAAATGAAGTTCGTAATGAAACATTGCAGCGGAACATCATAATAATCTAATCTTCAATAATCTTAAAAAGCTTTAATTTTTTTAATTTTTTTTTTTGAAATTTTATTATTAACACCTATAATAATAAAATATAATTTGTTACCTAAGTAGACCTTTCTGATCTTATTCTGGAAAGACATAAAAAATTAAGTCCTCTTCTCTATTTATTTCTATGCTATGACAAATTTCATCAAAATTATCTGAATCACACTCAATGGTTAAAATCCAAAACTCTTATACGATAAATATTCATGAAACTTTTGTACCACTTCATTTAATCTATAATTCTTGAAAGCCATAATAAGACTACAAAATCAGCAAAGTTTTTTTGTTTTTTCTAAACCAATTAATACTGAAATTAATATTAATAATAAATTGCCACTTACATTAAATCGCCCTCCTCCAACTTAAGATCACAGCTTGGATTGATTATCACATAGGATAAGTGATTACGCTTCTCGCTGATTTCGTCATAGTCAATGGTCGGTAGATTCAGTGACTCCATGCGACTACGCACCAGATTGGCAATTTCGGCTCTTTCGATTTGCTGGGCATGATTATCACGTGCCTCATCAGCCAAATTGATCGAGTACTGCAAAAGATGATAATAAAAAATGAGGAAAGTAAACCTTTAATTAGCTACCATAAATAATGATTTTAAATGTTATTTACATTGGAATGTAGATAAATGGGTATATGTGTGTGTGTGAGTGTGTGTGCAGCTAATGAAACAATCTCATGGATGTACTTAGTTGCTGGCATCCAAATCCAACAGCATGCGTCAAAGCGTTCAAGAACCACAATACGCAAACTCCAAAAGCCAAAATCTCACCTACCTCGGCGGATGTCGGCGCGGGGTTTGAAACCCTGCTATAAAATTACCGTGTGCTCTGCTTTTTTTTCTTTTTTTTTTTTTAATTATTTTCCTTTTTTTTTGTTTTGTATGAGAATACTTACGGATGATCCCTTTCGCTCCGAACAGCCACCCAGGCAGTTGACCGACTTCTGGCGCGGACGGTAACTGGACGAGGCGCCACCACCTGATGAGGGGGGCCGATATGTGACGCCTCGCAGCATTTCTGAGCTATCCTTGGTGGAGTCGGGAGTGGCGGTTTCCTCATCGTACTGTACGCAATTTCAACCGTATGGTCGGATGGATTGTATGCAAATTTCAGTGAATTTCGGTTAAACACAAAATGATTTACATGTTTAATTGATTTTTAATTGAAAATGGCAGATTGTTCAGCATTGTGCATGAATAATGGAATATTTGTTATTGTATCGGGCATTATGCTCATTTAATGATAACGATGTTATCATGTATCAAATATATATATATATATATGTATATGTATATTGTATATTTGTGTTTGTGTGTGTGGCCAAAACAAGGTAACATTTAAAGCATGCCAGATAAACAGCTAACAACTGAAAGCCAAAAACATGTTCAGTTTTTTAATTTACGAGTGTTGTACGAGTTTTGTATTCAGCTACATTATAGATTAAATAAAATGAATCGAGCAAAAAATTTAAATTATATTTAAACAGGTGCTTGCAAAGCGCATGTTAGCATTTTTTTTTTCCTTCAACAAATCTATTTATAACACTCAATAAGGCAGATCTATATTATAAAAAAAAGTCAGGCTTTAGCTCAACTTTGCTAAGTTGAATCGATTTTTTATCAATTAAATCATTGTTGGGAACTGCAAATGACAGCGTAAATAATTAGAAGAAACTAGCAATTAACAGCAGTACAAAGTTCAATGGCGAATTAACTTTAATTCTTTCTAAGAAAAATAATATCCTTTAATGGTTTCTCAGTTAGATCAAAGGACGCAATTGTGAACACCAAATTAATTGTCCAAAAAAAGTTTGCCGAATGACATTTGATAAGAGTAATAATACTAATAAATATTTGCCTAATTTGTATCCTTCCTGTACAATGTAGAGTGTGCAAAATTATGCAGAAGGAGGCATTTCCAATCCTTTAATTTATTTAACTATCGTAAAACAGGATCAATAATTCCACTAACATTACATCTCTACTTTTTCCAGTACCTTCTAATATAACTTGACATTTTATTTCTGCAAAACACTACATAGCCATCAAATAATATATTTCATAATTTAATATTAATGCTGGGTTAAAATGGTATTTTATTATAGCATCTTTATTATTGAGCAGAATCAAAAGCTAATTTTATAAGGCATAATTTGCATGCAATAAATTACTCTATTTTTACACAGCAAAAAATAAAACAGGCAAATTAGTTGAGGGGCTAGGGGGAAACGGGTGTAGGGGCAACGCCTATATTGATAATGTTGTTTGTGTCCAGCTATTGTCTTGTGGCATGTGTTGCAGGACGCACAAGAGGCAAGTGCAATCAACCAACTAAAAAGCCTGCATGCAAATATAAAAAATAAAAATAAGAACGAAAGCAAAAATTAAATAACAACAACAGCAAAAAGACGAACAGAGTCATGCAAGCAAGATCCTAACTAATTGAACCATATCTACACACACACACACACACACCACACACACACGATAAGCAAATGTTGTTGTTGGCCATAGAAATAGAAATTCTTTGGCTAATGAGACAAGCAGAGTTTAATGAGAATTGTTGTATTTTGATTAGGTGTTTTTTTGAATAGTGATTAATTGTTTTATTTTTTTTTTTTGTTCCTTTCGACTAGTCTATTTTTATTAAATATGAGACTCACTGCGTGCGTGTGCGTTTTTTCAATAGCTGGTCAAGTCCAATACAAACGCAAATCAATTAGTTTAGTTTCTTTGTTTAACATTTAGGCACAAATGTTAAATTAAGTTAAGTTGTTTGAGTAATAATTTTGGGTTATCAAGATCAATTGTTAGGATGAGGACGGGGAATGCGCGATGGGTTCCATCAAATTTTGAATTTTATGTGTGTGTTTACTTAGGCAAAAAATTAGCTAATAATGAATAGAAATTGGAATTTGTTAGGGGGGTTACTAACTTGCGACTGGCTAATAAAGGATATGTAAAAGAAAAAACTACAAATGTATTTTATTTATTTTTAAAATATGTACAAAATTAATTTGGGAATTACTGAATCACCACGCTATGCTTTTTTTTTTTTTTTATAAGGATAGGGTTTTTTCGATTTGTATTCGGCTAAGCAGATGTATTATTAAAACTCTAAATATATATTGGAAAGCAAGTGATATAGTTACGTTAGTTGAAAGTTTGAGAAAATCTTTAGCTTTGCCATTCTAGTAATAATTGAAAAATAGAGTTGGTATACTAGTAGTAGTAGTTGAGTAGTAAAATGATATAGTATACGATTAATATCTGAGTATAATATGCAAATGAAGTATTTTTAAGTTATCGCAGACTCGTCTCAAATGCAGTTAGTATCGAAGCGTAAGCGTGAGATTTTAAAAACAATCGACAACCAATTAAAACAAATCAACTTTAAACTCATAAAAAATAATACAAAATTATTATGCCTGCTCATTAAAAAATAATAAAATCAAATTCCAAATGCTTAAAAGGCTCAAATAAAACTAATTTTAGCGTTTTGAGTGTACCTAATTTGTTAGGCGAATCAAAGAAATTTCGATGACAAATCGATATTAATCGAAATCAATCGAAATTGTGTGAGCAAGAGTTCGACAGAGTAATATATATAGAGAGAGTGATAGATAGAGAGAGAGAGAGAGAGAGAGATAGACAGAGAAAGAGACAGGCTGTGTGTGTGTTTGAAATGTATGTGTAATGTACAAAAGTTAAAGAAAAAATTCGACTGAATATTTGAATTATTGTGGGGAGCCCAAATTTGAAGGTACTTTTTTGTTTGGTTTTGTTTTTTTGTTTTTTTTTTTAGTTATTTATTTGCTGCATTTGTTTTGGACTCACCGATGGACGCAAGCGCACGCAATGCCTGCTGAAGGCGGAGAAGGGACCCCATCTTTCGACTGGCGAGTTACTCACATGTGAGGTGTCCGCATTCGAGGTATCCTGGGTGCGATAAATACCAATGGGTATTTCGCAGGTGGTCGAGCAGAGTTTCTGATACAAGCGGCCATAAGTGCGTATCCACATGTCATCCTTGGTGATGCGCATCTGGAGAAAGATAGAAGATAAAAGATAAATAGATCCCCATAATCATCGCATCTCACACACTCACCGAAGTGAGAAATCCGCTGCCCGGCGCCTGATCTATGCCAAGCAGGAGGCGCACAAACGTAATCACATAATCCTTGACGAACGCCTGGTAGAGCAGCGTGTCCAGCATGGAGGCGCTGAATACCGCTCCGGCGGCAAAGGGCAAACGGAACATGTAGGAGATGTGCGAACCGCGCTCCTTCTCGCGCTGCAATTAAGTGAGCGACAAATTAACCAATGACAACTGCGGCGAACACCGCAACGGGCCCATTTCTACCGACCTTCTCCATCTTGCTCAGATGCAGAGCGTATTTATCGTGTGCCCGGAACTGCATAAATCTCATGTTCGAACTTTGGGACAGCTCCGTGATGCTCTTTATACTCGGAAAGAATCTGAATCAAGTAATTTAAGGAAACAGTTAAAGAGAAACCAAACAATCAAAATTATTTCGATTGAATAAACTTACTTTTTAAAATAATTTATTAAAACTAAATATATAAATCAACGAAAAGACAAACCAAACAATCAAAATTATTTGAAATGAACAAATGAATTTTTAAAATGATTAATTAAAATTAACTTTATATAAGCGAAAGCTTAAAAAGTATTAAAGAAATTCACTGCCAACTTTATTTCCAGACTTTTAAAAATATTTTCTCTTAATGGCAAATATATATCCTATAATATGTTTAAGTACATCAATCGATATATTAAGTAAATGACTTGAATTTATAAAGTCGCCTTTTTTAAAATATTTTTTAATCTTTTCAATCAAACTATTATATTATGTATACATTATATTATATATGTACCTAGGCCAAGGCTTAAAAAAGTTCGGTAAAATTCTCATAAAACTCTTTAGATTATTATTTTAAGATCTTTCAAGCTACATCTATAAATGTATTGAGTAAGTTAACCAAATACTTGAATTTGTTAAGTAAGCCTTTTTCTGCATATTTTATTTTTATATATTTTTATATTTTATATTATTTTTCGAAAGCGAAATTCTACATTAATCGAAATTGGTATCATGTTAGGCTGAGAGCTTTAGTGTTTCTGTCCCGATTTAAATTTATGTATTTTAATTTAAATATCCAACATTTTATACCGTTCTTATTATAAATATTTAACTATTGGCTAATGAAATGAATATAAATAATTTTTGTGCAATGTCCGTCTATTAATCTGTATGAACCCAATTTTTCCGACACTCCAGAATCTCTAGGAGACTTGAAAATTTTAACATAAACTGGTTTTTGGCCGCTTTAGATTACTATGAAATCGATTAAATGTATATTCGCAAATCGATAAAGCCACATATCTCCCACAATTATTTTACTTGAATATTAAGATTAAAATTCGTATAATTTTACTTACTTAAACATGTTCTGCACAGCTACAATCGTATTGCAGTCGGAAAGTGAATCCTCCTCGGCGGAATTGGACAGCTCCTTGTTGACCACAACAACGCTTTCGGCTAGTGTAATGCCAGCCCGCAACAGATCATCCAAGCAGTCGATGGAGCCAAGCATCCAATATACCTACATCACATAGTTTATGAAAGGAGAGCTCAGTGGAGTTGAGATCGAGATGAGCTCACCAGTGGAAAGTAGGAGAGGGCATCGAGAAAGGCGACATCCGGGCGACGCTCCAGCAGCAAAATGATGGGATTCAGCGAGGTCTTGGAGCGAAAATGAGCACGCAGCGGTATGATGAAATTGTAGATGCCATTCGAGGCATAATCAGCGGCCAATATTATGGTCTTGTTCTGCCACTGATACTCCTTGGCATTGCGATAGCTGCAGTGCTCACACACCTGCCCCAAAGGAGAGTTTTTAGCAAAGAGCAAATGTTGTTTAGATTGGGAGCCACTCACCTGGGCCAGTTGGAGGCAGCAGAGTGGCTTCTTCTCCTTAAGCAGGTAGCACAGCGTTGGACTGACGCCGATGAATGGCGAAACTGGTGGAAAACCTTTGACAATCCTGCAAAATAGAAAATGTGAGCATTTGTGGATGGTATGAAAAATGCGCTCAAGACAAAAAAAATAGCTCGAATTTAATGTGAAGCAAATAGTTTAAAGGATAAGCAAATGATAAATGCAGGTTATGTACATCAAGAGCAGAGTATTTTACACACTGAGAGGTTAATTGATATCTACGAAATATAATATTTTATCTTAAAGATATATATCTACAGACTTGCTTGCCTACTTATCTAAATTGTGTTCTTACATTATTTCGTGTCGGGATTTTTAGTGCATGCAATTAACAGGCAGCATTTTCCGGCTAGTCCAAGAAACGCTGTTGCCAATTTAAATATTAGACAACAGCGCTATTAATTGCACAGGGCAACACTGTAAATGAACAACAACTGTGGCAATTGCAAAGGGAAAGGGAAATGGCAACAGAAACCGACAACAACCATTCAAAGGACAACAGCTTGCAGCGAAAACATTTTCTATGAATGAACAATGCACAATCCAAAATGCAAAATGCAAAATGCAACTCAGCACAAAGCAAACAAAACCAAAAAAAAGCACCAAAAGCAGTAGAAATAACAACAATAAAAGCAACACAATCAGAATTGTCACTAAACAGTCGAAATGATCGACTGTGTGATATCCTGTAACAAGACTGATCAACGTTTTTTGCAATAAATATTTATAAACTATTAATAATAGAACATTTCAGCTCAAAATTAATTAAGTAAAGTTAAAAAGTTCTAAATTACAAATTTTTGTAATTTTGCAGAAATATAAAATATACCATTTTTTTTTCAATTTATATATATATATATAATAATGTGTTAGTTGTTATACGTAGTAGAATCCTCTTTTCCTACCTATTGTATTAATTAATATTGTAATCAATTTTATTATATTATATTAACTTAAAACATTGATAATATATTAAATATGTTATGTAATAAATATATTTAGAAAATAATATCTTGATTCCACTAACAAAAACTATGCGTTTCACATTCTAAAACTATGATGTGAATTTTAGAAATTCACCTCGAGTATTTCTATTGTTTGGTTTTGTTTCCAAATTTTGAAAATTATAAAATTTATAAATGGTTTTTATATTTTATGAAAGCTATTATTAAATACAGCTATAATAATTTTTATAATTGCATATTATACAAAATTAAATAATTTTAATAATTTATTTTAGTTTAATGCTGCATCCTAATATATTAGTTCTACTTTAAATAAAATGTTTTTTTTTTTAATTTTATTTAATTGTTTTATTATTATTATTATTCCACAGAAAATCCACCCTATTGGAATCAGGCTATAGGAGACTAATACGTATAACAACAGACCGACGTTTAATTGAATTTAATCCCACATTATTTTAATATAACGGAAATAAAATCTGTTTTTGAGGAATTATTATTTATAATTATTATTTGGAAACTAGAAGACTATTTCGAATAAGAAAAGGCACAACTTGAATTTAGAGAACGGATTTTAATATTTTTTTATTTTTAATAAAATATGTTAAATGCCAGATACCCTGTGAGGGACTTGACACTGGCAAGGGTATATAAGTATATGTGTAAAGGCAGCAGAGAAGCATCATCAGCAGAGCTGAAGTGGTGCCACGCTGTGTTTAGCGTGTGCGTTGCAAGTCATTAAAAGCTGCCCCGCGGCAAGAAACTGGCAACTGTCGCAGGCAACAAAAAAAACATTGCATAAGCAACTGAGAAACAGTAACAACAACAACAGCACAAGCACCTGCACCTGCAACGGCAACTGCAACTGGAACTGGAACGAGCAATGATAATAACTCTTCAACAATGGAACATTTCAAAATGGCAACCCCAAGTTAACGGTGTGCGTCCCTCCCTTTCCCAAGCTGTCGAACTTACCCGGAAAGGTCGGATGCCCAAACCGGACGCGCCAAGCGACCTGTCTCAAGGGAACTGCTTGACGTGAATGTAAAAGCTGGCGGCACAGGCGGCTGATGTGGCAGGAACGACGGTGGCTGCTGGCCGGACACGTTGCCCATTTGTGTGCTGCTCAGCACCAGCGCCGCGTT
This sequence comes from Drosophila multiciliata, assembly GCA_037043605.1. NCBI lineage: Eukaryota > Metazoa > Arthropoda > Insecta > Diptera > Drosophilidae > Drosophila > Drosophila multiciliata. The sequence continues at coordinate 5,457,884 of JBAMBF010000589.1, forward strand.
GGCGGAGGTAGTTGTTGTTGTGGTGCTACCACTGCTTTCGTGCGAGCAACTGCAGCAGCACCTCTGCAACTGTCGCCGGCGTGCCGCCAGCATCGCAAGCGTGCCACCGCCCATCCCCATACCCGTACCCATCCCCGTTTCCGTGCCCTGCATCAATCTCTGACTGTTGGCGGAGGGCAGGACGCACTCACTGTCACAGCTGTAGCTCTTCTTCATGGCGCGCCGGCGCAAAGGTGCTGGCGGCCTTTCATTCCCATTGCAATAGAGACAGGAGCCAGCTGGACTGCCCCGCTGATACGACTCCTCCGAGGAGCTCATGATGAGCGAATACGTTCGCGATTGTGGAAAGTGACCGCCCAAGCAACTGCCGAGAGTCAACTGGGAGTGTCAGTGGGGTCTAAGCTAAGCTAATCCGATTACAGCTAATGCAACATTTACTATATTCACATAGTCGCTATATAGACTAGGATTCTGCGATATTTTCAGCATTGTTAGTTAAATTAAATACTCATATTTATAGTTAAAAAAAATTTAAAATAAATTTATTTGTTGTGTATAAATAAAATGGCATAATTAAATTAAAATTTAATATAATTAAAAAATAAAATAAATTAAAATATGGGATGTATTTGCAATGATTCAGCTTCTAATATATTTATAATTGTCAATATTAGTTAACATAAAACCAGTCTATAATTTTTTTAAAATAAATTGCATAATAAACTTTAAATTTAATATTTTTAAAAAAAATTATATAAATAAAAATATATATAAAAAAATATATAAAAAATAGTAATAAAAAAATATTTTAAAAAAAATTTCACAATAAACTACAAATTTAATATTTTTATAATTAAATGAGAAATAGAAGAAAATAACATTTAAATATATGTATAAAAAAGTAAATATAAATATATATAAGAAAGTAAAATTGTTTAATATTTATTGCAAGCAGAAAATATTTTGATTATTAATAACTTTACTATAAAGAAAGTCCAATGGGAAAATTTTAATAATGTAAATCTGATTCTGCTCTGAAATATTTTATTTAAACGCTTTTTGTAAATGATTACATAATAATGCTGAAAATATCGCCATTTCTAACTATATACATAATATATATACAAAAGTTCTCAGATATTTCGTTAGGTTGAACATAACACACCAAATATAAAGTTTAGTTTTTAATAAAAAAAAAAACAGTTAGAGGGAGTTTTGTTGTACAGTTAGAGAAATACAGTTAGAGGTTAATTTGGTTGTTAGCTATGTGAATTTGGAGATTGCATTGCTAATTGGGTTATGATTGGGTGTACACCAGACAGTAATGCATAATATAATACTATAGTACATACAGGGGTGGGGGGGAGGGTGTGGAAAGTGCCTCAATTATCAATTGCTTGGTTAGAAAATGAAACTTCAGAGTCATACAGAAATACAAGTTTAGAACTTACGCAATCTTCTCGGAGGGAGATCGCCAGGGCATCTCGTCATCGATCTCATCATCGCTCTCATCGCCCTCGTCGCCATCATCGTTGCCGGCAATGCTGAATGAGGAGGAGGTAAACATATCCGGCACGGGCAGTATGGAAGGTCTGCGACTACCTATATTCCAGGTGGAAAGATAAAGATAAAGGGATAAAGATTAGTTAGGCAGAAATATACTAAAAAAGGAAAAAACATCTATTAAAATATTTATTAAATTGTTAACGATTTTTTTACCTTTATTTTTTTATGCCTAATTATTTTTATTTTATTTTAACATAAATATTTATAATACCATTCACTTATAATTTTTTCTTTAATTTCTAATAACTAGACCAACTTTTTATATATATCATGCCTTAATATATATTTTTTTTTAGTTATTTTTATTTTATTTGGACATAAATATTTATGATACTATTCACTTATAATTTTTTTCTTTAATTTTTTATATATCAGGTCTTAATATTTTTTTAAGGTGTAGATAACTGCTTACCTCTACGTTGATTGAGCACGTCGGGACTAAGCAGATTGGGATTGTTGGCATACGGTAATTCCAGATGATTCCCTGTGGTGTTATGCGCAGGTGTTACGCTCAGCGAGGTGCCCATATTAAGACCCACTCCGAGACCCCCTCCACCACCACCAACACTGCTGCTGGAGCCGGGCTGTGCACCCATTGTGAGGGGCAGCGTTGTTGATGTTATTGCGGTTGTTGTTGTTGCCGCCGTTGGCAGATGCGTTGTGCTCACCGTTGTGTCCTTTAGATTCTGCCTGGAGTCCGATATTATCACAGCCGTTGGATGGTCGCTGGCTGTCGTTTTTTTTTTTTTTTTTGCGAAAGTAAATGCAACAAAGTTGTACAAAAAATTTGGTTTAACGTTTTTTACTTGGCGCTCAAAATGACAGCAGTGCATTTAGGTAAAGTGATTAGTCGTTAAATTTATCGCTACTTGAACAAAGTTTCGCTTGCTCTACAAGAAATTCTAACTAACATTTTAGACGAGGGAACAAACAACTTGAGTATAAGAAGCAGAAAAACGTACACAGAAAACCAGCAAAAACTAGCAAAACACAGAAAGATGGAGAAAATCGACGTGCAAAGGAAAAGGACGTGTCGAACTCATTAAAGTCCTTGCAATTTGAGAACAAAATTTGTGCTGACAAAGCTGTCTCAAAATTGACGAATTGATTAACAGCAGCAGCAGAATTATCCCACGAGTCAATGACACAAGCTTAAAGTGGCCAAATGTATTGGATTAATCTTGTAGCAGTTTGTAACAGTGTTTTGAAAATTATTTTATGCTTAAATTAAATAATCAAATGTGAATTGAGGCGCATCAGACAAACTTGAATTCAATTAACGAATGAATTTATTTCTTTACAGTTCTGTCAGTTAGGTTAAATCTAAACTAAACTCTTAAATAAATAGTATTTATTCCACAAGGGATATCATTTTGTAATATTATATTTATACTAATTTAATTCATTATTTGTTGATTTCTTATTTATTGTGTTTGCTACAAGGAAGACACATAAAGGAATTTTTAAATATTAAAATTGTGAATGTAAGGAATACATTTGGCATAGTAATTAAAGGCTATAAATTTTATTATAGTTGATCTAACTACAAAATAAAACTTTGGTCTACATTGGAATAATCGCAAAGTTATTAGAAAATTCTCTAAAATTAAATTCTAATTTTATATTTTTTAGCTCTTTCTTTGCAGTTAGTGTCATTGTCGTTGGCTTGGCTGCTAACAAGTTTTTGTCCAAAAATAAAATTGGGTTTCAGTCAACGGTTGCCGTTGGGAAATAATTGCGTTTGCTCAAAGCTGATTACAGTCTAATGACTTGGCCACATTTGCTGACGCTTTTTGTGCGAACAAGCAACAGCAACTAGATAAATTCCACACATTTGCCACACATTTTGGCAACACGCAACAGTTGCCACCACACGGCGTATACGCAATTTGATTTGTTATTTGACAATAGTGCTAATAAATTGTTGCGTGCGAGTTGCGTATAATTTACAATTGACAGGCAACATCAATAAAACAATAAAGATGCAAAAAATAATATCAAAAAAGTAGTGTAAAATGAGACATGCGATGAAATTGGAACAATCAAAAAAGTGCAATAAGTAAAAAAGATGCAAAGACAAAAAAAGAGAATTGCGGAAAAGTGTTCAGCCGGATGTTTATTGACAAGTTGTGTTTGTGTGTGTGTGTGTGTGTGTGTGAGTGTTTATCTTTCAACTTGTGTGTGTGACAGAGTTGTCGCTAATGGCTTTTGAACAGCGGAAATGGGGTTTTTCACTTTAACTAAAGGCATTTTGGGGAATGTGGGCAAAATTTCTATTTCTAGACAATAAAAAAACATGTAGAGAGTGAGAGAGATAGAGAAAGAAAGAGAGAGATAACAATATATATATAAAAAGAAAGAAAGCAAAGAATGTTTATGTTTTAGAAGTTGTTTCGCAGTTGAAACTTGATTAATATTTTTTTGTTTTGCTTCATTTGTTTTTTTTTTTTAACATTGGATTTGTTGATTTCATTCCGGTTCAAATTGTCTTTTGCTTAGGGGGGATTTATTTTTTATTTATTTATTTTTCTTGGATGGGGATTTGGTTTTTTGGAGTCACACTCACGCACAAATAGTGTTGTATAATCACTGTCACATGTTTGTTGTTGCGGATACGGTTGCGGTGATGGTGATGGTGACGGTAACGGTAACGGGAACAGTGACGATTGCGGATATTGATACGGTTGCAAGTGTTGCCGCTCGGCAAAGGGCGTGCCAACGCCAGACTCATATGTGGGACAGTGGGGCACACGAACACAAACAGACGGCACTGGTGCAATTGCCGCTTGATTCAAAGCGGTTGTTGTTGTTGTTGTTGCTGTGGCTGTTGTTGTTGTTGTTGTTGTTGATGCTGATGCTGATAATAATGTTGATGATGTAAGAGTCGTGCTAATTGATGTTATTGTTGTTGTTGTTGTTGTTGTTCTACTTGTTGATTGTGTTGTTGTTGTTGTGGTTGTTGTATTGGCTACGATTTGATATTATATACCTATATTAATATTAAATGTGTATGTGTGTGTGTGTGTAAGTGCATGTGTGTGTGTAAGGTTTCAAGTGATGTTTACTTTTATACTATTTTAGTTCAATTTCACTATTCTCAGCGTTGTTAGTACACTTTGAAAAACTGAAAACTAACTTTTGCATGTCTCAAGTGATGTGTCAACATAGATATCAAATGTATTTATTCTATCTCAGTTACTACATAACAGTAAATACGAGTTACATTACGAAACCTATAAAAACCACTTCCAAGGCAATTTTTTTACTTTCCAAATTTTTTAATTTTTTTTTTTTTTTTTTTTGAAATTGGTTTAGGGTTCTCAAAATAGTCTTATATATATATATGTTCAGCTGACTCTAACAATGTTTGTTGTTGTTGAAAGTTATAGAAATAATTGGTAAATGGAATTTAGCTCAAGAGGAAATTAAAGAAGTTAATAATTATTTAGAGAAGTTAAAAGGAAATTTGTAGATAGCCAAAAAGTTGTTCAAAACATAGCAAAGCGGTGTGTTGTTCCTGAATTTTAATTATTTGCTTTCTATAGCTAATTCTTTGAAACGAGTTTCAGCGTAAGAAAATTAATTGATAAAATTAAAAAAAACAACAACTTTCAAGACAAAATTAATAATGGTTATTAGAAACGGGCACGCGCACACACATTTAAAGCGTTTTTTATTTTTCATTTATGTTTTGCTTTTTGGTTTTAGTAGACAAATTGACAAAAAAACGCAACCAGATAAAATGAAAATATTCAAATAAGAAGACAGACAAATAAATTATAAAACTTTTTGCTGGCAGTCTCAAAAACCAAGCGCAACAAAAACAAAATATGATGCTAAATAATAAACATACTTATTTAAATACATATATACATATATATATATACATATATATATATATATATTTATAATTATATATATATCTATTTGCATATTTATGTTTATACATATTTCTATATTTTGGGCGAAATTCATTCAAAATCATTCAGACATGTTTTCATTTTACTCTTTTTTTTAGCTTGCTATTTAATTTGAAGAATACCTACACACAAAGACACACACACACACACACAAACTCACACACACTATCACGCATGTCAATATTAGTTTATGTGCATCATTCTACCCACCAGTTGCTGGATGTGGATGGGTGGTGGCAGCACCACTGCTGCTTGTGGGTAGGCCACCATCTTTGCCGGCTGCGTTTGTTGGATCCGTCGTTTGATTTTGATTAACGACAAATGCGGAGTTCTCCTCCTTGGTGATGCTCATATAATAGCACGTGTCATCCTTTTTCATAATGTGCCTGGGTCCTGGATTTAGCAGTATGGTATCCTCATAGAATTCCGGCAGCTCTGCCGGACGCACACCCACCAAGGCGACACCGTACCTTTTTTTTTTGTTGTTGTTGTATATTTTCGGGAGAGTGCAAAATAAATAAATATGAAAATCCTTAAATGCAAAGCAATTTCTAACGTTTTACATAAATTTGTTTCTTGAATGGCAAAATGTGTTTAATGAAAAATGTGAGACGAGTGGGGCAAGTTGGCATTTATTTATGCCCATCCATCCAAAAAAAAAAAAAAAACAAGAGCACCTCCATCATCCACCACGTCAGTCACCATTCAAACGTCAAGTTATTCAGGGAAAATTCAGTATTGTTAACCAAAAACAGCATTTTCAAGTGCCGCACTTACTTGCGATGCGAATGGAAGCTGGCATAGGTGAAGCTCTTCCCCTCGTACTCCCCGAAGAAGCGGCTGTCGCCGAGCACAATGTGATAGATTTCGTTGCCCGAACATTTGCCATAGAGTCGATGCCACTCCTCCGGTGACTGTTGGCCTTCCCTGCGAGTAACACAGAAAACAAGGTTAACAATTTCGTGGCAAAAAAGGTGAATTAAGTTTCCAGTTTCAATAGAAATTCTCGTCTGGCAGCAACAATTTTAATTTTTAAAGCGCGACTGTCGTCACGCCCCCTTCCCGCCCCTTGATAATACTAATTAGAATTCCTCACTTGACTAATGCGTCAAGTTTTACGCGTCGTATGATTAATCTGGGCTTGCGTGTTGCCCGTTGAAATAAAAACACGGCCTCAAATTGCAGCCACAGCGAAACAGTTCGCATTTAATTCACTAATTTTGGTATTTTCTTTTTTTAACGCACTGGGGAAATTTACATAAAAAACACAGTTGCTGTCAGAATGAGTTGCGCATTAAACTTAATTAAAACTCGCACTTCAAATTGAAGTCATTTCCTCAACAAATGTGTGATAAATAGCACAAAAAACTGAATCCACATGTGTTTTCCATAATGTGTTTTTTTAACTGTAGAAAATACACATACGAAATAAGTTTATACGAAATTCAGTTAACAAGTTTCCCATAAAATCAATTGAAATTAATTTGAAATAAGATAATTAAAAATTTTAAAGCAAGCTTCATTTTCAGTTGTTTGTTATAATTTAAATATACTTTTTAAATATAAAATTATAATAATCTAATATCTCTTAAATAAATTAAGCTAACTTTTAAAAAATATAAAAAGATTAAAACAAATAAACATAAATAAATTTCAGTTCTCAATTACTTGAATTTCTTCCGATTAATTAAAATTTACTTTCCAAATATAAAATTATTTTTAATGAAATGGCTTAATATTTATATTATTCTAATATCTCTTATATAATTTGAGCTTACTTTAATCTCAATAAATATTGGATGCAAGTATATAAATTTAAAAAAATATTAAAACTAATAAACATAAATAAATGTCAGTTCTCTGTATAAAATTTTTATCATTTAGCAATTATTCTGTGGGTTGAACAATTAAACCACTTTATTTTAAAAGCATTTGTACTCTAGAGCCAAATAGATGAAATTACTTGGAATTTTAAAATGGCCAGCAATAAACTGTCGCCTCGCTGTTGATTAAGTCATATTTGCTGGCTCAAAGAAGAGACAACAAACATACATAAAAATAGCGAGATGGGAAATACCAGATGACGATATAATTTACGGCACTCAACTGTGACGCATCATGGCAGAAAAGCTGATGACGCATTCGAGCTAAATGTTTTTTTGCTAGTGCTTTGGTTGACCACAAACAGTTGACTGGACTTGTTATATCTATGTTCATACACTCGAGAAAAAAATACCCCGAGTTTTAGAAAATCAACCCGATGCGAAACTCACTTTGGAAGGTAAAGTTTTTCTTCTTTTTAGATACATTAAAAAAAAAAACAAAATGAATAGAAATAAAATTATAACGATTATAATTAAAAGATAATAATTTTATAAAGATTTTTTTTTTAGATATATTTAAAAAAACAAAATGAAAAATAAAATAAATAATAATAATTATAATTAAAAGATAATAACTTATATAATGTTTGTTTATATACATAAAAAATAAATCCTGAAAGACAAAAGTAAAGTTTTTTTTCTTTTTAGATATATAAAAAAAAAAAATCAAAATGAAAAAATAAAATTAGAATAATAATAATTAGAAGATAATAATATATATAAAATTTTTTTCTTTTTAAATACATTTAAATTAACAAAATGAAAAAAAAATGATAATGATTATAATTAAAAAATAATAATTTATTTAATGTTTGTATCCTGAAAATCAAATCAATTTTTTACAGAATAATTCTGGTTTTTAGAAAAACAGAAAACTATTTTCTGAATAATACTTTCAGCACTATTCTTGGCTACTTTCTAAAATAAATGATGACTTTTTCATTTTTTATTTTTTTTTTTGCTGAGTGTAGTTTATTTTTTTTTTTATATACATACTGTCCGCGTGACGTGTGTAGAAGCAGTGTGACCAGTGTGCTGGCTCCGGGGCAGGTGCAGTTGTTGGCCAGCAACGCATACTTGAACTCATCCTCGCAAACCACGTGCTCAGCGAACTTCACATGCAACTTGTGCTCCGGTCTGGTCATGGCGAATTTACGCAGAATGTGCAGCAAACCCATACATAGATAAGAGTACATATATATATATATATATATATATATATATATGTTGGTTGTAATAGAAGCAAATTAACTGCGGCTTGTTGCCACTCAACAAAAACAGAAACACAGCCGCGAACCACTCACCTGAATATCTGCACATATTGTGGCACATTCGGAGCAAAGTCCTTGACGGCCCAGGAGCGTAGTATGGTGTGCTCATCCGCGGCCGTTTTATCGGCATAGTTGCGAGCAGCCAATATAAAACATGCCTCCGCCTCATTCATGCGTGCTCGCGCCAAGTCGCCATCCTTTAAACAGGATCCCTGTCAAATGCCAAAAGTTGCATGGCGAAAATGTCAATCGAATCAGAAGTTTGTCCAGCTATTTAACCAACCTGAATGTAAATGACGCGCTGCGCCCAAATGGGCACCTGCAGTATCATACGCATCGTTGTGTCCAGCTCCATGGGACTGAGCAGCACCACATAGAAGTCCTGCAGCAGTGGATGCGCATAAAACTCGTTCAGAAAGTCCATTATCGTATCCGCATGCAACGTTGTGGAGCACACCACAACATGCTTCTCGCTCTGAGCCCGGTGTGAGGAATAGCTGCCGCCCAGTTTCTGTCGCTCCATCCACGTGAAAGCCAATTGTTCAAACTGCATTTCAAATATTTGCATTTTATAAGAAATTAAATTGGATTTCGCCGAAATACAATCTGTATTTAAAATACTTTTTAATTATTTATATAATTATTGACTGCTAATTTAATTAATGCAACAACTAGTTGAATTCTAAGCCAATTTTTATCGGTTTGTATTTTTGCTATTTTATCCAAGCCTGGGACACTTTTCTCTAGAATCTTGCATCGCTATGAGATGTGTGGGTACTTTTGGGGATTCCGATAATAAATCTACGATTGCAACTTAGAAACCGGTGAGGGATCAAAATCTGTTCTTCCCCATTTATTTAATTGCCCAAAATATATTTGGTTTGTCTTTGACTTAATGAATCTGTTTATCTCAATTTCTTTCTTAAAATAAATACAACCAGCAGATATTTTCAAGAGATTCGATTCACTTCAAATATAAATTATTTAAGACTGAGTCTAATATAAATAATTTTTGCAATTGCCAAGTTATTTAATAAAATTTAGAATTTTAAGAATTAGACATGAGAATCTGTCATTTAACTTAAGTTCATTTAATCATTTAATTTAATGAATATTCCCCTTACTATTCCCCTTTTTTATGTCAGGAATGACAAAAAAGAAATTAATTAAATTCAAATTAAGTATATATTTCTCAGTCTATTTTCTTAATATACCATATGAAATATATGAATATATTTTATACAATATTTTATTGTAGATTTATTGATAGATATAAATTGATAGATTGATGACAATATATATTTTGACAGCGTTAGCACTTTTGCTTAACTCGATTGCAGTTTGAGCTGCAACATTAATAATTTCAATTAAATTTAAGTGCTTCCGTTACAGAACACACACACACACAAACACACACATATATATATAGAGCTAACAGTTTGGTCACAATGTTGCTGTTGGGTCTGCTATTGTTATGGGGCAGTCATAAATTGTTGGATGGCGGATGGCGAACATTGACATGCAACATGCGCATGTTTGCCAAAGGCGCCTGCAGCCAGCGCCGAAAATTGTGCTAGGAAAAAATGGAGGATTTGATTGATGCTCTTGTTTGGAGCATGCTCGTCGCGCAGTCTGTCATGGAACTTTAGATGCTACTAACAATTACTCGTTAATTGTTTTTGACGCAATGGCAAACATGTGCAAGTCAATGCTGGCCATGAGTCATATTTAGACAGATTGATGGCCAGTCGTAGGAGTCATTTGTTAATAGCAAAATTGATTGATGGACACTGGACACTGGACACTCGAGTCGTGGCAGCTAAGCAGCTTAAAACTATGTATGTGTACAAATATTTGAAGCTATCGAGACAGCTCAGATAGTACACAGTCGAAAAGTTAGTCAAAGTCTGGGATTATTGCAGATGGTGGTTGATGGCTCCTCTGTGCCGGAGCTGAGTCAGTCAGGCATTAAATGCGGCTACTCACCTGCGTGGGCAGCACAATCAGCGCCACACAAATCATGATGACCATATAAAGTTGCGATGGCCAAATGTCCGGCACGAAATCGCCGTAGCCAACCGTGGAGAATGTCACAACTACATAGTAGGTGCTCTGGAATAAATTCAAATGTCGATGGCCGGCCCGCTGAAAATGCTGTATACCGCAAACACTAGAAATGTACATATGGAGTGAGAGAGAGATTAGGAGAAAGGAAACTGGTTTTTTGCAGGCTTAGTCAGTTACCTGGTAAACACAAGGCACAGCAATGTGGCCGACAAAATGGTCAACTGTTGTGACAAAGCCGATTGTGATTTTTGCATGGCACGATGTAAATCGTTCTACGGAATATGGCAACATAGTGAAAAAAAGAGAGTTAAAGTTAGTTGGTTGGTTTTAAATTGGTTAGTTTAACTAAGCCACACTTACAAACATGTTCTCCAGCGAACGCTTGGCCAGCCAGCAGTTCAGGAAAATTGGTATGAAAAGATTGCGCAGTGGCGGATGCACAATCTGCACCAAAAGGGAAAAAATCAATATTCATTAATAATATCAAAATCGCTGAGAGTTTGAGATATTTTTAATTGCACTTACCGTTAGTGCAAAGGGTATTGTCGTTACTAATTCTAGTATAAAGTGAAATGAGAGTATTTGCTGCCATATATTGCCCTGTGGAAAAACGAAAACAAAAAAGATTTCGCTATAGAAATTTTTAACTGGGTAGAAAAAAAACAATTAAAATTAAAACATGCAAATGTTACTGCTTATTAATGTATTACAATAAAAACGTTCTGATTAAATAATAATATTTATTTAATATTTATTTTAAATAGTTTTTTCACTGCACACGAATGTTGAATAAAAAAAAAAACACTTTGCCAGCGAAAACATATAGCAATTATAGAGCTATGTCAAATAGTATTTAATAATTAATTTTTATATTTCATAGGACATTTTGTAATATTATTTAATATGTATTATTTATTTATTAAAAATTCTTTATATTACAATAGCGTGTTTGATAGTTATTAAACTATAATTTTAAATTTTAATAAGTTCAAAGTTATGTATGTTTCTTATTATTTTTTTATTATTATTAAATATTTTTTATACTTTAAATAAAGTAAAAATCAAATTATTAATGATTATTAATTACAATATTTGGGTTTTTTTTTTAAATTTAAATAATAATAAGAAATAAGAATTTGAAGTATTACAATAAATACGTTCTGATTATATATCGCTTTTAATATTTATTTTAAATAGGGTTTTAACTAAACACGAATGCCGAATAATATAACACTTAGTCAGCGAAAAGATATTAAAAATTATATAATAGTATTTAATATTTAATTGTTATATTTCATAGGACATTTTCTAATGTCATTATTATTTCTTATTTTTTGCTATTAAAAATTCATTTTATTAAAATACCGTGTTTGATACTCATTTAAAATATAATTTTAATAAGTTCAATGTTATTTAAGTTTCTAATTTCTTTTTTTTTATTATAATTGATAAATATTTTTTATATTTTAAATAAAGTAAAAATCAAATTATTAATGATTATTAATTACAATATAGTTTTTGTTTAATTTAAATAATAATCCTTTTAAGACAGTTTTAATTCAAAATTTGCGATATTTATATAGATTGAATAGATGAATTTGACTTACCTTATAGCCTAGATATGTAAGAACCAAAGATTGAGTTAACGAGACCATGGCTAAGAGTAATTGTAGCACCCAAAGAACCGTCGGGCGATTCACCCAGAGTATTGCATCCCAGTTAATAATTGGATTCTCCTGGAACTCCTCCTCCGTTAGCTTAGCAGAAATGATAAACTCTGTCTTATTGGCCACTTCGCAGCCATAGCTAAAGATAACAAAATAACACACACACACACACACACATACACAGAGATTGGGGGAAAGGCAAAGTATGTCAATAAATATTGAATGCTTTTCTGATTGAGAGTTATTTGTGTGTTTGGCATTTAGCTTACCATGTTATAAATGTTGGATTTTTATCCAATATCACACGTATTATGTAGAGAACACACGACAGTAACTTAAGGAATAAATCGGCAATTCGTATGCGTAAGCCTTGAATGAGAAAGAGTAGCACAAAAAGAAAAACATCGAAATTTGGGTCAAAAAAAATAAAATAAATTAAGTTCATTAGGTTATCATTTATCTATCTAACCTTTTGGGGTCAGTTCCTAACTGACTAACTGACCGACTCGCTAACTGACCGTCTGACAACCCCCATTTGACTGACTATTTCAAATATTTACCTGTTTACCCCCACAATTATTTCGTATCCACATCAATATTTACTCAAATATATTGTGGCTGCCTCATTCGTTTTGGCTATGTTGTTATTTATTGTTGTTTGTTGCTATTTCTCTTTTCTTTTTTTTTTGTTCTTCAGTTAAACTTTCACCTGTTTTTTTTCCATTTGGTTTGATTGGTTGTGTGGCCTAAGATAACTTTAATCGGGCTGTTTGTTCGGTTCAACCTCAGAACATTTCAATTAGGCATTTGTAATTAAGTTAAATATACAGTTGAACATATTTCTCTAAGCTAGTCAATCAGAAATACATAATTATTTACTCAAACAGCAAATTAAATAAAAATACTTCACTGTTGCTTCACGCTGTGAATTTGACATATAAAAAAATATTTCTGCACACGCGAAATTCTCTGCAGGAAACTTGTGTGGAAGCAAAGTCAAAGACATATAAAATTCAATATAATACGAGTCTGAAAAACTTGGCAATAGTTCTTCAAGCAGAACTTTGAATTTTTGCTGGGTAAAATAAAGCAAAAGAAAGGAAAAATATTGCATAGCTAGAAACAAATTTACCTATTAATAGTCAAGTAAAAAATGTCAATTCAAATTGCTTTTGCAATCGAAAAGTGCTGAGTAAAATAAATTAAAACATAAAATATTACCAACTTTTCAATTTTTTTAGACTTTTGTTATATAGCATTGTAAAAAAAAGGACTCCATATTATAAAGTTCAATTGTTGTAAGTAAATATTACAAAAATACTTACTTGAACGCTGGTTCTTAATGAAATAGAGTTGCAGTCTTTCTTTGAATGTGTTTTCATTCACATAGTACTCCACACGCACTCTGCAAAGATATATAAAAAAAAAATAAATTTTAGTTTTTAAATACGATTTGATTGAGTGTCGCCACAAAAGCCGCTTACCCACTGCATTCGACTCATGTGGCAAATAATTGAGGGCATTTGTGAAAATCACTTTGATTGAGTATCAATAAAATGGCAATTGAATTGCCGTCGCTGCACTTGACAATTGATGCGCTTACTTATCACATTATGTGGAGCGTAAAGTGGCAGCCACCAGCTCAAGTGCAACCAGCATTTTTCCCATTTTCCCGTTTATCACATTTCTATTAGGAAATGCGTGCAACGTGTGCCACACACAAGTACATATTAAAATGTCAGTAAGGTTGCTTGGCAGCAACACAGCTGCAACTGCAACTGCAGCTGGTGCGGAGTAGCTGCAACATTAGGTTTCCATAAATATAAAATTAAAGCACTGCTATTATTTGATTTATATGGAATTATTTTATTTCCTAAAAAAAAGTAAGTAAATAAATAATTCCGCTTTCAACTGAAAGCCCAAATGTGGTCTATCTAACAATTTAAATTGTGGTCAACTTCAAAGTTTTGTTAGCCGAGAAAATTCATATAACAACTGAGTACATTTTTTAATTATAGAAGCATATCATAAATATGACAACTGCGAGACACATAAGCATAGCAATTAAATTATCAATTTATAATAATATTTATTATAATTTCATTTTATATTATTTTCGGATCATTGCTATATGTTAATGGTAATATTAATATAAACAAATTTCTGTTATTTTAAAAATCAATTAATTAATTTATTATTATTTATAGCTGATGGAAAAATAACTGAAATCCTCTATAATTGACACTTTTTTACTTAATTGGTTTCTTGCATAATATTAATTATATTATGTTATTAAGAAATATATTATATATTTAAATTCTAACTGAAACTGAAACTGATCAGCCCAATCGTTCGATATAAACCAATTTAAATGTCTAAAACATAAACTTCTGATAGTAAATTAGTATTTCTTAACTAAATAAATAAATCTCTTGCTTTGTGTCATAAAAACATTGATCGCTCAAAATTGAAGCGTTTATCTTGCAATTGCCATGCAGCTGACAACTTGAGGGAAACACTGAAACCCGCTCCAACCCACAATTTAGTTGAGAGACTCTTGTCAGATCCAAGTCGGAGCTACTCAAGTTTAGCATATAAATTGCTTCAGCTTTGACCATTATTCAAAATGTTTTGAGTGCGATGCAAACAGTCCGACATTAAAACAGACCTTGGTTAAACACTTGACTGCCCCTGACTTTGTTTCTCTCTATCTCTTTAAATATATCCATCTCTCTCTATCTGTCTTGATTGTCTGTCTAGGACTGGTAATTAAAGACATCGCATTTCTGTGGGTCTGCCCCAAAACAAAAGAGCATTCAAATACAAAATGCAAAGCATACAAATTGTTAAAGTAAATCTTTGTTTCGCAGTTTCGCCAACATTTAGAACTAGACTCAAACAGATCTCAGGGCTCTGGGGTCCAGTGAATATTCATGTCAAGGTTAATGCACCACGCATAGATAAAGAAAACGCTATTTGTTTGCCGCATGTCGGAATAAATGATACCCGTGGGCAGCGACTGACAACTGGCAAGTGGAAAGTGGCAAGTGGCAAGTCGCAAGTGGCAAGTGCCAATGACTGCAATGCGTGGCAAATATTGAGAGTTGCTCACTGGTGTCCAATCCGTTATGCCACATCACCGCAAAATGTTGCATACAATCAACTCTGACCTCGAACAATGTTGCCAGACGGAAATTCGCCTCACAAAGTTCATTCCACTTGGCGATTGAATGCGGCACAGCAATAATTTGCAGCTGCTTGGAAATTTAGTGGCAGCAATGCCGATCAAAGGGCACAACATAAGCTGATAGCACCAGCATCTAGCACTTGCAACAAGGCAACTTAAATGTCCTAAGTCCGCCCTCCCCCCTGGGCATAAACAATGCCAAAGTTCAGCAGCAGCAATTGAACCCAGGCGACTTTTGATATTTGTCCCCACAGCATTAATAAAAGCTGCCAACTTCCCAAATATAGAATTCTCTTAGTCCCACAGAGTATTATATTTTAATTAGTTACGATTTTGGATAAGTTTTTCTTTATTACTGTTGAAAGGGTTAATTAATTTAACATTGGTTCTGCAATATTTTTGTGTTATTAATAGTAAAAATCGATCAAATATTATTAATAAAACAAATCTAAAGTGAAATTATATATTAAAGTTGTAGTTTTTTTGCTGTTTAAACTTACTAATATTTGGAAATGCCTTGGAATAACTTTACAAAAATTAATGTGACAAAAACTTAAGCTTAAACTTAAACTTAAACTGACTTAAGCTCATTTTTAAATAGTTTAAAAAAATCCAAAAATTTTACAAGAACTTTAATAATTTAACAATCTTTGCATCTGATTTTATAACTGCGTTGTGACATTTAAATTAATGGCATTTTAAGCATGTTCATCGAACATTCCAAGAAACTCCGCAGAATCAAGCAAGAAGGATGTAATCGAGTGAGCTCGACCACCAAATACCCTGAACCCAGCTGCGAAATATTTGATTCTATTTTTATTTTCAATTTGTATTTATAATTCAATTTAAAAAATTTCTGCACACTAAAATAAAAGCAACTGCGTAAGTATTTCCATTGTTTGTTCTCTATCAATTTTAATAATAATATCAATTGGAATATAATTCGAAAGTTTTCTATTCGATATTGATGAGATTTTTATATTTTTTTTGCTTTTAAGCTCAATATTGTTTATTATATTTTTTTATATATTTTTTATATTTTTTTATGGAGAAATATATGTTTCTATCCGCCTGCTACACACTTTTGCCCTCTGCTTACCCATTTTAAATGTGTTTAAGATATAGAAACTTGTTCATGGCGACGCACAAATAAATGCCATCACTATTGCATAATATATAAAGTTGGCTGATTAAATATGCACATGCAATAATATTTGCACAAGCTGTGACCAATAATTGAGAAAAAGCAGAGTTCGAAATGCATGTTTTGTGGCAACAGTTTGCCAAATACGTTATGCATGAAGACATGTATTTGTAGAGGGCAAAAATTGACTGAAAATTGTGTTTTTCCAGCATTTCTTTAAATACTGTTTGCACAGCAAATTGGGCGTTAATGTGTTTTAGTTGCTTTATCATTTGATTAGAGCGTCAATTTTGAATGTTTATATTGAGTTTAAAGCTGAGCCTTTGGGGCTTTTACAGCTCTTAGCCATTATCAACCTACACATAAATTGTGTTTGTCCTTTATCGATTTTCAAATGTGATTTTTTTCAAGCATTTTATGCAGGTTGTGAGCCGGCTCGTGTTTACAAGCGTTCAGATTCGATTACAGGACTTGATTAAATTTCACTTTGAATTTTTGCTCTTAAGGCACAGCCACCGAAAATCAAACTCATCAAAGCGCTCCATGAAATACCTGACACGACAATGGATGGACACGAGTGGATGTGGTTGCTCTGCCCTTTGTCCGAACAAAAGCAGCGCCACACAAAAGGCCTAATGTCCGAGGAACAACATGCAACAAGAGCTGAAAAGAGTTGTTTCTGCCCCAGATGTGGATCTGGCTACAATTGGTTGGTTTCAGCACAGATTTATAGAGGCATTTAAAGCGGACAAATGCCCTTTCCCTGACCCGAGAAAAGGATATGCATGGCGACTCACCCGTCGGAGTCGCGTTGTACCAATAAACAGACTCTCCAACGAGCTCAGAAGGACATAAAACAAAGCGAGTGCTCCTTAAAACGATCCAGCCATGTTAAATGGTGAAGGAGCTGATTACCCCCAAAAACACACACATTGAGAGCTGCTGATTGCTGGCCATAAAATGTTAAGAGCCCTTATGAAGTGAAGGCGCCTCAGTGCGCACATAATTAAACGAAAGCCAAATAAGGTTTTATTCAGAAGGTTTTATTTAATGACAATGACGGAACACACAAAAATGTACACTCGGGCAGTAAAAATCATTTTCAACGAAATGGAGCCACTATCCACTCCGAAGGTCCAATTCCTTAAAGCCTAATTCCATTATTATTTCAAAGAAAAGTGCGTTCATTAATTTCTTTGATATATTACTCCTCAGTTGATCATAATTATTTGCTAAATGAATGGAGCAGAATATTAATAGAAAATAATGAACATAATAAATAATCATTTCATTTTATATAAAAATATATTTGCATTTTTCTTAATCTTATTTTTATAAAGCAATAATTTATATACCCTGAACCCATTAGAAATGTAAAAAAAGGGGAAAAAGAGCAACAATTTTAAATTAAAAAAGATAATTAAAAGGGACATAATAAATCTAAATGTAAAGCATTCAATTATTTATTGAGAAAGGGGGGGAAGCAAAGGAACAATTCAATCTTAATCAAATACCCAAAAAGGTAGACTTTAAAGCGAAATTCAATGGCAATTTAATGTCATACTGAAAATGAGAAAAGATAACTTTGCTCAAGGCAGTATTTAGATAAAAATAAATGGAATTTCTTTAAGCAAACACAGACACAATTTAGACACTATTGTCTTTTGTGATGTGTGCTTTTAGTTGTAAATTGATTAGATTTGATTGCTAATGGTAATCAAGT
This sequence comes from Drosophila multiciliata, assembly GCA_037043605.1. Lineage (NCBI taxonomy): Eukaryota > Metazoa > Arthropoda > Insecta > Diptera > Drosophilidae > Drosophila > Drosophila multiciliata. Next base: position 5,476,312 of record JBAMBF010000589.1, read on the forward strand.
TCTGATTGCTACTTAAATGCTTTTCTTATTTTCTATTACATTTAGTTGACGCGCTTCTCGAAAAGCGAAACGAACGCTTTAAAAATCAATATTGAACAAAAATTGAATTAGTTGCGTAATTGGATTTGAGCAGCAGCAGCGAAAAGCATTTGTTGCTATAACGGCAAGTCAGGCACAGTCAGCTAGTCAGACAGTCAGTCAGTCAATCAGTCAGTCAGCCAGTCAGTCTGACTGTCAGTCAATCAGTCAGCAGCGAGTAGCATTTGTTGCTATATGGCAAGTCAGGCAGTCAGACTGTCAGTCAGTCAGTCAACTAGTCAGTCAGTCAGTCAATCAGTCAGTTAGTCAATCAATCAGTCAGTCAGTCAGTCAATCAGTCAGTCAGTCAGTCAGTCAGTCAGCAGCGAGTAGCATTTGTTGCTATTACGGCAAGTCAGGCACAGTCAGCCAGTCAGTCAGTCAGTCAGTCAGACTGTCAGTCAATCAGTCAGTCAGTCAGTCAGTCAGCCAGTCAGTCTGACTGTCAGTCAATCAGTCAGTCAGTCAGCAGCAGCGAATAGCATTTGTTGCTATTACGGCAAGTCAGTCAGTCAGACTGTCAGTCAGTCAGTCAATCAGTCAGTCAATCAGTCAGTTAGTCAGTCAGTCAGTCAGCTAGTCAGTCAGTCAGTCAGTCAATCAGTCAGTCAGCCAGTCAGTCAGACTGTCAGTCAGTCAGTCAGCCAGTCAGTCAGACTGTCAGTCAGTCAGTCAACTAGTCAGTCAGTCAGTCAATCAGTCAGTTAGTCATTCAGCCAATCAGTCAGTTAGTCAGTCAGTCAGTCAGTCAGCAGCAGCGAATAGCATTTGTTGCTATTACGGCTAGTCAGTCAGTCAGTCAGCTAGTCAGTCAGTCAGCCAGTCAGTCAATCAGTCAATCAGTCAATCCGTCAGTCAGTCTATAAGACACTTTACATACCTGGGTATTCGATCGTAGGAATCCCACGATGATAGACAATTGTAGGACGAATTGCGACTGTTGCCCGCCATATTGCATAATAGATGATCCATTGGCCAGTCGTTATTTAATTATATATCACACGCATGAGCCACACACACACACACACACACACACACACACTCACGCACACTCAGTTGTATGTTTATTTATATTTAAAGTTTATAGCTTCGTATTTATAGTAGATTTACGAATAGTGCAAATGGTTTTAGTGGTTTTATTTGGTTGGTATCCAAAAATTCGCTGGTGACCGCAAAGCTTTTAGCTTAATTGAGACTCTAAATCAATAGATATCAATTTGTAGTATCATGTTTTAACTTATTATTACTAATGTTATACATCCAGCCAGCTGTAAGCTGTAATTCAAGTTCTGCATATGGCAATAATTAGGCCAATTTGTTCTGCAAGTTGTTTCAGTTGGTTTGGTTTGCTTTAGCCAGCTGTTGAATAATTGATTATAGTTTGGCTGCCATTGGTTATAGTTGCCAAATAGAATTTTCGATGTTGGCCAAATATACTTTAAGACAGTTTGCTGCCAGTTCCGGAGTTCAGATCAACTTTAATCAAAATTGATTGCCTGCCTACAATTAATCTGTTGTTTGAACACGCAATTCACAAAGCAGCCAAAACACCTACACATTAGCAAAACAACACACACATGCGAGTGTGTGTGTGTGTGTGGGGTGTGTGGGTGTGTGTTTATCGTCAATTGTTTGCACTTTGGTCGTTTAGTAAATTTATTGGCGCCGTAGCCTTGAAACGGTTCCGAGAAATGGACATAAAGCAATTTGGTAAGCCAATTGACTCCAGCTCAAAATGTGGCTTAAAGTGTGGCTTAAAGCTTGAAAGCAGCAGCGAATATTCATTTCCATAAAATATTTTTAATAACAGAAGAGAAACAATTTCCTTTAGACTCAAAATGAAGCGGTTCAAGTGTTAATCAACGACATCAATCAATTTTGATTAAACTCCGCAAAGGTTTTGCCGTACCGAAAATAATTAATGTTCACTATTAAAAAGCATTTATTTTATTACACATTTTAATTGGTATTTAATTGCGTATGATTTTCTATTCATATAAGTGCTTAAAGCACAAAATTTTAATATATATATAAATATAACACGAAAAGGGATACATTAATCTTCTGATATTTAATTTTGGCTTGGAATTAAAATATTTTTAGTTTTTATTATTTATATATAATTTATTAATTCATGATTTGCTTTTTCATAGCATTTTTTCTGCATTAGCTGCAGATGATTCCACAGTATTTGGTTGCACTAATTATATAAGTATTTTTTCGATCATTTTAAATATTTAGTTAGAAGTACTTTAAAATTACATAATTTGAGTAAATAAAGAGTCACATTAAAAAGACTCAGAATAGCCAGTAAATATTAACAAAATTAAAATAATTTTGTTTTTAGTCAACCAACAGCTGCAACTGCGTTTCACATATTTGATAAATATTAAATGTCAATTTGTCAAATTAGTCCACAATTATTTAATTCCACATTATTATATGTGAATTAAACATGTACACGGACTAAAGATCTGTTTAAAAATTATATAAAATTGAAAAACTTTAATCAGTTGCAAAAGCTAAAAATGAACATTATTAAAATCGATTTAATTTAAAATTAAATAGTAAAAGAAATTCTTTAATCTTATAAAAATCTTTTCAAATGTTTTTAAATCACGCATCGCTTTTATCAGTAAATTGCATATTGTCTTTTTTAAGACTTTATACAAAATCTAAATCTTTAATAAGTTTTAAATGTATAATCTATAAATAAATATACACGTCATCAATTAAATCGACAACAACTTATTAATTACTTTTAAGAGTTGGTTGGCTTTTGTTTTATTAAGTAAATATTTATTTCGTGTTTTGCAACCTTTTTATTCACTCATTGTTCGTTTTTTAATTACTTTTTCGGGTCAATTGTGCCCTTTAGGTCCCGTTAAATTTGATATTAACTTATTTTTCAATTACTGATTACGGCCAATTGGTATTTTGTCTGAATTCCTTGAACGTTATAATTAAATCTCATTTATAAATACATTTTATTTGTATATATTGGGATTTAATAGCGTGGGTTTTCAATTTGGGTTAATGAGGGCTAAATGTTCTAATTAATTTTCTTTATTACTTAACATTTATTTTTATAATTTTTAATTGGTATTCAATTTCGATGGCTTCACTATTTCTGTCATCAATGGAACCGATAATTGTGTAATTGCATTCAAGGACCTTTTTTCAAGCACAACATTTATGTATTATTTTTGCATTTTTTTTTTAATAAATGTACTTTTAATGTATTAAAAATGATTGAAGAATAAAACGTCTGGCATGCCGACAATAAAATACCCTTTTACATAAAACTTAATCTGCAGATATTAAAATTTTAAATTTTCGCTGTGTTTAAAACGATTTAATGACACAGCCAAATATGAATTTATTCTGAGTTTAAACCAAACTGAGTAAGTAAATTATTCTAAAACTGGGTAAAAAATAGAAGATTGTCAGACATGATTAGAATAAACATGTCATGACAAAATTAGACAGAATTTTACAAGAGTATAAAAAGTGTTGAACCACAACTGGGTTCCAATGAAAATGAAACAATGTCAAAGCATCGTCCCAAAGGAGACTGTAATATATTTTCTTATAAATATTTGAGTAGACTGAAATATGCTTTTTTCGGAGTTAAACGAGGCACGTAATGCAGTCAATTTGGCGCCAGAAGAACAATGATAATGCAAATTATTTGATTTGTCTTGATTTCTGACACGCTGAAATGGCTCAAATGTCAAAAAGTGAATGTCATCAGACGTGAGCCGGAGGAGAGAGCACTTAGAATAGCCGAATGACTAAGTGACATGTTGATAAATGACTAAAATACTGGCAGGCCAAATCAAAACACAAATGCCAAAGACGACTAACAATTTAGACCGGGCCAACAGATAAGCTTCAAGTTATGATTTTTTTGCTCAGTGCCTGAAGCCAGGCGCTTAATCTTTAAGGCTCTTTGGTTAGGGAAATTTAAATTGTAGCTTCTTTTGTGGTTTTATATTCAATTTAAGCTTTGCTGTCCCCGGCAGCTGCAATTTATGACCTCTTGAGCCGATTTAGTCCGAGGGTTCCGAGTCCTTTTCAATTAAAAAATGTAACCGTTTGGAGACATTTGACAGCAAAAAAAAAACATGAATCGATTTTTAATTCTCTCATGCATATATTAAAGTCAACTTTTTCTTTATAAATGAAAACTAAACACGGCAAGAAGGCTCGACTTTTTTTTTTAAATAACACACATTATTTAAAATTAATGATATATTATAATATATATATATATAATAAGTATATGTTTTACAGTGGTATATTTAATTTAACCTTTTAAATATTTCTTACGGCACGTCCTTTATTTGCAGGGTATACAAAAAAAAAAGAAAAAGAAAAACATTGAGTGCTATTTGCATACTGAGTTCATATTTCTTTCAGAGTCTTTGTCAAGTGATGAGTAATTGACGAATTTCCTGTGATTAATGAAGTACTTTTTGGGTGGCGCCACCTTATTCAAATTTTTGGGACAGTCAATAAAAAACGCCCACATTAAGAATAAGCAGTGTTTATGTTTTATGTTGTTGTCATGTGTTTAATGGGTGTGTTTTTTGAGTGTTCATTGTTGTTCTTGTTGTTACTGTTGTAGCCATTGTTTGGCACTGAAAGTTCACATTTGATGGTCGTGGTCTGTGTTTTGACATACGTGGCTGTGCACCAATTAAATTAATTACTTATTTTATATCCATTATATTTTTTATAATTGGATAAGAGAGTTATCATAACGGAACAGGAGCAAGGAATCATCTATGTAACTGTAAAGTATATGAAACCATTCGCTCGGAGTTACTAATTAAGCCAAGAAAAACAAGTCAAGCAAATTTAATCACCAAGAATGTTATTTGAATTATGTTTGCTTATCATCAGATTAATTTAAAAGTAATGTAACAAATAAAAATTCATGAAAACTTTAAAAATTAAACACACTTTGTAGAAAATGGAGAGTGTCAAATATCGATTGACTGCGATTGTATCTCGACTAGGAGAGAAATAATTATTAATGGACTCACATATTTGTTACTCCTTTGGCTGACCCAAATAAACAACTTTTGTGCTTTAAGCCCTGCCGGGTTTTATCCCATAATCATTTATCATTTTTCAAACTGCATCAATTTCAATTTCTAATCGCTGCTCATATCAAACATAAGTATCAAGGGACTTGCACTTAACTGAATTGCAACATGCACAAAAACTAACATCTGAAACAAGTTTTCTTTTATCGGAAATCCTGTGTGTTTTTTTATTTTTTACAACGTGTCGTATGATTTATTTCCGACTAGATTCAGGCGACAGTTAATTTTAGAACCAATGCTATTTGCCTGTCTGTGTGTTTGTCTGTGTCTGTGTGAGCACTCACAGCTCATTAGGTATATCGATTGCAACATGCACAAGGAGAAAACACACACACTCACACACACACTCACATTAACATTCAACTTTGCCTAAATGTATGCAAACATTTAAATTTACATGAAATTTCCTTTGGGGTGCAGTGAACTGTTGATGGAAACGAGTTGACTCCCACATCATTAAAATTACCACTAAAATAAGACATTGAGAACTAACAAAAAACGACTCTATTTGGCCAGCTTCTGATGGCTGATGGCATACAATTTAAATCGCAATTTCAATCCGTTTCTTTTCTAGTGTGCACTCGCCGGGCTTTGGGCCATTGTTTCGCCAGACATTCTGAATAGATTCGCCAGCAGCAAGCAACAAAATAAATTTATTCTGGTGACCTTTGCAGTCAGTCAGTTGCCAGTTGCCAGTTGCCAGTTGGCCAATTGCGAGTTCTGAGTTGACCGCTCTGCCAACGAACCGAGCGAACTCCGAGCAGCCCGGAAAAGACGTCAGAGTTCGTGCACCCGTATATAAATTACTTATATGCTTTCAATCTTTCGAACAGGCGAACTTTACAAAATTGTTGAAATTTGTTTCAGAGCGAGGCAGCTTTATCAATTTCAAAAGACTACGCCTCTTCAATTTCCAATGAGTTTTTCCAGACTAAAACATTTATCATTAGCAAACAGGATTTCTGAATGTTAAGAAAAATATTATTCCTATTTTAATAATAATATATTTTTTTTCATTATTATTTCTTAAATTGCAAAATATAAATTTTATAACAGCGAAATCTAATTGACACAAAAAAATTAAGAGTTGAAAAAAAAATATATATTTTATTAATTAAGTTTAGTATTAAGTTTATTTACTTATCTATATATTAAAAAAAATAGAATGTATAAGAAAAAAAAAATTTTAAATTAAATCTAACATAAAAGCAACAAAGAAAATTATTTAATTACAATTATATATAAAAATATATTATAAAAATTACACAGCAATTGTGCAATAAATTCAACACTGAGTATATTTTTTGTATTTGTCATATTCTTCATTTTTAGAGGGTATCGCGCTGTTGAGCATTCTGAGCAAAAATCTTTTGATGTGCTACCCACTTTTATTTTATGAGTTTTTGGTGTTTGTACTCAGCTTTATTGCTGGAGATATTGTCTTATGTGCAGCGCATAAATTTGAGTATGGAAATAAGTGTGATGTATATAAGCCTTTATGTCGTTAAATTTGGCATTTAAATGGCTTTATTTGCTGCATATTTGGATTTGCCCGATGCATCGAATTGAACTTAAATATGGAAATGGGAATTTCAAAATGGTCAAATTAGCATTACGTGTTAGTTAGCGTGAAATAAACAGAACGTAACGACAAATTGGCATTTTCCACGCGAACCAACAAAATGACCAGCAATAATACCAACAATGCCAACAACTTGGCCGAGTTGCGTGCCACTGTCTAAAACTTGGCAAGCAGCCAAGAGACCAGCACCAAGGACTAGGCAACAGGCAACAGTCAACAGGCAACAGACAACGGGCGGCACGCCCTGGCTAACAAAACGCGCAACAGTTTAAAGTAGACGTTAGCCAGCAGGGCGCGACTCGTGTCACAGCTAAAGGAAATGCCCCTCCAACAACATGGGCAAACATTAGACTTCGGCTACACGGCAAAAAGAAAACTTGGTTAGCATATATTAAGTGCCTCTTAGATATTTATGAATATATTGCTGAAATAAATACCTTAAACATTTCTTTAAATTTTTTAAGCTTCTGCTTGCCGCAACAAGAACTTTTATTTTGTGCTTTAATACTTCAAAATTCTTTCAGTTCGGAAACAATTTGGCACTTTGGTTTGTAGGCTCAAAAAACTGAATATATTTGTGCATTTTTGTTCAGTATATTAGCCGCCCCCCACTCCCGCCCTGGCAACTGTTGCTTGGAATTGAGAACCTGTACTTTATCGTGCGGAAGAAATCTTTCTCAATTTAATGGCCAATTTGCCCAAATGACGTCATTACAGCAAACAAGAACAAACCACAAGGAGCAAAGAATGATGGAAAGACTAGACGACAAAATGGGCAGTTGGAAAGCGCAAAGAGCAACGAACGGCAAATCTGTCCACACAAATCAATGCTCGAAAAGTAGTCAAAAAAAGCAAACAACCTTTTCAAACAACAACAACAAGAACAAGAACAACATCAAAAGAATTAGAAGATGAAGAAATAATGTGACGAAAAATGTGAAAACTGCGGTCTGAACATGCAAAGAGTCAAAGACGAAAGGAGGGAAAGACGCAAAGAGGGAAATAGGCAAAGAGGCAAAGAGGGAAAGAGGCGAACAGCAGAACAGAAACTTAAGCGAATTTATCACTTGAGCAGCTTAATCACACTTGGCAAACAACAACAACAACAACAACAACGTAGCGAACAAGAGCACAAAGGCAGAGACATATATATGTATGTATATATATATATATATTTATATATATGTATATACAAAAACGCATTACAAAGCGTTTAGCAGCCTTTCCATTCTTTATGCCGTTCTTTTGTTTCTTTGTCAGTTTATAGCGGTTGTGCGTGCATTTGAACGTATGTTAAACTGAAACGGACAACGAACGGACTCGCACATAGCTAAACACACGCCAAAGCACACACATGCACACATACACACACGCAGGCATAGGTGAAATGGCAGCCAGAACAATTGAAGCTATTGTTTATGAGTTTGGGGCCAAATGACGTCATAAGTGAATAAACTGCGGCACTCATCCGACACAAAGAATCTTGGCTCAGACATTATGCCTCAATTAGACCAAGTTAGATTAACAAGAACTAACCAACACAATCAGAAGGAAACTCTACAATCACTCTGAAAACTAGATATAATTTCTGGTCCTGAGAAATAATTTCTTAATACACCAAAAAATGAAATCAAAAAGATTGGCTTTAAACATGTATTTTTTTTCATTTTACAAATAAACTTTTTAAATGTTAAAAAATCTTAAATTTTGAAAAAAAGAAATGCAACTTGCTGCCTCAACTGCTGACTTGGGCTAAGAACATTCCGCAGCAGGCAAGACGTCTTTTTTTCGTTGACATAGACAAGTTGACTTATCCGACTCGACACCAAAAGGAACAACCAAAAATAGTCATATGAAGACATGTTTCGTTGACGATAGCTGAATTTCGGTAGATTTCTTTCTATTTTTATCATCTTTATCCACAATATTTAAGATGTTGATTCTAAAACACCATTTAAAATTTAATATACAAAATAGTTAAAAATAAAAAGTTAAAATATAAAAAAATATTAATTTGTTTTTTTTTTATTTTTATTGCTTTTAATTTGTTTTTGATGATTTGTCAATGAGGCCAATACGAAGTAAAAGATATTTTTTGGTTTATAACAAAAGATTTTGTTCTATTCTTTCTACTTCTGTCCTTTAACATTCACCAACGAAGCATCCAAATTTTTTTTTTTAATTTGTTCCATTTGTGTTTTATAAAATTAAACATTTTAAGTCGTTTTATGCTACATTTAAGTCTTTTCTGATGCTTTGTGTTGCCAATTGCTGATATACTCAGATTTCGCATATTTGAAGGTCAATTGGAACCAAATCTTGAATATTTATTCAAGAGAAGATTCAACAGTGAAATAAACATTTTCTCAGCTGAACAACATATTTAAACAACAATTAAGGAAATTAAACAAATCTTAATGTTTAATGCCTAAATTTGTGACTGTTTTTAAAGCTGTTTTGATCTTTAAGGCTTGTATTGTTTATTTGCGCATATTTTATGCTAATACAAAATGCATATTTGTTGGAAATTTCTGTTTTTATTTTAATGGAAATGGGCGAAAAGTCAATTGGCAATTTGCATGAGCAAAATTATGTTTTTGTATTTATCCGACACATGAATTATTTGTCATGTGTGTGCAGAGCCAAAATTGAAATTTGTCTCGCACGTGTGTGTGCGTGTGTGTGTGTGCGTGTGTGTCTGCGTTTGGGATTAGAATTATGTGCCAAATTAGCTTATTTGACATTTCAATGAGCAAATATTCGTACAAATTCGAGCGAATGCAAAGTGTTTGCTGCACACCTGACTGACTTTTTTTGAGATCTAAATTTAAAGGTGTTGAGTGTGTGTGTGTGTGTGTGCGTGTGTCTATGTCTATGCGTGTCCTTGGTGAGCTGTCAACGCTTAAATAAAACTGGCACCCAAAAGTGCCACCTTCTGTCGCTTTGCTATTTATTTATCTGCTCTTGTCAGTTAATTTCCGTTCAAGTAGCCATTAAAACAATCATTGCGACGTTTAGGCGCCCACCCACACCCACACACACACACACACACACACACACATTCACTAAGCAATTTCGATGTGAAAAGCATAATTTTTATGTGTTGCCATTAACAGCTTCACTTTGCTGTCATTTCTGTCATTTAATAATAATAAAATTACTAAATCCTAGCGAAAATAACTCAATTATGCGGCTCACAGACTTGGACTTGATTCGCGGTTTTAGCCATATCCAAAAATGACTGCCATGTAATCCCACTCCAATTCACTTGCAGATTCAACAGCAGATATATATATATATATATACATATATATATAAAATGGGCAGAGCTTGTATTGAATTTGCGGCACGTTTCGACTGTTGCCTTAACACAACTGGCTGTCAAAAAGTTTTCAATAAGTTTTCAACTTTTGATACAATTTAAAGCCAATTTATTTCTGAACTTAACACTTAACTCAACATGACAGCATGTTTGAAAAAGGCTTAAACTTAAACTTAAACTTAAGCAACCAGTTAAGTGACTTACAACCAACTCTCGAAGGTGCTTTGCCACTATTTTTATTGGTTAAGGTAGCATTCATTAAATTTAACAACTATTTAAGACCTTAGAGGAAACTTATTCTTGCAACTTTTCTCAGTATTTCTACTTTATATTTAATATTAAAGAAATGTCTTAATGCCAGATTTTTGCAGTAGCTTCAAATCGGTCACCGAAATCTGTTTTATTTTTGTAATTACATTTGTTTTTATTATTTTGAATATTAGTTTAATTATAATTAAGTCATTTTATATTACATCATTTAAATAACTAAATTAAATTGCATTTAGGTTTTTGGTTAATTTTTTTGGACTTCTTAAATATTTTAGAGTTAAATAATTTATTTATGCAACGAGTTATGCATTCTAATCTGAATTAATAAAATATTTATTTTATATGTGTCCTTTCTATTTACGCGACTAAAAATAAATTGTATTAATTTCTGGATCAATGTTATAGTTTATCAGTTTTAATTGTAATATTTTGATTAATTTTTGTAAATTAATATAGTTTATTTATTATTTCGAATATAAGTTTATATTTAATTACAACTTTCTTTCTTGATTGTAGCAAACATTTTTTGATGAAAGTCAAACCACTTTTGAATACCTGTCACAACCGTTGAACGTACACACACACACACACAAGCACACGCACACCCTCACAGAAACACAGCCAAAAATGGCGAACTATCGCGCGACCCGCTACGCAATTGGTCAAATTTGGTATGCTTTGAGTGCCAAAGGAGTGGAACTCGTCCTTGACAGTTGCTTTCGTTCGCGTCGGCACAGGAATAACGACTGAAGCGAATCGAGCTTGGCCCATAGAGCTGGGCACGATGTGGCCAGAACTCACCACGGGCCTCTGCTCTGTGGTGGGCTGCAAACAGCTGTTTGTCGAAATGGCGCCAAAAGCCGGTAAGGCATTTGTTTATGTTTCAGGCTTGAAGGAGAGAGCATCATGTTGGTGGGAATCAGAAGGTACGCGTCGAAAGCTCATCAGTTAAGAGCGTTAGTTAACAGCGCAAGAGAATTGCTGCTGTTAACCGAAAGCTTTACAAATTACTATAATTTTTGTTAACAACTGAAATTCAAATAGAATGCAAAACATTTTCTGCTGCAGTTAACCTTAAGTTATGTTTTAGACATTATAAAAACAGTTCAAAGAGTTTTTTTTTCTTTTGTCGACTTACATTTGTTATTATTGTGTTGTGCTAATAAATAATAGGACTCAGACTGTCCAAATGTCCTTTGCGTATTAGCTATATTCAGAATCAATTTAAGCAAGTAATTTCCAGTAACATACATGTGGCTGTAAAGACTGAGAATATTTACCAGTCTGTTGGCAGAAATGTTAAGACTTTGTAGGCTAAGATATTATCTATGTAAGTTAGGATAGTTTTCTGAGAATGACAACGAATCGTCAAAGCACATCTTATATAGTGTCCTTGGAAACATGTTTAAGAATCTAAGGATAAGGGAACCCTCAACTCTACAAAGATCTACATTTTCTATATTTCTAAGTATAATTAAAATTAATTTTTTAATTTTAATATTCTATTTTTTTACGTCGATTTTCACGCAGAATATTATAAATAACTAAATAATATAGACTTGTTTTTAAATATCTTTTCAGATTTTGATGAAGTAAACTTGAATAATGGATAAAATAATTGTTGTTATAATAAATGCGGCAATATTTATTTATTTATTTTTAAGTGCCAAATTACTAACTATCGTTGCAAGTCGTTGACTTATATTTAAAGTTTATTGTAAGCACTACTAAAAGTATTTAAATGAAATTAAATATATTAACATATAAAATCGTTTCAATTATATTATAACATATTCAGTTTAATATAAAAAAAATAACTTAAATTTTAGTTTAGTTCGTCAATAATGTTATATCGAAATTGATAACGAAACCCCGGTTATTAATTTGTGACTAAATAAGTTTAAACATTTAGCTGCTGCAAAATGTGAATAAAGTTTAAAATTTAAGAATCTGTCAATACGAAATTTTAAAGCTGCATTTTTATTAGTCTCAGACAAGACAGGCAAAAAGGATAAAGTGTTACTCAGCTGAAATGAATAATTTATCCTTGCCAAACAACATTATTCCTGTGCACAGATTATAAGAAGATGGCCGGATTCAATAAGATTTGAATTTGCGGTAAGGATCCGATGAGAAGTGCATACCTGTTGTTGGCATAATATATGTGTGTGTACCGGAGCGGAGTGTGGCCCAAACCATTTAACCTTTGGCGCGGCTTGACAATGCCATCAATCATTTGGCTTTGGCAGCCGTCATTCCATTTTGTAGGCAATCTCGCAGACGCTTATCCTTTAACCTGAACCCAGCCACAAACTACGAACTCATTCAATTACCCAGCCGGCATGGCAGCGGGACTCCGGTTGGGAGTTGCCCTTTGTTTGTACTGCTCCAGATATAACCCATCTAAGTTATGCCAAAACGCTCTCAAGCCGAAATATATTTATGAAATATTTATGGGGATTGTGTGTGTTGCGTGTGAACAGCAAATGAGATCCAAAAACCAACTGATTAAAATGCTGCTGTGCCGACAGCTGGCCCAATTATTTGGTTTTTTATCTCGATTTGCGGCTGGTGCTGGTGCCTGGTGCTGTGCCTGCTTCCCATTCTCCTGGCCACACCCAGCTCAATTGTTAAACGGCCCCACACCAGAGTCCACTGCTCCAATAATCAATCATAATGAAAGGTATACAAGACCCAGTCAGCCCCCATACGTGATTGTGGGCGTGTCTGTGGATGTGTGTTTATTTTATAAACTACTTTGCAATAATTTAATGCAGGTTAAAACAAACTTTGCCAAACTAATTAACCCACACACGACCCATATTTATATATTTTATGCAAGGGTTAATTGAGTTAGCCATTTGTTGAAAGGGTTGCTTTAAACTTTAAAAATAATAATTGAAAAGTGTTGTTATTCAGTCTGATCCCTCCATCCCCTCCATCCAACCCATTCCAACCAATCCCAATCTAAGAGCATAAATAATAAAGTTTTCCCCATCTGCGACTGGTGGGAATTCAACTTGTTTGCTCTTCCATATTTTATTGGGTTTTATTGTTAGCGGGTTTCGATGTGGGTCCATTCAATCGATTTGTTGCTGCAAAAACTTGTTGATGACGGTTAACATTAGTTTTTGTTAACTCTGCTGGGATATACGAACATCACTCTCTGCATTAAAGCATTTCCTTCATATAATAAATAATCGATATGGTCATCAAATTACAGTTTCCAGCAGCAAATTAATTATTACAAATTAATTTGTTCGACATTCAGAATATTAAAAGGTCATCTTCTCTATTAACGCCGCACAGTGGCGCATTTTGACCATTTCTCGCAAATATCACATTTCAAAGTTCAATAAAGGTGATTTTAAAAATTTAATTGTATTATATATATATATATTATATTATATTATTATATTAGTCTTACTAATTTGTTTGTACTAATTTTAATATTTTCTAAAACTGGTTTATTTACTTGTAAATAATCATCATTCTGGACAATAATTAAAAGATTATCATTATTACTGCGAAAAGCGATTGGTTGTGAATTTCACTTATACATCGATTTTAAAGATATAATATTATCCGAATGAACTATGAACAATTTTTTATCTTAACTATCGAAAAAATCCGAAACCTATCACATAACTATTTAAAGAAACAGATTAAAATTAATTATTTCGTTGGGTTGTTTTAGAAGTAGGCCAATAAATTGACATTTAAGCCAGACTTATTTTTCGAATATATTTTTTTTTATTATTTCGAGCAGTTCTACCCAAAATTATCAAACTTCGGCTTTTCTTTCCCAAATTCCCAAAATGCAGCGGTTATTAACATTTGTTGTTGGTGGCATTGTAGGCTATCTAGTTGCAAAGCATCGCGTAAGTGCAACCAAACAAAACACAACTAATAAAACAATTTTCGAGCAATATATATAAATATATAGTAATATGTATATAGTAATACTTTTGCAGTTTTAAATGGATTTCCAAATGGGCAGCCATTCAAAGAATCTATACAGCAATTGCTTGGAACTTCTTTGCCAACGGGAAAGGATAATATAAATTCAAATATTTTGAATGGGAAATATTTATAATGGAGCATATTATCCTATTTTGTCTCGGCGTATTCTTTGGCATGAGGATGTGTAACTGGGTTCAATAGGCAATACCTTTTAAGATTCGGATGGACCAATACCAAATATTCAATAATGATACAAATACCACAGCAATTTGCTTAAAAAAACCTGCAATGCTAAAGCAAATAAATTAATTTACGTCATGTTTTAAAGTTTTTATTTTACAACCTTTATCTCTGAATCTAATGAAGGAAATTTTACTGATACCAATTAAGCCTGATTAGAAATATTACGAAGATATCAGGAATGCTCCAATTTACACGACAGTTTTTTACTTTCGTTTCAAATAAAAATATTTCACTTCCGCTTTATTTTGCTAACATATTTTACACACGAAAAACTTGAGTTGTGCTCACCAATTATTTATTTAACATATCCTTGTGATATATTTGGCTAAAATAATTCTAAAACAATTCAGAAAATATTCGAATTGGTTTCTCTGAGGTCTGCATCTATGACTTCAGTAGGAAAGGCTTTATTGACAACTGATATAAATTCCAGAAAATTTGTCAATTAATAAAGCCATGAAAAAAGCGTTTTACAGATTTGTTTCAAGGAATAGAAACATTTTTCGATTGGTTTTTTTATGGCAGTTAATTTTGCAATGATTCACATAATTTCTGAAGAATAGAAAAAATTTAAGAATTTTTTACTTTCAAGGTCCGCAACGTCGTTTGCACAATAACAAGCCGGTTATCAGGCCCAGTGCAAATGATAATACGTGAGTCATGGCTGAATATTCCGGATTATTTGCTTTGGATAATATTAAGCGTTCCAATCCAAAAGTTCCAGTACCTTTAAATATTAGGAAAAATACAAATTAAAAGTCTGATGGCTGTATAAGAATTTATACTGTACCATCCGCATAATACTTAGATTACCGCTAATAATTCCTTCCAATTATAAAACCAATGGCAAATCCCATAATCAAAATAATCAGACAGTCCAATGTCATTTTATGCCAACAGAGAAAATATTTTTTATTTAAAAAAATATATATATTTTTTCAATAGTTTAGCTGACAGTTTGTGTATGGCCAACTGACATTAGATTCCCAAGCATCTAAGTCAGGAATCGGAACCGTTTGTAATGAAAAAGTTGGAAGAAAATCAAATTATTGATTCGACAAAAACTCCTCACCTCTAATATCTCGCATAATATCTGGCAAAGCTTATATATGCTATATATATGTCTGAATAAGCTCAGTAGAAGCTTTTACTGGAAACTGACTGTTGTTATCGAATAATAACTCATCGATAACTCTTCGGCTCTCCATCTTCTCGGACGTATTAGAGCTTTCTGACATTCAGCCAAGGAATACAGTTCCTGCTAATTATATACTCACTAGAGCTGTGACAAGAAACATGACCAGAATATTATTAATAATTATGAGTCGTTAATGGAATTAAAGAGTAAAACTGTGTTAAATGCAGTTGAGATATATTTATTTTTGAGACAAAGATATTTTAATGTGACAATATTGGGAGGAAGGGTGATTCCCTCGACTTGACCAAAAATTATGTGAATGAAATTGATGACTTAATTAATTTAATTTGAGGGGTGGCTCATAATATCTAATAAAACAAATAATTCAGTTTGTTCTTACCGACACATTTATTTAGTTATATTTGAAGTGTAAAATAATGTGTGTAAGATTAAGATATCTGTTTATATATTTATATATATCGTATGATTATGTTGATGCTCAATTGCTGGCCAACTTCGATGCAAAACAGAAAATTAATGTCAGAATTCAGAATTCATGTCAACTTCATTTTATTTATTTATTTTCCGGCAGTCGCACGCTCAAAATTTCAAATTATTGTTCAAAATTGTATTAAGTTTTTGCTTTTTTTATTATTATTATTCATTCTTTATAACTATTTAAGAATGTGCAATAAAGACACTGCATCATCAGGCCAAGGTGGCGGCTGCCCTAATCCCTCGTGTATGCCTCCGCCGGCACAGCGACAAACATGCCGTCCACAGCCGTCGCTCTTACAGAAGCTCAACTGTACTCCTTGTAATCGACTCTTCTTTTTCATTGTTGGTGCGGGTGTTGGTCTCTACTGGAACAAGATGAAGGAGGCCGCAGAGCAGCAGGCACGGGAAGAGGCCAATAAGGACCCGAAGCAAAGAGAAAAGGAGCGAAAGGAGAGGGAGAAAAAAGAGAAGGAAGCTAAGGATAAGCGGGAAAAGGAACGCAAAGAAAGAGAAAAGAAAGATCAGGAGGCCCTGAAGAAAGCGGAAAAGGAGAAGCCGAACAAATTAAGTTAAATAAAATCAACAAATGAGTGCTAAATGATGGAATTTAATATAATAGTAAATCGAATGCTAATTGTATTTCTCTGCATCGTCCATCTCCCTGATAGTTCTCAATTGAGACAGGTCCTTAAACAAGGATAATTTCAGTTAAACTGAGAAATCTATCCATACCAAGAATATATCGGGCTGGTTGGTATTTTTTGTTCAGCTAAGGGGAAAAAGATTAGATAAATTCGAAAACATTTTCGTACAGTTTTCTCACTTCATGTTGAGATCTGCTTTTACTTCTTTTTATCTTTTTTGTCCTTTCCCTTATCGTCCTTGGACACTTTCTCCTTGGGGAATGATTTGCCATACCAAAGGCCAACCAATATTCCAGCGAATGTGGCAGAAATGCGCTCGCACATCATATGCATTATGAAATATTATCTTTTTTGATTTACTATTACACAAATTTTTCGCAATTTAACCTAATAATTTTGTATAAATTTCCCAGACTTCAATACTTTAGTGTTGTGTTTAGATGAAAAGCGAAAATTGAATATATCACAGCACAGGCTGAAATATGTAAACCACAAAAAAAGGGCCTACTTTTTAAATTCAAGACTTGTTTTAAATTTATTTAATGTTTTTGCATTAACAACTCAAACATTTTTTAGTCGAGTATTGGCCAAATTACAGCAAAGCACAAAATTGTTTGCTTAAAAGGAGAGAAATCATAATGTAATTTCAAAATTGTCAAACTGGTGCCATCAGCCGCTTTTCTTTGGGTCACATTATAATTTCATTTGACAATTGTGGCACGTCAAAATGTCAAAAGCTGCGACTGTTCGTGCCACACAAGGCACAATTGCCAAATTGCTTCGAGCAAAAAAAGACCGAAAATAAAAGTCATTTTTTACTCTTTTATGTACATTATTATCTGATCATTTTACAGGTCGTGATTTCAGATATATATATTAAATAATAAATAAATAATACAAAAAAATAATAAATAAATAATAAAAAAAAAAAATAAATTCTTCTTCCGACTGCAAGGGTATTTTATAGTCGTTTTGCCAAAGACATATTCTCAAATTAACTTTACATATTATATAAACACTCATCAGATTAAATCAACCATCAACGTTCTTTGCATTTTAATCTGCCTTATAAAAAGGTGGCAAGAACATCTGAGAAAATATTTACAAATTAAACGTAACAAAAATAATAAATTCGTTAATGCTTTGAGGATTTAATTTGAAATTCCATTTGTATTAGCAATGCTTTGAGTTACTCGAAAAATATCGATTTAGGGTGTTGCAATTTTAATTTAGTATCTCAAAGATAAAATCTGTACAAAATGTACGATTCGAAGACGGAACTTAAAACTTTAGTGTGTATTTTGTATGAGTTCATATCTAGATATTTAAATTTAAAGCCATTTGTATAAAGTTTTGTGTTGTTTTTTTTAATAAAACTAAGTGAATTAAATCTGCAACGTATTTAATACATTGTTTTTAATAATAATTTGGAATTTGTGTAAATATGTTAAAAAGGGGAGCAGTTATCAGCTATAAAATATATATTAATATAAGCTGTAAAAATAGCTGTAAAATTAAAGTTTTTATGATAATGTATTTCATTCTCCTAATCGGTCTTGACTTGCAATCTTATCGAGCCACATATCTTTCACAATTTTGAAACTTGATTGAATGATGATTGGCGATGAATTTATATTCTTAGGGTTGAAATTTAACACTTTAGTAAAATACAGACGTAGACGTAAAGTATAAATATATAAATAAACAAATATCAAAGATTTATCACTGACCATATTAAAAGAAGAAATAAAGTAATTCCCTCAGCAATTTAGTTCAGTTTTATAAGACTTTAATTTTTATAAAATTAAACAACTTTTCAGGAGAAAAGAATGCAATTTGCATTAGCAAAACACTAATTTATTTTTTTTTATTAAATATTGCTTTTTTTTCTTAATGTAAATACTTCTGAGTAAAAAGTTCAATCCATATTTAATCAAATTTAGTGTTAATAGAAAATTCAAATGAGGCTACTATTTTTGAAAGGATACAAGTTAATACTTTTTGGAAGGCCAATTTAATGTTTCATATTCCACTCAATAACAACAGACGAACCCAAATTCTCAGAATTTAAATTCGATTTTTTTAAGGCAAGTTAAAAAAAGGTTAAAAGTTTGGGTTGTGGATAAAGAGCCTTAATTAATCT
Source organism: Drosophila multiciliata (assembly GCA_037043605.1). Classification (NCBI taxonomy): domain Eukaryota; kingdom Metazoa; phylum Arthropoda; class Insecta; order Diptera; family Drosophilidae; genus Drosophila; species Drosophila multiciliata. Next base: position 5,495,307 of record JBAMBF010000589.1, read on the forward strand.
GGTAACAAACGTGAAAATGAATGCTGCATTGATTAGACTTATTTATTAATTATGCACAGTTCAGTAAATATTTTAAACTAGAGTCAACAATAATTTTCATTAAAGATGAGGCTTAAAGTATTAGCGCAAAGCCGCCCAAAGGAAGGCTGCAAACAGTTGATTTTATGCCATAATCCTAGAATTATATTATCGACTAATCGCGACATGTTTTTCAATTTCAGGCCGTAATCCGAGAATTATATTTATGGTTTTTCAATTCTTCAATTTGCGAAAAGTAACAAATGGCATTGAAATCGCAGAGCACACAGAAAGAAGGCTTAAACTACAAACTGATTATGTTATATAAGCAAGAGCCCAAATAGCTGCTGGCAGTTCAGTTCAGTTCAGTTGAGTTCAGATGTGTGGCACTGTTCGACCATGCCACACACCTCACACCTCAATGCCCCGCGGCGGTGGCAAAGGTAAAGCAAAACAATTTCAGTTAGCTGGCAAAAAGTTCTTCAATTGTGCACAAGTTGTTGCTGTGTGTGTGTGTGTGTTGGGTGTGTTTGTTTGCGCTGTTGTTGTGCTTCAACAATGTACTCGTAGCACACACACACACACATAAAGACACAACACAACACATTTAGACGAGGAGTGGAAACTCACCTTGGTATCTGCAGCGCAATCTCGTCCAGGCTGTCGGATGGACTCATGGGCGTGCGCTCGAAGAGGCGCGAGGGCGCCAGGGTCAGGTGGCCAGTGGAATCGGTGACACATTTGAAGACCTTAGCGCCACGACGCTGCTGCTGGCGCTGCTGTTGACGCTGCTGCTCGGCGCGCTTCTTGCGCTTGTTCTCCTCGGCCCGCTGGAGATTATGCAAGCGAAAGAAGAACATTGACATTCTGCGGGGCGGGCGGGGGTGTGTTTGAACCAGTGGCGCAGCGGAGTGTGATGGGGGCGGGGGCGGGTGGTAGTAAGGGTGAAAATGTTGTTGTGCAAGCGAAACGGGCGAATTTTTAAATTTATTTATTTCGTATTTTTTTAATTGGTAATTTTTGCAATTTATTGTTTATTTTTTAATGCAGTTTTTAACGCGCACATTGTTTTTGTTGTTGTTGTTGATGATATTTTTTGTTATTTTTTCATAGGAAATAATTTTGTACAGCATTTCAGTTATTTTTGTTTTTGTTGTTGTTTTTGTTGAGTTTTCATTTGTTTTTTGTGGAAACATCATGATTTATGCAACGAAATCGACAATCGCAACGATTGTTCTCTGATTTAAGCTTTGTGCTTGTGTGTAAATACACACACATATATATGTATGTGTGTATATATGTGTGTGAGTGTTTGTGTGTTGGGAGCTGCTGTCAGAGAAAGTCATTATTCTACACATAAATAAATACACACACTACTTACAAGTGGCACATGCAAAAACCAGAAACTCAGTCAGTCAATCATAAACACAAAAACGAACAAAGGCAAATGTTTCAGTGGGTAGTGCTCGACTAGCATATACCCTGTATGGATTGCTTTGCATATATATACATTTACTAAATCTTTTATGTTCAATTTACATTTAATTTGGTTTAATTATTATCTTGCCTATCTAATGAAATTAGATATTAAAATCAAATTGAATGTGTCTATATATAAAACTTAAACAGAAAAACCTCCTGATTTTTGTGCTAAATTCGTAGTTAATAAAAAATTTGCATTATAAATTGTAGTGCATAAATAATAATAATAATAATACAATCTTAACATAGTCTACTTTGTAGTTCTGGATAATATATTGAATAACTATTGTTGCAAGATTTGATTGATTGTTTGATAAACCTTTTTTTTTGGAAAACTCTCTTCAAGCACTGGGTATTGAATACCAGCAAAATAACACACACATAGAGCATAGAGCAAAAACGACTTCCGGCAGCATCAATCAAATTTAAGCATTACACCGAGTTAGACATAAATATAGAGAAAGTCAGAATCAGAGTCAGAATCAGAATCAGAATCAGAGAAAGAGAAAAAGTAATGCATAGAGAAGTTGAATTTTGGACATATTTCGACAGCAACTTGTAAGCTCTAAGGAAAAACCGGAAATTGAAATATGAGTGAGATTTGGGATACTTTAAAACGATAGCTTAGCAAAAAAAAATAAACAAGGAGAAAACAAATTCTAAACCAAATCGGAAACGAGCGCAAATTTTTGACCAAAGCCCCAAAGCAATTCCAGTTCTTCATTTATTTGGCTAGCCGGAAAATCAACTGACAGAAAGGAAAAAAATAAATAAATAAAAAAATGAATCAGAATAGGAATAATGAAAATTTGGGTCTTTGATTGATCAAGTCGCAATCAGGCGCTAAATACATATTAAATGAGAATGATTCCCTTGTCATCAGCAGCAATCGGCTTCCGTTCAATTAAACAACAGTTACTTTGCCTAATGACAACGCTCTTGCCACACCTAATGAGGCAGCCTCAAGAGCTAAATGCGAGGCGTGGCAAGGCGAGGAGAGGCGTTGCATGGCCAGGAGTAGCAAGGCGAGGCGGGGTGAAGCGCTTTGGTGTTTGTGTCAAAAAATAAATTAATCGAAATTTCCATAAATTGACTTAGGACATTTTCGTGGCTACAGCGGCCTCTGCACCAATACCAATCGAAGTGTAATGCGGCTCCAAACCTAATTACCAAGCGACTCCCAGACGTGGAGAGAGTGTGTGAAAGAGATAGAAAACGATTGAGAGAGAGGAAGAGTCAATACAATAAATTAAAGTGGGAGCGAACAGCAAGTCAGTTGCCCTGCAAAAATAAATCGAATTTTATTGAATCGATTTTTTTAAAAATATAAAATAGATAAAATAATAATGTTAAAAAGCACAACGAAAATATTGGAATACTTTTCATAAATCACATTTTAGATTTCTGATTTTTTTTTTCAATTCTAAAAAGCACAAAGATAATATTAGAATATTTTTCAGAAATTACATTTTAGATTTCCTATTTTTTTTAATTCTTATAAATCTCCTAATTTGTTTGTGTATTTTGATTAGAGGGTATCTAAAATCAAGCACGTTGCATAATCATTAGCTCGATGAGAGACACTCTGCAACATTTTGTTAATTAGGCAAACGCAGTCAGTTTTTAATGGCTTTGTAATTTCACCAAGTTTTCCATTGCGCACATTTTGGGGGCCACAGCTAAACGATTCAAATGCGCAAACTTAAGTAAATTAAGGCTTAATAGATATCTGAGTGCCTAGAATTTAAATGATCAGCGCAAAGTATTTTGAAATTATTGCTTTAAATCCGACTTCTACTTAGCAAGTCAAATGTGGCTTAGCAATAGAAATTGGTGGGATTTCTAAAAGAAAATTCGAGAGTAACTTGAATTTTATTCAGTGCAAAGTATTTTTAAATTATTGCTTAGCCTTTTTGGGAATTGAAATTTATTGCTGAAATAAAAATTGGTTGAACTTCTTTAAAAGTATAGTGAGATGAGGAATCTTAGAAACAACGTTTTATTTTCAATGCATTCGATATCGAGGGGTACGGGGGGTATGTGCATCTCCATCTCTCACAAGGGCTATACGGAAGAAGAGTTCTTAAAATTCTTTCAGGAAGCCAACAAGAAAGAAACCAGAAGCAAAATAACAATGAGAAGAGAAAACGATAGCAGAAGAAGAAGATCCAGAACAGCGACAAAATCCGCAAAAGAATATATTAATAAGAATATAAAACAGTTCTCTTTAATCTGTATAATATTAATAAATAAATTCTATTTAAATATATATTTATATATAATTTATGAGTTGAATATATATAGAAAACAATAAATTTTTATTTAAGCATAAGAAATTAATTAAAATGCTTTTTGCAACCGCTTCGGATAACTAAATGCAAATAGTGCACAAATTAAAACTCTAAACTTAATCGTTTGATATTTTATTTCGATTTTATATTTTATCTACAGAATGGACTTGGGTATGGAAGGAGAATTGGTGACTTGCGAGTTTGGCTTTAACCCTACGAGCATTATAAATTTTTCGCATTTAATAACCAGGCCGGACAAACTCAAAAATATATTTTTAACATTAAATACGACAAAAAATTAATAAAAAAAAGGTCGGTCAGTTCAGAAAAAAAATATGTAACAATAATAAAAAAAAATAAAAATAATTTAAAGTTTAAAATAAAAATAGGTAAAAAGAAGTAATAATAATAAAAATAATTTAAAGTTTAAAATGATATATTTTTATATTGTTAGCATATTGAGAAGCTTGTGTATAATGTAGTCAATTAGTGCTTTGCACTTCCTTCCATTTGACCCCAAAAATATAAAAATTAGTAAAACAGTTAAACGAGCCAAAACACAGTTTATCAAAAGGGACACGATTTGCCTCTTAGTCCTTTCAGCTATGAGCCACGTGCCTGCGGATCAAATGACTTCACGCCCACTCCAAAATCCAACAATAAAACAAACAATGCCAACAACACTTGTGCAACATTTCAACAAGCACAAAACGTACAATGGGCAATAAAAAAAAAGAAAAAAAACAAAAGATGGCAACAAAAAAATGGGAAAAGAAACATCAGCTTCATAATCATTAGGGCACAAAAACATGGTCAAAAGCAAAGAACTGCGAAACGCTGGCTTTTGTCTCCGATTGGGTTGAGTGCGTTGAAGCAAAAACACACACACACACACACACTGGGGCACTATTTAGAATGTGTTGGGAGTGAGGGAGGGGGGAGGAGCAGATTGTTGCGAATATAAAGCAAAATGCCGAAATAAACACTTGTGCGAACTCCCACTGTGCACGCCTCCCACCCCCCCCCCCCCCCCCCCACCTCTTCTGCTCAGCTGGCAACAAAAGGTCATATTTTCCAGCTCAACAGAGTGTGTGTGCGTGCGTGTGTGTGTGTGTTAGCATGTACAGGACACAGGTCATTTCATTGTCCTCCTGATGAGGCCTGCCGTAAAATGCGCCCCTCCATCCGCACAAGCCGCAAAGAAAAAAAAAAAAGATGCGTAATAAAAATGTAGACAATTTTTATGACACAGAACAATGAATGAAGATGGCCACTTTATTTCTTCATTAAAATCCGTATTGATTGCCCCACACATGCCTCCAAACACCCAAACCAAAGACAAACCGCATTTTGATGCTCTCACTTAAATTGTGAAAAAAACAAAAACAAAATTGACTTGCGTGTGTTGTGTAAATAAGTAAATAAATGTCAATAATAAATATTCATCACACGCAATGTTGCAGCAACAGCAAAATACAATTTAAACCGGAGAATTTTAATTGCATTTGCATATGTGTGAAATATATTTTTATACCCTGCAACGTAAGAATATTTAAAAATTTAAAAATATTTAAAATTGAATTTTGCGTACTACTTTGAGCAGAAAAAATTAAAAAAAAAAATACAGAATAAATTAAAGAAATTATTAATTTATTGTTTTCAGTGTTTTCAAGTCGTGCAATAAATGAAAGAAATTACTAATTTGTTTAATGAGTATTTACAAGTCGTGCAAGTCCTGTTTGCTTTTCATGTGCAGAAAAATTGAAAAGTTTATTTTGCACGCTCAGCTGGTTTAGGCCCGTTGTTGTGTTGGCCTTTTGTATGGAATCACAATTTAGTCCTTTTGTATTGTTTTGCGGCTTTTGATCTGCTTGAATTTCAATATGCCTGAGCTTGACATTTCATGAAGTGTTGAATTGCCGAGTTTTTGCAAATTGTGCTTGTGCAGCCAAAAAAAACATTAAATTGTGGCTGAAAAGTCTACAGGAAATTATAATCATGCTCAAAAATTATTTATTTGTTATTGACTTGGTCTAAAAAAAAAAATCAATTGCAATTATCTGGCAAATAAATTTGAATACAATCTAAGATGAATTTTAAGCTCAATAAAAATTCAAAGAAAAATTTTAATCATGCTCAAAAATTATGCCAAGTATGCACAACAGTTTATTGTTATTGACTTGGTCTAAAAAAAAAAATCAATTTCAATTATCTGACAAATAAATTTGAATATAATCTAAGATAATTTTAAGCTCAATAAAAAGTCAATAGCAAATTATAATTTTCTCAAAAATATTTATTGTTATTGACTTGGTCTTAAAAAAAAAAACAATTGCAATTATCTGACAAATAAATTTGAATACAATCTAAAATGAATTTTTAGCTCAATATTGGTAAGAACTTCTGAAAGTTCAGTTAATTTAGTTATAGTTTCAGGCTTTCTTTAAATGTTATACATATTTCATATGACAGCTAAAACTTTCGATAACTTGTAAAATATGTTTTTAGTTATTTTGTGAGAAAAACTGGAAAAACTTTGGCATGTCAGCAATAAGAAAAGTTGAAAGCTAATTAAGACCAACCATTCACATATTGTGAACACACTTGAGCCAATGCTTGGCCAGGCCAACATAAAGCAGCCAAAAACTCGACTTGAGCAAATAATAGGAATGAACTCAAAATATGAATAAAAGCTATATAAACATATTTATATATATATATATGTATGTAGAAGCGACTACAATGACTGAGCTCAGACGAGTTTGGTTAAGATGACGACGACGATGATGATGGGAATCATGTGGAGGATGATGGGGATTCTGTGGATGGTAGCCAGGTTACAGCAACAACAAGAACGGCAACAATGGCTGTCGGCGAGTGTGTGTCTGTGTGTGTGTGTGTGCGAGTGTGTGTGTGTGTCTAAAGGATTGGCATTTTAATTTGATTTCACATTGATAGCGCTGAGGAAATGGTGACAGCTTAAACTGGTCATGCGGGTGGCAAGTTGCAAGTTGCACGTTGCGTGTTGCTGGTTGCGTAACTGGTGCAAAAAAGAGTTAAAAGTAAAAAAAAAGGGTAAAGAAAACTTACATGTGAAAACCAACCAACTAGTTTTTGGTTGCGTGTAATAGTTAAAGGACTATCATTATTGTTGATATTATTGTTGTTGTTATTATTGTTGTTGTTGTTGCTGCAGCTGCTCATGTTGCATGTGGACGTGATAGATACAGATAGGTGTAAAGATAGAGATAGTTGCTTAAAATACAATTACACAATTACACACAGAACAACACTAAACAACACACAGACAGATTTAGCAATTATTATATTTGGCAGCTCCCAAAATTGTTTTATTTATTTAATTGTTATTTTTTTTTACCTGACGACTTTTTAGTTTAGTTTCAGTTAAATGCTTTATACAAATTCTTTGATAGTTTAGGTGTTTTTTTGTGTTTATTTTTTAGCTTGAGCACAGTCTGTAGTTACACTTTCAGTTGTTTTAAATATTGTTTATATTTACACTAATATTATTTGGCCAATTGTGGCCAAAAGTGAGGCTTAGTTTATGACTTAGTTACTAATTAAAGCTTTTACCAAACCGTGTACCATTTTTTGTGGTCATATGTACACTTAAATTTAAAGCTAATAAATAGTGTGTTTTTTTTTTTTTTGGATATAATTCAACTAATTTATAGAGATATTTGGCTATATGGCGAATATTTCTAGTATTTTACACGATTCTCACATTGATGTTGCAACAGCTTAGAAGATTCTATAAAATTTCTATATCTGTTTACTATATATTTTATATATTTAGGAGTTGGCTTTGTTATTGGTTCGCAGTTGAGTTAAGCACACCGAATTCTACATTTAATTTATATTTAATTACATTTATTTAATTATTTTTTACACAGCACATTTCTATATAATTTAGGTTTGGTCCGTTTTGTTAAGGTTTTTATTTGATGTGTTGGTTCTGGTTGATGTTTATCGAATTTTTAATTGCTATATTGGTCCTGTAAATAAATCATAATTTTATTACGTTTCCACACCAAATCCACCAATTCGACTCAACTGTGCCGCACGACTGCATCCGACGACTGAAAAACCACTTTGGAAAAACTTTTGCCAGTGCAATGAAATTATTGCCATAAACTTTTGACCAACCGAATTGTCATAAAAAAAAGCAAAAAAAAAAGAGTTGAAAAGAATGCCACTTACAGTGGCACATAGTACGAGTGCGTTCCCCAAAGTGCCGCAAAAGCATTTCGCCCATCCTCCAGCATCGCATCTGAATGACAAAATGACCCACTGCCTCCTCCACTGAATGCAATAAATGCCATAAATGCTCGGCAGCCCAGCTGGGCAGCCATTTCATCCACTGCCACGCAAAATAGCCGTCCACTTGGACTAATTCAATTGTTTACAGTTTTTGAAATAGTCGTAAAACTAATTTAATTATACAATTTTGCAACTGTGATGTACAAATTATGGAATTCACTTCGCAGTTTTTAATATGCCTTAAAGCTTTATTAAATTATTTCAAATGTTTGCCTTAATTTTTTTAAGAGTTTTCAGTACACAAGCCAAAATTCAGTTTCCTTCTATTTTTAACAAAACCAGCGAACTCTAAAATCACATTTTTATTACAGTCGAGAGTGTAAATAATTGTAGTATTCTTTAAATTTCAGAAAGAAAATGCTTTCTAGAAATATTTCATATTTAATTAAAAAAGCAAGAAAAACTTTCTAGTTTTCACAGCGATTTCGAAAATTTAAAATGCATTTTTGCTGTTTCTAATTATTATTAAATATTTCATTGTAGTTTCGGGAAAATTGTCATTACTTGACATTAACATATTAAACTTGTCTTCCTTTAATGCTTCGGCTTTTTCGGCATAATCTTTCATTTATATTTTATTTTTAGCATCCACTCCAAACAAAATGTGCCACTTACAGCCAAGAAGTCAAGCTGTCAGTTAAGGGACTAAAAATAGGTTTCCATAAATAATAAAAGCCGGCAAAATGTATGACACTCAAAAAAACAATCTACATTAATTAATAATCAATTTTGTGCTAAATTTAGCCACTGGCAATAACAAGGAAATCAATAAAAAAAAAACAAAATTACTCATGAACCCAAAATGAACTTTGCCTGGAAGCTGCTAGCCAAAAACTGCAGCTGAGCAAAGTTTTGCTCCGCTGAGTGGCAGCGGTGAAAGAGTGGAAACTTATTATATCCAGTTGACATGACAGGACAGCAATAAACTGGAACTAGTTCTGGTTCTAGCTCCGGTTCTGGTTCTTGCTACCTCTGGTACATCAGCTGCACGTTGCATGTGACAAAATGCGGCAAGCGATTGCTTCGCATCCATTTACCAAATTGAATTTATGAACCACCCCCACCATCCCCCCACGACCACACCACATCAGCAGCAGTTTTCACACACAAAAAAAAAAAATATGCGTTTCTGACAGCTTTTGACCTTTTGATTCATAAAAATATAAAAATGAAAAGCAAGACGGGAAAAACTAGAGGGAAAAGTTGACTTTGACTTGATGATGATGCAATACTCTGCGGTTTTCAATATGTTAACTTTGATATAGCTGTCAGAATTTGCTTGTTGAGTCAGTTCCTGAAATTGTTTCATTTACTTTACATTCGTCTAATCTAAGGATTTCTCTATTGTACGTAAGTATTTTTTTGCAATTCTTTTAAATATTCATTATTAAGTAGATCGAGAATGTTAAAAATTATGTTATTTTACATTCAATACATATGTTAAGTCTCTCATTAATCGATACTTATAATGTTAATTAACAGTCTTGAATAAACTTTGGTGGGACTCAGCTATATTTTCTTAGCCAGGCATTCCCTGAGGCGGGGAAAGGCATTCGCTCAAACAGAGAATACGCTGATCTTATATGGTTTACCAAGTCCAATCCAGTTACATGAATTTCAGCTTAAGTGAATGATAGATGGTGGCTTGGCTTTCCGAATAAAGTTCTCCAAGGATACTTTCAGCACACAGTGAGTCTCCTTGTAGATCAAGCCAGAGATGCTCATGAAACCTAACAAAGAAGCTTGGCTTTTTTTTTTCTTAATCCTTTTCCTTCGTTTCTACGGTCAGTCATATTGTTGCTCTTCAGATAATCTACCTTGAAGTCTAAATAATTATGATCTGTATTTTTTTTAAATTTGAAACTGCCAGCTGGATATGATTCTTATACCATGGAAAGAACAATTGCCGCCCTCTCAAAATTTGTGGCATTCTCAGCTAGAATATAAAAACAAATGTCATAGTTACGACAACGTGCACAGTTACCAACAGACTGACTAGATGACTGACTGACTGACTGACTGACTGACTGACTGACTGACATTCAGGCTAACGTTTTGGCATTTGGCTTGGGTTTTTTGGGCTTTGGTTTTGTGCTTGCACAAAAAGTTCAAAGCAATTTTTAAAGAAACGACACAGAAAACAGAAAAACAACACGCAGCAGCAAAAAGGATTTGCGGATGTGGTCAGAAAGCCACAAGGGACAAGTCAGCAGCCAGATTGCTCTAGAGAGAGAGAGGGAGACAGATAGAGCGAGAAAGTAATATAAATAGAAACAGGATTTGAGTGCTGAAATTGGCAAAGAAATCACATCAATTTATTTTTCGATTTTGGACAGACAATGATTTGTTGTGCTGCTCAATGATTTTTAATGTGAAGAAAATGCTTTCACACCAAAGACACAAAACAATTGTCAATACACACACACACACACACATGCATGTTTTTGCTGTGCCAGCAGGAAAATCACTCATACGCCTCGTGTGTAATAAACTGTTAATGAAGCGAGAGAAATTTGTGCTTGGCAGCTCAATTTGTAAATTTGAAGACTTATGACGCATATTATGCATAAATTGGCCAATGAAGCATTGCTAATTGGATTAGAGACATACAAAAAAAAAAACATGCCAAGACGAAGCATTGATCAAAGGCAGCGCAGCTCAGGTTACACTTCCCCAATTTAAACCTGATACGGGAAACATGGAAATATATGTTCGCAAATTACGGTTTCAATGTGTTTTTTTCTGGAGCTGCTCGGCGTCAACAAGCTCAATAAAATAAATAAATAAACAACTGCGATAATCTGAAGTTCGCAGTTGTTGAAATGAAGTGTTCGCAAAGACGCACAACAAATAAATAAAGATGGGAATTAAATTGTTTTGACTTGAGTGCGGAGAGATCTAAAATGCCAGCAGCGACAACTCAAAGGTCTTTTCACAATAAAATAAAAAGAAATGAAAAAACTGCAAAAGAAAACGCAACTAGAAGCAAAATGAAATAAATTAAATTACATTCGATTTTGTAATTTGTTAAAGGGGAAGCTTTTAAATTAGCAGAGTGCAGATAAATAAAAATAAAAATATAGGAGAATAATAAGTGAAGGAAAAGAACTATGCCAAGTACTAAATGTAAATATTCACAACAAATTCGAGTCCTTTTCCATTTAATATAATTAGTCGAGCCTTAACCATTATATATATATAATTATTTTTTTTATTATTTTTATTATATTTATTATTTTATATATAATATATATGAAATCTAGTTGATAATTAACTGTTTAAGTAATGCATACCTAAGCAGATTCGTCAGCATTACTTTCATACAAGAAATAAAATGCAATCGATTTTCTCTTTGACTACTTTACAAGGCAGTAAAAGATCCTTTCGACAAATGGATGGATATATGCCAAGTTGATATAGGGCAAGAACCGTTTTGTGGCATAGGAAAACCGACAATACGGCTGCAACTCAGAAAGGAAGAAGACAAAGGAGACTACGGAGCTGGGAAGAAACACCAGGACTCCGACAGGCCAAATGTCTCTTGGGCGGCTATAATCATAAACGATTTAAGCAAGTAATATCCTTGGGTAGGAATAGGCTAAGGATACTTGTCGGTCTACTGACAGGACATTGTAGACTAAAAAGCCACCTGTCCTCAATGGGTATCTATAGTAACAATCAGTGAAGGTTTTGAGGAGTCCTCAAATCACATCCTAACAGAATGTATCGCTCTAGCCAGGAAAAGATGCAGCATCCGAGGGATGCATGTTACGAATGTCAATGGTATAGAAGCACTCGACCCATCAAATATCCTGACATTCGTTCAGGAACTGGGGTTGATGGAGGAGCTCAGAAGGGGGCACAATAGATCTAATAGGTCGCAGTGCACAAGACCCCAATTGTTGAACTGAATTCCATAGAAACAGCCAAAGAGAGAGAATTATACAGACAGCTAATAATACTTATCACTTACCCCTATGAATTTTATAAGCTTAAAAAGTTTAATTCAAAAATGTATTTCATTTCATATTAATAAATAAATAATTAAATACCTCAGAAATTTTATTAACTACAAGCGAAAACTTTAAGTTAAAACTTAGTTTTTGAACGTTGCGCATGCGCCACGTTGCACTAACTATAAAATCAATTTATTTTTTATTAGTCTGTAGAAGTAAAAAACCGACAACATCAAAGTTTGATCTACAAAATGAAACAAATCGATTTAGTTTTAAATTTTCTAACGAATGTAAAGTTTTACGAAGTGAAAACTTTTTCAATTTTAGGTTTACACCACTATTATTGATTGGTGCTGGTAATGGCCAAGTTGTAAAACAGTCAACGATGCTTGGCTTGGTCTGTAATTAGACGGAAAAGGCAAACTTGTCCACAAACCAAACTTCAAATTTCTACAATGGTTTTGGGTGCGCATTCAATAAACTGCGGTCGCATTTTGCCGCCTTTGAGTTAATGCGTTCAATTAGGTGCCAAGTGGCAAGTAGCAAGTGCAAACACAACAACACACACACACCGCAACAGAGCACACCGCAGCAGAACACACACACAGCCAGCTGCTAAGCAGAATAATGATTTGCTGCCTCATTTTTGGGGGGGGGTTTGCAAGTTGCTGCCCACTTTTAGAGTCCAATTACAAAAGGTTGCTGTTGCAGCTGTTGTTGTTGTTGTTGCGATTGCTGTGGCATTGTTGCATGGAATGTGATGCTTTAATTACATGAGTCACGCCTCAGCGTCACACAAAGCACCAAATGCGACTGCAACTGCTGCTTTTTCACTTTCAGCCAAGCTTTTGTTACCCTGCCCAGCAAAGGGGGGCGTGGGGGAGGGTGCTGCAATTAAAGTAAGTGGCGCCACTTTCATTCTGCAGCGCATTGTTGCCACTCTCCACTCTGTGTGACCTGTGTCACTCGCTGAAGCTTTCCATTTCGCAACTGAAATGATGAACTTGCTCGAGTTTCCTGCTTCAGCTGGCCGCTGGCATTGTTCCCATTTTTTGCATATTTCTCATAATTTGCCTGCTTCAACTTCGAGTGCGTCATTTGAAAATGTCAAGGGGCAGCAACAGCAATAAAAAACAACAGCTTCTCTCCTCATGATTAATGTGTTTATCTTAAGGCCTCCCGCTGCCAGAATCCAGTAAATAAATTTCTGGTCGTAATTTTCAATTAAATTAAGTTAAACGAATTTTGGAGACATTTGGAAACTGCCTCATTTGCCACAAGTAAAGTTAAGTATAACTATAAAAACTATAAATATAAAGTTGTACTTTAATTAAGAGTTTCTTCTGATTGTTTTGGCTGTATTTGTACAATTTCATAATAATTTCAACTTGTCCAGTTGTAATGTGCAATATCAAATTCAAATTCCAGCAAGTAATTGTTTAACGATTGAGAACATTTTCTGATCTCATAAGTAAAAGCATCTCATAAAACTGATCTTTGAAGAAAATTTCTTTGGACGTAATCAAAAATTTATTCGAAGCCTTGAATGGCGTTAGTGTTAGGAGAAACCCTTTCCCCGCCTCAGGTAATGCCTGGATAAGAAAATATAGCTGAGTCCCACCAGTATTGTCTACTCAATCAAAATTTATTCAAGACTGTTAATTAACATTATAATTATCGATTAATGAGAGACTTAACATATGTATTGATGTATTGAATGTAAAATAACATAATTTTCAACAATTAGGAATATAAAAGAATGTAGCGTTCATATAGATGGTATTAGAATATTAAAATAGGGCCAAGATGCCAATATAAATATTAAGTGCTCTATTAAGAGTAATCTGGAATTAAGCAATCTGTTATGAACACATGTTTCTATGCGGGGTTAAATTGAACACCACACAAATCACACCATGTTCACTATTAAAATGGTAAGTATTAATTAATATCAAGATTTTGAATTAGATTTCCATTATATATTATAAAATAAAAATAATTAATTGTTTAATAGCAGTGCTCGATAAATATTGCTAACATTCAGAAACTAAAATATTTTGTAATTTCTTGCAATTGCTTGAACGAGCACCCAAAATTGTCAACTATTCGATAGCTAAAAAAAAATATTCAATAGTATTCAACTTGCTTGACATAAATATTTTGTAATTCTTACAATTGTTAACTAATCGATACCTAAAAAAATAAATAATAGTATTTAACTTTCTTGACATAAATATTTTGTAATTCTTACAATTGTTAACTAATCGATACCTAAAAAAAAATTTTCAATTGTATTCAACTTTCTTGACATAGATACTAAATAATAAATTTCAACAACTTTAGCTGCATTCAGCAAGTGAGTTGTGTGTTTTTTGCAAGACAGCAACATTTTTGAGATATTGTAGACAAGCACAAACAGCGTTCCATGAATTGAGAGCCACCAGTCGAGGGATTATAAATTTGTGTATTTACGAAGATACACAAAGATGAGCTGCTGCAGGAGGAGGAGGAGGAGCATATCTGATATCAGGAAAAAACACGCCGGAATGCAGCAAGTGACTGAAGTGGAAAATGTCGCATACTTTTCAGGGCAAATCAAATCGAGTCAAAGTTTTTTTTTTCTTATTTTTCCATCAGATTCTTTTTTCTGCTTTTGCTTTTGCTCAATTTTGTTTTTTTTTTTTAACTAGACCGGAAATTGAAACCCCATTGGAATTTCAACGAACAGCAAGAAGCGAGGGAGAAAAGGGCTATGGTAAAAGAATGATAAGAAGAAACAGGAGGAGGAAAGGGAGGAGGAGAAGCGTGCACTTTTTATGCAGCTAAGCAAACAAGGAGCAGCAACCAAATGCCCGATTGGGATTCAAATGTGACCGGGAAAACGCGCATAAAAATGCAGTGCGTGCAGAGGATGTCTGATGCTCCATGATGCTGCTCCAGGTGCTGCTCTTGCCGTGCCGCAATGCTAACGGTAAAAAAGCTATTTAGCGGTCAATTGGCTAAGAGCGAATTTGAATTGAGAAATCGTTGACTTTTAGCTACGTGTCACGTGGCATGTGGCATGGGGCATGGGGCGTGTGGCATGTGACAGCCATCTGCAGCAGTTTAGTTCAGGTTGAAGGATAATGAAGTTATGCAGCATTGCTCATTGATTCATTTTGATAGCGAACGAAACCCAATCAAATTGCCAGCGACTAAACGCCTCGCAAGAAGCGCCAATTAACTGAATTTGTCTCCTTCTACAAATGGTGAGTGCAAAGGGCCCAAAGGGAATGCCACAGCTGAAAGTTGGCGACGCATTTCGTGAGTGTGTATTCAACTACTTACACAAATTAAACACACACACACACACACACACACATACACAGAGACTATCATGTGCACACACTTAAGCGGAAGTCAGCCCCGGCTGCACTTGAGAGCCCGTCTCTCAGGGCGCACTTACTTCATTTTCTGCATTCAAATGAGTTACACAGTCCAAAATATTGTCATAAAATGAAAAACTAAAAAATTTACTAACTTTTTGAAATTCATAGAGCATTTCAGTATACTTTTAATAAGTGCTAAGACAGCAGACATTTTAGTTTTTTAAATTAAT
This sequence comes from Drosophila multiciliata, assembly GCA_037043605.1. Lineage (NCBI taxonomy): Eukaryota > Metazoa > Arthropoda > Insecta > Diptera > Drosophilidae > Drosophila > Drosophila multiciliata. The sequence goes on from JBAMBF010000589.1 coordinate 5,510,993, forward strand.
TGTTTGTTAACTAACTTAACTCAAATTTCAATAAATATTTAGATTAAAAAAAAAAACAATGCTATTTTCATTGCAATTAATTAGTAATAAACACACTGGGAGGAATTTTTAAAAGTCGTAATAAGGTAAAAAATAAAAATAAAATATTTAATATATTATTCTTATATCTTCTTATATCAATTCTTTAACATCCAAAAGGAAAACGTTTTCTTTTTGAGGTTCGATTTTCAATGGAGAACATTTTTTTTCTACTCAGATCTGCAAGTGCATTTTATAATTGGTTTGAGACTAAAAAATTATATGGAAAAATTTGTTAACATTTGCCGTTTTTTATAATTGTGCTCAGAATTAATTAAGTTAAGCAAAAACACGTAACAGGCAAAATATAATTTTTGCGACTCCATTTGTGATGGGTATTTGAATTCCGATTTGACACTCTATCTGTTAATATTTTATAAAAAAAAAAACTTATCGCTTCGTTCCAATTAAGTATCAGATTTTGTGGTCCGTCACTGTATTTTTCGCATTAATTTAAAATCACAATTTCTGTTCACTGTTTTAAGCCAAAATTGACAACATGCCTACCAGGATTTTATGACTGATTTGGGCAGTTGGTGGACCACTCAGCTGCCAAATTGTGGTTTAGGTATATATTATTTTGCACCACTGAAGAGACATGCACAAAAGTGCACATCGCTTATTAAATATTAACATTTTCATGACTGGGGCAAAAATAAATGCAAACATTTACTATGAAAACACAATCCACACTCAACTGCATTTTTTGAGTTTTCAATTCCTTTGGGTAAAAATTCCGCAATGGAAACTTTTGTTGTAGCATTTTTTCACTTGAAATGTGTTTTATTATTGTGGTTGCTGAATAATATTTTAGTTGCGAATGTGTCCTGTTTCAGTATGAATAACATTTATTTAATTAATGAGTTTAAGTTTAGAATTAATATTTTGCCTGCTCTTAATACTAATGTTGCATAAATAATCACTTAACAATAATTTTTTAATGTTATTTAAAGATAATTCTGAAAACAATTTTGCTTCTCTTATGAAGCCAAAGTATTTTGTTCTACTCCACTTTAAAACCTTAGACATTTATATAATAATAAAAAAACAGCTTTATCATTTTTTTAATTTCAATGCACAAAAAAATAATCGGAATATATTAATTATTAAATGTACTTGAGCCCTGTTTAGAATTTATTCAATTACTGAAGAAGGCGTGGAGAAACTTTGGAGTTTTGAATAAAGCATTTTTAATGTTTTTTATTATTTATGTGATGACAAATTTAAATGTGACTGCAGACAGGGAACGACAAAAAGTTGAGTGAAATAAAATATGCAGGAAAAGGAAAGAGTTTATTAATGAAAATATGTATAGAGAATATACAAAAAAACCCACAACAATTTATTCACATGCATAAATTCAATCAAAGTTGTGCGAGGAGACCAAAAAATATATACAAAATATGGAAGGCAAATTGAATCTCTTGAGACTGAAATGTCAGCCGCATATCGTTTGTAATAAACTCAATTTATTAGCAACTCGACAGCTTACTCGCTCACTCTAACTTGTCTTTTAGTCCTCTCGTCCACTCGTCCACTTTGTGTTGGCCAAAATGTCCGGGCCCTAATTGTGTCGACAGCAGAAACAGCAGCAGCGGCTGTGAATCAAGCGGCGACAGCAGCAAATGTGAAATGGAACACAATTAATATTAATTTTGTGCCCAGCAGCAGCAGCAGCATTTAATGCCAAAGTTTTTTTTTTCTTTTTTCTTTTTCTTTTTTTTTTGCAAGCCAATTAATTGTCACTTAAAAGCATTCACATGCTCTTGTCCCAGCTTTCATTTGTATTTTAATATTTTATTTTCTTTATTTTTATTCCTATGCTCTTAGCATATCCAAGCCTGTAGGGAATATGTATTCTTTGATTCTTGTCTCATTCTGTGGAGATGTGTGACAACTGTATAAATAATCGTAGATTCATCCTTACTAATAACTACACAAATAAAAATTATTCATATATATTATTTATTTTATTTTCTTTATTTTCTAACTGCCTTAGGAATAATCGTAGATTTATCCAAAAATAATAAATAAAAATTATTCATATATATTTTTTATTTTATTTTGTAAGAGAGTTCGAATTTGCCATATCCGAAAGTCTCTCTGCCTGTTATTGATTCTGCTTTAAGTGTGCAAATCATTAAAGTTTATTTTAGTAATAATGGAATAATAATATAAAATAGAATATTATATTTAACAATTGTATTTAGAATATTTCGTAGTCGTATATTTTTATATATTGTATTAAATTCATAAATTGGTCGCAAAACAGATAAATAGACAGAAAATTAATCAAATCACTTAAGGCATTTAATCATTAGGGATTTATTTATAAATTATATGAAACCATTATCTGCATGTCATTTTATGATAATTTTATATCATAAGTAATATGAGACAATATTGGAAAATGTGAAAAAAGTCCATGTGCAAGTTTTTCCAACAAATATTTCAAATAACAGCTGTTTACATTTCTTTCAAAGTTTGATAAAACTTTAAAAATACATTAAATATTTTTACATTTAATATTCTAAACTTTGTTTCTTACACGAGACACTTCAAAATCTAAAAGGAAACGTTTACTTTTTAAAGTTAACTGTTGAATGGAGAAGTGAGCAGTTCTGGGCATTTCTCCAAGTGTATGTTATATATATAATTGGCTTATTGGTTATAGATATAATTATATATATAATTGGCTTGAAATTATTCGTGCCAATGTCATTTTACAAAGCTTCAATAAATCCATTAAATAATTCCTATTTTGGCATAGCAACAAGTTACCTAATATATTTTGCACACGTATTTAATCCCAGCTAAATTTATCCCCTATCAGCTCTGACTGCTGTCACACACAAACACACACAGGTACGCACACACACACACTCACACACACACGTGCAGCTATGGGCATATTATAATAGCGATTAATCGTTTTAATTACTGAATTACAAAGTGTTCTTTTTGGAAAGCCCATTTGTAAGCCGCTTAATTTATTAACATTATCAAACATTATTAGAAATTTAACCAGCTGCAAATGTTGCCAAAATCGCGGCTTAAATATGCCCAGCAACATGTTGACACTGGAGCTAGTGGTAAACAAAGCGGGCCAAGTGACAACGAGTGGAGGGAGGAGAGTGAAGAGGGGGACAAGTGTGAGGCACTCGTGTCAACAGTTTGGAATATGGCAGTCAAGAATATGACACAATTAATTTTGGAACAATTTTATGCAAGAATGATTACCACCTCATCGCGAGCAGCAGAAAACTTAAGGCGAAAACTCATAATTAAATTTATGCAATAAAAAAATTATAAGGCTAAATTATGCATGCAAGCGCTGCCTCAGCTCATCCCAAAGATACAAATGTATCTACATAATGTAATACAGAGAAGGGGCGGGAAGAGGAGCTAGAAATTTGCGCTTAGCAGCAAATTCGCTGTTTCTAAAATGTTTTGCATTTTATGAGAGTCAACAAACACACCCTACACACACACACACACACACACCCCCATGCACACACACACAAGTAGGCATAAATTTTACTTAAAGTTTTTGGGTTCAGCACAAAATTTGTTGTACTCAATGTAGAAAAAGATGAATTGTCGTAGATACTTTGCATCCAGGCTGTTGATTTCCCAAAAGTTAGTTTGACAAGTTTGACAGACTTTGATATCGATCAGCAATTCTGAAGGACATTTAAATAGACAAAAGCGAATTGGCTAACAGCATTAACTATTATTGTTTTAGGCTTTATAAAGAAGAAAAGAAAACAAAAAAGAAAAAATTATTTATAATATTTATTTTTATGAATTTATAAAAAGAATTTCTTACAGAGTTTTTTTTATTTGTGTACACTAAATAATTAGTTTAAGTTTTATTGTTACTTATATAATTACTTTAAATTTTATTGCTACTTGTATTATTTTTAAACATTTATATTTCCCCTTTACATTTCACATATAATTAATTTGGAAAACGTACAATTTTTAATGAATCGAACTCGGTAATCTTTAATCAAATAACAATCGAGCCGACAAAAAATATTTGAATTTCAGAAAGTACAAAAAGTATTTAATACCTGTCGTATTTGTCAGAAAAATATTTTGAATATATTAAAATGTTTATAGAAAATATTATTTTTCAACTGTCAATTTTCGAAAAGAATTTGTTGCGTGTATTTTTTTTTTGAATGTTTAGAAACTATTTCCATAAAGTTTATTTTCCCCATATTCCAACATTTTTTTTCTAAGTGCAGCCATTTGTAAATAGCAGGCTATAAGCTAAATTGAATGGCACGTGTATTGACTAAATATACAAGGCAGATCTCTATTATATATATCTTTTTTATATAGTCTAGCAGGCGTTGGGTGAGCAATTGTCAATGGTTGAGAACGGGAAGTAAACTGAGACAGCTTGCAATATTTGCCGCTTCAACAACAGGCATGAGTTGGGCATTTTATTATAGGGCTTAGAGCAACAGGCTAACACACACACATACACACACTCATGTATATAAATATATTTATATACACTTATTTTATTAGCACAGCTGCAGGACAACCAAAATGAATTACCTTGGATGGTTGGGCAAGGCAAATGTGTTTTTCTTGTATGTCGCCCACAAAGCCAACAACAGCATAAGGTGAGGTGGGAGATTGGGAGTTGCCCTAGCTGCTGCTACTTTCTCTACTTTCTTCATCAATGCTGTTTGCACAGCAAATGCCACCAACACCAACAAAGGCAACATTGCTATTTATTCATTGTCCGTTTGCAAAGTTGATTGTTTGCTTACTTTTATCATCGATTTCGTGTTCTGTTCCGGCAACGGAAATAATCGACAAAAGTTTTTAATCAGCATAACACACACACACACGCACACACGCACACACGCACACACACACGCGCACTCAAATGCCTTTTATCGTTTACCTTACTTTATAAGCATTACAATCATTAAAACCGCTTACATTTGAGCTGATGGAAACACGTCAGCAATTTTCCGGTTGGCCGCCGGGATTATGAGGGGCGCCTCATGCAAATTGCCAATATTAATTATTAAATTACACGAAAAAGGCATTTGTGGTTTTTCTTACACCAATTTCGATTTGTGGCCAAATTGTTTATTTAAAATGCCCACGTTTACTGACTGTGTTTGTGTGCGTTCTGTGGTTGAGTGTTGGTTTTGTTTTATACACAGAAAAACACCAATTAAATTAAGCACATTTGAGCAAAAACGTGATGCGTACAACTTCCGTTGAGAATTACTTGAGATACTTTCGAAATCAATGAAAACTTAATTCTGCTCTGCCTACCAATTTACTATTTAACCTGGTTCATCATTACTTCATCTGAGTTGGATTTGTAGATCAATTTTATTGGCAATCTTTTACTGCTCAAAGAGGATTAGTTTAGGTTTGAGAACACTGCATTAGAATAACTAAGCATAAAAATGTAATTGTATACCTAAAATTGATCTGATAGATAGATAGCTTTATTTTCATTTAGCTCTTAGTAAAGAGCATCAGCCAATATTCGCTGAGTCATAGCCTAACCTGTTGGAGCGAAAGCCTTTCCCCGCCTCAGGTAATGCCTGGCTAAGAAAATATAGCTGAGTTCCATCAGCGTTTTGTACTCAATCAAAGTTTATTCAAAACTGTTAATTAACATTATAATTATCGATTAATGAGAGACTTAACATATGTATTGCTGCACGGTTGCATTGTATGTAAAATAACATAATTTTCAATATAACCAGTAGTATTCTGCTCAATTGCAAGATTGGTTTTTGGACATAGTCCTCTACTGAGTATCAGCCCTGAATCCTAGACTCCAGATCTACTTAGTTTTATGTATGATAAGAAATACATAAGCTGTTCACTGCTTTTCTCCGACGATTTTTTAGTAGAACCAACTCTACGTCAACTGTCATAATAACATTTACTTGAAGTAAATTAATATAAGAACATAGCTCTAAAAAAAAGTGCAAAAAGTAGGCAACAGAAAAAAGAAATTGCTGAGGCACAAATGGAAAAAATGGAATAATTTTTCAGGTCGCACTTTAATGGTCGATGAGCAGAGCTCAATTCCTGAGTAGTAATTAAATGCAGTGACTTCAATGAGAAGCCTTATTTGGCGACTCGCATAAATTATGTAGGCGTGGCAGATGCGCATATCGATGGCCATTTTTAATTGAAGTATGTAACGCATACTCGATCAGCTGGCGAGGACAAGCCTCTTGGCCGAAAAGCGGCAGAAAACGGGTTAAAAATATATAATTAAATCAGTTTGTTGTTGTTTTTTTTTTTTTTACCGTGGCTGGCATTGTCAACGGAACTCTGCTCATACGCAATTTATATGCAAATCCATTTAAAAATACGAAGAGGCAGAGAGAGAAAGTAGTGCTTGAAATATTGATGGATTTGGGTTGGATTTACTTAAAGCAATGCACAAATCAAACACAATTTACAGCATTCCCAATCCCAATTCCATTTCCAGCACAAGGCAAATGCACATTTTGCAGCCAGTTAAATATTAAAGGCACAAAACCAACGGCTTTTTATCGATCCTTCGAGAAGTCCCTTTGTCTGACTGTCTGTCTGTCGGTCTGTCTATCAGTTTATCTGCATGTTTGTGCAGCAGATTGTTGCTTGTATTTGCCATATGCAATGTGTCACACAGTGCAACTGAGAGTTGCCTCCGCTTGTTTTCTGTCTTTCAATCTGACTGTCTATATATCTGTCTGTCCGTCTATCTGTCTGTCGTTCTGTCTGTCTGTCAAACTACTTTTCACAGCGTTTGTCATGCACTTAGCCAAGTTTACCAGCTGGCACATTGTTTCAACCCCAACCCATGAGCCTCGGCGAGCTGCCAAGCTGTAAAATATTTATGATTTTATATTGCAGTCTGACTCACCTCGCTCGTTGAGTCAATTGAATTTTCTGCTTTTCCTACAGTTTCGTGGAACGTGTTATTTTTATCGGTAAATATGTGAAAATATATAACTAACTATATGACAATTATCTACAAGCTGTTCTAAGACTTATCGGACAACTAACAATTGATTATTTAATATTACTATTTTTCCAAGTTGTGAATAGCTTAATTGATTTCGATTAATATCGATAGACATATTTGCATTATAGGTTACAGTTGTCTTTTTCCTGCTCCCTTTTTCTTCTTCAAGTTGTGAATAGCTTAATTGATTTCGATTAATATCGATAGACAGTTGTCTGTGTTCTTATCCCTTTTTCTTCTTCAAGTTGTGAATAGCTTAATTGATTTCGATTAATATCGATAGACATATTTGCATTTCGTGATACAGTTGTCTGTTTCCGCCTCACTTTTTCTTCTTCAAGTTGTGAATAGCATAATTAATTTCGATTAATATCGTTAGACATATTTGCATTCAAATCTTAATACTTATGCATTCTTTTGCTGTTTCAACTCAGCATATTCTCAAAATGCATCATAAAATTTATCTTACTTAATTAGTTAATAAGAAAGCAATTTTCTGAAGCTGTCTTTAAGAGTCTTAAATGTTCGTCGCACTCAGAAAACTATTTACTTTCCGCTTTTTTTCAGTTTTATTCTTTGGCTGGTTTTTCGATAAGTGACTTTGCCGAGCTGAGTGCATAAGGGGGCTGTCGCAACTTGTTAACTTGGCTGATAACTTGATAAATGATGCCAGCAAAAAATAATTCAAAATAAAAACATGAAATACTTTTAGTTTCGTTGACTGCCTTTTTTTCTTTTTTTTCTGTAACATTAGCTGTGCACGCTTTCCGCAATGAATTTATGTCAGAAATGTGCCATAATTTCTTTTAAGAAGACTTTAAGTGTCTGCTGCAATTGTGGCACGTAAAAGAGCTTTATTTTTTTTTTTTGCTTCTACTATTGCCGCTGCACAAATCGCAATTTCAGTTACTTTTTTATGGCAGCTGCAATTGCCTTTTACGCTGTTAAGTCTTAATATTCAACTTGGCTTACAAGCGCACATTTGTCTGTTGTAAAACTGAACTCAAACTGAACTTTTCACTGCATTCCACACAAACACACACACATATATATAAATAAATAAGTATATATATATATTTATACACACACACTTAAACACTCATAGAGTCAGTTGCCTGTGGCGCTTTTCACACTCAGTTGCAAGTAGAAACAGCAGCAACACAATTCTATATTTAAATGCTTTGCCACAGTTTGCATACAACAAGCTTTTCGGCAACTGTGCAGCTTTAATGCGGCAAGCATCCTTGCCCCACTAACAAAATAACTTTATTAGTTTTTGTGGTTTATTGCCAAATTTAGTATACAATTTATATCCATGTATATTTATGCAAATTTTATTGCTTTGCTGCTGGCAATTTTTTTGTGGCCAATTTCATTTATTTGATTATCCTGTTCTAGTTAATTGCACTTTTGTGCTTCAACAATTCAAATAAATGCCAGATATATGCAATTAATTGTGTTTAATTAAATGTAAACGAAGAATTCGATATGCATATAATATTCACTTCACATTTTACATTGTCAAATTGACAGTACTCAATTAATTAGATTTTATTTAATAATTGTGCATATATTTTGTGATATGCAATTTCAAAAAGTAGTCTGAGGACTGCTTCAGGCATTGCCATAGATACCATCCTTCATATCCTTCCCAGCAATCCTCACAGTACTCCGAATGAGTAAATAAAATCTGCTTCGTCAATTCACAATTATTAATGAATTATGTTCAATTTGAAGCTAAATCTGAGCTGAGCATCTGGTTTTTAGCCAGTATTTCAGTGTTTTCCAGGCGAAAAGTCACCCAAATCGATGGCTCGATCTCAAACCATTCAAAAAGTATAATCAGCTGATTTTTAGATATATCAAAACTTTCTAATACTCCCTTTAATCTAACATAACACAAATTAAATCTACTTAAATAATTCGGAAGAATGTGTTTTTATATTAATTAGATTTATGGCATTTAAATGATTTATTTAATAAAAATAAAATACACAGCTATAAAATTAACATTTAATTTCAATAAATGGAGCTGAACAAATTATTTGAGTTTGCTTACTTTCATAATTAATAATTCAATATTTTAGCAAAAGTAGAAACACAAATTAAAACTATTTGCATAATTTGGAAGAATTTCTTTTGAAATTAATTAGATTTATGGCATTTAAATGATTTATTTAATAAAAATAAAATACACAGCTATAAAATTAACATTTAATTTCAGTATTATTTGAGTTTGCTCACTTTCATAATTAATAATTCAATATTTGAACAATATTTCGTTTATTATACGCTGATAGCAAAGATATATAAATTAGTTAGTTTTTGGTATTGGAATTGGAAATAATTGGAAATTACTAGTTGGAAATCGACATTTAGCTCATAAAGACCATTTGTAGGTCAGTCATTAAAATTTGGTGAGTCACCAGAATAGGATAAGGTAAATATTTATGGTTAAGCCCATTCCCGCCCATATGAAAACTCACACAATGTGAATATTTTATATAATATAATATTATTAATTAATTGGTTGAGGCCCACCCACAAACTGCGTAAACCATTCCATCAATGGTAAAAAGTATTCCGACTGCAAAAAGGCTATTTATTTTTTAAATTAATTGAGCATAAAACTGAGAACATAACTTAAACAAATATTGAATGTTTGTTTAATTTGGCCAAATATGAACAATTATTTGCTGGTAATTTATAAGCTTTTAGCCCAATCAAATCATCTTTCCTAATCATTTTGGCAATAAGAATTGTATTTAACATGCACGCCTGCAATTTATTTACACACACACCACACACAAATGGGTTGTTGATTTAACCACACACACATGCACACCCACACACACACACAGTAGTATAATAGCTTTGATTTAGCGCAGTCCAATCAGAAAACATTTCAATAATATTCAACGGCAATCAGCAAACAATCTGGCAAATGCAAATAGCTCCAACAATAATCAAGTAAAAAGTCAAACAAAGTGCAAAAATAAATTATTCACTACGCAATTGAAACAGAAAATATATCTACACACATATATATATATATATATATATATGTTGTGATTTAATTCTTTGATTTTTATTTGCGTTTCATATTTGCATTTTCACTTTAAGCTTTAATTAAATGACAACTGTCAAAATGCAGCGATGCGAAATCAGCAGAAAAAAAATTAAATTCTGAGCAAACTGCGAAATGCGTCGCCTTAAGGCCCTTTCAAGGTTGTCAAGGTGAAAGCCAGAGGCCACGCCTACTTCCCGGCGACCATATTAGTTTTGCCTGTTTGCATGTAAAATATCAAAATTCTGGAAGAGCAAAACTGGCAGCGGAGTTAATTTTAAAAGTCACATGACGCATTCGCCATGTAAGCCGTGGGTATGAGAGGTGTGCGGTGTGTGTGTGCCTGTTGGTGTTTGTGCTGCGCAGTCATGCATGTTTACACATAACGAGCACAGCTGTGTGTGTGTATGTGTGTGTGTGTGTGTTTTTTAGCTCTTTTTCTGGGGCTTGAACTGCTTTTGTTACCTGACGTCAATCGATTGATTTTGCCCAGATATTCCCTAATATTACCTTATTCGTTCATATACCAATTAATATAATACGTATGTTTACAGGGCCCCATCAATATCACATATATATAACTTTATTTGTTATGCAATAATTACGAACCTCCCAAACTTTTCCCGTACACGTGTTTCAACAGTCCCAAAGTTCCCATTCGCCCTGAATACCGCTTTGAGCAGCTGATTGACCCAATTATTGGGGGAAATTTCTTCTATTTTTTATTCTAGGATTTGTCAGGAATTAGCTTTTATTGTGGTTTGTCATAGTCTGTCATAAAAGTGGGCTGCATCAGGCCACATGTCATTTGGTTTTTATGGCCACTCTGATAGCCGTTTATGGTGCATGCCACATTATAATTTAAGAGCTGTAAAATGTGAGGGCGCAGTTATTATTCTGTGTATTTTAGTCATCGGGAATTAATATACTTGAGTGTATATTGATAGTGTCAATATATCTTCCCTTACCCGATATTTTTGATATGCATTATAATCATTTTATCATATCAGAAGGAAGCTCGACAATATATAAATAATCTTTTGATCAGTAAACAATTATTAACAAAAGTTTATTGAAGCATTATAATAAAATATAAATATACAGATATATATATATATATATATATATATACATATATATATTTATGTTAGATAATAAGTATAGATTTTAGTTAAGCCTTTGCCAATAGTTCAAGCTGAGTTCAGCAATAAAAATTAATGTTGCAAATATATTCCCAAAAATGAATTCATACCAAACACAGTACAAATCGCCGCAACTGATAGCAACAAGTTGAGAATCCTTTCCGGAAGTAGTGTTTACCACAGCCGGTGCTTTCTCTCGGAGCACATCGCTGTAGGCGCGTATTTTAACCCATCTATCCACGCCCGAATCCCGAGCGTTGATAAGGAAATTGTTGAGGGCAACGGCATAAATTGAGTTCTTTGCAAGAAATGTGGCCACTGGCAAATCTTTGATCAGTTGCATTGCATCCACCCTGCACAGCATTTGGCGCTTGTAGAATCTCTGATAGAAGTCCAGGGGATTCCAGATATGCGAATGGGTCTGATAGGCAAAGCTCGAGTTGAGGCTGAATATTAAATCGGTTTGCTGCTTGGATTTCATACTGACAACTCTGGGCAAATTTTTCTCAAAGAACCCAGTTTCGATGAGGGCGCCCGCAAAATTGAGCACAATATCATCAACGGCGACTGGCAGATGACTCTCACTCAGCTCCTGGTAGCTCTGAATGTGCTTGGCATGCGGATGCATGGTGAACAAGGTGCTCATATGGGCATTGAAGCAACTGCCGAAGACCATACCATTGAAGCTCAAGACCATCAGAGCTTGTTTCAGCGATAAACTGGGCCAGCTTGGCACATACATTGCCTGACTCAGAAAACTACGGAGAACTTCGATATTTAAACAGAGTCCCGAGTATCGAAGGATCAAGTTCTGTTCCACAAAGCGACGGTTGATGTTCTCGGCAAGTGTTTCCACGACAGCTAATATTAAATAAAAAAACAGAAAATATATGCCAAATATTGATCTTAAGATCCGTTCGTATAACTCCTGGAGACTCAACTCTATGCCACATGGCACCACCATGAATAAGCTGATCAGGTCAATGGTGGTTGAGCTCTGTACACCCGGAAATCTGCCCCCTGGCAATTGATGTGGATGAATGGTGGGTACAAAATCCAGCTGACTACTATTGAGCTGAATCAGTATACCATATAGCGGCTGGTGCAGGGGTCCCACGACTTGCAGACTAATATTGTAGCGCTGGGCAAAGGTGACCATTAAATTGAAGAGGTGTCCGTTAAAGTACTCCTCGCCCGTCCGGGGATTGCGACTTACGAAGCTATTTGGCGGCACGAAAGTGGGTGTCATCGTTGCTCCTTTGCCCCTAAAGTTGTGCCAGTGATTGATGAAGAGGAGCTCAGTGCTGTTTGGAGGCACCCGCTCGAATCTTGGATTTGGAAATGGCCACATGCGATGCAGAATGAATCCCTTGCCGCCTTGCAGCAGCAGCAACACATTATAGAATTTATGGCGATTTGCCTGCTCCGTGATTGTGGCCAGAAAATGGAGCACATTCTCCGCCTGCAGCAATATGACAATCCTCGCCTCGCGCATCCTCTCAAGGTTAATGGCCAATGCGTCTATCAATGACTCATCACTCAACTCACGGATGCAAACCAGAGCCAGTGCCTCACTGCTGAAGTTTCGCACATGGATCACGAGGCGCTCATCGCAGCGATACACTGGCCAATCGCTGGAGCTCCATTGTTGCAGAGCGCAGCTGTTGTCCTGGCGATGCTGCATCAGCAGGAGCACATTAATTGGCCGCTCTTTGTCCACCTGATTCACAAAATTATAGAGGAAATCTTGACGAGCGCATTCCGCTACGAAAACAGCTTGAATTTCTGAGGGATTTGGCCAGCTGCTGCACACCTCTGGAGCAGCAAGGATTAGACTAAGCAGGAGTAGCTGGATTGCTGCCATTTCAATGCAGTTGAAGAACTGAACTCTGGTTAAGCATTTAACATGCATTTTATAGCCATATCTGGCATCATTGTAATTGCGTTAAAAGCAAATTTAAAAACGCATTTAAGCCAGTAAACGATAAGCATCCGATAGGCATCTGGCCATTTATGGGAAGAGGGTAATATCTATTTGGAACGAGCTAATGCATTTGGCAAAAGCATTTTAAAAAATATCCATTCCATATGCATAGAAAAAAGTGGACGACCCAATGAAGTCTTTTTTGGCCATCGGTCATATTAAATTATATGTCACATAAAATGAACCCAAATGCAATTTATGAGGGGAAGTCACAAATTTGCTTAAAAACAAAATTGGTTAAATAAAGAACGAAAACTAAAATAAAAATTCAACGTTCAAAAAAGTTTAGCACATTTGAGAAAATTTATTGCGTTCGTCGATGCAAACCAAATGATTCTCGACAATATTCCAATATTCCGATGCAATTTGAGCTAAATCCTTTTTATTAATCTGACTCATAAAAATCGAACTGCTAAATATATCAAAAAAATAATTTTTAAACGACTTTTTTTTTTTGTTTATAAATAACTTCTTTAAATAGAAATGAAAGCAGAAGTATAAATAAAAATTCATTTATAAAATATAGCCAAATTTTGGCCTAATCCATATTTGAATAAAAATTAACAACGAGATAAAATTTGGTATTTAAATTTTTTCTTTCAAGTCCGTAAAAATTGTTTTACTTATAAATATTTTGCCAGCAACACTTGAATGAAATTTGGGTTTATGTTCAGAAAGTTCATTTTTCCAAAGTGGTTCCAGGTGTTAGCTGAATTTCTAATGTTGTCTAATGAAGCAAGAAGCTGCTCAATTTGGCAACAGATTGCTCAATATAATTAAAAATAAATTACGTATACGCATTAAACTAATTTCATAATAATTGTCATCAGGGGGTGCCTGAATTTAGAGTGCTACTTAGCGTAAAAAGTAAGGAAAACGCATGTGTTTAAATAAATATTTAATTAAAGGCACAACATGCGATGCTAATTATGGCCAACAAGTTAAGGCCTGGCTAACACCGCCCAGCCAACTGCCAGTTACGTGGATGACAGCGGTTTTGCATTTTCCTGTGGCTTACACACCAGCAAAGTCATACATAGAAACTAGGAGGGAGGGGAGGGGCGGGTCAGAGACTGTGGGAGAGGAAGGGAGTGGCAAATTTTATTGCACAGCTTGGTGCTAGCGATGTTCTGCTCTAGAAACCCGGATCAGTCGAGCTGAAACCCAAAACGACAGGCACACAGTGAAGACTCGATTAACGTTCCCCACACTTTTTTTTTGATATTTTGTAGTAGTAGTAGTAAAATAAGGGACAGTTATCTTTAATTTATTATACACTTATTATAATTTTAACATTAAAAGAGACGTAAAATATTTATATATTTTTTTTTATCAGCATCAGCCATTTTTTATTTAAAACCTTTCATTAGTTTTTATTGATTAATTTTTTTAATAAAGTTTCCAACAATATTGCCAATATATATACATATTTTATATACATATATATATATACATATAAATATTATAGCCGCAAATTATATGTGTAATAAATTTTTTTAACATTTTTTTTATACTAAATTTAAATGCAGTAATTTTGTAAAAAAAAAAACATTAAAAGCATTTTATTACAAATATAATTCGCGGTTAGCTGAGCTGATGGACTAGTTTTGCTAGCTTTGATTATTATTAAACGCAATTAATTTTTGTTTTGGCCAAATTGTTATGTAAGATCTACGAACTTCTAAGTAGGAAGAGCACCAGAAGAACAAGAATCATCTAGGACATCCAGGATAAAATCCATATAAAAGCAACCAAAAAAAAAACTAGTGCAAGTAATTATTATTATATTATATTTTATATTTTTGTTAATCAAAAATGGATACTTAAATATGTTGATAAGTAAATTTTAAACTGGAAGATATTATTTTATTTAAATTGATTTAAATAGAAAGAGTGAATAGGATGGAATAAACTGGAGCTGGCATAGTGTTCGCTAACAGAGGTAACACTGTAACACACAAAATTGTTTGGGGCAGCTAGTTGTTGTAGTCTTGCCCAAATCCGGCTTTTGCCAAATGCCCGTGTCCGGCAAATGTCAGTTGCAGTTGCTTTTGTTTATTATGTTGTTGTTGTTGTTGCCGATTTTGTTCTTAAAGCCAATGTTGCAAATGCAGTTGTTGTTGTTGTTGTTGCTGTTGTCATTTTCGCCTGGTGTCGGTGACATTTAATGCGAACTGAGGAAGCACAATTCTCAGCAGACTTATCATTTGTTTACTGTTTCTGGTTAGATTGTGTTGTGTCCCCTACACACACACATGTGCAACATATTCTACACACCTGATGGTGCACCTCAAGCTCCACGAATGCCACAAATGCGTTGCAGCAATCAACAACAGTGCAACAACAATTTGAACAAGAAAAACAGACTGCAAATTGCGAATGCAGGTTGCAAAAGTCCAAAAAGCAGCAGATAAACAAATGGAAACAAATTGTTTTTGTTGTTGTTTTCAGCTTTGTCTTTGCGGAATTTGCTGGCACAAACTTTTGTGCTTTAAGCCAGAAGAAAGCACAGTTATAGTTTTAGTTAGTAATTAACAAAATAAAAAAAATAAAAAAATAATCAAATTAATCCATTTGTTGTATAAAATATAGATTATTCAGGGATTAATACAGCTTTCATTAAAATGCATTTATTATTTATTACCACAGGCAATAAACAAATTGTGAAATTTTCTTTACTTAATTTGTCATCTAATCATAACTCATTTTAGCTATATAGGAAAAATATTTGAGGAGAATATGTAGTAAGTAGTATTCGAAAACTAGTTCAGTTTTGACACATTTTTCCCACTCCGCTAATTAAAAATAACAAAAAACAATTTTATTATTCAATTAATCTTAATATAATTATTTTAAATAAAATTTATAAATGCATTTATAGGATTTTATGTATAAGCTAAATACCAAAATGAAAATGTCAATAAAAACCAAAAAGAAAATAATTAAATCTTGATTCCTATAAATCTGATTTCATCACAACAAAATGGAATTAGATAAGATGTACAAAATGTTACTGGGTAAAAATAAACCCATATTCAACCTTCAACAGACCTGACACATATAAATTTCATATTCAGCATTATATATTATACATTATATTATTAAATTGGGGGCACAAGAGCCCCCTTCTGAGCTTATAGCTCCTCCATCAACCCCAATTCCTGAACGAATGTCAGAATCTTTGATGGGTCGAGGGCTACTATGTCTTTGACATTCATTATGAAATATATTTGGATATAACTTTCCAACAATCAAAAATTAATAACAGCTGAATTCAGTTGAATTCTCATTTTTGAGCTCACTCGACTTGAGCATTCGAATTTATTTAGTGACAATTTATTTCTCCAACAAATATTGCTTCAAATGATTGTCAACAAAATATTATATTGAAAGACAATCATTTTTATTTAATTTAAATACATTTGTATTTGTTGAACCAAAATTCAATTCAATTCACCCGCTGCATTGATAACTAATTTATTTTCGAGTATTGTAGACTGAAGTGTATTCAAATGATGATGATGATGGGGAAAGCGTGTTAGTGACGTATAGATATATAATTATAGTATATATAGATTAATAATCGAGGGCACTATGACAATGATATAGAACCACAGCAGACAAAGCAAGTGTCAGGCAAAACTGACAAATGTAACCCGAGCAGGCATCGATCCTTGTAATGAAGTGACAGCACTTCAAAGTGCTTACATTGAGTATAAATTTGCATTGATTATAATTTACACAAATTACTCAGTACTCGACATTTAAGTGCATTGTTGTGTCAGCAGATTCAGCTATTATTCATGAGTTAATTTAACAACGCAGCAGTGCCAAAATTTTCGACGTATCAGTTTAAATAATTTAATTCAATTCTGCACTTGAACTCAACCAGAACAAAATCTGTTGAAGCCGGTTAATCAACACATTTTTTTTTGTGGGGCACGTTTAAAGTATTTATGTTTAAGACAGCAAAAAAAAAAAACCGCACCCTTTTAAAGGGAAAGTAGAATAATTCCCATTGATATAAAACTTTCGCACGAAAGCAAACAATTTGTGCCTGAACACACACAAAAGGAGCAAATAAAATAAAAGTGGAACTAAACAGAGGCAAAAAAAAAATTGAAAGACAGAGGGGAAAAAAAAACATATTGCACAACACTTTCATTGGCTGTGGTTACGGATGCGATTACGGATGCGGATGTGGATGCGGAACCGGAACCGGATCCGATCCACGGATGCGGATTCAAAGTCGAGTGCACAATTGAGTCGATGTAAAGGAATTGCCACACGGAGCAACACCTAGGAAAAAAAAACAGATCCAGATAAATACATACCATGGTTTCTTTTATTATATTTTGCTTTCGTTTTGTGCGTCAGATTTGAAGTTTTGTATTCTCTTTTTTCGACTTTTATTTGTAGCCCGTTAAATTTTGCGAGTGTGGCAAACGATGCCCACAGGACACACAGGCTCGGCGAAGAATTGCGCGAGCGCAACGACGACTGCGATGCGGCAACTTGGCATTACAAAAGGTTAACAGCAGCTGGTAATAAATTGCAGCTTCCAGTCAAGTAACAACGATATCTCGGACACAACTTGAACTTGGAACCTTTTCGCTACACTGCGTCATACACACACAAACACACACACATGTAGATAGAGCTGCTCCTGCTGCTGCTGCTGCTCATAAATAACACACACAGTCGCAGGTTGAAGTTGGGTCTGGCTTGAGGCTGGTCACACCGAAGGATATCGCTGTCGACCTGAACGCAGTCCGCTTATTTATTTATTCAAGCGCTTGCAGAGACACGCGGTATGGAGTGGGTATGGGATAGCTGACAGGAGGAACACACATATTTTTTTATGGCTATATATGTTTTGGCCGGGCTAAAACCAAATTAATTATTTAAGCCAGACAGTTTGCCGCTATTGATTTATATGCACAAAACACACAAACGCATCTTTTCCAATATATTTTTTAATAATACACTTGTTTTTTTTTGGCCAGATTTATGAGAATTGTTACCAACAATTATATCGAGGCATTTCATTTGTTTTTCTCAGAAAATAATTTGACCACATTTGTTTAGTTTTGTAAATAAATTGTGCAGTTGCATTTAATTTTAATTTTAAATACATAAATATAATTTTTTTTATGTTTCTTAGTTAATTTTTAATTACAAACTACAATTTATAATTGAGTCTTGTTTAAATATATATTTATTTATAATTAAATTCGCTACGAAAACTTTTTGAACCAGTTTATCAAATTTAATTTGTGTAATTAGCACTTGAGAAATTTCCCTAACGGAAAATTTAACTTGACTGCTTCTAGCATTTTGACATTTTGGCACGACCAAAAATGTCAGCGAACGCAGTACGAATAGCACGAAGTACAGAATCACGAACACGCACGAACGCACGGGAGGCACGCACGAACGCATGCACGCACGCACGCTCGGACAAAGAAACTCGCACACAGACAAGCGCTGAGCGCTCGAAAAAATTGTGTGAAGGAAATATATGTGAACAGGCCGCCGCTCAAAACGAGAGAAAATCACATGTTTCATGTGCAAAGTGTAAAAGCAAACTGAAGTCGCAGTTGCAGATGTTGTTTCTCCGCAGCCGAAACAGAGCAGCCGAACAAATCTAACATCACAGGACATACACACACACACAATTACTGTGGAGAGCTTTTCTCGACTTCATAGGATAAGAGAAAGACAGAGAACGAAAACAAAAGCTCGCTCTGTTATGGTGCCTCTGTTAACACAATTTTAAGCGCTAACAGTTAACAGTGCCTGCCGCTTGCAACTGGAACACATAACAGAAGTAATCCTGTGTAAGTTCAGCTAATTTAAGACGGAAATCTGGCAAGCTAATAAAATGCGACAAGGCAAAACTTGAATGGAAAGTGATCAAATAGATGAAGCGACAAATAAAATACAAATAAACAAAAAAAAACTAATATATCATAACTGAAGTATTTAGCAAAACTACTTTAAGGACAAACCTGAATAAGAACTACCTCAGTTATGCCCCTTATTTGCAATTTTCAAGACTTAATTTCATGCTTAATTCTTTGAAACGTAATTTTTATCATTTTAATATTAACATTTAATGAACTTTTCATTTTCTATTAATGTTAATTAATGCGATGTGATGAAGCTCATAGTTTGATTTAAAACTAATTTGTATAATTAATTTGACATTAAAAAAATAATTTTTAATGTTTCTGATGGTATTTAATTCCAAAATTGTCCCAAATAAAAAAAAATCATGTAAATTAAATTTAAAATAAAATTACTCATGACTTGTGCTTAACCTGGAATAATTTTCTATTACACTAAATGGGTAAATGCAGAATAAAATTATGGAATTGAAAATTAAAAAAGGTATTAAAATAATAGCTTAACTATGTAGAGTTTTTATATATATATATTATTGCATTTTAAGATCTTATTTTGTTTGCATGTATAGGTATCAATTGTAAATCATAGCACAAAACAATATATAAATAAAGTAACATAAAAAATCCAGTGTTTTCTTATGAGCAGAGTTTTATGTTAATATACAATAATTTAAAATAGTTTAAGAGAACATATAATTTAATTTGCTATTATTTAGAAAGGTATTTCTTTAAAATAAATACATTTTTTTTTCATACATTTACATTTTGTTTAAAAAAACAGAAAAAAAGTATTTGGCTTAATGTCGATTTTTATGCTTGGCAGCTTTAATAATATCAGGCAGATTTTTTGTTTTGTTTCATTTAGATTTATTTAAAAAAAAATCTTATTTAAGTAGTGAAATAAATAACATGTTGATAAAATTTAGCATATAATTTCAGACTTTGTTTGGGAATGCAATTAGCAATAAATATATACATGTGATATATATTTATTATTTAATTTCGTAGGCAATTTAAAGTGGTTTCATTTAGCATATAATTAAACTAAAGTTTAGCACTCATTTTCAAATAGTCAACAGACTTGCGGGTAAATCCCTTATTGACTCACTTTTGATTTACAAGCCACACAATTAGACAAACTGTTTCACACAAAAGCGTTAGACCAACAACAACAAAAACAACAACAACAATGTCTGCGATATAAACACATTGTTGTTAACTGCCTCAAAGTCTAATTAACGCTGGACGTTGTCATATTTACGACCGCAACTCGACATCTATTTCAGTGTCATGTGGAGAGGCGAGCAGCGCCAGAGACGACCACAAATCATTAAGGGTTCTAATTAAATTTAAAAGGCCAACACACACACACACACACACATAGTTACATGCAGACGTAAGTAAATCCGCTACTGCTGAGCAACAGATGGCGCCACACCCACACACATTAAATGTGCAGCCAACACAATGAAATATTACGCATACGCAATGTCGAACATTTCCACTTAAGTTTCATTAATATATATACCTGGCAAAATAATGATGAAATATATTTAATTTAATTAAGCCACACGCATATATTGTTATTCAATAAGGCGACTCCGACCAACCCAACCAAATGACAAATGTAAACAACGATAAATGTCATAATGATAAAGCCAAACAAGCAGCACAGAGAAGGCATAGAGAAGGGGCTGTGGAAGGGGAAGGGGAAGGGAAGGCGCAAACAAAATAAAACAAAGACATTGTCGCCTTGTTCGGCTTAGAGGCACATTGAGCCAACAGTCAACGGGCCCAATAAATCAATGCCATTGCCAAGTTGGAATGGGCCAACAGCTTCTCAGCGTCAACTTCTGTCAGGCAGCCAGCGGCTAAAATTTGGCCAGAATTCCATTTCAAATGCCAAATACAGCAGCTGGCCACTCAAGCCGACAGTCGGACAGACAGCAAAACAGTTAGACAGATAGACAGACAGAAAGACAGAAAGACGAACGGATACACTAAGAAAAAACAACAGACTAAAATCTATCAAATTAAATAGAGATTTTTCTGGCTTCTCGAAAGAATGATAATTTTGACACAAATAAAGTTCTCAAAAGATAAAATTACATTTTTAAGACATCAATATTAATTTTCATTTAACATTGTTAATTCATATTTTTAAGAAAAAAGTTTATATTATGGAAATATATATCTAAAATGTAGATATTTATTTAAGAAAGCACTTCTAAATATAAGAAACGAATTTCTATAAATATTATAAATAATTATTATTTTATGCAATTATTATAACAATTATTATTTTAATATAACATTTTTTTAAAAATTGTTTCTATAACGTGAAAACGCAATCCAAAATTCTGCTAAGGTTAAGAAGTAAATTTCTAACTTATAATGATGCAGTTTACTCTTCTTCCTCTTTAATTTCAATCATTAACATTATTAATAATATTTTGTATAAAAAAATAATTTAGAAAACTTTTAAAAAATATAATTATAATGATAACAAGTTTCTAATAAATAAGAAATCTTTGCTTTTATTGGGGAACATTATTTTTTATTATTTTTACTTTTTAAGAAAATTGTATACTATGAATATATATATATATATATATTTTGAATTGCCTCTGCATTTTGTTTGTATTTTTATATATTTCCTTTTTTTGGTTTTAAGAGAGACAAAACTTTTCCATTTATAAAAACTATAAAAACTTAGTTGGGTAGCACTTATCTTGATGAATTTTTGGTACAGTGTAGGCAGAACATAGCAGAACCTTAGCCAGGACACGCAGCTGCTTTGGGCCAAGTCAAATCGAGTCGAGTCAAGTCAAATCGAGTCGAGTCAAGTCAAGTCAAGTGTAGGAAGAAGAAGAAGACAACATTGACAATATATCGCAGTGCTTTGTGCGTTGAGTGCTGAGTGGTGAGTGGTGAGTGGTAAGTGGTGAATGGTGAGTGGTGAGAGGTAAGTGGTGAGTGGTGAGTGTTGAGTGTTAACATACTAATATACACTTTGCATCTTAATCGTCTTTACCGTTAGAGGCTGTTAGCACGACAGCAAAAACAAAACAAAACACAAACAGCATCAGCAGAAGCAGCAGATGCAGAAGGAGCAGAAGCAGCAGCGATTATCGCTGATGGCTATAATATATGGCATAGCCAGGCAAGGCGGAGAGGGCGTGGCAAGCATGCTGCTAAGGACAACACATTACGGACTGAGCCACACTTGTGTTTGCGGCCTAAATCTACTTCGGCTTCTACTCTTAGTGTCATCATTATTATTGACATGTTTATGCCATAATTGGCTGTTGGTTGTTTTCTGTGTGTTATTGGAATCACTTCAAGCATGACTAATGCCAATAGCCGAGCCAAATAGTTGTGTAATTTAGCTAATAGATAGATATAAATACTCTGATTATATCTGTCAATCGCAATCTGTCAATTGAATTTCCCTTATAAAATCG
Source organism: Drosophila multiciliata (assembly GCA_037043605.1). Classification (NCBI taxonomy): domain Eukaryota; kingdom Metazoa; phylum Arthropoda; class Insecta; order Diptera; family Drosophilidae; genus Drosophila; species Drosophila multiciliata. Next base: position 5,533,649 of record JBAMBF010000589.1, read on the forward strand.
AATTTAAATATTATTTCGATTATTTCTTATATTATATATATAAATTGTAAATTTTAATTTAATACAAATTAATACTAAATACAATCAGTAATCATCATTTAAATTTCCATTAAAAAGTTTTGCTGTCTTTTTTAACAATATGTATTCAATAATAATAAAAAAAAAGTAATTAAATTTTGTGAAATTAATGTGCACATAGCGCCATCTGTTGCACACATTGTCAAGCTGCACGCGCTGAAACTCTACACAAAGAAAGCTCTCGCACATTGCAAATTATCAGCAGCACAACAACAAATAAAGCACACGCAATTTGGCAACGTTCCCGGCAGCAGCAAAGGAAATTTTTGTTTTCTTTTTACTGGCAACGCTGTCACATTAAGTTGAATGAATTTTCATACGCGCTCTCATTTACATGCTCTCTTTCTCTTTTGAACGCGCACGCAGCGAATAACAAGCACAAAGCAAAAGCAGCAGAAACACGTGGCTTGCTGGAGAGCAAAGAGCAAAGAAGTCAAAGAGAGCGAGCACAACGAAGCTCAAACAGCACCAACAGCAGGCAGCAGCAGCAGCAGAAGTTAACGTCGCAGCTGCAGCGCTGCTGGCAGCACAGTTAACAGCAGCAGAAGGATTTCAGAGCAGCGTTCGGCTGCGTGTTATACTCTCTCTGTGTGTGTGCGTTGGTGTGTGTGTGTGTGTTTTTGCAACGTGCTTCGATGCGTAGTGTTAAGCGAATTCGTCTGGACACAAGCTTATTTGACTACCGGCGCCACAAACCAACGCCCAGCCCCGACACGCCCCGCCCCACACTTGCAACGCCCCGCCCAAGGTCATTTAAATGTGTGTCGTGTTGCAAATGCATTTGACATTTGCCAGCTGTGGCAACTGAACTCATGAACCCAGCGTCCTTCACCAAGTCACATTACTCCACTCCTCCACCCCTTTACTCCATACTTATTGCAATCATTTGCATATCTAAAGATTGAAAACTGATTGGCAACAGCAGAAAAATAAAAACAATGATTTTGAGAGGAGTGCCTCTTGTTGTTGCTGGCCGTTTAACAAAAATGTTGGTCAACTGGCTTTTGCGGGTTGCGTGTTAATTAATTTCCAGCACGCAAAATGCCAGTTGTAAAATGTCGGCAAAACCCACACAAAAATCTACAAAATTCACTCTGACAAAGACTTTTCCGATTTTGTTAAATTTAATTTTAGCTGTTTTCATTTCGTTTTAGTGGCAGCATTTTGTACTTGTTGCGCTGACTTTGAGCCATTAAGGTCTATTAATTATTTAATCAAATCTTCTGAGCCAACTTGCCGCCAATGTTGCCACATGACAACTCCCCAAAGCGGGCAACAGCATTTTCCACTTTACAAACAGCTGTCTCAGCTTTACACTGTGGGTGTGTGTGGGTGTGTTTAGGTGGATGGGTGTGTGTGTAGGTGTGTGTGGGTGTGTATCTGGCTTATTAGATTTGCTTTGCATCTTTCAACAGCATTGCCGGCTAATCTCTTAACCACTAACCTCACCCTTGTTAAGGCCAAAAAGTATTACTTTAAACAGGATTTACTAATCAAATTAATTTGTGTTTTATTCTGCATTTAAACAACTAAATAAATAATATAATCAAATACATTTAGAGCAAATAAATGTTTTTGTTATCGAGTGAATTATTTAATTTTTATAATTCACTTAGTTAAATTAAACCTTCTATTTAGTAAAATAAACGCACTGAAATAACTTCTAAATTTTACAGTGGACTCATAAAATAAATATAATCATTTTACTTTTGGGTATTCCAACCGAAACCAATTAAAAATGGTTTAAAAATTTAAATTGGAAAAGTATTTAAGAGGCAGAAAGAAACCTCACCTACTATAAAAAATATATATATTCTTGATATGGATTAACGGCCTGGTCGATCTGAGACTATAGAGATATATAGAAATCAAGTATAATTTATTTTAGGGATCAACTGTTCATATTTGACCAAAAAAAAAAAACCCCCAAATTATAGTCAAGTCGAATTTTTGAAGTATTGAAGTAGTTTTCATAGTAATATAAAATATAAAATATATATATTAAAAATATATATTAATAGTCTATATATTTTTTTATACTTCATATTATATTTTTTTATTTTTATTTTTATTTAAGAATTCAGTTTTAATCTGATATAACTTAATTTGTTACATTAGTTTTCAACTTTAATTTAATTTTAGATTTTTTTATTATCTTAAATTTCATATTATTTATTTTCTAACATTTTTTTAACAGAATTATGAACCTTTGCCGGCCATATTCGTTAAATTTTTATATTTTTAAAGAGTATATCCAAACATTTTACTAAGATTAAAAATGTTCAGAATATTAATGGAATTTTCAACTTTGGACTTCTAAAAAAGGACGATAAGAAATAAAAGTTTACTTCAGGATAAAACGCTCTGTGCTAAATTTGTAGGCATAAATCTGGAATTCAAACATACCTCAACAAATTTATAACATTTGTCAGATTTTTTTGCTCAATGCTGCCGTCATGAGGCAGGCATATTTGTTGATAGGTAGAATCCCCAATGTTGACAGCCACATTTAGAGATAGCACATGCCACAACTGCCACACGGAGTGTGACGTGCCACATATCATTTCGATACGCCCGGACGAACACAAACAGGAGGCAACACACGATATGTTGGCGGTAAGAAATTGTTGGCCACGCCCCAGTATCTGCTCTTAAATGGTGGCAGGCGCAAAAAGCTGCCACAGACAGTTGCCCAGCAAATTAGACGCAAAATTTTGTATTGTTTTTTAAATGGGCTCCCAGCTAAAGACAGGCGAATATTATGTAAATTTAATGTTGCTTGAGAGATGTGCACAATTTAAGACGCTTATAATTTATAGCCGACTTCTAGTGCCACAAAATGTGGCATATTACTCATACGTACCACATTAAGTATTACAATACAGCTTAGGACCCAAAAGCACTCACCTGCAAAGAGGCAAAAAGAACGAGAAAAAAATGTATAGCAAGTTGAGTCAGGTTATAAAAGAATTTAGTTGACCAAAGACAAACACACACGCTAACACACACACACACGCACACACACACACACATCCACACGCACACACATGGCAAAGGGTGTGGTTCGGGGAGGAGGCCAAAGATCTTAACTGAAGCTTGCTGTTAATGTTTTTCAATAGCTCTTGATATATGAGTCGCACTCAAGTGTGTGTATTGCCCCTTGTGTGTGTATGTGTGTGTGTGTGTGTGTGTGTGTGCTTTGTTTTTTCTATAGTACTTAATGTTCACGTTGTGTGTTGCTTGTAAATGCTGTAAGGGAAGCAAAAAAAAAAGTTTATACGGAATCAATTGAGGCAAAAAATTGTGAAAACAATTCTTGATAAATTAAGTTGAGCATTTCTTGCTTAACTCTTTAATTATAAAAACTTTTTGATTTACCTCAAATTCTCTTTTACAGTTTTATCGATTCATTTCAAATTTCAATCTTGGAAATTTTTTCAAGAAGTTGAAAAGCATAATTTTTTATAATTATTACAACTGGTAATGATTTATTTATGTTATCAATTTATAGGCAATTTTTTGCATGCCTTTTAAGATATTCAATCTTTTGCGAAAACTCTTTTCTCTTATGACCAACACTTCATTTCAGTTATTAATGTATCCATTTCAGATACAATATATTGAACCGAATAGTTAGTTAGTAGATTTATTATTTTTTACTACTACTACTAGATATATATGTCTGATAAAAATCATAAAGTGACTCAAAAAATAAATCGCATTAATATATAGAAAATCCCATTGGAAACAAGATGTTTCTGATTTTTATTTATTAGTTTTAAGCAAATGCATTAAATTTCTAAAAAACTAAAAATAATATTTTTATATTATTAATATTCATATATTTACACTTAAAATAAATAATATGCATCTAAAATATTTATATAAGTATTACTTACAAATAATAATCATAGCCGATTTAAGCAAATAATATCCATGGGTAGGAATCGGCTAAGGATACTTGTCTGTCTACTGACAGAACATTTAATATTACTTACAATTATATCAAAATAACTAATGTAACAATTCTGTAAGTAATCAAAAAACAAACCCGAAAAAATGAAAATATAAAAACTTTGGTTTTGAGTAAATTAAAATCTTGAGATTTAAAAATATCTGAATATTAAAATTAGTTACAACTTGCCCGACTTTGGTTTTGGGATGTGAGCAAATGCATATCATTTATCATTATTATAAAAATCAATATGCTGTCAATAAGAAGAGATTATTTACATTAATGAGTGCAATCTGTGAAAGAGGCAGACACTGCCACTGCCACTGCCACTGCCACTCGGAGAAGCGAAGCTGCAGAATGACAAGCCAATTAGCTGGGGGCGCACATAATCACCAATCAAAAGGTGTGGATGCAGCAGAACCGGCATCAATGGCTCTTAGCCTGTGGTCTCGCATAAAGCTAACATAATTGAGTTATTTACGCTAATTGGCACTAACACACACAGACAAGGGTGGAGGGCGGAGAATTCCAAGTGAAGCTCTGAGTCCGACATTAATTGCCAGGCCACATTGCTGTCGACCACACTCAGTGGACGTGACCAGAAAAACAGGCCAACAAAATGCCTAACTGACTGACTGACTGACTCACTGACTGGCAGACTGACCCCTCAAAATTCATATTTTGCATCAAAAAAGGCGACGCCTAAAGGAAGGACTCGTTTCCTGTTGCACTTTCCTCGCCTGCCAATTCCCAGTTGCACACAAATTTCTCTTGGGTGTGGTCGGAATGCAGAAGGCCAATAGCAACCCAGGCCCAGACACTTATCTTCCCAAAACATAAATACTTGGCAACTAAAAATAATACAAAATAAATATAATAAATAAAAAATAATATTATAAAAAATAATAATATTTGAAATACATTATACTTAAAAATTTAACGCTTTTGAGTCTGAATTATTATTATTATTATTTTATTTTAATTATTGACAGTTGAGTTTGCTTAAATGTGATGTGACATAAAATCAGTTGAGCAGATTATCAATTTGATTTTCTAACTTAATTTATTGAATTAAATACAAATGTATTTTTTGGGGGTTCATTTCCAGCTAGTGAAAGGCAAACTTCGGCAGTTTTGAAATATATCGGAGCATATACATATTAAATTTTTTAAAATGACAAACAATTAATCACATTACATATATTATTATATTAACATTTGCAATTAAAACATTTTAAATTGCATTTTTGATAGTAGTTTACTATTTGCTAAGTTAAATTTCGTTCAATTACCATTCCTCACTTCCATTTTCATTTATACCTGCCGCCCACGAAAATAGTGATAAATGTTTTCACATTATATCTATTATAAGATCGTAAATCTTAAGTAACTGTCACACCTATTTTTCGTACAAAATAAATGTATTTTACGTAAAAGATTTATGCGCTACAAATATATATTTTTTGCCTATTATATAAGCAAATCTGGCTTAATGTCGGACAAAGCATTAGACAACTTCAACAATGACATTTAATGCGATGAAAATAAGTCAAAGTCGCTTAAGTTCAAACAATGTTTTTGCGTCAAATGGCATTAAATATCACAAAAGCGATAATATGGTGCTATTATAATAGACAACAGGAAAACAGGATAATAGGATAACAAACATTAAGTTTAACCAAATTAAAGTGAACCACAGACATAAATTTTATTGCACTCTACACTCGCTCAGCATGGCGTATGCGTAATTTATGACATATCCGCTCAAATGTGGCACCATTTGTCGAGGCACTGAAATTTAATTTGTTTAATTTTGTGCAAAGAATTTAATGACTTATGCTGCAAATATAAATTGCTAGCACACACAAAGTTATGAAATTCGAAGCCAAAATTAATTATGAAATATACAAAACAAAATTAAAGAAAATTCTTTATGCTTCTTTTATACCAAAGACATAAAAAGTTGCTAAGCATTCGGCTACCTCAAATATTAAATGCTGTGCTGACTTGTAAAATAAAAATGAATATATAGTAACAAAATTCAAATTGCTTTTTATCATTTAATTGATCCTTTTTTATCATTTAATTGAGCGTTAGAGTCTTATCTCCATTTAGGCTTGAAATGTTTCAATGGTTTTTGAGCACATGACCTAAGTGGTTGAATTAAATTTTATTTGGTATAGTTAAGATAATTTCGTTCCAGTAACTAGAGAAAAAAAATATTGTTTTTATTTTTACTTAAGATTTTAAGCGATCGATATTTCATTTGTAGGACTGACTTACACTTTTCTTAAGTTATTCATTTTTATACACAATTATTTCAGTAAATGAGAAAACTGAAAATTATTCATTTAAGAAAATTTTCTATTTGCAAATTAAGTGGGTTTGTTTTTATTAGTTAGAAATCGAAAAATTTTATTTTTCAATTGCATCTTCAAATGCTAATAGTAAATATTAAATAGAATATAAAAAAATATATATAAGTAAATATATTTGTTTTTCAATTTTAATCGTATCAGTCTTACGATTTCCTTCAAATATTGTGACATGTTTAACGCTTCTGCATAAATATATATACATCATATGGTATAAAAAAATGCAATAATTTTTTGCGAAAAGTTACACTTAAGATTGTTAAAGATTACAGTAAAAATCACACTAAAATTATTAAGATAATTATTTTGAGAACAGTATCAATCAGCCTTTGATTTTATTTTCAAACAAAATTAATATATCGAGAAATAAAAATACATTTAAAATTCTTTTATTCGTTTTTGTCTTGCTTTAAGTTGGGGAACTTAAAAATGTCTCAGACTTAATTGTTGTCTGCCCAAATTGCAAACTAGATAAAAGAGGTTTTAGAATTGCGACGGACGCAATAAACAAAATTAACACTGTCCGACCTTTTCTCAATTTTATTACATATATATACAAAGACATATTTTAAAACGATGGCAGACATAAATAGGTAAGCATAAAGTAATCAGAGTTAATTACATTAAATGTAGCCAAGAATAAAAGGAGCAAATTTTCGACATTTAGGACAATTTGAGATAATAAGAAAAACAATAGAAAAACCGCTTTAAATATGACAGTGAAAATATGGAAATTGTCTGTGCAATACAATCTCAATTAAAATTTGTAAGCGACAAACCAAACTTCAGTATCATATTTAAGAACGATTCAAGAAATGTCCTTAAGTCTACCCATAGACTCTAAGGACAAAAGAAGGTATAAACAAGTTTATTTATAGATGAGATATATAAATGGCTTACAAGCTCGCTGCGAAATAAAAGCAAATATTTATCCAACCATTTTCTGCTTGTTTATTACCACAACTGTCGTAGGCCAAACCCACACGCAATCAGCAGGAGGAGCACGCAACGGTGCTTGGTCCCCGGGGTAACAGCCTGATTTTAGGATATGCGTTCCCCATGCGGGGAGGGGCAAGCTTACCTTTCATCCAGACGCATGCTGCTGCGACTAATGTCACTCCAGACGGACATCGAACGTGGTCGCTGGAAGAAGGATTTGGAGAACCTTCGTACCGTTGGCATCTGTTGCGGCGGATAACCCGCCAGATCGTTGAGCTCCTCGTGGAAGATGACATTGCGGGTGCCGCGGGTGGGCGATGCTATCGATGGCATCGAGTAGCTGTTTGTGTTCGTATTGGTGCTGGTTTGATTATCGTCCGACATGCCCAAAGCTGTATAACTAACTTGTAGATTGTGTGTCATCTCTTGGATATGTATATTGTTTAAGAAACTCTTCTCTCTTCTCGCGTCTCTCTCTTCAACAATTAATTGTTTTTTTCACTGCACATTTTCACACGTTTTGTGTTTTTTCACTTGGCACTAAAACCGAATAAAATTTAATTTTTAATTTGTTTTTTTGTTGCATTTTCCGCTGCAGACTTTTCTTTTACAGCGCTCGTTAAATACTACAAGAAATTTGTTTCTGTCAGTAAAATGTTCTTTTTTGCTTTTTCATTTGCTTTTGCAGTTTTTAATTTGATGCTTGCATTGCAGTTCATTAAACGCAATCAACTGGCAGCTTGGCCAATAAAAACAAATAATTGTCTTGGCAGACATGTGCACCAAGTGACAATGATGAATTGATGTGATCTGACCTCAGGGGGCAGCTTTCTGTGTGTTTATTGTGCTCATTGATATTAATTGGCGACAAGCAAATCCAAACAAAAAATATATAAAAACAAAATAAATAAAATATATTCCGTAAGCAAACTAATTTTATTTTGTTACTTGTGTTTGCAGCATTTTCTTTTAACGGGTCATCAACGCGTCAACAAGGCTAAAATGTGCTGGCAAAACTTAATATGAAAAGCAATTTAAATCCTCATGAATTTCCAATGAGTATCGCTTTGAGAATATCTGGTATTTTTGAGGGTGCTCCTCTAAGCGAGTGTTTTGCATGTCGCACGTTTCATATGCATAATGAAACACAATGCCAAAAATATACCCACGCACGCACACAATTACACACACACACACACGCACACATAACAACTGTAATGTATATTTTAGTTCCTCCAGCTTTGCTGTTGTTACAATTTCAGCTACATATGATGATTATTACACTCGACTTGAATACCCTTTCTACCAGTGAACGCAGGTCATGAACGACTAATATTTACATGCAAATGCACATATTAAAATACAAAAAAAGATTTTGTTGTTGTTTATTTTTTTTTAGTTTTATTTATTTAATTAATTTTAAATTAAAATGTATTTTTATGTTTACAGTTTAATTAATGTTTAAATTATACAAAGAACCGTAGAAGAATAAATAAAAAATTATATTTAAAATTCAACTTAAAAATTATATGACGTAAAATATAAATGAATAGTTAAATTAAAACTTTTAATAAATTATTATATATTATATAAATTTGAAATGTTCCAACATTTACTGCAAGGATTGGAAAAATATTCGATGAATAAACAAATATATATACACTCTGTTTGATATCGTATAATTATCCTTTTAAATGCTAAAGGCTGCCAATTAGTTGCATCACAAAACCAGTCTTAATTTGTTGCCAAATGTTTTTAACTGCAACATTTGTTTTGCGTACTATTTTCGTACACTTTATGCCAATGTGTAAAAGGAAAGTTATTTTACGACAACTGTTAAGCAACTTTTATTTTATTTAACAGACAGCTAATTTTATTTTATTTAAGAGTCAGCTGCACTCGGAGAGCAGGCTGAGTAACAGCTGAGTTTAAGGAGCTATTTAGTTATTTAGCATTTAATGCAAATGATCTGGGGAGCTGTCTTGAGAAAAGTTGGCAAACTTAAAGAAAAGGCAAATTAATAGCCAAGTGGACCTGCATTTTAATAGGTTTTAATAAGTAACACAATTAAAAATGTAATCAGAAAAATGCGCCTAACTGTGGCCACGCCCCAAAACGTTAACAGCAGTCGTTTTATGTGTTGGCAACGCCTTAAAATAAACTCCAGCTAAGCACGCAAATTTGCGACTTTTGCACGCATTTATAACCTGAAAGTGGCAGACAAACAAGGAAAGTCAATCTATATATATACGCAAATATATTATGTGCGGTGCTTATAGCCTGTATCTATGCAAAATATCTTAGCTGGTAGGGGAAAATTTTTGATTCCTGCATATAAAGCATGTACAAATTTATATGTTATATGTTTACTTTGCAACGCCAGAAATAATTTCCTTTGTAAGACAAAAGAACAATGAGAAGCAGTTGTAAAATATTTGTATATTTTTAGGAGCCGTTATTTGACATATACATATGTATATTGTAGCAGGTGTAATACTCACTGTAACATAACAGCTGTAACTTAACATGCAACTGTGTAATTAACATATAATATCGATTTCGATTAAATAAAATAGAAGAGCGCAATCGTTGTGAATAAAGTGACAAACAGATGTATTTATGAAGGATATATAATTTTATTTTGACTGCAGCAATATGAAGTAAATGAAATTAAATAGCATGGACTCGTTCAACTGATGGGCGGCATTGTGCGCTAGAAAGGACATACTCGATATTTAGGGAGAAAATAATTGATCTTCACCAATAACGAGAATAAAATATGTATCGGCGTAAAATTGTATATCGACTCTAACTTGAATTTCTATTATACAGCAAATAGAAAGGAAGGGGCGACAAAAAAGCTCCCAGACCAGACGGTATCCCCAACAACGCGATGAAGCTAGCGGAGTCTACAGGGCGGAGTATTCTCGAAGAGATGGAAGCGGAAGCGACTGATCATATTGCCAAAGGGAGATAAGCCGATTGACTCTGAAAGAAAGGTCCTGGAAAAAGTAGGTTAGAATAGACTACTGGTCCTGGACGTATCTGGAGTTTCACCGTACCTGACTGGAATTGTTTCCAACTATCTATCGGACCGAGTGTTGGATTGTGAGACACAAAACGGTCTGAGGAGCTACGCGTTCAACATGGTTAGGTTCTAAGCCCCAAGCTGTATAATGTAATGTACGATTAGGGAATTAGTCTCCAATTTCTTCATAGTTGGAGCCTTAAAGGCTTCACAGACACGCTAACGCGGCAATTGGGATTGTGCCAAGATGGATGAAGGATGCTTGCCTAGAAAGTGCAGGACATAAGATGGAGGCCGTACTCATTAGTCGAGTACGTGCAGGTGCAAGTCAACAACAATACCAGGGCGTCAAAATAGAGGGGTGTACGGGGAGCAATACAGGTGATGTAGACTTCTATCTTTGCCAATTGCTTACGGTTTCGGGAGTTACCTGCGCAGACTTAGGCACAAGGACACCCCACAGTGCACGACTTGCCTGGATGCCATTGCTTGACTATGCGAAACTGAGCGGCGAGTGGCGTAGTGCCTAATTAGGCAACCCATCCACATGAAGTAATAATTTCCTATGATTCCGCGGGGTATTGGTGGTGTGTGTGTGGGGTTGAGTTTAATACACATGCATTGAGGTTGTCTTTGACAGTTTGCTCGGGCCTTCTGTGTCTCCAGAAGATTCTCACCTCAAGTGTACAAACAAGAAAACACACACACATACACTGGCGCACACATACATAAATGCATTTGCATAGGTCAAATCTTGGAATCAGGTAACTTTTAGTCTTCTCTGTTTGGCTTTATATTGAGCATTTCGAAAAGATACTCTCATCTGCGAGTGATTATAAATTCTTTACATATTAGAATTTAGATCCCTGAGTAACTTCATATAAATTAGCCAATTGTTAGTCCTCTTTCCTTGTCCATATTATGTTTAGTGCTGCTACAGCCACTCAGTTATTCCCCACAACTCCAGATTACCAATCGTTTTTTATTAGTTGGGAAGGTTTAGCAACATATAAACAAAGTATTGCTATGAATAAATTCGTTGGCCTTAATATCTCTTGAAAATAAACTTTCTAAGCAGCAGTCGACTAATACCAGTCCGAAAGTTTATTCCACTTTCATAGCCACATTTACATTTAAGAGTCTTACACACTTAAATTTAAACAGTGCACCAGTCTTAGGCTCAGACAATAAAGTAGATAAAAAACTAAAGCTAAAAAACATCGCTCCCTATTTTTTAAGGAAAATGTTGCAATAAAATAGAATATATTTAACACCAAGTCCATGCCTCAAAGTAGGCCATAAACAGTGAACTGCCGCTCCCTCTCTTCCGCAAACTCTCTCTCATCCACCAACAAAATATCAGAATAAGGGATATTTTGCATCCAATTAGACTAATGAGTTTCAAATATATAGTGAACCAAAAAATAAATGTTTTCTTCACACCATTCTGGAGGAAAAGAATTCAACCCGACTACAATACAGGTTTAGGTATACCGTAGTCGCGCTCACTCGACTACAACACTCTAAGCTGCTGATACTTATGAGTTATATATATAGTCAATCTTATATATAGTCAATCTTATGCCAAGGCAAATAAAATATTTTTTGGAAATTAAAATTAATTAAGTGTATTTTTTATAACTGTCCGAAGTCCATAAGTATCGGTATTCAAAGTTTGTTATCGATAAAGTGAAATTAACTTAATCTTTGCTTGGTTTACGATGATGTCTTTAGCTCTTGTAGTCTGTGAGATTCGTAATCATTCAGGGAGACGGACATGGCTAGATCCTGTAAGATACTTTTTAATGTGTTCAGCGAATAAAGAATCTACTTTAAATATGTTTAAACGTACTAGATAATGCTACAAGATGGTTAACATATAAAGTCAAAGAATCAGGAAAACAATATTTGATAATAACCAAAACATCGAGGTTTCATTTTGAATATTTGTATATTTTAAAAATTTCTTTTTCCGATTTTTTTTTAATTAATTCCATTTTATAAATATATTTTTTAAGGGACGAAAAATATAACCCATCCAATGTGCTGTATTCTGGTACATTCATTTTTCGCTATATTTAAGGGCACAAAATAAACTATTCTTTTCGGTCACATTTAAACAACTTAATTTTCTTAAGTTAAATATGAAAGTTAACACTTGAGAGGAGTGGTTAATTAAATTAATTAATGAAATAATTTTTAAATTTTCTCAGCAAGGATATTCTGCTATGACAAATCTGACTTTCAATTGTTTTGTAGAGCTGCGAATACTTGCTAACTTTCTTCTTTATATATTTATATATATATATATATGAATATTTGTATATATATATTTTTTTCATTTGTGTAAAGTGCTCCAAATAAGAGGAAGCATGATTGAAAAATAATTTGTCGGCCTTTGTGTATTTCATATTAATCCCACACAGAGCAACGCGTTGCATTTTTTAACACAGCAACTGCTCACAGCTATATACAAATCGATGAGCAGTTACAGTTACAGTTACAGTTACAATTACAGTTACAGTTACAGCTACACATTTTCATTTCTGTGTTACTTAACCTGTATCCTGTGACCCACATGTCGCATTTTGTCGCAACTGCTGCTGCAAAGGCAAGGTGAGAGATCCGTTGCAAAATGAAACATATTTTTTATTCGTGACTTCCGTCATTGTGGGAAGGGGGGGTCGAGTATAACTGTAGTAAATGTAGCTGTTATATTTATAACGTCGCTTTTGTGTTAACTCTCCTTTATTAAACCAGAGAAACGGCAGATGGCAGCGCGGAAGCGCCTTTCAGTTGGTAGCCAAGTAAACAGCATTTTGACTGGCATTTGTGCACGTCAGCCTAGTCATAAAAGTCGGTTCGTGTATATACAGGAATATATATAAAAATTATACAGAACACTTAATACTCTACCATATAAAGACAGGACATATATAAAAATAATACAGAACACTTAATATTCTACCATGTAATGCAGCAAAACGCAATTATTAACATCGACAAACTATTTAATTCAGTTTAAAAATTTTAGACTTTTTTAAAAATATGGCTTTAGCTATCTAAATTACTTTTTAAATAATATCTATAGTATTTGTTTTTATTTTTTTATTTATTTGTTAATTTTCAATTTTATTCAAGAAAAATTCTATATTTTTGATTTCTATGTTTCATTAAAAAAAATATAAATAATGTTAATTCAAAAATTAATTGTACAACATATTTAAATGTTGTATTTTTTAAACGTTGTCTAAAATCGTAATAATATGCTAAAATATTACCACAAAAATCACAAATATGAAATATATTAATTGGTTTTGCTTGTATACATTTTTCGAGTTGGTTAACCCCAACTAATTTGAAAGTAACATAATCTGCTATTTTATTTAAGTATCTCTTTTCTAATCACCCAACAGGATAAGTAACACATTACATCCGCATAGAGGGTAGACAGTTGAAAGCCCTGACAGTCGGAAGTGTGACACGTTCAGATATTTATGAGCAGGTAGTATTAGAGCAAATGACATAAATCAAGGCCACAAATCGTGCCAGAGACCGACAATGTGTCAGAAATAAAGACTCAGACCGACGCACTGCGTAAGACCTGAAATAATGTGAGATTGGAATGCGAAATGAGGATTGCTTTTACTCGGCTTGACATTTTCCTTATCATATGAGTTAATTTACTATCCGCTATTGGTCAAAAATATAAGCAGTACTAAATGGCATATTATCGCTTTGAACTTTCAGTACACTTTGACCTTTTCTTAAATGGATCTTGGAATAGCTGGAGCGGAAAAGAAGCATCGTTCGCCTGCCTGTTGGCATCCTGGACAGACGCCTTAAGGATTCACATCAACACAGCTGCTATTAGCTTTGAGGCAGTTTTATTTAGTCGCTTTGCTGATTTTATCGTTTTATCATTTTATTTTATGGCTTTTGTCAGAGCGCACAAATTGATTTGTGGCCCAGTGAACTTTTTAAGGTCGACGAAAATTGAATTTTTATTCCGACTTAACTTCTGTGGCAGCTAAATTCACACCTGTGTGTGTTTGTGTGTGTGTGTGTGTGTGTAAGCCATCGAACACAATAGCAGAGAGGTGAAATTAGCATATTCAAACAAAGCAACTTTTGTAATCTAAAAAAACTCAGAAGCTGTTTGTTTGTTTATGGATTTGTGTGACTTGCGGCTTTATTTAAGAGTGTTAAAGCCAACTCTGCATGCAAATACATCATAAGGGATATAAATAACTGATTTTGGCATCCAAATAAGTTTTGAGCAAGTTTCCATTAGGATTGATGCCAAGTTGAGAACTTTGTTACTTGTCATAAATTCTTAACTAAAGCACTAAAGATGAAAACTTTCTGTTCGCATGAATAGATAATTCAATCTGGTGCAAAAAACTGATTTTTAATTTGATTAAAGCACAAAATCAATTTTGAGCTTGGGTAGATTTTAACTGAATAACTGTGATCCAGTTAAATTTTATCATCTGCAGAAATTTTGGCGTTAAAATTCATTTTAGCTGTTCTGCCGCAAAATGGCTAGGAGCCAAGAAACTTGGCCAACTTCTGGCAGCTCTCAAATTTCATAGAAGTATCTGTGGGCCGGGTCGAAATCACTTAACAGCCTGCAGTTAAATTCTGGAGCAGAGCAAACAAGAAGAGCACAAACATAAGGAAACCGGAGGAAACCTGAACCGCAAATACTCAGTCCAAAAAACACACACAAAACCCACACAGATAAATTACGTACAAATCGTTGCAGACCCAAGAGCAAAAATTTGGAAACTAAATCACAGACTTGAATATGGAATACCGTGCAAACAGATTGTGGAGTACCTTTTAGCCAAATATACTATTTGAAGATAAACACAGCTTCGAAGTTCAAAGCAGAACTTTTCTAAAGTAATTGAAAAATATGTTGAAAAAAACAAATTAAGCAAGAGGAAATTAATTACCTCAATTCAATTGTTCAGTCAACATAACTGAAAATGAAAAAATGTTAAAACTAACAAATGATTTTAAAATATTTGATAAAATAATAATATAATAAAAAGCATTAAATTTATATAAATATAGTATCGACAAGTAAAATATATGTTTATATATTATGGGTCAATTTGAAACGCATAAAATTAAAGAATAAAAACCGAATACCCAATTGAAGCAATTGTCAGATACAGGGTATAGAAATACGCCCACAATATGAGATTACGAATTACATCGCCAAGTTAATATAACGTGTTAAGTTGTCTGTTATCAAATATACCATGAGTTGGACATTTAGCAGCAATATCAACAAGAAAAATACAAGCAGCCTCAGGGAGGTGGCACACATCAAGGGAGGTGCCAGATGAATAGAGACACGCACCTCCCCCAACCACTCAAATATCATAAACAGCAAATTTTGCACACATCAGGGACCAAAATGGTAGAATTAAATACATAGCAGGGACACAAACCAAATGAATGCAGCAAAAATGTTATGAAAGCAAATATTTAACTTTTACCCCATCTTAACTTGTATAAATATATATATAATATATATATACATAATATTACCAGGTGGAACAATGAATTGTACTCTTTCTATTTGAATTATATTTTATGAACGTTATCTATTTAAGGTCAGATTTTTTAATATATGAATTGTCACTCCTCTGATAAGTCGCAAATTGCGGGAGACAAAGGCAATTTAGATTGTAGGAGTATTAAAATTATGTTGACTTTAGCTAAAAAAAAAATAATGAAAGATAAAAGAAATTATTATTTTAGAAGGAGACTAATGGATTGCATTCTTTGTTTTTTAAATATATTTTATGAACGCTATCTATTTTTGGTAAGACTTTTAAATATATGAATAGTAATTCCTCTGATAAGTCGCAAATTGCGGGAAACAAAGGAATTTTTTATTGCCTTTTTTTAAATAAAATAATGAAACATAAATGAAATTATTATTTTAGAAGAAGACTAATGATTCTGATAATTTTTTAAGACCAATTTTAACATATTATTTGCCGCTTCAAATGTCTGTTTCAACGATCTCTAGCTTTAAGCATGTCTAAAAATTGGAGTTCCTTCAGACGGATCGATTTCATAGATGAAGAGGGAAACTGGTAAAACAATTTGTGTCAATTGGAATGAATAACATAAAACTTGCCCCATAAAAGCCCAAATCAAACACATCTAAATCAAATTGAATGAACAAGTTAAAAGGCAAAGTTGTAACAAAATCCCAGCGATTTCCTCAAAACATATAAACACATACACACACACACACACAAACATACACAACAAATACCAGTTTGATAGTAATCAATCTAATTTGTGGGTAAATTGGTTTTTGAGCACGTCCATCAATGCGTATACGCAATATGGCAACATAACAATTGCCACAAATCAATTGTCGCTAGAAAAACCAAAGCAGATAATTGCTCTCTGGTTGCAGAAATATGATTGATTAGACATGTCCTGCAAGCCTGATTAGCACTCAACGTGTCCTTATTGGGAAACAACTGTGAATAAAGTAGGCCAATTTTCAGGCCAAATTGCTTAAGTAAGCTAAACTGTAAATTTTGTGAAAAGAAACCCTATCATAAATACATATGTGTGTGGGTGTATGTGTGTATGTGTGTGTGTGTGTGTATGTGTGCTGATGGTTTTGGCCTTTTTTGAACTTGTAGTCTTAGCAATTTGCCGTGTGCGCCACATCCATAGATTAACTCGACCTTTGGCCAACTTTGCTGGCCGCTTCTCAGCATTTCTCCCATTTTCTGTCTCTCTCGCACTCACTTCCATTTTGCGTGCTAGCGTTTTTTGTGTGTGTTTTTAGCGTATTAAATGCTGTCATGGCTGAAAGTTACATTTGTTTTGCAAAGCCTACCTAAAACTTTTGACCGCATTTTTCTTTTGCGCTTATTCCTTTTGGCTTATCCTGGCTGTTAGCCTTCTTTTTTTTTTTTTTGGTTGCTTTTAGACCAAAAACTTTCGTCCATTGACTTAAATTAAGTGTAGCACATTATATTTGGCTTTTAATGTTGCATTTCTTTAATGTTGTGCATTAATTGGCAGCCAAGGGTTCTTTAATGAAATAATTCATTTTATTTAATTTCCGCATTAAAACATTAAATTTCGCCCTTTTTATTTATTTTATAGGTTGGTTTTCATCCTTTAAATGTGGAGTGCCTCTCAATTCTGTGCACATAAAAATAAAAATGAGTAAACGAGCGAACTTTATGTAATTCCATCTTGAATTAACGTGTTCAACATCAATGGCCAAGATGCTCCAGTCAGAGCTGACAGACTGTCTGTTCAATTGTCCGTTATATCAATCCGTTTAAGCCTTCACATTTCTGGTGCGAAGGTCGCTGGAATGTAACCTTTTTGGGGTCATGGGTCACTTAGTCGGCACAGCAGCTGCTGTGGAATTTTCTTTAATCCCCAACCCAAGTCATAGGTTTCTCCCTGTTCCAGAACCATGGAACAAGTAACAGATTAAGTCCATTTTGTGGTCGACAAAGTATTCAAAGGAGACAGACGTGAGATAATCTGTTCTTACAAAAATATTAAATGAACTGCAAACTTCATCAGAAAAAAACTTATTTGCTTATTTGTTCTCATAAAATCCAAATTAAAGAGTTCAGTCTGTAAATATTTAATTCTTAATAACGCATCGGATTCAATATCAAATTAATTTAAAGCAAATCTTTGTTTACAGAATATCAACTAGTTGAGCTCTTTCCAAGCTGAAGCATTTTGACTTTTTTTGTTTTTGGGCTGTCTTAAAGCATTCAAATGGCCAAGAATACACACCCAACACACACATGTCTTTTATGGCTTATTGCATAAGTAAACATAACATTTAATATGATTTTTATGTGTGGCATAAAGATTGATGGCGTTGCTACATATTCGATTATATTCAACTTGGCGATTTTGTGTGGTTCCTTATTTATTGCAGAAAATATTCATGGAAATAACATGTAGGCAATATTTTTAAAACACTCTTTTCTAAATTTATGACAATTCCCTTTTTGGAAATAACATGCAAAATTATGAATTTAAACATGTTCCTATAAAAATGTCATAATATTTAACACTTTTCATGTATCAACAATGTTTGAGCAGATGGTAGAAAAATATGTTTTCTGCATAATAATAAAAATTAATTTTTTTTTTATTTTCAGTTGAGTAAATTTGAAATATTAATTTATAAAATATTATATAATTGGCTAGACTAATAGATACCCTCAGCTATAACATTTTAATTTAATTAATTAAATTAATTTAATTGATTTAGTTATCGCTAAAATAAAATAATATATTTTATATAGAAAAAACTCGCTCTTATTTTTGCTGAATGGATTTAGTTCATGGAATCAGAAATGCCTGTTTTGACCTGTTTTAACAAGTTGAACAATAAACTAACACAGTCAACACACCCATTTTCAATGGGTTCAAACCCTAATTTAGAAAAAAAATTCTGTTTTATGTTAATGAGAATACTGGCAACCCAGATAATTTTTGCTCCCTTTTTTGACAACTGACAGTGGTGAAAAATGAATTTTACCCTGAGCCCATTGAAAATGGGTAGAAGGGGATATTGGTTTTGTGAATATTTAAGTAACAGGAAGCGTATCCGACCCCATAAAGTATATATAGTCTTGATCAGGATTAAGAGCCGAGTTGGTATAGCCATGTCCGTCTGTCTGTTTGTCTGTATGTACAAGCAGATCTCAAATAATATAAGAGCTAGAGAAATATATATGTTATTATATATCCGGCGTAATACAAGCTTGCTTCATTTTTATCGATAACTGATTATGATTATCGATAAATTTCGATAGAAGTAAAAGCCACATTTTAAAAACAGAATAGCGTTATATTGTTCGACTGCCCAAATTTCTTATATATTTTCATATTGATCTCTTTTCTTCCAGCAGCCGCAATCATTTTTTGTATTCATAAAAATCTAATGGTATGTGTGAGAAAGAGATGGCATGCTAATTGCGGCGAGCGTAAAAATATTTTCGAGTGTATTCTGAAAAGCATCGTTACCCCGTCTGTATGTATGTGTGTATGTATGTATGTATATGCACATATGTATAGAATATTTGTAACAACTCGGTTCAGGGTATATCGTAGTCGAGATCACTCGACTACAGCTTTCTTACTTGTTTAATGTGTCAAATTGTTCAAATTCAACTTGGCTGTTTGCTTCTAATTAAAATTTAAATTTACCAACAGAGTTTGTCATCTGGCTGTGCAAAATAATGATTTATTGTGCATCTAACTTTGTCAGCATATTTCATTTGCGTCAAATATAAATTAATTAATAAAGTTTCAAAATAAACTAAGACATAAAGTTTCTATTTTGTATAAGCAACAATCTAAATTAAATTAAGCAATGTTATATTCAAAATAAAAGTACAACTTTAAGCAAGTTTAATGCAAATTTAGCATTTGCTAAACCGCAAATCTAATTAAATTTGCTGCCAAACTTATTTGGAGGTGCAGCCTAGAATTCACCACGGGGTGTCAAATCTAAACAGTTAATGCGGCATTTGGACAAACAAACAGGACACAGATTTATAGCAGACCAAACACCAATTGTGACACTAGGTACAAGGATAATGAGCCCAAAGCAGAGCAAATATATATTTAAGTTAATTGGTATGTAAATTTTGTGTGGCCAATTTAACGAATTGTTTGTTTTCGTGGACTTCTGATAAAATAAATGTTAAGCATAAAAATACCAGTCTTGAATTGAATCGACATGTCAAAGCCAAGTCGATGGATATATATCTCACTATATATTCAGTTTCTTTTAGGGATTATGTTTTTTTCAGTGTCATGTTTAATTAAGAAAAATAGTTGGCCTCGATGCTCCACCCAAAGTTATGCCAAAAACAAATGACGCCAAAACGGAGAAGTGCAGATTGAAGGTTGAAACATTTTAACCACTAAAGGGCCAAATGGTGTTTGTTGATGAGAAATAGAACTGGCACATCTATAAATCATGCAAAATGCTGCAGGCGACTGACCTCGACCACAATATGCCTTGAACCCAGTTGTTCAATATTCAAAAGACGAGAGAATGCTTGAATTTTAACTTTAAGTGATAAAATGAAAATGAAACTCGATCCTAGCGGGTTGTTCGATAATTGTATATTCCAATATTTAAGTATCTTTTTCGACATTCCCTGAGATCCGTATCCTACATGGCCATATCGACCCGCAAGTTAATCAAAATTATATATATATCTCTCTTCTGACTATCACATACTTCCGCACATAACTTATATACCCTATTAAAAAATTTTTTTATGGATCATGGGTATAAAAACCTTTTAAGCAAATATGTTAGCGGCAATGCCCTAAAACTAGGGATTAGTCCAAAGACAATATAATAATGACCCTCGTCATATTTTATAGAAAATTGCATTATTGGCAACCGGAATTTATTTCCATATTAGCAGATTTGGAACATGCTGAGTAAAGGATAAGGAAATACTTAATTTCATCAAAGGAGAAATAGATAATTAATTCATCAGAAGAATCGCAAAAAATACCAATGAGCTTAAATATGAATGCTTTCATTAGTATTTTAGAATTTGAGAAGAAAGCGAAAATGTGTCATGAGGCAAGGAAAACATATTAATTTTTATATTACTATTTTGAGAAAGTATATTAAATTAACTTAAATTTAAAATAATTATAGGAGAAGTAAAAATGTAAATATATATTGATATGTGTGTAGGACAAGATCTTTATACGCTGCACACTTATTTGGAATACAATGATTAAGTGCAAATCATAAAGACAGTAAAAAGCATCTGCGACCACATCAGGTTTATTTATTCTTTTAATCCCTTTCAAAAATCCAATAAAAAAATTTAATTTCATTTCTTTTTATCGATACCTTTCTCTATATGTACAGATAAATTAAAATCGTTTTCCGAAACCAATAATTGTTTTACCATTTCATATTTTAGCCAATAGTGAATAATTAAATACAATTTTAATAAAATTAATATTAAAAAGAAAATAATAATAAGTCTGGATGTAAATTTCTTATATCAATTATACATTATTCATATTTAATTTCTTTAATTTGAATTATAATTTAAAATAAAATATCTAAGGAAATTTTTTTTTTTTATATGAAATGTTTCTAATTACTATTAATTAAAAATAAGAAAAACCTATTAAGAGGATTGTCGGGGAGAAGGAAGAATAAAAACGATAAGGAAACATTAAAGAGGAACATGATTAATACACATGGAGAATTAATTGAAGTCGTTTGGATGTATTTTTTTTTAGACTATCAAAAAGAAATGGGCTTACTAACAAACAAGAGAAAAC
Source organism: Drosophila multiciliata (assembly GCA_037043605.1). Lineage (NCBI taxonomy): Eukaryota > Metazoa > Arthropoda > Insecta > Diptera > Drosophilidae > Drosophila > Drosophila multiciliata. The sequence continues at coordinate 5,555,391 of JBAMBF010000589.1, forward strand.
ATATGGCTGACAAAGCACACAGTTTGCAATATGTTCAACTTTACTGAAGCAAACAACAAACAACAACAAATCAAACAAATTAACAGCAAAGATAAACAATGTCTGCACAAAATGCTACCAACGAGATGTGTCATAAAGGCTAACTCAAAAATACTGCATGTCATTCCAATGCTGTGTGTGTGTGTGTGTGTGTGTGCGTGTTGAGTTACAACAGTCAGTTTATTTACTGGCACACGTGTACAAAACTAACGAGAAAATGTGAAAATCACAAAAAAAAATAGAAGCTGATGAAAAACAAGAAGCAAACAGAAAGAGCCGCACGGAGCCCATTCGCCGGGAACTGCCAGCGAAATATGTCAAGGCAAGTTATAAGCACACACACACACACACAGAGATGCTTCCACGCACACACACACACACATACTTGGGTTACACAGCACCCGTTGAAGCCATAAGGCATTTTGGGCATTTTGTCATTTATTCCTTTAGACACAAATTGCTGCATGAATATTTTGTGCATGCTTTTAAAAAACACAAGAAGCTGAGATAAAAAACAGAACACTAACAAATCGATTTTGTTATAGATTTGCTTGTTCATTCTTGTCATTAAATTGCATATTGCAAGGAGCACAGAAATACCAAAAAAAAAAAAAACCCGCAAAGCAGTTAGGATTCAATAAGCAAAATGTTTTTTTGGTAGACTGGCAGCAGGATAAAGCTGATGCCACAAGGACCACGAGGTACTTGAGAAGGTTATTTCAAAGTATCTACACAAAAGTATGCTGTAAAATGTAATTTTACTGCATATCAAGAGAAAAAGACGCAAATAGTTATTGGCTTGTTAGCTTATATATATATATAACTATTATATATATCTTTATACATAAGTATTAATACACACGCAACGACACACGCTTGATTATGCTGCCATTTTTAGCTATCAAACCAGGCAACTGCAGTTTCCGTTTTCTTTTTTTGCGACTCCAACAAATTGCACACGACTTTTAGACGCTCGCAGTGTTTTTTTTTTGGGGCTCAAGGACACACGCACTTAATTGAAAACCTTTTTCGTTTTTGTTTTGCCAACACTAATTAACAACTAGCGCCATTTTGGGCGGCGTGCGGGTTTTTAAAAATTACTATCGCTGAGATAAATTAATAAACGCGGCGCGCACAAAAGTAGGCAATGGAAACGTGCAAAACGCGTTGCTGAAGCGCTGCGCTGGGTCAACGGGAATTGAGACGATGAGAACGTCGCGCAGTTCTGCACCTAACTGAAACGGGCAGCACACAAAAACACAACCGACTGAAGACAGCGACGCTGCTCCGACGTCGACTGCGCTGCCCGCTGCTGCTGCCTGCTGCTGTTGCTGCTTGACAGATTTTAAATCTTGCCGTCTGTGACACTGGGCAAAGCTAGCAAACCTAAACCTCAACTGTCCATTTATTGTACTTGTGTATTTGTGTGTGTTTTATGGGTGCGTGCGTATGTTTAGTAATAACTTCATTGATGTGCGATTGCTCTTTACACACTTAACGCAACTCTCTTAAATCCTGCGTTAGTCAATATACTCGTTAACGAGTGCAGGCCTCCAGAGTTGCCCGGCTTTTGTAGCATAAGGCAAAATATAGTATTATAAATAAAGTAAACAGATATATTAAATTATTATCCTGAGATGTTAATGTTATTTATGGTTAGTAAATTTATTAATTTGATTTATTAATAAATAAATTATATAGAATTAAAATAGCTAACTATTACTTAATTAAGGAATTATAAAAACAATGAAACAAAAAATTAACATTTATAATATGAAATAAATAAAATAGTATTAATAAAATAAATTATATTAATTGATACAAAATGCGAAAATAAATTATTTAATGTGTACTGTTAATTTAACATTTTTCCATTTCAATTTTGACTAAATATTTATTTTGCAGTGTACTCGAGCACGTGTTATATAACAGCACACTCTAAACAAAAACTCTCTCTTTATGATTAACTGACTGAACAGAAGAGAGCAGAAGAGCCAGCGGTCGCGTAACCCAGAAAATGACAACAAAACAAAATGTGCAAAAGCTCATAATCAACAAATTTGGCGCCAAAGCGAACACGTGTTCTGCAATTCGTTTCGATTCCGATTTGTTGCTTTTCGCATGCGTAAACATTAAAGCTTTTCTGTGACGTCAGATGTGACCTTTTGACGTCATATGCTAAAAAGTCTACAAGGAGCAGTCAGAGATAAGAAGAAAACGCACAAAGCGCCATCTAGCGCTCAATTAACTCGGTGCTTACAAATTAAGGATTAATATGTAGTTTTAACGTGTTTTTGAAGAAATAAGGGAAAAATAATTTATTTATTATTTATTTACTGTAAACTGAAGTGAGTTAACACAAAATATACTTAACGAATATATATTTAAAAATGTTGTAGACTATATAAAAACAAATAATAACTTTAAAAAAATTTATCGTTGAAAATTGTAAAATTAAAGTAAATATATATCAAGGATCTAATTAAAAAATTAAAGCCAAAAATTAAATAAAATATGGCACAGATATATTCAAGCATCTAATTAAAATTTAATAAAAAATATTTTATTTTTTTTTTAATTTTATTTAAGAAAAATATGTTAAAGACTGCAAATTTATTGTGAGCCTAAATTTGCGCTGGAAATTGTATTTTGTAAATTTATTAAGAGAGTCGCAAAATGTCAAGCAAATCATGTAAATTGTGCACGTATCCTTTCGCAGGACTAGACTTCAATTGTGCTAAACATATGCTAACAAAGTCAACAAGAAAAGTACAAAAGAATTTTTAAAGACCCACAAAAGGCACAAATATGAATCGGGGCCGGAAATGAGATTGTCGATGAATAAATTGAATGATTGCTCAAAACACAAAATCGATATCAAACAGCGACCACAAATGTAAGCGATAATAGTTTAAGTACTTTAAACAGATTATTTGCCGATTGACAGCCACAAATTAAACATGTCGCACTCAACTCATCACATGCAACATACCGCAATACTACAATAACAACCACCGACGCCATGCCTGTAAAATCAAACGGGAAATGCATAGCCGATGAAATAAAAAGTGCAATTGAAAACTTTGAAAACTCGAACTCACAAGGGAAATTACTTCAACTTATTTCAAATGTGGCAAGTAGCCAAAAAAAAAAAAAAAAAAAAAACATGGATAAAACACGCAAATACTCTTTGGCAGACAATGTAAGCTGTAAATCAGTAACAGTAACATCTGCCTTTTTACTGTTAATAACAGTAACATATTTATTCACCACATATGCTCTGTTAATCTGCAATTACAGCGTAGATTTTCTTAGTTAATTTATTCATCCCATTAAATTAGCATAGCTTTCATGCTTTCAGTGGGAATTCCGTATTTTTTTTAAGCTATGCAAAGTATTTAGAAAAAACATATCCAACACCAAACATGTAATATTTATTCGTAAATTTTTGTCTTAGAAATATTTTTTTCACTTTTTCCTTTCCTAAGTCATGTTTTTATTTGTCTTAGTTATTAAATATATTTTATTCATTTTTTTTGCATTTTTAAATTACCTTTAAGACAAATTAGACAAGAAAACACATGAAAAATATTTTAATTTTATATATGATCTTAAATTTTATTTTAAATTAAGTTGAAATCAATTTTTTGCTTTGACTATTTTATGTACCTACTAAATTTAGTTGACATGAAATAAATAATATACAAAAATAATAAAACATTTTCCTGCCTGTTTACCTGTTTTTTTTTTTAGAGTACCTGCAGGTAATTATACAGATTAAAGTTATTTTTGTAGAATGTTTTATTAAAATTGAGGTTCTCATTGATATGCCTGGCAGATAACAATTCAAAACTGCACAAGATAAAAGCCAAATCTGAGAAACAAACAATGAAAATGCCAGGCAAATTAAATGTGAACGAGTGTTATGTGTGTGTGTGTTTGTGTGTGTGTGTTTGTGTGTGTGTGTGTTTGTGCTGATTAGTAAAGCTGTGTGGCCCAAGTGAATTTGTAGTCAATTTCCTGCAATTTGTCCCTACCTACAGCAGCCTCAGCAGGCCCAAAGACAGGCGAGAATCATGCCAAGGATGCCAGAGATGCCGATGATGATGCCAGCTTCCTGTAATGATACGCATCGCACAATCAAGACAACATAATACACTTTAACACCAACGTGCTACATATACACACACACACATAAATATATAAAAACAAATTAGAATGTGAGCAAAATATGGCACAACATGAATTTTGCTGGCTGTAAGCAATTTGCCAAAACAAGAGTTGGAGACTGGAAGGTAAATGTGAGAAGTGCAAGATGGCTAAGAGCAGATGGCAAATGGCAGATTGTGCACACATGTTGGCCAAATCGAGTGGCAACCCACTATTTTTGGCTGCCTGCTTCGATTCCATTAAGAAGTCGCCTCGCGTTCTGACTGCTTAATCCCATTGACACGCATTAACATGTCTGCAGGCAGAAAATTGAACAGCCTAATGGCCAATAGGCCAAGCACCTCTCACTCCTCACTGCTCACTCTCTTCACCTTTGTAATTAAAATGTCAGCACAAAGAAGGCTTCTTGGAGTGCTTCACATGGAAGCAACAAAAAAAGACGTCAAAGTCCTTTTCAGCTTATCAATTTAGATTGTTGGCAGCAGACCCAAAATGCAAAGAGCAAAAAAAAAATGTAGATGAAAATAAAAATAAAAATGAAAATAACTGTCAACCGCAAAATATCATATGGAATAGCTGGGCAAAGAGATGATAGACCCATTTTGGTTGGGACATTCAGACATCAGAAGACGACCCTTCAGGCAATACGACAAACAATTTTAAGGACCTTTTTTTATTTGGTGTTTATTTTTAGTCCCATATCCTGTAAAAATAACTGCATGAAAATGGGTATAACTTGGTTGGTGTTAGGCAAAAAATATCATATGCTATCAGAGAAAGTAAATATTTTCTAAATGAAGCGCATTTTATAAAAATAAGTTTAAGTTTTTAGTTTTAATATATTATAAATCAGAAGATACCTTTAAAAACTAATCAACTTCTGATTACTATATCATATATTTTCCATATATAAATTTATATAAAAATTAGATGTGTATTTAATGCGTTTGCGTTTTTTAGCGCTTCATTCTTATTTCAAATTATCATTCATTTTGAGGCGCAAGTAATGCAGGTAAATATTTCCACTTATAATATATATATATATATATATATATATTATAATAAAGTTCTAAAGAGCCCAATTAGTGATAGTTGAGTAAATAAATTTAAGTAAATATATTTTTAGTAGATATATATTTAGTAGATAAGTTCTTTTGTTTAATTAAAAAACCTTAAATAAATTGCCAGAAGCGCAAAATGAACAAAGTTAAAATAGGCATTTAAATATTATAGTTTGCTCTGACTAAGCTACATAATAAATAAAAAGAGCTTTTCATAAATATGGCTATTAATCACAGTTAACTGTTGTTAACGAACTAATGTTATTTTTGACACAATGCGAAAACAGGATATAACAGAGTGAAAGGGTCCTTGTCAAAAAGACTTTAGCTGATTTCCTTTTTAGATTTGTAGAAACAACAAAGCGAACAAAAACCAAACAAAATACACATAACGAATTTTTGTGGTCTTTTTAATATTATTATATTATCTGATGACAGCTGTCGTGTCGGAATTGGCCAGGCTAAAAACGGTGCAATAAATGTATATTTATGAGAGGTGTACATGAAAATTTAAATAAAAACTTATTTAAAAGTTAAAACAGTTGACACACATTTTCAGACACTAAGCCTTAAACTTAGGAAAAGTCTACCCAATATATAGAAAATCTACCCTAACATATTTTTTATTTTTAAAAGTAAATTTAAAACATACAAGAAAAATACTTAAAATTAACAGAATATTTTTTATTAATAATAAGCATACGTAGAAAATGTTATTATAATTATAATTCGTTTTTTATTTCAATAGAAATATTTTTTGATTATTAAAAAATAAGTTTTTAATTATCAAGTTCAAATCATCGAAAGTTTAAAATTCGTTTTAAAATAAATTATTTGAATTCATAATGAGTAAATATATTTGCTTAAAAATATTAGTTAAAACAAAGCGAAACGAGTTTTAAATTTAAATATTTTCTTCATTTTAGAAAAAATGATTACGTGAAAAAACACTGAATTTTAGATAGCTTCCACCTTGTCCTTTTTAAAAAAGTGCTTTCTTACAAACAAACTGGTCTTCGCTTGGAATCAGGCAAACTATATACATATATTTGAATTATCTAAATATCAAATAGATATTTTTCTGAGTGTACGCACTGTGCTTGACCGTCATGGAAAACTTTTGACCTTTGTCTTTTGATTTGTGTATAAATAGAAAAAACTTTTTTTTTACCTACGTATATATTTGAAGTAGTGAAATAAAGGATTGTATTTTAGATTGCCTGTTCAAATAGGAATTATTTGTTCATTTTACAGTGTTACACAACACAGAAGACAAAGTAATCGTTTGGAAAAACTGCAGGAATGAATATAAAAAATGTGTGTAATAAATCTATCGCACTCATAAAATATTGATATGAAGAAGGAAGAACTTCTCAGGACCGCAATCCTGTACAGTTTAATATTGTTGCATTGTTTTGGCCTTCTTTCTTTTATTAATAAGAATTTCCTCCTTTTTAATGAGCAAATACAGCGAAGTGTAATCAATATTTCCGTAATAAAATATCTATTCACTATTTTACTTGCTCTGGATTCAATTTCGTGCCGCTGCAACAATATCGATCAATTCACTAAATAACTAAGGGTTACTCAACCTGTTTAATAACTAATTTACTGCCAAAGCAGTTTCTTCTATAAATACATTATTAAACCAAAAGTGGGAAATTCAATTAGTTACCTCAGCAGATTTTAGCTGAAACTAAATTTAGTTGAATGTGGCGGATGGAATAATATAAACAATTATCTGATTTTCACTAAATATGAAATTTATGTTTCCTGTATTCATTAAAAATGTCAAAAAGTTATCATTTTATTATTTGTATTATTAATATTATTAATTTATATTTCCTAGCTCAGTGCTAAAAACTTAAGCTTATAATTAAAAACCAACAATTTCTAATGAAAATACGTTTTATAAAAACTGAGTAGATGAAAGACATTAAATACTGTTGAGCTTAATTTACAATTAGTTTTAATAGATTTAAAAAAAATTAAATTTATTTTAGTTTAACTATTTTAAGTAGATTAAATTATAAATTCATATAGTTTGTTTACATTTAAGCCACCAATGAATATTAATTTTATTTAATCAATAAAGTATTTTTTGTATAATTTTATTTTATTTATTACTTATCTATTACTAAATAATTTATTCTAATATTCTACGAATCTTTTCATCTGTCCAGCAATTGGCAAGCGCATTCCTAAGTCGACTTTTTGCTGACATCCTCAAAGATTTTTCTGATTTTTCATTAGAAACCCAGCTGCCAATGACGCGAACGTGGCTAACAGCTGCGTGTTTGCCATGTTATTTGTAGGCAAAGCACAGCAAAAAAAAAAAACCAAATTGTAAAAAAACTAAGTTACATAAATATAAGTTAGGCAACAGCGTGTGCACATAAATTATACATAATACAAATTCGACTTGAGCTCAATTTATGATATTTCCTCTTTGATGAATTTTCACACAATATTTTTTGTGTTTTTTTTTTACACAAGTCAATATTATTATTTTTTGGTTGTGTTTGGGGGATTGTGTGGCATTTGCTTGCCATATGATTGACACACTGTATATGGTGGGCGGAGATTGGGTATACATATGTATAACCGAATACACATGCCGTATACGCAATATGCTGAAATCGTTGCTATTTTGGTTAGATAAATCTGAAAATAAATAAATTTTCTCAGGATTAATTATGCAAAAGGAGCACGTGACGTGAAGCAAAGGACAACTGATAGCCCAAAAAAAAAAAATGCCATCTACGTGCAGCTGCTCGAGCCTTGTTTAACTTTAAATAAGCCAGAGAAAGAGACAGAGGAGGAGTCTGACACAGAGACAGAGAGAGAGAGAAGCCTTGATGTGCTTTCTTTATAGTCGCTTGAGAGCTAATTGAATGCCATTTGTTGGGGACAGTAATTGATGGACGACTACTCAACGCAGGCCTCGCATACCTTGGGAAAAGCGTTCCAGTATCAGAGGAGCAGTCAGTCCAGTCCAGCAACGACACAATGGCAAATGGCGGACACAAGCCAAAATGTATTGTTCCGGCACAACTCTGGTGACTCCGTCGTCTCACAATGCATTTGATTGTGGATATTTAAAACGGTTTTCCATTTGGAAATTGCATTGCGGCGCCACAAATACGTTGCGACAAACCAGACCAAAAAAGGTCAACCTGACAGATGGCAACAAAGGACAAATCCTGGGCAACTGGGAACGTCTAATTAAAATCCATTCGAAGTGTTTTGCTGTCACATTCGAATTTCTGTCGCTTTGATCCGCCACAAATACAAAAAACCACACAAACTTTTTCCCAGAAATGCCACACAGGTCTCCCAGACATGCAGCACTCTGTCGCAACTTGCAACAAAAGCTAACCATTTATTTGGAAAGCCCTTCAGTCCTCCTCCATTGAGGAGGAACAAAGCGTATCAGATTTTAAGAGCAGAATATGATAACTGACAGCTTGAATGACGTTCTTAAAGTTTACAAATCGATGATTGAAGAAAGTTTCCAAGACTTTTATTAAACTAGTAGTAAACTAAAAATAAGATATCCTTGTGGATCGTAAATAATCTGCTGACATCTTAAATTTTATTAAATTCTCGAATAAATTTTATTTTAAATTTTTTATCATTTTCTTTTAATGTAATTGTCCGAATTTTAGAACAGCTGACAACTTTACGTCTAAATTCAGATTGAATAAGCTAAAAATCTTATAGGCGAAACATTCTGATTAATGGCTGCTTAATTGCAGAGTTTGATGAGATAGTGTAAATATTTTATATATATATATATATATCATCATACAAAAACGCACAATTAAATCCGTTTTTTTTTTCAAATATGAATAAAGATAAGATTTATTTATATAATTAACACATAAAATATTCTAGAATATAAAGTGTATACCATTTAAAAAAATAAAATCTCTGTTTTTTTTATGTATGAATAAAGATTAGATTTATTTCTATAATTAACACATAAAATACTCTAGAATATAAAGTTTATACCATTTAAAAAAATTAAATCCATGTTTTTTTTCATGTATGAATAAAGATACGATTTATTTATATAATTAACACATAAAATATTCTAGAATATAAATTTTATATCATTTTGGGGACTATAAATTAAGTTAAATTTTAAGCTTTTAATTCTGGTTATTTAATGCTGGGGAACAGAGTATTTTTCTAGCTGAAAAACACTCCACTTGGCCGCTTGGCCAGTTGGCCACTCTTGGTTAGTTTCTATTGCTTTTCCAGTGCTCTATCAATATTGGTCCAATCCGTTGGTCTGTTCCTTTGCCACCCTCGTCAAAGTGTTTGCAGTTGAAAGTGTTTGCGCTGCTTTCACGCCTTTCCGACTCATTATTGAGCAATCCAGTCGCAGTTTAAACACAAACACAGTGGCTAAAACATTTAAGCCGAATACTTAATTTGCTTTTAATTGCTTGGGACAGTCATTAAAGCCCCAAAAACCTCGCTGTTGGCCCAAACTAAATGCCCAAAACAATACGAGCTAATTGTATTCAAAGCAATTTCACTGGCTGTTAACTGGACCGCAATGAACCGTTACAAATGTGTCAATTTGGTAATGTAAATGTTTTCAAGATGCCCTCAGATTGTTTTAATTCCAACGAGTCACAATTGTCTCCCAAATTGATGGACAGCTGATACTTGAATACAAATAATAGAAATAAAATAACATTTTTTGGTCTTGTTGATATATTTTATTTCTCTATCTTTTCATAATTATTAATTATTATTTGTTCGCTTTCAATTTTATAGCTTTAATGGTTAATTTAAAAATGTTGAACAGATTTAGTTCAAGTTGAATAAATAAATAATTAATTTACATTTCGGAATGTTACTTAACAAATCATTAGATATAGTATTAAATTAGTATACAAATATACTTTTCTCTTTCTATTATTTTTTTTAGAATTCGTACCTTCAATTCATATCCCAAGTTGAGTCATTAATGAGCTAATATTTTACATAATATTTCACAAATGTCGCATTAACTTAACTGAAAGGGACAACAACCGAAACGGAAATTATCAGTTAACGCATTTCCATGAATCCTTCGGCTTTTGTTTGTCTGCCATCTATTTTTAAATAATTGTCTACGTCATCTGATTATTTATAAGTTATTCGAGTCGCAGTTGGTTACGAAATTAACATTTCTATTCCTAAGGCCCTCGATGACACCCCTCAACAACTGATAAATTCAAATGGTAGTTAAGTCAATAAATAATTATGTGATTAAAACTATTGAAAATTGCAGCCGATGCAATATTAAATGAATATTTTTTGTAGGTTCTTTAACATTTTCTATGATTGTTTGCTTTTTGTGTGTGTGTGTGTGGTTGTGTGTATGCATGTATAAGCGTTGAAGTGTGCCTGAGTCCAGTCAAAAGATGAAAAAGAAAATAAATAAAAAGTACAATAAAAACTGGAAAAGTTCCAAAATCAATCAACGTGCGAAAAAGGCAATTTGTGGTTGCCAGCAACAAATGCTTGAAAATTCTATTATGAGCAAAGTTCCGCAGCTGAAAATGTACAATGGCAAAAACAAACAGATTTTGTGTACAAGTTTAACAATAAAAAATTTTAATCTACTGGTATGTTAATTTTTGTTCAACCACAAATATTTCCGACTTTAAGCGAACATTTTTCTTGTTTAAATTTATTCATATTAATTTAACATTAAATATGTTCTCTACATTTTTAATGAATTTCATTAATTAAAATTAAATGAATCTTATTAGCAATAATAAATTGATGTTTATATTACGTTTTTATAAAATTAGAATAGATTTTGTACAGTAAGTAAATTGGTTAATTTTAATAAAGTTTGCGAACTTAGGCGAATAATTTTTGATTTATTTTTAAATTTAAATTTAATGGCTTTTGCAATATTAAATAATTTTTATTATATATATGAATTCAATGTTTGTTCAGCTATAACTACTTTAGACTTTAATCGAACATTTTTAAGACATTTTATTTATTCTTTATTAACTATTAAATTATATTGGGTTACTTTTGGATTTTTTCCGATCTATGTAGTCAATATTATGTCAACTGAAATTAGTTTGCATTAAATAAATAAATACTATTTATGCCATATATATTTAGAATACACTTTGTGCGGTAGGTAAAAAGAAATAAGCTAGAGCCCATATTAATAAAAAGTTAAAAAAAAATGAAATTAAACTAGAAACTTTAAATGTTGTCCATGGTGCCGCCTCACATGAAGATGAATTTAGTGCAGATTGTGTGGACAGCATCTTGGATAGTTGACAACATTTTTGTCAAGCTTTAAATGTAGCGTGAAACATGAGCAAGTTCAGAAAATTGATAAAAAGTATTAAAAGAAATAATAAAAAATATATATAGATATATATATATATATTAATACAACGAAGATGCTTTTGCTTTGGTTCCTTCATTGAATTTCAGTGTGTTTAATGACGCATTTAATAGCTCTGCTTTTGTGAGTTTATTTCGCATTCCTTTTCAATATGCTGACAAATTTTTATTGTGCCAGACACAAAAAAGTAAATAAACAGGGGAAAGACGTGCAAATTACCTGCACAATAATTGACAAAATGAATTCTCAGTTAAATATGTAATTATTCGAGAAAGCAGCAGCGAGACTTGAGCCTTCGTAAAGGTATCTATTATAAATCTAAAATTTTGAAGAGAAATGTCTTTTTTTAGGATATGCTCTGCTCTGCCCCAAACCGCTTTTTTTCTTGTCTGTTTGCAGCCCAGCCAAGCGGATATCCTTTTGTATTCGAAATCAAACTGTATCAAACTGAATCAGGCCAAGCCAAGTGGAACTAAGGGATACCGCGGCTGCCTGTCTGTCTGACTGTCTGACTGTCATACTGACAGACTGACGAGATCATTCAGTTTTTGGTTCACAGATTTATTTTGCATAGTAAATTTGATGGCCACGATTTATTTACATTTTATACGCGGACTTCACAACTACAAATTTCATTATAGTAAAATGCAAATTTTACAGAAAAAAATATTGTACAAGCTGAGGAGAAGGAGAATAATTTTTTTGTACTATTATTTGGCTTGCACTTGTGTATTTTATTTACATCTATCTAAATTTAAAGTAATCAAGATTTTTTTAATCAATAATCTATTTTATAGATAAGTTTTGCCAGGTAAACACACAATTTTCACAGTAATTTATTCAAATAATTTGTATGCCTATGTAAACTGGTCATAATTTGTATAATCTAACTAAAGCCACAATTATCGAACATCAAAAAAATGGGGCAAGAATTGCGAAAGTGTTGTTTGTGCATTTATAAATAGAATGCATTAATAACAAGCCAGGCCCATTTCTGGGCCCAGAAGTGGATGTATATGGTAATCACAACCCTTTAACAGCAAACAATGAAAGAGTGGCAGAGAGAGGGGTAGAGAGGGAGTGGGATAAAGAGGGAGTACACACCTCATTGCTTATTTACCTCTGCAATTACCTGTCTTCAACATTATCCACAAAAGGGCACAATTTAAATTGGATGTGTGCATACTACAAAGAATAAAAGCAGCTCACCTTAAAAATTTGGAAAGAATACTTCCCCATTTCAGCAGCGATTCAATAACATTTAAATTGCATTCTTTTCTTTGTGTAATTAGATTTTCTCTGACTATACATTAAATGTCATATATAAATAATTTTAAATGTTCATATATGTTAGATTATTAAAAAACTTACAAATTTACGATTTAATCTATTTACTTTTTGCTGCTAATTAAAGATACCAATTAAGAGAGCAAATTTTATTGTTTTATTCTGAATATTATAAAATATTTCTGCGCATATTTCAAACAAACTTTTGCTTTGTGTTTGCTTCAATATCTGAAGATAATTCTAGCTACGTTCGATTGGGATATGTTCACTTCATAAGCAAGAATCGCATCAAAATATTTACAAAAACTAAAAAAATAAAACAAATAATAAAGTGCTGTAACTGCAAAAAAAAAAAAAAAAAAATTAAGTGTTGTATTTGCTAAAGTGAGTAAAATAATGGTTAAATGGAAATTAGACAGACTTTGAACTTTAAAACTTTCCTGTGCACCGCTGATTAAACTGCTCTGTAAATCTAACAATGTCGTTTTTCATTTATTCTCGTTTCGGAATCTCTCTTTTGTTAATATGATTTTTCCAATATTAGCATATTTCACGAAAATCTCTGAGCATGCTCAACTGTGCTTAATTTGGCTTATTCCACAGCTTCATGAATTTGCAATCTCTTCTTTGTTTTCCCTTTTACTTTTAACCTCCCTTTTTTTTCTCTCTCTCTCTCTCTCTCTCCTTTTAAAGTCAGCGTTTTTTTTATTAAGCAACAAACACTTAAAAAATTTTGGTCTGATTAGGTTTTTCCGGATTTCCGAAATTTAAAAATTTTGGTCTGATTAGGTTTTTCCGGATTTCCGATATGTATGCTTTAAATTTTATACATTTTAGTACAGTCAGATTAAAATATATACATTATTATAATATATATTTGTTTCCATTTTTAAATATAATTTAATTACTGACTTTTCAATTTTTGAAATCCAACTTCTAACTTTAATTTAGAATACAACATTTTTATTTCTTTAAACCACTTTTAAAATTTTAGACAGTTTTTAGAAAACATTAATTAAATAAATATACAAAACAAATGTAAGCGTAGTCTACAAAATATATACACCTAATTTATTCTTAAAAAAAAACGGGTTACACACATAAAATGAAACACAAAATTTGCATGCACTCTCAACTGAAAACGTGAGTACAAGTAATGTATTTATTAAGGAACAGAAACAGTCCAAAAGATGGAGAAGATCTGGGAATTGAGGTTGAGTGCTGTGGGAAAGTAACTGGAGCTATGCAAATGATTGACGCAGTGCAGAAGTACTCAAACTTTTATGATTACAAGAGTTCTCGGCGGAATGGTGAATGGTGAATGCAAATGAATGAATGGATGAGGGATATATGCACGTGTGCATTATGTAAGTATGTGGTTAGCTGCGCCCCTGGGTGCTGATTCAGGAATGCCAAGAACAACATTGCACCTGTCAAAAGTAGAATGTTTTCCGGAACCACAATCGAAATTGGATACATACTTTATATGAGGTAAAGTTTCGTATGCCAGAACTTAAAACAACCATTAAGGTCTTGTCTTAAATTCAACGCCAAACTTTAAGCCATGTAATGCACGCTAATGGCCAAGAGCAAGACCCACTGGCAGCGTCCTTTCAAGCCAAACTTAGCGACAAGAGAAACCAACCCATTTTCTTCTGTCAAGTGCAAGACATTTACTTTTGTTTTTTTTTTTCCTCCCTTTTTGATTAAGGAGTGAATACAAAAAAAAAGGGTGCTTAAATTTAGTCAGGAAATTTGTCACACATTAAAAAAAAACGGTATATTCAACAAAATATTTAAATTTGAAAATATTAACATTAAAATAGGAAATAAAATAAATTATTAAACATGTAGAAACTGAAATATATTAAAGAAATAAATATTTTAAATTTAATTTAAAATGAATAACATAAAATGTAGCTTAGCTGAGGCTCTAAAATTGTCTAACATTTCTGGCAAGAAGCGGAGATATATAAATAGGAGTAAGATTGAAACTTAATTTGATACTTTGTGTAAATTAATAATTAATTAGATTTACATAAAAATAACAAACTAAACTAAAATCTTTACCATTTACATTTTTGTATATCAGAATAAAAATCGTATTACTTTTATCTATTTTTTTCTGATTTTTGGATATTATTAAACATTAAGTTTTCTAGATGGATGTATATATTATATATATATAATTCATCTGAACGTATCAAATACCTGATAATAATGATAATATAGTCATCTGTCTCAATTATTGTTTAATCAACATTTTACGATTTTAATCAATTTTTAAACAATAATTACAATTACAATATTAATTCGAACAACCTAAAAAAAACTGTTAAAAACAATATTTATTGTTAAGATTAGAATGTTACATCGGGCAACTGACATGTGATATTAAAGGGTATTTAAGATGCGATACTTGATAGATTATTTTACCGTCTTGTTTTCGTCATCAATTTTGTTTTTCTTCATCGCTTTTATTTTATTTTGTTTTTTTGTTTTTTGTTTTGCCTTTCCGGCGACGCGCTTGTTTACACAAAATTGTGTTAAACGTGCGAAAAACCAGTAATTTGCCGTTACTCAGCCGCAACATCTTGCGGTTCTTGGTACAGTTTGAGCTGAGAGCTCTTAAGCTATTTACCTTGGCGATTGCGTCCCTCTGGGGTACATATTTATATAGCCCCTACTTAGTTATAATAAGGAATCCTTTTTGCTAGATTAAACAGTGTGTGTAAAGCAAATAACCCTCTGCATATATAAAGCAAAAAAAAAAAAAGAAGTCCTTTTTCCACAACTTAATTGAACATTTTCACTCATATAACGAATCATTTCAAGTGCGCACTTGGCCATGAAAAATGCCGCAAATGAAGTCCAAGTACAATTTCTTGTCGAGACATCAATTTTAAAATCTGTACTCTGACATTAATCGAAAAAGGGCTTAAGACGATATACAATAATCCTTGCTGGTAGACAAGGAGTTGCGCAGGATTTACCAAGTTACTTTTATAGCATTTTAACGGCAGCATACAAATTACGAAGTTCAACCAGTTAAAAGTCAACACCCTTTAGTCATTTGGATGGGCAATTAAATGCTGTATGTGTTCTGCATGGTTAATGTTATGCCAAAGGCCATAAAATTTTGAGTTTTCGGTTAGCATAAATCTTCAGCCTGTCGTCAGCATCGACGACACCAAGCAGCACGTTTTGAGTATATAAATGAAATATAATTTTTTTGACTTGGTCAAAAACAAAAACGTTGCAGGCAAACTCCAAAAAGGTTGCCAACAAAAGGTGCCATAAAGCCTTTAAGACCTTAAGGAAGAATGAGAAGACAATTCAAGAATACGCATGCAAAGTGTATACTCTTTCCAGGTATGTAACTGCAAAAAGGCGAATAATTAATTTAAATTTAAATATTTAAAAATATATGGATTAACAAATATAATCACTTTTATAAAGATTGACAGAAAAACAAAATAAAATGTATAAATAAAATAAGTACACATTATAAATAAAAACAAAAGAATATATAATAAATATATTTGTAATATATAAACAATAAATAAAAAAAATCATATGAAATGAATATAAAAATAAATTAAAAGCAAGAAATTAAAAATGGTGTTATAATTTTATAAGTAGAAAATAAAATTTTATTATCTTGTGTTTTATAAAGATTGACAGAAAAACAAAAAAAAGCATAAATAAAATAAGTACACATTATAAATAAAATAAAAAACAATATATAATAAATATATTTGTAATATATAAACAATAAATAAAAAAAATGTATATAAAATAAATTGTAAGCAAGAAATCAAAAATTGTTTTACAGTTTTATGAAATTTAAGTTATACATTTAAAAAAAAAACTTAATATTGTAAAATAAGAAATAGTTTCTTATACTTATTCTAAATTATTATTAGTGTGGCTGACTTTCGCTTCTACTAAGAGATGAAATTTGAAGTTTAGTAATACTTAGTAGCCTATTTTAGTTGAGCTTAATTAGCGACATAAGAGTGTTTAATTTTAGTCACGGTATAAAACATAAGAACGAGCTGGCATTCGTGCCAGAAGGTCAATGGGGTATGTGGTATGTGGGGCATGTGGCATGCGGCATGTGGCTCAAGAGAGCTAGTCGGTTTTAGTTGGCGGCGTGGGCTAAATGTCTCAAATGGTTGAGGAGAAAACGTGGCATCAGAATGGCAACTGCCACGGCCACTTACGCACGTCGCAGTCAGCTGAGCAATTCGGGTCTTATAAAAAATTAAAATATTTACGCCACATTAAATGCAAAGGGACGAGCATTGGCAACAAAATATGATTTTGGGCGCCCAAGACACGCAGGCACACACACACAACCACACACACACACAATGCCACCTTAATGGGGCCCACAAACACATACATTACATACATACGTGAGCAGCAAGCGTTACCTTATGGCACCGCTGGGACAACTCGGCGTATGAGCAACTAAAATTGTAATATTTAATCTGTTTAGGCCCATCGTCTCAATGTGGAGTTAAATTGAATTCTCACACAAAATTTACATTTTTCTTAGCATCTGCCAGCTGCTTACGTTTTTTTTTATTTTTTTATAATTTTTAACCTTGTTTGTACTGATAATACAAATATTAATTCTTTTATTGATTTTAAAAATAGCACAGCCAAAAATAACAATATAATAATAATAATTGTATACTTTTGTTATTTAAAATTTAATTTAAAATTGTATCTCTAAAGATATAGAAGCTAATTTATAAATTCGTGTGAGCCATTCTTGAATGTTATCTTTGGTCATGTTAATATGTATTTATGTATTATATGTATTTACATATTTAATATTTAAGTTACCCCCTTGTCCTTTCAGTGCTCATCGAGATGTTTATGAAGTGTAAACGAGCAATTTGGATTAGTTTTAATTGATAAAGTGCTTATTTAGAGATTTCATCGTTGGCTGAGCAAAACTATCGCAAATCGTATTTTTTAGACAAGGTCATTAAATTTATTATTTAAAAATATTATTTATTAAACTGAATTTTTCTAAAAACCAAAGATTATTTATAATACCAATGTATTTTTTCTTAAATTAAGGAGACAAATGTGTCGCAAATATATACGTAATAATACTTTACACGTTTTTAAACTTAATTATATGCTTCAGAACAGTAATTGTCATTAATTTGTATTAAAATGTATTCACAAAAAACAAGTGCACACATGCGTAAAAACTGGCATAAGTTGTATTTAATTAATGACATGATAATTGTCGACCTTTGTCCAAACTTCCACGCGAATGACGTAAACTCATTTTTCAACACGTCACTTTAACAATAATAACAAAATTCTGCTGCGAAAAATGCTGGGAATTCGGTTTATAATTTACAACACCCCAACGAACCAAGTGAAAAAACAGACACAGAGAGTAAACAAGTTGCAAGAAAGTAGTAGTCGAGTGAACTCGCAATATAAAAATATATTTACAATGCCAGAACTTGTATTAAAAATCTTTGGTATCCGCTTATTTAGCCAGACAAGCATGGCTATATCGATATTTCTTATCTGAATTTGCACCATTTTTAACCAAATAAATAAAATGCAATATATACACAAAAAAAAAAAGTGGGGTATTTATTAAATAGGAACAACATTATAGTTGTAAATCAGTTGAATACCGAAAGGAGCTTTGATTTTCGGAGTGCTGGCGCGTATGGTTATGCGATACTTGCCCAAAGGATGTGGAAAATTGATTGAGATGGTAAATTGATTGTTTACAAAATAGATGCCCGGCATAACTGGGCACTTCAAAGTGGAAGTATTGACAAAAATTTCATGAAAACCGCGAGAAATGACAGGGTTTATACTGGGTTTGTTGATGAACCGACAGGCATCCTTGTATTCCAACTGAAAGAATGTCCTTTTACTACCTTGAAATTGCACATTCATGCTCAGAACAAATGTGTCGAATCGTCTAGTCAAATTGTAGCTGCTTAAACCTGGTGTGTCTGGAACTACTTTACAATCCTTTACGTAATCCATATCGCAGTTCATTGTTGATGACTCTGTGGTCAATTTCAAGGTGTTCTTTGGAAATACCTTTAAAAATATATAAAAATAAACATGAGCACATTAAACTATATTTCACATTCACACAAATATGTACTTCCTTCCTGGCCTCAGCTTGTGGCCAAATCAAATGACAAATTATAGCCATAAAATACAGTTTTGTTGTGTTCATTGCGATGGCTGATTCACTAATGACTTTCATCTACACTCGCATGAATTAATGAATTCAAAGAAAACACATCAATTTTCCATTAAACCACACAAAACGTGCTCAATTTTTGCTCAATTAAGTTAGCTGTATTATTAGCTATATAATTTTAGATCAGCATTATTTTAAAAAAATGATTAATTAAGCATTTAAAATTTAGTTAAGCAATTTTTTTAAAATCCATACTTTTTCTCTGTCTAAAATACTTTTCAGTATATTTCCTCGGCCACTCTTGTTTACCAAAATTTAAATCGGCTCACACACTGTTGACCAAGCGAAGAATTGTTCAAAAACACACAAATACATTTGCATATAACAATCAAGTGGGAAATAGGCTGATGGGCATATCCGACTGCGAAGTACTCTGGCAACACTCTAACAGCTATCAATGAATGTTTGATAATATTAACTCTTAAATTGCGTGAAATTTGATTTTTTGTTGTACATTTTTGTGTACAGATTAAAATTGTGCGGTTTTTCATAAATATACATTTAATAAAATTTGTAATCTTTGTCTTAGCCAAGTTTATTTTGCTCCAAACCAATATACCATCGATATTAGAGTATAAAAAGTATTAAAATACATTTTTCGGATTTTGCCATCGCACTTCTAATCTTTCGTTTTTTTGTGACATTGATTGCACTTTGAAATATAATCCAAATAAAATCTGTGAATATCGATTTACTGTGAATGGGTTCGAGTGCAAACAAAAGTGCACATGACACATATTTGACAATTGTTTTGTAGTTGTTCTAATAATCAGCATTGTTGAGCTTTTCTATACCTACATATTTACAATAAAAATGGAAAAGATTTGACAAAATATAAAAGAATATTTTATTTATCACTTTTTTAGCGTAGTTTTGTCAAATATATCATTTTGCAAGACGCAGTGCAAAGTAAAAGCAATTAAAATCAGTTAATCGACTGTCAGAGAGGCAGTCGGGCATATCACCGTAGATACCATTCATTATCATTGCATTTCAACGTCAATTGTTCACTCAGTCAATTGTGAATGGATGTTGCTGTTGGTCATCGCCAGGGGCAACCAGCCTTGAGCCAACAACGAGCCGACGGTTCGACAGGACATTTTGCCATTTGCAGTTGGTTAATAATTAAGCACAGAGAATCGCGACTATTGAACCAGGGAGCGTCAGTACAGCACAGTAGAGTACACACAAACCCATACATATACACACACACACACAACAAGCACATACCCTGTAATCAGCCCCCTGCACTCCCCCTGTAAGCATGTCAAGTTAAAATCGATACTTCGATTTGCCGGCGTGTGTCGTAAATTATGTATATTTTACTTAGACACTGACTCTGCACGTGTGCGCTAAATAAGCGAATGCAATTAACGTCTTTTTTTAGTGTGCACTTAATTTTAATTAAGCCAAGAATAAAGCAAAGAAAATTCAGAGTTGCTCGGTCAGCCAAATATTTATAACTTTCTTTAAAAAACAAAGGTATCGTGAGTGGCCAGTCTCTAAATAACACTGATTTTCTTTTCTTCATTCTAAGATATTTCTTAAAATTAGTATAAAAATTTTGAATTTCCATTTTTACTTAAATTATTATTATAAACATTTGTTTTAAACCATTTATATTAAGTTGTTGTGTGACATTTTACTTTAGTTTTTAGAATTTAGTTTACTTTCCAATCGAGCAGACATAAATAATAAATATTTTTACCTGTATTGCTCTGGGTTATTCAAAATTCATTGCTGTAAACCACCAATGTTTTTTGGCCATATAACCTTTGTGTTTCTTTTATGGCACCAATGTGCTCTTAGTTCCAAGTTATTTCTAATAAAAAACATTGATTGAAAAGTCTAAAGTCTGAGTCCAATTACGAAAATAATGGCCAAGAAATTTGATTTTAATTATATTTATTATAAATTTAAATTTTAGTTAGAAGAAAAGTTCACATTTATTCTAAATACCGATAAATAATTTTTGGACTTTAAAAATTTTGCGAAAATAGTCAAAATATTGGGAAAATACAAGGAAAATATTATTTTTTGAAAAAATTACTTTCCTTAGATAAATATTAAAGGCGGTGTTAAATAGCTCAAATTTTTCAATATTTTTGCTCTACAAATCGTCCAAAACTTCTTAAATACCAGCTATAAAATTTGATTTTAGTTATATTTATTATAAATTTAAATTTTAGTTAGAAGAAAAGTTCACATTTATTCTAAATACCGATAAATATTTGCTGACCTTTAAAAATTTGCGAAAATAGTCAAAATATTGGGGAGTAAATGGAAAATATTATTGTAAGAAAATATTATTTTCCTTAGATAAATATTAAAGAAGATGTTAAATAGCTAAACATTTTTCAATATTGTTTATTCCAATAAGATTTAATTTAAATTGTATTTATTATATTTTTATTATACTTTCTGGTATAAAATTGTATGCGTAGTTATTTGCAAGACATAAATAAATGCTACTGCAAGTGAAAAACTAAATGAGGTGCAAATGAATATTGGACTGCACCAAAAAGGAAGATTTTACAAAACTGTCGCTTTCAGCTGCCAACTGAGAACTGTCAACTGGCAGCTTGGCGTATACGCAATATAAGTACGTAATTAAGGCCGTTGCTGTTGTAAGTGCGTGCGTGTGTGTGTGTGTGTGTGTGTGTGTTTGTGTGTGCTTAAGTGGTCACAGCTGCCTGTGCGTCAAAAACTTGGCTCAATTAGTTGAGCTGCATTATGTAATTCAGTTGACTTACCTTTCGCCATCATCGTTGAATGAGAAATCGCCCAGAAGCAGATCACGAAAACGATAACGTGGCTGTAAAATGCGTGACATGTTGTTGTTGTTGTTACTGTTGTTGTTGTTGATGTTGTTGCTGTTGATGTTGTTGATGTTGCTGATGCTTGTGGTCGTTGGCGTTGTCGCTGTGTTGGGCACTCGCAGTACGGTTTCTGTTTCTGTTTCTGTCAGAGCGTCCGCTTGAAAATCACTAAAGTCCGTCACATTAATTAAGCACTCGTTGGCAAGCTCTCGGCCAGCTGTGACCGGCTCATCACATTGCCTCCAATCGTCGGTATTCGCCTCACTGGGAAGCCGCTTCCTTCGCCCTGTCACGCCCCCCACGCTCTCATCCTCGCGCGTCGCACTTGTGCCCGTCAACAGATAGCCTCCGCCACTGGCCCGATTGGGCCGCGGCGAACGTAGGCGCGTCCACAGATTGGCGATGGTCTTGCACCAGGCACGGTGCACCTTGGCGCCTCTGTGTGCGTCCTCCTTCCTCTTCCGCTCTCTTAACACCTGTCTCTTGCCGCTCTCTGTCACTGTGCAATATGTATTTTCAATTGTAGTTTATTATTAAGTTTACTGAAAAGTAAAAAGCAACGAGAAATTTATTTAAAATCAGAGTTTTAAAAAATAAAATAAAAAAGTAAAATTCGCAATGAAAATTGATCAAATTAAATTGAACCTGAAGAAAGTTTTTCTTGTTTCCATAAATACCTTCTCAATAATATGGTACGAGGACGAGGACTAGGAAAACAACTAACTTCAAATTTTCAACGTAGAATTTGTATTTTTTGTTGTTTTTTAATATAACAAAAATAAAGTTTTTAGGATGCAGTTTCGATTAGTTCATAATTAAACAACCGATTATACGAAATATAATTTCTTTAAACTTGAAAAACCTTTCCTTTTTTTTAATATTTAATATAAATATGATATTCAACTTTAATATGAGTAAATCACAATTATTCTTGAAACCAATTATTATTATTATTATTCAGGAACAAGTATTATTTTTTTTTAATTTGAGAATAATAATAATAATTAACTTATTGATTATGAAAAGAAATACTTCGGTTTTTACTAATATATTTATTTAATAGATAGATGAACTGTCATTGGTACAAAAAAATATTTAATAATTTAAATTTCGGGTCAATTTAATTTAGGAATGAAATTTGCAACGAATACTTGAAAAATTGAGATTAAAAATGTATGTCTAAATGATTTCGATTCTGTCGACCAACTATTCACAATTATTTTTGTTTAATAAAAGTAACCGTAAAAATATCTTACAAATTCAAGTGACCAAAGTGAGAATCTTCCACGATAGAGAAAATGCGCGCTAGGAGGAAACCATTCGGTAATCCTACCCAGCTTGATTAGAAGCTATGCAACGAAAGGCAAAGACTGAATCAAAAGCCACCTGGCAAGGGAGTTGGCAAACGGCAAGTAAAGGGGGGTGAAGACATCGTCCAGTTCACCAATTGATGAAATGGACTCGGCGAGACATTGGTGAGGTAGACTTTCATCTGTACCAATTTCGAAACTGGTCATGGAGGTTACAGGAGCTATATGCACAGATTTAGAAACGAGGACTTTCCACAGTGTCCAATCTGCTAAAACTGAAACGAGGATCTGGAATACTTACTACTAGTATTGTGATGTATTCATTTAGAGCAACTCAACATATATAGTAATTTGTGCCTACGACAAGTATCATCAGTACTTTTAATATTGTAATCATTATTAGAATTGTTTATTTCAAACGAAAATGTATATCCTTAACCAGGAATGTCTATTTAGTCAGAACTCTTTACTTTTCAATATTATGTACACAATTCTATTTAACCATATATTTGTAAATACAATTTATTATAAAATATATATAATTAATTTTAATATATTTAATTCAAACAAGTATTCCTTAACTTTATGATCAAATGCTCTGCAACATCAAAAATCACGTAACGCATTATTAGAATAAAAAAAACACAAGCAACTTCCAAACAAATCAAAGTTAAATTAATTTTTTGGGTTCCTCTGGTTTTTTTTTATACCTCACAGAAAGTATATCAATTTTATTGTTAAGTAATGTATTCCAATTAAAGAAGACAACTCCAAAACGCCTCCAAAATTGGTTCTGGGATATACATTCATTTTTGCCAATTGCTCTGAATAAGCCAGGCGAGGAAACCAGCTAACTTATAACACATTTTTAATTGTTGATTATATAAGAGAATAAGTAAAACTAAAAACATTTTTTATAGCTGTCGAATTTGACCCAATATATTTTAAGAAAATACATTTTTAAAATGTAGAAATGGAAAACAAAAACCTACTCAAATTCAGCGAAAAGTAATAAAAAAAAAATTGCTCTAAAAATAAAAAAACATTTCTCTTCTTTAAAAAGATTTTCTACATTTGTTTACAGAGAGAAGTCAAAGCATGGACTCCGTTTTGGCAAGAGTATATCAGACTCTCCAAACAGACGAGCGAATGCTGATTGTGCAGAGATACAAAGGAATAAAGGGACGGAACATTGAGTGTCGAGAGAGTCGCACAAAGTGGAGTCCACTTCAGCTAATTCCCTTTTGCCGGATGCCAAATTTTGCCCAATTTTTGCCAGCAACGTAATCAAATCAGCTTGTGTACCTCCGCTGAGAGGATGTGGCAAACAAATGTTGTTGGACTCGCTGGAAAATGTGTTTTTTTTTTTTTTTTTGTGTTTCCCTGTTGTTTTGCACGCAATCACAAAATATATATTTACTCAACAGCTCAAAAGGTGCTCACGGCAGGTGTGCTTCGGATCCGCGTTCTATATAATTTTGCAAATTTTCCGGCACATTAATTAGATTAGCGTATTTGAGTCACCAAAAATTTGGTCTGTTTCCGTTATTGCATTGGGCCATAAAATATTTTGGATTTAAAACGTTTTTAATTAGAAAAACAAATTTCGGCTTGTCACCGGGGCTGCCTGTTGGTTGTGTCCCCTGTTGCCTGTGGGGTCTAGCCATTTGTCTTCCCCCCCTTTCCCCCTTACCACCTTTCACACTACTGTGTTCTTTCCCCTTTCTTAATTGTAATAAGGCAGTGGAGCAGAAGGCGCTGCCAGCCACTTTCAAATTAGTTTTTCAATTATATTTATAGTTTGAAGCGTGTCATTAATGCTGCGGCAAATCCTTTGTACAAATAATTTAAATCGGATTTAATTCTTGAATTTCATAGTTTACAAGCAAAAACAAGTCTTTCAAAAACCTTTGCATTTGGCGAGTGAAATTTGTTTCATTGTTTCAGACGTCTCTAAGCCCATAAGGTGTATATATAATTTTGATCAGTTGAGTTGATAATAATTAAAAAAAATTATATAGTTCTGACCACTATTTAATAATGAATCTGATAGAGGAAATCTTAAAAAAATAAACTCTTATTATTTTCTTTACTTCTTTTAAAATTTGGCCTTTAACTAAATTTATGTTTACAATCGCATTTACACATATTTGATTAAACCATCAATTTTAGTCTTGTTTGTAAATAAACACTTGCAATGTTTGCCAGAATCACTGAATGATTGTTAACAAAAATATATTCGATTTGTGCATAGAGAAAGAATTTCAGTTCCGCTTTTATATAGAGTTGTTTGCAGAATAAAGTGGATTTCTCTGTCAAACTAATCTGTTGAACAATCAATCTGAAATTTGTAGAAATCACACAATTCAACCACATCTTAAGTGCAACCGCGTGGCAGCTGTCATGACCTTTAAAATGGACATTGCAAAAAGATTCTTATTATAGATACGCACTTTTATTTTATACATTTTTCAGTGAATAATAAGCAAAGATTTCAAAAGAAAAACTAAATAGTAAAAAGCTGTCAAGCCTGAATCGGATTCTGTATTAGAGCCACACTTTTTTCTTCTTAAAATTCATATTTGGAAGAGAAATAAGAATATAAAAAAATAAATCTTTTTAGATCCTAGTCATACACAATTATTTTTCGAGCCGGAATTCTTGACCGAATACAGTTAAAAGCTTAAAAAATATCGGAATCTCCACCAACATTTTTAAAAATATGTACGATTAAATTTATGAATCACTAATTTTTTGCCCACCCATACATTATATTAACAAAGTGCTATATTTGTTGTGGAAAATGCAATTAATTTCCAATCAGCAAACATAAAACCTATTAACATTATGAAATGGGGAAGCAGACTTAATGAGTTCTTACCATCTTTTGACCAGTTCTTAAATAACTTAATTATGAGTTTTGGCAAGGCAAACACATATTTTGATTTATAGACTGTTTGCTGAAAAATGACACCAGAATTGGCAGCAGGACCCCCATTGAGTCCGGCAATATAACAAATCGTCTATCAAGTGGTTCAAACATTTTCTGTACTTTAACTATCATATCCATTACGATTTTTGTATATTCAACCTATTTTTTGAATTATAGCAAAAAAAAACTTTTGCTTGTTTAGCTCAAAGAATGCATGAAAAATAATATTCTTATGCTCATATTTTGTACGAAATAATCAACAAGAATTTCCCAGCCAAGATTATGTTTATACTTTGTTTGTCACGATTTTGTTGTTTTCCTGAATCTTGTTTCCAGCCACTTCATCATCAACAAACATTTCTAGGCGAAACTCTCCTTTTAAACTATACACACTATCTATTACCAAGCAAAGTTCTTGGAAAGTGTGTGCAACAAATTTAATGAACTGCTGCCAAAGAATCTGGATAAATTATACAAGATATAAATATTAATTAATGAAAATAAATACAGGCAACTTGGTTTAATTGGTATAAGGCACAGGTAATTCAAAGAACTGTGCAACAAGAAAAATTAAATTTACTCGTTAAAGAAATTCCAAAACAATAAATATAATTTTTAAATGATTATAGTTAACATATTAAATAATTAAATAAAATAAAAAAAGAATAAATAATTATTTAAAATAAAAAATAGTTCTTAATTACACTGACGAAAGAAAATATCTGTTAAATCAATCATTAAAAGGGACTTCTGTCTTAGCCATATTCCACTAACAACATACATTCCTGAATGTCAACAGTATATAAAATTGTTTATTGATAATTCGATCATTATTTATTGGTGTTTTTGCAGAAAAGTTGTTATAGCCTCTCTAAATAGAATCTCAGAATGTGAATCAAAGAAATGTTGGGCATAGAAAATTCAGGATAAAAGTTGGCCATGCTTTGTTTTAATGTTTTGTGTTGGGAAAAAGAATTTGTGGTGATGCCAGCAGTGCAGAAAAAATATGTTTAATATATAATCAATAATTCTCTTAGTCTTAGCTAACACCAAATGAATCCACCAACTATTAAGCAATTGGGAAGGTGTGTCTTTTTTTATTCGCCATTTTTAATTTCTTGCACAATTTATTTTGTTTTGTTTTGTTATCGTTTTATATAATATTTTTCAATCATCTTTTCTAAAGAGAAAAACTTTCAAAATTAAATTGTTTGCTCTATGTAAACCCATATTTTTTAATCGAGCTTTGCTAAGCCTAGCCAAATAATTAGTTGCTAAGAAGAATCTAATTTGTTGCCAAACAACAAATTAGGAAAGCGTATTAAATATTCGTCACTTGGCATTTCTCATAAGTTTGTCATTTTTATTTGCCAAACAACAAATTAGGAAAGCGTATTAAATATTCGTCACTTGTCATTTCTCATAAGTTTGTCATTTTTATTTTTACCATTATTAGTCTTTGTCTCACAAAATATTTCACGAAATGTCATCCGTTGTGGCTGTTTTGTGTGCCTCTGAGCAGCCTGTTGTTTGGTTAGATTAACCAAAGGACTCTATGCGCCCACATGCCACATGCTACATGCCACCACCACCAACCACTGGCAAGACGGTGGCAGGAAACTAGCTATTGTTGTTGTTATTTTCGCGACTTATCAAGCACTTGGAATATTTTATAAGAAAAACTTGACCCGCTTTGTGCAACAAGAGGAACAACAGCAAATTCTTGGCAAATTCGCCAACATACCGTTTCCCACTTCTACGTAATTCACCCCACTCCCCCGCCAGCATCATTAGCATCATCTCCTGCTTCTCTTGCACTTGCAGTTTAACCATTGTGCGCCTTTCATCTCTCTCTCTCTCTCTCTTTCTCTTTCTGGCTCATCATCTTCTTCTCTTTCTTAATCTCCATTTGTCTGTTGGCATTTTTTTTTTTTTTGCTTGCCTGCTCTTAATTAAAATTAACATTTCATAAAGTTTTACTTGGGAATTCACAGGTCACGCTTTATAAATGGACAGAATAAAAGTTAAGCAGAAAATTAAAAACAAATTTATAAATAATTGAGACTAATGCTGCCTACTGTTTGCTGCTCCATCTCTATATCCATCTATCACTCTCTCTCTCTTTCTCTCTCTCTCTCTCTCTTTCTCGCACTGTATTTGCCTCCATGCTTATTCAACTTTTGCGCTTCCGCCAAAAAATTAACCCGGATAAGCTCTAAATTATATATTTAAATATTCATTTATTTGGCATTTGTGTGCCGAACTTTTGTGTGTGTGTGTGTGTGGGTTGGCTTAATTTTTTTTTTTGGTATTTTGTAATATGTGCATTAAAAAAGCCCAAATAGTTTAACCTTTTTATGTCAATTTGATTGAGCCATTAAATATGAGAAAAAGGTTTCGCATTTTGGCACAGCTAAAGGTTAATCCCACAATTTTGTGATTACTATTTGTTGAGAGGATACCTAAAGGTTAAAGCACCAAATTAAAGTAAGTTCCGGCTAATATTTTATAGAATATAATAAATCAGTTGCTTGTTTGACGATGGAAATTCAGAATCAGAATCAGAACCTAAATTAAAAATGATATAGCTGATATTATATGTTCCAAAATTATCTCATCAGAATCCAACTATCGTAGAAGAAAATAATGGTCGATCCCGTTACTTTTATGCAAATGTGTCTGTAAATTTTTACAGATCGACACAGATAGCAAACCTTATAAACCAATGCACCAAAAAATAACCGAATAACGTAAACATTTTGTGAATTTGTCGGAATCTCTACAAGAATTTGTTTTTACTTAACACAGTAGAATCGGAATTAATCAAAATTAATCGGAGTTTTAAATTTATGTTTCTAAACTCAACAAAACTTGCAAAAAATAAAGTAAAACCAAACCTATTCTGAAATATTGTTGTTACAGAATCATTTAAAATGAATATACGAAATATGAATAAAATACGATTTTATTCAATTTGCTCTTTGCTTTTAGATAGTCGTATTCTAAATAAAAAATTTCATTAAGTTTGTGGAGTGCTCTTAATCAACTTTCAGTTTCGGTTTCAGTTTCAGCGTTCCAGTGCCAGTTGATGAACAAAGTTTTCTCTGTCCTTGTGGACAGCAAATGTGGAAACCAATCAAATATTGTTGCTATCTGTATGCCAAATAAATGGGTTCGATTCCCAAAGGACAACTATCGAAAACAAAAGTCAACACAGACGGAGAATATTTATGCAGTTATTTTCTCTTCTTGTACAGTACGATAATTAAATGCATTATTCAAAAAGAGAAGAGAGTTATTCGTTTACCTTTTACGCCTCCTTAACGCTTAACGGCCAAAGATGTAAATGTTTCCAGAATATTTTATGCGCATGGTCATCAAAACTTTTGACACCAAACTTTTTGGATTATTGCTACTGTTATTGTTGTTGTTGTTAGTGCATTTGCTGCATGGACACAAAACTTGTAACGGGAGGCAGCCGTGCAATAATTTTAGTAGTTTTTTGGCATCAAAAGAGAATGAGATAAGAACAAAAAATAATGGAAACACACAAGAAACACGACACGACTCGCATAAGCGATCAGATCACTTTGGCCACCCTGTGTGTGCAGGCATATTTTTGAATTAGAAACACACACACAAACACGCACACACACTTTCACGTAAATGGGGAAGCAGCTCACTCGACGAAATATCGTGCACATACACACAAAAGTTTTGAAAACAAATGCAAATAGCGAACAAAACGCAGATGAAGATACAAAAACAGCGCACGTCTCTGCCTTTCATTCACCGTTAATTGTGCTTTTTGATGTTGCCTGTGTAGTGGAGAACCGAACGCGCGCCAGGCTCAATTTGAACTGACTCAGGAGCAAAAAGAAAAGTGCGCCAAG
Source organism: Drosophila multiciliata (assembly GCA_037043605.1). Lineage (NCBI taxonomy): Eukaryota > Metazoa > Arthropoda > Insecta > Diptera > Drosophilidae > Drosophila > Drosophila multiciliata. Next base: position 5,585,549 of record JBAMBF010000589.1, read on the forward strand.
CCAACGACGTAGGTGAAGAATCGTCAACAGCGGCAACGCTGCTGCTACTATTGCTGTTGTTATTGTCTTTGTTGTGCTTATCAGAAACAGCTGTCCGCAAGCCGTTACAACGTAAAAGCTTTAAGCTATTTTGCAAGCTTTACACTGCTTGTCAAAATATTGAACATGCCGACGAATGCTTGCGCTGTTTTAATAAAATATGAATTAATTTATTGCTCGACTTTTTGCTTCATTCTATTGCATCAATTCAATAACAAATTTTCAATGCATGAAATTTATTTGAAAAATTAAATATAAGCTGATATTACTAATTATATTTATCACTTTGAGTGACGCGGGCACAGTATATCTCCACCTCTATGGGCGTTCTAAGTATAGTTATATATATATTTTTGTATATATTTAACCTAACTTGAGATCGCAAAAATCTAGTAGAACGACACTTAGTTATAGAGATGCTGAAATTGAATCAAAGAAATGTAAATAAGCTTAAGCATATTTTTTGTCTCTAGGGTTTTCAAATTGAAATCCATAATCAGAAGCCCCTGACAGCTAGTGTCCATCAAATTAACAGTAAAATATGAATTAACTTCGAAGCATCCTCTCAAATTAATAAATAAGCAAATTAGGAATCATCGCCATTTAATAATTTAATTTCTCTAGTTTAGCTCGAATACAAATAAAATATATTTTATATTTGTGCAACAATAAAAGTTTTACGCTAAAATGTATAAATAATGTTTTCCTTTGAGGACTAAAGGTTCAGTATCCTTAAGTTGGAGTGACAGTAAAAAAATATTTTTATAATTATATATATATATATAATGAATTAGATATTTAATTGTAAATACAATTATTAGTTCGATAACATAATACTTTATAATTAAAAATAACTAAGTTAAATTAACTTAATATAATATAATTAAGAAGGTTAGCTTAAATTAAATATGTTGCCAATATGAGGATTCATGGACGACCATCGCTGGCTGAATATCTGCCAATGTGGGGCAACCCGTTAATGTCATGGTGACCTCGAAATCTCGCTTCAAAATGGTCAGCAATTGCTCCACGCCACGCTGACCGTTGGCAGCCAAGCCCCACAGCGTTGGGCGACCGATGAACACAGTTTGGGCGCCCAGAGCCAAGGCCTTGAATATATCGTTACCCTGCATGATGCCGCCGTCCAACATGACAGCCATATCCTTGCCCACGGCGGCAACAATCTCTGGCAGCACCTCAATTGTGGCTGGAGCCGTGTCCAGTTGTCGCCCGCCATGATTGGAGACGATCACACCGGCACAGCCAAAATCGCGAGCCAGTTGCGCATCCTCAGCGGTGAGGATGCCTTTGAGCACGATGGGCAAATGGGTGATCTGCTGCAGCCATTTGATGTCCTTCCACGTAATGCTCGGATCATAGTTGCAGGCCACATATTCATTCAGACCCGAACCGCCGCACTTGGACACAAATCCTTGGGTGCACTCCGCCTTGAAATTGGCCAAAGTGAGATGAGATGGCAGACTTAAATGATTGCGTGCATCCGCTCGACGATCGCCATTGATGGGCGTGTCCACAGTCAAAACCAGGGCCTTGAAGTTGGCTCGCTCCGCCCGACGCACCAGTTCGTCAGTTAAAGAGCTGATCAGGAAAAAAAATTATAAATAAAACAGTGGAGAGCAATGGATATTAAGCACTTACCGATCCCTGTATATGTAGAGCTGAAACCATTTGCATGTGTCTGGCGCTGCCGCAGCCACATCCTCGAGAGATGTGGTCGACAGTGTGCTCAATATGAATATGGAGCCGGCTTTGCCCGCTGCACGTGCGCTGCCAATCTCTCCGTCCGGATGGGCCAGTTTCTGCATGGCAGTTGGCGCAATGCCGAGTGGCCAATCCAGCTGCTCTCCCAGGATTACACAGCTGGTGTCCAGCTTCGAAACATCCCTCAAGCAGCGCGGCCGCAAACGCAATCTTTAAAAAAAAAAATAATTAATTATTTATTAGTTTTCTAAGTCAAAAGACAAGTTTCGAAATTGGTCACAGTTGAAAAAATATTTATTATTCTCGTTTTGCTAAGAGTATTAAAAATTTAAAAATAAAATGTAGATGCAAAAAAGAGTTTTAAGATTCAAAGCAACATTGAAGTTATTTATTTTCTCAGACATTTTCCACTTTAAATATTTAAATTTAAATATTTTCTGAGTAATAAATATATGTCTGACTTAAATCGGATTTTTTTAGATACACACCTTTTGTAGGCCTCGCGATTAAGATTCAGAGTCACTTGCTCCCCAGCGCCGCTCCTGTAGTAGTCCAGGGCATGCCGCTCCAGCTTACCATTTGCAGCTTGCTCAAAGTCGGCGACAGAAACCAGCGACATTGTTCAGTTATTTTATATATTTTGCTGTTATTATATATATATATATATATATCACAAGAATTATATATGTATTCTTTTGCTCTTCGTTTATAGTTTGTGCCTGCTTTCAGCTGGCTCTTGCTTTGCTCTCTGAGCTAAAGACGCGTCGAGTCGCTGCTTTTATAGTCACAGCTGAGGGCAGATTGGCTCCGACTACAAACACTATGAAAGAGATAACAGATAACAGAGTAAATATAAAGTGTATAGTAAAAAAAATAAATATATTAAAATAATTTTAATATATCTTTCTATTACTCTTATTATGAGCAGCGATATTAATTAATGTTATATATGATATATCTTTTTTTATACATAAGTCAATATGTATTTATTATTTCTTTAATATCATCTTATTTAGCTTATAGCAAAAACATATTATTTGCCCAATCACATTTGAACTAATTTTGATTTGCGTCATTTAATGATTTTAATTACAACTAATTTTAATTGCCGGCAACTTATTGTCTATTCCTAACCAGATCAGTTAACTTAAGTTGACAAAAATCGAATGGAATAAAAACATAAACAGAGAACCCAAAATCCGAGAGAGCATTGACTTCATCAATAGTATTAGTGACTGTTTGCAATACTAGCGCATATTTTACGCTCAATTTGAAGCCAATTCGATCTGTGTGAACAGAGTCACAGAGAGCAGTGGCTCGTTTGACTGTGTTAGTGAGTGCCATGCGATTACTAATACAAGCAAACACTTACGCTCATGTATAGCTCATGTATAGAAGCAACCTGTTGAGTGGTTGAACGCTTCGTGAAATTGAGAAGCATACGAAGAGAGCATCGGGTTGTATGAGTGTATTAGTGAGCTGTATGCAAAGCACCAATACTTATGAAGAGTTACGCTCATTTTGTATGATTAAGTAATATGTGTAGGAATACTAGGAATACACTATTGGACACAATGCTACAGCTAGCAGATGCTCCCAGGCAGTCAGCCAGTTAGGATCACATCAAGAAGAAGTTGGAATCACATCAGTTAAAAAAATTGGAAGAATTTAAACTGCTTTAACTCCCCAAAACAAATCGTATTAAATCATTTGGAAGTGAAACATGTGCTTATATGAAATTATTCTTTGTCACATGATGAAGTCAAGTCTTTTTTTTTTTGTATTTTTGCCAGTTCAAAATCTAAACCGCAATAAACTGGTTTCTCTGGTGTTTTTCCATTTGACTTTGGTTGTCAACAGCAAAACAACATGCCACATGTTTATTTAGCCTCGTTGATAAGCCACCTAATTTAGAACAACAAGTAGGTAGAGGGGAAGGTTCTGAGGAACACTTTTAACGAGCAATCTTAAATGGAATACAGGGTGCCGCACACTTGTACATAATGGTACAAAATCTGTTCGTCATCTATCATTCTTTTAAATTTAAGTTAGATCTTAAGCTGCAAACCTATTCAAAATATTGCCAGTCGGACTGAGCCGAGTCTTATCACATCTATTTGTGTCTGATGCAACGATGAGTCTAATTTTATTTTAGTATTAGTGATTTGAACAGAACTTACTAACACTCCCAAACCAACTGTGGCTCTCTTTCGCAATGGTTCTCTAATTCACGAAGTGCCGTACAGATCAACTGTTTGTTTTCTATACATGAGACACTCACTGATCTTCGGCGTATGCATGTATTCGTAATTACATTCAACTCACTAACACTATTAAATAGAGCTCTGCTCTCTGTGCTCAAAATTCACATGCATCTCCCATCTCTCAAATGAGAATTGGGTCTAAAATGGGCTCTCTGTTTATGTTTTGTTATTCGTTTTATAAATCTTTGGATTGTATTCTTTTATAAGAATAAAGAAAACATTTCATATGAATAAATGCAATTTAATACAATTTAAGAATTTCATCAGAAATTTAAAATATTGACAATGAAAACAATGAATAATATGGCATAAATACCTTTTTTATTTATTTAATATCAAATTGAATTAAATTAAGTATAAAATAATATATAAAATTATATATAAAATTATATTTAAAATAAGAATTATTTATTAATTATTATTTACAAGTCTTTAAACCAAGCATGTTTAAGATTGTATCAGATAAACACCAATTTACAGTTGTATGTATGCTCATACATAATAATATGTGTGTGTGTATGTATTTATGTACGTTTGTATATAAGCTAGATAAGACCGCACGTTCGGCAGGCCGAACTCTCTCTCTCGCTCGCTCTCGCTCTAGCTCTATTTCGTTTCTATTATCGTTCTCACTCTTCTTTTCTCATTCGCACATCTGTGGGCTGAGCGTATAAAAGGTCTCAGCCAAGCACAGTTGTCATTCAGTGCGATCAAGCAACTCAGCAAATAAACAGTTATTCTTGTTTCTTTTTTGCAAGTTTTATTAAAACAAAACTAAAATTCAACCAAAATGCGTCTGGGACAAACAATTCCAAACTTTAAGGCGGAGACCACCAAGGGACCCATTAGCTTCCACGAATGGCAGGGAGACTCGTGAGTATTATAAGAGTTAGGGAATATCACATAATAATAATATATTAATATATAAAAACTAAAGTTAATTCTTAATTTTATTTGTAATATACTTATTTATATTTTACTTATATGGTTAATATTTTTACTTCAATTGCAGTTGGGTTGTGCTCTTCTCACATCCCTCTGATTTTACGCCCGTTTGCACTACGGAACTGGGCCGCATTGCCGTCCATCAGCCGGAGTTTGCGAAGAGGAACACAAAGTGCTTGGCCCACTCTGTGGATGCACTCGACTCGCATGTGGATTGGGTGAATGATATCAAGTCGTATTGCCTGGATATTCCCGGCGAGTTTCCGTATCCCATTATAGCCGATCCCACACGCGATCTGGCCGTCTCCCTGGGCATGCTCGATGAGGATCAGAAGAAGGATCCCGAGGTGGCCAAAACAATTCGTGCCCTCTTCATCATTAGCCCTGATCACAAAGTGCGCCTGACCATGTTCTATCCCATGTCTACGGGTCGCAATGTTGAGTAAGTAAATCTGATAAATCTTCAAGCTGCAACAGCTCCTTAACTCTATTTTTCTCCCTCATTCCCTAGTGAGATCCTGCGCACCATTGATTCGCTGCAGTTGACCGATCGCTTGCCGGTAGTTGCCACGCCTGCCAATTGGACGGTGAGTATTACTTTCAGATATGACTTATAGACTTGCAAACTGATGTATTTATTTTTATTCTTCTTGTTCATCTTCTGACTGTAGCCTGGCACAAAGGTGATGATCCTGCCCACCGTCAGCGATGAGGATGCCCACAAGCTGTTCCCGAAGGGCTTTGACAAGGTCTCCATGCCATCGGGCGTTAATTATGTCCGCACCACAGAGAACTATTAAAAGTCTTCATCTTCTGCTTCTTCCTCGTCTTTTTAAGCTAACTTTAAAATCAATTAAATAAAAATATTTTTATTATATATCTTATATTTTTTGATCTTTTATTTTGAAGTACAAATTGCCTAATTTACAGGATGTTCTTGAGGAATTCTTTTTACCTATTATATTATTAAACATTAGTATTTTTAGACTTCTCATCCAGGTAATTGACCTACAAGGCAGACGACAGCTAAAGTCTATGTATTTCTATGTATTTATACGTTTAAGAGTTTTTTCGGCTTTAGGCAAGGCTATCTAAATTTTAGAAAATAATTTCCCAATTTTTTTAACTCTAAAAATTCCCATTCCATGCTCAGGCAAGTCAATCTTGCAAATCCTGATTCTATGTATTTTAAGAAAATATTTTATGCCATCATAATCATTTGAGAAAACAGGTAATATTAAATTTTTACAAGTTAAAAAAGTTACTTTTAAGTCAATAAATACAAAATATTTATTACTTAGAAAATAATTGAAGTGAAAAATTGTGAGTGTCTGAGAAAATGAATAATTTCAATGATACTTTTGCGTTTGCGGCCGCGCAAGTAGAGGGATGTTTTGAAGCTGGACACCAGCTGTGTATTCCTGGGACAGCGGGTTCTTCCTCACTTGTTCTTCCTGCTGGCTGCCTTCCTTTGCTTTGCGTACGTGCATCTACGTGCCTGGGCAGACTTCTTTTCGGCTCCATTATTACCGCTGGCTAGGAAAGAAGATCTTTTAGCCACTTATCAGTTTGCCGTCAATGCCAGCGATGAGACCCACATCGCAATGCTCCGTAGGATGCTATCCTTAAGAATATGTCCACAAAGTGTTGCCTAGCTGCCCAGACTGGAATGTCATATATGTCTCGACTTGTACTCTGTTTGTTTCCCACTCACAGATAAAATTTTATTCCTTTTTTAACTTATATAAATTTATTTTTTGCCTGTTTTTCTCAACTGATTATGATGACTTTCTAAAATTCAGAAATATTAGACTTTAGCTGCCGTCTGCCTTGGAGGTCAATTACCTGGATGAGAATTCAAAAAATTCTAATGTTTAATAATATAAAAAGTAAAACAAAAGGTAAGAAAAGAATTCCTCAAGAACACCCTCTAAATTAGACAATTTCAACTACATTTTCGAAACATGCACTCTACATTTGAAGAAATGAAATTTTTGGATTTTTGAATAATATTGTTGATTTTTCTTTTTATGAAAATTTACGAATTAAAAAAAGAAAGAAAAGATCAAAAAGATATGCAACAAAAATATTTTTATTTAATTGATTTTAAAGTTAGCTTAAAAAGACGAGGAAGGAGCAGAAGCTGAAGACTTTTAATAGTTCTCTGTGGTGCGGACATAATTAACGCCCGATGGCATGGAGACCTTGTCAAAGCCCTTCGGGAACAGCTTGTGGGCATCCTCATCGCTGACAGTGGGCAGGATCATCACCTTTGTGCCAGGCTACAGTCAGAAGATGAACAAGAAGAATAAAAATAAATACATCAGTTTGCAAGTCTATAAGTCATATCTGAAAGTAATACTCACCGTCCAATTGGCAGGCGTGGCAACTACCGGCAAGCGATCGGTCAACTGCAGCGAATCAATGGTGCGCAGGATCTCACTAGGGAATGAGGGAGAAAAATAGAGTTAAGGAGCTGTTGCAGCTTGAAGATTTATCAGATTTACTTACTCAACATTGCGACCCGTAGACATGGGATAGAACATGGTCAGGCGCACTTTGTGATCAGGGCTAATGATGAAGAGGGCACGAATTGTTTTGGCCACCTCGGGATCCTTCTTCTGATCCTCATCGAGCATGCCCAGGGAGACGGCCAGATCGCGTGTGGGATCGGCTATAATGGGATACGGAAACTCGCCGGGAATATCCAGGCAATACGACTTGATATCATTCACCCAATCCACATGCGAGTCGAGTGCATCCACAGAGTGGGCCAAGCACTTTGTGTTCCTCTTCGCAAACTCCGGCTGATGGACGGCAATGCGGCCCAGTTCCGTAGTGCAAACGGGCGTAAAATCAGAGGGATGTGAGAAGAGCACAACCCAACTGCAATTGAAGTAAAAATATTAACCATATAAGTAAAATATAAATAAGTATATTACAAATAAAATTAAGAATTAACTTTAGTTTTTATATATTAATATATTATTATTATGTGATATTCCCTAACTCTTATAATACTCACGAGTCTCCCTGCCATTCGTGGAAGCTAATGGGTCCCTTGGTGGTCTCCGCCTTAAAGTTTGGAATTGTTTGTCCCAGACGCATTTTGGTTGAATTTTAGTTTTGTTTTAATAAAACTTGCAAAAAAGAAACAAGAATAACTGTTTATTTGCTGAGTTGCTTGATCGCACTGAATGACAACTGTGCTTGGCTGAGACCTTTTATACGCTCAGCCCACAGATGTGCGAATGAGAAAAGAAGAGTGAGAACGATAATAGAAACGAAATAGAGCTAGAGCGAGAGCGAGCGAGAGAGAGAGTTCGGCCTGCCGAACGTGCGGTCTTATCTAGCTTATATACAAACGTACATAAATACATACACACACACATATTATTATGTATGAGCATACATACAACTGTAAATTGGTGTTTATCTGATACAATCTTAAACATGCTTGGTTTAAAGACTTGTAAATAATAATTAATAAATAATTCTTATTTTAAATATAATTTTATATATAATTTTATATATTATTTTATACTTAATTTAATTCAATTTGATATTAAATAAATAAATAAGCTATTTATGCCATATTATTCGTTGTTATCATTGTCAATATTTTAAATTTCTGATGAAATTCTTAAATTGTATTAAATTGCATTTATTCATATGAAATGTTTTCTTTATTCTTATAAAAGAATACAATCCAAAGATTTATAAAACGAATAACAAAACATAAACAGAGAGCCCATTTTAGACCCAATTCTCATTTGAGAGATGGGAGATGCATGTGAATTTTGAGCACAGAGAGCAGAGCTCTATTTAATAGTGTTAGTGAGTTGAATGTAATTACGAATACATGCATACGCCGAAGATCAGTGAGTGTCTCATGTATAGAAAACAAACAGTTGATCTGTACGGCACTTCGTGAATTAGAGAACCATTGCGAAAGAGAGCCACAGTTGGTTTGAGAGTGTTAGTAAGTTCTGTTCAAATCACTAATACTAAAATAAAATTAGACTCATCGTTGCATCAGACACAAATAGATGTGATAAGACTCGGCTCAGTCCGACTGGCAACATTTTGAATAGGTTTGCAGCTTAAGAACTAACTTTGATTTAAATTTAAAAGAATTATAGCTGAACAACAGATTTTGTACCATTATGTACAAGTGTGCGGCACCCTGTATTCCATTTAAGATTGCTCGTTAAAAGTGTTCCTCAGAACCTTCCCCTCTACCTACTTGTTGTTCTAAATTAGGTGGCTTATCAACGAGGCTAAATAAACATGTGGCATGTTGTTTTGCTGTTGACAACCAAAGTCAAATGGAAAAACACCAGAGAAACTAGTTTATTGCGTTTTAGATTTTGAACTGGCAAAAATACAAAAAAAAGACTTGACTACATCATGTGACAAAGATTTATTTCATATAAGCACATGTTTCACTTCCAAATGATTTTAATACGATTTGTTTTGGGGAGTTAAAACAGTTTCAATTCTTCCAATTCTTTTAACTGATGTGATTCCAACTTCTTCTTGACGTGATCCTAACTGGCTGACTGCCTGGGAGCATCTGCTAGCTGTAGCATTGTGTCCAATAGTGTATTCCTAGTATTCCTACACATATTACTTAAGCATACAAAATGAGCGTAACTCTTCATAAGTATTGGTGCTTTGCATACAGCTCACTAATACACTCATACAACCCGATGCTCTCTTCGTATGCTTCTCAATTTCACGAAGCGTTCAACCACTCAACAGGTTGCTTCTATACATGAGCTATACATGAGCGTAAGTGTTTGCTTGTATTAGTAATCGCATGGCACTCACTAACACAGTCAAACGAGCCACTGCTCTCTGTGACTCTGTTCACACAGATAGAATTGGCTTCAAATTGAGCGTAAAATATGCGTTAGTATTGCAAACTGTATGACAGTCACTAATACTATTGAGGAAGTCAATGCTCTCTCGGATTTTGGGTTCTCTGTTTATATTTTGCTTCAGTCGATTTTTGTCAACTAAAGTTATCTGATCTGGGTAGGAATAGACAATAAGTTGCCAGCAATTATAATTATTTTTTAATTAAAATCATTAAAAGGCGAATCAAAACTAACTTCAAATGTGATTGGGCAAATACATTTATATATTAAATATGTTTTAATATTTATAATATGTGTTTGCTATAAACTAAATAAGATGGTATTAAAGAAATAATAAATACAACACAAAAAGATATATCATTAATTAATATCGCTGCTCATCATAAGAGTAATAGAAAAATATTCTTTAATATTTTAATATACGCTTTACTCTATTATCTGTGATAAAAGCAGAGACTCAACGCGTCTTTAGCTCAGAGAGCAAAGCAAGAGCCAGCTGAAAGCAGGCACAAACTATTAACGAAGAGCAAAATAATACATATATTACTTGTGATATATATATATATATATATATATAAATTGGAAAATGCTTGCGAGCTTGTTTAGCTATGAGAAAAAATGTGTGACCATCAGTGTAAACAAAAGCTCTGTGCTCGTTTTGGCACGTGCTAGCTATTGAAAGCTGCTCACTTTGGCATGTGCTAGCTATTGAAAGCTGCTCACTTTGGCATGTGCTAACTACTGAAAGGTGCCTGCTCTGGCGTATGCACTTAGTGACGTCACACACCTCAAACGGCCAAACTTAGCCGGCGGCAAAACAAATAAGCTTTATAGGTATTTTATCACTTCAGAGATCCCCGTAGCTTAACTATCCATTCATTTATAATAATTTTTTTTTAAACTATCTTTTTAATGCTAATTAACTTGTTTATTTCATATGAATTTTATACATTGCCAGAACGCATTGTTGTTCGTTTGCCATCTCAGGTCAAGCCATAATGTTAAATGTTAACGCTGTTAATGACAGCAAAACGAAATGTTAACTCGGTTTGGATATTTTTAAGGGATGTTAATGTGTCCCTCTGACTTTTACTTATGTTAATGTTAAGTATTTGTTGTTTTTGAATTCAAAAATATTGCCTATAGGTAATGACTGAATAAAGAGATCGACATTTGACAAACTGCCGAGCAAGTATTACTATTTAAAATAAAATTTACAAAATACTAAGCGAAAAAGTCAATATCTCCATTATTACCGAAGATAATAAAACTAATGCGCAACAAATCGAAGATCATCATTATGGTCAGCCCACAAGCGAACACCACGATCGCAGATTTCCTCCAATTGGTCGCTGCGGTGGGATAGAGTATCGCAAAACGCCTTCAATATCCCACATCAATGGCCACTAAGTCAACGTCCATTTTCTCCACAGCCATTCTCTAATCTTTGGTTTAACTCTATTTCTTTCCGGTTTAGTCTAGTCGAGTGCTTGGTCCACTTGATACTCTGGTCGTAAACTACTTGCCAAATGCCTTTTATTTCGCCAATTGACGCCAGAATTGGCCTTGGCCAACTGTCCCCTTCGATAATAGGCGTTGCTTTTAGCCTATTATTTTAAAAATTGCCGCATTGCCGCAATTTAACGGTTGCTTATCCATTATGCTTATCTTTTAAAAATGTGCATCATATTTAATGGGATTATTTACTCCAGCTTTGTGATTAGATTCTATAATATATATTGTTAATATGATTACTATTTGTATAAACTTGTATTAAAACAATATTTTTATTTTCATAAAAACGTCTTTTTACACAACAAATCCTCCAAGTGTATCCGGCCTTTATCGAAATAAGTTTATTATTTATTTTATATTTTTTTAAAATGTTTTTCTAACTGCACTTTTGCTGAATGCTCTTTAATAAAGTAAGTACGAATCTTATATATATATATATGAGAGGTCCAACTTGAGCTAATTGTTTTTTTTTTATTTTTTTTGCAAACAATAACATTCTCTTATCCGAGATTGACTTACTCATGCATAAGTCAGTAAGGCATATATCGAAAAAAAACTGTGTTTTTGTTTGGCCTCGAAAATGGCGTGTTTAGATATCATCAAAGCAAAATTTCTTTTGTTGCTTATTTTGTTGCCAGAGGGGGTTGCTCTCTAGAAGTGGAACTGAAGCTACATATGTACATATGTATGTAACACTGCCATTGCGTCACACATGTTTGCAAATCGTTAACAAAACTAAGCCGAATTAGCCAGGCTTGTTGAGCTCCCCTGCAAGAGTCTAAACTGAGGGCGTCTCTGCTAAAAGCGACCAGCTGATGCAAAACTTAGCATCGATTAGAGATGGTCGCGTGTCAAATTTTATTAAATGCGATAGTCTTTAAATTGCTATAGAAAATGACTATCTCCATTGGGATATATAGTATATATATTATATATAACTATATATATATTTTCGTGATACAGGCGAACAAAAGAGTTGTATATAAAATAAACAAATATATATTTTAGCTATTGTGATATTAATTAGGAAAACATATACATTATGCCTTAGCTTAAATTATACCTCTCACGAACTGGCTCATCTCTAGTTTGTGACTAACTTTTAACAATGAGCAAATGCCAAATTAGAAGCTTAGCAAAGCAATTTCAGTTTTCAAGGCATTTCTATTTCTCTCCCATATAGCCAGATCTAAAATAAGCCCAGTGAGCCGCTTAATTGGCAAAAGCTGCTTAGAATTCGCCCACAACCAGTCGCACAACTGTAGGCGACATTAGTGCCAAAGTCAATATTGACACGCCCACACAATAAGGGGCAGCTGGCTGGCTAACTGACTTTAAATCACGTCACTTGCCACTGGAATCTGCTGTTAATTACTTGATATTAATTTTATAGAAGTTCAGCTTGGCATAGGACCCAGGCCAAGTAAAAGTACACGTAATTAATGTCATCCTGTGGTTTATAGGGTTAAAAGGCACTCAACATGCCTCTGGCTGTGTGTGTGAGTGTGTGTGTGTGTGGCTTTGATATGTGCTGCAGAATTGTTGTAAAGCCCTTTAGAAAATGTGATAATTAAATGTCGTCCATTTGCAGGGCTTAGCTTTAATTTATAATAAATATGGCCATTGTCCACAAGCAAAAACTTCCAAAATGCACAGAAAATGCATTTTTGCTAACGCCCCCCTCCCAGCCACCCCTCCACCATCCACCCGAAAAAGACTTCCCTTTGATTTATGTGCAACGCGTCGCATGAGCATCTGTTGATGGCATTGCATATTTGCCAGCGTAAGGGGGCTAAGTGGGGTGTGTTTGCTCTGGTCGGGGCTTTGATATTGGTCATGTTTGTACAAAATATTGCGCATACGACACAGACGTCGGCAAACACTCACAATAACACACACACACACACCCGCTCACAAGAACACAAGCACCCAAGCCAGCCTGGCTTGAGCTTTTGGCTTTGTCCTTTGCCTTTTGCGGCATAACGCGCGGTTAAGTGGCCATAATGTGTGCCTTTATGGGCACGGTACTGCCTGCCATTCTCCCCAAACCGGTCACTCTGTTCCCTGGTCCTACCCGACTTATTTTAATTCCCCACCGTATTTGCTGAGCTGGCATTGTTGCTGAATTATGTTATGCTACTCGCTTGTTGATTTTTATATTGTTTTTTTTTATACCCACTCTCTCTCTGTCTCTGTTGTCTCTGGCCGCTGTCCGTTCCCTTAATGCATGATAAGCGGAATGCCTGTTCCAAATATTTGGCACTGGCATGTTTGCTCAGTTGTTTACGGATAATCCGGTTTTATTGTTTAATAAGTCATGCCGGCAAACGCCTGGCTCCCTGGCCCACTGACTGCCTGACTGCCTGACTGGCTGATTCCTGCTGGCCACGTTATCGCCTCGTTAACTTTGCTGCCATGTCAGGAGAATCACACACATTTTGTCCTTATGATGTCTTGCTGAGCCGTTCAGGTTCGTATGTGTTGGAAAATCGATGCTTAAATTAAATGGGTATTTGCATATTAAAGGACAAAGCCTGGCACCAAAAAAGAGGCGATATGTCAACAGCTACAAGAAAAAAGGCTCGATTAAATGATACGCAAAACAGGTGAAATTATCGATTAAATCAAATACAAGTGAGAGGCTAGAAATAATATTATAATCCCAAAATTAAGTATTTAGACAGACAGGTAAAAAGGCGGAAAAACGATTCCTCTTTGATCCTGTTCAATAAATATTTACCTTATGGGGTCGGTTTTTCTTCTGTTGGCTTGATTATGGACTTAGTTTAACCATTTTTTTTTTAAAACATATTTTTTGTTTAAAGTCTAGTCATTTGTTCTTTTAGTTATGTATTTATTTCGTATTTCTGAATAAAATAATCAAGTGTACTTGATTTGCAGGTAGTTGTAGGTGTTTCGCTAAGCCATATGAATAATTGTAAAATATTCTCAAGGTTTATAAAACCTAAACCAATTAATTACGTAAAATGTCGCCAGAACCTTGAAAATTGAAATTGTAATACAAATGTGTAATTAGTGGAAAAGACACCAACAGCAATTCCATACTCATCGAACACATATTGCAAATTCTCGTGTCTGTAGGCCTCCTTCCGAATTATTGTATAACCTGTCAATTATTATAGGGCTAAGGCAGGAAAGAAATATATTTGAATAGATTTAACAGCTGCAATTGCATTTTCAATTGACCAACTAACACCCAGAAAAATGGATATGCAATCGGTAAATTGCGGCAATGCGGCAATTTTGAAAATTATAGGCTAAAAGCAACGCCTATTATCGAAGGGGACAGTTGGCCAAGGCCAATTCAGGCGTCAATTGGCGAAATAAAAGACATTTGGCAAGTAGTTTACGACCAGAGTATCAAGTGGACCAAGCACTCGACTAGACTAAACCGGAAAGAAATAGAGCTAAAACAAAGATTAGAGAATGATTGTGGAGAAAATGGACGTTGACTTAGTGGCCATTGATGTGGGACATTGGAGGCGTTTTGCGATACTCTATCCCACCGCAGCGACCAATTGGAGAAAGTCGGCGATCGTGGTGTTCGCTTGTGGGCTGACCGTAATGATGATATTCGATTTGTTGCGCATTAGGAAGGATCTGCCCGTGTTCCTGCTCAATTTTTGCTTTTTCATTGGTATTTCAAATGGAGTGCTGCGCACACTGCTTGTCATCCGGAATCATGAGGAGTTCGAGAAATTTCTCCTTTTCGTGACGCATCTGTATCGCCAGATTGAGACGTCGGGAGACCGACACAGCCAGCAAATGCTTGCTATGACAACGCGGAAGGCACGTCAAATAGCCATCATCAACATGGGCCTCGGCGCCTTCAACGTAGCCGGCAAGCTAATCTTTAGCTTGTTCTACGAGTCACGCAGTAAGCGGATTCCATTCTGTTTTGCATTAATTTTAGCCCTCAAATCCAATTTGAATATAGTTCTTCCAGTTGGAGTTGCACTGCCCGGGGTGGACATGCTTCGCAGCCCCATCTATGAGATCGTCTATGTGCTGGAGGTGACACTCGTCGTGTTGATTCCCTTGATGTACATGCCCTTTATCAGTCTGTTTATCGCCTTCATTCTCTTTGGCAAGACAATGCTTCAGATTTTGATTTACAAACTATCCCGCATTGCACTGCTCCCTGAGAAGGAGCAGCGTTTCCAGATGCTAACCTCCTGCATCCGTTGTTATATCACTGTGATGGGGTGAGTATTTGAATTCCACTTGGAATTATCTCAACACTCAATCCTATTCCTATGCCAGTTATGTGCGTCAGCTTGAAGCAGTTTCCGCCTTCATATTGGCAATCGACTCAATTATTTTTCACTCCATCATCGCATTGCAGCTGATGTGCTTCAATATTGTAAGTGTGATGTAACTAACTATATGTATATATACCCTTGCAGTGGATGTTATATTGAACTATAAACATGGTCAAGTCAGGCTGACTAGCTGGTTTTTATTGCCCAACTAACTCCAGTTTTGATAAAATTGTCAGAGTCAGTAAAAGTTGACTACAACTTTCAATGTTAAAAGGATGTATATGATTTCAGATTTCATAGATTGAAATGAGGGAATTACGTCTTGACCACTAAGAACCCACTTGCCAATCATATTTTACATATGTTGCACAAACCACTGCAGGAGTATTTTTTTTCGTAAAAAATTGTCATTTGAATATTTTTAATAAATTAGTTTTCTCTTTATACGAGTAGATCCCTTCGTTCACTTCAATTATCTCTGTCGTGATATTCTGCGCAACTGCGCTCTTTCTGCTTTACACCTCTTATAGTCGGACCAACGATTTGCTTTACGAGGTAGGTTTCGGATTCGTGGAGGAACTGATTTTAGTTACGGACTCTTTTTTGCAGAATGAGTGTGTTTCGCTGGCTGTGTACAATGTGCCCTGGTATGAAAGCGGAGTGCGTTTTCAGCGAACCCTTCTGATCTTTCTAATGCACACGCAAAGGCCTCTGTTGGTGAGTGCAGGTGGATCGGGGGGTTTGGAGTGGAGTGGTTTTGGGGTGGATGTCGTTTTGTGATTTAGCTTGCATTTCATTTGGCAGATTCTAATCGTAGTTTTTTTTCAGATAAAAGCGGGCCACACTTACCCCATGACTTTGGCCGCGTTTCAGAGACTGCTGAAAACATCCTATTCGTACTTTACCACGCTGCGTGGCATGACCAACAAATGAGCTGGAAGCCAAAAACTTTTCGGGGCATGCAACGTGCAGGAGAAGAGAGAAGAAGAAGTGCAATTGAATGGTTGGGCTGGATGTTTGTAGTCCGAACTGTAGAGTAGGTATGCAATTTAAGTCGTATTCAGTTGGAGTTGTAATTATAGTCATAGTCGTAGTTGTATTCCAGGCATCTGTGCAAATAGTTTGTTGCATTACAGGGGAGTTTGGGCGGCATTTTGTGTTTGTTTCCTTTAAGTCCATTGAATGCTTAGAAATATTTCACTCCTTTCGTTTTAGGAGCTGCCCATTTAGCTTAAACATATAGCAGGTCCACTAAAAATAGCTCAAAGCAATTTTAAAATAACTTTTATAAATTATAGTTGTCCTTAGCTATAATTAAAATAAATGCAAATATGTTAGAAAATGTTTCCAACCTCGTTAAAATTCAAAAAACTTAATAAAATCTATGCCTAAGTATTTTCTATAATATATTTTACACTGTTTATAAACACAAAAAAATTATTTAACTCATATTAATTAATGGCAACAGATCAAACTGAATGTTTAATAATCTTTCTGGTTTTTTTTTTATATAATATGAACTTAAAGATTTGGTTGAAATATAAAATATTTGACAACTTATAGTTTCTAAGGTCAGCAAATTCATACGGCGGAGAGGAGAGGAAATGACTAGATCGGGTCGGTTGTTGCCTCTTACAAACAATTGAACACCTTAAATAAATTCTAATATTGTACTGTTTGTTTTGAACTCTTAATCAATTATATTAAATTTCAATATCTACTAATCATACCAAATAAATATAAAAAATTCGTGATCGGCATATTATTCTGCATTCGATTTTCAAACAATTTTGTTAGTTTTTTAATTAAAATGAGGAAACGCAGGCAAGCAGGCTGCTGCAAGTTAATTAATATATATGTGCTGGAAAGTCGATGCTTAAATAAAATGCGTGGATAAGAAAATAAAACTGAGTCCCACCAGCGTTGTGTACTCAAACAAAGTTTATTCAAGACTGTCAATTAACATTATAAATATCGATAAGAAGAGACTTAACATACATATGTTACTGATGCACAGTTGCATGGAATGTTAAATAACATTATTTTCTACATGCATGTTAAAGGACAAAGCCGCATCAAAAAGAGAGGCGATATTTCTACAGCTACAAGAAAAAATGTTCCATTTAAGAGAGCTCTGAGCTCTGATACGCAAAACAGGTGAAATAATCGATTAAATCAAATTCAAGTGAGAGGCTAGAGATAATATTATAATCCCAAAATTAAGTATTTAGACAGACAGGTGAAAAGACGGAAAAACGATTCCACTTTGATCCTGTTCAATAAATATTTACCTTTTGGGGTCGGTGAAGTTGTTCTTCTGTTTGCTTTATTATAGACTTTTTAAATGTGTAAAAATGTTTTTTGCTAAAAGTCTCGTCACTTGTGCTTTAAGTTCTATAATTATTTCGTATTTCTGAATAAAATAATCAAGTGTACTTGATTTGCAGGTAGTTGTAGGTGTTTCGCTAAGCCATATGAATAATTGTAAAATATTCTCAAGGTTTATAAAACCTAAACCAATTAATTACGTAAAATGTCGCCAGAACCTTGAAAATTGAAATTGTAATACAAATGTGTAATTAGTGGAAAAGACACCAACAGCAATTCCATACTCATCGAACACATATTGCAAATTCTCGTGTCTGTAGGCCTCCTTCCGAATTATTGTATAACCTGTCAATTATTATAGGGCTAAGGCAGGAAAGAAATATATTTGAATAGATTTAACAGCTGCAATTGCATTTTCAATTGACCAACTAACACCCAGAAAAATGGATATGCAATCGTTAAATTGCGGCAATGCGGCAATTTTGAAAATTATAGGCTAAAAGCAACGCCTATTATCGAAGGGGACAGTTGGCCAAGGCCAATTCTGGCGTCAATTGGCGAAATAAAAGGCATTTGGCAAGTAGTTTACGACCAGAGTATCAAGTGGACCAAGCACTCGACTAGACTAAACCGGAAAGAAATAGAGTTAAAATAAAGATTGGAGAATGGTTGTGGAGAAAATGGACGTTGACTTAGTGGCCATTGATGTGGGACATTGGAGGCGTTTTGCGATACTCTATCCCACCGCAGCGACCAATTGGAGAAAGTCGGCGATCGTGGTGTTCGCTTGTGGGCTGACCGTAATGATGATTTTCGATTTGTTGCGCATTAGGAAGGACCTGCCCGTGTTCCTGCTCAATTTTTGCTTTTTCATTGGTATTTCAAATGGAGTGCTGCGCACACTGCTTGTCATCCGGAATCATGAGGAGTTCGAGAAATTTCTCCTTTTAGTGACGCATCTGTATCGCCAGATTGAGACGTCGGGAGACCGACACAGCCAGCAAATGCTTGCTATGACAACGCGGAAGGCACGTCAAATAGCCATCATCAACATGGGCCTCGGCGCCTTCAACGTAGCCGGCAAGCTAATCTTTAGCTTGTTCTACGAGTCACGCAGTAAGCGGATTCCATTCTGATTTGCATTAATTTTAACCCTCAAATCCAATTTGAATATAGTTCTTCCAGTTGGAGTTGCACTGCCCGGGGTGGACATGCTTCGCAGCCCCATCTATGAGATCGTCTATGTGCTGGAGGTGACACTCGTCGTGTTGATTCCCTTGATGTACATGCCTTTTATAAGTCTGTTTATCGCCTTCATTCTCTTTGGCAAGACAATGCTTCAGATTTTGATTTACAAACTATCCCGCATTGCACTGCTCCCTGAGAAGGAGCAACGTTTCCAGATGCTAACCTCCTGCATCCGTTGTTATATCACTGTGATGAGGTGAGTATTTGAGTTCCACTTGGAATTAGCTCAACACTCAATCCTATTCCTATGCCAGTTATGTGCGTCAGCTTGAAGCAGTTTCCGCCTTCATATTGGCAATCGACTCAATTATTTTTCACTCCATCATCGCATTGCAGCTGATGTGCTTCAATATTGTAAGTGTGATGTAACTATATATGTATATATACCCTTGCAGTGGATGTTATATTGAACTATAAACATGGTCAAGTCAGGCTGATTAGCTGGTTTTTATTGCCCAACTAATTCTCAGTTTTGATAAAATTGTCAGAGTCAGTAAAAGTTGACTACAACTTTCAATGAAAAAAGGATGTATATGATTTCAGATTTCATAGATTGAAATGAGGGAATTACGTCTTGACCACTAAGAACCCACATGCCAAACATATTTTACATATGTTGCACAAACCACTGCAGGAGTATTTTTTTTTCGTAAAAAATTGTCATTTGAATATTTTTAATAAATTTGTTTTCTCTTTATACGAGTAGATCCCTTCGTTCACTTCAATTATCTCTGTCGTGATATTCTGCGCAACTGCGCTCTTTCTGCTTTACACCTCTTATAGTCGGACCAACGATTTGCTTTACGAGGTAGGTTTCGGATTCATGGAGCAATTGATTTTAGTTACGGACTCTTTTTTGCAGAATGAGTGTGTTTCGCTGGCTGTCTACAATGTGCCCTGGTATGAAAGCGGAGTGCGTTTTCAGCGAACCCTTCTGATCTTTCTAATGCACACGCAAAGGCCTCTGCTGGTGAGTGCGGGTGGATCGGGGGGTTTGGAGTGGAGTGGTTTTGGGGTTGATGTCGTTTTGTGATTTAGCTTGCATTTCATTTGGCAGATTCTAATCGTAGTTTTTTTTCAGATAAAAGCGGGCCACACTTACCCCATGACTTTGGCCGCGTTTCAGAAACTGCTGAAAACATCCTATTCGTACTTTACCATGCTGCGTGGCATGACCAACAAATGAGCTGGAAGCCAAAAACTTTTCGGGGCATGCAACGTGCAGGAGAAGAGAGAAGAAGAAGTGCAATTGTATGGTTGGGCTGGATGTTTGTAGTCCGAACTGTAGAGTAGGTATGCAATTTAAGTCGTATTCAGTTGGAGTTGTAATTATAGTCATAGTCGCAGTTGTATTCCAGGCATCTGTGCAAATAGTTTGTTGCATTACAGGGAGTTTGGGCGGCATTTTGTGTTTGTTTCCTTTAAGTCCATTGCATGCTTAGAAATATTTCACTCCGTTTGTTTTAGGAGCTGCCCATTTAGCTTAAACATAGAGCAGGTCCACTAAAAATAGCTCAAAGCAATTTTAAAATAACTTTTATAAATTATAGTTGTCCTTAGCTATAATTAAAATAAATGCAAATATGTTAGAAAATGTTTCCAACCTCGATAAAATTAAAAAAACTTAATAAAATCTATTCCTAAGTGTTTTCTATAATATATTTTACACTGTTTATAAACACAAACAAATTATTTAACTCATATTAATTAATGGCAACAGAACAAACTAAATGTTTAATAATCTTTCTGGTTTTTTTTTTATAGAATATGAACTTAAAGATTTGATTGAAATATAAAATATTTGACAACTTATAGTTTCTAAGGTCAGCAAATTCATACGGCAAACAAACAATTGAACACCTTAAATAAATTCTAATATTGTACTGTTTGTTTTGAACTCTTAATCAATTATATTAAATTTCAATATCTACTAATCATACCAAATAAATATAAAAAATTCGTGATCGGCATATTTCTATTCTGCATTCGATTTTCAAACAATTTTGTTAGTTTTTTAATTAAAATGAGGAAACGCAGGCAAGCAGGCTGCTGCAAGTTAATTAATATATATGTGCTGGAAAGTCGATGCTTAAATAAAATGCGTGGATAAGAAAATAAAACTGAGTCCAACCAGCGTTGTGTACTCAAACAAAGTTTATTCAAGACTGTCAATTAACATTATAAATATCGATAAGAAGAGACTTAACATACATATGTTACTGATGCACAGTTGCATGGAATGTTAAATAACATTATTTTCTACATGCATGTTAAAGGACAAAGCCGGGCATCAAAAAGAGAGGCGATATTTCTACAGCTACAAGAAAAAATGTTCCGTTTAAGAGAGCTCGATTAAATGATACGCAAAACAGGTGAAATAATCGATTAAATCAAATACAAGTGAGAGGCTAGTGAAAAGTCTCGTCACTTGTGCTTTAAGTTCTATAATTATTTCGTATTTCTGAATAAAATAATCAAGTGTACTTGATTTGCAGGTAGTTGTAGGTGTTTCGCTAAGCCATATGAATAATTGCAAAATATTCTCAAGGCTTACAAAACGTAAACCAGTTAATTACGTAAAATGTCGCCAGAACCTTGAAAATTGAAATTGTAATACAAATGTGTAATTAGTGGAAAAGACACCAACAGCAATTCCATACTCATCGAACACATATTGCAAATTCTCGTGTCTGTAGGCCTCCTTCCGAATTATTGTATAACCTGTCAATTATTATAGGGCTAAGGCAGGAGAGAAATATATTTGAATAGATTTAACAGCTGCAATTGCATTTTCAATTGACCAACTAACACCCAGAAAAATGGATATGCAATCGGTAAATTGCGGCAATGCGGCAATTTTGAAAATTATAGGCTAAAAGCAACGCCTATTATCGAAGGGGACAGTTGGCCAAGGCCAATTCTGGCGTCAATTGGCGAAATAAAAGGCATTTGGCAAGTAGTTTACGACCAGAGTATCAAGTGGACCAAGCACTCGACTAGACTAAACCGGAAAGAAATAGAGTTAAAACAAAGATTAGAGAATGGTTGTGGAGAAAATGGACGTTGACTTAGTGGCCATTGATGTGGGATATTGGAGGCGTTTTGCGATACTCTATCCCACCGCAGCGACCAATTGGAGGAAATTTGCGATCGTGGTGTTCGCTTGTGGGCTGACCGTAATGATGATCTTCGATTTGTTGCGCATTAGGAAGGATCTGCCCGTGTTCATGCTCAATTTTGGGTATTTCTTGGGATTTTTAATTGGAGTGCTGCGCACACTGCTTGTCATCCGGAATCATGAGGAGTTCGAGAAATTTCTCCTTTTCGTGACGCATCTGTATCGCCAGATTGAGACGTCGGGAGACCGACACAGCCAGCAAATGCTTGCTATGACAACGCGGAAGGCACGTCAAATAGCCGTCATCGCTATGGGCCTCGGCGCTTCGAACGTAGCCGGCATGCTAATCTTTAGCTTGTTCCATGAACCTCGCAGTAAGCGGGCTCCATTCTGTTTTTAATTAGTTTTATCACTCAAATCCAATTGGAATATAGCGTATCCTCTTGGAGTTGCACTGCCCGGAGTGGACATGCTTCGGAGCCCCATCTATGAGATCGTCTATTTGCTGGAGGTGACATTCGTCGTGTTGATTCCCTTGATGTACATGCCCTTTAGCAATCTGTTTATCGCCTTCGTTCTCTTTGGCAAGACAATGCTTCAGATTTTGATTTACAAACTATCCCGCATTGCACTGCTCCCTGAGAAGGAGCAGCGTTTCCAGATGCTAACCTCCTGCATCCGTTGTTATATCACTGTGATGAGGTAAGTATTTGAATTCCACTTGGAATTATCTCAACACTCAATCCTTTTCCTATGCCAGTTATGTGCGTCAGCTTGAAGCAGTTTCCGCCTTCATATTGGCAATCGACTCAATTATTTTTCACTCCATCATCGCATTGCAGCTGATGTGCCTCAATATTGTAAGACTGCTTTTAATATTTATGTATGCCCTTGCAGTGAATGTTATATTGACATGTAAATATGGTCAAGTCAGTTGGTCTAGTTGGTTTTTATTGGCCAAGTAATTCGAATCAGTGATAAAATTGTCAGATTCAGTAGAAGTTGACTACAACTTTCTATGTTAAGGAAAAAATTATGTATGTGATTTCAGAATTCATAGATTGACCACTAAGAACCCACATGCCAATCATATTTTACATGTGTTGCACAAACCACTGCAAGAGTCATATTCGAATATTTTTTATACATTTTATTTCTCTTTATATGAGTAGATCACTTCGTTCACTACAATGATCTCAGTCGTGTTATTCTGCATAACTGCGCTCTTTCTGCTTTACACAAATTATAGTCGGACCAACGATTTGCTTTACGAGGTGCGTGGTTCTTTGGATGCGTGGAGGAACTGATTTTAGTTACGGACTCTTTTTTGCAGAATGAGTGTGTTTCGCTGGCTGTGTACAATGTGCCCTGGTATGAAAGCGGAGTGCGTTTTCAGCGAACCCTTCTGATCTTTCTAATGCACACGCAAAGGCCTCTGCTGGTGAGTGCGGGTGGATCGGGGGGTTTGGAGTGGAGTGCTTTTGGGGTGGATGTCGTTTTGTGATTTAGCTTGCATTTCATTTGGCAGATTCTAATCGTAGGTTTTATGTGTACGCTCCATTTCATTTCATTTTCAGATAAAAGCGGGCCACACTTACCCCATGACTTTGGCCGCTTTTCAGAGACTGCTGAAAACATCCTATTCGTACTTTACCACGCTGCGTGGCATGACCAACAAATGAGCTGGAAGCCAAAAACTTTTCGGGGCATGCAACGTGCAGGAGAAGAGAGAGAGAAGAAGTGCAATTGTATGGTTGGGCGATTGGCAATCTGAGTAATGCAAAAAGTTGTTGTACTTGTTGTTGCTGTAGACCCAGCATTTGCATATGCTCCTCGTTTGCGTAGTTATTTTGAAAGGATTTAATCTGGATGTTTGTAGTGCGGACTACATAGAGTAGAGTAGGTATGCAGATAAAGTCGTATCGTTTTAGTTGGATTTGTTGCTGTAGTTGTAATTGTAGTCATAGTCGTAGTTGTATTCCAGGCATCTGTGCAAATAGTTTGTTGCATTACAGGGGAGTTTGGGCGGCATTTTGTGTTTGTTTCCTTTAAGTCCATTGCATGCTTAGAAATATTTCACTCCGTTTGTTTTAGAAGCTGCCCATTTAGCTTAAACATATAGCAGGTCCACTAAAAATAGCTCAAAGCAATGTTATAATAACTTTTATAAATTATATTTATCCTTAGCTATAATTAAAATATATGCAAAATTGTTAGAAAGTTTTTTCAGCCTTCTTAAAAGTAAAAAAACCTTTATTAAAATCTATGCCTAAGTATTTCCTATAATATATTTTGCACTATTCTGAAAAATGTTTATGAAAACAACTACAAATAAAAATGATTTAACTCATATTAATAGCAGCAGAGCAAACTGAATGCTTAATAATTTTCTGGTATTTTTAATTGAAATAAAATTTGAACTTAAAGATTTGATTGAAATACAAAATATTTGACAACTTATAGTTTTAAGGTCAGCAAATTCATACGGCGGAGAGGAGAGGAAATGACTAGATCGGGTCGGTTGTTGCCTCTTACAAACAATTGAACACCTTAAATAAATTCTAATATTGTACTGTTTGTTTTGAACTCTTAATCAATTATATTCAATTTCAATATCTACTAACCATACCAAATAAATATAAAAAATTCCCGAACTCTTGTTGAATGTGTCCCCTTAACACTGGCATATTTCTGTTTAGTATTTCTGCATTCGTTTTTGAAACTTGTTTGCTAGTTTTTTTTAAATTAAAATGCGGAATAGCAGGTAATCGGCTGCTGCAAGTTAATTAATATTAGTAGTGTCCTTTATTATGCAAATAAACAGCTTCCGCAACAGCAGACTTAATCCGAGGCAGAATCGTTTAATGCCGGCAACAATAACAACTTAATTTAAAATTCATTATAACTGACAACAACTTGTTAAACAATTGCCAGCCAGGCAGCAGCAGCAGCAGCCAAATGCCCCAACTGCAACACAGGACAATAACTAACAGCTAAAACAACAACAACAACAACAACAAGGACAATGGAAACAACAACTGGGCGCGCTTGAAGATATTGAAATGAATACGAAAATAAACTTCAAAGGCAAAACTGAAAACTGAAAGCTGAAAACTGAAAGCTGAGGCTCAAGCTGAAGGACTACACTCCGGGTTTTTCTGTCTCCTACGGACCTCCTGGCGAGCGCATAAATAACGGCCACGGGCAGCAGGCAGCACGCTGACTTGTGGATGGGGGGGGGGGGGTGGCTCGAGTGGCGTATACTTAATTTTATTATGAGGTGTCAAGTGGGCCGTCGACTTTGCAACGTTGGACGACGCCTTTTGGCCTTTTGTTTGTATAATTTATGTTTTTTGCCATTTGGCGGCAGGTGAGCGACTCCTGGCTACTACTACACCTACAACCAACCGTTAGGGGCGTGGCTGGGGCGTATTGCTTTTCGCCTGCGGTTACAAAATGTTAACTTCCCTTAGGCATTCACTTTTTGTACATATTTGCTAGTTTTACTGTTTGATTTTTCATGGCTAACGCAACAAAAAAAAAACGAAATGAATATGCAAATGCCGCAGGAAGTGTAACGGCGACACAGACAGCCTGACAGTGTGTCCTGCCGCAGGACTCTGACTGTGTGTCTGTCTGTCTGTGTGCTGCATAAAATTAACAAGTTTTGTCGCCTTCATCCGCCAAACTCAAAAAAATGTTTCATTAGAGCCATGGCAATGGCCATGAGCATGTTATTTACCAACAGCTGGCATTGCCTATCCATGCCACTGGTTCCGCCCTTGCCACAATGCTGCATGCCGCTTTGTTGTGGCATCGCGTCAAAGGTGGCGCTGTTTTATAATTGAATTCATGTGCCTCAATGGAAGCAGCTACAGAGCAACCACAACATACACTCCGGGTGTGTGTGTGTGTGGTGGGGGGGGGTTGGCAACCCTTAGTACAAGGGGCTTACTCGCGTGTGTGTGTGTGTGTGTGTCATTTGGTGGCATTTCGTTTAAATGGATTTTCAATTGCGGTTTGAACATTTTGCATAAATTGTTGTAATGAGTTTATTTCGAGGCAGCAAGTGGAAAATGGCAAGTGGCTTCGTTTGGCTCAATCCTCAACTTGACTGGAGTTGCCTCATTGTTGCAATTGTCAACTGGCTGTCAGCAGCGACAGCTGTATTGACAGTTTGCCTTTGCTGTTAATATTAATTATAGCCTTTTGTGTGTTAGCCCAGGACAATATTTGATGGCATTCGATAATTGGTTACATTTTGCTCGTGAAAATGATTTGTGCTAGTTTAATGAGCGGATTATCGAACAGAACAGTTTAATTTAAATATATATTTTATATATTTTATATATTTATACGTACAGTGGAAGGGAGCAGTAATTAGTAGAATCAAAGTGCACAAAATGTATTTCCAAAGATTACTTTTTTTTTTTAGATAGTTAAAATATGATTATAATTTGGCTCTTCAGGAAAGGAAAATGGCTACAATCCATTGCTGTATAAATGATATATATGGCTACATATATGTAGTATGTTCAAAGGCTTTTTATATTTATATTATATATATATTATTAAATTGGGGTCTTTTGTACTGCAACCTATTAGATCTATTGTGCCCCCATCTGAGCTTATAGCTCCTCCATCAACCCCAGTTCCTGAACGAATGGCAGGATTTTTGATGGGTCGATGGCTTCTACATCATTGACATTCCTTATCCCTATATAGTAAGTACTAGATTTGATTGATGTTTTTAGATCTAAGTCTCAGATTAAAGCTTCATCTCAGATTGAATACCTGATGGGAATTGTCTTGGTGAATAATAAGATGCTGCTTAAAACAGATATTTATTTTGCATTCGATGACTATTTATCTATTCTTCGGAACAAGCTGAAAAGCTATGTAAATAATAATTAAAACCAGTAAATTATATTTGTCATCAGGCTTTGCCATCAACTTTAATTTATTTGCCATTATGTTTATATATTATTTATGCGAATAAACAAATGTTTTCCGTTCGATTAGGCTAATGTTATTTAATGTTTGAATATCTTTCGATATGTATACATATCAAATGGCAAATTATTGATGAAATCGATTGCTACAAATTATGCAAGAAGAGAATTTGCTACAGAACACAGCTCTTTGATGTCTGTGGGCAATTGTTAACGGAGCTAAGTAGACCACTGCCATTGTCACTGGGCAATTTTCAAATCTCTCATAAGCAAAGCATTCATTTTCCAATTATTTATTGATAACTGTGTGTGCTGCCGGCAAACAGACCGTGGCAATCCCCAAGCAACTCATTGAGTGGGAGCCACAAATACACACCTAGTTGCCCCATCCAACTGGCAATCACCTGCAATAAATCTCTTGCCTTTGCCAGGACTCAGCTGCGTTGGGACAACAACAGCAGCAGAAGGAGCAGCAGCAGCAGGAGCAGGAGCAGCTGGAGCAGGAGCAGGAGCAGCAGCAGGAGCAGCAGCAGCAGCAGGAGCAGCAGGAGCAGCAGGAGCAGCAGCAGCAGCAGCAGCAGGAGCAGCAGCAGTTGAGATGCAGTCTGTGTGTGACTCCATATTCCATATTGGGTTTGGGTCTCCGACTGGTTGGCTGGCTTACAAGGAAAGCAGCAGCAATGTCTGGCAGTTGTTGCCTGCAAAATATTTGCATTTTCACTTTTGATTTATTATTGTCATTGCCATGTGTAAATTGCCAAAGCAAAGGTGCAAACAAGCAGCATAGCCACAGCCTCAGACACAATGCAACTAAGCATGTGTGTATGTGTGTGTGTGTGTGTGTATTCTACGTTGACAAGGACACATTATGTTGGCCAAATGAATGGTAATTGCGGTATTGAAACAAGTAATAGAAGTGAAACCCGTTGAAGCTGTTCAAATAGATTTGTTGCTGTGGTTCTCATAGTTCCCCCCCTTATTCCCCTCGCCTGTGGTATTTAACAGTTGTCCAAACGTTGACTTGGCTGTTGGCCACATCTCAAATAGAGCACTTCTTCCCTGTTTGTGTTTGAAGTTAAAGTTGTGACTCTTCAAAAGCTCATTTGTGTTGCTAATTAGAAGTCCAAATTGGAGTGGCAAGAGACCAACTTCAGAGCCTGCTGCACCGCACCTGCTGCTGTTCCAGCTCCTTCTGCTACTCTAGCTCCGGTTGCCGCTGCCATTCCCAATTACTTCCGCTTCTATGCAATTTCCGCTGGTGCTGCCTAAGCAGCTTGCTGGCAAAATGTCAAACAGCGACCAACTTTATATGGCCAAAAAGACGACGCAATAATGACAGCAACAGCAACAACAACAACAACAACAAGAGCAGCAACAAACTATGAAAGGACAAGGCACAACATAAGCAGATAATTACACGGCAGCCAGCATCGGAACTGATGATGTCCATGGTCCATGGGAAGTGTGGTAAAAACGCAGCCACAAAGTAGAAAATGACAAAAATAAAAAACCACAAGCGGAAAATTAACAGCAGACGTTAATGAAAACCGCATCAGGCGGGACGACAACAATAATACAAACATTTCCCAGCACATTGGGTTTGCACCCTGAATGTGTCGTCTAAGCTGTGCTCTTAAAGTTTTCTGCCTAGTTGGAGGCATCTCATCGCCCATCTTCTATCGCCTACGGGTTAGCTAGAACTTTATCAAGATGCTTATCGCTCCAAATGCGAAATTCCTGTTTAACAAAATTCCAACGAAATTTCCAACATTTTTGACTGTCTGCCGCGTCTGCTTGTAAGCGAAACCCAAACAGACAAACGACTGACAAAACCCGGCAGCTACATTTAAATGTGCCGGCAACTTTTAGCTGCGGCTCGACGCCATTGCAACCACCTGAAACCACCCGCCACGTGGCTGTGGCTGTGGCTGTTGCCGCCGTCTGGCACTGATTTTATGCTTTATAACCTTCGATGGATGCGAATGGCAAACAACGTTTAGCGCTTTGCCAGCCGACAAGTGTGCTGCTGCTACCTGAGGGCTTAAATCCAGCACGGGGGCGTATACGCAATATTTACGACACACACACACACAGTTTTCATCTTTCCTTTTTATTTTACTTTTGAAGCGCCGCGAGGGTTGCAAGTGTTGGGGATTTCTGACATTATCATACATCAAATATTTATGCCATATTTTAGCTATTGCGACAATGAGTTAAATCTGATGGAATTCAATGTCTGTCCCCATTTTGCTGTTTGCCTGCGATAATAAAGTTTGTTGCTGATAAACGATTTGGCAATCAAATTATGCGAATTCAAAATTTTGGGCTGTGTGTGGCAAAAGTTGTAAAATTTAAAAGACTTTGACAAGCTGGACAAGTGTGGGGATTGACTTTGAAATATTTGATTGTATTTATAAGTGATTGCTGTGCCGAATACTAGAATAGTAAACACATAAGTTGCATAAAATTGTATTTTTCGTAAATAAATGCAATTTCTTTAATCTGATCGATTGAGTGCATGTTTTACTTGCCACAAGTTGAAGCCGTACAACCGAATTATTTGCTTGCACTTAATCCCTATTTTGGCATTGACAAATTTATGCATTTGAAATTGAAGTGCAAGTGGAAGTGGGAGTGGAAGACGACGGGAGTTACCTCAAAGCCGTTGTCCTGGCAATCCCTTACACATAATATTGTTATTTTTGTCGTAATTAAAAACCCATGAAAGCGACGACCAAACAACTGGCCACAATCGCATGAGCAGACAGACTCAAACACACACACACACACGCACACACACACACAGACAAGGACGAGGGTGTGCTAAAATAAACATGAGCATATTGATGGGAGCAGCTCGTACGGGAAAAACTTTCATATCAATTTTAAGCCAAAGTAATGAAAAAGTAACGAATACCAGCAAAGGCAGGTTGAGGCAAAAAAAGGAAATACTATCAAAAAGGAAGAGAAATAAAACAGAAAAAAAAAATACGTTTCGAATGCTATAGACAAAGCATATTTACACAAGAACAAGTAGACGCAGGACCAAACAGGACAACGCTGACGTTGATGCTCATGATGATGATGACGTTGATGATGATGATAATGATTATCAAGATGATATTGTTGGCAACGCTTATGACAAGCACAAACAGCAGCAGCACCAAAAAATAAGAAGAAAAAAATATGAAACGACTGCCACATCTAAGGATACTGTTTACACACAGGACACTCTAAGTTTGGGCGCGTCTGCGGGGGAACGAAATTAAAAACCAATAAAAAAGCTGCACACGAAATTAAAAATTATGTTTTCCTTTTACATTTTAATGCTGCACAACAGCAGTAAAACATGAAGAAACGCGTTAATAAAAAATGTTTTTTATACAAAAGTTTCCGCTTTAAAACAATTCAAAAATATGCAAAAAAAAAAACTTTGTGCATTTATTTTGTGTGTTTGTTGTGCGCTTTGTTGAGGCTATTTTGATTTTGCTTAAAGAGAAAAAATTGCCTTGATCAGGCTAGATAAAATATATATAAGACATGGGAAAAACTCGATCATAATTAGGTTTGTTGTTATATTAATTATTATTATATTAATTATTATATTATAAATATATTAATTCTCTAAATCCGAACAGATTTCTATATATAATATAAATTAATATATATTATAAATATAATATAATATATAAAATATATAATTGGGTTTTTGTTATATTAATTATTATATTATTTATTATATTAATTATTATATTAATTACTATATTAATTATTATATTATAAATATATTAATTCTCTAACAGATTTCTATATAAATATAATACATAAATTATCTCTTTTAACACACTGAGATATCTGCAAAGGGTATTCAGTAGTCTGCCACTCCCTCTAAAAATTGTACTATTTCGTTTTGAGTGCTGTTGCCAGTTGAAAACTTTTACAATTAAGCAAAGGAATAAAAATTAAAGAAATATAATATTTAAAATAACTCCTTTAACACACTAAGGTATCTGCAAAGGGTATTCAGTCGTCTGCCACTCCCTCTAAATATTATACTATTTTGTTTTGAGTGCTGTTGCCAGTTGAAAACTTTTACAATTAAGCAAAGGAATAAAAGTTGAGCGCGCCTAAAATGCTGCTATGCATTTCGATAATTGAATATTTGAGCCGTGCAAAGTTGAGCTAAGCTGCAGACAATAAAAAACGTAATACACATTCCGGCGAATAAGGCTCCAGTTAATTGGCACAAAAGCATTTGGAGTACTGTATATATTTTAAATATATATATATATATAGCTATAGCTATGCGTATTTCTAGTTTATGTTGCATTGTAAAACTTTCGTTTTAGCCGAGTTTTGCACCAATTAAACGGCTAGTCGAGCGAGTCATTCGTTTAATTTACTACCTGTAGTTCATCCTACCAAAATTCCCACTTCCCCCCCCACTGACTGAGGCAATGAATAATTTAAGCAAATCGCTGGCTGTTTTTGTCTGTGTACGTGTCGACTGTGCCGGATTAGACGGCATTTGCATATTTTAATTATTTAGATTGTTGTGTTGAGCTACTTATACTGACTCCCTGCCACCCCCCCCCCCCCCTTCAAGGGATGTGAAAGCGGAAGTGTTGGCGACGCCAGACAACCAAAAAACCCAAAACAGCCAAAACCAAAACTTAATTAAAAGCTGCTGTTTTCCTCAAGATCCACAACTGGTTGTGGAATTCGAACTGGTGTTAATTTATTTGCCATTGATAGGCAGTGAAGACTCTAAAATCAAAGAAAAAAAGTACGAAATATTTAGCTAAATAACTGTGGAAAAATTGGACTCAAATGAATTTGAAATTAAGCATAGCGAATATTTAAATACATGTTCAATATTTACAAATTTAAAAAAGAGCTATAAAATTTAAATTTAAAGTGAATATCTAAAAGCATATTTCCAACTGTTATTGTTAAAGAGAACCGCAAGTTGGCCAACTCATACTGTTAAGACATCAGCTTGCCAAGGCCAAAATTAAAGTTAAGCCAATGCCAAAACCCGAAAAGCATTCATAAGCATTTGTGGCTGGCTTTTGGCCAATAAACACATTACAGTTGCCAGTTGCCAGTTGCCAGTTGCCAGTTGCCAGTTGCCAGAGCCAATCATAAATTCATAATGAAATATGAGGAGCACGGCGAGTGGCCAAAGATACATGGCCAGGCCAAAAGCCAGCCAACTACCAATAAGAGTACAACAATGTATAGTAATAAATACGCACTATGGCAAGGGGATGACTGGGGGGGGGGGGTTTAATAGTTGCTGTTTGGGTATTTGGGGAAGCGTGGAAAAGTGTAGCCATAAAGCAGGCGCTTGCAACCGGCTGTGGCATTACTTTTATGATTATTTGTGTCGTTTATTGTTGTTGCTGTTGTTGTTGCTGTTGTTGCAGTTGTTGTTGTTGTTCTTATTATTTCTGCTGACTTTCAACCAAAGTGACTTTAACACTGCGCACATATGGACAGTCTAGTCTGGTCAGCTGGACAGCAGCGGGCATCTTTAATTAGATTTGCACATTAGACGACGACAAGTAGAAGCGTTAACAGCAACGTGGTGTGAGGGGGTGGGGGGGCAGAAGGCAGGGGGCAGGCTAATGACACCCGCATCGGTTATGCGTTGCACGCAGCGTCTTCGAATGGACTGTTTATGGTCAGCTCTTGGAGTTACTAAACAAGGCAATGTGTACGGCTGGGAGCTCCATCAATAAGGCTTAATTTAATTTGAGCCGTGCTATCTTTAAGCCCGTAACAGGCAGCCTCTTCGATGGCTCCTCTGGCCAGACGCGTCCACACGTGCGCTGCACATGATTATTATTATTAGTTATGATGATGTATCCTTTTTATATACGTGTGTGTGTGTGTGTGTGTGTGTGTGTGTGTGTGTGTGTGTGTTGTGGGTGGGTTTTGTGGCCGGCTGGGTCTGGCAAATATTAATAATTGTTGCCTGCGTTTTATTTTTTTCTATTTTCGGGCTCGTCGGACGTCTGCGAAACACGCTAAAAATTAATTAAACGTTGATGGGGCAAAAGTGGGTGGGGTGGACTCCTTATCGTGGGGGGAGGTGTAAATATTTTTGCTCGGCCATTTCGTGGTTATTTATGCGCTTGATGTTTGGGCCTGTTTGTACAGCTAAGCCCCCTCGGACTGTCCCGCCCGCCCATCTCTCATAATGGCCTGAACGGTCTGCGCTTGATTCATGTCCTTTGTTGTTGTTGTTCCTGTTGATGTTTCAGGCTTTCGTTGTTATTGTTTTGTTGTTGTTGTTATTGTTTTGTTGTTGTTGTGCAAACAGCACGCACTCCGTATTGGCAATTTATATTTGTATTAATTAATGGGCCAGTAAACAATTGCTGCAAGCAGCGCTATTAGCACCCATCGAGAGCTCTTCCGGAATTATGGCTCCTGGTTTAAATATAGCAAAAAGGATGCAAAGAATTCACTCTTCTTCTTTTTTTCATTTCAATAGAGTTAATTACATTTTTGCTATGCAATTATGCAAAATGCACATTAGTTGTATTCAAAAATGTGCATCAGACATCATAAATTAAAAGGCAGTTGGCAAATATTCGCATTTGATTTATCATGAAGAGTGGGCAGAGGCAAAGGAGGAGGCTTTAAAATAATATATAGGGCCAAAGCCAGTGAATAACTGATTAATCTTAATGCGATGCCCAGTTAATATATCAATATGATAAACTGCTAATATTGCCCCATAAAATATATACAAATAATTGGGGTTTGGAGTTTGCATTAATTTTGATTTCATTAAACATTTTTGTATTATTGATTTATTGATTAATTTCAATTAACATTTTTGTATTATTGATTATATTGATTTATTGATTAATTTCATTAAGCATTTTTGTATTATTGATTATATTGATTAATTTCATTAAACATTTTTGTATTATTTATTATATTGATTCATTGATTAATTTCATTAAGCATTTTTGTATTATTTATTATATTGATTTATTGATTAATTTCATTAAAAATTTATTGTTTATGGTGTTTTATAGATACTACCTTATATAATACCTTTTTCTATCAGGCCTATTTACATCGCTTTTAATATATATAATGGCATTTGCACTCCTCACATAATTAAGGTTGCTGTATTGGATAAATTGCCATTATTTAAATAAAACTGTAGCATACTTAGGGGAGCCCACAAACGCTGAGAAAAGGTCTGAAAGTTGGCGATATTAACTAGATTTTCAAATAGATTTTTGAATCACAAGTAAAATCAAACTGCTTGCAAGGATGAGGAACTCAAATAAGTAAAAATATTCCATTTTGCAGAACGAAAGGAGAAGACTCTTTTATAGGGTGTATGACCAATTCATTAATTCCCTAAATATTGCTCAGCATTAAATGTGTTTAATCTTAATTATGCAACCGAAATAAAACTTTAATATTGGTACAATCATATTAAGGAAAAATCGCAGATTGATTACGAAAATCGATAAAGAAGCAATGCGAAAGTGCACTTTTCCTGAATGAGTTGCGGAATGCACTGCAAATAAACTTGTATGTAATTTCATAATAAGAGGTGAACAGCGTATTGAAACTGGGTGCACAACAATTGCTGGCTAAAAGCGCAGCCAAAATGGCTGGCATTCAATATCCTGCAAGCCGGCAACAACAATGGAAGTCACCATTTCCAGTTCGAGCTGAAATGCGGATTGGGTAGAAGTGCCACTCTGCAGATTCTCTGTGTGTGTGTGTTTGTTGTTTCTGCATCCCAACGGCTCTTAATAACTGCAGCAGCACGTTTACAATTTGTACGTGGTGTGTGTGGTTTTGGTTTGGTTTGGTTTGGTTTCGGTTCGGTTCGTTATTCGGGCTTGATAAAAATGAGCGTCGGAAATGCGAATATAAATTTTGTCATATCTGATGTACAACTGTGTGACTGAGTGTGTGTGCGTGTGTGTGTGTGTCAGGATAAGCGTAATGGCTGGCATTACATTTGCTGGCAGAGCTGCCAGGAAGTCGGGCAGACAGCGGACAGCAGGCAGCAGACCAATCATCAGAAGCATGCAAGGGGCAGTTGTTCCGGCAGAGGAAACGGAAATGACATGCAATAAAACACAAAGGCGCACGCATCGGAGCCAACACACATGGAAACCCAATCGATGGGTGGTTGGGTGGTTGTCAACCATTTGTGGATTATAAACGCAAAATGGCATCTAACAACAGAAATCTATCTGGGCAAATGCAACGCCAGAAACTTTTACAAAATTACAATTGCAAAAGTTGTGCACTTAAAAGAGAAGAGAGACAGCATGGAAAGGGAGGGAGAGATGTCGAGAGAGAGCGAATTGAGCCACAAGCGAACCCGCAGCTGCTGGCCAGACAATAAACCCCATCCCCTTGGCAGTCTTGACCAGACATCCGAGTGCGCCTTTGTGTGCATTAACGCCAAGTCATTTGGCTTATCAATGCCAGACGCAGACAATTTTGCGCTTATCTCTCGAACGGATCACACTTCGGACGCAGGTGGCCAAACCCAGCAATCGATGCTCATTTGCCATGTCCCCCCCCCCAAAATCTCATATGTAGTCTGGGAATGTATTATTAAGCTGGCTCTCTGGTGACAAAACAGGAATTGCTTGGTTGTGAAGGCCCTTTTGACGTGTATGCAAACATGGCTCTAATGATGGTCAGCCAAAGTGGCCACTAACTGCCCATTGACAGCAGCAGCAAACAACCTGCATCCGATGCTCCATCTCCCTTTCCCTGCCGCTGCCAACCAGCCAACTGCTGCCTGCTTTATTGGCTAATTACGCCCTGCAGCAGCAGCAAGCGTTGCCGTTGCAGTT
Organism: Drosophila multiciliata; assembly: GCA_037043605.1. NCBI lineage: Eukaryota > Metazoa > Arthropoda > Insecta > Diptera > Drosophilidae > Drosophila > Drosophila multiciliata. Next base: position 5,621,704 of record JBAMBF010000589.1, read on the forward strand.
GCATGGTTGCATGTGATTGCTGCTCCGTTGCTGCTGTTGTTCTCTGTCGCAGCGCTTGGGAGCCAGTTATTAGCATATGCTCTTAAATATGGCCTTTTTTTTACATTCGATTTTAATTTCCATGCAGCCGCCTCTGGAACTCTTTTTTTTTTGCATACATTTGCTCGACATGCGCCTAATTTATATTCATTATCTGATCTTTAATTATAGATAACCCGCTATATCAAGCCTTGCAACATGCAACAGTCGGTTCACAATCTGATTTCAGCACTCCAATTTTGTTGTTGTTGTTTTTTTTTTTGTTTATCCTTGGGCTTAAATGCTACTCAAACGTTAGCTGAATCACTGTGCCAATGTTTGACTAACGCATTTGTTAGCAGGTCTGACAAACGCCCCCCCCCCCCCCCCCACAGTTATAGCCTACATCTTAATCTGGCTTAAGCTTATCTTGTTGGCACAAATAATTGCGCACAAGGTGCCGTTGGAAAAGTTTCACTGTGGCAACTTGGGGAAAGGGTGTGCAAATATTTGTAGCGCAAATCTTGAAAAATCAATTTCAAAAGAATTTTTAAATCAATTGCAAAAAAGGGCAAAGTTTGAGCGAAAAGCTGAAGTGCTGTGAAATTGTGACTACTGAGATGGAAATTTCTGAGCTGTATTGAAATGATTAAACCTTTTTATAAATAAATATTTAAGACTACTGTAGAAGTAGCTGACTTTAGCAGATCTATAAGATTTTTCAGGCAAGCCCATTTTTTTAAATTCTGTTTGAGCAGAAAATCTAGTTTCCTCAGCTCCATTAAAAAAAATAACCTCGATTTTGTCTAGATTGGTAAAAGTAAATTGAGATTTTCCACTTTGCTCTTTACTTCGAAATAATGTTTTCTTTGAACTCTTTATTCATAGGGTTTCGTACAAATTAGGCCTTAAATTAGAATTATTTTAAGTTTTTTTGTTTTAGCCAAATTATATCGCATCGGTTTTCCTACTTAGACAAATGCTAAAGAATTAAATGTATTGTTGTAAATAGTTGTTGCATAAAACTTAGATTCAATAAATACAAATCTGTATATATATATATGTATATATATATATATGTATGTATATCTAAATTAATATATATGCTTAGTCATCTAAATAGTTATTATTTATCATAGTTAATATTTAAATATATATTTATTGTATATTGTTGTTTGTATAAAAAATATATAGTAATTATTTAGTAATTAATTAATTTTAATTAGTTTAATTCACTTAACTAAGGATGAACTATATATTTGGAACAGTATATAGAGAAGCCCCCGACGAGGTTGCGATTTGTAGTTGCCAATTCCTTAAATCTCAAGTTGAACTTTATTGCCTGGTAAAAGTGCGGAATATGAGTTTTGCTCCCAGCTCTGCCTTGGTTGGGAGTATATATGAAATATGTGGATTATTGATGACCACCAGGTGGCTGGTGCTTCGTTAGCATTTGGCGCTGGCGGCGCTTCATTTATGTACAATCCAATTGCGCAATCAGCACATAATTAAATTGCCCGGCGGCTCACTGCATCACGAGATGATGCAGTTTTTGTCCTTGTCGCTGGTCAGCTCGGAGGGTTTCCTCTTGCGATCGTAGGCCAGCGCATCGTTGGGCACATAGCTAACGCGTACGCCGCCATAGTGTCGCCGCTGGGGCAGCTGATACATCATCATGTAATCCTCGGAGCTGGATGAGCTCGATGAGCATGTGGAGCACACATCCGATTCCTCAGACTCATCGCGAACACGCTCCCGATCTCGCTCCCTGTCCCGTTCCCTTTCACGCCTGGGTGACTTGTGCGGCGCCTCAGCTGGCGTTGCTGCCTGCAGCAGTGAGGGTGTTCCCTGGTAGGAGGATGACAACGGCTGGGCGGGTGCATATGTATCAGCTCGGGTTGTGGAATGCGACCGATGACCGCTTCCACTGCGATGATGATGACCCGACGATGACTTGCGACGACGACGTCTGCGCGAGTTATGCCCATGACCATGACGACTGCCATCCCGTTCTCGATCTCGATCCCGATCCCTTTCCCTATCTCTATCACGGTCTCTATCTCTTTCCCTCTCGCCACCGCTGGTGCCGGCTCCATTGCCGGAGTAGCTGCGTGAGCGCGGCAACGTATCAGGAATGCCCTCGAAGCGGACACCCTTCTTCTTGCCAGGCTCACCGCTCATCGGCGAGGAGGAGCTGGCGCCGCTGAGTATAGAAACGGGATGTGTAGCCGCCTGTGTGGACAACGGCGTGTTCAAAGAACAATCGCCAGCTGAATGAGTTGGCGATCCCATCAGCTCCGGCGGCAGTGCCGTTGAGGCGACACTCAGATTGGGTGTGGGCAGCTCGGGCAGCTCTCCGACGGCTGTTGTCAGCGGTGGCGGTGGCAACGGTGGATGCATAATGTCCGCATACTCGTGCTGCGACGCATGGAACTGCTGGACAGAGGCGTGCATTGGTGGGGCCGGCAGCTGTTGGGCAAAGTGTGGAAGATGCTGGGCATTGGCCAGGCCCAGCTCTGGCATGCTGGAGGTAATAGAGTTCTCCAGCTTGGATACCTGCTGCAGCTGGCGCTGCAACTGATAGCTATGGGTGGCTCCCAGCGGCGGCTTGGCCGGCCACGCTGCATCCAAATTGGTGGCCATCTCATTGAAATTGTAGACGCCATCGCGCTGCAGCTCCATGGGCTTGGGCATCAGATGCGGCTGGAATTCACCGGGTGAATTTAAGGGTGACATATTCTGTGAACTGGAGAAGTCGGTAAAGTCGCCACCGCCGCTGGCACTAGCAGTATTGTGACCACTCCTCTCCAGATCCTTGACAACGCCCGCATCCAAGTCGGTGTTGGAAGCAACGCCTGCTGCGGCCAGTTGTTGGCTCTGCAATTGGTACATCGCCTGATTGAAGCTGGCCTGATGCTGTTGCTGCTGCTGCGGTGACATGGGCGGCGAGCTGGAGGCGTGGCTGCTCGGGATTCGCGTCTGCTGCTGCGTTCGCACTCGCTGCGCCGGCGGCGTGGGCGTTGTGTACATGCCCGTGCCGGAGCTATCCGACGGCGTTGGTGGCTCACCTTTGCTGCACGCTATCGAACAATAGATGGCCCCGCGGCGCGGCAAGAAGGCGCGACCCAGCAACGAGCAGCGGCATGTGTTGCACGAGAAGCACTCATCGGTGGCATGCCAATGCTGCCCATCGTGGCTCATCTGGCCCTGATCGACGCCAATCGCCTCCCCGCAATAGTCGCAATACTCCGCAAACATGGCATCAAAGCACAGCAGACAATAGGGTTTCCCCTCTCGCATTATGTACCGCTGACCTCCAAGCTGCTTGTCGCACTCGTGGCAGGCAAAGTGATTCATGTGCCAGGCACGGCCCTCCGCCTCCGTGCACTCATCCGCCAGGATAATCTACATAATTTTTTTTTATTAAATTGAAAACAGTTAACAAGGGCAATGGGGGAGTGGGGCTAGGGGTAAATTACCTCATCACAAGCGGAGCAGCGTGGCTTGAGTGTCTCGGCGTGATGGCGCCCACAATACATGCGTCCATCGCGATGGAAGTAGATGAGATCCACGAGCAGCTCGCGGCAGATGCTGCACGTAAAGCAGCCCGGATGCCAGCTGGCATTGGGACCCAAGCGTGTGGCGAAGACAGCAATGTCGCCAGTGGATATCAGCTCATCGCACTGCGAAAGAAAAGAGTATTTGGTATATAAAGTTGGGGGGGATGGGCGTAAAGGTGGGGGGGGGGGGGCTCTATATGTACTTACACCATCGCAGGGACGTGCGCTCATCAGCTGTCGGACATTGCCGCGACCGAGTGCATCACGTTTGCGCTGTGTGGAAAACAGACGCAGCTCCTTGCGCTCCTCATCCGTCAGTGAGTGACAGTAACGAACCTGAAATGGCAGCAGAAGAACCGTTTGTTTTGAGACACCCATTGAGACAGAGAGCGAAAGAGAGGGAGGGAGAGAGAGAGAGGGAGACAGAGAGGGAGACAGGCAAATCATATGTTCAAGTTGATGGCTGGTTGGTGGGCAGGTAAACTAGTGCTGCATCTGCTGCCTCGAGTGATCTTTCCAAGAAGTCAACGCTGGGGCAGATTGTTTGTCTGCCTCAGCTCGAGTGGCCATTCGGTGGGTTGGGCAGACAACCGCAGACAGCGCAACGGTAGCCATGGGTAACCATCCAATGTGGCCCATCAACTGCAACTGCTACTGGGATATCTTCTAGTTTAACTGCTGCTCCTCCTCCTTCTCCTCCTCCTCCTTCTCCTGCCACGCCTGCGGTCGGGCAGCGTCTCTCGTTTGTGTTGTATGCAAATTTTTTGGGGCTGCCTCTTTTTTGTTGGTCCCAGCTCACAATTTGATTTGACTTTCGGCTTGGAATTTGGGCATTTGCCATACAAAAAATACACACACACGCACACACGCACACACAACCATTACCCAAGTCTGGCCAGGCACTCGGATACTAGTCGTTAAACTGGCAACCCCCAGTTAGTGGCAGTGGTTAAGAGTGGTAAATGCTAAAATGCCCAAATGGTAACTGATATCTCTAACCGCTCAGCTGTGGGAATCCGTTCAACGTTATTTTGATACTCTTATTTGGGAGTCTACTCCAATTGTGGCACTGAATGCGTAACATATTGGGAAAGATGTGGATGTAAAATTTATCGATCTGTGGGAAAATCGATCAGTTATTGCTCAGCTCAAATATATATTTTGGATAGTTTTATGCCATTTTATATAAATTTTTTTAAAAGCGTGTTTCTGAATAAATATTCCTTTCTTTTATATTTTTTAAGATTAAAAATTAATTTTTTTTTTTAATATATGTATTCTATTTTTTTGTATATGAATCTTTATTTTAAATTCCAATTAAATCATTTTACTACCACCTTTGGTAAGATCCTATGCATTATCTAATATGAATTTTATATAATCCATATAAACCTGCGTATTTATGTCAAAAAAAAAAAATGCTAGCAAGTCTTCAATAAAAATTTATTTGGAAGACTATTTGTACTTCGGTAATTCCAAGTTTTTCAAGTTTTTATATATATATATTTTTTTTTTTGTATAGTTTTCATCGTAGTTTTGTGGTTTTGGTCAGTGTCCGGGTGCCAGTTCAGTTAGTTGCACTTGTTTCCTTGATTAATTAAAAGGCACAGGAACAACAGGAACAACAAGAACAACAACAACAAGGAACAGGGAATGTGTGGGAAAATCGCTGGCATTGACTTTGATACGCCGTTGCCGTAATTCGAGTTGTCGTTCCGAGGACACGAGGCCATTCAATCACGATAAAATGCGCACACATTTGAATAAATACCACGAAATTGACAGTGCTGCAGGGCCAGCGTCACCCCAGGGACTGCATCAGCACAGTGGATACAGATACAGATACAGTCAGATATGTACTACAGTGGGACACACTCACCTCGTTATCATGCGGCGGCAGTTGATGCAGCAATTGTCGCACACGATACTGCTCTCCGGGACTGTTGACGTATGGCACTTTGTCGTCGGGAATTTGCGAGAAGTACAAGCGAACCTGCAAAAGAAAAAAACCAAAAAAAAATAAAAGGTTTGAGATTTGAGTAGGATGAGTGCTGGAGTGGAATGCAGTTGGAGCAGAGAGCTCAAACACACACACACACACTGAGAGTGTAAAACTAAGCTCAACTAAATGCAAAAAGGGTTAAGGCAAATCTCCTTCACTCAATCATCATCATCATCAGCAATAAGAACGTGATGATCATGTTCGGGGCACAGTTGGTCTGTCAAATGCTGCGACTGACTGCACAGCAGGTTGCTGCCTAAAGATTTTTGATTTTATTACGTTGATTTGGCATTTTGGCCAGGTTGAAAGGTGCGCAACGTGCTGCTGCCTCGGTCAACTTCTAAGCCGCTCAGCTGCTCAGTTTATTGGCCACGTTTTTAGCAACGTGTTTTCTTTTGGCGCACAATTTAAGCATGCGATCTGCCAACAAATGACCAATAGCCCAACCAGCCGGCTCTCTCAGTCGAGGACGATGTCAGCCGCTGGTCTGACTGTACCGGGACGGGACTGTCGGGACAGACTGGCCTAGACTGGCCTAGACTGACTGACTGCCTGACTGACACATGGCTTATGCTGCGTCAACGTAAATGGCTGTAAATAAATTTTCAATTCTGTTTGTAGCGTTTGCCAAAAAATACAATATGGCAATGGCAATGGCAGCACGACACAAAAAAAGCAAAGAAAGCATGTATTACTTGACATTGCCAGACGAAAGGATACCCTGTTTATATATATATATATTTTAGAGTAACCCATTATGAACAACTATTGCTGATGCCAAGTCTTTATTTATTTCTTAACTTTTTTCTCTGTTTGTCACAAACATCTCCTAACACGAATATGCCCCTTTTTAGGCACGTCATTTCCACAGGGTATTCAACGGCTGACTGCGAGACATGTGATAGGCGGTGTCAGTTTGAGCGGGATTAACGCGATCCGTTGCATTTGGTGGACTGAGTCAGAGGCTGAGGCTGAGGCTGCAAGTCAAAGAGTTGCTGTCGTCTCATGGGCCTGGCCTCCTGGCCCCGACCTGCAACTGACGTTAGTGGCGGGGCCCAAATAAAAAAAGTGCCCTAAAAAACTGTTAGTAGCGCGCTTCTGGGCGCCGCAGCCGCTGGGAAGATTGCGCAAGATTTATTTGGCATCGTCGCATATTTTACGCAAATAATTTATGTGGCCAAAAAAATAATTGAAATGGTTTGAAATGTGTGTTTTGTATTCTTCTTCTTTCTGGTTGCATTTTTTTGGATTGGCCATAAAAGTCGCTTTTGAGAAATGGCCAACAAGTAGAGGAAAAAGCAGCTGCATGCAATGTGGGCAGCAGTTGTGCCGAGTTCCTTTTATTAACGCAATCTAATTGCCAATATGCAGACAACTTTAGTTGTAAAGAATGGCCCACACGCTAGGCCAACTCCAGATAGCCAGGAGTTAGTGCAGCAAGAAGCGCCGCGACGCTTGCATCTCTTATCAATTTGGGAGTGCGCAGAAACTGGTTGATTTATGGACATTGCCATTGGCCAGCACCTCTTAGCCTGGTCCTCACAATAAGTCAAGTTGGGGCAAAATGCCAGCGGTTTATCGCAGAGCACAAATCACGAATCACAAATCAGAAATCACCCAGGAGACATGACGACATGACGACTCACCTGATCCGGTCGCAGGCCGGGCGGCACCCAAGTGTACTCCTCGAGGGCACAGCCGCTGTCGTCGTCCGAATGCGACTGTCGCTGTATATCCATGTGCGGATTGGCGAGGAAGGGTGCATGTGCTGCTACCGTCGACGGATGATGCAGCAGCGAAGGGGGCGACGGTGTCGAGAGCGCCGGCGACAGCTGATGATGCTGCGGATGATGTCCATGTAAATGCTGCTGCTGCTGCGTTGAGTTTGTGTACTTTGCATTCGAGGAACAGCCCGATGCGGCGGGTGAATACTGTGCGGCGGCAGCAGCAGCAGCAGCTTGTCCTGGCGGCAACAACGGCAGCTGTTGGTGATGCGGCGGCAAGTATTGCTGATGACGCTGCAGCGGCAGCGGCGATGTCGGCAACATGCCCGCATTCTGTGCCGCATACAAAGCGCTCGCCGAGGAGCTACTGGGCAGTCCGAGGTTGCCCAGTGCCTGCGCTGGCAGGGTGCCCTGACTCGGCGAGAAGTGGCGCGGCAGCGTTGGTATTTTCTGCAGATACGAGATCTGCGTAAGCGGCGTGCGACTTATGGGCCTGCAAAATAGAGAAAGAGAGAGAGAGAAAGAGTGAGAAATCGAGAATAGTGGAGTGAGATTGGCCTTTAGTTATTGGCATTTTTGTGGCGTGGCAAATCTAAACTCAATTAACATTTTTGCGGCTATTACATGGCGGGTTAAAGGTTCGACGTGGCCTGGGAAATTGTGTTGCTGTTGCCACAAAATGATTTAAGCCTTTTTCGTGGACAAAATAATATTATAAAAACCGCATGCAATATGATTAAGCTTTTATTCCTTTGTAAATCATTGGATTTATGTGGTTTTCCACTTTCTATATAAAAATATCTTTTTTTTTACATACATTGAAAAATACATTTTTTTTTTCTGTCAATTTTAGTTTGTTTTTTATGCGACGCCATAAAAAAAAAAGGATTTCACGTCAAAATGAAAATACGAGTTCGCTTCACAAATAAATCGACAGTGCATGTTGTCGTTGTTGTCTGATATATATATACATATACATATATACATATATATATGTGTGTACAATTTTGAATGTTTTTGCTGTTGTCTGCTTTCCGGGCCCTTGGGCTGTCGCTGTTTGTCATTTTGTTGCACGGCTGACATTGTTATCCTAGCTGCGTCTCGAATGCGCTGCAAACAACATTCGCGGACTTTTTGACTGTGTATGTGTGTGTGTGTGTGTTGGTATTGGGAAGCTATCCAAATCTATAAAGATCACTGCACAAATGTAATGCTCTTAATAAATTGTTTTTTCCTTTTTTTTTAACATTTTGTAGAGCTTAAATTTTGGTATCTATCAAAAAACAAAATATTAAATATTTACGTGAAATATATTATTATCTAAATTATCTATTAAAAAAGTCTACAATTTAAACAAAATACTGTCAACAATTATTAAAATTGCACACAAGTAATGTTTATGATTTTTTTTATTATTTTTTTTAAAATTAATTTTAATATATTTCTTTTAAATGCAGCTTGATTAATTTTTAGAGCAACCCACTTAAAATAATATTCTGCTATTGCATTTAATAACAAGTGTTAATTAAATGAAAACATTTGAATTTACGCAGCGCAGAATTGAAATTATTATTATGGCATAACTTAAAGGACAACAAACATATTCCAACAACAGGATTATGTGTATAATAATAGTAAAGCGACCGCAGGATTTCAATTGTAGGGGATTTGAGGCTTGCCTTATATCAACCGCAGCACGCACCATTTCATGCCAGTTGTTGTTGTTGTTGTTGTTGTAGCTATCAAAGGATAACTGTGCATTGTCTGCGGATATGTAACTGTAGTTGCGACTCCGTGGACAGGCGTTGGGTGGGGCTGATGTGCTGCTGCTGGTGGGCGTAACCAGCTCTGTGGCACTGCTTGGATATGCTCATGAATCGTTCATTTGTGTGTGTGTGTATTTTGTGTGTGTATTTGTGTGTGTGTATTTCTGTGTATATTTGTGTGTTTGTCTCTGTGTGTTCATGCGGGCGTTTTATCAAAACAATGTGACCGCCCTTTTGTTGTTTTTGTTTCCATTTTTTTTTTTTTATTTTTTTTTTTTTATTTTTTGATGATGATTTTTTAACCAGGCAAATTCATTCTTTTTGTTTCCGCATCCGCATCCGCATCCGCTTTAGCAATTGCAATTCCATTTCTAGTTCGCTGACTTCAGCTTCAGCAGTTGCTGATGTGTCAATATTGTCCGAGTCGGTGCCATTATTGGTGGTGCGAGTGGTGTGAGTGGTGCGAGCGGTTGCTGCGGTTTGCCCCGTACAATTAATTGCGCAGATTTTTTGGCTTTGTCCCCGCCAGTAAAGCAAGCTAAATTGTAGTTTCAGCCATTGTTTTATGGAGCGTCGACATTTGCATTTGAAAGCGCAAAATGCTGTCCCCCCCCCCAATGGAGGCAGTGGAGGAATGCGTGGCGTAGAGTTGCGGGCGTGGGATTTACCAAAAAAGGGTACACAAAATGCACGTGCAACATCGACTATGTTGCCGTTGCCGTTGCATTCACACAGCTGGAGACAGATGCCAACGGCGGGTAGCTAAAAGTGTTGGCTGCTGTCAAATCAGCCGCATTCAAACTCAAATTACAAGCCAAACAAACGGCTGGCAGGAGACTGCAGACTGCAAACTGGCCAACTGGCCAACTGGGCAACTGGGGACCGTATCGTACTGGACTGACTCTGGTGGTGCACACAAATGAATAGCGAACCAAATGGCACATTGCACAAAAACTGTGCCTAAACACAAAATTTGTTGCAAATAAAAATGAGAGGAGACTGCAGCTGGAGCGGGCCCAGAGCTGCAGTTGAAGTCTTTTGAATTTATTGTGCGGTCAGTTGGATTCTGTCTGTTGCCTGTTGGCTGGCGACCTGCATTTCTTTTAGTATTTTAGCAATTTGCAAATTTATTGTTGACTGCAGCGAATTGCGTAAAATTGGCTAGCAATTGTTGGCCAAGTTTCAATTTGTACTGCCAGCGATCAGGTTTATTAAGCCATTAAGGCTGGAAAATGGAAAGTGGCAGACAATATCAGAGCTAGTCAAATGCTGTATGTGTCGCATCAATGTTGCCCAGCAACATGTTGCCAAGCTGGTTGTTGCAACAAATGGCCAAATACCCTTCGGTCATGAGTGTGTGTAAAATAAATGCGGGCTCTTTTGCCTGCGGGCAGCTGTTGCCAATATTTGTATTTGCGTTGGCAAACCATAAAATGAGCAAAGAGGAAGAAACAGCATTAACAGGAGCAGCAGCGGAGTAGAAGAAGGGTTCACTTTGGCAGTCATTGAACCAAAAAAATAATAAATATAAAAAACAAGAAAGATCTCAGACGAATATTAAATACACTTTCTGGCCAGACTTGAATTGCTGACAGCTAAATTTGATTGTTTATAAAAGAAAACTAAAAATTATTCCAAATTATTTTTTTTAATTAGCCAGAAGTAAAAAATAAATTCCAAAAATATATAAATCAATTATATATTAAAATTATGCGACTGGTTTTTTTTTCAATGCATTCCACACTTCACATTAAAATGCAAATACCCCTGGCAAGGGCATAAAAGTGTATAACAAAACGAAAACTGGTTTTAACCACTTGGTTCTTGGCCACTTCACTCTAGGCTCATGCTTTCGCGCCCTAAAACTAGTTCAAAGCGTTGCCATTGATAAAACGCCGACTTTGCTTCTTACTCCTCCTCTGCCACTTCGCCACTTCTGGTGCTTCTTGCAGCTGCACGACCATGTCAAGTGGCAGCCACATCAGCTCAAGCACTCACCATCTCCACATTATACTTATATAGCTTTCGGGCCGAGGAGATCGCCCATTGTACTATATTTAGCAGGGCCGCTTATCTGGCGGCTGGCATCTAAATGAATGATCATTATATACGCCACGGCAAATGCGTTGACAAATTGCAAATGTCGCGTCTCAGCCAAAAGATCTGAGCCATTAAAACAACAACAACAGCAACAAGAGCAACAATTTTCTGTCATTTTCTGCGGTTAGCTGTCCCAAACAAATTTGGGTTAATTTGCAAAGGCTGGCAGGCGAAAGTTAGTTTTCCATAGCTTTAACCACCCCCCCTCCCCGCAAATTAACCCACCGTTCGACAGGTGGTTCCTTAAATGCCGATAGTCGTTGCTGGAATTTTACCATTGAGACTTGTTTAGGAAGTTTTACGATGAACAAAACAACTACAACAATTATTGGCCAGGCTTATACGAGACACCAGCCACCAGCCGAGTCTGTTGCCTTTTATTGTTTTTCAGGCTACACACATTTGGCAGCAAGGAAATAGTCGGCAGTAAAATATCCTGTAATTTGCTTGACTACAATCAATATTTTTACATAAATAAATACAATTAAATTCAATGCTTTAATTTGCTTAGTTTCTTTTTTAATAGTTCTAAAAGAATGTGTAGCAAATTGTATTGGCCATGGTTAAATGAAATCTTGCAACTAGTTGGCTGTTAAAGGCTTTATTAAAACCCAAGCAGCAAACTCACAACTAGCGAGGAGATTGTCATAAACGATTTTTGAATTGCCAATAAAAAGAGCCGTAAACTTTATGGCTAACATGGAGGAGCACACGTAACAGCGTCTAAGCCCCGGCGGGGCTCATACTGCTGCTGCTCCTCCTCCTCCTGTTGCACCATTGTGTCTAGTACTAGCTGAAGCTGAAGCATCTCCCAGCTCCCCCAGCTCTTTGCTGCAGTCGATGTCTGCAGCTGTCAACATGACATTTGGCGTGTTGACATTTTTATTGACTTTGGCAGTGACTCGTACTCTGCTTGTGGCTGGCAAACATTCCACGTTGCTTTCGCTGTTGTTGTTGTTGTTGTTGTTGTTGTTGTTGTTGCAGCTAAAAGTTGATTAAGAATGTCGGCTGCAAGAGGAGAGCCGACCCATGCTGAGACCCATGCTCCGACTGCGTGTGGTCAGGCACTGCATTTATTGCGCATACGCCAAGTGTCACTAATTGCAAAAATACACACATGTCCACACACACACACACACACACACACACACACACATTTTAAAATCAATTAAATGACTAACTGTAAATGAAAGGCACCTGTTAATATGTATGCTCAATTTAGAAAGTTGCGCATAAGCGAAATAATTGCATAATTTCTGCAGATCACAACACGAATTTTCACACCAAATCCGCTAAAGAAGAGACGAAGAGGCGGAGAGGGGGGGGGAGGTGTAATCGGAGTCGGAGCAGTTGGACTTTCAAGTCCAAAGCGAGCGAGAACAAATTGTTTGCTTATCTTTTGGTAACAAAGCTGATGACCAATTAATGTTGTTGCTGCTCTTCTTCTTCTTCTTGTTGTTGTTGTTGTTGTCGCCAACATTTACGGGCGGCAAATGGTTGTTGCAACAATTTTTGCTTTGCTCTGCTAACGGCAACGAAAATTGTTTTGTAAGCGTGCAAATTTTCACAGCTGCTTCAACAGCAACAACTATGCCAGTAATTTGTGCCTGTTGCAGTGTCTGTGCTGGTTGTTGTTGTTGTTGTTGTTGTTGCGCGGCAAACATCGAAGCAAAGATGCCACAACACTTCAACCGTTGAGGCCCAGAAGTGTTAGCTGGAAACAAAAGCAGGTTTCACAACAGCAGAACAAAACTCAGCCGGAAAATGTAGGGAGCGGCGTTGTTGTTGTTGTTGTTGTTGGCATTGTTGTTGTTGTTGTTTTGTGTTAGCTGCACTTAACTCAACTCTTCTGCCCCTTTCTTCACCCCTCTGCTGCGTCTCTGTGTGTGTGCTGTGAAATTACATCATGAATGCAAATTTGGCTCGCAGAGTGACTGGAGTAGAATCGCTGACATGGCTGGCAATAATGTGGAGAGTACTCCAGAGCCTGGTAATTGATTCGCAGCGTTATTATTGCAACAACAACAACAGCAACAAAAAAGCTGTTTGCCAGCTTCTAATTAATTTGTGACTCTTCTATAAATTCATCAAAAATGGAAACGCATTTGTTTCGCTTGGCCAACTGATTGAAGGTTCCTTTCGAGGCGCAGGTCTTTCACTTTATGTGTGTGCAAGTCCAAGTCCAAGTCCAAGTCCAGGCCTACGGCCAGTGGCCACATCCCGCTCCACCAATTCCAGCCACGGTCGTTGTCTTTGGTCTATGAACTTGTTTTTTTTTTTTTTTTTTTTATTATCATCTCTTTTTTTTTCTCGTTGTTTTTAATTGAAGCCGTGTCTTTGCTTTTTATGCTTTTTGTCCTCTTCTTCTTCTTCTTCATTTTTTATTTTGCTGTTGCTGTTGTTGTTGTATTCCGTCTGGGGCTATTATAAATTATGCGGCTGCTTCGATTTTCATTTTTATACATTCATGTTTCCTCAGTGCGTGGCGATTATGCTCAATTTTGTTTTTGACCATAATTACTGCCCAGCGATTCGGGCCAAAACATTTCGTGTATCCGTTAGCTTTTAACGTTTCGATTTGCTTTTTGGCTCATTTTAGCTTCTTCGCGCTTGGGTTTTTTTTTTTTATTTTTTTGTTTTTTGGTGTTTGCTAAGCAAATTGGCATTGATTGATAATTATTTCACCTTTGGCACTCGGAATATGGCTAAGACCGCTGCTTGAGCAATTGTAAAACACATCAGCCATCATTTTAGGCATATGTTTAACTTATCAACAAACTGTGAGTATTTGTAGACCTTGGCCTGAGGGTATTGCCAATCGAATTTGAGTTAAAAAAAATCTACTATTTTAGTTTAGTTTAATTCTGCGCGCTGACAACTTGTTCAGTTTTATTTTTAATTTTTTATCGCAGCAATATTTCAACATTAAGTTTTAACAAAATATGGAAAAATGTTTCATATTTCACACTTAGCTTCAAAAATCATTGTCGAATAAATCATTTGATTGGACAAGTCTTTGGCACCTGCCTTTTGCGAGCAATAAAACCCAAACGCAATTATTAATGACATTTGCAGACGCTAAACATGTCCACCAAGTTGCCAAGAGGGGGAGGTGGTGGAGGAGGGGAAGCTGCAGCAGCAGTCGATGGTGATGATTTATGTGCCACGCTCCCGAACAGAACTGTTCACAAATTAACCGTAATATGATTTACAGAAAGCCGCTTTGCTGCTGCTGCGGCTTTTCCCAGAGTGCAAGTTGCCTGCATTTGATTTATGGCCAACTGCAGTCGGAATCTAATTTCTTAGCCATTAACCAAACTAAAGCAGATCAGCAGCAGCAGCAGCAGCAGCAGCAATTGCCTACGCAGGCGGCGCAGCATGTTTCGCCATTGAACTCCAACTGCGCCGCATCGTGTCTGAGATTCGATTCTGAATAGATCTTGCTCTGGCTGCTAGTCCCCCAGTTCTATATTGTTGTGAGTTGTTGCTGTGTGCCGCCACCAACAACAACAAGATGTCGGACAAGAGGCACAAAAATTAAGCGCAGAACTTTTGGCAAATGTTGACAAACTCAACGGTAACTGTTCGATCTGAACTTGGTAGACTAACTGTTCTTTGGTATGTTGACAACTGCAGACGGGCTAAAAATGGCCATTTAATGCCATTGCTAATTGCTCCAATGACTCCATGAGAATCAATAGCAACATATGCAATAGCAACTGATTCCCAATGACAAAACGCAAAGTTGCAGCCACAGAGACCTTTATGGCTATAATGGACTGGCTACAAGAACTGGTTATCAGTGTAAAATAAAATAATATTTTATTGATTAATTGCTTTTTTTCCTATATCAAATCATAAACACTAATTGCAAACCATAATTGCTGCTAGCACCACACCAAGATAGTGTCAAATACTAAATGTATTATTATTATTATTATTATTATTAATGTAATTATTAAATATTATTATTATCATTATTATTATTATTATTATCATTATTATTATTATTATATAATTATTATTATTATTATTATCATTATTGTAATTATTATTATTATTATTATTATTAAGAATATTATTATTATTATTATTATATTAATATTATTAATATCATTATTATTATTGTAATTATTATTAATATATTATGTTATTATAATTATTATTATTATTTTAATTATTATTATTATTATTGTAATTATTATTAATAATATTATTTTTATTATTAATATTATTATTATTATTATTGTAATTATTATTATTGTAATTATTATTATTATTATTATTATTATTATTATTATTATTATTATTATTATACTAAATGATTAATTAGTTGATGATTAATTATTATTTTTAATAAATTTATTCTTATTCTTATTCTTATTCTTATTCTTATTCTTATTCTTATTCTTATTCTTATTCTTATTCTTATTCTTATTCTTATTCTTATTCTTATTCTTATTCTTATTCTTATTCTTATTCTTATTCTTATTCTTATTCTTATTCTTATTCTTATTCTTATTCTTATTCTTATTCTTATTCTTATTCTTATTCTTATTCTTATTCTTATTCTTATTCTTATTATACTAAATGATTAATTAGTTGGATATTTTTAGATCAGCATTTATTCGTAACTATAAATCCAAAGTTTTTGTTATCGAACTGATTTCCTTTAAATATTCCAAAAATAGTACCAACAGTTCTGGTTATCTGTGTATAACCAGTTACTTGGTTGCTGTTCTCGATAATATCAAATGCACACAAACAATGATAATGCACAAAGTGTCCCCAAAAACGCTTATCATGATTAGAAACGAGCGCCTTTGCTGGCTGGCTGTGCACTGCTTGCCACTTGCCACTTGCCACATGGGTAGGAAAACCTGAAAAGCCTGGCCACCAACTTGGGCTAGCAAGTTCAACGTCTAACGAGGCAGGAATGCAAAGAGTGTTAATGCACTGACTGCCCCTGCCACCCGCTACAACTCTCTATATATCTCTATCTCTATATCCCTCTGAATGCCTCGTCGAGTGGCATGCTGGCAATTTAAATGCAAACACTGCGCTGCGCCAAAGTGAAGCTGTCAATAAAAATTACGCGCATTTTTCCCCTCTTAGCTTTATTTATTTTCATTAATTTTTTCTTTTTTGCTGTTACCCGTTTATCGGCCATAAATTAGCAGGCGGCATGTTGTGCGTGTATACGGACTAAATGTTTAATTAATTAGCGAGAAATGCACTAAGTGATTTGTTGCCGCCTAATATGCTGCGGCCTGCAAGCCTGCCATGTTAGCCATGTTAGCCAACGCAGCAACAATGGCCCAGACGGAACAATGTAAAGTTTATGGCCCGAGGCGCATGTCATTTGGCTGTCAACTTTTGGCAACAAAAGGCAGCTCCAGATCTGCATAATGCTAAAATACACACTTCTTTTCACACATAAGTAATGCCAATGTGTGTGTGTGTGTATCAAAATATATCCAAAACCAATTGGCCAACGTGGGCGCAGACATGTTCAAGCTAAACAAAATGTACCGTGAGTTGGCAGAAAGGCAGGAATTCTCCAGATCTCAGTTAGCGATGAGCGCGTGACACGAATGTGCCAGACTAAATAACAAATGATACGATTAAATTGAAGGATAAAAATAAATTAATTAAAAAAAACTACAACTATAAATTAATTATAAACAATTAATAAAAATTGCAGTTGAATATTCAACTCGTGTCTCGTGTTGCGTGTTTAATCCGACACGCGTTCATCTCGAATTAAAACTAAATTTCAATTTCTTTTGGGCCCGGGATATCTGGCAATCGGATATGGCTGAAGTGATTTGGATTTGGACATTTTGACAGCTGCTTGAGAAACGCTTCAGCGCTTGGACTGGGGGCAACTGGATTATGGCCATTATCTCAGCTCGAATCACGCGTTAACAAAATATACAATTAATATGCAACAAGCCAAAATAATATATACGCACTAAGCCCGGCTGACAGGCCTCGCTGTTAGCGGAATTGTAATTAGCACGCCAGCAACAGAGTGAGAAAAATGAAGAGAAATACTTTAATGGCCTGCCTTAATTTCACAAGAAGAGCAGCTAAAAACAAAAACATAAATAAAATAATATTTTTTCGCTTTGCATAAATAAATCACGTGGAGATTCACTTGTTCCTTGGACTGTCGCGCTTGACTGGCGCCGTCTGCACTCTCAGTCTCAGTCTCAGTCTTAGCTCCAAGCTGGCAAAGCTGGCTAGCAAGCAAGTTGGCCAATTGTCTGGCGGGCCATGACTGTTGCATGCACTGCCAAGATTGAGTTTGGTTTTGTAATTGCTTCTGCAATGTTGCAACAGGCACATTAATAGCAATGCGAAGCCATGCTGCACCAACACCAAAGTCACACACAAATGACTCAGCAACGCCTCAGACTCATTTATCAGGCGCTCCGTGCCAGATGTGCCAGTGGAACTTGCCTTTAATCTCAGTGGTTGTCCAACTGCCCATAATGGCTTTCTTAATTAAAAACTAAATCAATATGTATATCTTCTTTGGATGGGCGTTACCAATGACAAAACAATATATATATATATATATTTTGAACATAGTGGAACAAATATATTTCTCTAACTAAGATGCAGGGTAACTGCCAGTTGGGCATTGTTAAATTTGAGCATAAAGTTTTAGTAAAAAAATATAATATAATATTAAATAATAAAAATATATTATCAAGTAATTATTGTCAATATAATCGAACTTTGCTGGCAATTAAAGATTGAAAGTCTTAAATTTAAAATTTTATTTTCTAAGAAAAGCTTTGCATTCCTGGCTTAAAATTTAAAGTTCCATCAAAACTACTTTATGATATTTACTGTTTAGACAAATCATAAGTTCACAAGAGCTATAAAAAAGCTGTGCAATATATAAATATATATTTTTTTTTTGAACATAGTGGAACAAATATATTTCTCTAACTAAAAAGAAGGGTAACTGCCAGTTGGGCATTGTTTTAGTACAAAATATAATAAAATAATATAATATATAAAAAATAATAATTGTCAATAAAATCGAGCTATGCTGGCAATTAAAGAAGGAAAGTCTAGTATTTAAAATTTTATTTTTAAGAATGCATTTAAATTCTTGGCTTAAAATTTAAAGCTTTATTATATTTAATGTTTAGACAAATCATAGGTTGACAAGTGCTATAAAAAAGCTGTGCAATATATAAATATATATTTTTTTTTTATCAACCCATCAACTTGGCAATTCACGTTTTTATTTTTACTATAGCTAATTAAATTTTTGTTATTCTTTTAGCTATTTTCATTGACTGCATGCTAATCATGTTGTGAGAGAGAGATATTATTTTTGTTATTAGGAAGAAGAAGAAGAAAAAGTCAGCTACCTGTAGTTGTCGTAAAATACATGGCTTGAGAAACGGTTTAGGCCGTGGTATACCATCCAATGTTGGTAGTATATGTGAATAGCGTTAGTAAAGGCAACTAAAGCACAAGATTTATGCAACTGCTGATGGTAGTTAAGATTGAATTGAATGCTCAGACACGAGCTGAGCACAGCAGCAACATTGCACATTGCGGACTGCTGCAATTTCTGGTTAAACCTGCAGCCATTAAGAACGAATGCGATGCGATGAGCTGGCTTGAAGATGGTCGACTCCAACTTAAATGATTGGCGGGCAATTTTTTAATAACTTCATTAAGAGTTGTGAAGAGTTGAAATTAAAATAGCTGCTATATCAGTGGGTGCATTAGGAACTAGTGAAAAACAAAAAAATGCAAGAGATAAGCCAGACAGACAGACAGACGGACGGACAGACGGACCTGCCGCGGGGCTGATTTGCTTGACTCGCGTGTGGCAAATGGCGGCTACTGAATTCCAGAATGTTAAATTCATTTGGTTGTTGTTGTTGGCTTCTGGCAGTTCTCGCTGTCAGTTCGCCTCAAAACGGAGTCTGTTATTATTATTTATTATGTTTTCGAGTGCGTTCTTTGCTGCCCAACCCACATTTGAAATGCATTGATTTGCTGCCCCCTCTGCGCCATAATTTCAATGCCTCAGCAGCAGTGGCAGTTGCAGTAGCAGAGCAGGGCAGAGCTAATTGAGTTGTGTTTTTCCCGCTCTTTTGTTTTTTTTTTTTTATCTACAATGCATTCTTCTCAAGTTCGTTGCCTAAGTCTTTTGTTTTGCGCCAGCATTGTAAATCACAAAAAAAAAAAAGAAAACCAAAAAAAAGATGTGCAGTCCCTGTGGACAAAATATATGCAATATTTTTGCGGCCAAAAAGGAAATGTCATGACACAGCAGAACAATTGCAGCGCCTTTGCGGCCCTCTAATAATTTCTGGCGATGCGATGCCTTTTGGGCCCGGGCAGCGCCCATATTTCATAAGCTGCGTGCTGCACAAACACAATATTTGCATGGCATTATGCACAATCATGACATGAGCCATAGCAACAACAACAACAACAACAATAACAACAGCGATTGCTGCTCATGTTTATGTAAACCGAACCGCGCCAGACAAAGGCACTGGTAAATCACACTTTGGCAGTCGCCGTCGCTGTCGCCGTCGCTGTCTCTCCTTTTGCCTGTTTGCTGCCGGCAAATGTGGCGTATGCGTAACCCGAGAATGAGATGCCGTTGTCGTTGTTGCTGTCGCTATGCTGCTGCTGCTGCTGACTGAGTGAGTGAGTGATGCGCATGCACGGCAAGAGCAGCGCTCAATAAACAAGCAAAACCGGACAGCCAGTCAGCCAGTCAGCCAAGCAAACAGCGCCAAGAGGCCAACCAGCTAACAGTCGAGCGTCTCGCAGTGGTTTCAATTTCAGCAGCAGCAACACACACAGAACAACTTGTTGTTGTTGTTGCTGTTGTGCGTTGCTGTTGCGTGCAGTTTTGTGGTTTGTGTTTTATTTTTTTTTCCTTATTTTTTTTTTTTGCGCGCGCGGGGGTATGGGAGAGAACATGCAACGTGTGTTCATTGACTTCTGGGGCTGCCAACTTGCGTAACAAGTTGTTGCTGTCGCTGCTGCTGCTGCCAGGTAATCAATCATTATTTACACACAGCAGCAGCAGCCACTTTTGAAAAGTTATGCATTTAAATTGTCAGCAATATGCAAACTGACAAATGATCGGGGCAAAAGTTACTCACTCATTTGGTTCCTGCTGTGAGGCTGCCACAGTTGCTCCACTTGCCCCTGCTTTGGTGCCCGCTGCAGCAATGCCGACAACCACTTCCGGTGCGCTGCCGTTCAGCTCGTTGAAAGTGAAACTGATATCGTGTGGATCCTTAAACGGCTTCATGCTGCGTGGCAGGCTCCGTTGGCGCAGGCTCAAATTCAGAAACTTAAGATCGCTGGCCGTAAGCGGCTGCAGTTCAGCGGTGGGTGCGGCAAAGGGGGCTGTGCTGCGTGCGGGTGGCGGTGGTGCGGTGCGTTGTTGCTTTTGCTTGGGTGGCAAGGCGGGCTTTGGCTCCTCCAGCAGCTCATCCTCGGACTGCTCAATGATCTCCAGCACCGAGGCGGTGCAACTAACCTCCAAGTCGGGCTGCGGCTCCAGCTGCATGCTATAATACTTGGCAATGTGTTCGGTGGCATCCGCTGGGCTGTAGTGCTTGCCACGAATGAGATCACCCAAATGATCTGCATCGATGCCAAACAGAAAGGGATCGTCCAGCACAGTTACCTTCGCATTGCGCTTAGTTGGCTCCTGTTCCTCCTGCTCCTTCAGCTCTTTCTGCTCCTTCTGCTCCCTCTGCCTACTTTCGCCCTTGACATGAGCACGCAGCGATCTCAGCAGTTTTTTACTGCGACGCGGCGTAGATTGCCATGTTTCGCATTTGGCGGGAAACAGTGGTCGACTGTTGGCTGCTGCTGCTGCTGCTATTGCCATGCGGTGCTGGGCTTGGGGGATGCTATCGCCCAGATCGATGCCATCGTCCGCATCTTCGCTGGCATCTAATTGCGCTGCGATAAAATCGCAATCGCCAGTGCTAAAGGCAACCGTATCGTAGTCATCGCCCGTTCCCGTCAATTGGCAGTTATTGTTGTTGCTGTTGTTGTTGCTGTTGCTGCTGGCATTGTCATTTTCATGATTAGCCTCGTTGGCGCTGCCGCTGGCCGCCAGCCGCTGAGCAGCCGCCTTGCTATAGAGCTGTCGATAATATTTCTGCTGGTCGCCATACAAGAAGCAGACGCGCCACCATTGTTTGCATGCCAGCAAATTGGCGGTACGTGGCACAACCGCCGGCTCCAGGCTGCCCGTCGTTGCAGCAGCATTTGTTGTTGCCATTGCTGCTGCTGCTGCTGCTGCTGCTGTTGCTTTAGTTGCAGCTGACAGGCTGGTCATGCTGTTGCAGCTTCTTATTATTATTGTTCTTGTCTTGTAATTATTTTCTATAGTTCAGTCGATTTTTTTTTATGCCCGCTGCTTTTTAACCATTGACATTTTTCTTCTTCGTTTCTTTTTTTTTTTGTGTTTGGCTTAATAAATTTTCATGTTCTTTTTTTTTGGTTGCACTGCATTTGAAATATTTATTTTTCATTTGAATTTTATGGCTTTCTATTTCGTTTTCAAATTTATTGTCTACATTGTCAAGCGCGACACTAATTACCAGGTGGCATGGGGCAACACGTTTGTGGCCACTTTCACGGCTGAAAAGGAAATTGAATGCAGCATTGATCGATCGGATGTTGCCTACATATAATTAACTAGACTTTCCAATTTGGAAAGGCTCATTTCGAATGCAAGCAGAACAAAGAACTTGTCAGCATAACAAAAATCTAACACTTTCCAATCTGTGATCAAATCACAAGAAGTCCGCATAAATTGTGGAGAACATGGAACACGAAGCAGCAGCAGGATCAGTTGGAGCACACGGAAGCAGGCATTTGAGCACTTTAAGCTAATCAAATTGGCGAGAATTACACATCGACGAAGTTGCATAATAATGATTGCTAAGCAAATAACCCGTAAAGACGGGTTTGAGGGAATTGGAATTGGAATTGGGATTGGAATTGGTCACGCCTCAAATAAAGATAGCTACTGCTGCTTCTGCTGAGGAACACTTTACTGCAAATGCTGGCTAAGTGCAGCCAATGCAGTTTGGCTGTGCTGCGGCGATGCCCTTGTCAGATAATAATAACTTCAGTTTCATCTTCATCATCATCATCATCAGCAGCAGCAACAGCAGCAGCAACATCAGCAGCAGCAGCAACATCAGCAGCAGCAGCAGCAAACATAAGTTGCGCTGGCGGCCACTTTGAGTGTTGGCCAAAGCCTTGGCAGCAATTGCAGCTTAGCAACTGTCAGCCAGCTTGGCAAGTGTGTGTTTTTATATATTGTGTGTGTGTGTGTGTGTGTGTATGCATTAAGCAGCTTTACGCTTAGTGCTCTCAGCCATGTTCTCACTCTCTATCTCCCTCTCTCTCTGTAAGCCATAAGCCAAGCGAGGCGTTGTCCAAGCGGCTAATGGATCCAGCTTATATTATTGGCATTATCTGGGAGTTATGAGTGCAGCTGCTCAACGTGTGCTTAAGATGCAACTGAATGCGATATAAATTAAGTTTGACATACAGCTGTCCATCAAGCAGAAGCACAGAAAAGAAATTCAATTTTATATTAACGTGGCTAAAACGAAACGCAACTTAACAAGAAATATTGTAAATTTTGAAAATTTTTACATTTGACTTTCTGACACATTTTTTCACTGAATGAAATATGAACAAGTCAACTGCTTGTGACTTAATTGCAGCAAAGTGAACACAGTAAGCCAAGTTACAAACACACTGAGAAAAAAAAAACAATTCCAGTTAAATGGCCAAGTGCATACGTGCACATAATTGAATTATAAAGAAAGGAGAAAAAAAAAAACAAGGGGAGCAAACGCAATCATAACTGGACGCCGCCTACATAAACAACTAGAAACTGGCATTTGGCTTCCGGTAAACAACAAAAATGAAGATGATTTCCAGCCAAACAACAATGTTGCATTACAAATATTCAGGTACAAGCAAAAAGAAAAAAAACTAGCAACACGCGATGTGAATGTGGTCGGCGCTATTCGCAGTTAGAATACAAAGATGCCTCCTCCAGTTGGAGCAGTCGGAGGAGCAGCTGGAGCAGCGGGTGTGATTAGCGGCAAGTGGTATAGCAAACCCGTTCAAGGCAACTCTGTGCCACTGTGGCAACTCTGACAACTGATTCGCCAAAGAAATGCCGCACTTGGCCATCATTCGCATGTGCCACTAAAGTTTAGAGTCAGCTCCAAGAGATGCAGCTGGATTCAATTGCATATGATTAAAACGCGATCATAAAAAAAATATAAATAATCTTCTGATACTCCCAGGAATACAGCTAAGAAGCTGTAAAAGTTAATATTTAGTTATATATTTGAACTATTTTATCTAAATTATTTTTACAGCTTATTTAAACTATTTTTGCTATTCATCAATCAATAAAAAATATCTGGCCAAAAATATTTAGATGAGGGAATTGTGGAATAATAAAATAATTATGCAAAATTCATTAATTCTGATCTGAACTCGTTTTCAAAGAAATCTATAAATAAATGATGATATTTAATTGTTCGAATAGAATCGAAAATACAGAAAAAGCGAGTTCCGCTGTAGATCTAAATGAGCATCACATTAGCTGTGTGTGTGTGTGTGTGTGTGTGTGTGTGTAAAAGCCAAGAGCAACTGAAATAACAATTAAATAGAAGAATAACACAAAATATGGGCTATCCGGTATGAAAGCTGGTCCAAGTGTGTTACCATTTTACCGATTCAGCTGTCTTAGCCTAGCCAGGCGCAAAACCACTAAATGGAGTCGAGTTGAGAGCAAAATAAACAAAAAAAAAAAAAAAAAACCCAAGAGAATTAAGTTTTTTTGCCGCACAAAGACTTCCGGCGATGCCACAAACGTAGTTTTGGCCACAGCCGATGCCAAGTTGATGGGAAGCTGTTTTGTGCGTTGAATAGAGTTGAACCAGGGGGGGGGGGGGTAATTCTACAATTACCGTTAGTATTTATTGAAGCAAGCACGGACATGTGTAAGCGACGCGATCGGTGTCGCGATAATTTATCAATAAAATCGGATAGTTTATTGATTATATCGTTTTGACCCAATGGCCGAGCAACAGCAAACAGCAAACTAATTGACTGAAAGCGATGCCAATTTTTGCCTCCCCTCTCCCCCTGTCTGGCTGGAAATTGTTTACAATTTGCTTTAGCTTTGATTGTATTTGATTTGACTGGTTGTTGCAGCTTTCAGACAGACAGGCAGGCAGCCCAGACCCAAGTCTAGCCAAATTGGCAGCAACTGTTGCTGCTGCTATTGTTTTAATTGTTTATGTTGTTGTTGTTGCTGGCGGCGCTGCCATCAATCAGCTAGTTGCAATTGCAATTGCCTTGCTGTCTGGCTGGTCTACGTTTTGCCTTTTATGATAGCCATGTTTTTTTTATTGTTATTATTTTATTTTTGATTGCATTGCAACATTTGTCAAGTTGCTAAGCTTTTCTCTAAAAAATGCGTGGTGCATGCAGAGAGAGAGAGAGAGGGGGGGGGGGGGGCAATTAATTTGATCGTTATTTATGCATACATCTTGTTAACAACGGCAATTAATGTGCAATTCAGGTAATGCGGGCTAAGAGTCAATTGCTTCGCCTTGGTTTACATTTCAGTCCCGTACATAATGATGATCCGTTAGCCAGTTAGCTGCGGCCAAAGGTTAACAATCTTAGCCGACTTTAAGCCGGAAATCTGTAATGCACCACTATCTAGGACATCTTGAGAGTAGCTGCTGCATTTGTCCCACGCCTGGACACGACTTTGAACTAATAACGCCCTTTTGTTTGCTGCATGTATAACCCGCCCACATGCCACATGCTGCATGCCGCAATCTGTTATGACAACCAACGCAAAATGCACAGAAGGAAACCCAAAAAATATAAATCCAACCGCAAAGTCGAATTTTTCTTGTGAAAGCCGCACTCGACTATAATTTGAAATTGTGTTATCAGAGAATCTCAGACAATGCCACAAAATTCAAGTTTAGTTATCGGCTTGGGCCAAAAAGAAAGACGTCAACCTCAGCGGATGAGAACTGTAAATGGTAAAATTTCATCATTTCCAGCATGGATCACAGCAGCTGACATATATTCCACATTAGCATACGAATGCCTTCAGTACAAACGGGCTACAATATACGATTTTTCCAGTTATTGCTTTACTGTTAGCCAACCTGCCACAAAACGTCAAGTGGCACAGAGAGCAGAATAAGATGTAGCCGTCGAGGACCGCGCCCGCTAATGGATTAACTTGTTTGTATATTTTATGTGGCAGCACTATCTTGGCTATTATTCAGATTTGCTGTCTGTAGAAATTCTAATAGCACATTTTAGCCTCCAAAAAAAAAAAGCTTCTTAGCCAAACAAGTTTCGGCCTAGTCGTTTCTAGGCGCTTCTAATGAGCCATTGTCTGCTGTTGTCTCATATTTCATTGGGCCAGATAATCATCTAACGCCTCAGCTAATGGCTGCACAGGCCAAGTTGCTCTTTAAGCCTGGCAAATTGATTGGCTTTTAAATGAATTTGCTGTCATTTGATATGAAATTTAATTGCAACAAAATGTAGTTGTGGGCGTGCAGTTTGTATTATTTTTTTTCCAAGTTGTGGCTGCTTCAATTAGAGTCGTCTCTTATCTGAGCGCCGTACATGTTGTGTGCCAAATGCCATCAAAACATTTCAACATTTGTTCCAATTTACACAACTGAATTGAAATCGACGCAGGCAGATCGCCCAGAGCCGACGGAGTTGGCTTTGAACCAGTTGTTATCTATTACCAAGATGATTTGCACTCTAACGCAAACGGACAGTTTGACAGTTACAATTGCAGTCGACATAGATAACGTATATAATAATGATCTCAGATGATCATAATGATGATGATGATGATGATGATGCATGCGCGGTCAGCTTGAGCAATTGATGCAACAACGGCAACAATCATTTATCATTGAGCTACATATTTGCGCTTGCAACTAGTTGCTGATCTTGGCCATCATTAGCCATTGGCCAAGAGCTGAAACTTGCTCAGGTAAATTGTTGTAATATTGCCCAATTAATTTACAAACAACTTTTGGCTCTCCTTATGATTTATGACTAGGTTTTATAACAGATTCTCTAAAAAAAAAAACCAGCGACAACAATAGACCCAAAAAATATTTGGCTAATTGCGTGAGCTGCTCAATTAGCGACCAAAAATAGGCATAAAAACATTTCTGATGTGGAAATGATTAATGCGCTGTAATCATTTCAGTTGCAAAAAAAAAATAAAAAAAAAATAAAGAAAAAAATAAATAAAGTAAAAAATAAAAAACAAATAAATATTAAAACAAATAAAACATCGCTGAACATTTTTAAGAACATTATTTTATTTT
The DNA here is from genome assembly GCA_037043605.1 of Drosophila multiciliata. Taxonomy (NCBI): domain Eukaryota; kingdom Metazoa; phylum Arthropoda; class Insecta; order Diptera; family Drosophilidae; genus Drosophila; species Drosophila multiciliata. The sequence continues at coordinate 5,648,323 of JBAMBF010000589.1, forward strand.
TATTTGCCTGAGTGTATCAAAAGATGATGCTGAAATTTCTACGAGCTGCGCTGCTGTTAAACGGTTGTTGACCCACAATAAACACACACTCACACACACACACACTCACTCACACTCACACACATTGATATCGATTGTTTAGCTATGCTAACGTTATGGAGATATAACTGTTAGCTGCCTCGATTGTTGTGTGTATTGTTTGAGGTGTTAGTCATAAATCTAAACGCATTGAAGCCAAATAATATTGTTAACGCTCTGAAGACAAACAGCTAAAGAGGGGGGGTGGCAATTGGGGTGTAGAGAAGTGTCTGCTGCAACAGAGAAAGTCCAAGCCACAATTGGCTGTTGAACATTTGTGGATAATGATCGCGCTGCCATAAACAGCAGTTTTGGTTTTAGCCGCCAGCAGCAGCAGCAGCAGCAGCAGCCGCATAATTAAAGCCAAAGCGAAAACATTTTGCAGCCAAAAGAATTGCGTTGCCACAATGCGAATGAGCAACAAATTTGAGTTGCTGCTGCGTTAACATAAAATATGGCCGCAAATTACTGGCCTAGCTGCCTTGGCACTTTCCTCTATTGGCGACGCCTGGCTAAATGGCAGCAACTAACCTATATTTTTTGGCCCGACCTTCTTTTCTCGCCCCGCCAATGTGGCCAGTTCCGCTTGTCAATCAAATAGACACAAAGTGCGGCATGTAAGAGGTGCTGCTGTTGTTGCGTCTGGTTTTAATTAAAACGTGTGTTTTTTTTTTGCTGTTGTTGTTGTTGTTTTGTTTTATGGCAGCGCGCACGAAGAAAATGGTAGCATCCACAGTTGCCAGTTTTAATTAAGGCGTTGCACCGCCTGCCCCGCCATTAGTTGCACCGTCTGCATAGGCAATGAGTCTTGTGGCAGCTGAGCTCTTGTAATTTAAACACTCTCAAGCGCTTTGGCATTTAGCCCAATAAAAGTCAATTGCCAATGGCCAATGGCCAATGGCCAATAGTTATAGCCATGGCTATGCACACATTAATTGGCATGTCAGGCAATTAGAAATCACCGATAACTTACGTTATCGCCCACACACGAGTCGAGCTTAAAGCCGGGTCGATTCTTGTCAATAAGGTGTACCAGCTCTTAACATGTTTTTTTTTTATTGCGGCCCACACATACACACACACTCATACACACACACATGTCAATTGGCAATGGTTGTTGGGCTAACAAGCCATTGTTGACACATTGCAGCCATGTTGGCCATGTCATTGCAGTCAGCTTGTGGGAGTTTTGGTAGTACGTAATTGGATCAGGAGCTGCACAACTCTAGAGAAAGCCGCCGGCAATAATCAAATTATTTGCAACTCAGCTCAGTTGGCTTATATGGCTGAACTGCGTGTTTGCCAACTATGTATGTATATAGACGGTTTTTTTTTTATGGTACTGTCCAGTTTAATGGCTTATTTGGTTATGACTTCATTTGCAGCGGCAACTGTCTGGTGAAAGTGCACTGTACGCATCAAAAAAGCACATCAAATGGAGTGCGCTAATGTTGCGCATAATGTTGCATGGCTTTATGAATGGCTATTAAGTTTGCGTATTGTCTCAAGTTTGTTGCCCAAGTCTTTTGTTTGCGCACATCAAATTTCATAATCATCGCTCGATTCTCGGCACTTGATAAAGACAAGGCAATACAAAAAAAAAAACTAACACTAACACACACACAAACACACAGAAAAGTCGTTAAGACAGCCACACCGACGCCTGCGCTTGGCATTTCAAATCAGTTTCGAATTTCAATTCGGCTTTTTTCTGTTCATTTTAAATGTAATTTTATTTTTTCTTTCCTTTATTGACTTTGTGTGTATATCGCAAACGTTGACAATGTAGACACCGATCGACGCACCTTTTAACACTTTGCCTCTGGCCGCAGCAGCTGGCTTATCCGTATAGCGTCAGCATGCCGCAAGCGGCTTTGAGAACTGGATCAGATATTTATTAACTGTTGGCTTAAACTTTTTGCTTATCCTTTTTGCTGCTTTTCACAAAGCGTTGCGTTTTTTTTATTTTTAAATTTTCGACTTGATTTTGATGTGTAATCCGTTCAAGTGTCGCATTCAATTCAACAACTTGTGAAAATGATGCTACTTTTATTGAACTTTGGCACTCGACACTCTGTGCAGCAACGGTAAACGACAGATCTGGCGCACGACAAAACATGAAGCGTGATCGACCCCGAGACCCGATCCACAAATGACAACAACGGCAATGCGCGCTGGCAACAGGTGCAAACCGTTCGCGTTCGCTGTCGCTCTCAAACTGCGCAATCGCACATGTCGAAAATGTTAAGTCTCAACACTCGCTCTCAGTGCTGTTAAGTTTATTTTAAATTTTTATTGCATACTTTTAGGCATTACTTAATTGCACAGCTAACATTGTGTTTGCTGTTCATCTTATTTAGTATAATTATTATACTTGCCTATAACTAGATAATCACTATTTGACTTCCGATATGCCTATTAAGCTAACTAAAGCTGTTAGCTAACTATTTTTCCTATTAAGCTCTAATCATTTGTTAATACAAAGCCTTAAATTATTAAAAGACAATGTTAATGTTATGTTATCAACCTCTCTTTTAAAAAATGAATGCTAGATGGCGCCACAGCTTTTGGCATAATCAAAAATTGGATTTTTATTAGTAGCACAATAATTGTATTTTTTCCTCAATAAAAACAGAATTTATGTTTTAAATTGAGTGTTTTGTTTAAAGCGAACGCATTATAAATACTATCAAATTAAATAAATTGACAATCTACATAATTCGAAGCATAATATTAAGATAAAATCAGTGACACTTAAGAGGACCCTTTTAATTCATCGAAATTTAAGATGAGACATGTTTTTTGCATTTCTAAAACGACAGCGAATCGGGAAAAAACTCTCACATACCTTAACTTCATGGCAGAACATTGAATGTACATATATAAAATCCTATCGGCTACCCAACTTGCAGTGATTGCTGAGAAAATGTTATTTTTTTTTTGCATAAGTAAAAGTATGCCACAAAGTTCAAGGTTGATGAAATATGGAATGGGTTGGCCAGTAGGTGTCTATGCCACAAACAGTTTGGTTGGTCGGTCATTAAGCCAGACACGACATTAACGCCTGCTGCTCGTTGCGGTCTCTGGGTTAATTAAGAGTCAAACAATGCCAACGCGAGCGGAAACATTTGCTCTTTTTTCCATGCGTAGATGCCTATGATTTATAGGGGTCTGACAGAAAGGGCAGTGCATCGTGTGAAACCGACGCCTTGGGGACGAAGACTTACCTAGTGCAGTGCATATATTGGATAATGAATCGATGGTAGTGCAATTGTTGGCTTACCTGTTAACGATAAAGAAAATGTAAATCAGATTAGATGGGTAATAAATGTGGGCCCAAATGAGAAATTTATGCTTAGTAAATGTGATGGGCTTGCTATCAGAAAATCAATTTGGCTAATTGCAAGCATAATGACCTCGTTTGTCGACACATTTCAGCAGACACCAACGAGCAGCGAACAACTGGCAAATGTTCGGATAACTTCTTGACACGCAATCGGTGTGGAGGGAGCGTTTATAAGCCAAATAAAAATAACCCCCAAAGTGTCATCAAATCAATGCAAAGTAGCAGAAATCGAACAGAAAACCCCCCACAGAAACGGAAACAGAAAGACAACGGCAAAAAAAATGCCAATGGGAAAACCAAAAACTTTTGCAACAGCTATTAAAGTACTTTTCCTGAGGCAGGAACGAGGTCTCCGGGCCTCGAATGGCGTATAAACGAAAATGGGCAATTCTGTTGCTCATAAAACGTCGTAATAATGGGAAAAGTTACCGACCAGGCGGGATGGCAGACTGGCAGGGCACAGGTGTGTCCATAGCCATGAAATAGTTCTGCTCAAGTTAACTAATAGATTTTTTCTGTATGAGGGAAATCAATAGGCGTCTCCCCAAGGGGAGTGTAACATTTCGATTTAAATGCGTTCTTCTGTGGCTTAGTTATTGAAGTAGCATTGCTATTATAATAAATATTAATATTAATAAAAATAAATACTTAAAAAACCCAAAGAAATTAAATTAATATACAAATAACGGCAAGATTTTAGTAAGTATTGGATTTCTATTTGTTTTCGCACAATCGTGTTCTAATTTAAAGTATTATTTTTAAGTTGGAATCACAAAATATATATTGATTTTTAAATATCGAATCGAATTACTTAAATGTATGCAAATGCAAGCCAAGGCATAAAATATACACATATTTCACAATTTTAAATAATATTTGTATTCACAATTTAAACGTTGCAAATTAGCAAAGCATTTTTTTGCTCCCCGTTTAAAAAATAATATAAATTATCAGCATTGTCAGCGTGTTTAAATAATTTATTTTATAAACTACAAATTTGTTTGGCCAACAACCAAAAGTATGCACTTTTTCTGATAAACTAACACTTGGCTATGATCCGCAGTTTAAAAAATTCTTGCATACCTGGTATTGCTACAGAGAACACTCAAACGTATGCTACAAATTGTTGCAGTTGAACGCAGTTTTACCAAACTGACTCTCAGGCAACTAGTGCACTTCGAGACGGAGTCAAAGATAAACTACTTTTTTAAATGTGCTGTATGCTCTGTATGACGGATACAATGTTCTCGGCAATATTACAAAGTTGGGTATAGGTGTACACATAGAGCGAGTCCCTGAAGTGCTTTTTGCCCCGCAACTTGCTCAGCACATAAAACTCGTGCCTATCATATTTAAGTTGTTGCAGCCATGGATTGGTTGCATCCTCCTTCGAGGAGTCGTTGCCTGGTTGCACTATTGTTAACAACGATTCGATTATGATGTTTTCCATTGTGTTTTTTTATGATAATAATTTATTTTTTTTGTGTAGATTATATTCAATTTTGGAACATTTGAAGAAGTAACATTTAAGCATGCTCAGAACTTTCGATCACAGACACAATGTTCTCTGTAATGTCACATAGATGATCATAGGTGTACATGTAGACGGAGTCCCTGAAGTACTTTGAATGTTTCAGCGCCTCCTGGGATTGGCTATTGTTGGAAGTGGACTTGAACACTTGTTCTGTCAGTAACCAAATCTTCTGTTCCCACAATTCTATGCCGCTGGAGATGAGGCCACGAACATAAATGAATTTTGAACGCTGATTTGGTTTTGATTTAGCTGATGAATCGCTGGGGATTATGGAAGCAGGTCTACATCGTAGTTGGGTCAGCAGCAGTTGCAACTCTTCGAAGAGCTCAATACGCTGACGAAGATCTACCGTGGAGCAAACGAATTCAGTTAGCCCTCTAATGCTATAATCCCATTTCAAATCACAATTAATATTCGGACTACTGCGTTCAAAAAATCGCTTTAATATCTCCAAATCGCTGAATCCTTTGCAGTAAAATCCAACATTTCGCTGATTGAACACCTCCCTCTCACCCAGCTCCCTAACGAAGGGACAAAGCGTCTGGGGAGACTTGAGCAGCTGTTTTTGAGACATGCCCAAAGATAGTTTTTGGCGGCAGAATCGCATCGTTTGCTCCATGTTTTGATGCAGCACTTGTAGGTACTCCGGCGGGGGTGTGCACCTGCCATGCATGTTTAGGGTCAGAGCACAGGGACAACCATTGAAAATGCATGGATTTGTGTTAAGATACCAACGCTGTTTTACGATGCCAACTTTGCGGGGACAAAAGAGCACAGAAACTTCGCGTATGCCTCCCGGGGCCAGCTGAAAGGGTTTTGCATCAAAGACAAATGCATCGAGCTCCTGGTTGAAGAGCGTGTGGTTGTAGGCAAAGAAGTCGGCAGAATTCCATTTGAAGCAGATGGTCTCACGCCCGTTGTTCTCGATACGCATTATGGTGCGAAGACTCCGCTCGTAGGGATTACATACGAATCTGCGCTCCAGTATGGGCGAGAACTCGGGACGATATCGGCGATAGGTGGTGCCATTGATATGCACCGCCAGTTGCGATACAGCAGCTCCAAGCTCTTTACACTTTTCGCATGTATCGCCGCAGCTGATCGTATTCTGGCCGATGGGCTCCGATAGTTCCACGGGCGTTGTGTCCGATATTGTGTGTCCAGAAATGCGCTCACATGGTTGCCTGATCCATATATTTTTGCCAATTACCACGAGCTTATACTTTTTTGGACAATAGTCCAGTTCTATTTGCCGCATGTTGAAAAGCAGCTGTTCGGGCCTCCTCTTTGTGGCAAGGCACATTTTCAGTTGCAGTGATCTCCGTTTTCGTATCATATCCTTCCAATATTGCAAACGTTTGTCCACAAGGCTCTGAGTAGTGCAAGAATTGCATTGACACGAACACTCTGATGCCGATTCTGTATATCGACATTGCTGTAAGATATCATCAACGATCTTATAGATGAAATGATTTCCATTTTCTATATCCGGAATAGAAATTTGCATGCTACTCAATTGATTTTGAGAACTATTTGAACAGATTTTTCCAGTGACAGGTGTTTACTAATTGTATATATTTTTGACATATAAAATGACGGCAAATTAAATGTTGTGATAACCGATACTTTTCCCAAAATATATATCGATAAATTTGCATAATTGATGACTCAACTGATCTTAATATGCATTCTGCTAAATAGCTAGAATTTTGTAATTAATATTTATATAATATATATATTTATATATTATTTAGTTGCAGAACTGAAATTTGCAGATTGTATTTACAATAAAATATGGTTAAAAATTCGAATTTACAAATGAATCTGTTTGATTCTTGATGTTAACTTGTGTAGGCCCTTCAACATGGAATAACATCTGTACTTTCAATGACGGAAACAATATTTTCAGCAACATTGCACAGATGAGAATAGGTTTGTATGTAGAGCGCATCGCGAAAGTATTTGGAGCGATGCAATTTCCGGAAAACTGCAGCTTGGGCTTTCTCATCAAAATGGTCGGTCAGTTCGTCGATATCTAAATTTGAAAACAGTTTTATTTTGGATGGTAGAATTTCCACATCGACATTCTCCTCGACATCCTTCTCAAGCAGTTGCTGATAATAACGCTGTAATTCTGGTTTGTAGAATGACTCCTCGGTGGTAAGGACCAGATCCTCCCATTCTTCGACGCCGTTACAAACGACTCCACGCACAAAAATAAATCGAGTGCGTTGCTTCTGCGCATCCAATTGGCTCTGGCACTCCAAACTGGGAGCAGGTCCTAAGAGCGGTTCCAGAAGAACCATCAAACTGGCAAACATTTCCTCGCGTCTGTCAAAGCTTTCGATGCGCATGATAAGCATCTTAATGGTGTCCACGCGAAAATCCCAATGGGGATCCCGCGGTTTTTTAAGCTGCTTGTGGAAGTCCTTGAGCACCTCTAGATCATCGAACCTGGTACAGTTGTAGCCAGGATTTAACGAATTAAACAACTCACGCACATCGATATCCCGGTCGTAGGGGCAACAGGTGGGCGGAGGTTCTATTAGAGGCACAATTTCCGCTAGGTGAGTCGTCAGCTCCTTCATCACATTGGTGTTCGCTTTGCATAAGGCCCCGGAATGGAGCTCCTTTAGCCTGGCCATGTACTCCTTGGGTGGGGTGCAGCGTCCGTGGAAACGTAACAGAAGCGACTCCTTGTTGCCACAGAAGATACGTGGCTCCACCTGCAGGCGCCAGAGCTCCACCGCCATGCTAACCTTGCGTGGCTGGTACATGACCATTAGATTGTAGGATTCACCGCATGTTAGCCGAAAGTTGTCAGTGTCAAAATGGAACTCATTGTCCTGGGCGAGCAGCAGTTTGCCGCAGTTGTAGTAATATACACCTTGGGTCCATTTAAATGACAACGTTTGTTTCCCAATGTTCTTCAACTTGAGCACAATCTTCCAGCTTCGTTGAAAGGGATCACATTTAAATTTAGTGAGCATATCAACGCATTCAGTGAATCCCTTCTCGCATACAATATAGTCCTTGCCATTAACATTGAGTCCCAACTCTGGTGGTTCTGGCAACGATATCGGTTCTAGCTGATCTGTGCAGCTTTCCCCAATTTGCTCCCCAGAGCACAGCTCATCCGAACTATTCGTGACTGCCACGAGTTGCTCCTCTTCGAGCAGCACAGTTCGTTGAGTGGGTCTCAGCTTTTCAATGTTTGTGCCTGTTACTTGGAGTCTATCCAGATCGGGAAAGAACTCAAGCACCTGGCGTATATCATCGAAGCGCTCACCTATGCGTCTGTCCAGCACATCGGACTTCATCCAGCTATTTTGCAGCTGCCTATTGGCAGCCTCGTTGCCCAGTAGCTCATTCTGTATTACTTTAGGCAATCCAATTATTTCCACATCCTTCACACCCAGTTGCTCCGCTTGTGGCCAGGTTTCCTTGATGGGCCCCGGATATGCGCAGGGATTCTCGATCTCCTTCAGCTGACTAACTGGTTTTGTTGCAAGGTTCTCCGGTTGCAAACGCTCTGCGTAGTCCATAAGACGCAGAACCGTCTCCTTGTTGCGATTTTCCAATGTGGAGCGGCGATTGAAGAGCACCTCCTCCGGTTTTTTTCCAGTCTGGATCTCGACGCGTTCCTGCATTTGGCGACGCTTCAGAAGCATATTCTGCCAGTATTTGAGCCGTCTGTCCACGTGCTTCTCCGTTGTATTTTGTATGTTCGGCTTGTCTTTATCACAGGACGAGGATGTTTCCGAAAAGTGTCCCCGACGCTCCTCAAACATCTCGGCCAGTATGTGCTCCACAATGTGCCCGCTGTAGTGCACCATGCTGGTGCCGGCTTTGAGCTGCTCCAGAGCATCATGCTTGAAAGATTCCCTTGTAGATGGTGGAATGCTGACCAAGTTCACCAAGTTACTATCCAGATTGGTTTTTATTTTGTCCGGTTCGGGAATCATGATTATAGAATATATATTTTAAATAAGAATACTTTAAAAAACTCGAATTTCTGTCAGTTCATTTAGTGAATGATGATTTGATTTGAAATTATTTTTATTTTATTATATTCAAAGTAAATTATGAATGAAAACTGATTGGCTCAATGAGTCAAAGCGCTCTCAATCGAGGACACAATGTTCTCCGCAGCATCACAGATTAGCGAATACGTCTGTATGTAAAGCGAATCCTTAAAGTATTTACAGCTAAGCAGCCGCTTGAAGACCAACGATTTCATATATTCCTTGTCCTTAGGCATCTTTTCACCCTGCTCCTTTAGCTCATTCATGTAGCGACGCAGCTCAGACTTGAAAAACTTCTGTCCCAAGCCATCGCTAATCTTCTCCCACTCATCAATCGTGCTGCCGATAATGCCGCGCACATAAAGGAAGCAGGAGCGCTCCCGCTGCACATCCACCTGCTCCGTCGGGAAGACCTCATTCGAATTGCAGCGCATTGTTGATAGCAGTTCGACTAGGATATTTTGTAGGGATTCACGATGCTCCACCTCGTGCTGGTAGATGCATTGCCGCAGCGTCTGCAGGCGGTAGTCCCAGGGTGGCTGGCGCGGCTTCTTAACCAGCACATAGAGCTCCTTGAGCGTTTCCAGATCCGCATACCGCTCGCACTTGAAGCCCGGATTCTGAACGGCGAACAACTCACGCTCATCCAAAACACGCTGATATGGACAGCTCAGCGTTGAGCGTTCCACGATGGGCGCCAGCTCAGCATGCATTTGAGTTAGACGCTCATTGATCTGCCGATTGCGCTTATTAATAACCAAACGCTGATCCAAATCGAGACGCTCCAAGTAGGTAACTGGCTGCGTGCAGACTCCGTGGAAGCGTATAAACAAACGACGAACTCCAGTGAAGGGAAAGCGCTTCATGGTGAGGCACCAATGTTGTTTCTTTACGCCCACTCCGATGGGCTGGTAGAGCACATCGATGCGTCGCTGATTACCGGGGAGCAGCACAAAGGGCTGTGAGTCGAATACGAATTCCGAGCGGGATGGCTTATGCTGGTGCAGCTCCTTGTTGAGTAGATTTATTTGATGCCAGCGTAGCTGGATGAACTTGTTGCCAATGTTGTCCAGATGCACGATTGTCTTTCGGGTGCGTTGCAGTGGATCGCACTTGAAGTATAATTCCAGATCTTGGCTTAGAACACCGCTGTTTGAGCCTAAGCCGAATGATTTTCCATTAATCATAATCACCTCATCTTCCTCCCATCTGGTTCTCTTCTCGCCTTTCTCACCCGCTTGCGGTGTAGGCGACTGCGGTGCATCCTCTTTGGCTTCCTCGGTCGTCTCAGATACACAAAAAATTATTTCGTCGCCAAGGAATTGGCTACCAATCACTGGCACCGTAGGTCCTTTGGTCAGTGTTGTTATCTGTAGCTGATCCACCTCCGGACAATGGGACATCACACTCAAAATATTCTCCTCCTGCTGTTCCAATCGTTCACCGAGAATCTCTGAGCGTAGCCATTTAGTCTCCACAGTATGCGTTGTGTCAGCCAGTTCCAGCTTCGAGATCTCTGGTAAGCCAATAAACTCCAAGCGATTTAGCTTTGGTTCCGTTGGATGCAGTTCACCTATCTCGCGGCACTGCTCTGCATTGTGGCGCATCCTTAGCACACCCTTTACCCGATTCGCAGGAACACCCTTGCTGCGCTCGGCCGTATCCAAGAGACGGATTATCATTTGCTTGGCCTGCTCATCGATGGTGGCATGGCGATTAAAGAGAACATCCTCGGCACGCTTCCCAGTGCGACGCTCGATGCGCTGCTGTATTGTTTTCCGGTCGCGGAGCATATTGTTCCAACTTTTGAGACGAGGATCCATGTCATCATTGTCACCATAGTTATGAGATTTCTTTGGGGAGCTTTGGCAGTTACTGCTGCTAATTTTGATTTGATACTTGGTCCGGTTGTTAATCTGTCCGAAGACATTCTCCACCAATTCTTCTGCCAAGACCCTTGGCAATCCCCCTTTTTCCTTGCACAGGCTTTTCTTATCGTTAATAACAAAATTATAATTCGATTGATCTGAACTGTGTATTTCTGTATTCCTCTTCATCTCGATGCTGTGTTTTTATTCAAATTTTTATGAGAGAATATTAATTCTAGGTTTTATTTGCTCGAATTGAAATTATTTTATGTCAAGTCTCTGATTAGCTTTTCTAGGAAGTAAGATGGGTTTGAACTTACTTGCTACTTTAAAATAGGGTTGCAATATTAAACATTTTTATTGAATAATAATAACTGTCCTAGCTGTAGAAATTGTTTATTATTCTGCGCTCATTTATGCTGTTTACGTGTTCATCGGCTCTAAATTATATCGAACGCTTACCTCCAGCGAATTCCAATTTATGCATCGAAAATTTTGGAGGGAATTGTGCTAATTTGCTAACAATTCACAAAGCCAAATTAAATTCATGAGCTCGTGTGACAAGTCATCGTAATTTTCCACAAACATAACCCGTGCTCCCAACCCTATATTTCTCCTCTCATCCTCCACTCCCATGTCAGACTCAACGACATTGACGTGCCGCCTTCACACAATTCAAAATTGCTTTAGTTTTTGATATGAGTTGTTGTTGTTGTTATTGTTGTTTTTGTTGTTGTTTTTTGTGGTTGTGACTGGCAGGCAACAAAGTGAAAGGAGTCGTTGTGGTGGAATACAAATGAAACTTACCTGCAAACAAAAGAAGGGCAAACATAAAGTTGATTTATTGACAATGTATAATATATTTTATATATATATATATAAATATTTGTGCATACATACATATTTATTTACGATAGTTGCGGAGTTCATTTATAACTTTAAGGACAATTGAGTGCTCAAGCTAAAAATCACAATAAAAAAGTAGAAATCTTTTGTCTTTTTTGTCTGCCTTTCACTGTGGCCAATTGCAGAAAGGAAAGCAACAATAGAAACGGAAACTTTTGCCCTTTTTACAAAAACAAAGCGATATCCATTACCCAGTTAGTTCAACCAAAAAGAGTACAAGTTAAGTAATTTAGTCCTGGCAAAGCCAACTAACCGCAGCATAGGAAGCATGGATCGTTGCCAGAGAAGAAGTGGCATAAGAACTGACCGAATTCCCTTGGCCGGAAATGCGCCGCTGGATGGCATTGTTGGCAATTTCAATACGGCTCTCATTATAATGGCTCAGCATGGGGATTTTGCTTTGGAGGAGCTCTGTTGTTCTGTTCTGTTCTGTTTTGTTTTGGGAGCATGTGTCTCATCTACGTGCCTGGCGAAATGCAATCAAGATATTGTAATTCTGCAATGCATATTGAGAACGTGCAACAGTTACACTCGCAGCACTTGCGGCACTCGCACAATGCACATGCAATGCGAAACTTTGGGTTGCACTTAACGGGCCGACGGACAAAAACAAAACGTAGCCAGCCAGGGGAGCGAGGTGGAGGGGAGAGGCACTTCAACAACAGCATCGACATCGACATCTGCGCTGCTGCACTTGATGCCGCAGCAGTGGCAGCAGCAACAGCAGCAAAAATCTGGCAGTGTTTGCATTTTGATTTCCATTTCGCATGCACTCAAGTAATGCATTTATTATTTACAAGCCATGCAACAGGCAGCGGGTGGCAAGGAGGCAAGGGGGGCAACTTGCCGCTCAGGCAACTCAATTCAATTCAGCAAACTCATGTTGCAGTTGTCAACGATGCAGACGAAGACACTTGTGGAAGAGCTGTTAACCCATCCTACAATCCTACCCCCCCCCCTCCCCCTCAAACCCATCTACCCAACAACATCTCATGTGCATCTCGCTGACTTTGCCCGCTCCAATGTTGAACATATTCCAAAGCACTTGGTGCTGCTGTCAGGCAGCAAGCAGCCGAGCAGCCGGCAGCAATTCTCAGACTGTTGGCGCTTCTTGAGTGAAGACAGCCACTCAAACAAATATATTTATATACACTAACATAAAGCATATGCACTTTACAATGGGATATGCAATTTTTACGAGGCAAACACTTTTTTATTAAGTATTCGAATGAGCTAAATTAAAGCTGTAATTTCTACAGCATTAATTTTAGTTTACTATTTAAATTTTGTTTATTTATAAAATGTCTACAATATAAATATTATCGATTTACCAAATTAAGCATTTGTTGCAGTGCTGCTTTTATCGATAAGATCAAAATCTGTTATCGATTTTATATTTCGTAATCATTGTCTGAGTAAGTATCTTATATATGTAATATAATCCAAGTTCTACACTAATCAAACTTATATTATCAAATTGGATACATGTTGAAATAAACTCCCCAGCAACTCTAAATAGTTAGGGTATTTCTTGATGCGAATCAAGTTAAAGCCGTCATTCCCAACTTGTTACTGCACAATAAATGCTGTTGGTTTTTTTTCTTGTTGTTGTTCATACATATTCAGCTTTAGATGACGACCATAATAATCAAAATTTTATTGAATAAATTGCGGAGCTGTAAATTTGCGGCATATACACAATTTGTCAGAAGGCGAGGCCAAATCCATTAGGCAGCCAATCGTAATGGTCAGGCCAATCTCGCCAGTGTGGCCATAAAAGTGCGTTAGACATAACTGCACTTCTATTGAGCGGTACCGTTAGATAAACACCCAATGCCCGCCAGACAGATCGAGTTCGAGCTGGAATCAAATCGAATCGAATCGCGTCTCTGATGAATTTCGATTTAATTGCTGTGCAATTTGTGCAACCAAACAGTTTGTGGAATGCGCTGTCGAATTGCGGCATTTAATTAAAACAAATTGAGTGTTTTTAATAAAATAGCAGCAGTTGGAATCGAAAGACTAAAATATATCATCTGGCATAAATCTGAAAAATAGTTGGTTTATTGATATTTGTTTCTCTTAATTGGATGGTAACTAGTAAATTTTAAAAGACATTTAAGTTAAGTAAAAATAAATGAAATTTAATAAGAATATAATAAATATATATATATAAATATATATATATAAATATATATAAAAATATATCATCTGGCATTAATCTGAAAAATAGTTCGTTTATCGATATTTGTTTTTCTTAATTGGATGGTAACTAGTAAATTTTAAAAGACATTTAAGTTAAGTAAAAATAAATGAAATTTAATAAGAATATTTTGTTACTCAGTCAATTAATTAATGAGCTTATACACTTAGCGAAAATCTATGAAAATTATTTGCTATATTTCAAAATAAAATAAATCAAATAAAATAAACTAAATAAAGCAGCTTATCAAATCAGTCACTTTTTAGAACTTTATTATGTGAATTTTGTATATATATATATATATATATATATATATAAGAGTGGAAATGTATACCGAATTGTGTATGATTATGATTATAATTATGAATATATACTGTGGTGGTCTCTCCACATGCTCATAATACCCCCCTTCAGATATTCGCCAAATACAATAAATAATTGCGCAATTAACGAAAATACTTAAATATTGCAATTTCAGTTGTCACACTTTAGTTTAATTACCTAACTTCGGCCGATTTGATGATCGCCTTGGGCGGCGCATCCCAATAGTTGGGTGCTGGTGGCACCCACTGGCGCAGCACTTGATAGTTGCCTTCGAGGAGCTGCATGCCCTCGATGACCTCCTCATCCGAATCGCCATCGCCATTATTGGCAGCAGCGGCAGCAATATTGCTGTTGTTATTATTATTGCTGTTGTCGACATGCAAATCATCAATGGATTCGCTCATTGTCTGCAGAATGCTGCCAATTTTTGGCGCCGCATTTGCTAGTGGCTGCCACACTGCTCTCAGTTGTGGTAAAGGTAAACAAAGATGCGCACAGCCATTTGCGCTGAGTCACAGATGCACACACGCACACATACACACACACAAGGACACGAACACAGACACAAAGAACTATTTGAAGAAGAGGAAGCAGCACAACAATAACAACAAAGACGAAATCCGGCTGCTTCTTTAGATTCCCGGGAATTTTGTTGTATATTTGGTTTTATATATTTTCTTGATTTTTGGTGAACTACACTGGGAATTTCCGCGCTGATTGTTATTATTAATTTAATTATATTTATTGTATTTATTTGTGTGTTATTATCAGCGTCTCGACAACGCTCGTTTTTCGCTGGCAGCGGCGCGCAGCGCTCACGTTGCAATCACGAATTGTTTCTTTCTAATCGGCGAAAATGTTCGTTGCGTTTGTTTTGGCACGAAAAATTGACAAGCACGGCGAAAACACATCGCACAAAAGCAGAACGCAACAACACCAACACACACACACTCTCACACACACACACACCTATACAGAGAGGGGTTAATATCTGGCATTTGCGTTTGCATCCCTTGTGGAATAGAACGTTCGACGTCGCTGCTGTCGCCCGCCCCTTGCTGAGCTGCGTCCTTGCTCCTGTCGCGTTTCTCTGTTTCAATTTCAGTTTCAGTTTTGTGTCTCGGTTTTCTTTCGCCTTTGCTTTGACTCTGACTCGACAGCTTTTTTTTTTTTTTTTTTTTTGCTTTTTTAGTGTGTAAAATAAGGGTTTGTAATTTAATGTTTTTATGTCTGATTTCGTTTTCGTGTGCATTTCAGGGGGGTGCTCGGGGGGTGTTGTTCTCTATGCACGCATATTGTTGAAATTATGTAGCCAAAGACCTGGACAACAAGGGGGAGTGCGGCCGGGCAGACTGCTTGTGAGTGTTCACCTTTTAAGCTCTTGAACGTACCACGAAAGTAATTCGCACAGTTGGACGAGTAATAAAAGATCCATCTTGATTTTGTATTAGCTGTAGATAGAAGCTTTAGCTTGGCAAGTATACAAAATATCATTAAAATATATAAGAAATAAATGTGAATAATGATATCAGGTTTTTGCCAGTGTTTATCAATATAAATTAATTTTTCTAAAGTTTATTTGTATATATATTAAACAGAATGTAATACTCATATGCCAAATTTCATAAAGGCACTCAGATATGATAACCTATTATTTTTATATTATTACCAGAATTTTATTTATTTTTATTTATTTATAATTTATTATAAACGAATATTATTATTCTATGCGTTATATTTAATATAATTTCTTTCAATAATAATTGAATTTCCTCCAACGTTTATTTAAAAAAATGCGCTCAGCTACAATTCGCCTTCGCCGCAAAATTTGTACAAATGGCAAATGGCATTCGCACCACTGTGCTCAGCCGGTCACAAAAGTCTGAAGACACGATCCCCGTTAACTCACACAAGTACACACTCTCACTCACACTGTCGCACACTTACAAGGAGCGCAACCTTTTACGGCCACTCACTCACACTCAAACACACACACACACACATAGAGCAAGCAGGACGAGCACAAACCCCCAAAAACATGACGCAGGAACAATATTAAAAGGCAGGAAGGAAGTGAACGCTCGAACGTATGCTCATATTTTGCAACAAATATTTTCATTGAGAGCGAGAAGAGGAATGAGAGAGAGGGAGAAAGAGAGAGAAAAAGAGACACTCGCTCTCTTTTGGCGGCACGTGTGTTCGTTTTGGGCTCTCCTGGTTGCGCTGCTCTCTTGATTGCCAGGTTTTCTATTTTAATTCACTCACTCAATTTGAAAATGCGTTCTGTAGAATTCACCCCTAAGCGTCTTCACGGTAATTTGAACACGTGCCGAGCAGCTGAGCGACCGATTCCAGTTTTGGGTGGTAACTGCTGGACAACACCACCAGCCCACCGCACGGGGTGGTTCCGTCCGTGCGTCCGACGCTGCAGCGATCGTAAAATTTAACGATTTTGCTTTGCTTGAAGCTTACTCTGGAGCTTTCGTTGGCAATTAGCGCACAAGTTTCCTTTAGCTGGGACTCAACTGTACCGGGCTCACCACCCCCCCGAAGGCCACAAAGTATACAATGCACTCGTAAAAACAATCAACATGGCAACACTTACGAGCCCCCGGGGAATGCGAGTACAGCCAGAGCGAAAGTGAAAGCTCCGCTGAAGGCTAACGGACAACGGGTAACGGTATTTAATGTGCAAATAGCTCATACTACCAAAATGAGGCACCATTCCATGTGTTATTGTTAACTTGGCTAGCAACAAATTGCGTCGTTTGCCAAATCAACCCTACACAACGGAACAGACGGCACAGACACATTCCATGCCCCATGCTCCAATAACAACAAACAAATATGCACAGCGACAACAAACATAGGCAAAAACGGGTGTTATTGTATAGTGTGGAGGGGGGAGGGGGTGGGAGGTTGTTGTTTAAAGGGCGACATTCAACGACACTTCAATAGCCACACACGATATCCGTTAGAGACCTTGGCTGTGGGGTTGTATCCACTGGATACATTACACTCTGTAAATTTTAATTAAAATGCAGCTGGCAACATGTATTTAGCTTCTAGCAACATGTTGCCAGGCAAAACAATGTGCAATAGCAACAAATGACATTTGTATTTAGTATTAAATTTATTCATTGCAATATGAATATAGTTAGCTGCGCAACTGGCTGAAAAGAGGCCAGCAAAAAGAAGGGTCTGCCAACCCCCAAGAGATGTCATTCAAGCACACACACACACACACACTCGCACACTCGCACACACAGTGCGGCACACTCCACATGGCTATGGCATAAAAATAATTATATAAACTTGATGCTCGTTGCCGTCTGCCTGGCATTTCTCTGATTGTTAACCGAGCGACCGATTGTCGTGCATTTTCCACCCCATGATAATGTCGCCGCCCACACATCTATGACTCCCACCCCCCCTCGATCCACCCATTAACCGCACAGTTTTCAAAACAGCCAAAGCCAGAGAGCGGTATAAACATTTACGCCCGCCGACTCTAACTCACCGGCCTCGTGGCCATGAGGCCCTTGTCTCGCTTTGGGTCGGTTTTAACATGATTTGTTGGATTTGCCAAGATTTCCTAATTCCATTTGTTAGCCTTAGCCTGCTCGAGGGTTGTCGGCCCAGCTGAGCGCTTGTTCTGCCCCATCGCCGGTGGGTGTTTTCTAATTTGTTGGTTTTTGCGGCGTTGCATTTTCAAGTGCTGTCGAGTGGGTGTTGGCGGTGACTAGTAGACCAGCTAAACATATGTATATAGTTCACTTATAAGTGAACTTTAAGTCACTTCTCACATAGGCTTTATTACAGTCTTTCCTACCAAATACTCTTAATAGTATAAGCAAACCTATAACAGACATAATAAATTTATTGAAATAGTCCAATTCCGTCACCAAATCCAAAGAAGAATTTATTTATAATCATTTAAGAATTTATATTTTAATATCAAATTTTCACATTTTTCTCTAGTTTGTGATTTTATAATTTGTAATTTTATAAACTGATAAAAGTCAATATTAGATTTAAGCAAATTAAATGTAAAATATTTAAGCATCCTCATACATAGAGTCGTAATTGTAGTTTGTAAGTGAAAATTGGTGAAAAATAAATATTTCCTATCTATCTTAAAGCTGAATTGATCTAAATTAAAGACAATCCCTTTCAAAGAACATTAAATAAATACTAAAATATATTTCCGCTTACCTCCGTAGCAATAGCTAACATAAAACTTAAGATCTGTCTACTTTTCCTATGCTCATCATTAAAATCTAATTATTTAGTAGATACCCAAGAAGTAAGTGTGAATTTCCGACTTGAGGTTTTTAATTTGTTCAGAACTTCGCTCATTTCCGACTTTCTGACTTTTAATTTGCTAAACAGTTGGTTTGCCTTGAGGAATGATTGAATGCGGCTTCAATCTAATTGTTTGGCATTAACTACAATTAAGTGATTTTATCACGGGGCAAGAGGCGTTGAGGTAATGCGTCTGAATTGCTGCCTGAATTGCTTTGGGCCAGGTCCAGGGCCAAGCACACATATTTTAGCCATCTTGATACTTGGCATTTTCATTAGCAACTGTCGGCTCATATTGCTTAGCACTTCATTATGGGCGGCTATTAGCGGGTTGCATGACTTTGATAGGCCCATTGTTGTGTCGCCCCAAGTTGATGTGGGAAACTGCGAATGCCTCACAACAGTTTTGGCCACACTGAAGTAGCTGTACTAGTCAAGTAGCTAAAGTAGTAAACTGAGTACTCTTTTTTCTTTTGGCCTTTTTCAAGCTACTTAATGGCGCAGTATTTTATGTCTCTCTGTGGTTCGTTACACTCGTGACTAAAACTGTTTTTTGCCAAAAAAAAAAACAAACAAAAAAATTGAAAAGCATATGCAAATGCTCATATTCCTCAGAGCTGATGTTGTTTGTAGTTGTTGTTGTTGTTGTTTGTAGTTGTTGTTGTTTGGCAACTTCCTTTCCCGCGTTGTTGTTGATTTTAAGACTTTCTACGCATCGTTAGACAGCCTAGCCACATGTTGATGTTACCAAATCCCATAGCCACATCAAAGGCAGCTCGCTAGTTGCCCCCCCCCCCCCCACTCTACCTATCAGCCCACATCTTCCACCTCAGCATAATCCCTTTACCCCTTTTTAGCTGGAGACTGCGTTTATTACGCATTTAATTCCACAATTGTGAGACGATTCGCTGCGAGTTCCAGTTAAATGTTTGTTTTGCCCCTGCCACGCCCTGCGGCGCAAATGAAGTCAAAGTCAAAGAATTTCTGTTGGCCACAGAAATAACTTGGGACTTGGCCAACAAACAGCAAGTCAAACAAATGCTACACATTTAATGCCTATTTGTATTTATGTTTGTTTATTATTAAAATCAGCTTGTTTGCACTCATTTGTGTGCGTGTGTGTGTGTGCGTGTGTGTGCGTATTTGTGTGCAACTCATAAATATGCAAGTCATTAATAGAATTTGGATGTACCAGAGGCTAAAGCATAACTGAGTCGCAGCCACATCAAAATCAACGTCAAAGTCAAAGCAACAACCCCAAAATTCCGTGCTGCCACAGAGGCGGTGTGGGGGGGGGCGTGGGAGTTGGGTGTCTGCTGCAAGTGGACTGTTGGATTGACAGGCTAAGCGCTCCATGGGGATTGGGTTGTAGTAACGGTATAACTGGCACTCTGCCTCCTCCTCACACACTTCAATTGACTGCGGCGCCGTCTGCAGTTGCCTCCTAAATTGAGTAAAAATTACGCTTCATTTGATTTAACACAATCGAATTGTTGTTGCTATTGTTGTTGTTGTTGTTGTTGTTGCTGTTGTTGTTGCTATTGTTGTTGTTGTTGTTGTTGTTGTTGTTGTTGTTGCTGTTATTCTGTCAAGGCATTTGCTATTTTTTGGCATAACATTCTGACTTTTAACATGGTTACCGGTCTCTCTCTCTGGTTATGGGGTCTGCCTTTCAGCAACAATCGGATTAGGACATCCATGTCCATGATGAGTACCAGCAACCGTTACTCACTAAAACGATAATGGGGTGGCATCCAGTTGAGCATATTTCAGGCGATTTTGGGAAGCCCGCGGAGATATGTATCAAACATAATTTTGAGTGACGCTTGGACTAAAATGCACTGCAAGAAATTCACTTTTCTTTTTTTTACAAACTTTCAGCTTTTTTCTACCAACTGCAAATTGGGGCTAATGCGGATGGTGTTGCAATAAATGTTATAGGCCACAAATGGCAAGTGTTGCCATCATTACCTGTACCTAAATAAATATGGCGAACATAATTAGCAACACGCACACTTTACAGTCTTACGCGCCTATAAATAAATTCTTTATGGTTTTTTTTTGGTCAATTAATAATATTGGCTTAAATATTCGCAAATAGCGTGCAATCTGGTGGCAACTGCTGCGCGTTTCGCCTGCCCCAAATGCAATAATAAACACATTGTCTTCTCTTCTTCTTCTTCTGCTGCTGCTACTTGGCTGCTGCGGTCTATTTTTTATAGCCTTCTTTTATTTGCAGTTAGCCACAGATAGCAGCGCGTTGCAGCGTCGCAGTCAAGCAGAAGGCTAATATTTCCGCTTTTGCCGGCGATTTCTTTCACTTCGCCGCGGGCCACTGCAAGTTGCACATGTTGTATGCCTCACTTTGCCGCTTTATGCTTGCCTCCTTTTGCAACTCTTTTCATTTCTTTTATTTTTTATTGACAAGCAGCGCCTGTTACATGTAACAGCTCCTGGACCGTGGGCTGCTGCAGCTGCTCTGCTTGTGGCAATTGCAACATCCGCACATGTGGCCTGGGCTGGGCTGGGCTGGGTTGGGTTGGGTTAGACTTCTTGTAGATCTTGGCTACCCCGTGTGTTGCCCGGACCGGGCCGCGTCTCGTGTTGTGGCATCATTGTTATTGTTTATTGATGCACTACTTTGCGCTATTTTCGTGTGGCCAGACCAGGCAGCCAGCCAGCAAGCAAGCAGATGGCGCACGAGTGGGCGTCCAAGATGAGAACCAGAAACCGAAACCGTAACACAGCTAAGAAAATGCCAGCAACAACAACAACAACAACAACAACAAAAGCAACAAAATAGTGCATTTTGCGCTGTAGCTAAAAATACATAAATTGTTTCAAACTCTGCAGATTCAGAGATCTACAACCATCTCCAGATGTGGCTCCCAAAAGCAGCATTTTGTTTATACACAGTAAAAAAAAATTCTAATTTAAATAAAATGAAATTGATTTTGTAAGGGAAAATTAAAAAACAAACTGAATTTTGCATTTCAAATGTTTATTTATTTATTTTTTAATTGCTTTAAGGTAATTTTTTAATTTATTCGAGCAAGCAGCAAAATGTTCCATGATAGAAATTTAATTTGAAAAAAAAAAATGGCTTACTGTGTATGTATGTGTGTATACCGCTATACGGCCAAGTGGAGACGTAATGAGGCTTGTGGGCGGGGTCAATGCAAATTGTTGTAAAAGTGGAATTCAATTAGTTAACCAGTTGCGGCAAGTTGGCTTAACTGTAACTGCAACTGCTGCAGCCACTTGACAACTTTCGCCCATAAAGCTCGCTGATTCATTAGCTAATCTGCCCCTCTCTCTATTTCTCTATGGGAAATTTGACAATGGCCAATCACATAAACACAACGGCATAATTAGGATGGCCAAAAACTGCAACCTGAGCTGAGCTGAGCTGGCTGAGCTGGCTGACTGCAACAGGCTGTGGCAGAGCCAGGCACAGAGGCATAGATAGCTTTAGTAGCTGTCCAACTGTCGCAATTTTATTGAATTGTCAATCTGGCGGGAATATATATGGCCAAGAGTTCGATGTTACCTTTGCTGCCTGCCAATTACAGCGTTGCTGCTGCTGCTGCTGCTGCTGTCGTTTGGCAATTGCAGTTTCTTTTGCCTGAGCAACAATTACGTTGAGGATGGCTGCTTGGTTAGTTGGCTCTTTCTTTTGGCTTTTATGTCGCATGTAATTAGTCACGATGTCGGCAGACATACTGCAGGCCACTCCAGGCACACGGCCAGCTGATGTTGTCGTCCCCGTCTGCTGGAGCCTGCTGGAGCCTGCCACAGAGTTGCGATTCTTGACTTGCGACTTGCAATCGATGCCGTCTGCTGCTGCTGCTGCTGATGATGATGATGATGATGATGATGATGATGATGATGGTGGTGACTGGTGGTGTCTAAGCCTTTGTTGTTTGCCGTTAAGGCCAGATGAAAGTACTACGACACAGGCCATGGTAAAACAAACTCAGATGCTGCTGATTTTGTTGCAATTGCGGAAGTGTGAATTGCAGTCGCAAGTTGCAAGTTGCAAGAGTTGCAAGAGTTGCTGCTCCGCTGCTAAGTGTGCAATTTATGGGCTGCTGCTGGTGCAGTTTGCGGCATTTAAGCTGCAGCATAATTAGGCCAATTAGCTCTCTGCAAACTGCTCATAAATTTCAAGAATTTCTGCTAAAGGCGATCGTCTCAAGCAGTCATCGATTGTTGCAACGTGCAACGTGCAACGTGCACCAAACATACATTTAGCACATTCATTAAAAGTTTAACGCCAGCTAGAATAACATACACACACAGCCACACACACAGCCACACACACAGCCACACACACACACACAACACACACATGAAATAATTTATAGCTACATGCAGCGCTCAATAATAGAGTATTAATCAAAACACAGTTAATTTCAAATTGGATAAAATACTTTAGCGCAATGGGAACCGGTTTACGGACTGCCTCGAAACACTCATTTGCCCCGCGAGCCCAGCCAACTCTGAGCGATGAAAAATAAAAAATGAAACAAAATTTCAGAGTTTCAAAGTTTTTTAAGCACTTGAAAAACTTGGAATTGCTGCGTAATGTTGCCAACAACAACAATTATAATAATAACAACAACAACAACAACATGGAACACATATATAAATGTTTATTAACAGCAACAAAAAAGAGTTTTTTGAAAAACAAGTATAATCGTTGTAGTTGCAAATGCTCAAATGGCAGATACCCTCTAATTAGGTGATGTCTGCTAAAGAGTTTAATATATAATTTTTACATTATAATAAAAACATTTCTATTATTCTATTTCTATCTCTACAAACATTTCGTAAAGAGAATAATTATTTAAAATAAATTTGATTTTTGCATAGCATATTCAAGAACTGAAAAAAGACAAGGGAGTAACTGAATTAGTTCGGATGTGCATCGATGCCTCAAAGTTCTTCAACTGGTTTGAACACTCTAGAGATATAGCAATATATAATAACGACTTAACAGCTGATTGCCAATTGTATGCTTTTGAGTTGTGGATAATTTGTTATACCCTCTATTAAAATTTTGATTTCTGATTACAGGGTACAAACAGTTTGGCTGATGGCTGGTTATTCGGATGTGCTCGCCTCGCACTTGAGACTCTCAACTCTCAACATATCGTGCACTTGAATCTGTTACGCAAATGTGCGTAATGCGCATGAATATGGATGGATACTTGGTAGACAAGTATAAATGCGATTGTGAGAGTTGTTTAAATGTGTGTGTGTGTGTTGCCCACATGCAAAAGGCCAGCAACAGCAACGGTAAAGCGTTCCGCTAGGCAGGCCTTCGGGTGTTTCGTTTTGGCTAGGCGCGTGGGCCTTGGCAGCAACTCCAAGCTAGGAACTTGGAACTTGGAACTTGAGCTACTGCCTACAAACCACACAAAAAAAAAGTCTGTGCCGGCGAAGTGCCTTGAAGTGGCCGAAACAAAAGTTACGAAAACGCCAGACCATAAACTTAGGCAATTTGTTAAAGCAATGCTTTAGACCAAGTTAGTTTCGTGTATAATCAACGCTTTGGCTAAATCTCACATAAAGAATCATACGTTACAGAACTTGGCTTTGTGTGTTGCGATTGCTGCCATTAAGCCTCCGCTTTTGATGTATATTCTATTAATGAGGGGAGTTCAAAAAAACACAACATTTATGACAATTGCCAGTTGAAGAAGAAGAAGATGAACACGTTTACAACAACTGGCATTAATTGAAGCCCAATTGAGTAGAGCCGTGTGTAAACTTTCTCAACATGCCTCATCAGTTTTGGTAGGGCACAGAGATGGCGGCGGGGGGGCATTGATTGACTGACACAAAGCTGTGTAGCTTGATTGTGGCAGCTAGCCACAATTAATCCTTTAAGCAAGTGTCGGCTGCGAGTACATAAACTCAATTTTAGCTGTCACACAATTCGCAATCAGTGCACCGAATACTAGATACCAGAAACTAGATACATTTTACCAAATGGCTTTCGGCCTAGGCCAACTAAGCAGCGCGACATGTTGGGTAATTTGGAGAATTTATGACAAGCATTATGGCAACACTGGTTCCACTGGAGCAGCACAGCAGCAAATACGTCTAGCTGCAATTGTAGCTCTGGCTATGACTCTGGCTAAGACTCTGGCTCAAGCCTTTGCCTGTATTCTGACCGCCCAAACCAGTTTCATTATATATATAAAAATATATATATATATTTACACGCTTTGCCTTGTGATTACTCACGCGCAACTGGCCACAGCTACAAGAATCCGCTGATGATCGTGAATTTTCTTTTGGCTGCCAACTTGAAATCCTGAAATCCAACTACCATAATGGTCACCGGGACGCATCCCAATGCGAATCGTTGACGGCGGCGTATTTTGAAGATTTGATAAATTAGAAATGCCAATTATACAAATAGTCAGAAGTTGCTGCTAAATTGTCAAAACTGCTGTCAGCTGCAGCGGCAGCAACTGTTGCCACTAATAGTTTACAGAGTTGTCGGCGTGACACGAACATATTTAACTAATTTGATTTTGAGAAGGAATCATTAAAATAATCAAAAATATAAGTAAAAAAATTAATATATATTTCAAGGAGATTAGACTTTTAAATGCCCAATTGGTGGATCAGTTGACCAAGATTGATTGGAAAATTGATTGTCCTTTTTGGTAAACTGTTTGGATTGGGCGTGCTCGAGATTTGTGCATCGTGTTGGATTCGTGATAATATCGAACACGGATTCGTCTCTAGCAGGTTGAGTGGCCCGCTTGACAGGCCGCCAAAGGTGCGGCAGAGACTCAGGCCTCAATCTCAGCGGCCTTAATACAGTTATGGCCAAATCCCTGCAGCTTTTAAATTGCTTTTGGTCTCTCAGCCAGTTGCCAGTTGCCAGTTTACCAGTTGTTAGTTTGCCAGTCGCCAGTTTACCAGCTGCCTTTGCTGTTTGTCTAAATGTCAAATGCAATTGCAGTTTGCTCGGATGTACATTTTCTGAGCCGCCTTTTGCCTTTTGTCTCTGGTCTTAGCCATTGCCTTGCTCTTGGGAGTTTTGCTTGTACAACTCCAGCTTTAATTGCGCAAAGTCTTCAAAACTGTGGCAAAATGTTAAAGTTTGCGCATATATTTTTTTGGGGTGTGCCGCACACACACACACACAACACACCGCAACACACACTGCTGCAAGCAAGTTCGAGCTGAAGCTGCGTCTAGTCTTGCATTGCGTATACGCCAGGGCGAACTCTGCATTTCCCAGGGCCTAATTCAATTAAGTTGTCGCGGAAATTGGCTAAGAGTACGTGTCTCGCCCATTCTTTTTAGCCGTTTCTCTTCGCATTTTAAATAAATCATCAGCGCTTGCCGTGTGTCGCGCCACAAAACACAAGTTCTAGTTCTGGTTTTCCCTTCGCTGTCGATGCATTTTGAGTACGTGCCACATGCCCGCAGACTTGTTGCAAGACCTTCGTGTCTCGCAACTGGCTTTTTGTGTGTCTGGCAATTTCTGGCCAATTCTCTGCCATTGGCCTGGCCCATGCACTTTCCAATGTTCGTGCCGCTGCTCCAGTTTTTTTTTTTCTCCTTTGTTTGCAAGTTGTTGTTGTTGTTGTGGCTAGGCCAGGGAATTACCGTGCGATAATACCGCAATTCATCATTATTATATTCTGTCTACAACTAATGTTGCTGTCTTTTATTTTCTTTTCCTTTCTATTTTTTTTTTTAGTTTCTTACCATGTTTGCACGTCAGTTGCCGGCGCTCTAATGAACGGTCTCCGCATTTTGATAAATTGACACGTAAACAAAACACAACAGAAAAAAAAACTAAACCAAAAACAACAAAATGCATAAGACAAATAGACAAAGTGCTCATTCATCACATCGCAGGCGATTCCTATATATATATATATCTTCAATTCCAGGTAGCCAAATGCATATGTGCTGCGTGTGTTTGGGGGCGTGGCTCGAGCCAGCGACTTAATTCGGCGTTAACTGATTGGAATTCTAACGGGCATTGGAAATGATTGCCGCAAATCTTTGTGCTCATTAGGCGGCGGGTTAACAAACTTCGCTGCCAGCTTGTTTATTTAAATCGAAATCTAAGCACACAAATCCACAGTCAGAGCCACCAAATTATAGCAATTGGCCAAGCAAAGCTGGCTGCAGGCCTGTGCACTCTGCGGCACTCCATCGAATTGGCTAAAGAGGCTGGGCTGGGCTGGGCTGGGCAATCATTAGGCTTAAGCTTAAGCCTAAGCTTGGGCTAAAATGGCCATGGAATGCTGGCGATAAGGAAACGCCAACCTAACGAATTTACAACCTCAAATTTAGATCAATAAAAAGCACGCAAAAGACCACCAAAAATGGAAAACAACCAACGAATCTTGAATACACTTGACAAAACTTTAATGCCATGAAAAAAGCAGATTATAAATGTGAAATTTTGTAAATAGTTGGAAATTAGTTTTATAATTAATTTAAATCTAAAAATATAAGCAATATTTAACAAGTTTTTAGAGCCAAAGCAAATCTAAATTAAAGAACTGTTTTGGGAATTTTTTTCTAAAAGTTGTTAAACTGATGCATTTTGTATACATTTTTTGAGCAAGCTATTAACCCATTGTGGACCCTTCAAACTACATTCTTGGCGTCATAACAAACTGCATATACCCAACTCAATGACATAACAATTTGTTTGCTGGCAGCGAAGTTGGCCGGGGACCAACCCAAAAAAAGCGCACAGAACAATGCCAAAAGCAATGCTGACCTCAGTGCGAGGATTTGGTTAACTGGGTGTGTGTGTGCCTGTGTGTGTGTGTGTGGGTGCATATGGAAGTGTTTGTAAGTGTGTGTGATTGTGTGGTAAGCTTCACCCATTATGGCGCCTTATGTACGAATCGCTGCACTCGAAACAAAAAACACACACAAAGAGTCAACGAGAGAGATTGACTGAAAGAGGGAAGAGGGAAGAGAGAAGGGGCAAGAGGCATGACCAGGACCAGTCCAGCAGTTGCTGCTGTTGTAGTTGCTGTTGCTGTTTGCCGCATCGGATCCTCATCAAAATGATTGCATCACGAAGAACAAATTTAAACGGCGATTACCGCCCAGCCGCCCCCCCCCCCACTCACGCCTACCACTCCCCCCCTTGGCTAGCTGTCACTTTCGGGGCCCTGGCAATTTCTAAAAATGCAGCTAAACGCATAAGTACAACAACCACAACAGCCATTCGCTGCAAGTATGAGTCGGAGTCGGAGGATGACTCGGAGTCGGATTCGGTCCTCCAGTCAAACCCAAACTATGAGTCGTTGCTGGGGTCTGTTGCCTCTTCCCGGACTTATGGGCTTTCACAAAATGCCGCTGTGATTAAGTTGCATGAAAATTATAGTTTTCCAAGAACTTTTATGTCGCTTTAATTGATGCATCTCCGGATGCGCTCCATCCACAAGTTATGAAAGTTATCATCTTGGCGAGGCGAGTTGACAAGTCGGCTTGCAGCTTTCAACAAGCTCGTTAAGATGAAAGCCTGTTGCGATCTGTGCATAAATATACAAAATTAAACTGAGCAAATCCTATGGAGAGCATTTTAACATATGAGGGCAACAAATCCAACTGTCCGATTAGGAATTGTGGAATTGCGTTTGCCTTCGCTGCCAACTTTTGTCGGGCAAATTGGCAATTTTGCTTGAGAGGGGCAAGTGTAAATATTGTGATTGCAATTTGCAAATATACTTTTAGATTTATGGCTATAATTACAGATAAACACGCACACACTCACACACACACACACACACACAGATCTGCATTCATATGCAAAATCAAATCGTGCGACAAACGTGTAAATTTAATGCGATTTTGTTGTAAGCGACACCAACAACTGAACTGGTAACAGCAAGAGGGAGAGAGACGGAGATGGAGAGAGAGAGAAGGGGAGAAGGCAGAGAATTGACAAAGTTGATATTCGCGCCTTTTATTGTCGGCCAGTTGCTCAATTGGGCTCCACTGTCCTCCACTGTCAGTCCTTCAATGTGTCCAGTTGTCAGTTTACTGCTCGAGTGACTTAACACGCAAATTAATTAAATGCGACAACGACAGCAGCGGCCAACAACATGTTGCATACAAATTGTGGCAACATGCAGCAGTTGCAACTTATATCAGGTTTTTTTTTTCTTTTTTTACATATGTGTGTGCCTTGAACCCACAGCCTGACCCTGACCCCCAGCCTGACCCTGACTATTAAGATGTTATCGATTCAGCTACCGATTCACATTCGCTTTTCGACTTATATATAAATATATATATATATATGTGTGTGGCATCGAGAAATCTCTTCTGGTTTATGCGATTAAAATCTATTTTTATTTTGTGTCTGCTATTAATTTAACAGCAGCATTTTTGACTTTAAGCACAACGATCTTAAAAACTGACATAAGACAAATTTAGACTGTTTCTCATTTAATGTTCGTTTCTACATAAAAACAGAGAATTAAGTGTAAATAATACATTGGGTAAAAAGTAGATCCGTCAAGATCAAAAAAAGTTGGTAAATTATCAATTCAATAAATATATAATTTAAGCCATAAAAATACCTAATTCCCAGTTTAAGTCGCAATAACTTTTATATTTATCTAAAGTGGCAAAACTTTGTTAAAATATTAAATATCGCTCAACTTTCGTTGCTATTGTTATTTTAATATTTTTTTTTATTTAAATGATTTCAATTTCTTGAACTATTGCTCTTATAAGTAATAAGAAAGGGTGTATCCAATTTCATAGGGTACACATTCATATCGATAACATCATAAAACAGCTTCGATACAGCGACATCCACTAAGAATTATAAAACTTGGAATATAATTACAAAAGTCTGCTTACAGGGTATATACTCAGTCGAGTGCCCTCAACTAACGTCGTCTTTTTATCTATATTTCTGTGGGAAACTAGTGCATCTTTTGTCGGTTCCGATCCACCTGACGCTGTGGTAATTAGCTCAACTGGAGCAAACTCCAAATGCCGCTCTACAATTTTACAAATTTATTGATTGCATTTCATTGCTCGTTCATATCTGCTCTCTACACATTTACACGTATTGCAGCCTAAAAATCGAGTCCACTCGACTCGTAGCTCTTGCCCCAATTTAAGCGGCGGCATGTGCATACCAAAGGGGCGGTACGCAGCGGGGCGTGGCATTGTTCACTTATGCACGTTAAAGACGCTGGCAACGTCATCGGCTCTAATTGGAGTAAATTATGTTTACACATTTAGCCGTGCAATTAGGTCAGCATTGTGTGCCTGTGTGTGTGCCTGTGTGTGTGTGCGTGTGTGTGTGTGTGCGTGTGTGTGTGTGCTTCTGATTTGATATTAAATGTATAGAGTTACTCGATTTTCCACAATTAAGAACAAGTTTGTCTGTTTGTGGAGTCGTGCGAGTTCTGTTCCCTGGTTTTATCTCACATTTGGATTTCGGAATACTTAATTAGTTCTCGCGCAACAATTTATGTAGAAATGCTACGAAATGAGTAGGAAATGCATTTACAGTGTCGTAAATATATATTTCTTGTCCAATATTTCTCATAGGTTAAACGACCAGATGCACATAAATGTCAGCAGGCAATTAGGATTTAACATTTCACATTAACCATGACGTCAAACGTGAAGTTAGTTTGTCTGTGCAGGAAGTCCAGCAGTCCAGAGACTCGCCGCATTATAGATACAAATTTCTAAAATTAAAACGAACACTCAGCAGGTATTTTTCTTTTGTTTTATCATGTGCAACATTCTATGGCTGACTCACGGGTTGAAGTGCTTCTCAATCGCATGCGGAGATTGCACGTGCATCTAATGCAAACCCACGCAATTTGGCCACGCCTCAGGCTTGGGGGAATAATAAAAAAAACAACAACTGGAATAAGTTGAAAGTATCGAAAGCACCAAGTGCATATTTTTCCTTATATAATTAGAATCTCACTGCAACTGGGTTTTTCCAAAGCGTGAGAGCAGTGAGAGAACTTTTAGAGATTGCTCGTACAAATTCGCTCAACTGGTTTTTTTTTCTTTTTATGCATTTTTTTTCTTTTCTTTTTTTCATTTCATACACTGCTCGTCTTGACGCACCCGATGCTCCCATCGTCGCGGGCTGTGTTCTAGACCGGTTATCGCTCAGCAGCACAGCTTAGCTCGCGACTCGCTCAATTCCCGATTCTCACATTCGCCTTTGGCGCGGCTCGAGACTTTTTGCCAAGTTCAGTTTTGTATTAAAGCTGCGCCTGAGCTGAGCGGCTCTTTAGACGGACGACGGAGCCAAACGAGCGAACGCAGTGCGACGCAAAAAAAAAAAAAACGGCAAAAAAGTAGTAAACGAGTTTTTCCTCCACCCAGAGAATAATTGGCAGCCATGTCGTGCAAGTATTGTAAGCAAGAACAATTGTGGCAACTGTGCCCGAGCTTCTAAACGAGCTCTTCTAACCAGCTTTGGCTTCACAGCATCAGCAATTCTGCTACTACTCAGCGTGTCCCTATTCCTGTTCTCCGGCTCCGTTGCCTCCACGGGCATCTATGCCAGAGTCACAAACGTTTTCTACAACGATCGCACCTGGCTCCCCAGTGAGCCAGTTGACTTTCAGTCCAGATCTGGTGGCCGAGCAGTAAAAGCAGCTGAACAGGATCAACAATATCCGCAACAAGACCAATTAACCGCACAACAGCCATGGAATGGTGAACGCATTGCCGCGCGTACCCCAGCAGCAGCTGGCACGCTTAATCAACGTCAAAAGACGCAACAGCAGCAGACAAATTTATCTGGAGCTCCAGCTTCTGCTTCAGCTCCAGCTTTAGCTCCAGGTTTCGCTCCAGCTTCAGCTTTAGCTCCAGCTTCACGTCCAGCTTCAGGTCAAGCTTTAGGTCCAGCTTCAGGTCCAGCTTTTGGTCAAGCTCCAGTTTCAGCTCCCGCTCCCGCTCCAGCAGTCACCGTGCACGGCGTTAATATACCCAATCAAGCATCTCCTCAGTCATCCACTTCGTCAGGACCGACCCGTCCGCCAGCACGCTATAACTTCCGTGAACGCTTTAGTTCCAAACTCCTTCAGCCAATCGTGCGCAACAATGCGAGATCGAATGTGGTCTACTCCCCAGCCTCGATGCACGCCACGCTGGCTTTGCTCTATGGCGTTTCCAGTGGCCAGACTAACTACGAACTGCAGCGAGCCGGAAGTTTTGAGTTAGCTAAATTTGAAATGGCTTTGGACTTTCAGGATGTTAATGAGGAGCAGAAGAAGCTGGTGAACACACAGTTGATTGTGGCCAATAAGCTGTTCTACAATCGTGAGCTATCCGGACTGAATGCTCGGTATGAGAACTTTGCACGTGATTACTATCAATCTGAAGTTGAGGCGGCTAATATGAAGAAGCCCCGGGTTACGGCAGACCAGATCAATCAATGGGCCTCGCGAGCGACGAATAAAATTATAAGACAACTGGTCACTCCCAATGACATTGATGAGCAGACGGAGGCCCTGATGGTTCATGCTATCTACTTTAAGGCGCGCTGGGCGAACGAGTTCTCCGCAATGGATACCACACCGGGAAAATTCCGGATGAATGGAGTCACGCCCATTTCAGTGCCCATGATGTATAACGATGATGTCTTTGCCTATGCACAGCTCCCGGAACTGGATGCTACGGCGCTAGAATTGCCATATGTGGACACCGATGTGTCCATGCTTCTGATTCTGCCCAATCAGCCAAATGGTCTGCAGCAGCTCGAACAGCGCTTGTCGAGTCACAATCATGATCTGAATGTAATTGCTGCTAGACTACGCCGTGAAATGGTCACGGTGCGTGTGCCAAAGTTTCGCATTGAGTTCGAACAGGATATGACGGGACCGCTTCAGGAGCTGGGTGTGAATCGCATGTTCACCAGTGACTCGGAGGTGGATGCGATGCTGTCGAGAAAGGTGCGTGTCTCCAAGATACTGCAGAAGGCCTTCATCGATGTGAATGAGGCGGGTTCCGAGGCAGCTGCCGCATCTTGTAAGTTAACATCGCACGCAAAGCTAACTCATAATTCATGCTAAACTGACATTTTTATAATATTCCCATAGATGCCAAGTTTGTGCCTCTTTCGCTGCCGGTTCAATCAATCGAGTTTACTGCCGATCATCCCTTCCTATTCGCCATACGCACACCCGACTCGGTGCTCTTCATCGGTCATGTGGTGCAACCGCTCCGGGTGACTGGGAGCCAATAGATGTCGTGACATTAATTTCCCCATTTCCCCAAGCCGCTTCAATGCGCCGTCCCTAGCCTCTAAGTTAAGTGTACGCATTTGCTACTTGTAACACAACATACTCGTAATTTTTACTTTACAAAATACATCTTGAAAGTTTTTCAACATACACTCGTAATACTTGCGTTTTTCCGATAACCTTTTTGTAGCTCTGATTGCTCAGACTCTGTACCTTTTCCAGCAGCTGTGCCATATCTCAGAATCTCAAGTTGAATGGTTTTTGCCCGCAACGCAAACGTAAAGCTGGCAAACCCGTTTTTGCTCACGACAAATGAAGCCGGTCGGACAGAGATGGGTGCTGTAAACTGGCAGCTAAAAGCTATTACAACTAAGAAGACAGTAGTCGAGAGAGCTCGACTACCAAATACTCTGTGTATTTCTCCGACATGTAATATGTAAGTTCTGGTTGCTTGTGTAAAGTATATAATATATTATATATGATCTCCGTCAATGTTTCCTTATCGATTCCTGTCAATATTCACTCGGCGCTTGATGCTGATCAAGAAAATATATACTGTATGGAGTCGGGCGTACTTCCTTCTGCCTGTTACATTATTAAGAAATCTTTTTATTTTCCTTTTGATTTCCATTGGTTAGGGTATTAATATGTTCAAGTTCTGATGCTAAACAAATGCAAATTCTTCAACGGCATTGTTGGAACTTCCTCAATTGAGAAACAAGGTCCACTTCCACTGGGAAGTCCAGCTGCAGCGGGATAATGCTACTGGTCTATGAGTAATCGAGAAGTTTCGTAAAAAAAACCCAACAGCTAAAAAACAATACGGCTATCAGCGCTTATTCCATTATACTAAATATATAGTAAGACATTGATAATGAGAAAACACAGAGAAGAGAACAGAGAATAAAAATGTTCTTAAAGAGCGAAGAGCGAAAGAGAATTACACGATCTTGAACCATTAGTCGGGGAGAATTTAATTGTTGCCTTCGAGTATCAATTGATAAGAAAACAAGTTTCTCTTTGGAAATACGAAGATGCAAGAGACAAATATCCGGTTTGGAATTCCGCAGATTGGATACCCTTTCTGATATTTATATGAGTTATTTTAGGAAGAGGATAAAATTATGAAGGCCAAAAATAAAATTCTTTATTTATGATTTAATTTATTTTAATCTAATTTAATATTTTATCAGCATATTTTATTTAACTGGAATGTTTGTCAATAATTCTTATTGATACAGAAACTATTCCAACTTACTGCAGTAAATCCCCCTGGGAATATGTAACAGATTTGGTGACTAACTAAGATTACCCTCACATTTAGCTCGGTAAATAAATAGATTAAAAATATATTGAGAACAGGTCTAATTAAATTGTAATCTGTAATCACAGCTGCCAATTAGGTTATGTGTTTGAGCAACAGTGACTATCATTTCATTAAGTTGTCCCACACCCACTCCCCGTTCCCACTTCCCACATTTTCCCCTTACTCTCTGTCACTCATATTAGCTGAGAATTTCAATTAAAAAACATATTCGAGTTTCTTGATTGTTGTTTAGAATCTCTAAACCGGCTCAATGTCGTATTGTTTATAGATTTTCCAGTGTCCCATGATTGTATTTAATTGACTCCGGGCCATGGAAGCAAGAACAGCAAACTATTAAAAGCTAAGACTAAAGCACAGTTAAAGCTTGGAAATCCCCTCAATATGTTTGGCAACAACTGGAGACGACTTCAACTCGCAGTTGGAGCCCTGCTGCTGCTCAGTAGCCATGTGGCTGGCAATCCGGCAGCAGCAGCCTCCAATAACCGCTTCGCACTGCGTCTGGCCACCAGCCTGGGATTGGCACAGCCCCAGAGCAATGTGGCCGTTTCCCCGCTTCTGCTGCAGTCGGCTCTTACGCTGCTCTATGCCGGCGTCAAACCCCAGTCCTCGGCGACGGCCCAGCAGCTGCGCGTGGCACTGGAGCTGCAGCAGCTGGGTGGCGCGGAGCAGGCACTGCAGCAATTCGAGCAGCTACTCGGCCAGCTGAAGCAGTCGTCGGCCATTGGCTGCCAGCTGCGACTGCTCAGCGAGTTCTATGCCGAGCAGCGCTACACCTTCAGCTTTCGTGATGAGTTTGAGAAACGGGCAGCTACTCTGGGCATGGGCGTGCAGCGTCTGGACTTTGACGACTTGGCGAGCGTGGCACATGCGATTAACTACAATTTCCTAACACGAAGCAACTTCAGCGTGGGCGAGTTGGTCAGCCGTGGGCTGCTGGAGTCGAGCAGCCGCTCGGATACGCCCTTTCTGCATGTTTCGGCGCTGACATTCCGAGCGCCCTGGGCTCAGGCCTTCGATGCGCAGGAGACTCAGTGCATCAATTTCTTTAGCGCTGGCCAGTCTCACAAATTGGTGGATGCCATGTTCGTGCAACATCGCTTCAAATACGCAGAGCTCCCTGAGCTGGATGCGATTGCGATTGAGATTCCCTTTGCCACAGCTGGACTCAATCTGCTCATCATCTATCCCAATCAGCCGAACGGTCTTGCCACACTCGAGAATAAGCTGCAAAGCTTCGATCTGCAACGGTTGCGTGGAAAGCTAAGTGAACGCAAGTTGGCCTTAACGCTGCCCAAATTCAGTTTGTTGGTCCACACAGATCTGCGCTCTGTGCTGAAGCAGGTAAGAAGAATGGATATCTTTTAGCTAAATGGACTACTGAATCTGCAAGATAATACTAGATCCTATATTGCCTTATATATAAATGGGTAAACATGCACATTTTGAAGAACAACTTCTAAATTGGATTTGTAAATTATCTGACAGAGTTTCTCAGTGTATAAAAATTGTTACTTCATTTCTTTCCGCTACTGGAGCTGAATGAGAAGGGCGCCGAGACGGGGCACACTTTGTGTAAGTCGCTTAAAATTAGTTAAAGGATTATGAATAGCATTTAAACAGCTGCCACTTAATATTCTTCCTATTTCAGTTGCAGCCTTTACCGATTTATTTCGCAGCACCCTTTCGCTGGTGATCAATCATTCATTCTTCTATGCCATCGGCAATGACAAGTCGCTGCTACTGGCTGGCCATGTGGTCGACATCTAAACAGGGGACATATTCATATATTTCATAATATATATATATGTGTGTTTGCATATAAATACATCGTCGTTATCGCCTTATCTGCGCCGCAAATAATAACAACATTCCAAAGGTGATAAACGATCTGCCCGCAAAGTCAACAGCTGCTCTGCTCTGCTCAACCAGAATTCCGAATAGAAAATCTTCCGAACCTCAAAAGTCGCTCACTGCCAGCCGCAAATTTAGTTCACTTTTAGACGCTCAACGGTCAACGGCAATCAAACAAATTTAAAGCGCAAGTTGTCAATAAAGCAAATAAAAGTATATATATATATATATATATATTTAGTTGATCATGATGTTCAGCGCAATGCAGCGTCTATTACGTAAGCCCCAATTACTGCCTGTAGCCACATAGTCTTACATATAAGATCTTAATAAACTTGTACAACAACAATAACAAAACCAGTCTATGAAAACAAAGTGACAATATTTATGGAGCGATCTTGTTGAAATTACAATAAACAAGAATAAACCGTTACATCTGTCTGATCGAACAATGAATACTCTAGCAGCCAAACAAACGTGTTTATTTTGCAATTAAATGAACAAGTTGCAAAACTCCACAGCTGACTTTGAATCTCTTCCAGAATATATTGAAGCATATAAATAATAATTCACTTAACCTATTTGCAGCGAAAAACATATTGCAATTAAAAAAAATCAGGTCACAAAACAATAAATTATAGTTAAACTTGTTACAGCTCAGTTCAGTTCTCAGAATGTGAAAAGTTTAAAAAAAATACTGGTTTTTTTCTGCAGATATTTCATAATACAAATGTGGCAGCAATGAGCATTTTTTTACTACTTGCTACAAGAATAATATGGTTAGTCAAGCGGAGTTCTGGGACAGATTCAGCTATGCGTCTTCGTTTAAATACGTTACATAACTTGTGACTTAATCAAACTACCCCTTTTTAGAGCATAAGAACAGAAAAGAAAAAGCTTTAAGGTGTTGTTTATAGTCTGTCAAATGGAATCAAGGTTTTTATGGGAACACAACACATAATTAAATTGACAATTTATTCCAAAATATTGGTGTTATGTGACAACTGATGATTATGCGAATGACTGTAAAAAATAAATAGATTTTTAACTCTAATTAAATATTTGTAGTTGCGCTGGCAGTCATCGCTGGTTGTCAGGCAAAATCATCAGACGGCTTGGACGCGGCCCGTGATCGCAATCTGTTGGCTGCTGATCTTTACAATGCGATCGGAGCGGATCGACTCGATGAGAATATTGTGATTGGCACCGCCGCCATTCAGAGCTCGATGGCGTTGGCCTTTTTCGGTGCCAAGGGCCAGACGGCCATCGAGCTGAAGGAGGGCATGCGTTTGGGCATTGGTGATGCGGATCAAGTGTCGCAGCGCTTTGCCAGCTTCCAGCAATCGCTGACGCGCGACAACAATCTGCGACTGGCCAACAATATCTACATCAATGAGAATCTGGAGTTCAAGGGCGCCTTTCGCGATGTTGCCCAGCGTCAGTTTGACTCGAACATTGAGAAACTGGACTTCCATCCGCCATACAACAAGCGCACTGCGGACACCATCAATCGGGCAATTGGGACCAAGACGAATAATAAAATTCAGGACATACTGAAGCCGGAGCTGCTCAACGATCGCACTGAAGGTGTCATTGTGAACGGTGTGACGTACTCGTCACCCTGGCAGAAGGCATTCAAGCTGGATAAGACGCAAAAGCGCTCGTTCCGCACCAGCAACGGACAGTCCGTCCAGGTGGACACCATGTGGACACTGAACCACTTCAACTATGCCGAGGTACGCAGTCTCGATGCCAAGGTCCTCGAGTTGCCCTATCAAAATACGGAGTTCTCCATGCTGGTGCTGCTGCCCAATCGTAAGGATGGCCTCCGTGCGCTGCAGCAGAATCTGGTGGGCAAGAATCTGCTCAGTGAAATCGGTGAGATGAGTCTGCATAAGGTGGAGGTGGAGCTGCCCAAGTTCAGTCTGACCTTTGGCATTAGCCTCGAGCAGCCCTTCAAGCAGGTAAAATACGCATTTTTTTTAAATAGTTTTCAATTTAATTTGATTGTTTTGATGAAACTGCTTCAATTGTTTTTCTGCCAAATCGATTTACGTTTTGTATTTATGACTTGCACAAATAATTTGATATTAATAAGCCTCGTTTCTATTGTGCAGCTTGGCGTTTCGACCATGTTTTCGCGTGCCGGCGACTTTGGCAACATGTATCGAATGTTTGTTAGCCACTTCATCAATGCCGTCGAGCACAAGGCTCATATTGAGGTCACCGAGGCGGGCTTAGAACAGCCCCTAGAAACGGGTGGTAAGTTCAAATAACTGCTTTTTTAATTGGCCTAGTTAAAATGAACTTTTCTTATAGTGCTCAAGGGCCTTTTCTCGCGCAACAAGAAATTCGAGGCAGCTCATCCGTTTGCCTTTGCCATCAAAAATAGAGATTCGATTGTATTCATGGGGCATGTGGCCAACTATGCCTATGTGTGACTCCCCCCCCCAGCTTACCCCGCCACTTTGCATAGAGGTGCAAATTAAATACTCGATTTATTTGTTTTTACTCAATGTACGCAAATTTGATAAACACTCAAATTAAAGCAAATAAATTTAGATGGCGCAATTTAAAACAAAGATTATTTATCAATGATTTCAGAAATAAAAATATCGATGGGCAAATTATAAAAATCTAAATATATATGCGTTTATCTCAAATATATGTTTTAACACTGCTTTTAAAAGTATTCAACTTTTGAGTGTGGGCGACGAGATGATAGATATACAATTTTAATAATAATAATAATTGGACTTCTTCGAAAATTCAGGTAAAATGTCTAGCATATCAAATATAAATATCAATTATATTTTTTTATTTTTTTCGTAATAAATTATACATTTCAGCAATGCTAATCATACCGATCATGAAAGTTATTTTAAAATATATATATTTACATAAACAACGAATTCTCCTTTTAAAAATTTAAATGAGATTTGAAATTGGACTGCAATGATCCATTTTTATAACTGTTGATTTCTGTTGGGATTTACTGGAAACTAAGCAAGTATTTCTACTGATACTCAGTTCTACCAGTCTGTTATGGGGTCAAAAATGTCACCATTCGTGACATATTAGGATATACATTCGAATATGTGTATATGGGGTATGCTTATAATTATCAGCATGTGCGATCATTTGGACTCACCTCTCGAGCTCCACATGGGTTTGATTTGTGTTATCCATAATGCTGGGCAGTGGACGCAGTCTGAAATCCTTTTTGCCTATCTCAGACGTTTATCAGCTTTGTTTTCGCTTGATTTGCATTTATACACACATATACAAACATATATACACGTAGCACATAAATTAATATTATCCGCTTAGGATTTGCACAGATTCAAACATATTTCTCAATAATTTGCCAGGCGACGAAGGGGCTTGCCA
The DNA here is from genome assembly GCA_037043605.1 of Drosophila multiciliata. Lineage (NCBI taxonomy): Eukaryota > Metazoa > Arthropoda > Insecta > Diptera > Drosophilidae > Drosophila > Drosophila multiciliata. The sequence continues at coordinate 5,687,726 of JBAMBF010000589.1, forward strand.
ATTTATTTTTTTCCAGATTTAAGCAAGCGCAGGCTTTTATTGTTTTTTTTTTTTGTTTTCTTAAATTTTTTTTATAACTTGGCTATAATTTATTTTTTTTTTTGTCACGGCATTTCTAATCGCGCACATAAATCCACACAACAAAGCGAATGAATTCGTTTATGGTTTGATTTTTTTCTACTCTTTTGTTGCTGTTGTTGTTATTGTTGTTTTTGGACCAGATTCCAAATTTGATGAATGTGTGGTTAAATAATTTGTTTCAATGCCTGTTTGGAAAACTGGTTCGAAAAGCGAATTGCATTCGATCATTTCGTATCTGTATTTGAAATTGGATTTGGATTCACTTTATACATATGTCGTTTGTAAAGTGAAAAGCCCAAGTGGCAAATTCAACGCGATAGATTAATTGCAACATTTTTAAGCGCTTCATTCATTTGTGGCACTCGTGTGGCCAATCGTGCAGATATTTAAGACCATTTCAAATAATTGATGCGCGTTTTTCACTCCAACTGCTTTCTACAGACACACACACACACACACGCAATTATTTAGGCAGACACACACTCAAAGTGCAAGCTGTTTACTATTTTTTTTCTCGATATATTTTCTGGATTTAATTCCTGGCTGCCGTTTCCCTTAAAAGGCAGCTAAAACAAACAGCTACCGATTCTGGCTGCCAGATAAGCAAACACACGCGTGGGCGGAGAGCGCGCGCATGAATCGCGCGGTGGCAGCTGCGCAGATCACGCTGCAGTTTTTTCGCGCAACAAGACGACGCATAAGAGACGCAAAACGGCAATGAACCAAAAATACGCAAGTGCTCTGTGCGCGGGCCCAAAAATTTGTCTGTCTCGCTTGACACCAATGCACAGACTGAGCGATCCTCGAGCATACAAAAAATGTTACACCTTTCGCTCGCTTGGAGCACGACCACAGCGTTCTCTCACTCGCTCTCAAGCTTGAACTGGCCCCAACGACCGCACCAACTCCATACATCAATGCGCTCTCACGAGCGAAAAATATACTGGTTCGTGCTGTTGCAGACAAAATACTGGGCACGCTTGTATCTTAGTAGCTCTGCGCCTGAGCATGTAATTGTCGTTGTAATTGTAATTCTTAGAGCGCGCCCTCGCTTCGCTTGTGGTCGGTCGCTCGGTCAGTCGTCTTTCTATCTCATTCTCCTTTTCCCTCTCTCTCTCTGTCCCTCCCCGTTGTCCCTTTGTTAGATTTGTTTGTATTGCTTGACAAGTTTTTCTTTGTTTCATGTTCGTTTTGTGAGTGGAATTTCAAGTGGCCAAGGTGCCTCTTCCATTGTGTGTCTGCCTCTGCATTTGTGCCCCTTTCCAGTGCAGTCGCATCAGGTGCAGCTGCAGGCGCAGGAGCAGGCGCTTTTAAAACAAATGCCACAAATGTCTTAAAAGCTTCATTATCTGATCGATCTGATCGCGTGTAGGCCAGCAACTCAACTGTTTAAGAATTTTCAATACCCTTGACTCATTTTTGTAGGTTCTTTGCAATACGGCTCAACATTTAAATAAATATTTTAAATATAAAATTTGCTTTTACATTTTAAATAAATACAAATATTTTAAAATTATTAAGAATTTTATCTTCATTTTGTATTTAATTTCTCTTTAAAATTGATTAAAAAATGTGCCGCATTCACAATATTAAAAAAAGCCCATTATTCTTATAGGCTTATAATTTTTTTCTTTTGCCTTCTTCTCATTTTACATTTTATTCAGGCACTTTTTGGGTCGCACGTAAACCAATCCATAATTTAACCCAAAATGACGACTGCTTGTGTTTATTTTTAGCATCTCGAAGTGTTTACAATTAAATTATTTCTTATTACCTCTGCAATACTTTTACCTTTTGTACATTATCAATTTTATATGGACATTTTGCACGCTAGCAAAGTTGTCCAAAAAGAATTCTGCTCAGTTAACATCATTTTGATTTTCCTCACGACTCTGGAAAGAATGTGGGCGAAAAATTAATTATAGTACACCTTCTAGTACGTTCCAAGTGCCCCAGAAGTTTCTTGACCTTTGCGCCTAAGAAGGAAAAAAAACCAGCTAAAGGACAAGCCATTTGATATATTTATTAGCGGGTTAAAAATTGTACTAACTCAATTTTATCTCAACATGAAACACTTGTTTTTTTTCTATTCTGAGGCCAATGGCCAAATATTCTTTATTTTAAATATTTAAAGTTTTTATAAGATATATAATATAAAATGTAATCACTTTTAAGTGTCTTTTATGTCTTAAATATAAATGTCTATTGGAACTTGACGATGTGTCCTGTAAAGTAGACAGCATGCTGATCGCGTATGATGAACACAAACGGATGATCGGCCACAAATGTCTTGGGATCCAGGGGCAGAGACATGGGCACTCCAGCAGCATCTGTGAAATGGGAAAATAACAGGAATGCAATGTTGCAACATTGATTGCACAACGGGCAGAGCTACTTACAACTGACACCTGCGGCCTCGCAGCCAATCTCATTCACATCGATGAAGGTCTTGTGCTGCACCTTCGTAATCCGCGTTCCGATTGGCGTATCCTCAAAGAGGTTGCTAAAGTCAGCGGCAGCCGAGAACATGGCATTGATGCCCAGCTGGAAATGGGGGAAAGTCGAAGAAGGACAATTAATAAAGTATAAAATCGTACAAGAAATATATAAATTATAAATAAATTTATCCAAAGGTCACCTTATTCAATGTGGGTCTCAGATCGGTGTCAAACTCAAACTTGAACTTGGGCAGATAGACGGCGACACTTTGCCACTGCCAGCGCTCCTCGAGCAGCTTGAAGTCGACTCCTTTCAGCTGCTGCTCCAGCTGCTTGAGGCCCGTTCGCTGATTGGGCAGAATGAACCACATGGTCAAATTGATGTTCTCAAAGAACAGCTCAATGGCCTTGGCATCCAGCTCGGGATAGTCGGCATAATAGTACCAATTGTCGGCAAACATTGTTGGTACTTGCACCGCCAGCGATTCACTTAGCCAGAAGTCGCGATCCTTGGTGTCATCATCGTTAAAGGGACGCGCCCAGCGCGCCTTGAAGTAGATGGCATTGATGAGGGCCACATTCGTGTCCGGCTCAATGGAGTCCACCACACGCTCGATCTTCTGCTGTGTCTTGTCCCGCACCCAGTTGTTGATGAGCTCCAATGCCTCCGTCTCCTGCTCAAAGTTGACACCCTCCACCTCGGAGTCAAAGTACTTCTCGGCCACCTCGCGGAAATGTGGCGACACTTTTACTCCTTTACGTGTGTAGACCTTGTTGGCGATTTCCAGCACTGTCTTCGACTTGATGTACGAGTGCAGCAGGCGATGATAGGTTTCGGCGAGGCCATCCTTGCTCTCCTTGGCCGAGGCATGCAACGTGCGCTGCAGCTCCGTGGCAGTTCTGCCCTCAGCACCGTAGTAGGCCAGGCCCAAAGCCAGCTGCACCGAGACTGGCGATATAATCACATTTTCATCCTGCCGATCGGTGGCTAAGGTTTGAAACAGTTCGGTGGCAAATAGATTGCGTTCCTTAATGGAATTGGCCGCAATTGAAAGCGGCAGCAGCAGCAGCACAACTAAAAACAGCACAGTTTTAACAACACTGGCAACCAGCGCCCTTGGCTCAACTTACTGTAGTTCATTGCGCCTCCTTGGACAGCTCAAGACTAAAAGTAAAAAGGCTGCGCAGGCTGTCATTTATAGCAGCCTCAGCAGCAGCAGTAGAAGCATCAGCAGAAGCAGCAACGTAGACGCCTTGCATTTAAAGCAGAACAGCAGACAAAGGTAAAAGAAAACAAGTAAGAACTCTGCTCTCGACTGAGCTCGACTGAGCTCGACTGAGCTCGACTGAGCTCGACTGAGCTCGACTGTGCTCGACAGAGCTTGACTGAGCTCGACTGCGATATACCCTGAGCCCAGCTGTTAATCATATTGCTCTCATTCCTTAAAGAAAAAAAAAACAAAGGCAACGCAGTTATTTATTCACAATCAAATCACCAATATAGACATCGTTGATAAATATTATACTATTATTAAGCATTTCTTATTTGATTTTAATGAAATTTTGCTTTACAGAATTGGCTGTTTATGCAGATCCTTCGGCCTGTTACTTACATTTACCCACAATAATTATACCCCTTTTACCCATTGAAAATGGGTATAATAAGAAAGGCAGCCGAAGAATAGTTGCTTTTGATTCTGACTGCACAAAATACTGGGTACACTCAACACTCTCTCTCGCACGCGCACCCAGGGAGAGGGAGAGAGAGTGCGTGTTGGTATGTGTGTGTGTGAAGCAGCACACTTGAGTTGACTGTTCGCCCTTGCACTTGTTGCGCTTTGCTTTTGTGTTTGCGTTTGCATTTGAATTGCTGCTACTGCTGCTGCTGCTGCCGTTGCCTCACTCTTCCATAGGGCTCCACAACTATTGAGTTTTAGTCATCTGTCAAATTGGAGCTGCGCACTGTGTGCAGCGTGCAGCAAGCAGCATGCAGCATGCAGCACATTAACTCTAATTTCGTGTTTTATGCGCTGTTTTATTGTTTTATTTTCGTATTTGTTTAGATAATGCATGGATAAACAAAAGATCAGCCCAGCAAAAACAAACATTAACATTAACATTGCATAAATTGTTTATCGACTGTTCCACAACTTCCCACAAACACACACAGAGCGTTCCAATTAAACGCAACACACACACATACATTTTGTAAGCACTGAAGACGAGTTGAAGCGAGGCGCAGTTTTGGCCTTATCGAATTTTTTTTATGGAAGGGACAAACGTGTTGGGCTGGGAGGGAGAGGAGAAGAAGAAATGCACACAGCGGACCACCGTTTTTTTCTTTATTTTTTTTGGGAGGTTTTATCAAAGTACCGAAATATGTTATTTATGCACAGTTTGTGTGAAATGCTAATAAATTTTAATGGAATTTTAAAAACATGGTTTACGGCCAAAGCCATCGGTGACCAGCAGCGAGTTCATAAATAAATCTTGCTAACTGAGCCCTCAGCTCTGCCTCCTTTGCCAAATTGCGGCCTCAACTGCCTGTTGCCTTATCCTCCTCCCTGCTTCCTTCCTCCCCGCCCCACATCCATATTCGTATATCTTTTATTTATATACTATCGCAAATGACTTTTGGCTACCGAATGCAACAGTTTTTAATCGTGGGCAAAGCTGTGCGCTCTGCCAGAAATTATAGAAACACTTTCAGATTTTTGGGATTATTCAACAGTTAAACCAGATGAAAATTCAGCTTTGCCTTCAACAGGACTTTGTCATAAAGAAGAATGCGGAGTTGGTTTTTGGAATTGGAAATAATTTGAATATTTTTTTTAAAGTAATTTTGTAGTGCTAGGAAAACCCATGTAAGTCTAGTATTTCATATATTTACAGTTCTTAATATATAATTAAATTTTTATTTTAATGTAATTATTTAAGGTAATTGCTAATTTGCCTTCCGCATTTAAAAAATGAAATATTGATTATAATAAAAAACTTTTTGTGGTCATAGTAAAATAAATGCATCGATTTAATAAATAAATTCTGCGATTACATAAAAAACTAAGCAAACTCAAGACAATATTTTATTCTAGATCTTCTTAGCGTTGAGATTTTCGATTTTCATATGTGCTTGTGTGTATGTGGATGTGTGTGTGCCAGTATGTGTGTGTGTGTGTGTGTGTGTTTGTTTGTGTGCGTTTTTGTGTGCATGTGTGTCTGTCCTGGACAACGACCGCAGCTGCCAAGGCGCTGACCGTTCTGATTGAATGATTTCACTGATCGAGACAAAACATGTTAAAGATCGTGATGTTGTTGTTGCCATTGTTGTTGTTGTTGTTGTGTCCAGGATGTTGTTGTCTTTATAGATACACAACACGGCAGCCAGGCCAAAGGCACAATGCAACAAAAACAATATCAAAAACAAAGAAAACTCATCTTAACCAAGCCGAATACTAAATATACTTTTTGATTGAATTTAAATCGGATATTTAATTAATCAATAAAATTAAAAACACACAATGCTAACAATATTTTAAGTAATTTATAGACTAGAATAGAGAATTGATGCTGTTCAGGCGTAGATAAAATATATATCTATATTTTTCATAGCTGTTACATAAATCACGACAAAATTATAATAACTTGAACGAGAGTATAAAAAAAGGAATGCCGATAAAAAGAGTCTGAGTCTCAGACTGAGACACAAGTTGATGCTGCAGGTCGACAGGCGAAAGGAGACACAGTGCAAGGGGTACCAAGGGGGGGGGCAGCAGCTTTAGCGTTTAGGGCTGCGGCTTTGGCTTTGCCGTTGGCTGCATGCAACGGCAGCAAAATGTTGCTGATAAAAATAACTTGCCACAAAACTTCTTTGAGCCATGCGGAAAAGCACAAGAATGATGAGCCAGCAAACAGCAACCGAAACAACAACAACAACCACAACAACAACAGCAACACGAATTATGTGATCGCCTCAGCTCTGTGTTGTTTCGGTCTGAGTCTGCGTGCAAGTAACCCAAAACCAGTTGATGATAGAGCAAAAAACAAAATACTTGAAACAAAAGGCACACAGCCCCCCAAAGTGAAAGAGACCAAGCCCTGCCACAACAACAACAACAACAGAGAACAAACAATAACTCTTATCGTTCTTCAAGCAGTCCCCTCTCCCTTCCCTCTCCATCATTCCACTGCTTTTGTTTCTAAGCATAAACAATAAATATTCCCATAACTACTCAAAATAATTGCACTTTGCTTGCAACAGCGATAATCTCGAATAATTCTCTAAAAGATAATTTTCGTGCGCACTGAAAAACAGCTACTTTTCTAAATAAACTTTAAATTGTGAACTGTTCTACTTAGAAAGTCAGCTCTTGCAGAGATTATTGTGAATTGGGGCGTCAATCTTAATTTAATTGTTACTTTCATTTTGTTAAGTTCATCTGATTTAAAAAAAAATAATGATTTGTTGAGGAAAATATTCGTTTTAATGTTAGACAATTATTTGTGGATTCCGAATCAATTGGAGATTCGTTTTCTGGAAGGGATTTAGAGAGTCCATACAATAATCTCTGGCTCAACAAATTGTTTATACAAAATATAAGTAGATATTTTTAGGCTGCATTTGGTATTGTTTATGTACACAAAAAAATAAAAAAAAATAAGGAGGCAAAATGTATTCACTGCTGAAAAATCTCAGATGGATCGACAGGATTTGTGTATTAAATAATCTGATTAATCTCGGATTTATCTATGTTGAGGCTTTAAGGAGAGAGTCTAAATGGTTGAAGGGTGCCTTAATAGTTACGAATAATAAGTACTTATATAATATATATAAATATATACATTCATTGGACATTGTAGACTAAAAAGCCACCTGTCCAAAATGGGTATCTGTGGCAGCAGTCAATGCAGGGTTTGTGAGATCGAGGAGGAGTCTTCAACTTACATCTTAACAAAATGCATCGCACTCGCCAGGAGAAGATGCAGCATCCTAGGGATGCATGTCATGAATGTCAAAGACATAGCAGCCCTCGACCCATCAAAGATCCAAACATTCGTTGAGGAACTGGGGTTGATGGAGGAGCTATAAGCTCGGAAGGGGGCACAATAGATCTATCAGGTCGTTGTGCACTGCGACCCCAAATAAATAAATAATAAAAATAAATATATATATAAATTACTAATATGGATTTAGGTGGCTATATTACTTTTATATTATTTTACATTATTTATTTATTATTTATTATTATACTTTATATATTATACATATTCCCATATTTTATTAAAAATAAAACCAGAACTGGAGCTAACATTTAGTTTTTATATGTTAATTTGCTTGAAGTAGTTTACCTGTCATTTACCTCATAAACTTGCTAATTGTATGGCATAAATTGACTGACATGAATGAGTATATATATGCCAAGTTCCAATTGGAGTATTTTTCTAGCTGCAGCAAATTAAAAAACATACAAAGTAATAAAATCGTGTTCTAATTAACAATAATGTTCAGAGTCATAACAAGAAAATTAAAAAAAAAGTTAATTATTCCAATGATTATGATTATGATTATTATATCAACTATAGCAATAATGATCATGATAATTGTCATTTGATTAATTAAAGTGTTTTATGCAATTGAAGTTTTTTTCTAGAACTCTTTAGCAGATGCAGTTAGTTGCAAGTGTCTAAATACAATTAGAGTTTATGTTAATTACTGGTAACATACAAATTGGTAACAGGAGCAAATTGGTAACTCTCTGCAGCTGCTGGCAAACTTTCTTTGTTGTTGTTGTACAAGTTGCATAATTAGCCAAGTTGCAAAGTGCAATGTGCTGCAATCTAATCAAATGTTTTGGCCAAACGGGGCGAACTTTCGTTCAATTTTCAACAGCAATATCGACGAAACAACATTATTGACAACAACAACAACAACAGCAACAACAACAACAACATCGAATGGAGTTCATGCAAAACCAAAAACTCGACACGCTTCAAGAGAGACAAGGCGACAAACATGAGACCGGGACAAACACTTAACCACTTGACCAGAGAGCAGTTGACAACAGCAACAACAACAGCAACAACAACAGCAACAACGACAACTACAACACGACAACATAGATGACACAAACGACACGTCAATCTAGCCGCTGCCCACATGCGGCATGCAACATTGAAACAGGATTTTCCAATTCGAGACGTTGCCGCGACAAATTAAGCTGAAAAACTGCAAGTACAACTGCAACAGCAACAACAACAGCAACAACAGCAACAACAACATTCAGAACAACTTGATGCGTATTTAGAACTTGTTGCAGTTCTTCTCGTTAATTAGCACTCAAATAAGCGAGTCTTAAGACCCTTAAAGAGGCAGCAATGTTGCGCCTGCTTGCAGCTTGCCGCTTGCCACTTGCCACTTGCGTCTTTGCCTTGCATACCTTTCAGTTTCTACGAAATCGCCGTCATCCTTTGGCAACAAATAAGGCGTTTGACGATGCAACATGTTGTTGTTGTTGTTGTCCGTTAAGGCATTCTGACAGCCGCCCAGTGAATTGATAGCTCCACGATCTGATCTGCATCAGAAGTGGGCGCAGACTGTGGCAACGGAGAGCATCGCCTGAAGCAATTTAAGGATCGCCGTGAAATTAATACAAAACAGACAATAAAATTATTTAGAAATTATATTTCTATGATTTATCACTGATTACTTACAGTGTAAGAAATTATGTAGTGACATCTCAAAGTGTATTACTTATTGAGCGTTCACTGTAGCAATAGCGAAACTACGAGTGTCACATTCCTTCTACGCCGCAAACGAATCAATTTGACTCTCTTTTTGGCAAACTTGGCAAACCGAAGATTTGATGTTGCCTCTAAAACGGGGCAACTATCGTTGGATTGATCAGAGGATCGTTTGATTAATGTCGCCAGCTGTCCATCATAAAATGTCAATTAGCTGATTGAAATCAGCGCTTTGCGCTATTATATCAATTTATGGCCAACGGGAAACTGCAGCCAGAATCACAGCCAGGGCCAAAAACCAACAAATGCTGAAAGCCAACGACAAGATCAAGATGCTGTTGCAGCATTTGTTGGCTCTGGCTGCGCCTATTTCCATTTTGTGTGGTACTTTATGTAACGATTCGCCTTTCAAACGTCTTCAATTTGAATTGCAAATGGAAATGTTGACTTGCTGCAACAACAACAACAACAACAACAACAACAGAAGCAGCAGCAGCAGCAGCAATGGCACACGCGATCATCCTCGCGCTTCCAACTAGCTGGGATTTCAGGCTCTACAAATGATGCTGTCTGAATGCAGTTTGTCCACCTTCCTCCTCCCTCCGCCAAGCGATACACCTGAAAGGAAGATGCGCTTGTTGCATGAAATTCGTTTTATTTTGCTCACTGTCTATGCTAATTTTCGAGCCAAACATCGATCAGGGCGACGAAAGCAACAAAGAGAGAAAATGAGAGAGAGAGGGAGAACGAACGGAAAAGGGAGAAAGACAGAGAGAGGTGTTTGAAGAGATTTAAAAACCACAAATTTCATCATCTATATTAACAATGCGCATAAAAGTAGGCAGCAATTTCTACAACTTGAAGAGTGAATCGATCGTGTGCACAGCTGTCAGCTCTTGACTTGGTACAATTTACAGAACTGCCTGAAAGAACGCAGCATTTTTTTAGAAGCACTAATTTGCCTTGCCTTGCCAGTGTTGCCACACATAAATAAAATGCAATTCACTTTCCACTTAAGTACAAATGATGTGCAATTTGCTGCTAAAAAACGCTATAACGCTAAAAATTTAATACCTAAACTCAATTAAATAAAGCTCGTTGAAGTATTCAACGCTTTTCGCCTATTCCCAGTTAGACAGGCAATTTAACAAACGTTCAATTCACACCTAAATTGAACTGTCAGTTTTAGTTTTTTTTTTCTACTCTTGCAAAATTTATTGACGTATTGGCACTGCTTTCGAGCGGCAGCGGATTTTGGCTCGAATTTAGAACGATTTTAGGCCGGCGTGTGAACGTGAACAGCAGGCAGAAATGGCGGACGAGATGTGTGGCAGTGGAGAAGGGCAAGCAGCTCCGATGACAGTTGCCTACCCTTGCTAAATATGCAAATGGAATGAAACAAAAGCCGCCTTACTCCGAGCACATGTGCGTTTTAAAAGCGGATTTTCAAATTTGCGCGACACTTTTTACGGCCGAAGTTTTGGGCGCTTGTTGTGTGTGCAGGGCGGGGCGGAATACTGCGGAAATTTATTGTACGACACGCCCGCGAAAATAGTTTTAGAGAGTGCGTTTTATGGCGATGTTGGCGTTGTTGTGGCTGCTATCCGCTAAAATGTGTTAATGTGCGAGATTCGCTTGGCGACTTTTGCGCATGACGTCACGCTACAAAAACTCGAATTCACGTGTCCGCCTGAAAGTATGCAATGCAAAAAACTGCGCTGGCTTTGTTCGCAACTCGTTTGTGGGCGGGCATGATGGAGGCGCGCGTGAAGGCGTGGTCCACTCACTCACACACGCTCACATAACAATTGCAAAGTGTAAAATGTGTTAAGCCATCTGAAATGGGGGAAAAAAATACATGGAGGATTCTCTAGCCTCCATTTGGAAGCTTAACAACTTTTGTTGCTGCCCTGCGACTTAGTTTTGCTTTGATGGATGTAAAGCCCCATTGTGCTTGAATGTGTGCGTGTGTATGCGTGTGTGTGTGTGTGCGTGTGTGTGTGTGATTTTTTGTTGGATTTATTTGTGGCAACACAAAGATTTTTTAATGGCATCTTTTGTAGCTATTTTTTATACGATACGAAAAACCCAAACCTACTTCATAAGTGCTTATGTGTGTGTGTGTGTGTTTGTGTGTGTGATGAACACTTGATATGGGTGCAGACGAGGGTGGCTTGAAAACTCTTTTAAGCACAAATAAACTTGCCACATTGTTGCCCTTTCATTCATTCAGTCGCCACCCCGCTGGCTTCTTGCCGCCTGAAGAACCTCCTTGGATCGAGTATGGTCGGCGGGGGGAGGGGCGTGCGCACTCAAGCAAGGTGTTTGCCTGTTAAATTATATAACAATGCAATGAACTGTAAAATACGCAGCTAAGTGCTGCTCCTTAGTGCGCAGCTCTTCACATTGGAGTCGGTCTCAAAGCAGCCGCCGGTAAATGCCATCAATGGACAAAGCTCCCACACATATGTGGGGGGGAATGGCGGGGTGGCTGTCACAAAGCCATTAGAAATCTTAATTATGACCCAGGTAAAAGTGCTAACTTTTTCTGAAAACTCTGTTAAAATGGCAAGTAAAGCTGCAACACACACTATAAATGTGAATGGCGAAGTTTTTAGAATTAATTAAATTATTTTTGTATTATTTAATACTTGACTTGAACAGCATTTAGCGATCGATAAACAATGACATTTAATTATTCTACATATTTAAAATCTTTTGCTTATCTCATTACAAGAATTTTAATTAAATAACCTATGCTGAAACAGACAAAAAAATTAGTTAAATTCGGCCTCAGCATTTTATTGAAAATAACCTTTAATACCAGGCATATTTTGCTGTCAAACTATCTTATTAATGTCAAGGTCAACCACTCCCAGCTCGAGTAAAAAAAAGCGGAAATAAAATAAAAAAAAAAACACGCCACGAAATTGTGTTAAATAATGAAAAACTAAATTTCGCATTTAGATAAAGTAAATGAGAAAATTATGCAGTGCCTGTGCTGTGCCTAATTAAATAAAACAAACAGCAGAGCATAAACCAACACACACACACGCACACTCACATGGTGTGTGTGGCTTAAAAGTGGGCTAAATATGAATTACCGAGAAAATAGTGCGCAGTTAATTAAAATATAATGAGCATTTAACATGCAGCCAAAGAACCGCAGCCTAAAAATCAATTTAAACATAGCACACTTCTGTATGTGTGTGTGTGTGTGTGTGTGTGTGTGTGTGTGTGTGTGTCCATATTTGTATGCGTGCTGCCATTAAAAGTGGCTCACTCTCGAATACTTTGCGGTAAATGCTTTAATGTGTGACTGCAAAAGTCGAGAAAGCTCGATTCGGAGATACCCTGTGATAAGATTACAGCTCTCAGATCGGTGGGTAGATGAACAAATTGCTAGACGACAATCTAATGCAGAATATATTTACCATATTCGATGAAAAATACTTTCTTTTGTCTGTTTCGTATATTTCCACAAAATCACTAAACCAATTGAACCCATTTCTAATGGTACTAGGGTATACGAATTGTTGCCGCAATTTCAATTCAAATCGAAATGAAATGACTTTACTTGAATACAAATACATATATACATATATAAAAATATAAACATATATATATATACATGAGGGGAGCAGCTCTAGCTGTGGGTATTCCCTGTTTCAGTGGCACGCACCCTCCCCAAGCTTTCGCCCCTTAATTTAAAGATTACTTTTTCTGTCTGCCCGTTTTCTGTTTGCGTTCAATTGTTTTTATCAGTTTACATTTAAAATAAAAAAAAAGAGAAGAAAAAAAAACGGCAAACGACAAACAAATAAAAGTCTTGATGGTTTTTTTTTTTTCAACTGCTCGCAGAGATTTAGCTGTGATTTAGCCAGCAATCGTTGAAAAAAAAACACATAAACTTTTTGCCTCCATGCGTTTGCTTTTATTGACATTGGAGGGTTGCCTCAAAATGGGGCATGGGCACCGGTTAGCTGTGTTTGTATTTGTTTTTGCTTCGATTTGTTTCGGCAGCAGCTTAGTCTAAGGCAAGTGCAAAGCTTCGATATAATTGAAACTTTGCTCATTAGATGTGCTCTGAAAATTGGTCTTAAAATAAAAGGGTAGCTGCTGCATGTTTAAGCCATGCAGTAAATGGTGATGTTGCAACAAATCTATAATTTAGTTTATGTATATTTATTTTAATCAATGTAAAATACTCTTAAGGTTAGATAAAGATAAATAAAAACTCTTTGGCATGTCGCTGGCAACTATTTTAAAATAGAATTTGAAAAAAAGTAGATATTTATTTCTTCTTTGTCATACTTGGTATAGTTCTCGGATATATATAAATCGGATATATGTGCATATTGATTTTCATTCACAATTTAAAAACCTTTCAATAAAATCCAGATAGTTCAATAACAGACTCTTTTTATATATATATATTATATATAGACTATATTTTAACTATTTATGTAGAAACAAAATGGCAGACATAAAGTAAACTTGTCTCCAGATAAGATGTTCTCCTATTAAATGAGAATATATATTTCTTGAATGAGCACAAATAATAATTTGTATAATATATAGATATATAAACACTGTCACTGACTCTGCATGTCTTGGAGATACTTGAGAGCACACACACATATGCAGCACACATCTATTCCTTTTGCATGCCAGCGACAGAGGAGAGGCGAGAGAAGTGAAGGCTCCATTACTCATCTGGCAGCTGTGGAAAGTGGCAATCATTTGCTTGGGGTTGCCAGTGAAGATGATGTTTGCATTGCTCGCTGTTGCGAGTGTTGCGTGGTGTCTGCAGCAATGAAATATAATGAATGATGTCAGAGAGAGGCAGCTTGTCAAAAACATCTGAACTGCACCCGAATGAGGCACATCTGAGTATAGCTGTCAATGGGGCATTTGCAGCAGTCAGTGACAAAAAAAAAAAAAAAAAAAACGTAGACAATGATAATGATTGTTGTGCCAAGCGTCCTGGCAAAAACTTCCCTTTTATAACTGTTATGCACACACACTGACGGATGAGACAATTTGTCATTTGATGCAGACGCGACACGGCAAGAGCTAGAACTGAAACTTCAACTGGAACTGGAAGCAATCCCTGACGATGCCAAGCAACTAGTCTACAAGTGTGTAGCATGTGTGAGGTGTGTGTGTGTGTGTGTGTGTTGTTTGCGTCGCATTGATTGGCAAAGCTGGGGCGCAGCTGTTGCAGCAAAGTAATAATCATGCCAGAAGAAGCAGCAACAATGGCAACAGAAATAAGGCTCAAATGCTGCTATGCAAATAGCTGTTAGCCATCATCGTCTTTTGGGGCTGCTTTAAGCCCACTTTAATAGCTGGCCAAATAGCTGCAGGCGCTGGAAACGGCCACAAAGGCGTTTATGCATAACGCAAAGCGACGCAAAAGCGAGCACTGAATAATTATAAAATTTCAGGGCAGTCACACACACACACACACACACACATACGCACACACACACATACGCACCACATTCATAAAATGTATAAAAATGTAATGGCATTTAAGTGGCCGTCGGCGTCGCCTCTTTTATTTGCGAGCAGCAAGTCGCAATTAATATTATGGCGTGGCAGCAAAAGTTGATGTGCTGCCACAACACTCACTCCACTCCACCTGCCTGAGGTGGTGTGGACGGGGTCGACTGCCTGGCCGCTGGCGCAGGAAGCACTTAGCGTCGCAACATGCGAAATGAAAAATTGTGTTGCCTGCTTTTTGGGGCAGCAGCCATTGAACTTGCGACCGAACAAGCAGCAACAACAAAATGAAATGCCGCATAAATAATAAATATACAAAAAAAAGAAAAAAAGAAAAAATTCTAAAAATTCATAAGTGCTTGCCATAATTCACGACCTGCCACTGCCCAATTACCGTGTCCGCCCAGATTACCTTTGTTCGCTTTAACTTCTTATCGGCAAAGACGTTTATCAAAGTTAAAAAAAACCTACACATAGACAATTTAGCACAGACAGTGACACCCTAATTGAGCTAATTCTTCTGCCAACTGTAGCTTGAAGCCGCTGGAACTGCGAATTTCCAAGGCTTATGCAAATAAATATGCGAAATGTACGTGACCAAGTACGTAATATGCAAAAAGTTGAGCAGCTCCAAACAGCAGCTCCAAGTCATCATTACGCTGTGCGAATTCCAAATGAATGTCAGCCAAAGGACACATACACACGCTCACACACACACGCGCACACACATACAATCCGGCACGACATGTACAATACTTGTGAGACAAGGCAAATGGCGTGGAGCATGCCAGCCATGTAGGCGACAGCATTTGAATTCCTAAGCAGATTAGAGATGAACACGTGTAGCAAAAAACTGGAATATATATTAAAATATATAAATATAATATATATATATATAAAGCAACATATATACAATTAATTGAAGCGAACAAATATATATATAAAAATATATTGATCTTTGATATATTGATATTATGATAATTACAGACTTTTGATGCCATCTGAAATAGGTATTTTTAATTAAAATAATTATTATGAAAATTGTGGTGACTAAGAAAATCACAATATTCATAGTAAAACAGTATTGCTTATTTATTTTTAATAAATCGTATACAACATATACAAAATTAATTGATGCGAATAAATATATTGATCATTATGTCAATTACAGATTTTTTTTGCTATCTGAAATATGTATTTTTAATTAAAATAAATATTATGGAAATTGTAAAGTCTAAGAAAATCACAATATTCATAGTATAACTGTATTGTTTATTTATTTTTAATGAATCATATTATTTAACTATTATAATATATAAAGCAACTTATACAAAATTAATTGACTCCAACAAATTATGATAATTACAGACTTTTGTTGCTATCTGTAATAGGTATTTTTAATTAAAGTAAATATAATTCTGATGTCTAAAAAAAATCACAAGATTCATAGTAGAAAAATATTGTTTTTTTTTTTTTAATGAATCATATTAGTTAACTATTATAATATATATTATAATACAAAATTAATTGACGCGAACAAATATATTGATCATTATGACAATCAAAGACTTTTGTTGCTATCTGAAATTGGTATTTTTAATTAAAGTAAATATAATTCTGATGTCTAGAAAAATCAAAAGTTTCATAGTAGAATCGTATTATTAAAGCTTATTTATTTTTAATGACTCATATTAGAGTACTCCACTAATCCTAAATATGCATCAACATATCCATGATATCCATTTTGCTGAGTAGTGGTTAGATCGTGCTGGGCCGTGCTTAATCATGTGGAAAAGCACGAATTTTCATTTGTGCAACACTGAAATCTACCAAACAAGCAGCGGAAATGAAATATCTACCAAATCCACACGAACAACGAACAGTTCCTCTTTCTGTCGCCCCCCTCTCATCCCCCCTGGCAGACTGTTTGTCTGGCAAAAGTAAAAGTTTGCATTTAATTTCACAATTTATATTAATTTCCAACAAGTGAGCCAGTGCCTCCTGGCTGGTCTGCAATTAAAGGGGGATGCAGGAAGTTTGCTCAAAATATGGTGGCATGCAATTAGGCGGCGCATTCAGCAAATGGCAGCGAGAGAGCAAGTGGCCGAGAGCCGAGTTGGCAACGCTGGAGGACAATTCCCCAGGCGTTGCATGCATCGTGGAGCGAAAACCAAAAGTCGCCTCCCAAGCGCAACACGGTGCGTTTGATTGATGTGCCCCTGCGAGTGCCCCCTGCGAGTGTGTGTTGCCACAAATGTAATTTGCGTGCCTCTTTGGGGAGCCAAACTTGCGCCTGGCTGCGACTTTGACTGATGACAAACTTTGCATAGTTGTTAAAGCTGGAGCACAGCTACTTAAAGTCAGTCGCATCGATCTTCATTCCATGGAATTCAATCAAGTTTTTCCATTTGCTGGCAAATTGAAAACATATGTTGCCACACACAGCATTTGGCTTATATGATGCGACCAAGTTAAAACAAACGTTGCCATAAAACAAACAGACTTGAGGCACATACTGAGAGGCACAACTGGTAAACACGGAAAAAGAAAAGCTACTTAAAAATGTTACACACGTACAGCCAATTGTGAGCAGCCCAAGACACACACACACACACACACACACATACACATATATGTATATAAGACGAGTCAACAACTTTACCGGCAACGTCGCCAAATTCTCCAGAGCCTGTGAGTCCAACCCAAGGCAACTTCATCAAGTTCTTTGTTATGGCCTCAGCAGCATCCTCACCAGCCTCATCATCATCATCATCATCATCGTCATCATCGTCATCATGAGTCTCATCAGCAGCGGCAGCTACATGTCTGAGGCATTTCCCTGCTGCCTCCTCACAACTTTCACATCTCGCACATGGCACAAGCCAAGCACTACTAAATTTCACGCAATCACGACTACACACACATCCACACACACACACACACACACACACACACACTCATGTTGCTCTGTGTGTGTTTGTTTGACGACAGCCTAATAAAATATTTAGTTGCTGCTCATTGACAAGTTTGCAGACACTGACAAGGTCCTCAGCTCTACCTCTCTGCCTCCGCTCCACTCAGCTCAGCTCAGCTCGCAGTGGCTTTTGTGGTCTCTTTGTGCCGCCGTCTGACATTTGTGGCAGGTGTCATTCACTCGCTTAGCTAATCATTACATGGGAAGCTCAGCATTTTAGCTTTTGATTTTATGTACCATCAATTCTATTAAAACGGAAATGATGAAAAATGCAAAACCAATATTTAAAATGCCATCAAATCAAACAAAGTGTGCAACAATGTGTGTGGGTCAAAAATCTACCAAATGTGTGTGTGTGTGTGGGGGGGGGGGGGGGTGAGCATAAACAGCGTTTAATATCACATCAAGTGTTGCGTTTTACGACTACTTAAAAACACATAAAAAATGCCAAGCAAAATCAACGTTGAAAGCCATAAATTCTTGGCAAGCGGGAAAAGTATTTCGAACGGGCCAAATCCAGAATAAACCAGAAAGCAAATGTAAAAGCGAAACAGAAATAGTACAAAATATATAGAAAAAAACGACAGCAACCGCATCCCTCACACAGCGTACAGATTTAATGATGCAGCATGATTTGTGCATAAAAAAAAAGAGAATGGCACAGACAGGACCACAGGACGAAGGACTCTGGCAGCAACTCCAACACTGATTCTGACTGAGATAGAAACTGAAAGAAATTGGCAACTGGCAGCTGGCAGCTAGAAACTGCTGCCCTGCTTTGATAAACTGCACTCACCCACATATATAGCCAAGAATATACATATGAAACACACACCCACACACACACACACTCACACACACCCACACAAAAAGAGCGATGCCTCAGTTCGCGAATAAAATGTTAAAAGCATTTACATAAGAGCAGAAACCACTCCTTGACAAAATGAAAGTTATGTGCGGACGGGTCAATAAACCCTGTGGCCCCATTCATAGCTACAAGTACACTCGAAGAAACACATTAGCATATCAAAATTAATCAATATGCTATCAACACTTATTGTTTATTATTTTTTACCTCTATATAAACCTGCAAATGAAAAAATAGATGATGTTAATCATTTCATAATTTAAAGAGCAGAAATTAATTGTAAACTTAAGTGTTATGTTATAAAAAGTGTAGATTATGAACATTAAATAATGCAATTAATAGCACAATTATCATTATTTATATATTTGGATTTTTTCAATATTATAAAAGCATTAGTGCGAAAAATGAACAGGTAGTAATGAAATTAGAACTTTTTTACCAGAGGCGTACAATCAATTTAAATAGTTTTTACCCAGTTATTTTGATAGATTCTTAGTTAGGGAAAAGTGTTTATTAATAATTTTCATCTATCGACCGATAGATGAATATCGACGATTACAAATTGTTAACCAGTTATATTATTAGGCACTCCTTCTTAAAATAAAATGACTACGTCTTTGGAATTACTAAATACATTTTAATAGGGTTATTGTTAAAAAATAATATTTGAAAATCATGGGTATACAAGTAGCGATTGAATCAAATGAAATTGAATCTTTTGAAAATGCGGACCACTTTCATTGTTGTCGGAATATTGCAGTTATGGTTAACACTAAAAATGAGTTATAATGTGAGTACTTGGGGGAAAATAGTTTTGTTAGTATATTTAATTATTTTATACTCTTTTGCAGGATGCAGTTGAATTTAAAATGACGAATGCGATTTGTGAGACCTACAATAAATCGTGGTTTGTCATACACGAATGTCGCCTTCGGGCTGTTAACCGTAATAAAACTATTTTAAATTTTAACGGAACTGTTCTTTATCCTACGAACGCCATATCAGTTCGAGCCGAAGTTTTCCAGAAGGCCAATGGGTACAAGCCGTGGCTATTAAATGCGACAATTGATGTATGCCGATTTTTAAAGAGGCCATTCAATCCATTTGCCATTGTGGTAAAAAGACTTGTCATAGATTTCAGCAACTTTAATCACACATGTCCCTACATGGCAAGTATTATATTATGAACTTGCAATTGAATATTAAAATTCATCTTTTTTTGCAAATATTAGGGTCCACAGATCGTGAAGGGATTTTATCCTAGATCAAATCTTCTCCCGCATTCGCTTCCAACTGCTGATTATTTATTGAAACTGTCTTGGATGTTCAGTGGAAAGACACAATTTGTAACAAATGTCTACTTTGCCTATAAAGAGGATTTGCTATAAACGTATTATCCCCCAGAATCAGTCATCAGAACAATGGCACAGACAAGAAAGCTTGCTTAAAATGTATTATGTAAAACAATGATAAAAAAAAAACAAATGTTTTTATGCGCTCGAATGGGATATTAAAAACTTGATGAAGATGTATCCAAGCTCACAAAGTATGTATTATTCTTGAGAATAGTATCAATAGTTAAGTCTATTTGGCCATGTCGATATTTATCGATACCAATATTGCATTTTACTTAAAGAGTTACATTTTGCTATGTTACAGATGCCATTTATTTGATTTATATATATGTTATATATGGGATACGACAAAAAATAGAATACGACCCATCTACGATTTGTACATCCTAATTTAGTAATATAACAAGTATTGATATCCAAATCCAAATCAGATGTTTCATCTTAATTGCAACTGTTTTCGGCAAAACCATCTGTAAACCTACATTGTAAATCAAATTTAGAATTATCCAAAATTACAATCTTTCGACTACACTGAGCGTGATGGCCATGTTGAGAACATTTAATAACTATTTGTAATTATATTGAAGTATCAAATTCACAACTCTTTCCGCTTGAGTGAAATAAAAAAATCGTTTGGTAATTGAATTTGTACACAATATATTAGAAAATATCGCACTGTCCCATGCTGGATCTTGAATTAAGTTTCCAAAATCAATAAATCCCTTATCATTTGGAAGTATGATTAGTTTTAGTAAGTACATATTCTTCATTTATATCTTTTCTTTTTAAAAGAAGTTTTTGAGTGGAGAGTAAAACTCCGATTCTGCCAGATTGATAAAAGCATCAAAGACATATATAATATTATAGTATTACAAATGGGTTAATCTGAAATACTTTGTGCTTGTTACGTTATAAAAAGTGTAGATTATGAACATTAAATAATGCAATTAATAGTATAATTGTCATTATTTATATATTTGGACTTTTCATTATTATAAAAGCATTATTGCTAAAACTCAGCCAGTAGTAATGGGATTAGAACTTTTTTACCAGAGGCGTACAATTAATTTAAATAGTTTTTACCCAGTTATTTTGATAGATTCTTAGTGAGGGAAAAGTGTTTATTAATAATTTTCATCTATCGACCGATAGATGGATATCGACGATTACAAATTGTCAACCAACTATATTATTAAGCATTTTAGTATTATTTATACGGTATAAGGTCGGCACTCCTTCTTAAAATAAAATGACTACGTCTTTGGAATTACTAAATACATTTTAATAGGGTCATTGTTAAAAAATAATATTTGAAAATCATGGGTATACAAGTAGCGATTGAATCAAATGTAATTGAATCTTTTCAAAATGCGGACCACTCTCATTGTTGTCGGAATATTGCAGTTATGGTTAACACTAAAAATGAGTTATAATGTGAGTATTTGGGGGAAAATAGTTTTGTTAGTATATTTATTTAATTTATACTCTCTTGCAGGATGCAGTTGAATTTAAAATGACGAATGCGATTTGTGAGACCTACAATAAATCGTGGTTTGTCATACACGAATGTCGCCTTCGGGCTGTTAACCGTAATAAAACCACTTTCAATTTTAATGGAACTATTCTTTATCCTACGAACGCACTATCAGTTCGAGCCCAAGTTTTCCAGAAGGCCAATGGGTACAAGCCGTGGCTATTAAATGCGACAATTGATGTATGCCGATTTTTAAAGAGGCCTTTCAATCCATTTGCCATTGTGATAAAAAGACTTATCATAGATTTCACCAACTTTAATCACACATGTCCCTACATGGCAAGTATTATATTATGAACTTGCAATTGAATATTAAAATTCATCTTTTTTTATTAGGGTCCACAGATCGTTAAGGGATTTTATCCTAGATCAAATCTTCTCCCGCATTCGCTTCCAACTGCTGATTATTTATTGAAACTGTCTTGGATGTTCAGTGGAAAGACACAATTTGTAACAAATGTCTACTTTGCCTATAAAGAGGATTTGCTATAAACGTATTATCCCCCAGAATCAGTCATCAGAACAATGGCACAGACAAGAAAGCTTGCTTAAAATGTATTATGTAAAACAATGATAAAAAAAAAACAAATGTTTTTATGCGCTCGAATGGGATATTAAAAACTTGATGAAGATGTATCCAAGCTCACAAAGTATGTATTATTCTTGAGAATAGTATCAATAGTTACGTCTATTTGGCCATGTCGATATTTATCGATACCAATATTGCATTTTACTTAAAGAGTTACATTTTGCTATGTTACAGATGCCATTTATTTGATTTATATATATGTTTCCTTACACATCTTCTTTTAATAGAGAATTAATTAATTGTGGTCTTACATCGAATAACCAAGTCAATAGATAATCAAAGATGGGATAGGACAAAAAATAGAATACAACCCATCTACGATTTGTACATCCTAATTTAGTAACATAACAAGTATTGATATCCAATTGCAAGTTCTTAATAAAATACTATCTTAGAAAAAACTTAGAAAATCAGGAAAACCAACTAGGGCTTGTACCCATTAGCCTTCTACAAAACACTCGCTCAAAGTGATACAACTCGGGCGGGATGTATAATAGTTCCAATAACCTGTAAACCTGTAAATCTACATTGTAAATCAATTTTAGAGTTATCCAAAATTACAATCTTTCGACTACACTGAGCGTGATGGCCATGTTGAGAACATTTAATAACTATTTGTAATTATGTTGAAGTATCAAATTCACAAATCTTTCCGCTTAAGTATAATAAAAAAATGGTTTGGTAATTGAATTTGTTTGTGGGACCAAACATGAAAAGTCAAAAAAATATTAATATACCGCGGAATCTTCCCGCGGAGCATGTCGCAAGACATCTGGAAGACCGAACCATCGAGAGGGGGAGGTCTAATGTGGTAGCCCAACCTCCACAACGTGCTACTCCAGCAAAAAAGAGGGTAAATCTCCTACCACCAAGAGGACAACCCGGTGGGCTGTATGACCCAAACCGTCGCAACCTCTGCGGCTCTAGGGTCAAGTGGTGGAGGAGTGCGGCCTGCGGACCATCAACGGCAAGGGTGGGAAATACTACGGCAGACCTGGGCTCACATCCGAGCACATCACGGGCAGCCGCCATGAAGCCCACCTCGAATACATCCACCGCACCGCGAATGTCGTATGCAGATATGACAAAGAAGGTGAAGGTGGCCGTACTACCGGCGGAATACCCAAAGGTATTGCTCAATCACGGAGAGATATCTAAGCTGGATGAGGCAATCATCGATGAGCTCATTGCGTACCGATGGGATAAACCGATTGCATTTGCGGGCATTCACTTTCGGGCCGGATTTCTGGTCGTAGAATGCTCCGATGAGTACTCGGCAAATTGGCTGATAACCTTTGCGTCGACATTCCACACTTGGATGGGCGTACCCCTCGACTGCAAAGTGGGCGATGAAATACCATCACCCCACTGCATCACAATATACTGTCCGAGAAGTGAGGACAGAACCTCCGAATCCCTACTGGCTTTGCTAAGAAGCCAGAATGGGATAGAGGTAGACACTTGGAAAGTTATATCCAGGAGGAATGAAGGTGGAGGAGCCCTCCTAGTTATCGGGATAGACGAGCTATGCAGAGACTCGATCGTAGAAAGCGGTCACCAAGTCAGCTTCCGTTTTGGAAACATCCCGGTAAGCGGACTTAAAAAGAAAGGTGGAGCAAGGTCAATACCCGCTCCAAAGAAAGAAGAGGGTGGTACAGCAGAGGCTCTCACCACCGTTACACCCGCAGAGCAGAGCCAACACTCGAATCAAGCCAACAACTTGATCGAAGACCTTGCGGAAGACGAGGAGTTGGCAGACAGCACACTCTGTGAGGAACCAGAGGCAGGGGAGGAGGATATCATAATGTCCTCGCAGGAGCTGGCATCGGCAATCTTAGCCAGGACGTTCACCAAACAGCACCTTGGGCTGGCCATAGCACAGGAGCCATGGGTGCACGATGGAGTGAAAGGCCTGTACACGGCCGATTCAAAGGTAATCTGGGATCAAAGAGACCCAGTACCCAGAGCATGCATCATGGTGAGAAGGGGTATTAATTATATTATCCTTTCAGAGTTCCTCACCAGAGACTGTGTCCCGTTAGTACTACAAACAAGTGGTAATGCGGTCTCCATGGTAGCGGTGTCTGCATACTTCGCAGGAGACGTAGCCTGCCCGCCGCCGGAGGTGGAGAGACTGGTGGCCTATTGTGCAAGGGAGAAGATGCCGGTGTTAATCGGTTGCGATGCCAATGCGCACCACACGATATGGGGCAGCAGCGCCATCAATCTACGAGGTGAGAACCTCACAGAATTTATATTTAGAATTAATTTAGAACTTGGCAATGTCGGATCCACACCGACATTTATAAATAGAATCAGGGAAGAAGTCTTAGACATCACCCTTATTAGTCGGCCCCTAAATCCTCACCTAAGAGACTGGCACGTCTCATCAGAGGAATCCATGTCGGACCATAAAACCATCTTATTTAGGTTACAACTAAATACGAATAGTAGTGTGCCAAGTCGTAACCCCAGGAAAACAAACTGGGAACGATCCTAGAGCTCAATTTATCCAGTGAAACATATGGTATTCCAAAAAATTCACTGGACCTAGAGAGAGCTGTAAGGAATCTGAACAAAAGCATAATCGATGCTTTTGAAGTCAATTGCCCGGTGGGGAGGAGGAAAATGGAGAAGGATGCCCACTGGTGGAACGTCAGTCTTGAGAGGCTGCGTCAACCTACACGTCATCTCTTTAACACAGCTAAGAGAGACGGAGACGGAAGCTAACATATCATATATCACATGAAGCGTAAAGATGACTCATTTACGAGCAATGATATCCAAAAGCTAGCTCTCCTGTTTAAAACGCATTTTCCAGGCAGTACACCCCTTCAAAGTGACACGGACAACAGTGGAGGTTGGTACAGACCGTCGACTGACGACTGGGCATGTGCCAAGTCGACTGTCACCGTGGAGAGATTGAAATGCAGGCATATTTCAACCCTATAAATCTCCTGGAATAGGCGGCATATTGCCAATTTTTCTTCAAACGGGACAGGACCTGCTCCTCTCTCGTTTAGGAAAACGCTACTAAGTAGCCTTGCGCTTGGACATATACCAATCGCCTGGAGTAGAGCTAGGGCCTGCGTATGTATGACAGGGGCAATGCGCACCTGCCCTACAATGGCCCTGGAAGCCCTTCAAAGTTCGAACGAGTTGCAAAAAGGAATGGACATCATTAGATGAAATCCATCCTATGAAACCGCGCACCATAAAATGGTATACCGATGGATCACTCACCAATCAGGGAACAGGCCTGGGAGTGGTGGGTCCTCGGGTATTATACCATGAATCTCTGGGGATGTACACCAGCATATTCCAAGCTGAGGTGTGTGCCATTGGGAGGAGTGCGGAACTTAATTTAAAGCGGAACTATCGGAATGCGGATATATCTATCCTATCCGATAGCATAGCAGCAATAAATGCTATAAATGGGACGAAGGTAACTTCAAAACTAGTCCAAGAGGTATCCAAGCTTGACCAACTTGGGGCTCATAACAGACTCACCCTACGGTGGGTTCCCGGGCACAGGGAAAAAGCAGAGAACGAAGCAGCGGATGAGCATGCGAGAATGGGTGCAGAGAGGCCCCTTATAGGGCCTGAACCGTTTTTTGGCATAGGCAAACACAAAATTCGGCTGCAACTCAGGAATGAAGAAAGACAAATGAGACTGCGGAGCTGGGAGGAAGCACCGGGACTCCGACAGGCCAAATGTCTTTTAAGCGGCTATAAACATAAACGATTTAAGCAAATAAAATCCATGGGCAGGAATAGGCTAAGGATACTTGTCGGTCTACTGACAGGACATTGTAGACTAAAAAGCCACCTGTCAAAAATGGGTATCTGTAGCAGCAGTCAATGCAGGTTTTGTGAGATCGAGGAGGAGTCTTCAACTCACATCCTAACAAAATGCATCGCCCTCGCCAGGAGAAGATCCTAAGGATGCATGTCATGAATGTCAAAGACATAGCAGCCCTCGACCCATCAAAGATCCTGACATTCGTTCAGGAACTGCGGTTGATGGAGGAGCTATAAGCTCGGAAGGGGGCACAATTATTAATTAGGTCGCAGTGCACTAAACCCCAAATAAATAATAATTGAATTTGTCACAATATATTAGAAAATATCGCACTGTCTCATGCTGGATCTTGAAATAAGTTTCCAAAATCAATAAATCCCTTATCATTGGCAAGTAAGATTCGTTTCAACTGGTGAGGGTAGGTAAATTTAGTAAGTACATATTCTTCATTTATATCTTTTCTTTTTAAAAGAGGTTTTTGAGTGGAGAGTAAAACTCCGATTCTGCCAGATTGATAAAAGCATCAACGACATATATAATATAAAAGTATTACAAATGGGTTAATACGAAATACTTTGTGCTTTGTGGTTTTATACCAAATTCAACTAGTAAAGATAATTTATTATTTCGTCATTTTGTCCCCATGTGTTAGAGCAGTAATAACGATTATAATCAAAACTTCCTATCTACTACTTATTTTTAATAGATAATAATAGATTATAGAAGTACAAACCGTTATTGGCTGGTAATGCAAAATGGCATATACAGGGTCAGAAAAAAAGCCTTGTTCCGATGGATTTGTAATTTTTTTTTAAATTTTATTGTGTAAATTGTTAGTATAAGATATAACTTGTTAATCACTTCATAATTTAAAGAGCAGAAATTAATTGTAAACTTAAGTGTTATTTTATAAAAAGTGTAGATTATGAACATTAAATAATGCAATTAATAGTATAATTATCATTATTTATATATTTGGACTTTTCATTATTATAAAAGCATTAGTGCGAAAAATGAACAGGTAGTAATGAAATTAGAACTTTTTTACCAGTGGCGTACAATCAATTTAAATAGTTTTTACCCAGTTATTTTGATAGATTCTTAGTTAGGGAAAAGTGTTTATTAATAATTTTCATCTATCGACCGATAGATGGATATCGACGATTACAAATTGTTAACCAGTTATATTATTAAGCACTCCTTCTTAAAATAAAATGACTACGTCTTTGGAATTACTAAATACATTTTAATAGGGTTATTGTTAAAAAATAATATTTGAAAATCATGGGTATACAAGTAGCGATTGAATCAAATGAAATTGAATCTTTTGAAAATGCGGACCACTTTCATTGTTGTCGGAATATTGCAGTTATGGTTAACACTAAAAATGAGTTATAATGTGAGTATGTAGTGGCAAATAGTTTTGTTAGTATATTTATTTAATTTATACTCTTTTGCAGGATGCAGTTGAATTTAAAATGACGAATGCGATTTGTGAGACCTACAATAAATCGTGGTTTGTCATACACGAATGTCGCCTTCGGGCTGTTAACCGTAATAAAACTATTTTAAATTTTAACGGAACTGTTCTTTATCCTACGAGCGCCATATCACTTCGAGCCGAAGTTTTCCAGAAGGCCAATGGGTACAAGCCGTGGCTATTAAATGCGACAATTGATGTATGCCGATTTTTAAAGAGGCCTTTCAATCCATTTGCCATTGTGGTAAAAAGACTTGTCATAGATTTCAGCAACTTTAATCACACATGTCCCTACATGGCAAGTATTATATTATGAACTTGCAATTGAGTATTAAAATAATTCTTGTTTTACAAAATTAGGGTCCACAGATCGTGAAGGGATTTTATCTTAGATCAAATCTTCTCCCGCATTCGCTTCGAACTGCTGATTATTTATTGAAACTGTCTTGGATGTTCAGTGGAAAGACACAATTTGTAACAAATGTCTACTTTGCCTATAAAGAGGATTTGCTATAAACGTATTATCCCCCAGAATCAGTCATCAGAACAATGGCACAGACAAGAAAGCTTGCTTAAAATGTATTATGTAAAACAATGATAAAAAAAAACAAATGTTTTTATGCGCTCGAATGGGATATTAAAAACTTGATGAAGATGTATCCAAGCTCACAAAGTATGTATTATTCTTGAGAATAGTATCAATAGTTAAGTCTATTTGGCCATGTCGATATTTATCGATACCAATATTGCATTTTACTTAAAGAGTTACATTTTGCTATGTTACAGATGCCATTTATTTGATTTATATATATGTTTCCTTACACATCTTCTTTAAATAGAGAATTAATTAATTGTGGTCTTACATCGAATAACCAAGTCAATAGATAATCAAAGATGGGATAGGACAAAAAATAGAATACAACCCATCTACGATTTGTATATCCTAATTTAGTAACATAACAAGTATTGATATCCAATTGCAAGTTCTTAATAAAATACTATCTTAGAAAAAACTTAGAAAATCAGGAAAACCAACTAGGGCTTGTACCCATTAGCCTTCTACAAAACACTCGCTCAAAGTGATACAACTCGGGCGGGATGTATAATAGTTCCAATAACCTGTAAACCTGTAAATCTACATTGTAAATCAATTTTAGAGTTATCCAAAATTACAATCTTTCGACTACACTGAGCGTGATGGCCATGTTGAGAACATTTAATAACTATTTGTAATTATGTTGAAGTATCAAATTCATAAATCTTTCCGCTTAAGTATAATAAAAAAATGGTTTGGTAATTGAATTTGTACACAATATATTAGAAAATATCGCACTGTCCCATGCTGGATCTTGAATTAAGTTTCCAAAAAAAAAAATCAATCCCTTATCATTTGGAAGTATGATTAGTTTTAGTAAGGACATATTCTTCATTTATATCTTTTCTTTTTAAAGTAAGTTTTTGAGTGGAGAGTAAAACTCCGATTCTGCCAGATTGATAAAAGCATCAAAGACATATATAATATTATAGTATTACAAATGGGTTAATACGAAATACTTTGTGCTTTGTGCGTTATAAAAAGTGTAGATTATGAACATTAAATAATGCAATTAATAGTAAAATTGTCATTATTTATATATTTGGACTTTTCATTATTATAAAAGCATTATTGCTAAAACTCAGCCAGTAGTAATGGGATTAGAACTTTTTTACCAGAGGCGTACAATCAATTTAAATAGTTTTTACCCAGTTATTTTGATAGATTCTTAGTTAGGGAAAAGTGTTTATTAATAATTTTCATCTATCGACCGATAGATGGATATCGACGATTACAAATTGTTAACCAGTTATATTATTAACCACTCCTTCTTAAAATAAAATGACTACGTCTTTGGAATTACTAAATACATTTTAATAGTGTCATTGTTAAAAAAAAATATTTTAAAATCATGGGTATTCAAGATTCAAATGTAATTGAACCTTTTCAAAATGCGGACCACTTTCATTGTTGTCGGAATATTGCAGTTATGGTTAACACTAAAAATGAGTTATAATGTGAGTATGTAGTGGCAAATAGTTTTGTTAGTATATTTATTTAATTTATACTCTTTTGCAGGATGCAGTTGAATTTAAAATGACGAATGCGATTTGTGAGACCTACAATAAATCGTGGTTTGTCATACACGAATGTCGCCTTCGGGCTGTTAACCGTAATAAAACTACTTTCAATTTTAACGGAACTGTTCTTTATCCTACGAACGCCATATCAGTTCGAGCCGAAGTTTTCCAGAAGGCCAATGGGTACAAGCCGTGGCTATTCAATGCGACAATTGATATATGCCGATTTTTAAAGAGGCCTTTCAATCCATTTGCCATTTTGATAAATAGACTTATCATAGATTTCACCAACTTTAATCACACATGTCCCTACATGGCAAGTATTATATTATGAACTTGCAATTGAGTATTAAAATAATTCTTGTTTTACAAAATTAGGGTCCACAGATCGTTAAGGGATTTTATCCTAGATCAAGTCTTCTCCCGCATTCGCTTCCAACTGCTGATTATTTATTGAAACTGTCTTGGATGTTCAGTGGAAAGACACAATTTGTAACAAATGTCTACTTTGCCTATAAAGAGGATTTGCTATAAACGTATTTTCCCCCAGAATCAGTCATCAGAACAATGGCACAGACAGGAAAATTTGATTAAAATGTATTACGTAAAACAATGATAAAAGTGGAGAGTAAGACTCCGATTCTGCCAGATTGATATATATATAATATTATAGTATTACAAATGAGTTAATCTGAAATACTTTGTACTTAATTTGATTATTCTATGATTTGGTTTTACACCAAATTCAACTAGTAAAGATAATTTATTATTTCGTCATTTTGTCCCCAAGTGTTAGAGCAGTAATAACGATTATAATCAAAACTTCCTATCTACTACTTATTTTTAATAGATAATAATAGATTATAGAAGTACAAACCGTTACTGGCTGGTAATGCAAAATGGCATATACAGGGTCAGAAAAAAAGCGTTGTTCCGATTGATTTGTAATTTTAATTTTAATTTCATTGTGTAAATTGTTAATTTCCTTAAACAGGAAAAAATGTTTCCGATATGGGTAATAAGGAATGCGTTGTTAATCCATTTTTATTGAACCCATTGTTTAGCGTTTTGTTATGTTGAATGTAGTCAATTATGAATGTTTTCTGAAATATTTACTTAACTAGTTAAAGTAAACATTTATTTTTATCAGTGTATGGCAATATATGTAACTACAGACAATTCCACCCCCGCATTGTCATTTATATCCACAGAATATGGAAAGTTTTTTGTCTCTCTTTCTCGCTCTCTCAAACACTCTGTCTCTCTCTCTCTCTCTCTCTCTCTCTCTCTCTCTCTCTCTCTCTCTCTGACACACAGCTACTACACATGCCAAAACTACATGCAAATTTTCAAGCTCGAAAAGTGCCAGTCACTGTCTGGCAATCAGCTTTCAGAGCAGACAGACAACCATCCAACGATCCATCCAACTCTTTCGGGTCTCTCCCAAACAAACTGAATAAATATTTAATTACAGGTATTTCGCTATGACGCTCGCGGCTAATTTGCCATTTAACTGTTTACCATTCAAACATTCTGCGTAGCATTTTGTCGAACTTTGACTCTTCCCAGAGTAAACACTCCAAAGCCAAAGAATTGGTCAACATGTTAAAATATTCAAACCGTCAATACAAACAAAGCGGTTTCTTTGATAATTGTTTAAAAGTGGCTCGCTTAAAACTTTATGTCATCATTTTTGGGTCAAAAGTTATAGTTCTAAAAATTGCATAAGCTATCCGCTGTTTTTAATATTATCAGTGTTATCGAAAGCAATTCAGTTCATCAATCGGACAGTCACACAAATATCTTATCAATCTCATTTGATTAAACTAAAAGTCTGTTACACTAAATTAATTTAGCTTGCCATAGTTGTAAGATATAGATAGATAGAGAGACTGTATATTGACATACTTTTAAGATTTATTCCTCGATAGATGCAGAATTTATTTTAAAATAATTTTCAATCAATGCCTGGTACATGATATCTCCACTAATAGTTATCTTACTTTACTATCATATGTTAACCAATTCTCCAGATGTATGTTATGGTTTAGCACTCAAGTAGAAATTCCTACTTAAGTTGTATAAATGTATATTTGAAGAGTTCTCTGTGTATTGCATCAGCCATGCTATTATCACATTATAATACATTTTTTTTGATAAGAATACAATATTTTCACGCTCTCTCGTCAATTACTCTCTATCTTTATGTTTGTTATCGCAAGAGTCCAACGCAACAGCTGGTCTCAATATGTTTCCAGTTGGTTGTTTTTTTTTACTGTCACGCGGTGTTTCCCTCCACTAATCGATTGTAGGTAATTTTGTTTTTTATATATACCTATATGTATTGCATATATGATGAAATTATGATTAAATTCCATTACGATCAGCTTCTCAATCTGCTAGCATGATTCACCGAAATATACAGACAGTTATTTTGACATAGATCAAAAGAAAAATATGGCCAAAGTCCATAAAAAAAACAGGTTTTTACAATTTTCACTCTCTACACTGCTCAAAATAGGTGGTGCATTATCTATTTAAAAATGATTATGTCATAGTCAGTTGTCCTTCAAATAATGTAATGCTAAGATTCTCCAAGGAATATTTGAACTTTGCCAGTTATATTTTTATTATTTACACTTTAAATATAAATTAAATTTAGGTATTCTAATATTAAAACAAAGACTATTTGCAAGTCGACTACTCGCATCCAGACTGTACCTTTATCAACAAAAATGTTTTTGGGAGAGTGACGCTTAACAACAATGTGCCCACGAAATTACCACCTCGAGACCGGTTTTTTTGCGTATATTGTTTTTTTGATTCTACACATTATATACTATATATATCTATCGGAACGTATTCAGCATAGAGTGGGAAGCGTAATATAAATACGTGCTCAGTGAAAAGAAAAATTGTAGTTTCAGTTAAACATTAGAGGTGGAAAGTTGTGTTCTAGCAACAATTTTTTGTGGGGTCTACATTGACGGAAGTACATAAAAATGAGTTTGATTTTGTTTACGGCGCTTGTGGCGCTTTTTATATTCATCTACAAGTGGGCGACTTACCAACAAGATGTGTTTGCAAAGCGTGGACTACCCTTTGAGAAGCCCGTTCCGATCTTTGGAAATAACGCCTCAATCATAATGAATAAGTCCTCGTTCCAGAAGTTAATGTCCGAGTTATATGCACGGACGCGTCAACAGTGAGTTTTCCGAAAGATTCTGATTAAATAGTATCTGACATATTATCAAACGACATTTGCAGCAAATTGATTGGATATTTTAACTTTCGCACTCCGATGATACAAGTGAACGATCCCGAAATTATTAAGAAAATCACCGTTAAGGATTTTGATCACTTTCCCAACCACCAATTGTTCTTTACCACCAAAGAGCGTCTGATCAATGACTTGGTGAGCGTAATGAAGGATCAGCGCTGGAAGCACATGCGGAACACGTTGACACCCATCTTCACGGCAGCCAAGATGCGCTCCATGTTCGGGCTGATGAACGAGAGTTTCGGCGAGGTCATGGAGCACCTTGACCAGTTGGCGCATACAGATGTGAAGCCAGGCGAAGGTTTTGATCTTGAGATGAAGGAGGTGTGCAATCGGTTATCAAATGATTTGATTGCAACCACTGCCTTTGGACTTAAAGTTAGCTCCTTCAAGACGCCGAAAAACGAGTTCTTCGAGATTGGCCAGTCAATTGTCTATTTCCGCGGAGCGGCGGTCTTCAAGTTTTTGCTATCCAGTACAATCCCATGGCTTTATAAGGTACCGTATGCTTCATCATATTACCAATCTGCATGTATTTATATATATATATGTTATATCGTTTTCAGATCCTGGGACTTCAAATCTTCGACTCCAGCAAGACCGATTATTTCATCCGCCTCGTTGTCGAAGCCATAAAACACCGCGAGGAGAACAATATTGTGCGACCAGACATGATTCAGTTGCTCATGGAGGCCAAGAGAGATTCCACAGATAACTGGACCGAGGATGAGCTTGTGGCCCAGTGCTTTATATTCTTCTTTGCCGCATTCGAGAACAATGCCGGCCTTATATGCACTACGTCCTACGAGCTGCTGCAGAATCCTGATATACAAGAGCGTCTCTACGAGGAAGCCAGGGAAGTCCAGGAGTCGCTGAACGGCGAGCAGCTGAGCTACGATGCCGTGGCTAAATTGAAATATATGGACATGGTTGTCTCCGAAGCGCTGAGAAAGTGGAGTCCCGCAGCATCCACGGATCGCGTGTGCTCCAAGGACTACACACTGTACGACGACAATGGCATCAAGTTATTTGAGTTTAAAGAGGGTGATCGCATTAATATTCCCATTACTGGTCTACACTGGGACGATCGTTACTTCCCAGAGCCACAAAAGTTCGACCCCGAGCGTTTCAGCGATGAGAACAAGGACAAACTGGTACCCTACACCTATTTGCCCTTCGGCGTAGGACCACGTAACTGTATTGGTATGTTCCAGCTCGAATAGGCAAACACTTCCATAATATTAATGTGTGTTCCATTTTTTATTGCAGGAAATCGCTATGCTCTGATACAGGCCAAAACTATGTTGTACAACCTGGTGCTAAAATACAGAATCGAGCGATCACCCAAAACGACCACAGATCTGATGAACGGATCGCGTGGCTTCCAGCTGACTCCATCGAATGGCTACTGGGTGCATCTGGTGCCCCGCAAATAAATAAGAAGTGCAATATGGAATTGTACGTTAAAATACACATATGTTTATACTTTATTTTTGATTATGATTCCATATAAACTGACTTTAAGTTTAGTTATACACTTAACTAAGCTCAAATTAAAGACATCCGTAATACTTAAAAACTCGTCATATGTATTCATTCCAGCTATTCGTACTCATATCATAGGATTATGTATAATTTCAACTTAAGAACTTGCCCTCCATTTTTTTTCTTCAGATTACAAAACTTTCACAAATATTCTTGAAACATTTCGTTTTATACAACACTTTCACTTTCACGCGAAAGCTAAAAACATTGCATAAAACTGAAAAACAAAAGAATCTTGAAAGTTGTCAAAAAAAACAAAACTGAATAGAAAGATAGACATATATATATATATATAGATATGTATATATTTATGCAAATAATTGTATTTAATTTGTAAGTTTGTAGACTGTGTTTTTGGAGGGGAATAAGTTTTGTTCATAACTTAAGTTATTGCACATTTAACATCCGGAGACTTTCGCTCTTTTTCGAATTTCTTTTATTTTTGTATTTTATTGTTTACAAAATTCTTTTGTTGGCAGTTGATTAATTTATCAAATTTTATTGTTCGTTGATTGTGTTTTTGTGGCTGGCAGATTCTTAGCGCTATAACTAACATACTAATATATGTATATATATATATATAGTAGTATATAATATATATGTTTGTAAATGCATTATTGATATATATATATATGTATTTGTTGTCTTTGTACAAAGTTTTGATAAGATTTTCGTTGTCCTAAACTAAATTTGAGCTGGAAACTAAAAGATATAAAATTAGGAATATATTGAAATTTAATGTACAAAAAAAATTATATTTCCAGCTCGCTTTTGGATACGATCGATGTTGCCAATTTAACTTAAATACAGTTAATAATATGTTGTTTTTTTTTTGTATTTTGAACGATATGTTTATTTACATTGCCCCAACCACAATCTAGACGCTGTAGAGACGCTGTGCATTTGGGGCACGCGGCTTGCCCAGGCCAAAAAAATTCCAGACACGTCTCAGGCAGCCGGGCTTCTTTTCGGGCAGCAGACTAAGGCTCTGCTCCTCCAGAATGGTGTCCAGTATGTAGTAGCTGCTTAGGTTTAGCGGCGGCGGCGGCAGCATCGGAGGCGGTCATGATATCGTGCAGTTCTTGCTCTCGCTCATAATCGCCGGCATGCCAGACTGGCCACCTAAGCAGCTGCCGGGTGCAGCTGCGCCAAGAGGATTGGACGGCTCACTGGTTTGGGCCAGCTTCTTTTTGCGCTCGTAGGCGAGTGCATCATTGGGCACATAGGCGACACGAACGCCGCCATAGTGTTTGCGAGCGGGCAGACGATAGACATAATCGTCCATGTCACTGGAGGAACTGGAACTGCAGGTGGAACAAATGCTGGCCACATCGCAGTTATCCAGATTGTTCAGCAGATTCAGTGGGCCGCCGCCAGTCGCCTGTGTCTGAGCGTTGTGCAGTCGCAGATTCGTTTGGTTGATCTGCATCTCGGAGGAGCTGCGCGACTGATTCCGCCGTCGGCGACGACGTCGTGCATTGGAATTGTCCGTGTAACTCTTGGAGCGCGACATGGTGTCCTGGACGCTGTGGAAGCGCACCTCTTTCATGGGCGGACGATTGTCGGGCTGTTCCTGTTTCTCCTCCACCTGATTGCTGCGCTGCTTGGCGGCAAAGAGCTGCTCGTAGCCATCATGGGGCAGATCCAACTCACGAACCGACTCATTATCGTGCTCCAACTCGTTGCCCAGCTCTTGGGTGCTCTGCGTCATGTCCGAGTTGCTCGGCGAATTCAGATTGATCTTGTCAATGCTCTGATAGCTGTGTGAATCCTCCGCCTTCGACAACAACATGTCAGGCATCGAAGAGGTCAGCTGCGTGTCGCCAAAGATTGACTTGTCGCCGGCGCATATATTCTCCAGACTGATACCCAGTTCGGTTAGATCGATGGGCGGTGGATGGGCGGGGCGTGGCATGCCAGGTACACATCCACCTAGCAGCAGATCAGCTACACCCGCTGCTTCCATGCGCTTGCGCTCCTGACGCTCCAGCAAATCTCCAGCGCTGCCCGCACTGGCTGCACTCTTGCCAGCGACGTGCCCATGGCCCTTCACGCCCCCGACACGCCCCGCCGCCCCTGAGGCGTCAGCTGTGCGCCGTGGAGAGCGCGCTATCTGACTGGAAGTTGAAGCACGATGCGTCGGACGCAACTGCGGTCCAGAGCTCGTGTCCGACGGCGTCGGCGGCTCGCCCTTGCTGCACGCTATCGAGCAGTAGATGGTGCCACGGCGTGGCAGGAATGGACGACCCAGCAGCGAGCAGCGGCAGGTGCAGCAAGAGAAGCACTGATCCGTCGCATGCCAGTGCTGACCATCGTGGCTCATCTGGCCCTGATCGACGCCAATGACCTCGCCGCAGTAGTCACAATACTCGGCGAACATGGTGTCAAAGCAGCCCAAACAATACGGCTTCCCCTCCCGCATGATATAACGCTGCCCGCCCAGCTGATGCTCGCACTCCTGGCAGGCAAAGTGCTTCATGTGCCAGGTGCGACCCTCGGCCTCCGTGCACTCATCCGAAAAGATTATCTAGGGCGAAAAAAAAAAGTGATTTAAGCTAAGTAAATAAAAAAATATTTTTATATATGGAATAAAACTGATTCTAAGAAAATCAAGCAAAACATTTTACTTATTAAAAGTTTAACTAAAAATTAATAAAATTTATTATTGACAAAAAGAGTTAATTTTAACTGAAATCTCATCTTTTAATTTTTATTTTGCAGTTAAAATTCTTATTTAAATATTTAACTCACCTCATCGCAAGCGGAGCAGCGCGGCTTTTGTGTCTCGGCATGATGGCGACCACAGTAGAGATTGCCATCGCGCTGAAAGTATATCAAGTCCATGAGAAGCTCCTTGCAAACGCTGCAGACAAAGCAGCCGGGATGCCAGCACAATTGGGCGCCCAGGCGTTGGGCGAAGACCACAATGTCACCGCCAGAAAGTGGCTCCTCGCACTGCGTACAAAAAAAAAGGAGAAAAAATACAAATTAGGATTAGAAGAAGAAGGGGAGGGGGAGGGAGAAGGGAGAAGGAGAATACAAGGTAAACCGTATAAATAACAGAAATATGCTAAAGTTGTGCAGAGTCTGAAACGATAGAAATCTGCAGCGTCTGCTTTGGCTTGGCAAAATATTTAAGCGACTATAAATGCTAAATAACGGTAATAAACCGCTTAAGCCCCCGAAGCGAGGACAAGGCAGAAACCAGAACGAGAACAGTGCAAAATCCCAGCCCCCAACCACCAGCACCCCCACCCCCACACACAGCCACTGCTTGCGGTTTTGCGTTTTCACAACGGAAATAATGCAAAAATAGCTGCCGGCCAAAGTGGTGTGAGGGGGAGGAGGACGAACAGTCGGCTACCAAGTGTCCCCAGAGAGCGAAAGAGAGCGAAAGAGAGAAAAGCAGAGACTTTAAACTGTTTGAAATAGCATGAAACACGAGAAAAGGCCGCAAGGAAAATGCTGGTGTCGATGTCGGAGTTGTTGTTGTTGTTATTGCTGTTGTTGTTGTTTTTGCTATTGCTGCTGTTGTTGTTTTTGCTATTGCTGCTGTTGTTGTCTTTGCTATTGCTGCTGTTGTTGTCTTTGCTTTTGCTGTTGTTGTTGTTTTTGCTGTTGTTGTTGCTATTGCTGCTCCCGTTTCTGCTGCTGCTGCTGATGTCACAGAGCTCAAACGGAAGCGCAGTTTTTAATGACTCGTTCAAATTAAAGGCATTCGCATAATGAACACTTTTACTTACGGCATTTACTCAATCCTAATGAGGTCAGCTACAGCTGATGTCTTTGTACTCCTCCAACAATATGTTATGAATGTGCTAGGAATATACCTATATATATATATATGAAAACTAGTTCTTCATCCTTTGTCAGGCTGTGGCAGATTTTGAATGCAAATAGAAATAAATGGGAAGCAAACAGAAGGAATCCTACATAAAAATGAAAGGCTGAGCCAATTCTTGGTAGCAAATAATTCTTATTTAGTAGAGCTGCTGACAGGATATTGTAGACTAAAAAGCCACCTGTCCAAAATGGGTAACTATAGTAACAATCAGTGCAGGTTTTGTAAAGTCGAGGAGGAGTCCTCAACTTACATCCTAACAGAATGTAACGCCCTAGCCAGGAAAAGATGTTACTCCAAACAATCGTAACATTTTAATACTCATTAGTGAGATTTTCTGTGCAAGTTTTGTACAATAGTTTTTTTGGGTTTCAATAAGCGAAAAGAATCTTCTGAGCAAGTGTTGCTATTGAATTGGTATTAAAAAAATGTATCCTTTAATCCTGTCAGCAAGATATCCTTGAATTTAATTTCTTCTTAGCCCACAGACATTTTTTGGATGCAAGGAAAATGAGCTCGCTTGGCTAGCATGTTTAGAAGTTATACTTTCGCTTAGTGGGGAAATCAAGTTGCTTCCTCATTTTACTTTGGTAAAGGAAGTCAGAACTTGGCTGCCATTTTATGAGCATGCAAAGCAATTAACGCAATTGCCTTGATTTATGAACGCATTTTGGCTCCAAAAGTTGAGCACATGCGACGCCAAATGCTGCCATTTGTGGCTAGCCCTTAACCCCAACTCCAGCCGTTGAGCAAGTGGCTCTTACCCCTGACAAAGCCTACGCCAATTTGCGCCATTTTCGTTTCAACTTTTATTTCCTGTTGCCTCCCCTTTCTCAGCGCTGTCTTCATTTCGCGCACGCAAATTACCCAGAAGCGCCGCAAAAGCCACAAGACGCTGCAAGGACAATGAAAGTGGGGGAAAAGAAACTTGGTTCGTGGCGTGGGTTGGCGTGGTTGCCTGCTTGCAGCTTCTTAACTTTCCGGGCTATTAAACCTCAGTCGGTTGCCGGTTGCTTCGATGTCCCCCGCAATCAACATTTACTTTTGCAAGTCATTTAACATTGACAGCCACTGCGGCCAGACTCTACTGTACAGGGTTGATAATTTCCATAGTAAGTTGCGTAAGTAGCTCCTAACTTGGCCCTCTGCATGCGTCGTTAATTGTTACCAACTGCATACAAAAACAAAATAAAATAAACTCGTCGACAGCAACTGTTCACTTTAATTAGGCTCAGTCAGAGACTGAGGAGACTTCCAGGCGCTAATGATGTATTTTTTGAAGTTGTGGCTAAGTCTTCCTTTTGTCTTATTTCGGTGCAGCACTTTGCTGTGGCTTCCGTCCCAACTGGGAAGCTTCGGCAGGAAAAGCTCTTAAAGTAGTTTCTGTGGTGGCCTAATTGCAAGTGCAAAACTTTGCCCAGTTGCAACTGAATCCGCAGGGGAGAACTCCGGCAACAACCAGGACTGGCTGTGTGTCCACTTAAAATGACATTTCTCAATTGTCATGTGTAGCCATAACAACAATCGCTGCTCATTTATCTAATCAATGCAATTAATCCCAGTTGTTGACCTCGTCCCCTAACATTGAGTCCTGACCCTTCGCCTGGCGCTGCACTCTAGACAATTATGCTATTGACAAATTGATGCTTGCTGCTCCTGCGGCGCATCGCGAAATCACCACCTGACTCGTTATTGTTAAATAGTCCTTGGTCCGTGGTCCTTGGTCCTTGGCTGGTAGCTAACCCATTTCGTGTCTGTTCTAATCCAACTTTGACACTGCGCCAGACAAACTTTCCTGCAGACAAGCAAGACAATTTCCTGCCCAGTCGCCCAACCCCCAACCCTTCTTCATATATACATATGTATATATATATATATATTTATATATATATATGTATGCCGTCAAATTATTAATGACGCTCGTTATCGTGCCCTTTTCAGTACATAAACTTTTCGCTTAACAGGCAGCCGGCAGCAGGATTTTGGATACCTTTTTTTGCCAACTTTTTGTTGCCATTCCCTGCCCCTCCCCACACCAAGCCCCACCCACTCGCCTCTGTGCTGCATGAGTTTTTTGTGGAAAAGTATATTTCATGGCTTTTCTTAATAATTATTTTGTATTTCATCGTTGCCAGGACGACCTTTCGTGTCACATCCTTGTCAAGTTCTGTCTGTCACATCCGCTCTCAGTTTTGACTCCCATTGTTGTTCGTGTGGAAAATCGGAGCTGGCCAAATCATTACCAGTCCTGTTGCCAGAGTCTCCGTCGTTGACTTTGACGCACGTTTCTGGCCATGCTCTGCGATTCATTTACGCTTGAGTGAATTTGAGTGCTTTTTGGCAGCAGCAGCAGCAGCCGAGGAGGAGGAGGAGCAGCATCATTGAGGCTCATTGAGCGTTTTCATAAATTTCCTTTAAGTATAATTTCTGCTTGGTTGTCCTCGCTCCACCCACCCTCCCTCCTTACGATCATAATTCGAGGGGGTGCGGCATTTGCTTTGTTCGCATTTTAACCTTCGTTTAGCGGGTCGCATTTATGGTTTGTGAATTTTAAGTAGCAGCCGGCAGAGATGAGTGAACGCTCCTCTGGCTCGTCAGTTCTGCTCGGCATTAAATCTGTATTAACTTATCAGATTTAATTATTAATGCACTCATCTGCACATGAGTTCAAGCCATTTGCATCTTTTATATGTTCTACTCTCATTTATCCTACTTTATGCTTGGTATTTGTAGTATTTAAATAAGGAACATTCGTCTTTTCTTTATTTACATGGATCCTAATTATTGATTAATTAAATTCATTTAAAAATTTAGCTTTTCACAACATTTCTTGAGGTAAATCAGGAGTTCAATTTCTTGAGATAAATCAGTAGTTAAATTTATTTTCTTTAGTTGGACACAACTTGTAAATAAAATACTAATAAATAAAAATAAAAAAAATAAAAATAATAAAAAACTAATAAATTGTCAACACTCCCTCGATTTTTAACTAACCAAGTTTGCATTAAGTATTGAAATGCTTTATAAATGGTATCATAAATAACTGAAGTATCTATTTGAGTCCAAGTCATTCCCATCTTTTGTAGATTCTACTCTCATTTACATATCCTACTTTATACTTGGTATTTTAAGTATTTAAATAAGGAACATTCTTCTTTTTTTTATTCACATGGATCCTAATTATTGATCAATTAACTTGATTTAAAAATTTAGCATTTCACAACATTTGTTGAGTGTGATCAGCAGATAAATTTATTTTTTTTAGTTGTGCACAAATTGTAAATAAAAAACTAATAAATAAAAAAAATAAAAAAAAAATAAAAATAATAAAAAACTAATAAACTGTCGACGCTCCCTCACTTTTTAACTAACTTAAATTTATAAATGGTATCATAAATAACTGAAGTATCTATTTGAGTGAGAGCCATTGATCAAACATGTGGAATCGCATATAGAACTGCACTTTGACATTAGACATGAGCGGACAAACTTATTGAAAGTTTGTGAACTCTGACCTGAACAGGTTTTGGGGATTGGTCCTGGCCCGGTCAGAGTGCTGCAAGTTGTGGCTTATAAGTTATTGTGGCAAGGCGTAATAAATGCAACTTGGCTGCCAATTTGGTCTTGTCCACAGAAACCCAAAAACCAATGAAAATCACTGAAAACTTGGGCAACACCTTCGTCTTGCCACAAACGCCCACGCACGTAGCAGACATAGCGGGTGGAGGGAGCGGAGCAAGTGCAGCGGACAAATGGCTGCTGCATGTCCGCATAGTCGCCTTTTGTGGCCCAGACAGACACGCAGAGAGCCGCGTGGCAGCATGCGGCATAAACTTTTTAATAAGTTTTACGAGTGGCGAATGTGAACACAATAAAATCAAGCTCTCAACTATTTGTGGCAGCCAGCAACGCCAGACGATGAGCAGCAGCAGGATCTGGGATGTGGATATGGATGCGCCTGCAAAACTGGCCAACTACTGAGCGCAGTTCAAATTGAAGCTGAAGTTTAAGTTGGTTAACCAGCACGCACAGACAACCCTCCACCCCCCTCTCCATCTTCATTTGTTTTCTCTCTCTCGCCCAGAGACTGCCAGCTAATAACAATGCAAATTTTTCGAGGGGGGTTTCCCTCTGAAAAGGGTAGCTCCCCCTGCTGCTGCTGCTGCTGCTGTTGCTGCCACTATTTTATGCTACTAGCATTGTGCTTTAGTGCCATTTCACAGTGTTGCACAGCTTTACAGAATACACATTCACTTTTTGCCACCACAGCACACACAAAAAGCAGGCAGACCTGTCTCAACTAAGAGATACCCTGTTCAAAGAAAAATACTAATAAAATCTGTAATATTATTAACCAAAAGCGCATTTTTATTATTTTAACATAAATATTATTATTTATTTAAATCCGGAATAAATAATATTTATGTCTGAAATAATATGAGGTAATACCTAGGGATACGCTTTTGGTTAAATTCGGACATAAAAAAATAAATAATATTTATTATTTTAACATTTATTATTTATTTATTATTTTAACATAAATATTATTTATTTATATAAATCAGAATTGATATATTAATTGTATTTGGACTCAAATAAATAATAATATTTATTTTAATAAAAAATGAGAGAATAGCTAAATTTGCGCTTTTCAAGCTGATCCAGCATCTCTCATTGTATTCAACTGATATTGCTTGTTTTACAAATTACAGGGTATTTAAATAAAGTTGCAGCAGTCGTAGTTCAGAATGAGTAGTTCGTAATGGAGTTCAGAAATTGGAGTCCAGTGTGGGGGGAGTCTTTTGTGATGGCAGTTGTTGCAATTGTTTTTGCAACAACGTTTTCATTTGCAGTTTTTGCTAAAAGTGTACTTAATGAAATCTTTTTGTCATCTTTTATTTGAGATGCTGCCAACTTGCGATGCAACATTTGAAAGTTAACCGTTAGCACCGCTCGCTGCCGCCATTAACCCCCCGCCAACCGCTCGCTCGCTCGTTCGCTCGCTTATTGTTTCTGGCAGGCGCCATTGTCAATTTTTTTTACATTGTGCAAATACCACCTATGCACCCACCCATGCAACCACCCAAAGCACCCACTGAAGCATCCACCCATAATTTACAAACAGCAGGAGTCAGGGGCAAGTCCTGTCAAAGTTTGTGCGCAAAACTTTGCCCTGTCTGGCAAAAAATGAAATCGAGACTCGCCGCTTTCTTCGCCGTGCTCCTTTGTTCATCATAATAAAATGCAAATTTCTTGGCTCACAATTAAGTTGAAGGGCAAAAGTGGGTGTGTGTGGAGGAAGGAGTGTGCTACTTACCCCCTTGCAGGGCCTTTCATCGGACAGCAGCCGCACCGCGCCACGTCCGAGCGCCTCCCGCTTCCGCTGCGCCGAAAATATTCTCAGCTCCTTGCGCTCCTCGTCACTCAGCGAGTGGCAATAGCGTACCTGCAACAGGCAACAAAACGGGGAAAATTGTTAGTCGTAGCTGGTTGCAAGTTTCTTGTATTGTAAATATTAAT
This sequence comes from Drosophila multiciliata, assembly GCA_037043605.1. Taxonomy (NCBI): domain Eukaryota; kingdom Metazoa; phylum Arthropoda; class Insecta; order Diptera; family Drosophilidae; genus Drosophila; species Drosophila multiciliata. The sequence continues at coordinate 5,731,394 of JBAMBF010000589.1, forward strand.
TAAAATCTCTTTTAAAAAGGCAACGCCAACTTTTTTAATCTCAGTTCCTTGATTTTTATACACATTTATTTATCGTTTTTTATCCTTTTTTATACACTTGCAGAAAATGTAAAAGAGCAATGCTATTTTAGATAAATGTACTTATTATTATATTTATTGTAGATGCCCTAGGAACTATCACTCAAGAAAATACTTAAGGTTTATTTCTGCAAAAATATCCTAAACAAAACTATTCGAAAAAAAAAAATATTAATTCTTTAATAAACATTTAACAAGATTTTAATTAAGATCGGCTTACTATATTTTATATAATCATAAAACTGTTGTTTGCCTGCTTGGCTGGCTAATTTAATCTTCATCAATTAAAGCTGATTTTCCTTTCATTTTTGTCCTCAAAAGTTGGCAACTCTGCTTTGCCATTAACTGCATTTTTATGATACTTGGTTTGTTTTTTTGCTTTTGGCCATTGAGTGGTCCCTTATGCTGCCACGTTGCCGTTCTGTGCTGTTATCTGCTGTGCAGTTGTTTGGGTCCTTTTGGTCTTTTGGCTAATACTCACTTCGTTATCTTGGGGCGGCAGCTGGTGCAGCAATTGTTTCACGCGATACTTCTCGCCCGGACTGTTGACGTAGGGCACTTTGTCGTCCGGCAGTTGGCTAAAGTACAAGCGAACCTGTTAACGAGCAGATATGGAGTTAAAGAGAGAGAGAGATAGGGGATCAGATATATAAAAACTTAACTACTGCAGTTATGTATTAGCCATAAACTGTGACAAGCAAACGTTGTCTGCATTTTATGGCCTTTTTCAGTGGCGCGACAAATTCGTGGGAAACGTTTCATTAACGAATTAATCAAAGCCAAGTGACAAACGCTTTCACTAACTTGGCCAGAAAAAACGCCCACAGCTGTTTTATACACACAAATATCGACGGCACAAAAAAACAAATGCCACGACCAAAAAAAAAAAAAATTATGTTTTTAGCGTGCGAAATGGGAAAATGTCGCGAAAAATCATGACAAGCAAAAAGAATGCAGAAATAAAAAAAAAGATAAGCTAAAAAAAAAGCCAAAGATTTTTTGATTTTCATTGGTTTTTTATTTGCTTCAAAATTTTCCCAGCATGCCAAGCTGGAAGTTATGTAAGTTTTTTGTGCCCCTTTTGGCCCCGACTCTTGACCAGCTCTAATTGCAGCCAAATGTGGCAAGTTTAATTACAAATCGCTTTCGCTTTCCTTTCGATCGATTCGATTTCGATTCGATTTGACCACAAAAAAGAAAAGCGGCTCAGCAACAATTGGAAATTGTCGCCGCATTTCCTTAAACGTGGCAGGCATTGAACTGGGCTGGGTTTGGGCAGTGGCACTGAGGCATGTGGTAACGAAAGCAAAAGTTGTGTTTGCTGCCACCAAAATATCAAAATGACTGCAACTAAATTGCTGGCCTTTGGCTATTTTTTTGGATTTCACTCAAATTAGTTGCGACAAATTGCAGCATGTGTTGTACCCCCGCCTTACCTGATCTGGCCGCAGACCCGGTGGCACCCAGGTGTACTCCTCGAGTGCACAGCCGCTGTCGTCGTCCGACTGCGAGTTGCGCTGAAAGTCCAACTGCTGATGATGGCTATGATGATAGACGCTGCTGGCCGATGCCGCCGTCTTGTAGCTGGCGGTGCGCAGCGGCGTCGCCACCACCGAGTTCAGTGGCAGATGATTGGGTGGCTGGCAGTGGCGTCTCTGCAGCGGCGACACAAAATGTGACGGTGTCCCGCTGCTGCTGGCCGTCGATGGTGCATCCACATTGTTGCACGTAACCACCGTCGATGCGGCTGTGTGGCTGCCGCTGCTGCTCGCCAGCTGCTGTGTGGCAGCTGGAATAGTTTTGGCGGTGGCTAAACTTTGATCGCTGCGATGCGACGGAAAGGGCGCAGCACCGCCAGCCTCCAGCTGCAACAGTTCGCTCTCCGTCTGAGTGTAATAGCTGCTGCCGGGCTGCTGCATCTTGTGGTGTCCTCTGCTGCAAGTGCGCGGCGCTGGTGTGGGCTTATATTTGTGGTTTGGCTGAATGCTGTAAGGATGGATGAGGAATGATTAGATTAGTATTGAAATGGATGTGCACTACTTGCAAATATCGGTAGTAATATATAATATATATATAATATGTAAAGCTCTTAAAATATAGCTTAGTTATTTAATAAAATTTTAAAAAATATATTCATAACTATATCCACACATTTGCCACACTAAATAATGCAGTTAAAGCATTAAAAAATAATAAATAATAAAAATAATATATAATAATAAAAAAAAATAATGATAATATAAAAAAAATAATAATAATATTATAAAAAAAATAATAATAAATAATAAAAATAATAAAAAAAATAAAAAAAAATAATAATAAATAATAAAAATAATAAAAAAAAATAATAATATAAAAAAATAATAAAAATAATAAAAAAATAAAATAAAATATATATTAAATAATTTTACATAACGAACTTTGCCACAGTTTATTAATTGAATTTTAATTTGGCTCTTGGCTTTTCAGCCCAACTCAACCGCTTTTCACTAACCAGATTTGCTGGCAAATCTGATTGCAACTGCAACACATGAGCAATGTGAATCTATTGGCTGAACGAGGCACACATAAATTATTCATATTCATATGATGAATGCTAAAAAAAACCCCATTTGCAATTAGCCAGCTGAGATGCAACGAAACTCATTTAAATTTAACGCGACGGACATTTGTAATCGGTTCTGACTGCAATTGTGGCCAATTCGCAGCTGCTGCAGTTGTTGCAACAACTGGCGCATGCGTGTTGCTGTCCAATTTATGAAATTTCGAAATTACCAGCGCATGTCCAGCCATCAGCATGTGGCCATCACCATGGCCAGAGTCATAAACTTTGCGCCGACTGACCGTTGCAGGCACAGCGGAATGGAATCTGATGCCGCTTTCTGTGTACTTTCACTCGACACACTGTGGCACACACGACGATTATGCAGTCAAGCAACATCAGCAGCAGCAGCAGCAACCGGCAACTATTTGAAATTCCAGCAGCAACTTTAAGCCGCTTTTCATGTGGCACCCAGCCTGCTCGCTTTTCAGTTATAATTTGCTTTTAAATACCCCGTAAATAAAAAAAAAAATAAAAAAATATGCAATTATCTTTAAAAATATTTAAAACTATTTTATGTCGATTTATTTTGAGTTTAACTCAGCTTTATGTAATCCAAACTTGGACTACAGGTCATCCATTAGTCAATCACGCTTGGTTTCGCTGGTAATTTAAACTTGGCCGCTGGCTACAATTTTTTGTTATGTTTTGTTTATTTTTAATTTGGTTTAATTATGGCCATTTGTGTGACTTAACGCCAAGTGCCTTATGCGTAGAGCTCTCGCTGCAATTGCGTGTTTTACATTTAACATATTTCCATTCAAACATTTAGATTTGTATCAAATTGCACAACATTTAGAGCATGAATAATAACAAAAAAAAAACCAGCTGTTGAGTGTTGACCAGCCCAAGAGTTTGTGGCCGAAATCAAAGTGACAATCGAAAGCAAATGGCCAACACATCAAGCGATTTATCTGGCTAAATTGTAAATTTATGCTAATGTATGATAACAAAAATAGAGATTATAAGTTGACCAAGTCAAGCGGCAAACAAAGGCCAAAGATCTGAGAGGCGGTTTACCAGTGGCTCTCAAACCTATCTCTAAAAAACCCCTTCGCCTAGCGAAATGAATGGCTCTTCCCTCGCAACTGGGTGGCATGCAAAAGAGAATGTGGCAAGCGTACGTTGCAAGTAACTAACTGATGGGCATTAATGCCACGTTGTTGTGGAACAGGCGTCAGATCGGCAGCGATAATATTAGGCAGATCGTTAAAATAAAAAAGAAAATAAAGTGAGTGAAAGTTTTATGTGTGTTTTTTTTTTTGGTTTTGGTAATTTTCCAATGCAAATTCAAAAAAAAAAAACAAAAAAAAACAGACTTGTCCACATCTGCGTGCGATCAATCAAAGGTTGCTTTCTAAACCGATTGACGATAGCCGATTGCGGATTGCCAATCCATTCAATTTGATTGTCAACTGCTGCCCAAACAAAGTCAAGGCATAATCTGTCACAAATGAATTGACTTCGATAGCCAACACCAGCGTCAGTCCAATTCAAATCTTAGACACACAAATACATACAAAAAAAAAGACACACACCAATTGCCAAATATGGCCAAGACTGTTGACATACTCGCTGCCGTTCGGCTAAGATACAAATACTTCCAGCACTTGGCCAGGCTGTGGCGGTTTTCTCTTTTCATGCCAAAAAGTCATAAGCAAGAAATAAGATGGCTTTGGGTGAGTATACCCGACTAAATGATACTCTGTAAATTGACTATGTAATCAGCCAAAAAAGTTTGTAATATTGTTAAATATCTTATTTATATATATATAATAATTATATTTCTGTTGATTTTAGATTTGCAAATTTATTCAATATGCCATCGGCTACAGGGTATAAAAAACCAGTTCACTCTTTGTTGATTTTCTAAGCGCAATTTGATTTGGCAAATGCCTGAAAATGCTGCATGCAATTGACGTGCATCTGGCCAACTATGGTGCGATCTCTGACAGATGCATAAATTTGGGTTAAGAAGATTTTGAGTATCCACTCTGAGTATATTTGGCTTGATGTTTGCCATTTCCTTGATGTGTGTATGTCACAACTGTCCAGCCAGGCGACTGGCGATGAATGAGCATAATTAAAAATAAAATGCTTGGCACTTGTTGCAAAATATTAAATGCATTTAATTGTCAGTCTAAATGGGAATTAATATATTTAATGATGTTCAAGTCAAGCTCAGCTAATTGTTAATGGCAAAATGTCATATAGAGAGGACTTTCAAATGGCTGCATTTAAATAAGAAAACATCACATGAAGTTGCTCAAGTGTGAACATTGGCTATTTAAGCTATTTTAAGATAAATAAATATCACATTCTTAAATGAATAAAGCTCAGCTATTCTAAGAAAAATATACCAAATATAGAGTCACTCTACAAACGCTGCAAATCTCAACTAATTGTAAATGGCAAAATGTCATATTGAGAGGACTTTCAAGTGGCTGCAGTTAAAGCTCAGCTATTTTAAGATAAATAAACATAAATAAACATCACATTCTTAGAAGAATAAAACTCAGCTATTCTAAAAAAAAATAGGACAAAAAAAGATTCACTCTACAAACGCTGCAAATCGCCCTACAAGCGACTCCTTTAATATAAATAAACATAACATGAAATCGCCTTACAAGCGGCTTCATATTTATTTAGTTTTAAGATTTTTGTATAAAATAAAGAAATGCTGATCAGAGGAAATAGTTCGATTCTAAACGTTGTCTCATCGTGTTGACTACGTGTTTCACACAAATAATATTATGCGGAGTAATCCATAATTTGTGAAATACTCATTTATATCCCATTTGTTTAACTGCAATATTTAAAAAAAAAAATACGTTTATACCTATAAATATATTATATAATATATATATATATATAATATATAATATATATATATTTTGTATATAATATACATATATTTTGTATATAATACATTTTGTTATGTGGATTTGCATATTTCCAGAGAGTAAGTAATATTTTAAATATGCATTTGCAATCCCGTAAATCATATATATCTTTAATCAGCATCATTAGCAGAATCTCTCAATGGAAAAGCGAATATTTAAAAGTTAATATGCGGTTCGTGCTATCCAAAATATCCAATAAGCCAAATTATCTACGGTTACTGCACTAGTTGAAAATATTTAAACTGAAATTGGCTTATCGGCAGAAATTAAAGTTATTTTGTGCAGCTCATTAGGCAACATTTCAGCAATTGCGGCACGTTCAATTTGAAATACCAAAGTGCCGTGCCGCACAGCCAATAATATCTCAATTATCAGAGGCAACACCAATACCAATTTGTGGCAGGGCACTGTTGCAACAGGATTGCAATGTTGGGTAACGAATGCATTTCAATGATGCTTTCTTTCTTTCCCACTAGATGCACACATACAAATATATATATATATATATATATATATATATAGGCAATATTGTAGCGATTTCATTAAATTTTAGACACGCAGTTTCCAGAGAACTGGTTCAAAATCATTTAGACACACTCACACACACACACACACAGGTATGCATTTATGTATACGTGTTGCTGATGCGGCCTGCAACCAGTTTCCCAGAAAAAAAAAATGGTGCACTACGACACGCAGAGAGGTGGAGGAGGGGTGAGGGAACTACGTGGAAATTAAAACGAAACATGCAATTCTTGGTAATTGAAAATGTAGAAGAACAAGCAGCAGCAGCAGGAGGAGGAGGAGCAACGGCCAGATAGCCAGATCAGTCAGAGTAGCAACTGTTGCAGCGAATCAAACCGAATCCGCATTAAATTACTTTCACAATTGGTCAAAAGATAAACGTCAGCTCCCAATTCAGCTTGGCCGAATTGCTTGAATTATCTGCGCCGCATAGCACACGATCTCCAGTTGCCATTTAGGCAGATCCACGGAACTTTGTGTGGGGGGGGGAGGGCTGGGCTGCTCCAGAATCGAACGCTCTTAAATTAAATTGTTGCCCGTTGGGCGTGTCACACAGAAACCCCGCACTCTCCACTCTCCACTCTCGACCTCGGTTTAAATACAGTCTGCGGAGTCGACTCTCAACTCTCTGGCTAAATGCCTTTCCCAGTCTATTACGAAATCTCGTGCAGCAGCAGCAGCTTTCGAGCCACAAGTTCAGTTTTATTGCAACTTCTGCCGCTGTTTTGCCCTGACCTTGCTGTTGTTGCGTGTTCCAAGCGTTTCATTGTCTAGGCGGCAGCTCCAAAAAAAAAAAAAAAAAAAAAAAACTTATTCGAAATCAGTTTTTTTTTTAGCAGAGCGTGCTCGACGAGAAAATACTGTAGACTGTAGCCAGTTTGGGCATATCTTTAGATTTAATTACACATATATCATGACAGATAAAAGTGCATTATTGGCATTCATTTTAAGCCTTAAATGCAATGTAAAATATTCTAAAGTAATCCACAAAATATAAAGCATAATCCATTTGGTTGCAACCTGGGCCTGTCTCAGGTCTGAGGTGGATCACCCCACACAACACCAAGAAACCCAATTTGAAACATTTTCTATGTGGGCATATTGCATAAAAAAGCAGCTAAGGAAATAGCGAGCGTGTGATATTTATTTATAATTGTGTTTTTTTTTAGAGTTCGGGCCAACTGCTGCATTTGACTGCGTTTACGTCATGCCACAAGCGGCAGAGTCACGTTAGCCATGTCATTCAGCGACACGTGTTGATGTCGCTCAAACTTTATGCATTTTTTATGAACATGGACAATAAACAAACACACTCACACACACACACACACACTCACACACTCACACACACACACGCACACACGGCATGAGCTGGCACATATATAATGTGTGTTGTTTGTTGGCTGTCTGCGCGCTTTTCAGCCAATTTCTTTGGGTGCTTCATGGGCGCAACCTGTAGCTGGTTGCAACCACTCCGGTTTGGCCCGTTGCACAAGTTTTTTGTGTGTGTAGTGTGTGCAACGCCTCTTTAAGTACCGCGAGTGATTTAGTGCAATGGTCCCGTTAGACGACAAGGCTAAAGCAGTTGCCTGCAGTTGCAAGCAACAACAACAACAGCGGCAGTTGCAGCAGTTGCATTAGCTCCTTCTAATTCTGCCACATCAGAAGAGTGCACAACATGGGCTAAAATGCATAATTAATCGAACTTGCTGAGCTGAGCACTTTTCAAGCATTTTTGTGGCATTTCATATGTGGCATGCACCACAGAAATCCACTCAGCTTGATTTTCACTTGATTTTTGGCTGATTTTTTGGTTCGCTTATTAACAAAGCACTTGTATAATTTTATGCAAGCCCGCAAATTGAGTCGTCTGCAACTGCAACGAAGATTCCTTCTCCTTGCCACACTGTGGCACTGCTGTCAGCGACCTTAGACTCGTTTCAGCGCTTGTTTTGTTGCACGCAGCACAGCTTTAATTTATGCTAAACGTTGTTGTTCTTCTGTTATACAATATCCAACTATACCCCCCCCCCCCCGCCGACACTCCCCTCTCCATTAGTTGCCTTGTTTTTTCTTTTTTGTACGAACAACTTTTTGTTTTTTCAAACACAATACAAAATTTGCTTTCAAGTTCACGTTTTACCTTCGCTTTGAGCCAAGTTTATTGATTTGCCTATTGTTAAACAAAAAAATACAACTAACAAACTAAAATTTATAATATTAATTTAGGTACTTATTGGGAATGTCTGCTAATTTATGGATTTTTAATTGATTTCTGACAAGCGAATATTTTGTTTAAGCGGAAACGCTAAGTCAGAAAAATATTTGGAAAATATTTTAGTTGGGCTTTAATTTTTGTTAAGTGGCTTTAAGGTCTTATTAGGCTAATAAAGCAATAACAACAACAGCTCAAACGAACCAGTTCGAAGTGGGAGTCGCTCCCATTCTCAACATTCAACATTCACACTCGATACGGGCAACAATTGGTGGCAACAGTGGCTGCCACAGAATTGTAATTGCCGCAGATTGGGAGCCGATGATAACTAGGAAAACTCCCACAGTTCTTAAACATAAATTAGATATGTTACTTCAATAATTTAATGGTTGCTCTGCGGATCATAATCAACTGCTGCGGATGATGATGAAGATGATGATGATGATGATGAAGATGATGCTGTGCATGATGTTGGCTGTTGATAAATGTAATTGCGTTGGTTTCCCATCAAATTAAGGCTGTGAACACGTAAAAAGATTACGTTCTTTGGACGACCATAAGTTGATTAAATTAAAGCCGAAAAAACAGAAACATTTTTTTATGAATGACACAAAGGAAAACAAAAACGTAAGAAACAAAAAATAATTGACACAAAATAAGTGAATAAGATATTTTCGTAGAAAAAATAAATGAAAAAAAGAGAATCAGAAAAAAAAAGAAATCGGTAAATGTGGCCAAAGCCAAATACAAAAAAGTCAAAACAAAATGTACATTAAATTTATTGTCTGGTCGCCTATGACAAGCAAAAAAAAAAAAAAAAAAAAAAAAAATAAGAGAAATAAAATCAACGAAGCGTTTAACATGGCTGATGGATGTGTCTGGGATTGCAAGTGGAAATGGGTGCTCAAAACAGTTGCCTCCACATGGAAGATCACCTGTTGAAACGTGGGAAACTACAAGTGCTAAGTTGCAGCGACAATTACCCAAATACTAAATAAGCAGCCCAACCCTCAAGAACAACTGAGGAACAGACCTGGGCCAGAACCCAACCCTGATGCGGTTGAACTCCAGTTGCAACGCAGCTGAGCATGAAGCATGCCCCAGCCGACGGCAGTCAACTATGACCAAATGAGATGCGCTGGAGAGTGCACTGTTTGAGCAAGGCTAGCTAACCGGAAGTGTGGCATATAATTAATAACGTCATGTGAATCATGACGCATCACTGAAAAGCCAAACAGCAACAGCAACAAACAGGCAATTGGCCAATGGAAATGTGCGTGTGCAGTGAGCCATAAAAGGATTAACTTTGCATGTGGCACACACAGACGACACACACACAGAGCACTTTGATATGCCGCCTGTTGCAACTTCCTTGTTAACTGTAATGCAACAAACCAAACAACTGACAAACATACAAACAAGCAACAGCAAAACGGACAGCAACATTTCAATTAACCAAAAGGAACCTCAGGAATCTAGACAGCCAGTGGAGGCAGAGACAGAGACAGAGAGACAGCAAGTTTGGTAATAGAGAAAGAGAGAGAGAGAGAGAGAGAGGGAGACAAAAGGAGTCCATCTAATCGCTGCCTGTCACAGCAAAAGTCTAAGTTTTTTCATGTCCGCATCTGCATTTTTAGCTGTGTGTGTGTGCGTGTGCGTGTGTGTGTGTGTGTGTGTGTGTGTGTGTGCGTGTGTTAAAATGCGCAATTAAGACATCATATGCGTTGCAAGTGTCTTGAAGCCAGAATCATCAGACGCCAGGCAAACCCATTAGCCGAATGCGCACCTTTCCAAGCCAACCAGGAAGCCAACCAGTCAGCAAGACAAAACTAAAGTTTAACTATGAATACCCTGTAATCAGTGGAAGTGGATAAACAAGGCTGCAACTGAAAGATGACAAATGTGTGTTTATTCAACAAATTTGAATTTAGCTAGTTAACCATTTTTGTTTAGACTGCTATTTAATTAATAATAATAAAATAAATACATAAAATAAATAAAATAAATAAAATAAATAAAATAAATAAAATAAATAAAATAAATAAAATAAATAAAATAAATAAAATAAATAAACTAAATCAAATAAATAAACTAAATCAAATAAATAAATAAAATAAAATAAATAAAATAAATAAACTAAATCAAATAAATAAACTAAATCAAATAAATAAATAAAATAAATCAAATAAATAAATAAAATACATAAATAAATAAAATAAATAAATAAAATTAATAAAATAAATAAAATAAATAAAATAAATAAAATAAATTTAAAAAAATAAAATAAATAAAATGAATAAAATAAATAAAATAAATAAAATAAATAAAATAAATAAAATAAATAAAATAAATAAAATAAATAAAATAAATAAATAAAATAAATAATAAAAAATAATTGCTCAGCTGTAGTAAATCATAAACAGGGTATTTTGTAGTCAATAACACTCGAAGAAGTTGGTTGACCAACTGCTGCTGGGAACTGGGAACAGGTAACTGGGAACTGGCAACGGGGCAACTGGGCAACTGCGAACTGTGAGCTGGTCAACTGTTTGGCTAATGAAGCTTGAAGCGCAAGTCGAGCAGTTCTGAATTGGGATTAGTGAACAGGATCTTGTTAGCGGTGAAAAGCGCCGTTAGTTGGCGGCAACTTCCTCGCCCAGTTTGCTTGCTTGCCTCATAATTCTGTTGGCCAGCAATTTATCAAAATGCGATTCGTGTGGCGGCTGGACGGCTCATTAGCGCGCCACTTGCCTCAGTACTTGCAACAAAATGTTTTTTTTTTTTGTACTTTGTTGCTGCTGCAGCGTGGGCGACCCAAAGCTGAAGACGTTGTTGACCTGGCTTTTGGGCATGCCACTCACGCCCCAAATGTAGCTACACATGTTTCCTTCAACTTAATTGTGAGGCAGACGCAGAAGCAGACGTGGACATGAATAACAAATGCCTCTCGCTGCAGCATTAGGCTGCACTTTCGGCAGCAGAGTGAAGGGGGGGGGGGAGGGGTGCGGTGTGTACTGGTTGAATTTGAGAAGACATCTGTGCTGCCGTTTAATAATTTGCGCGAATCGTTGGCCAACTTAGCTGAGCAGCTCTGTCAACACTTTCCGCCAGCCAAGTGGCAGAAATAATTCAAGAAAATCACGATTCAAATCTGAAAGACCTGTTCGGGATGTGAGGGCGGAGGAGGCAGACGAGGTGGACGGGGCGACTGCTTGTTGCGTTGAGTTTTGGTTTTTGATTCGTTTGAACACTTTCACAAAAAAAAATCTGCTTAAATATAGTTTATCAGACATTTGTGCCCATTTTGGGTGAGAGCAAAGAATTTGCATGAATTTCTTTTTTATTTATAGCTTATTAGAATTACTAATGTATATATAAATACATATATATATATATATATATATATATTTTTTTTTTTATATATACAATTTAAACGCAATGACAAATCAATTTGTGGCTCCAAGGCAAAACACGACCTTTGCAATCATTTCGAGTTAATTGTAATAATTGAGGCAAGCTGCCTTCAGTTAGATTTTTTGATTACTTTCTGGCCAACAACAATGGCTAACAACGAATAAAAGATTAATTTTTTAGTGTGGGCGGACAATCATTTAGTATACCTATGCTGAAAATTATATTTAGATTGTTTTATAAATCTTGCAACGCATTAAAAATGTCAGTTTTTCACTATTTATTAACTTTTGTGGCTCAAAAGTCCAACTAAGTTGGTAAAAAATATTGCTCAATTATATCTGCTAACTGATTTAAAAAAAACTTAATTTAAATGCCAGTAAGGGTATTTAAAATGCGGCTTAAATTATATGTGTTCTTCACTTTAATTTAATTTTGAAAGGTGCTGTTTCTAATTTGGCTTTTGTGCCACAAAATGTTGGCCATTAAACTAATTAATATTCGTTAAATGCTTAATGCTTTTTAAGCCCAATTTTCAATTAAACGTAAATTGCTGGCGTAGTAAAAAAAAATGGACTTTAAACTGGTTTTAGTGGGCGCATAAAAGTAGCCGCAAATACATAAGTTGGGCGATTATCTTGAAGATGCCCAAAGAGATCGACGGGAAAATGGAGATGGATAAATGTTTGTGCACATGAGCACAATCGAAAGAGATCGACGGGGAAAATAGAGATGGGTATATGTATGTATATATACACACATATACACATACAGATGCCTCGACCTCTGACTGACTTATGGCCAACAAATTGCTGTGTCAGAGCGGAGGCTTTATGTAATAACAATAATCAAAGCCAAGGAAACGTAATAAGCTCACAGCAACGCCCTTCAATTTAGTTGGTTAGCACACCCATCCCTTCCTCTACCTACTCCTCTACCTACTCCTCCTTCCCTTCTGCAAGCCAATTGCCCCCCTTGTGTGTTGCTTGGCCCTTTGGCTTTGGCTTTACGCTAATTTTATTTGCGGTTTTCGATTTTATTTTACCAACACATTTTTTATTTTTTATTTTTGGTTTTTTGCCTTTTGCCAATTATTGTTTGTTGCCGCTTGAGTGAAGTTTTGATTGATTTTTGTGTGTGTGTGTGTGTGTTTGTCATAAATTGAATTTCCCAAGCTAACAAAATCAATCAACAACAAACTGCAGACTATTTTTTGCCATGTTTCTGCTTTGTTCAGCTAATGTATTTTATTGGTTTTATCTCAGCGGAGTGTTGTCCAATAAATTTGCGACGCTTTGAGGCATTACAACAACCTCAACACCTGGCCAAAACCAGCAACCACCAGAATACAGCTGACAGTGACAGAGACAATAAAACGTTTAAGCCATTAGACTATCTTCGGGTTCGGGCCTGGCTTTTATAGTCGGAGACCGTAAAATCTTTGGGTTTTGGTTTTGATTGGAGCACGTCTCGTTTTATGTGCGGGGCATAAAAAAAAGCCTGCCGCAATTATGAAATATGCGAAATTAAAATTTAAGTTTATTTCTAGAGTTGTGGTTGTGGCACAAATAGCTTGCCGCAAGCCAGGTGCAATCACAGCTGATAAATCGGAAACAGTTAGACAGGACACGCCCCACGCCCCTTTCGCCTAGACAACTAAAGAAATTACTCAAACTCAAACGCCCCATAAAAAAAAAAGAAAAATTAAAACATGTGTAAAAAAAAAAGAATTAATTATAAAGTAAAAACTATTTGCGTTGCGCTTCTTTAGAGGCGGTCATTTGATATGCCTGCAAATCTAGCTGAAATCCGCCCCAGTCTTTGCCAGACCAACCACCCCCCCGACTCCGCTGGCCTTTGCCATTTCAATTAAATTGCGATATATCATGGAAGCTTTGCGCACATCGAATGCAATTAAAATCAAATGCTCGGCTCCATTTTTTGAAATCAAAGCAAATCGTAAAATAATAAACCCAGCCGCGCCTCACCTCACCTCGCCGCCACTCATCCTTTATGCGGGACCCCCCGGACAACTGGTCAACTAGTCAACTGGTCAACTGTTCAACTGGCCACACTCGCAGTTCCATTACCAACACGCTCTTTGTCTTTCTCACTCTCTCACCTCGGCAGACCCAGTGTTGGCACAACTTCAGCTCCAACTCGGAGTCCAAGTAGCTTATTTATATAGTACTTATACATATTTTATTGTGCACATTTCGCTACTAGGAGTAAAACAGAAATTCCAATGCAAAGTGCACACAGGGTCGATGCGTGGATGCGTCTAAAAAAAACCCATTAGAGATGAGCTCGTGCCTGATTTCCTCACAAAATCACGACACGAGCACGAGCACGAGCACGACAAATACAAATTTTGTTTATATATTAAAAGTTCAAATTCAGTTCAGCTAAAAACTAAATTAAATTTAACACATTTTGTGTTTGACTTATTAGAAAAATGGTAATAATTAAAGATAAATTATTAATTAAAAATATTTTATATTTTATTATTATTATTATTAATTTGTGGTCTTTCGACCTAAGAATATTTCATATTATATTATTATTATTATTATTAATTTGGAGTCTTTCGATCTAAGAATATTTCATATTATTTTATTATTATTATTAATTTGGGGTCTTTCGATCTAAGAATATTTCCTATTACATTATTATTATTATTATTAATTTGGGGTCTTTCCACCTAAGAATATTTTATATTATATTAATATTATTATTAATTTGGGGTCTTTCGACCTATTAAACCCCATTTCCTGAACGAATGTCAGGATCTTTGATGGCTCGAGTGCTACTATGTCTTATATATATATATATATATCCAAAATTCGTGTCATCTCTGACAAACTACAACACGAGCTCAGCTCCAGCGTTTAATTACACTTTAAGTAGCCGCAGTCAATATTGTCTTTGGCTGATTTGCGTTGAAAGCCAATGGATATTTAATTGGACATGGCACATTCGCTCTTTTTTTTTATAGGCTTACAGCTCACAGCTCACAGCTCGAATTTCAAGGCACGTTTTATGCAGTTGCCTTGCAACATGCCGCAACTTAAGCAGCATCTAATCAGCAACCACTGTTTCCCCTTTTAAAAGCATTTGCAGCTACTGGGAACAACAACGAAGCGAAGATTAAAGATGCCAAAGATGCGAAATATATGAAATGAACTCAGAGAACTCCAAATGCGCCTCTGAGGCATCTTATCGGCAAAAGCGCGTTCGTTCATGTGGCAAGAGCACAGCTCAATTTTGCCACAGACAGTTGACCCTAAAATATGGCAGGTTATTAAAACGACATATGGAATTTATGCGTGCAGCGCCTTAGGCAAATCCGCTGACGGTCTGCCTCAAAGGACACCAAATGACAGAGGAGCACAAGGAAAAAAATATAAATATATATAAATATATAGACATGGCCAAGGAGGAGCTAAGGAACCACAAAGTGCCAGGCTCAATGCGCAAAGTTCGTCCAATTAAATAAGTCGTGTGGAATAAAGTTTCAATAAAAAACTTCTACTAGTAAAAAATAATAATATTTTATATTAAAAATAATATTGCTGAAGATGAAATTTCATAAAATCATAAGCAAAAATATATTAATTAATTTAAAAAACTTGACATAATTATATGTCTCTATTATAAATAATCTTTTATTTATAAGATATTTTCCAATATTAATAATGGAGTTTTAATTTTTTAAATTTTATAATAAATTTGGTTTCATATTTTTTTTTATAGATTTTTAGTAATTTTGTGAATAAAAACAAATATTAAACGATTAATTAGAAAACAATAATTATGCTTATGGATTTTGGGGTTTATTTGAGCCTAAACATGCACAGCAAAAGTTGTTGACGCATTTTACGAGCAATTTAAGAGCGTTCTTTTAGCCATATAAAGCTATTAAACAGTCATTAAACTGGCCCATAAAATGTTCTATATAAACTGAGGGGTGTAGTGCGGGGAAATGGTTTACCAACAATCATCGCATCCCTTTCCCCTTTCCCAATACCTTTCAGTTTGTTTTATTAGGCATCCAAATTAGTTTGTCTTTTGCCGCTCCCCACACCACCCCTCTCTGACCACTTTTGGCCATTTAACAACCTGTTGTTGGCTTATCTGCGGCTCTTATTATATGGCTCTTATGGGTTTGTTCGTTGTTATGGCCATTCTGATAGCCATTCCAAGTGCTTTCTCAAAAGTTCAACTCACGCTTTGCATTCCTCCTTTTGCTGGCCATCCAACTTGGCCAATTGTTCTTCGATGTCGCTCAGTTGCATGTCATCCGTCATGGCCACATTTAAGTAGCACACATTTCGAATGATTGACTCCCGATTCCTGTTCCTGCCACAGCTCCGCCCACCGGCCAACAGCTGCTCCGTTTCTGTGGCATTCTGCAGCCAAAGAGCACTTCGATTTCGGCAAATATTCAAGTTGCGCAACTCGTTGAAAGGCAACAATTTGGATGCCGATTGTTGTTGCAAGTGCTGCATATGTTGCAGCTGGGCTGAGGTGAGGCTGCCTGTTAGCATTGCCACCTCAACATCATCGTCCGTTTCGCCATTGCAGGAAATGCCGGAGGAGTGAAACTGCTCCTGCTCCTGGCCGATCTTCTGCTTAACCGATGAGCAGCTGGCGGACAAATCGCTGCTGATCAGACTTGATTGCTGCGAGTGCAACGCTCTCGCCAAGCTCAGCTTTGTGCACTCCTCCCGCCCGCTGCCCGTCGGCGCTGGCAGTTCCAAAGCAATGGGATTGGGCGCCAGTGTCAATTGTTTTGGCTTCGTTTTGGCCTTGACGGCTGATTTGATTTGGAGCTTGGAGCAGCTGGATTTGGGCTTGCGCTGCGGCGCCGTCAGCTTGGTAACAGTCGATTGACGCGACTGCGAGCCGCTGCACAGCACCTGCTGAGCGGGCACCTCAACAGGAGCAGGAGCAGCAGAAGGAGAAACAGCTGAATCCTTGCTGCGCTCCGTGGAACGTCTACGGCTGCGTCTTATGCTGGGCATGTTGCGTGGAAACAATTTGCCCGCATCCGGCTGTGAGCTCTTCGACAGGCTGTCGCAGCTAAGGCTCTGGCTGGGAGCGTTGCTGTTGCTGTTGCTGCTGCTGGAGCTGGTGTCCGTTGAGGCAAGTACTGAGGCACATTCGGTGTGCATGATGATCTCGCGATAGTTTCGCGCTGCATCATTTTGTGGCTGGTTGCCGGGCAGGCGGATGTGCCACCAGCGCTTCTTGGCCAGCAGCTTGGACATATTTGGAGCTGTTGGAGCAATTAGCTCATGCTCTTTTCACTTAGCACTGCACCCCCCCTTCTTGGGCGTCGCTAATCGATTGACACATTAGCGAGGCAAGTAGCAAGCGAGACACCGTTGCAGGCAGACGCAATTAACTGTTTGTTCTAATTACGTGCGCCAAATCAATTGAGAGACAAATTGAAAACTCTGCCAATGGGCAAGAAAATGTGCAAGAGAAAATTCACGCGATATAAAATTCACTAAAAGAAAACAAATAAACGCCAACCGACTCGCGCACCGTTCGCTTTGAAGTCACGACTACAACTGAAGTAGCTGCGCGCGCTTAGAAAGTTGTTCGCGTCCAAAACAACAGCAGAGAGATCGATCGAACGGAGAGAGAGAGCAAAGCAAAAACAGCGACAGAAAGTTGAGTGGCTCTGCGCTCTCAGCAATAGTGCTGAGCCACTCAAGTTGGTGCAGGTCACAACTCAACACAGGTGCTGATCGCCGTTGCTAACTCACCACACCGCTCTCAAACGAGCTCTCTTATACACCAAGCAAGTGCAACATTGTGTATAACAGGTGCCGGCTCTGTCTTCGGCTGCCAAGTATGTTGAGTTATTGAGCTGCTTTTTGAGCACTTTTTTTTGTAGTTTTTGTTTGTGGCCGCATTCTGTAGGCTTATTAACAAGTTATTGGTGTGAGCTGAGAGCGCTACTGGTTGCCGTGATTGGCTGCAGGCCATTTGGCACATTTCAAGCACTTCAGTGACGTTGACCCATTTCATCCAGCGGCACCTGCAGGACCGAAGCGGATCTGTGCACTCACCGATGATGACCAAGTTGCAGCTTGTAATTTGAGTTTTAACTATGAGTTTTAGCTTAAGCTAATGCCAACGGACAGCAGTTGTTGCTGCCACATTAGCAGCGTTTCAGTGGCTCTTGTTTATGGTGTTGTACCGCCGGAAGGGTGTCTAGGGAATGTAAAATCCAAAACGTTTTCACTATTGACTGACAGCTGGGAGGCCTAAAAGTGAAACAAGCTAAGCCAATACAAAAGGCAGAAAAAGAAAAACTGATTTCTTCCTACTTTCTAAACTTGAGGCGTCATGTTAAGTTTAGTTGACTCATTTGCTTAATGGCAATTTTCACCGCCTTAATTCTTATAAAAACTGGTTATTTTCTGCACTTTTTCTAAATTACGTTTAAATTTCGCGCAAAAGCGTTTCCATTTCGCTGGCCACAACTGTAAGCAATTCAGAAATTGTTTGCCCAACTGTAATGAGAGCAAAATATGCCAAAAATCAAATAAATTAAAATGTGCTCTTCACAGGACTGAGTAAATGCCCCAAAAATGTGCAACTAATTGTGAAACAACAAAATAAACAAAACAAAAGTATTTTAATTACCAGCATTGCAGTGTCAAAAACAAGTAAAAGACCCCTTACCCCAACCACCTCTTCCACGAGACTGCCTCCACCCCCACCCATGACGAAAAGTGCGTCAAAACTTTATTTGACAGTTGGAAAACTGAACAATTCATGAAGTGAAATGCGCAAAAAGAAACAATTTTGATTAAAACTGCGACACGCAATTTGCCAGTTTGAAAATGTCAGCCAAATGTTGCTGGCAGCTGCCCGGGAAGCAAAGGGCAGTATGGTTGATAGGTGAGGGGATGTATTACGTGCAGAATCTCTGACAACTGCCATTTGCTAAGTGCAGCACGCGTCAGAAGGAGTGTTGCGAGGGGTGCAAACGGAGAGAAAGCACAACAGGTAAAGGCAACGGCACACACTGCAATGCCAAAAAGTAAAAAAAAGAGAGAAAAACAAGTAAAACTGCTCTAGTCTAGAGAACACACTACAAAATACCCTATAAATTATTTGTTAAAAATCTTGACAACTGTCACAGCTTGGCTTTGAAGCATCAAAAAAATTGTTATTGATATATATCACTTAACGTTTGTTTAATGAGAAACTAATTGTCCCTATAAAAGTGTGTTTTGTGCTTTATTATCAGTCTACTATGAGTTAATGTTTTGGAACCTGATATAAACGCATTAAAATAAAATCTATTATTAATATCTTAACTGAGTACAGGGTATTAAAATAAAACTTTTGTGAAACAAACGACACAAGCGACAGTGCGAATGTCCCCCGCGACGCTGCAAAAGGTCGTAAAAGTTGAGATTTTAACGTGCGGTATCCACGTGTACTCTCTGCACACTCGCCGACAAGTGAGAGTGTGAGTAAAATTGCTAGTGCCATTGCCATTGCCATTGTGACTGAGAGTGAGAGTGAGAATAAGGAGTAAGGTGTCAGAAGTCAGAGCAGCGCAGTCGGGCACAGATGACGCCTGGCAAAGCTGCGCTGGCAGCGCTGTTGTTGTTGTTGTTGCTGTTTGCTATTGCTATCGCTGCCAAGATGGCGTCATAAAGCACTAAAAAGTATTAAAACAATTTACACTTTGTAAAAACAGCAGCAGCGACAACTGTTATGTGGCTTGCTTGCTTGTTGCCAGCACGTGTTCGCGAGCCTAGCTCGTGTGCAAGTGTGAGTGAGATGCCGCATGTAATCTCGTTTTGTGCTGCCGCTCGCACTTTATGTGTTATTAACTTTTTCATCTGCACAACATGGCGCCAACGACATCCAGTCAGCAGCGCTGCTTCTGTCATAATCATAACGGTGCTCGCATCACAGCAACTGCTACACGGAATGAAGCTGGGCGTTGACAATCGCTTTACCATAATTCTTTTCGCTAAATTCAAATAGAATTTTGCGCTTATTTGCATAAACAACGTGAAAGTCGTAAAGTGAAAAATTGCATAAAAATATAATAAGAATGGGGAATTGAAGAGCAAAGACGAGTTGCGAAGAGTGAAGCACCAGAAGCTGATGCAATTGTTAAGCACTGAAACGAAGGCACTGTGGAGAAACTCGATTCTTTTCTGCTCTCAACGGGATATGCAAATTATGTTGATGGTAAAAATGGTGTTGCCGAGGGAAGAACATTTTAATAAAAATAAACATATTTTAAATTACGTAAAAAAAAAATGTGGTGAAAGCATTTTATAAAAGATTATATATATTTTTAAATATATTTATTTATATATTTTATTTAATTACTTTATGGCTTGCCTTAAAATTAATTTTAGTTATATTTTTCTTACAATTTACTGTCAGTGCTCGGCAAGCAACATCATTTTGCTAAATCCATTTTTATTTAGTTCTAAAAACTGTTTTATTTATCTAGGTAGATAAATAAGTCATAGGATTTATAAAGGCTTATTTCTCAATGAATCTTGCAACATAATACACATTACTCAGAACATATGCATATTAAGTGGAGACTGAAATGTTTTAATATAATTCATAAGAGTAATATTTGCATTTCTTTGCTGCATGGTGCGTCATTCGCAGTCAATCATTTTGAATGACTCTACAGTTACATCCGCTCCGTTTCATACGCATAGCCAAGCCACAAAGTAGCAAAGCCCTCAACCAATCCCACAATATCCCCCCCAGCATATGCCAGCCAGCGACTTCCTCTCATAAGACAATATAGGCAGCGAGCGTAAATTCTGGAGTAGGAGCAGAAGTAGAAGTAGAAGCAGTCGTTTGACTCAGAGTTGGAGTCAGAGTCGGAGTCGGAGCAGCGGGGTGCCGAAAACAATTGCAACCAGCTCAAAGCTCTCCTTTTCGCTGTGTCCCCTCGCGCTGCTTTGGGTTTCCTGTGTGGGCGGCCCTAATGATGACGTCGCCCGCTGCTGCTTGTTGTCGATTGTTTGTTGTTGTTGTTGTTGTTGTTGTTGTTGATGTTGCTGCTGGGGCAATGTGGCAAAAGTCTCAAGTGTCGCCAGCCTGAGAGCTGAAGCCCCGTTATATTTATGAAAAATATTTTGTTGTATATGAAATGTGATGACAAAAACAACGAGGCGCAATCATTGCGTTGATTTGCAAAATGGCGCCGATGACAGTCTATGCTTGATGGAAGGGGGGTGCTGGCAGACGATACTGTTAGGGAGGTGTGTGGGGGTGACTGCGTGGGTTTACTGATTTTTAATTAAAAAAGCAACAAGCAGAAGCAGCAAAGAGCAAAAAAAAAAAAGAAAAGGAAAGGAAAAAAAACAAAGAACTGAAACGAGAACTCAAAAGTGCGCGTCAGAAGGTTTCCTTTTGTTAATCGACTTGATTGTAAATATTTTCTTGCTACCAAAACTCAATCCCCCCCCCCCGTCCCCCTCTTCAACGACGTTTGCATTTTGTGTTTGTTTGTCATGGTTCTAACGGCACATTCACCCAGACTCGAAGTGACAGTGCCACAGCCAGGCACAAGTTGCTCTCCCTTCGCACCTGCCACCCCCCTGTCACAGCAGCCGCACCCCTCTCCACACAAGTGTGTCGCAACATTTGGCTTTGTTATTTATGGCAGCATTGTTCGGATTCGTGCTGTTGCCGTTGCCGTTGCCGTTCTCCCTGTTAACTTTCGTCCCTGCTGATGCGTTGCGCGTTTTTTCACGCGCCAACCTCTCTGCTGCCGCCGCATAGCCAGCGGAATGGTGACATAGACGCTGGGGGAGGAGCAGGGGCAGGCGGTGCCAGTTTTGTTCTTGTCATTGCGTTTTTCATTTAGATTTTGATGTGGCAACAACAATAATGTCACTACGTCTGTCAGCAGCAGATGAGCAAATTTTTTGTCAACAAGTGATTGCCACATGTAATGCTTATGGGGCAAGTGGCAAGAATGTAATTGATACGTACAAAATGTACTATTCTTAGCCGTGACTAAAATATATAATTACTTTTAAATTGTAATCACCCAATTATCGTATAATTTGAATAATAATTTGGATGTATAATTATAAATATTATTTATAATAATTGTTTATAGATGCCCATCATTTAAACAATGCTAGTGTTTTTGCTAAAAATAAAATCAGTCCAAATTCATTGGCATAGAGGATAACTCCAGTTGACAGATCATGCAAAGAGTACCCATTCTGCTGGCCTGCTTGATTCTCTCACCCATTTGTGGTGGGACTATTAATGTAAAGGGACTTGAATGCGTGACGGTGGATCCAGAATTTGCCTCATTCGAACACTGCATTATAAAGCCGGTGAGTCGGGGCATTAAGGATATTAAAGTAACGGTCAAATTGCTGCAGGTTCCGGTTTCAAATGCAACGGTAAGTGTATGATTAAAAGCATTCCTTGGAGCTATAAAAAATATACTGGCTGGCCATTTGCAGATACGTTTCGAATGTAGGCGGCGTGGCGCCACCAATCAACTGATATACAACTTCGACATTGACGGCTGCCACTTTATGGAATCCAAGCGCCGCAATCCCATTGCCAGTGCGATTTACAAGGCATTGCGCCTGGAAACCGTCAGCAATATAAATCACAGTTGTCCCTACGATGTGAGTGCATGATTATCCATATATATATATATATTTGACACAAAGGTTTCAATTTTAATATATATTATCATTTGCAGCACGATATAATCGTAGAAAGATTTCGCATCGATAAGAATTTGAACCTATTCCTCCCCCTGGGCAGTGGGGATTATGTACTTAAATCGTATTGGAGTTCCCTAAATGTTTTGCGAGCTACTATTACAATTCCTATTCAAAGTACATAAAGTGGATAGAATAAAGCCATTGGCTAAAATATAAATATATTTCATAATTAATACATTTCATTCAAATATAGAAACTGAGACAGCGATTTATACATTACAAATATTACGTAATTATAAATGTAATAAAATAATATTGTATTATTTTTTTAAACAATCAAATTGCTGTCATTTTAAGCTATAATTTGTCATCGGTTAAAACAAGGGTCAGTTATTCCCAAGCAGGTAATCAAGCTAAAATTCGAATCATTCAACCATTAAAAAACAAAATGTATTATTTTGTTATTATGTAATTAAGTAAATTATTTAAAAAAATATATAAAAAAAAAATAATTGCCTGTGCTAGACAGTTTAAAATGGGGCAATTATCTTTTTATTAAAATTAGGTTTTTTTTTTATTACGGATATAAATTTTCCTATAAATTCCTAGTCATGAAACTTTAATTTTTTATATCCATTTGATTTGAACTCACAAATATATAAATAATTAATCATAAAACTAAAGTTTTCAGTTCACAGCAGGATTGATTATAGATCAATTTGCCTTTGCCCAGCTGAGATTATATTTTCTGATTAAATTTAAGCTACAAATGTATAGTCGAAATTTTGCCTGAAATATTGACGAAATAAATCTTTAAAAAAAAAATTATACATTTGCCCAAGACAAGAGCAACTACAGAATTAAGCATTTTTTATACAAAGCAAAATAGTTAATTAAAGCTGCAGATTTGCTCAGTTCATCAGTAATGTTTGTTGCATACTCTACGGGCCAATAAAGATGGCTATCTGGCATTCGATTGACTGTAAATCGGCCACTTTCTGCCGTTTGTTGACAGTTAGTTAATTTATTGCACTTGCCACAAGTGAAAGGTAAAGAAAAAACGTCACTCAAATTTAGCACAAATCAAAAATGTGATAAATTGCTTTTTGCTTGTTAACATAATTAAATGGTGTTGCATGTGACAGATGACTGGCTAAATAAACAGTTAAAAGCTGTGCCGTGCAACACACTCAATTAAGCAACGTGGACAGCAGACAACTAAATGGAACTGAGCCCAAATGCAAACAGTTGCCGAGTACCCAAAAATGCAAGATTTTCAAAATTGCACGCAAAATTCCCCCGCTGAGATTTAATGAAGAATTATGAATTTTATATGGCCTCCAAAATAGAACTCCAGCCACAAGGAGGGTTTGTCTGTGCTTGGGTGTGTGTAAATAATTAAATTCTTAATTATCCCATGCCACACTCACACACACACACGCACACACACATAGTCGTAAACTCTTGTAATATGTTTGGTCTGGAAGACACATGATTAGCCACATTCAACTTCATTTGCACCAAAAAAAAGTGTCAGCTATTTAATTAATTTTAATAATTCATATGTAGCAAGCACACACGTGCAACTTGGCTTTAAAGCCAGGCTAACTAAAAGTGGAAATTATGTTTACTCGCACGGTGTCAGAGCGTTAATGAGTGAATTAGTATTCATTATTAGGTGACGCTTTTCCACTGCAATTTGCATAATGCTTGCTTATCTGTACAGTGTGAGGGGAGTGGGGGGAGTGCGGCAGTTGCCACAACTTGCAAGCAGTGAGAGTAAATTAATATAAATGGCGTTAAACATTGTCATTTTAATGGCTTGTACTTGCCAAGTGTTAATGATATGCGAGAAAATGTATTCCTCTTTGCTAGTTGCGTGCTGCAAATTCTCTCGGGGATCTGGAACAGGTTATAAAGATAAGTGCTTAAACTGACGACATTGCACTCAATTGTATTAGTTAAAAATGGCTCAGTCCAAACTACAATAATTTCAGCAAAAATTTTTTTTTTGTTAACAAGAAATAAAGTTTTGCCAGCAAAAAAAAAATTAATGTTTAAGTAGCGAAAAACTTCCTTTAATAAAAAACACACACAAAATTCAGTAGAATTTCTACACCGGAAATTAAACTCAATGAAAACCTATTGAGTGTTTTTTTGGCTTAGAAATCGGAGACTGGCCAAATTAAGCATTCATATCACATGACACCCGTTTGCCAGAGTGGCAGCCTGGCTGACTGCCTGACTCATTACCCGCCCATGTTCCCCGCAGCAATTAGCCGCTGTTGAACCTTGAAGAAGTCTTTGTCTGTGGAAAACGGGGTCCACTTGATTGTCAGTTGGTGAAAGGCAGAGCCCAATTGGATGTTGGAAGTTCATGACGCTTACCTTGTTGCTTGGCGGCGGGTTTGTTGACTCCTAATCCAATTAGAAAATTTACTGGCAGCACGTAGTTCGCTCTTGGACTTGTCGTCGACTTGGCTCGTTAAGCAATTTACTTGACGAAGTAGAAGTTTCTTGGCTCAAGTCAATTGATAGCAGCCGCTGAGCGCAAATTCAATTTTGTTAACATTTCAATTTTCACCTTCGTTATTCAATTATGCACAAATGCAGACACACACGCGTCCCACACACCCCGCATCGTTATTAGGAAATTAACACGCGTTGTAATAATATGCAAGCCTTCAATCTGAGACTGGGAACTGGGAACTGGGAACTTCAACCCTTTCGACGCCTTGAACTTGAATAATTTGAGCTAACTCAAAATGTAACCAAGCGGAAATTGACGCGTTCTCTTGCCAAGTGCAAACAAGTTTGATTTTCGATCAAAACAAAAAACGCACGCGAAACTCAGTGGAAAGCAAAGCGAAGCGTTAACAGGAACGTTCACAAATCAAACGGATCCGCTTGCACGTTGTGTTGTGCCGCGTTTGCAAACCGCAACTGATTTGGCACAGCCAGAAGCCGGAGACAAGGACACGCTGTCTGCCAATGGCAACATGCCTGGAGACGTCAAGTCTGCCGTCGAACAAGTGTAACAACCTGAGTGTGTGTATGTGTGCCTAGGTGTGGGTGTGGGTTGTACTCATTGTTTTGGTTTGCCATGCAACCGGCTTCAAACCGCGTTGCATACGCACAGGCGCAATGGGAAATTTACTCTTCGTTCGCATTTTACACTTACAGCTAAGAGAGAAAATGTTGAATTAGTTTTCTCTTTCGATTCCACATTGCGATTTTAATTATTGTCATTTCTGCAATTGTTGCTTCAAAATGTTTATAATTTATTTAATCAGTGTGTGATTAATTTAAATTTGATTTGTTTTTAAACATTTTTAATATCAGTTAAATATATTTTGACAATTTTAGATACATTTGTGTAAATTATAATATTTTATTATTGTAATTATTTATTACTTTTCGCATTACTATTTTCGACTATTAAAATTTAAATACTTTTGAGTACTCGGAAAATTATATTACCAATTAATAAACGGAATCCATCAAGCCAACTGATGGCTTGGCCAATAAAACGTAATGAATGTAAATGGATGAAAATTAAAATCAATCAGTTTTAGTGTTAGTTAAACCCCGACAATAATGCAGCCACTTAAGCTATCAGCCAGCAACAAAGAGAGGCAGGACGAGCGGAGCAGAGGAGAGACGAGTGAAACCAAGTTGAAGGACAACATTTATGCCACCCTTGAGATTTGGTATTTGGCGAGTGGCGACTTGGCGTCCTTGTGGCAACGCAAGCAATGAAGCTGGAGACAGGGTGGTGAAGTGGCCAAGTATCTGGCGGCTAGGAATTGGGCTGGGGCACATCCTGTGGCCAGCGCAGGAGGCAAGGACTTGAGCTGGGTCGTGTGCCCCGACAGCTTTGCTTAAAGTTATGCGCAATTCTCATAAATGTGCATGCGTTACGCAAGGCTGGTCAATTGTGGCAAGGAGACGGGTTGGAAGGGGGCAAGGCAAGGCAATGAATAAAATGTGAGCATACTTAAGAGCATTGCCTGATGATGAGATGAGGTTGCCAATGATGACGACACGCGTAAGGTGCGTCGGCAAGCCCCCCTCCCCCTAAGGTGCATTTACCCCTGACTTGATTGGACGTTGCCAGCTCTGGAAATATTTTTCCTTTGTTATTGAGGGGTGACTTCGGAGGGGTTGCTTCCAACTTGTCGTCTGAAATCTGTAATTGAAATTGCTTGGCATTTTGGCCACTTTTATTGCTCAACGGGAAATGTGAATAACGCTCGCGTCAATGTTTGCTCCCCAAATGAATGTGTGAAAAGGCGCAACAGCAAAAATGGCCAACTGGGCCGCTTGTCATAAAAGCCCAGTTTGCTATTAAATAGTAATAACGACAGCCAGACTCCAGTTACCAACAACAACAACAACAACATCTAGAACTTGGCCCGGCCAACACACAGTAGTCAACACTTGTGTCAGTCGCAATTTTACGAGCCAAATACTTTTGCCCAAAAGTTTTTACGGCAACAAGCGGAAATGGCATTTTTACTGGCCATCTAAGCAGCACAGATTGTGCCCAGCTCCATCTCCAGCTCCATCTCCATCTCCAGCTGTGCACCCATTTGATGGGCAAATTGAAAACTATGCGAAAATGGCTGGAAAAAGGGAAAACTTTTAGGGGCAGCAGCATTTTCTGCTGCAATGGCACAAAAATTGATTTGTTGTCGATTTCAGTTGCCAGTTGCCACCCCCTCACCCCTCCCCTTTTTGGACAGCCATTCAGTGTTACAGCTTCGTTTTCAATCTAATTTATGGCACTGCAAGTGCAAGTAAACATGTGCGACAAACGACCTGATGAAGCCAGAAACTTATATTTTGGGGGCCAAGAGCTGTTAAACAAAATAAAAAAAAATACTTGCTGCTTTGGCATTTGAGCTGGGGCAGCTGGGGCAGCTGTGGCAGCTGGGGATGTGTCTGCAGCTGGACATTGGCCAGGATGCTACGTTTCGCTGTCAGCAACAGAAGCGTTGCCCATTTGTCTTCCTGCGATTCGCTTCGAGTGCTGACAATGAGTGTTGAGTGCAGTCCAAATCCCGTCCAGATTCAGATTGTAGATCTCTCCCTCAGTCAGTGATCGATCGGCAGAGACACAAACACAAACAGAAACAGAAACAGTCAACAGTGGAGACATATCTTATAAGCTACAGTTGTCGCTCGCAAAGTGGAATGTTTTATTTTGGAATTTGCTATTTTTGAGAAAAGTCTTGCAGAAAATTTATGTTAAGAATTTCATTTAGAATCGAACTGTTTGCTCTGATGAGCATTTCTTTATTTTATACAAAAATCTTAAGCCTAAATAAATATGAAGCCGCTTGTAAGGCGATTTCATGTTATGTTTATTTATATTAAAGAAGTCGCTTGTGGGGCGACTCCATTTGATGTTTATTCTTAAACCAGCTGAGTTTTGCAGCGTTTGTAGAGTGAATCTTTTTTTGTCCTATTTTTCTTAGAATAGCTGAGCTTTATTCTTCTAAGAATGTGATGTTTATTTATGTTTATTTATCTTAAAATAGCTGAGCTTTAACATTTGCAGCCACTTCAAACTCCTCTCAATATGATATTTTCCCATTAACAATTGGCTGAGCTTCGCAGCGTTTCATGTTCAGACTTGAACAGTTACTGTTGAAAATAATGTTAATTTACATTTTATGCAATCATGCATCAGTAACATAAGTATGTTAAGTCCCTTATGATCGATAGTTTTAATGTTAACTAACAGTCTTGAATAAACTTCGTTTGAGTACACAACGCTGTTGCGACTCAGTTGTCATTTTCTTATCCAGGCATTCCCTGACGCGGGGAAAGAATTTTCGCTCCAACAGTTACCATTTTTATGATTTTGTATATTAAGTGTTCCAATGTAAGGAAAAGAAAGTCCATTCTTTTTACATGTTATCCCAAAAAATTTAAAAAATACTATATTTAAAAATAATTTGATAATAAAGAAAAGAATTGAATAAAAGAAAAAAGGTTCCAATGTAAAGAAAAGAAAGTCCATTCTTTTTACATGTTATCAAAAATATAATAATAAATAGTATATTTAAAAATAATTTGAAAATAAAGAAAACAATTCTCTAACAGAAAAAAAATTTGTTAATTTTTACTGTGCCATTTTTGGCATTGCTGCTTTGGCTAGCAGTTGGCAAGGGAGTCTCTCGCTGAAGATCACTGTGATCCACAGCAGCAACAACCACAACAACAACAACAACAACAAAAGCAACAATAAAATTGGCAACAACAACAACACAGAAAAATAATTTGTTAATTTTTACTGTGCCTTTAATTTGGCATTGCTGATTTCTGAGTATTTGAATTGCCTAATCCATAAAATTAAAGCTTTGCTACGATGTTCACAATTTTCCGAGACCTTCCACAGAGATACTCATTAAAGTTCCTGGCATATGCAAGGCAACTTGCCACAATTTGCCAGCATTTCTTGCAACGTGCTTCTTTTTCTCTAGACGACTCTCATTAGCTACATGGTTGGTTAAACTGAAGTCTAGTACACTCGGCCAAATCGGATGTGCCCTTTAAACTTATTTACCAATTTTCCGAAGCAGCAATGTAGGAAAGCATTTTCTGGTCGTCTACCTAATTATTTAAAGCATTTGCACAATTTTTGCAAACATGTTTGTCTTATTCACTTAATTTACTTTTTGTGTGCTCCGTCTTGGCCAGTTGAAGAGAACAGGTTGTCAAGGTGGTATATATATTTATATGTATGTGTATGTGTGTGTGTGTGTGTGTGTAGAGATAGCCGCCGCACATTCCTTCGCTGGAAGCTTCACATTTATGCCAAAGTTAAGTGAACTTGAAGCCTTTTGGCCGTGTCTTGACAGCAGCTACTGGCTCTGCATTTGCCCTTATCTGCGCAAGCCCCACCCCACACACACACACACAGAGTGTACCCCCCCCCCCCCTGCTGCCGCATAAGTTGTGAGTTTTTTAATTGCAGTCTAAATGGACTTCAATGAATGCAGCAGCAGCAAACTGGCAACTTGCAAACTGGCAACTTGCAACCTGCGTCTGGCGGCAGTTTATCTTTTGATTGTTGCCTGCTGCTTGTTGCTTGTTGCTAGTTGCCTACTGCCTGCTGCCAGTGAGGCACTCAGACGACGACGACGACGACGACTCCGACGACAATGATGACGCCTTTTTCAGTCAAAGATTTTAATTACTGCAGCAAATGTGTTTTACAAAAGTGCACTCAAAACTCAAGACTTGAGTGCAGTTCGACTGTTGTTCCTTGCCACATACATATACATATATACATATATATACATATTTATTTATGTATTTAAAAGAAATTAAGAGTTCTGCGCTAAGCCATGGCTTATGGCCACGATTGATATGGCGCATTAAAATGGCCGGCAAGTGGCATTCGTAAAGCCGCAAGATTGATGATGCAACGCACGGTGCACGGCAAACCACCACGCTTATCGGTTGCAAACAGTAAGCAGCTGAAACCGCAGCAGGAGCACTAGCTGGCCAAGGAGCACGTACTTTGTCTAACTGCCAATGCCAATGCCAATGGAGACCATTGCCAATGCCAATGCCAATGCGAATGGGAATTGCCCACATGCCGCGCACGGCCACAATTCGTAAATTTATTAAACGTCAACACGGCACTGAGCCAAATAAACTTGTCTCACGACAACTGCCGTGCTGCCAGCAGCAGCAGCAACATCTACAAAAACAACAACAACAACAACAATAACAACTCCAAGTCCAACTCCAAGTCCAAGACCAAGTCAGCAGCTTCAGTCAGGCACGCAGCAAACGGTTAAAATTAATAAAGCATCTTTGGCTTTGCTTTCGAATGTTGGCCAGCTTCTAGACGGCATCAGCATGAGGGTGAGGCATGAGCAGGTACAGACGAAACGAAGATGTTGCCAATCTATGGCTCGTCTTACCATTTTCTGTTGCTGACCACTTTTTTAGCCGAGTGCGCAAACAACGTCAACGTTGACCAGAAAGTTGCAGTTGCAGTTGCCTTTAGTCTGGCTCTTGCCATTTTCCAGTTGCCCCTCACCTCAGCAGCAGTGCCCCCCATCGCAATTGCAATCATGTGGGCTTTCTAACAGTGATATTTATCTGCAGCGCAATTACCGTTAGATGGGCTCGATTAGGGTTCGGTGGCAAACTCATAACTTGGAAATGAGCAGCTTCGAAACCAAGCTAGAAATTTGCATTGAGTTTACTATTTGTGAAGCACACAATAAATCTTTGCTTCTATATATATATAATATATATATATATCTAACATTTAGTTCGATAAAATTTAAAGAGTATCAAATCCAATTCCAAACTGAACTACCTTAAACTAAATGTTTGTTTTTGCAATGTGCACATTTTTCAAAGAAGCTATTTCTGAATATAATGTAAAAAAAACTTGCTAAAACACAACAAATAAATTTAGATCTAATAATATTATAAATATTATAAATATGTAATAAATATTAATAAAATGCTGCACAAATTGTTTAGGTCACTTTTGAGCAGCTACAATTTTGTAATATGGCCAGCAGGCTGACCATATTTAGCTTGGCTCAGATTGATGGCGTATCTGCATGTAAATCTGGCCAAGTGATTAGAAATTTAATAAAGCAACTGCAAAGAATGCAACACAATGCTTGCAACACACAAGTGGCAAAGGCAAGTGGAGAAAAAAGTAAAACAGATCTTAACTTGCTGCTTGGAACTTTGTAATTGGCTTGGAGTCGCTGAGTCGCTGAGGTGCTCAGTTGCTCAGGTTTGCTGCCTTCCATCTGGTTGTTGATGCAGCTTGTTGTGTTAGTTTTTGTAATTAAAGTTCGAAAATGGACGGTTGCAACAAGATACAAACACACACACACAGACACACACACACAAGCAAACGATTAAAAAGGAAAATTTCTGCAGAATTGAGCAGCAGTTTGCAAGGGAGTCTCCCGCTGCAGATCACTGTGATCAACAGCAGCAACAACAACAACAACAAATAATAACAATAACAACAACAACAACAACAACACATCGTAATTAGACTAAGAAGCAATTTACTATTTAAACATTAATCTTGTTAGTTTAATACGCTGCTCAGTCTCAGTCTCCGTCTCCGTCTCCGTCTGAGGCTCCACTGAAAGTGCGAGTGCAGCTTGGCAGACTTGGCGGATTGCGTGACCGCTGCAGAAAGGATGTGGGTGTGGCGCGCCCAAACACGGCCAGCGACCACGCCCCAAAAAAGCAAACTCGTTTACAGTTGAGGTCAGTCTGCAGCAGCTTAAGAGAATAAAAACCAAAAAAAAAATCATTGCCTTAAATTAAGCTGCGAAATGTGGAATTATGAACACTCTTTTTAATAATTATGCTTAAAAAAATATATATAATATATATAATATAAAAATAAAAAATATAAAATTATCTTAAGCAGTTTTTTTGTTATTTGCAATTTACTTTTAATAAAAACATTTTAATATATAATTGTAATAAATAAATATAATAAAAATTGTATACATTTTAATTAACAATAATATTATAATATATATTTGAAATAAATAAATATAATAAAAATTGTATACATTTTAATTATATTAAATATTGGATTAAAAAACCAGAAAATATTAATCAACATATCTGAAGCAGGCCAGAAGAGATCAATCCTAAAAAGAGCAGATGAATTTGAGCAAAATATTTAATTTTTACCTTTAAATATCTAAATTTAAAGAATAGTTAATCTCGGCTCAAATAATACAACATATTTAAGAGACCCTCTTTTAGGGTATGCAAAAATTGAGCTGTTGGTTTAGGGCTGGCTGAGGGGGCTGGCAGATTGACTCTTTCGTTTGGGTTGACTCCAGTGACTTATGTGGCAAATTACAGAGTCTTGGCTTCCAAGAAATTGAAAAAAAAAAACGAAGGCGCCAAATTATCTGTATTGTGTTTTATTGCCCAGGCAACAGCAACAGCAACAACAACAACAACAACTGCAACAACAACAACAACTCTTTCTTGCCTTGATGCGCAATGTGGCACGTCATGGACGCCTAATTGAATATTTCGCTTGGTCCTTGGGCTAATCCTTGCCAGCCAGCGCCACGCCCTGCATGTGTAAGTGATAGCTTCGTTCGGGCTTAAGTATGCCTGCAAACGCATCCAAGTTTTGCCTGGCAACTGGATACGTCCAACAATTAATTTCACACAGCCACTTCAACTTTTTGGCTGCACAAATCCCAGTCACTGAGACACATAAAGATCTCAGCTACCCCTTTTTCCCTCCCCGCCGGCACAACAAAAATTTGTAATCCCTGCGACTCTTCTCAATGAGTTGCGGCATAGTTTTGTGTGTGTTTTGTGGCTTGTGGCAGCTTTGGCAAAAAACAATTTAGAGGCTTCCCAACTTGCCTGTTTATTGTTTATGGCATCATTGCTGCCCCATTGTTGCTCCTCTCAATGTTGCTCATGTTTTCTGTTGTTTTTGTTATTGTTGTTGTTGTTGTTTCTGTTGCCAAACTTAAATCCTTTTATGAACTTGCATATAAATTCACAAATTTTGCGCAACAACAAAAGTTTTTAGTTTTTTGCCAGATAATCCTCGCTGTGTGTGCGGCATGAGTGGCACGTGTGGCATGTGCTGCATAAATAAATTGCAATTGCTTTATTAAAATATGCTCAAAATATGCTAGCAATTTGCCTGAAGCTATTTTTTTTTTTACTCATTTTGGTGTCAAGCTGAAATTGCTTAAAGATTATTTTACAGCGCTCTGAAAAAGTTATCAGAAGGAAAATGCTGCGTCTTTTTAGCCATAATTATAATTAATGGTTAACAGGTGTTTTAAGTTTTAGCCATTTTTAAGTACACAAATGTACATACTTTAATGTAGTATTTTCTAAAAAATTTTAATAAGCATAAAAGTTTTTCTTAAGGTGTAAAAATTATGGTAAAGTTTAACACCTAATCGAATTCTCTCCTCATCTTAAGCAACTTTAACTTTAACTTGTTTTAATGTGTTTTGCATTAAAGTTAGCCAAATTAGTGCACATCCTTAAGTAAATTTGACTGCTCAGTTTGAGCAACAATTGGACAGATCTGTTGGCACACGTTTCCTTTCAGCATTTTGCTGCACTACTTCAATTGCATACTTGAGCTGAGGATTAGCATATTCCTGGAATGCATTTGCCTTTGAGGAGGACATCAATCTGGAGCGCTTGTATGCTGCCAGCAAAGTGTTCGATTGTGCCAGAAGATGTTTAGCCTTTTTTTACAATTCGTTTTGTGCTGCGTTCCAAGGATGTCAAATGGTAGCTGGTAGCTGGGATGGCTGGGATGGCTGGAAGCGCACACTGGACAGTTCTAAGCAAGACAATCTCGCATGTAATTTGATGGGTTCTGTACGCGTATAAAGCTGACAAGCCCAAGTTGTTGGCCATTGTCGCTCGTTACTTTCATTAGGCAGCCGGCACTTGACAATGATGTATCCGAGGAGCATGTGAAAAATTGAAGATACCACAAGCAACAAATAAATAAAAAAAAAAAAGAAAAAAAGAAGAAAGAAAGAAGACGCTCGGTCAGTTGGAACCGGCTCCGGCTCTGACTCCGACTCTGCCTCCGACTCCGACTTTGCCTCTTAGTTGCCGCCGCGTGTGAGAGACAAAAGACTTGCAACTTAAATTGGGCTCCCGTTTTGCTTCGTTTTTTGTTGATGTTGTTTGTTTGTTTGTTTTGCTTAAATGTTGCATTGTGTGCTGTGGTTGGGGTCTGCCACTGCCTCTCCCACTGCCACTGCCTTAGCCACTGCCTCTGCCACTGCCTCTGCCTCTTCCACTGCCTCTGCCTCTTCCACTGCCTCTGCCACTGCCTCTCCCACTGCCTCTGCCTTTGCCTCTGCCTTTGCCTCTGCCTCTTCCACTGCCTCTCCCACTGCATCTCCCACTGCCTCTGCCTCTGCCACTGCCTCAGCTATTTCTGCTGCTTCTGGTTCTCTCAGCCGTTGACTGCATTTAGCGTTCATTTGATGAACAATTCAGACGCTGACTTTGCCATACACTTGTTGGCCAAGGCGTGGGCAAACAAACGGTAGCTGCCATCCCATCGCATCCCATTCCATCCCAGGCCCAGCCACAAGTCGCCATCTCCAGCTCTTGAATGCATCTGTCTTAGTTGTAGTTGCTGTTGTCGTCGCCTTTCCAGTTTCCGTTCCCGTTCCCGTTCTTGTTGTTTTTTGTTGTTGTTGTTGTTGTTGTTGTTGTCGTCGTTACCACTCCCCGACACCGGGCTAAATGACTTTGACATTTTTGCCAGCAAAAGCGTTTTTTATGCTCCCGATACTCTGCCAAAATGCCAAAATCTTTTCTGGTCGATTTTGTTAAGCGTGAAAGATGAAAGCAATTTGATATTTAAATGTATATATATATATATATATATATGTATATATAATTTAAATAGTCTGTCCTTTAATTTTATTTTATTAAAGATTTTTTTTAAAAATTGCAAAGTGTATTTATTATTCGATTTGTTGCAATTATTTTGCCTGCCTCTTTTTTTGTTGTTTGTTTTTTGCTGTCTGCTGTGGCATGTTATGCGACTGCGATTTGAATTCAATCAAAATGAGGCACACACACACACACACACATACAGACTAGCACACATACAATCACAGTCAAATTTATACATATGAAGCAAAAAAAAAAAGCAAATGCCGCCAAATTGGCCGCTGGCTTTTTATGTTTCCTGTGACGATTCTTTGTTTATTAAACTAGCAATTTCTACTTTTATTTCACAATTTAAATGCCCCACTCCTACGGGCCACAGCGAGATAGTCATGTCAGAAATGAATACATGAACTTTGCTGACCGCCGCAGCCAAGATCGAGATTTATGTGCGCATGCACAGCTCCACAGCTCGCTGCGCCCCTCCGCTCCACCGTCCACAGCTCTCCGTTCGCAGTTTGCCGTGATCTGGTAGACTGCGCCGCCAATTGACGTTAATTTATGGCATTGGCATGCACTCGCCAGGCCTAACAAGCCCAAAATGCAAACAGCTCTTGCCCTGCTGCCCCCCCGCCCATGCCTCCTATGCCTGCCTGCCTCATCCAGAGGCGAAAAAACAAAAGCCACAAACGCAAAACTTATGAACTGCTTATGAGTATTTATTTTTATAGAAATAATCAGAAAGGCACTCAAATTTATGGCACCCAGCGAATGGCCGGGCCCCAAAGGAGTTGTTGTTCTCATATATATGCATAAATATTCAAAGGTGCACTGACATATATATATATATATATATATATATGTATATCTATATATTCGAGGTGAACTGCAACTGCCTGTTGGCCATAAAGGACTCTTTTTTGGCTTATCAGCTGCTAACTTAATGCGCTGACATGTTTAATTTTCGGGCGTGTTCGGATAAGGAATGCGCTGCTGTCAGAGCACAACGAGGGTTGCTTAAAAAGTTGATCAATTGTATTTATATTTCTTTTACAAACAATTCTGATCGATCTATATCGATATAAATGTTTTGAAGTGTTATTAAGTTACCATATTATTTGTCACTATTAGCCATTAAAAGTGGCTAAAATACTCTCTTCAAGCGCAAATAATTTAATTTAATTTGCTGCTTTGAAATATGATTTGAATATACAAATTCTTCAATTTTTCTAAGCTCAACTTCATTTTTACAGTTGATTAATTAATGTCGATAACAGCAATCGATACATATCGAGATTGGAAAACTGAGAAACTTATGATGCTACTCAAAATTAACAAAAAACTTACTTTCCACATTTTTTTATTTTTATTTTAATTTTTTTTTATTTTTTTTATTTTTTTGTGTGCCACAAAAGGGTAAATATTTACTATAAAATAATTAACCGTCGCTGTTAACTGTTGGTGTCTGACACCTGTCCCAGAGGCTGCCACATTAATGGCAGACAAATGTTGATAGCTACTGTAATTTAACGGTAATTTAATGCCACAAACCTTAAGTTGAAATAATCACAAATTTCAGTTATCAGCGGATTGGCTTAAAAGGCGCTGTTGCAATAAGATCTGAATTGAAAATGAAAGGAGTTTTGAAGTGTTTTCGATACGTGCCACTTTTTGGCTATCGAGTGGCGTTTTGTGTGACAGCAAAACAGTTAATTTGAAATGGATATGGCCAATAAGTGACGCCAATTGAATGCTTTGCATAGGAGGGGAAGCAGGAGGGAGGTGGCTGATTGGGGGTATGTATACATTTAGTTTAAAGCAATTCCATAAAACTAACATTGACAATAACATGGATATCAACATTTGATAAACATTCGCGACTCATTTTGCCAACACTGGTTTTTATACGCGTTTTTCGCGCGTTTTGTGTACGTTTTGTGTGCGTTTTTTTTGGGGGGCAACCGGCAGATGCGATTGGCTGCTGTGGTTGCTGCTGTTGCAGCCGTTGGTTGCAGCTTATCTCAGATGCAACAACTGTCGATTTTTTCAATCTGGACAGTAAAATTACATGCAAATCCAATTAAGTTGTTAACTCTTCGCTCGATGCCGCGACTTTTTCAGTTTTTCTGTTTTTGTTTTGCAATTTATTTTAATTTTTTTGTGTTTTACTTTGCATTGTTGTCTTTCAGTGTGTGTGTGTTTGGGTGTGTGTGTTTGGGTGTGTGTGTGTGGTTGTGTTGTTTAAGCTCTTTAGGGTCGGTGCGGTGCACTCCTTGCGTTTTTAATGAGCAAGTGCTCCGGAGTCGCCTCCACAGCCAAAGTGTTGGCGTTTGGGGCTTTTGCTATTGACCAGCTGTGATTAAATCACAATCCCCGTCGTTGTTGTTGTTGTTGTTGTTGTTGTTGTTTGACTGTGGCCAATTACTCGTTTATTTACAATGCTGGCAAAAGCCAAACGATTTTTGCTCACACAAAGTTTTGCTTTAATTTAGTTCGCTTTTGCTTTGGTTTCATTTCGCTTTTCGGCTTTATCCAAAATCTCCGCTTATAATTGGCAATTTAAAGCCAAACCACAAAAGCGCATATTTAAATCATTTGATCGCATTCAGCCAAAAGCCAGCGATTAACTAGTCTAATAACACCAGCTATAATTGATTGAATTGATAGGGAAAAGTAGCCTTAAAATATTTACAATTGAGGTTTGACAATATAAAAATTTAACTATTACTTTAATTATACTCTTCACTTTGTGATTTAATTTAGTATTTAATTTTGGAAATTATGCTTAAGCAATATTAAATATTTTTCAGTAGCTTAAATTTAATTATTGTTTGAATTTACTGCACAAAGCAACCTTTTTTTATAGCAAGACTCAACATAAATTGCCAGATTTTAATTTAAAAATAATTTAGAAATGATGCTAAAAACAATATTAAATATTTTTCAAAAGCTTTAATTTAATTGTTGTTTGAATTTATTGGATAAAGCTATTATTTGTATAGCAAGACTCAACTTAAATTGCCAGATTTTAATTTTAAAATAATTTAGAAATAATACTTAAGCAATATTAAATATTTTTCAGTAGCTTAAATTTAATTATTCTTTGAATTTACTGCACAAAACTACCATTTTTAAAGCAAAACTCAACTTAAATTGCCAGATTTAAATTTTAAAATAATTTGCATATTGAATTAAGCTAACGTAATTATTAATAATCCACAATGGGCACACCCTTGCCATTAATATCCCCCCCCCCCCCCCCCCCAATCATACTTATATACATATATTTATATACATGTCGACTCACCCTGTGCCTGATGATGGTAATCCAATGTTGCAGCTACTCTATAATTGAATACACAAGACTAATGATCCATAAGCACGTCGTTGTTGGCAGTTAACCAAGCCTCACAGTCACAGTAACTAATACACACACACGCGACACACACACACACACGCGACACACACACACATATGCAATGTCATAGATTGGAATGCATTGCAATTAATGCGTTAAGTGCACAAAATTTATGAGAATTTAAACATCGATTTTCACGCTTTAATTACCAAGCAAAATAACCGCCTAATAATAGTTTTCCAATTCTCGGCTCTTGTCCTGCGATTGCATAGAGAAACACGTCCACGCATGCGCGCACTGCGCAGACCAACGACCGGAGCCGGGACAACTGGTCTGTGCAGCTTCAGCTTCTGCTTCTGCTTTGGCCGCGGGCGGAGTTGCGGCGCTGCTACCTTTCCCAAAAAGTGGCCCGACAAATGCGAACGTGAAACTGCATCCGTGTAACTGCTGCTCACAAATTTCGCATTGTGTATTGGGGTGCCTTGGGGCGCTTTTTGGTTTTAATTTATTGAAGTTTTGTCGGCTTCGCACTGGTTGCCGTTTTTAATATGCACTCGCTGTGGCAAGTAGTTGTGGTGGTGGTAGTTAGATTGCAGATCTCTTGTGGATCATTCACGTTTAACTTTTGCTGTTCGTTTAGTTTTGCCACACTGCATCCGTGCCTCAGTTCTGCACGCGTTGAGCTATGTTTTTGCACTGGCAACGTTGTCGGCATTCGCGCAGTCGCCGCTGCAGTCGGCGTCGCAGTGCAGCGCAACGAGTTTCGGGAACGGGAATGGGCATGGGCATGTGAACGGAGGATGGGAGCTGGTGCGTTGGAAATGCGCAAGTTCTTTTACTCGCCGCGCCAGTTTTTTTTGATTTTCTCTGTTCCATCAGGTTGAAATTGAACTTGGAATGCGAGAGCAGTCGAGACGGAGTTGCAGCGCATAGAAGTGGTAGAAAGGGAGTCGCTGTTTGGTGTTTGAGATGATTACGGCACGGCGTTGCCACATGACAAAACTCAATGGGCAAGTGTGTACACATATGTGTATTTATTAAGTTGGCCATCAAGTCATTAACCGAATCATATCCCTGGGCAAGCTAAGCGCATTTTGACCTGCACAATGATAATAATAATATGCCTGGCTTAAGCACACTCCTCAAACGCGAACCGGTAATGCGGCTGTCAGCTTAGCCAGGCCAAGTCAGACCAGGCCAGGCCAGACTCGTATCCCATGACTTTATTGTCCTAACCGCTTTGTGGCTATCTGATGAACGCTGTGCCCCTTGACGCATCATATTTCATATGCAATTTCAGATTCCACACAGACACTAATGGCGAATTGAACTTTGCGCCAGCTCCGCCCACCAGCAAAAGGCGTGCCTTATTGCCATATAATTTAATTGATTTTCAGTCAGTTGGAACTTGGACTGGATTTAATTTGGCACAGCACGCAGTAGCTGTTAAGCCATAAGATGAAATGATAGCGTTAACTACAAAAACACCTCAAAACTCCCAAAGGCCAGTTCCAGTCCCAAGTGAACTAGTTGCCATTTAGCTGCC
This sequence comes from Drosophila multiciliata, assembly GCA_037043605.1. NCBI lineage: Eukaryota > Metazoa > Arthropoda > Insecta > Diptera > Drosophilidae > Drosophila > Drosophila multiciliata. The sequence continues at coordinate 5,771,179 of JBAMBF010000589.1, forward strand.
ACAGATCATCATAATCATCTGCATACAATTTTATGTAGTAATTAAGCCATAATCGTAAAAAGCCGTTATTTTCTCATTTAAATTAACATAGCAAAACGCCGTAGGCCGAGTTAAGGCTGACAAACTGGAGCAGCAAGAGCTGCTAACTGCCATCTAACGGGCCAAGCAAAGCAGCTGCTAAACATTGGCCATCCATCCGTCCATCCATCCATCCGTCCATCCGACTGAGTCCTCTTCACTTCACTGATCTTGGCGACAACGAGTCGTTCGCTGTCGCTTTACAGACTGTGAGTATGAAATATGCAACACCATTGATTCCACTGGTTCCGGCCCGAAAGGAATTTATGATGAACCAGTTGGATGCTTCAGCTTATGGACAGCTGCTGCCCACGCCCAGTCGCAGTGCACCTCTCAAGTTCAATTGCCAAGAACAATAATTAGCATAAATGTTCGCCCATTCCCGTAACATTTAATAAACATCAAATGGCTGCAACATATGTACCCCCCGCACCCGCCTCCTGCACCCATTTGTCCTCTTGCTGCAACTACCCAATTTAAATTGCTATCTAATTTTACTAGGCTGCAGCCTGTTTGTTTGCCACAATGTTTTGGCCATTTATGGCCCGCTGCTCATTAGGCAGCTATTCCCCTTGGCCAGCAATTTTAATGGCCAATGTCTGGTGGCAACAGCAGCTTCTTTGGTGGCATAGCTGCCAATTTGCAGGTGCAACCAGCAGCCAAGCAAACGCGTTCTAACAAATTGCAAGTGGCTTCCAATTTGGCCTTTTACCCACTTCCGTCCAATGATGAGACAATGTTTTTATTTCACCACAGCAGTTTTCCAGTATTTTACTCCAATTAGCCATCGAAAACGCAGTTTTCCAGTATTTTACTCCAATTAGCCATCGAAAATGCTCAAGCTGCTTCACTGTGGGAATATCTGTCTTCTTTTAACGGATTAAATATGCGTAAAGAATTTTATATAGACAGAGTCTGATCCTTAAAGATGTCGAAGTGAAAGTTGGTAGACAAATTTGGGAATACTTTATTTTATAATAATGATTTATAACTTAAATTAAATCTTTTATAGATAGGAAAAGTAACTTAATTAAAATAGTTACCAAGAAAATTCCAAATCTATTTAAGATTTTAGTAAAGCATGTTACCAATTTCAAAAATTGCATTTTAATATAAAACTTAACATTTTTTTGTAGCAAAAATAATAAAGATCAAGAGAATTTCACTTAGCCAATTTTCTCGTATTTTTTTTTTTTTTTGCTGTTCACCTGCTGAAGCACCTGAATGCCTCCAAAATGTTGAAATGGCTCAGCATTCGTCACGTTTTTTTTTTTTACTTTTTTTTTTTTTTGTTTTGTTGACGAGCTCAAGAACGTGGCCTGGGAATCGAGGCGCTGATGGAGATGATGGCAGGGGCAACGGGAACGGTGCAACGTGTAGGTTGCAAGTATTTTCATTTCTTTTATCGCACATTAAATTTACAAAAATAGTTTTAACACCTTTTAAGCTTACAAGCATGTGTTGGTCTGCTTTTCAGGCCTGGCTGGGTCCGCCGTTGATTTATCCTTTGCCCTGGCGTACATGATCTTTGTTGCTAGACATGCGCTGACCATGGCCAACAACAAACAACAACAGACAACAACAACAACGATGACGATGACGACGTCGACTACGACGAAGACGACATGATTCGTACATAATCCAGCCATTATTTTTTTCACTCTGTCTCGGCTCCGGTGCCTTTTGGTATGGTTTGGTTTGGATTGGTCTCATCCTTTTGGCCGGGTCTCACCGTGGTTGCGGCTGTCGACTTATCGCAAAAATTGCGTCAAGATGTTTTAATGCCGCAACGTCAGCGTCGCGGTTAACGGCTATAAAAATGAAAGCAACACTCGCAACGAACATCCTTTTTAATTTAAAACATTATCGTAAATTCTCTGGCAATTATGCGCGATGTTCAAACGCTCCACCTCCGGGCGCTCTCTCGTCCCTACTCCAGACTCCTTCTCCTGTCCAAAATTATCCGCATCGCATTCACATTTTGCATTGTCTGCAGTCACAACACATGTCGCAGTTTCCTCCAGCAGTTGCAGTTGCAGTTGCAGCTAATGCTAATGAATTGCTGTTGCGCCTCAGCTTTGACTCCTCTCTGGACTGGCGTGCTGCATGCAGATTAGCGCATATTCTCTCAACTTACCACCTGAAGGCAGCCGGCCAGCCGGCCAGCCGGCCACTTCGTTATTCCTTCCAATGTTGACCAACTCTAGTAGACAACGCGTATCTTATCGCCCCGGCCACGTCGACACGTCGTTTGCTCAAAAGATATCACCATTTCAGCCTGGTGCGTGCATTGTTGTTATAAGTCAAACAGTCAAGCCCAAGTCCAAGCCCCGGGCATAAATCGACAGCTGCTTTGGCTATAATCGCACCACAGACTCTGACATATAAGGCTATATTTACACACATTTGTGTGTGTGTGTGTAGTTGTGCTGGCAATGAAGTTGTGCACAATTACAGTCTGACAGACATAACAATTTACAGATTAAAAACTTAAATGACGGCAATTTAGAGTTGTAAATAACATTCCCTGGAATTAAAGGAAAAATCATGTAAATTCCTTGTAAATAATATATAATAGTTCCAAGTTTTCAAAACATCAGAAAAAGTCATCATTAACATGTCAAAACATTTTAGTTATGGTTCGTCTGGAAAATTAATTTGTAGCTGAGTGCAGAAAGACGATAAAAAATTAAATAACTTGAAATTATTTAGTTTATTAAATGATAGTAACAAATTATTAAATGATAATAATAATATAAATGAGAGTAATAATATTTTATAGTTGAGTTCCTAGATTAAGTCTGCATTTTAATTTGAAATCATAATTTCTGTTTGAGTGTAGACAGGAAAATACTATAATGTTAATTTAGAATCTCAATTTCAATCAGATCTTTCATGCGTTAACATTTTGGATACAATTTTTAATAGTAATCATCAACAGAAATAAGGCAATTAAAAGAGCATTTGTCCAAGTTAAGGAAAAGTTGTCAACTTGTTTTCAGCCAACATCCTTTCTGCTGCTTAAAAAATATCTAAATTTAGTCGTGTCTGTTTTCATTCCGAATAATGTAAATGCTGCATTGTCTGCATATTTTACAAACTGCAAAATAGACAATTTTTGTTTTAAAACTGTCAACGCAAACCGCTCGCAACGCCTACAAAGCAAAGAAAAAAAAACCAAAAAAAAAGGGGCGAAAAAGAATACAAAAAATAAAATAAAATAAATAAAAGCAAGGAGCAGGCACAAATCCTGCGTTGAAAAAAATCTAATAAAATAAATTGTTTCAATGCACGAAAAGTAATCCGCTTTGCCGGCACTCATTCCTTGTGGTTGAAGATTTATGCACTGCAAAGTCGCTTTTCACTGCGTTTTCTTTAACTTGCCGGCGTTTCCTTGGCGGCGAAAGTGAAAGGGGTGGCCATAAATTAGCTGCGCGGAATGTCCTGCTGCCACAGCAGCAACAGCGGCAGTAGCTGCCAGTGTTATCCTGCCTGCCAGTGGCACTTAAACACAGTTAATCTCCGCATTGCTGGCTGGCAACAAAAGTGTGGCAATTTCGCTTTGTTTGCGTTGCTTTGCGCTACCTTTGAGCAAATTTCAATTAAAGTGTTGAAAATTTAAAGTCACCACCGAATGCTAAAAACGAAACACATGACAAATTAGCTTCCTAATGAGCTGAGACATAAATCTTGACATGCTTTTGGCACGCACTCGAGCAAACAACGTTTCCACCTAACACCAAGCCAAACTCACCCCAACTCACCCCAACCCACCTCATCCCACTCGTGACAATCCTAAACAATACGCAGGAGGCTGAGCCCCCCACCCCCCTCCAAATGTCTTGTACACGTGTTAAGGCAAACATGAAAGCAAGGCGACGGCATTAAGGCTTCATTACAAGCAGTTCCTCTGCTGCGCTGCTGCTGCTCTGCTGCTGCTCTGCTGCTGTGTATGTTTGCTGTACTTGTTGTTTCTGTGTGTAAGCCGAGCCATTATTAAAATGAACTGTTAATACAACGACAACGGGACGCTTGATTTGACTGCACAACAACCAGGGCTGGCAACCGAATTCAATTGAATTTTAAATTAAGAAAATCAAGAATTTCCCTTTGACTACCAAACCAATTGAAGGCTGCTGATTATTTCGTCTACAATGGATAATTATTTGAGTGTTTGCTATTAAAATAATTAAATTCTAATTAAAATTCTACAGCACACCTGAGGTAATAAGTATATGCACATTAGGAGTGTATATTGAAAAGAGAGATAGTTTTGGTTTTTTAAATATCCGTTTATAACTTCTGATAGTATTAATAACTCTGGCAAAAAGGTGCTTTAATTAAGCCATAATATGCAAGTTTTCTAAGTTAAACTGAGTAGTACTTAAATTCGACTCTCTCTCGCTCTGCCCCACAAAGCTATCTATTTGCTTGCAACCCAAAATTGAGCTAAATGATGCGCAGTGAGAAAAATAAAATCAAGGGGACACTTAGTACCTATTAAAGATAGCTTGTAAATATTTAAAAGGCATTTCATATTTTGGGTTGCCCTAACATAAATCCCTCAAGCAGCTGCTATAAATAATAAAAGAACGTATATATTTAAATGCCCATAAATTTGCGATGCGGATTTAGGTCATTAAACTGTAATAAAAGTGGCAGCAACACAAAATCAGTGCCAGCTTCTAGGCGCACATATATTGCCGTACTAGAGACGAGAGCACATAATGCTCTCTCGACTGCCATAATACTCCAAGTTGGCTGTTAAGGCACCATTCTTAAGCCCGTTCCAGTGCGTATTATTAGCATAATAAAAATACAAACACTCACACACATCCACACACACACACACACACACACATATATTGCATACTCTTGCATGATGGGGGCTAAGCCGGCAGCGATTTGGGCTTGGGGAAATTGCTGGACAGCAGCAAGCACTGCTTGGACAATATAATTTTATGGGCACACTTTTATTGTGGCAAAGTGTCTTGAGTGTTGCCTCGGAGGCCGCATCGTCATCATCGTCATCGTCATATCCGGGGGTAGGCGTTGAAGCCCAGCAACGCATAACATTTAAATGTTATGGCCACACACATACGTATACCCATAAATGATACAACAAATTTTCATCATATTTTTCTGCTTTTGTTTTTTTTATTTTCTTTTTTCAGTTGCTAAAATTGCTATTAAAATATCATGTGCACATGGCGTTGACTTTCAAATGCAGCCGCAGCTTTATTAAATGCTCTCGCCAGCTCTAACCACAAATTGTGCTCATATCCGGAATACAGGTGAAGCTGGCAGCAGCTGCCGGATGAGGGCCGCATGCCACTTGACTGTAGAGCCGGGTAGCCGGGTATTAGTAACTAGAGATGGACGTGTATGTCATTTGTTTAAGACACAAGACTTTATAATATGATTAATTAAAAAAAAATGTTTATTTAAGCCGACTTATTTCTTATGATTTCAGTTTACTAAATATGAACAGATCTTTTTGTGTTATGCCAACTCGTGTCACGCTCTCAGCTCTTGTGGAAATTGGTCTGGGCATGTTTTAATTAAATATTCCATTTGCCTAAACCAAAACCAAAACGCGCAGTTAGTTTGTGCAGTTGTTCAGTTGTCCAGCTGTGGGTGTGTAGTGCATAAATTTTGCTCTGGCAGTGGTCAAATTGGCAGCACTGATACCTGGTCCTGGTGCCTCAGCAGTATCCGGCATGTTTGCATTAAGGATTATGTGTGACTGCTCACGGCCACATTTGTGGACGCACAATGACGACTGTGGGTTTGGGAGCTGACCCATGTCACTGTTTTGAGAGAGAGAGAGAGGGGTGGATAGAGAGGAAGAAGGGGAGTCATTAACAAATGCTATCGCGCGGACAGGTGGTCTGCGGTCAGACAACTTTAAGGCTTTAAAGTGCCTGCAAATGTTTTGTGCATGATTTTCCAACGTATTGAATTTCAATTAGCTGTAAAATAACAGTTAGTGCATTGTTGTAAATGCATTTAAATGCATTCGACCAGTAATGAACCACAAACATTTCACAACTGAATAAATAATTTCCACATTAATTGCACGTATTTATTGTAAGCCCTTAATTGCATAAGCGACACATTCTCTTAATTTTTTTTTTTTTTTAATATAATTGCACAAACGAAATAAATTATAATTAAATATTTGTGCACATCAATTATTTAAATAAAATTAAAAGAGCAATTAAATTATTTGGAACTATTTGTTGTTGTATTAATGATATGTAAGTAAATAAATTTTAAATGATAGAAAGCATAATTAATATAAAAAATATGAATACATTTTAATAGATTCAGATATCTATATTAAAATATATTTGTATAAATGTATTTATTTAATTATCAACATTAAAAAGATAAGATTCATACACTACACAAAATTCAAAAATAAAGCAAATCTTATTATAATTTGGTTTATGATTTGTGAAATTAAAAGCGAATCTTAAGTTTATTGCCACGTTTCAGCAATAAATCATTGTAGCCTCAGTTTCGAAGCACTTTCATCTAATTTGTGCCGTCCATTGAACCTGAAGCCATAATTAATGGAATCAAAATCCTATTGCATTACAAATCATTAAAATTCAATGGAGGCTAACATAAATTTGGGCACATTTAATTTGAAAACTGTGCGCCGTGCGACATAATTCACTTTACGCAACAATTTTTAATGAAAATGTCAAAAGAAAAAAAGAAAAAGAAAACCGAAATGGGAAAAACGAAAAAGTTTTCTTTTCTGCCGCCAACAATGGCAACATGCAAATACCTAAGGAGCCACAGGAGCTGATGATGATAATGGCGACTGGTGGCAGCCAGCAACGGAAGCGGAAGTAATGCCAAATAAGAATACACGGCGAACGGTAAAAAGGGCAACAGGGCTAACAAAAGCAGGCAATGGGAAGAAGGCGCCAACATATAATAATAATAATGCCATCATCAATGCCAAACAAGCAACGGAAAACGGCAACTCAATCCAAAGTATCGACAATGGTGAGTGGCATCGGGGGAGAGACAAACGAGGGGGTGGGGTTTGGGTGGATGGCAGCTAACAACAAATGATGGAAGATGCTTTAAATTAACAAGCAAATGCAAATAAGCCAAAAGGGAAATAAATTAGATAAAGGCAAAAGGCAACAGCGCAGAACAACGCACAGGACACACAGGATACACAGGACAACGCCGCGAGCCGCGCAGCACGCGCTTGGATTATGGCTCACAACAGGACAAAGCTACAACAACAACAACAACCAAAAAGGACAACGGGCCAGGCCCTGTGGCCAAATGGAAATACATATTCTCGTATTTCTTTTGAATTGAAGCAGAAGATTTTGCTGGTTCGTTAAATGTACCAAAGTAAATTTTTTTTTTGTGGGAGTTTCGGGGGGGGCCAAATGTCAATAAGTTAAGTGGGCATGGTCACGTTAAATGGCCGCCAGCCTGTGTGACTGGCATGCCAAAACAGGCGACTTAGAAATATGATTAAAACATATTTCGAGGCGAGTTGATAAATGTGCAAAGTTTAGCCGGATTTTGCTGGCTTAAAGCTCAGCAGGCAGGAAGATGCCGATATAAATCCAATTTAGTAGCTACCATAAAAGTAGCAGCAACTATTTGCATGATAAAAATCTTTCATCAAGCGCCAAAACAATCTCAGTCGCTGTCTCAGAGGTAGCTCCTCCTCATCCTCCTTCTGCTTATCCACGATTGCTGCATAATTCGACGATTGCAGTGAGAAGCGGCGGCTTTGCCCTTTGTGTGGTAAACACCTAAAGTAGTAAACTGGGATTTAAGCACACACACAAGCATACACACATATATACACCTACGTGTCTATAAAAATTTTACGTCGTTGGCATCGGCAAGGACAAAAACTTTTGCCTGGTCTGCCGAAAGGCAGTCAAAAGTTGGCAAGGGGAAACGTTATATCGTTACCCAGGATATGCCTTTTATTGCTAAGCGAGCATGGGAAATTGTGATGCCCCTGAATACATACATAAATTCTCAGTTGTAGTCTGCTGCTGCCACTCCTCCTGCTGCTGCTGCTCCTGCTGCTGCTGCCACTGCTCCTGCTGCTGCTCCTGCTCCTGCTGCTGCTCCTGCTCCTGCTCCTGCTGCTGCTCCTGCTTGTAGTAAAAACCCAATAGGGACATTATGTGTACGTTCTACTGCAGAATCTATACAGTAAAATACTTTTCAAAAAGATTAAAATTTTTGCAATTTTAATACGACAGCAAGCAATAGGAATAGGTGAAGAATGGCACACACACACACATATATATATATATATATATGTATATAATCATGGGTTGCCAGCAGCATAAAAAGTCTCAGAGCAAACAACAAAATTTAAAAGTTATGCAAAGGCGGACAACAACTCTGTTTTGGGTCCATGTTTGCATTGTAATTGTTTTTCCGACAAAAGTTTCATAAGCAGCTGTGTTTATGGCAAAAAAAAAAAACTCCAGCGTTTGCTGAAGAATTTTCCCTGGCCAGTTGAGTTGAAAATATTTAAATTGTTTTTAAGTATGTATTTTATTTTTTACTTGTTAAGGAAAACTTATAGATTTGCATGCAAATATCATTAAGAAAATATAAGAGAATGGAAAATTTAACATATTGATTTTTTTTAAAAGAATTTTCCATTTGAACTAAAATTTGTCTTCTTTCATTATTAAATTCAAAATTAACTCAAAATACATTTATTCATTTAATTTAACAAAATTACTTTTAAGTGTTACATTTTTTACTTAAATTTGGGATTTCTGCGTTGCTGTTTAAATCTCTTATTAGTTCCTCTTGGCAACTTTTCCGTTTTCGATTTCCTTTGTAATTTTTTAGTCGGTGCTCTCCTAAATCATTCTTACCCTACTAAGCTCGTTGGTCACGCTCTCCAGCCGGGAATCGCTAATAACTCAGTGAGGCGTTGTCCTGCACTTTAAAGCCGCTTAGGTTCATGAATTTCTCCATCGTCCACTTCCGGCATAGGGCAGCCAGTGCGCACCTTGAGACTTCCTCGTTGCCCCCAGATACGCACTTGGTTGCCTAGCATATGACCAGAAAAACGCACATATACATACGTACATACGCATACATACAAAGGTGCCCAAAAGAAGACGTTAGGACACCGCATACAAAGAAATGGTCGACCCCAGCTCCTGGAGTTGGCATTTAAGATAAATGATCGCCTGCCAACAATGCACAAAGAAGAGTCACAAAAACTTTGGTCACGTTTGTGCTATTTGGCGGCACAGGCATATGCTACATGGGGGTGGCTCTTATAATATGGGGGGGTTGGTTGGAAGCGTCGAGATTGGGAGCTGGCTGCCGTCTAGCTTGCATTTACCTTGCCGCAATTTTAATATGTAGCTGGAGTTTAAAATTCAAGACACATGCAGCAGCTTAAACGTTTTAGAAATCTATTTTTCAAAATGCCAACTCCGGAAAGGCGATGAACATGGAGCGGAGCAGTCCCATGTGTTCGTGCAAATTGCCAAACATTGCGCGCATTTAATTGAAACGTCTGCGGAGCTCAGAGAGGCAGAGGTAACTCCTGCTGCCCAACTTGCCCAAAATCCAACATTTATGCTGGCTCCCATCAAAGGAAAAAAGATGCCAGATAAACGCCTAGAGCTAGCACCAGCACATCAAGGATATACAACTGCAATTTTGACGGAGACTCCAACTGCAGCTGATCCAGCGCCCTTTGCACCGCCTTCAACCGGGTGCAGTGCATGTAGAGGATCAGCTTGTGCCGCACAATTGTGTGCTCCACCCACTGTAAGTGCTCCAACTGCTTGTAGAACTCACCAAAGCTCTGCGTGAGCATCAGCTCATAGACTCCGTCCAGTACATGGCGTGGTATCTGTGTATCCATTCTGCCCACTACACTCACATCCAGTTCGGGCTGGTCCAGTTCATTGATAAACTCCTCGCAGTCGATCAGTGACTTCATTTTTTTCATGCCACACAAACGGTTTAGCAGCTGCCGCAAGTAGTGCTCCTGTGCTGCCGGCAGGACGCCGACTGAGTAATTCAGCGCCCTCAAGGCTCGGTCATAGCTGCCACGACAAGTGCCCACAACTATTTCATCTGCCACTTTTCGCTGCATTGGTTTGAGTGTGGTTGCAACAAGCTTAGCCATGCTCGCAATGTGGACTCTGAGGAATCTCTCCTTCTCTCCTGTTCTCTATGTATTGTTGTTGTTGTTTTTTTACAAAACATATTTTGAGTAGTATTTTTTATTTGAGAGTGTCAAATCACATTTTTAATGACAGTATAGAATTTGGGAATACCTCAGCTTTCCACATTTCGCTGAGTAGATTAAAAATTATTTGGTTTTTATGTGGATTTTTATCAAAGTGTCGTCTTAATTATTATTAATATATCTGCTCTAAAAATTCTCTTAAATAACATTTGAGTGTTTTTTTGGTAACTGATGTGTTAAAGTTGAAAACGTGCCTTAAAGCTAACGTTGCCATATTGCTGGTTAATAGCCGCGAAGGCTGGCAGCCGCCAGCTCATAAATCGAGGAACATATGTGTATGGGCAAAATATTACAAGTGGCTGCCGTCTGCGCGCCCAATTCAAATGGAAATCAAAGTGGGCGTTCATGAGTTAAACACTCCACGACAGCTACAGCTACAGCTACAGCTACAGCTGCAGCTACAACTCCAGCTACAGCTCCGACTCCAACTTTGAGTCCTGCCAGGAAGTAGCAATGTGACAAAGTCGCTGCCAATGCGCGCACTTGAGTTTTACGACCTGGTGCTGGGCTTCAGCTCTTTTTGCTACTTTTTGCACCAACCAGGCAGTTCACCAGGCAGTCCACCAGGCAGCCAGCTGGAAAGGCAGCCAACTCAAGTGGGGCTGGAGCGCTATAAAATGGCGTAGCATTTCCGCTCTTGACTGCCACATTGCTCAAAAATTTATTATTCTCATCTAGATGAGTTCATTATTTTGCAGCATGTTGCATGTGGAATTTAGAATGTCGAATGCGAAAACAATTTAATTTTATTGTTTTCCACATAAATTGTTCGACTTGGCATTCGGCAGAATTATGCATTGTTTTTCCATTGGCATGGAGAACAAAAGGAAACAAATAAAAAGGAAATCCCTATGAAATTTGAGACAAACACATGTGTGTGTGTGTGTGTGTGTGTGGCCATATAATTGAGTCACGTTTGGCCGGGTCTTAGCTGCGCCTCTGGAAAATATTCAGATTTATGCCGCGATGTCGATTCGTATTGGCTGTGCGGAAATCACATATCGTAAAATATATTTTTGTGATTTGGTGTTGTGATTTATGAAAAAGAAAATTCAGGAATGCAGATTACGAAAATATCGAAATTTTGAATTTTGTATATATTCCAGAGTAGTGTTTTACCTGAACTACAAGGATATAAAAAAAACCAACGCACTTCCTCGCTGTAATAATTATTATATATTTTAGTTATAGTAAAGTTTGGAAAACAAATTTATTAAAAAAAAAAAAGGACACGTCCTGGCAGATATCACAGCTCCCATTAAGACCACAAATAAACCTATTTTGTACGTTATTTTGTTAAAGCAATATGCTCTCATTTTGGCTACGTGTTTATAATGCCAATAACCTGGGAATCCAACCGGCCGTTCATCAGAGTTTCATTGTCAATAAATACACAAACTAGGAGAGAAGAGGAATCAAAATGCGTGCTGGCATCCAAGTTCAATGTACAACTTCAATTCCAAAATTTAATTTATCTGTATCAGTTCCACTTGCCGGCGGGCCAGATGACAGCACGCAGTCAGAAGCCGACGTGTTGCCACAGCTGAAGGAACACATGTTCCGACAAATTCATCTGCCATGTCACAATGCGCAACGGTATGCAGAATTTCTGGGGGGGACTCAAGCAACCCCCACTGAAATCGACATGGATATGGATATGTCTACGGCTATAAGTGGGGGGGGTCATGCTGCACACACGTTGCACGTGACAAGACTCAACGAAAAGTGAAACTTTCTGTGCAAATATTTTTGGGGCAAACAATTTGCACTTAAAGCGTGGAGCTCCACAGCTCCAGCCCTGCCGCAGGATGTGCCTTTAAGCCGTGAGTGTCATTAATCAAATGGTGCCCAATAATTTTAGCAAAGCGTCAGCGGCTGCCAACCCTTTCAGCCCCGGTTACCCCCAACCTCAACCCTACCCCTGCCGTTGTCTCATCCTTTTTGGCTGTTTGCCTCAGTTTTAGCCATTTTTGAAATATGAACTTTTTGAGTTGCTGTTGCTGCGCTGACGAATGCCGGCAGTCATTAATAAATTAGGGGTTAAAATGCCATAACAGCTTGCTGGAGGGGGGAGTGGGTGCAGTGGCATGGGGGGGTGCCGAAAAGTTGTTTATTTAATTGAAAGTGAAACGAGCGAAAACAGATTTGTTTAACTCAATTAAATGGAGAGCGGACCGAGGGGTAAATAACTTTCATTTTACGCTGGCTGTCAAGTAAAATTTTAGTTATTGGTTAAGAAATTAATATTGATTAAATACTGACAAAAATGGGTAAATGTTTATTAGAAAATATAAAAATTAATGTACTCTTTTGAACAGTGTATGCTGTTTGTCAGACGTCTTACAGCAAAAGTTTAACCTGATGTTTAAAACTTATTTAAGAATTTCTTGAGAAAATTGTAACTGGTGAAAAATTTTTGAATAGTTTTTGAAATTGAATTCAATTTTATTTAAACACAATTTTGGTTGCCACTCAGAAGATGAATAAAATTCTAGAAAATTGGTATAAAGGCGACGTTTGCCGAGCGCCAGGTTTGCGAAGCACCGAAGAGGATGAAATTGTCAGTGCCAGCGGGAGCATTGAGGATGCAGAGGAGGAACCCGACCTGGATTTGGCCTACGATCAACTAGAGGCGATCAAGCAGCGCCTAATGCATCTGCGTGACAAACTGCTGCAGTCGCCAGCCGATCCCTGCGAGCTGGAACCGGGCACACTCTCAACAGCTGAGGATGCTTGTTGTCTGACAACAAATCAGCTGATGTTGCAGCAGCTGCGTCACAGCAATTGCCTGCTACGCTGCCAGCTGCAGCGGCAGGCACAGCATTTGCATTCCTCACGCAAACAGCTGAAGCAGCTGGACTCCATGCGCTGCCAGCTCCATGGTAGACTCCAAAAGATGACCACCGAACTGGCCGCCTTCGATCAGTTCAAGCTGTCGGCTCAGCATCAGTTTGACTTGTGCATCGAGCGGAACGAGCAAATCAAGGCCAGCAAAATCGATGAGTCTGACTTTAGGCGCCAACTGCTGGATGTGATCACTCAATACCAAAACAAACTGATTCCCTTTGTCCCAGTGCGCTACCATCGTCCGATCCTCAACGAGTTCAGCATGGAGCTCTTACTTATACGTAGATTTCTGCACAAGCTCTTCCGAAATATGGTAGAAGATTGGAATTATTGCCAAAAACGTTTGAAGTGAATAATTTCTATAGGAAATATATATATATATATAAATATATGTATGTGTGTGGATCGCCTTTTATTTAAGTAACCGGAATATGTTTTATTTTATTTAACTTTTCATTCCGACGTTTTCCAGAAAATTAGTTATTTTCTCAAAATTTATAAATGATGAAGAATATTTAAATTTTAACTTTAATAAATGCTTTTTTGTGTGCAGAGTATTAGCTAGTCGTATCTTTTTTATTTTCTGCATAACAAATATTTACTTATCAAAATATTTTCAGCACAAACTGTGTCTGTATCTGAATCCTTCTTGGTCCTGCTGTCATTAAAGTGTTGACTCGAGTTTCGGTCATTAATGTTTCGCATTTTTGTTTTGTTTTGTATTTTATTTTTATTTGAGTTTTTCATTTTCATTTTAATTTTATTGGCGTGGTTCTGGCTCGCAAGTTGGCCTCTTCTAATTGCTTTTGAAATGTCGCTCAATTAAGATTATTGGACGCTTGGCGGCGTTTATGGTACTTTTGTGGCTCCACGTTATAATTACAAAATTTCAACTCTCTGCTCCGGAATTGCCTTAGATTAATGGCGTACGCTTTTATTTGAAGGCGTTAAAGTTATAATATCGCAGCACCCACCCCCCCCCCCACCCCCTCTAACCATTTTAGCACTCCCTGCCACATTGTAATCCCTCTTTGGACGCCAAACAAATGTACGCATTCCCACCAGGATAAGACGATACGGCTAAATACGAAATGGAATCAGATAAAAACAAAGCAGATTTGTCGCTCACACACACACACACCCACACACACACACAGAAAAATACCCGGAAAAAGAAAAACAAGAAGCGAGTCCTTGACAGCCCGCAGCTAAGCCAAAGGCATCCAATGGAATTGGCTCCACTTCCTGTGGAACTTGTCGAACTGCGTAAAAACTCAATTGCTGCGCATTGGCAGACAACGACAACAAAACCAGAGGCAACAACAGAGATCGCGGGACTCGTATCCTGTCCACTGTTAGCTATTCTCGTGGCTAAGGCAACATGGGTTAAATGCCCCTCGCTCCTTCCTCCTGCTGACTGAGATAGCGCCAAAATGGCAAAACCGAATTTATTGGAGTCATGTGCTGATAAGCGTTCGCCTCAATTCCATGCCAAATTACAATGTTACTTGGAAAAGGCCATTAACAGCCTCACATCGAAGTGTTGAATGCTCTATTTTTTAGTAGAGTGTCTGAAATTTATTTTGTTTTTTTTTATCTTGCTTAGATTTTTAATAAATGTTTGGTACTTTACAGAGTGAATATGCTGTTATTTTATTTATTATTTTAATAAGACTCAAAGCTTAAGTTTAAAAAATATCTGATTTTCGGAGTACTCAACTTATCCTGTTTTTTTTTAATAGAAAGTTCCATTTTACTGTGGATTCCCTTTATAGTTCCATTTGATTAAATTGATTTTTCTTTCTAAAAAAAAAAAAATCATTTATGTATTAAAACTATTTTGTAATATTTTGTATAACTAATCTGAAATTCTTACAAAAAATACATTAAAAACAGGCTTCGACCCTTTTCAGCCAAATCCAAGAATGAAGCCAGCTTTTTGAAAATTCACATGGTTGCAGGGTATAGGAACATAGATAGACATATCGAGATACAGGCAACGTAACACATCAGACTACAAGGCTAAAACACAGGAATCGCATTAGATACTTTTTGTTGCATTCTCCGGCTTGTTGGTCTGGTGTGGTTTTTGGTCTGGTCTGGTTTGGTGTGGGCTCGTTGGGCTGACTGTCCTGAGCAGGGACGACTGTCCTGTGCTGGTCAACCCTGGCCAAATGCGGTGGCTGCGATAAAAATCTGCGTAAAATGATGCGGCAATTTGATGAGCAACTAACTTCAGGCAATTAGTTTGGCTAAATCGAAGTTACAATTGGAGTGGGTCTTTCAGTTAGGAGTTGTCGTGCGTGTTTCTGAACAGCTTAACTGTTGCACTGGGAAAAAGGGGAGCGGATCAGAGATGTAAACTGTTATTGGAGTTGAAATTGCTATTGCTATTGGTATTGGTATTAATGAGAGGCAATCTAATGGCATTTAGTGCTAATGTGCTTAGCAACTGTTTGAAAAGTTTTAAGGATTAATATAAATGCTGGAAACTTTAAACCAATCGACAGCTGTTCGCATTCCTAACTATTGATGTATCTATACATATAGAAAAAAAAAACAAAAAAGAAAAGCCAATCGAAGCGTTGCCAAAAAAAAAAAACCTACTAAATGTTGTATACCAATTGGAAAGCCTCTGAGAAAACTGTTTGACAGTAGACACGGTTGCTCAACTCTGACAGAGGATGTGGTAGGTGGGAGAGGCAGTTGCCTTTTTGCCTTTGGGCTGTTTTGCTGTTTAGCAAAAGCAATCTCAAAGATACATTTCAAGTGCTCAAGTTTGCTCCGCTCTTCGCATGTGCCCAGGCACAAGAATACAAATAATTTCCATTTGGCCAAAGACGACTTGGCAGCGCCAACATTTGCATTTATCTTCAGCTCTCAGTTCCACCAAATGGAGAAACATGCCCGCCAGGCAACTGGAACATCCACACCGAGAGCAGTGCGTAGCAGTTGTATTTGTACAGCCGAAGAGATATGTCTACTTATAAATACTTTGTCGACGGCGCACAAGTAGTCGGTAAATATGGCATAGATTACATAACTAGTTCTTTCAGCTGAACAATAAAAAGTTTTTTCTCCACATGAGCAAAGCTCTCTAAATATCGGCTACATTCTCACATACACAATCTATTTTTTACCATCCCTTTTTGCAGACATACAAATGCAATTGTTTAAGATTTTCTTGTGTTCCGCACGGAATTGCAGCATTTGTAGAGCTTTTTGGCGATGCAACTCGAAGGGCGCCGTGGCTTAGTTGGTTAAAGCGCCTGTCTAGTAAACAGGAGATCGTGAGTTCGAATCTCGCCGGGGCCTTCAGATGATTGTCGTTCGCTGGTTCTTTTTTATATATTTTCCAATTACAAATGGACTATTTTAAGGCACACACCCAACCAAGTAGTCAGTATTCGTTCACTTCATCTCACGCCTGTTGATGTCTGTTGCTATTTGGCGCCATTTATTGTTGTTTCCTGTTCCGCGCATGCTGCCATTATTGTTGCCGTCTCCATTGCGTTTGTTGTTGTATTGTTGCGATTGCCGCACGCCGCCAACTGACGCACTCGCCATTAACATGCTTTAATTGCCGCAATAATTGTTTCCATAATCATTAACTTCCGAATATTGCGCCGGCCCATTTAAGCTTCTGCACAATGGCTGCAAAACTTGTGTTCTGAAAAAAAGCTTCGCTGAAAAAGCTTTGCTTATTTTCAATTTTTTTTAGACAGCTACTTCATACTCGTCACAACAGCTGATAAGCTGATAATACATTTAAAGCAAATTGTAGTAACAATCTGAACCATAAATAATTAAATCGTTTTGAGTCAAATCTTTTCTGAACTACCAGATACCCTGTAAAAGATAATCTGAATTCCATGACTAAAACTAAAAACATTTCTGTCTAGAAATTTTTTAATTAAGGTAATTGAAAAAACATGTGTGTACGAAAGATAGCCACCTCAACAGCAATACACATTCAGCGCGATATCATGTTCTATATGTATTCCAATATCTGTACAAGAAAATATTAATTTTAAGAAAAATTCTGAAAATATGGTATCTTAAATTGACTTCTTTGATCAATTTAATCACAACGGCGCCGTGGCTTAGTTGGTTAAAGCGCCTGTCTAGTAAACAGGAGATCGTGAGTTCGAATCTCGCCGGGGCCTTAAATTGAAGAAAAAGCATTTTTCAATTGCAATTGATTTTTTATTTTTGCTTACTACCTGCTAAGCTCCAATACTGTGAAACAGTCCTTAACCTATTAAATATTACAAATGGTTTGTGCAATGGCTAGCCAAGCTTTTTTTGAGCTTGAGCAAAGCTTTTATAACTTTCATTCTTAGTTAATCCTTATGAACCAAATATAAGACGACAATCATAAAATACGTGGGTCGCTCGAAAACCAGCTGCGTAAAATTATCGCGCTTCTCGTCCATCAGATGGCACATTCTCTGATAGATGCCCTGGTTCTGCTTCTCCACAATCGACAGCAGGCAGACAATGCGATGTCTGTGAAATATAAGCAGCATATATATATATATATATATAGATATATTGAGGTCATTTGGGTTGCTTTGTGGTTAAATTACGATTATGCGCCACTCACCGCCTGTGGTTTAGCTTCTTCACCCGGTCCCGTATCTCTGCCGCCAGACCCTCGGCCAGTTGCAGCGCGCGCCAAGAGTCATAATTGCGACTGAAGCGATCCCACAGCAAACGCTCCTCAATGCAATCTTCAATGACTTTCAGGGCACGTTCCATATTGAAATTGGTGTGAAAGAATTTCCAATCATTTTTCGGTTTCTCCTTATGCTCACCGCCCCCCTCACCGCCACCACCACCACCGTCGCCGTCACCGCCACTCTGCAGCGCTCGCCTTCGACTCAGCATGGACTCGGAGAGAAGCGCATTCATGCGATTGGTGGTCCGCACCGATGCTGTGATGCTGCAAAGTGAAAGTGATGATTTTTAGTGCATAGTTGCTTAAATTTGAAAAAGATTAAAAATAACAACTTTTAAATATAAAAAAAGGCAAGATTAAATAAGAACTTAAATTGATTGCTCCAATGTTATTCTTAACCAGCTTCCAGAGCTGCACATACCGCGTCTTCATTGAGGTCCAGGTGGACATTGCTGTGGCGCCAGACATATGAATATCTAGTATATATATCTATATATATGTAGGTTGGACTAAAAAATTGCTACCAGCCGGCAAAAGGAAAACAAATTCCATGCACTGCTATCTGCACACTGACAGGACAGCGACGTCAACAACAATGACGACGACGAGGACGACGAGGACGACGATGGGAACGTCGATGTTGGCAGTGACATGCTGACACGATGAGAATGCCTATCAACAGAGTATAGAGCACCGAGCAGCGAGCACCGAGTGCCGAGCGCTGGGCACTGCACCTCCCCCGCAGTGGCAGCCACACATCATCAGAAAGTTGATCGGAACTTTTGTTGGTTATTTGCGCCAAACTCTTCAGCCGACATTTTGGCCTTTCGCTTGCGTGTCGCTTATCATAAACTCTAAAGGCTGACTGTGGGCGCTCCAATTGCAACAGCGGCAGCGGAGACGTATGTGTCATCACTACCAGACCCGACCAGACCTGCACAAAAGTGTTGCCATATGGACGCGCCCTAGTCTTGGGCCAAATTGTTTGAGTTTTGATGGCACGCGAAGCCTTTTGAGTTAATAACTTTTGATCGGTTAGTTTGCGACACCTGCGATGCACCATGGAATTCCGGCCATTGTGCGGTTTACGGGCAAAGTTGAAGTACTTTGATTGCATTTACGACACTTGATGAAACTGGCTTTCCATCAAATATCCAAAACGTATTAAAAATGGCAGCGAAAGCGTATACAAAGTTCGTGATATTTGTAACTGATAGTTATAGTTATAGTTATGAAGTTGTCAAATTGATATACACACAGATTCACGTGTGTTGCAGCAATATTTTTCAAATGGCCAGGCGGAGGCAGTGCATGGAATGCATTTCTATACGGTACAGCACTAGTCACTTGAATAGAAACAGCTGGTAAATGTTTAATATTTTGTATAACAAATTATAACTGAACTATTCAACTTATCAACTGACAGATAACTCTGAAGACGAACTCGAATATACTTAAAAAAATATAACTTTAAATATATTTAAGCCTCATGGCGAAAATAAGAAGATCATATAAATTTTGTATGTCCTTTTGTGCATTGTAATTGCCTTTGCATTTCTGCATATGAAATGATTGGAGAAAAAACTAAATTAAAAAATTAATACATTTAATAATTACAATAACTTCGCTAAGCTGCTTTCCTTTTTCCGATTGACTTTCAATAAATATTTATTATTTAGCTTTTCCTATTCATTTGACGAAGTGCTGAAAAGGTCTGTTTACCGGAGATGAAGCAGAAAATTGGTCTGAATCTTTTTTTTTAGGACCTAATGTGCAATTAATAATAATAAAGTCAGAGTTTCAGAAAATTTAAATACTAATATCAATTTAATTTGCAACAAGAATTAGCTGTTAAATAATAGAAAATATAAATAAAATTTAATAAATAAATGGTAAATAAATATATATAACAAAAATAAGAATTTACATTTTCAATATTTTAATGTAGAAAAAAAATATGAATCTTGAGAACAACGGGCAATTAAAAAAATCAGTTATTTAAATAGCACCAAAGAATATGGAGCTTTTTTTTAATTTTAAATTAATACTGTGAAAATAAAATTATTCATTTTAACTTTTCTTATTTATTGATAAGTATTAAAAGTTTTATTTTTTTTTAAAGTGTATTATTACTTGATCGTGAAGTTTGAAAACTACATTTCTAACTCCATAAGGAATATAATATTTTTGAAAAGTCATAATGATAGTTTAAACTATCCATATATGCGATTTACTAAAGGCTGAACCTAGTTTAGAGTCGAACAGATCGAATCACTATATCCTACAGATGTCATCGAAACCATTTAGAAGAGAGTTAAATCTTTCTAATAAAATATAGCTACAAAATCTGGAACAGATATCAGATTCACAGGTTCACAGCCAGTCGTAAAACAAATAACATACAAGTTTAGAAAACATAAAATTGTTTCGAAGTTCACACTTAAATTTAAAAATCGGCACTTTAACAATAAAAATAACACTTTTGTTAATTTTATATTTCGACCGTTATCTTTATTTTCAATTTTATGACTTGTTTTTGTTTTGTATGTTAATATTTGGGAGAGATGACGAAATTAGTAAATAAGATAAAGTATAGCCAGGGCAGATATAAGTCATAAATCACCCACAACAGGGAAGAGATAGGGGGTATATATAGGCCAAGTCATCATATGCATGTCTATATATGTTAGACATTTACGATACCAATAAGTAATTAGAAGTTTACCTCTAATGGCTGCCAGAGGCAGTTACCTGAATTTACTAATTGCTGGGCACAAAACTTTACGACACGTGAATATGTGGCACAATTGAATAGCAAATTCGCTCGAGTTGGTGGCAACAAATTAAGCAATTTGTTTGGTGGCGACACCAGCCACAATGTGCGGGTGCTGCTTTGTGGGTTGTTAGTTATTAGCACCTGCCACAAAATCAAACAAAACACACGGCTTTCTCTCCCTCTCTTACTTACGCTTGCATGCGACTCATGAGGCGCCACAAATTATGCTACGGCTTATAAACGAGTTGAGTTTAAATTTAATATTAGATTGTTAGTTGCGAATGGTTTTCGGGTAAAACTGCACGTGCGCTCGTCACAATTGTAACTGGCTTTGGCTTCCAAAACATAAAAGCGCAAAACTATCGTCGAACTTGGCCAAAATGCCGAAACAGCGACAGCCCCGCTAAATGTATCCGCTCAGCCCAAGGTGTACGCTCTGATGGCGTTTGCCTCACTCTGCAAGGGTTAGAGTAACAATAGAAACAGCAGCAACAGCAGCAACAGCAGCAACAGCAGCAACAGCAGTAGCAGTAGCAACAGCAGCAACAGCAGCAGCTGCAGTCGCCCCTTCCACAGATAATATCTTCATGGATTCTAGCTTTGGTTTCAGTGGCATGTCTAAGGACAACTCTGACTATTTAGTATTAGTGGAGAACCCAAGTGGGTGCAACTGTGTGAGTATCTACTGTCTAAATTGTATTTATTTTGAGTAATTTAGTTTATATTTGACATACAAGCGTGCCACACACACACACACACACACACACTCTAACACACTAAGGCAATTAAAAACTTAGGTTACAAACTGTCGACAAGACTGCATGCAAACCGTTTACTCTGACAGCTCTGCTGCACATGTGTGTATGTGTGTGTGTGTGTGTGTGTGTGCGTGTGTATCTGTGTTGAGTTCGCGTGCCAAATTCGCGTTGAGCATGTCCACTTAAGAATTGCATTCGAATATCCACAGAAATCGGAACTGTGCATGTGCGCACCGTTTAGCTTATGACACATTGTTACAAAATAAAACATTTAAAGACCTCATTTTAAAATGTTGTCCCACTGTACACGGTTCCACACTCTGTGTTGCAATAGATTAATCTAATCTGAACCAATTTTCAACATAAAATTATTATACTGCGACTTACTTATTTCAAATGTATTTAAATTGTGATGAGCAATACGCACTTTATATCTTAAATGACTTAATACAGTTTCTAACGTGATCATACATGGGCAAATAGTTGACTAAACTAATCTTTTATGAACTTGTTCTCAAACTTTCGTAATATTTTTGGAGTATAATACAAGGGTTCATTTTGGAGCACCCGCTAATATCTGGAACGGCGTTGCTCGTTGTTAAAGGTGATTCCCAAAATGGTGGCAAACAGAAAAGCAGCACCCTGCGAAGAAAAGATAAAATGGCATTTGTTGACTCAGTTATTAATTAAATATAGATAAGTTGACTTACCTCCACGCCAATCAGAATCCAGCAAAATACCTTCACATACTTGGTGGCCACTTCGAAGGAATCGATCAATTTGGCTAAGCAGCCGTCGGGGTAAACGGTGTGTGTTGAGTTAGTAGCGGTGCTATTTGTGACATAACAGCTCTCCGGAATTGTCCGATTCGCCTTGGTATAGTCGATGGGGCCATTGATGCCGCAGCACTTCAACTATCAATTTAAACAAACAGTTGGCACATATAGAAAAACACTTTTAGAATTAGGAACAAGTTTCCGACTTACGTTGGTTTGATAGAAGGCCATGGTGGTAGTGCCATTCGTATTCCACGCCTGATTCAATTGATCCTGTGCCAACTTCTTGTCATCGAAGCGATTCAGGTAGACAAATGCCAACACGCATGTCAAGATCAATAAGATGGCCATAATGACTGCATACTATGGAGGATAAATATTCAGATATCTGTACATATTATAACTTATTATATATATATTACTTACCGTCCAGGTTAGGCATACGTTTTCCTTGATGGCGCCACAGCAGCCGAAGAACGAGATTAGAAAAACAATCGAACCGATGACTATGAAGAATATTATAACTGGGCGTGCCTCATCGGCGACATTTTTGAGAGAAATCGAACTAACCACAATAACGCCAATGCCCAGTAACTAAAAAGAATTCAAATTGAGAGCGCAATAAGAAAGTTTGCACGAAAAAGTCGGTGAAATATTACAGTGTGCCATATACAGATATATCGGCCGGATGACGAACACCCAGGTAAACAGCTTTGGAATGTGCACATATGTGTGCACAGTGGGCTCGTACATTATATACGCTTGACTGCCGATGATAAGCCAACTTTGTTGAACTTTGAGGCTCTGACTCAGAGTTATATTTGTGGTTTAAAGTTTACTCACCGCGCAGAGAGCGTTGAAGAGGAATACTAGATATTTGATCGTTGCTGTGGCACAACCCATTTTCCTTTTAAAAAATTTGTATAAACTGGACAATGAATCGATGCGTACGCGTTGACGATTTGGTTTAGACTGAAAAACGACAACAGTCTCCAATCGGCGGTTAGTCGAGATAATTTCATGCGAGGTAATTGTGTGACGGCGTTAAAAATGAACAAAGAAAAAAAACCTAAATAACAATAATAACGATAATAGGCGAACTTCGTGTACACAGCGAGAAATGCAATCGTATCTCGACTAACTAAAAACTGCAACAACAACAACAACAAAAATCCAAGGAAACGCCCATGCTTATCAGTCCCGTTAAGACTCAATAGATAACGGCTCTAATCGTTATCTAATCGTTATCGAGTTGTGAGTCGTTTTTCTGTATTTGTTTGCATGCGTTAAGATAATTGGCTAAAATGCTTGCAAAAATATGAAGTAATTATATTATTTAAATACCTGAGAAATCATATGACTTTGTACTCGATTGGCAACTAAAACTGAGTGTATAACAAAATAAATATCTGGAAATTATACACTCATACTTTACCTTGTTTGACCCTGGGCAAAATGTAAATCAATTTATAGATAAGAATAGTTTGATCATGATAACACACACAAACACGCATATACATATAAACTGTTATCACATCTGTTAACTTACAGCAGTAAGTTGGGCGCTGTTGACTCAAATTGCATATGAAAGTCAACTAGATAAGCATCTAGCATATTAAACTAGCTGCTTAATTGAGTACAATCGATCAATCGATTGTTTCTCAGAGTACTCATTCTGCCGACACCGTTAATATTCATATTGATAATACGGCGCACAGCTGTTTCCATTTACGAACAGCGAGTTAGCTTCTCTGTTTGTTATCTAAATGCCTCAAAGCTTCAATGGGCTCAGCAAAAATATAAATTCTATGCTCTGTTTGAATTTGGCTTCTTTTTTGTTAGCTTGTTGCTCAGTTGTATTCTTAACGACACACCGAATACGCGTATTTGTTGAACATTCATAAAAATGAGCTGCGGTACTCAAACTTTGAAAATCTCCTCGTTTATTTTGGACTTTTTGTGCTGTGTAAGTGTTTGCCCTAAATGTGGTCTGATTAATCTAACCGATAGTCGCATATATTCTCTGACTTATAGGTCTTTGGCGCACTCTCCATAGCCGCCTGCTCATATGCGCTGATTGTATTTCCTCACAGCGATGCAATACGTATACCCTGCATTTTGGGCATTGTCCTGGGTATTCTGCTGTTTGGCAGCACCATCGTTGGATGTGTAGCAGCCCTTCGCGAGAACATTCGTCTCAGTTGGATTGTGAGTTGCATGTCAATGAATCTTGTCAATTTTTAACAAATTCACTACTTTGTCCAAAAGTATGCTGCTATTTTATTGGCCTTGGTAACAGCGCAAATTACCGTTATATTCGCACAACCCATAAACTTCGATCTGCTGGCAAATGAGACAATAAGCGTTGCCTGGGAGCAGCAGCTCTATGATAATAGCACCATGTCCTACTACGAGATCAAGGTATGCATTTAATGTGCACTATTATTATTATTATTATTATTATTTTAAGCATACTTACACATTTCAGTATGAATGCTGTGGCAAATCGGGACCCTTGGACTATGTTGCCAGTGGTCTACAAATACCGCCAAGCTGCTATTTAAACCAGAACTCGACCATTTCAATGGATATGTTTACAGTTGGCTGTAACAAGCAACTGGCTGCTGCATTTGTCACTGGCACGAAATATGAGCGCATCAGTGATTGGTCACTTGTGGGCCTGGAGGTGCTATTGATAACAAAATAGTTTTAGTTTTCTATGCAATTTTTACTGAACGTTCTACTTTTGCAGATACTCACTGTGATGGTTACTGGACTGTTTGCCATAACACTAAAAAATGCAGAGCGAAGACGTCCTTACCGTTAGTTCAGAGTATAACTAACATTTGCAACAGTATTGGGATTTGTACAATTACGACCTTCATAGCTGGAAATAATTTTAGCTATTCGTTTGCTTTCTTTTTATGGATATCTTTATTTGTGATACTTGTCAAATTGTTCTGCATAAAACCAAATAAGTAATAAATTAGCGCCACCTTTTGGGCTTAAAAGGAACATGCTTATTCAAGTTTGATTTTGCGCGTCTGATCAGTCGGTGTTTTTTTTTGTGCTACAGCGTTGCCATCTTTACTCTTAAGAAATCGGACGACCACCACAATTAATCGGCAGCCTATCAGTGAATCGATGTATTGTTTACATATTTACATCAAAACAACATATAGTCCAGAATTTTATTTGCTTTTCGCTTAAAGAGAGACATTTTAGAGCGAGCAAAAAGCGGTCAGAAAACATATCGTAGCATAAGTAATTACTGAACACTCACACTTGTTGTGTAAATAGCTAAAGAGTGCTTAGCCAGCACAGTGCATTGGAGATAGCAGCAGTCGTCGGTAGCCACAACAAGCCCAAAGAGATATATTTGCATCAAGAGATATTGTGGCTCAGCTGACAGCAAAGAGAGCTTCATTTTTGAGCGGGCCTTTTGGTGTTTGCTGCTTGGGCTTGAAATCGTTGCCGGTCATTAACACAGCACAGCTGAAGGCAACAGCAACGCGAGCGGAAGCAGACGGGATCAACAATAAATAGTGGGGGCTGTGCCAGCGTTGGACTGTCCCACATAGCAACTCGACAAAATGGGTCTGCGTTTCCAGCAGCTAAAGAAGCTATGGCTTTTATATTTATTCTTATTGTTTTTTGCATTCTTCATGTTTGCAATTAGCATAAACTTATATGTGTCAAGTATACAAAGCTCTGACGCAGAGCACCGGTGAGTAAACAGACCAACAACAAATTGTAAACAGTTACCCGATTGTATTGTGCTTGTGTGTATCGTATAACCCAGTTTGCATGCAATAATGCCAACTTGAGGAAGTGGAATTTCGATACAATTTTGCCACGAAGATGCAACTGACTAAACCTGACTTCAACTCAGTAGAAGCGTTGCACACACACATACATTGCATAATTTCCTTGAAGGCAACAAAATGGATTGTGGATGCTTGACTGGTCGCTTTGGTGTTGCAAGTCGCGTTGGCGGCGACTTTGTCGCTGGCGGCGTTGATGTTACACTCGAGTGAGTTGAGTGGACGGGTCTTTGAGGTGTCCACTAGCCTTGCTTTCGATTTTATACCTACTTTGCATTTTCTTTTTATGGCATTTGTAGTGGCTCATTATTGCTAAATGCCAAACATTATTGCCATTGTCATCTTTTGTTTGTTTTCATACCCAGTGTCATTGGACAGAAATTGTTTACTGCTTTCGTGTGGCTGTCTGTCCGTTTATAATAATAATAATATAATATAAATGAGTTATAACAAAGTATAAAAGCAGATGAAATAAACAAAATTTCTCCGAGCCCACAAATGTAATTATTTTAAAGGTGTTAAAATTAATAAATCAAGAATATAATTTCCAACAGTTCCAACAAAACAACAACAAAAAAAGTATTGCGCAGTCTGGAATTTCCGATTGCAACATTATTTACTTACTTAGCTATTTCTTATTTTGTTTATTATTGTTTTTTTTTTGGAACACAAATCGTGCAAAGTCATCCGAAACCGCCGCCCAAACGCCGCTCACTGTGGCCGTATAAAAATATTGTGGCCCACTATATTGGCAAGGGAGACATCTTCGGCAATATGACTGCAGGTTATTAAATCACTAAATAAATGACACAACATCAGCAACACAAAAGTACAATGACTACCAACTTTCAGACGATTACAACATTAACCAGTTCGAGCCCAAGCAGGGCGAGGGCGCGGATGGGCGACCCGTTATTGTACCACCACGCGATCGATTTCGTATGCAGCGCTTCTTCAAACTGAACAGCTTTAACATACTGGCCAGCGATCGGATTCCCCTAAACAGAACGCTCAAGGACTACAGAACGGGCGAGTAAGTGCAGCGGTTCCCTTCATACTATTTAAATTGACTTTCCTATAAATGTGTTTCTAATACCATATTCGCAGATGTCGCGATAAGCGTTATGCAAAGAGCTTGCCAAACACATCGGTGATCATTGTATTCCATAATGAGGCCTGGTCTGTGCTGCTGCGCACCATTACTAGCGTCATCAATCGCTCGCCCCGCCACCTGCTCAGGGAGATCATCTTGGTGGACGATGCCAGCGATCGATGTAAATAGTTTTCAAAACATTAACCAAAAGAATTTTAACATTTATGTCGAATTTTCAGCTTTTCTGAAGCGCCAACTGGAGGCCTACATTCAAGTGCTTGCAGTCCCAACGCGTCTGTATCGCATGAAGGAGCGTAGCGGCTTGGTGCCCGCTCGTCTCTTGGGCGCTCAGCATGCACGGGGCGATGTGCTCACATTCCTGGACGCGCACTGCGAATGCTCACGCGGCTGGTTGGAGCCATTGCTGGCACGTATTGGGGAATCCCGTGAGGTGGTTATATGCCCAGTGATAGACATCATATCAGACGATAATTTCAGCTACACGAAAACCTTTGAGAACCACTGGGGCGCCTTCAATTGGCAGCTGAGCTTCCGCTGGTTCTCCTCCGATCGAAAACGTCAAATTAACGCTAACACCAAGGACAGCACTACGCCGATAGCAACACCAGGCATGGCTGGCGGCCTTTTTGCCATCGATCGCAAGTACTTCTACGAGATGGGTGCTTATGATAGTGACATGCGCATCTGGGGCGGTGAGAATGTGGAGATGTCATTTCGCATTTGGCAGTGCGGCGGTCGCATCGAGATCAGTCCCTGCTCCCATGTGGGCCACATCTTTCGTAGTAGTACACCCTACACATTCCCGGGTGGCATGAGCGAGGTGCTCACCGCTAATCTGGCCCGTGCTGCCACCGTCTGGATGGATGACTGGCAATACTTTGTCATGCTTTACACGGCTGGACTATCGCTGAGCGCGAGGGACAAGGTGAATGTGACCGACCGTTTGGCTTTGCGTGAGAAGCTGGAATGCAAGCCGTTCTCGTGGTATTTGGAAAACATTTGGCCGGAGCATTTCTTTCCGGCACCGGATCGTTTCTTTGGCAGAATTATCTGGCTGGATGGCGAGACGGAATGCACTCAAGCTTACAGCAAGCACATGAAGAACTTGCCAGGACGTTCATTATCGCGCGAATGGAAGCGCACCTTCGAGGAGATCGAAAACAAGAGCGAGGAGTTTATGTCGCTGATTGATTTGGAGCGCGATAAGTGTCTGCGTCCGCTGCATGATAATGTGCCGCGTTCCTCACTGCAGCCGGTGACCGTAGGTGATTGCACTTCGCATGCTCAGACTATGGACATGTTTGTCATTACACCCAAGGGTCAGATAATGACCAATGACAACGTTTGCCTTACTTATCGCCCACCCAAACAAGGCGCTCTCAAGTTGCTCAGAAATCGGAACGCAACGATTTCAAATGTGATGCTGACACAGTGCGCCACCGAGCCAAGTCAACAGTGGACTTATGACATGGACGTGAGTAATCAGCAGTCGCCCGACTTTTGAATAAACAAATTGTAATCTTGCCTTTCTCCCGCTTCTCTTTGCAACAGACACAACAAATATCACACCGTCAGACGAAACTTTGTCTCACACTCAAATCGGCCACAAATGCGCGCAACCACAAGGTGGAAAAAGTGGTGCTCAGCATGGAGTGTAGCTTCAAGGACATTACACAAAAATGGGGTCTCATTCCATTGCCATGGCGCATGTAAAATACATTCACCATATGAGGAAAGCGACAAAAAAAACCCCTGCCAGCGATTTAACACAATGTGATATTTATTATTGAAACGTCTTAGATACCCGCACACACTGTAAATCCCCCACACACACACAACACACACACACACACCGAGACACTCCCACAAGAATTGTTTTGAGTGGGTGCTAAGGAAGCTTTCTTCCACGGCGCTGCGACTTGAATAGTAGTCTATACAATTCGATGTCATATTTATTAAGCAAGTTTTTAGACAATTTTAAAATAATAAGTAAAAATTACTTTACTTAATACTTTTAACATTTTATAGCACTTAAATAAAGCGAAAATTAATGTTCAAAAAGAGTCATTGTCCTTTCGATACTTTCGCAATTAGAATTATTTAGATTTGCAAAGCAATACATTTTAATCATTTAATTATAAATAATTATGTCCTAGGAATTAACGACTTGCACCAATTGAAATCATTCCCAAATTATAATCGATCGAACCATATATATACACCGTGGATTATCTGTTTGCTGGTGCTTTAAATTTGGCGCATATGTTGAAGATTGTCTCAGTCTCAACATGATCGGCTGCTATAACACAATCAAGTACACCGGACTCTTGTCCAATCTGCTCTATATGGTAAGTACAGCTTGCTGATATACATTTATTGACTGATATAATAATTTCCTGTTCTAGTATAGTTGCTGGCCATTGGCGTCATGTTTGCCGCCGGTTTGAGCCTGCAAATGGCTGAGCCGAATACGCCGGAGCACACCTACTTTGTGGAGAGCATTGTGCTGGGTGCAACCATTTGCGTTATTGTTATATTCGGCTGTTATGGCCTGGTCTGCAATCTGCTGAGCGTTAATATTATTGTAAGTTTTGCAAATGATCTGTGAATTTCTCTTACTAATAATTGGTATTTTTTAGTTCACCTGTTTTATTTTGATCGTGCTTGGTGTCGAGTATTTGCAGCTGCACAACTATCATCCGCATATGCGTTATAGTGGAGCACTGCAGCAGCTGGATCTAACGCAGGCCTGGCATAACTTGGACATACATCCGCAGCGAATGCAAGAGTATGAGCAGCAGCAGAAGTGCTGTGGTTACAACAATGCCAGAGACTACAAGACACTGCAAATGGCCATACCACAAAGCTGTTATCAGCAGCCGGGTAATGCCAGTCTGTTCACGCGCGGCTGCGAGGCGACACTGATCAACCACCAGAACCGCATTCAGTATCGCGATAAGCTGTTCATGTGGTGCATTATTGGCCTTGAGGTTGGCAACATCAGCTGCAGTTCACTGCTCTTTACTAACAAAAACACCTAATTGCATTCTTGTAGATATTCATACTCGTGCAAACCATTGTGATCAGTGTGATGCTTCACAAGCTACGCCAGCGGCAGCAACACGCACGGCAACAGGTGCCGCCAGGTGTGCGCCGCGAGCCGCGCGCCAATCATGTGGGCTCGCGGGCACATCTGCTGGAGGACGCCTGACTGGAGAGACAAGCTAATCATTACATGTAATAAATCGTTTATTGTACACTCAAATGCAGCGTAAAAATCTCTAATAGGCATAGCGACGTGGTTTAGTGGTCAGCTGACAACTCAGTGCTATGGCCAATATGATGCCAACAATCTGCAATTAGATAAACAGTGATAAAAACAAATGTTTTTAGTCAAGAGTTGCAGTTCAGGGTTACCTCATAGCCAATGAGTGCGCTGTGTGTCCACATCTCATAGCGGTATATATTCCTATGGACACGTTTCACTGCTTTCATGCAGCCCTCGAGATATGGACTGTACGCGGTTTTGCCATCCTCAGTGTGGTGACAGCTGAGGGGCACGCTAGTGTAGTCCGAGGAGCCCTTGATGCCACAGCATTTATACTATACAGAAAAATATAAATTTGGGAATTAATATTTAAATCTACAAAATAGACTACTATATAAATACAGTTAGTTAAATTTTATGTTATTTGCGCTATTAATACATTTTAAAAACACATAATTTTATTTGGATATGAGTAATTTTTAGTGTGCCAAATTTAACAGTTCTTTGTGTTTTTGTTTTTTTTTTATATGCTATGGACTTACCCTGTGCTGAAGCATTTGCATGGCATTAGAATGCGATATCTGCTTGGACCAAATACCCATGACAAAATCCTCGGTGGCATTCTCATGCTTTAGCTCATTGTAATGCATCAGTCGCCAGACGTGTGCACCAATCAGCAGCACCAACAAAAACATATGCTGTGAATATAATTTAGTCAATAATCAACTCGTTAATTTTAAAATCTTTAAGTAAAAGTGTACTGACCACCACAAGCACCTTGATGGAGCCAAAAAGAGCGCCCGCACAGCCAATGAGGGCGGACAGTATGATTGTGCCTGCCATTGTTAATTGTATAATCCTATTCAAATCGATATGATCTGTGAAGCCCTCATCCAGCTCGTAGAGCATCTGGTAGGCACCGGCCAGTGCAGTGAGACATCCAATTATCTGTGCACATAAATGAAAAATTAATTTAATATAAAACTCATTTCAATTAACAACGTCACAAAAATCAAATTAAAAACAAAAGCTGCGAGCAAAACAAAATAAATAAAATTTAATTTTGCATGTCTATGTTGACCAGAAAAAATAACAAATAAAATTCAAATATATGTATGAAATTACTGTCGGCTTTATTTTTAAATGACTGGCCGACACCAACACACACAGAAACACACGGAAAATGTAGGAATAATTATAAATAAATAAAATAATTGTCTGGTAGAGAATTTTTACTGCCAAATTGGTCAAATAGATAACAAATAACATCTTCTATTTAAGTCAGTCAACTGAAGTAGAATAAAAGTTGCATCCGGATAAAGTCCGGTGAAATAAGCTGATTTGTCATACGCAGTGTAAGTCAAGAGCAGAATGAAAAAAATGTCAAAAGATTAGTAATACTTAAGAGATCTCACATGTCAGCACACCCCACACATTCTGTACACATATATTGATATATATAATTATTACATTACTTACCAGAGTAAATGTATTGAAAACCACCGCTGTCCATTGCAAACACACCCGCATTGAGGGCATTTTTTATCCCAGATACTTTGTTTAAATAGTATTAAAACTTATTTTCTTAAAATTTTTTTTGTTTTTGTAGCTATTCTGTGCCATTCGTTCAGGTTGTTCAGTCTCCTACATTTACGTGCTTCTCGTGTCGGCCCGAACTGTTAATGCGAAGAGAACTCAGCTCATTCAGTTTGAAGAAGAACTGCGAAATGTTTACAAATCCGTTGAGTGGTTGCCGCCGCCTCGCGCCAAACGGGCGGTTTGGTCATTACTCAAGAGGCAGAGACGGCACCACCTATGCGGACCCCAACCACTGCGCGACAGGCAGCCAAAAGTTTCACATGTATTTTTATATGCGTCTTTATGGGCAAACCATATATCTATATATCTATATACTTATCTGCATATAAAACACGTCTAAGTAGTTTGGAATATGGAAAGCATACGAAAAACTTAATGAGAAAGCACTTTAAAAAGTTTATAGCACATATTGCCAATTTAATTGTATCAATTGAAAATTTGCTTAACGATTATGTTTGAGGGTTTACGGGTTATTCCGAAGCCTGTCAGAAAAGCTCCCGCCTCAATTTATTGCGCAATGTGATGCCCAAGTGGGTGGCAGCTCCCAGGGCGCCAATCTGTGTAAGTCGAAAACAGAATATAGAATGAATCAATTAAACATTAATTTAAAATATTTCAAAAATCCATAAATTAATTATTGATTTTTAGTCGAGATCAACAGTTGGTTACTTGCCTCCAACACGAACAGCAGCCACTTGATGATCAGTCCGATAAAGACATTGTCTGTGGCATGTGCCTCCACAGCCTCCAAGCAGCCGGTGTTGAACAGCTGACTCTGCACACGCTCCCGATCGCCATAGCAGCTGAGCGGAAAGCCACTTCCTTGATGAATATAATCCTGCGGTCCGCTTTGTCCACAACAAGAGTGCTGTCAATGGAATAAATCACATAAACAACTTTTATTAATATATCTCTGGTTTTTAAAAAGTTTTGAATCGTCGGAAAATCAATTTTTAGAGGATATAATTTGGAGTTCGAATAGCGTTTCCAACATAGAATGCAGTTATCATATAGATGTGAAGCCCTGACCAAAAAAGGTTGATATTTAATAATGGGGTGACTTGTGAGACGGAGTTATATCGTTTGAACATTTTGAATGGATTTAATATAAGTTACATATATTGTTGAGGATCATCTAGTCGTCCTTAATTCTGTCTGGTTCTGTAACTAAACTCACTAAAATTGCGTGCTATTAAGCTCCACATTTGATATCGGACTACTTTCACGGGAACAATAGTTTTTTTTATAAATTATAGTGAATTATGGCTGATTTCTATAGACAAGGACAGGTTAACTTTGGAGTGCCTGATTTACCTTTTCCCTTTCTTTGTTTTAGAACAATGTTTTGATTAATTAACGAACTTATATATTTAAAATATGATCAACAGTAATTTATGGAATCATATATTTCACGAAATAGACAACAATTTCCGAATCAATAAAAAATGTTCTTTATGCTAAAATGTTAGTTGCTGGCCATGAATTTTCTGGTTTAGTTTGAGTACAAATTCCTAATTTCGAAATAACTTACCTTTTGCTCGAAACTAGCAATGCGTTCAGTATTACGTCGCTGATATTCCCAGAGAGCTACGAAGTCATCCCGTGCCCGTTGCACATAGTCCGTCACATGAGCGGCCACAATTATGTAGACCTGCAAACCTATCAATATTAGCATGCAGCTGACATACTTTTAATCAAAAAAAAAACCATAATAAGTTATGCATCCATTTCAAATGTTCCAATAAACTTACGCTCCAAATCAGACTGAGGGAGAGGCGTACAGCTGCCAAGCAACCCAGAAACGAGCTGAGCACTACGAAGGAGCCCACAAAGATCTGCAGCACGATGGCAATGTGCTCAAAGCTGCCTGAAGAGACGCTGTTCAGCTCGTAGACGGACAAGGCAATCAGCATTACGCCAATCAGCTGTAAATCAGCAGTGTATTGCCAAGATTCGAATAATTCAAAACAGGAATATTACGCATACGCACCGAGAGCAGCACATTCAGCGCGATTAGCAAGGCTTTCTGGCATTGTACACCGCAGGACATTTTCACAGCGTAACCCAATCGATAGTGCGTCCAATTGTGTTACAGTTAGCTTCACAGAATATTCTATATATATATATATATTTATATATATAAAAAATAAACACGCTCAGCTAGCTTCAGCTCCAGCCCTTTTGCCAGACACGATGAACTGCGACTAAGCGACGCGCATTTGTTTTGAAATTATGGCGCCCCAAAAAAGGGCACCAGCCCTAGGCAGACGCCCAGAACAACTGTCAGTCAGCTAATTTCTATTGGTAGCTGCTCAGTAAAAATCAACGGTTCAGTGCTTCTTCTTCTTCTTCTTAATACACCCTGTAATTATGCATGTAAAAAGGATGTATCGAGCAGTGCTAATAAATTATTTTTTATTGTGTTGAATATAAATAAAATTGAATAATTAAATAAAAAAATAAATAAATTAGAAAAATATTGCATTATGGCAAAATTCCTTTTAAAATTTTCTACAGGGTATTTTATGTTCAAACACTCAACCCGGGCGACTTTGACTTGTTGTGCTTCTTGGCGCACGTAGAATTTGTGGGTGGTATGATGTCACGACAATGTTGGCAAAGCTTTTTCGCATTACCGTTACGCGGCCGCATGGGAGCTTTTGCCCTACATAGTAAAGCAATTCATTGATAAAATGCGCAGTAAAATGGCATTTCAAAATGATAAAATGATAAGACAAAGAAATTAATAAAAGTTGGATTAACAAAGTATCCTTTCTATAAACTTATAAGTTAGAGTAACAAAGTAGCCTTTCTGTTAGAATATTATGTGGATAAAACTTTTATTATTATTCTTTTTCATCGAATGAATTTTTATAAAAAATGTTTGTAAATTGCCTAATTTTTCTGATATTTATTTCGGTTGTTCGAGCTGCCGGCGAATTCACAGTACTGAACAAACCCAAATCAATAGAATTTAAGGGCGAGGATGAACTGGAGAGCTTTTATGTGGGCGATGTCCTGTTGGCGTGTCTTGGCTATGCTGTCACTGGCAACAGCAAGTGGTCTGGCCTGTTTATCAAGGATCCCTTCGCGCTTGCCAATACTTCGGTGATTGTTGTTCATATACAAGGTGTTTATCGTGTGCCAACAGTGGAAAAGGTGAAGGCTTACGAACTGCTTGATTCGGAGACCGGGAAATCCCTTGATAGTCTCGCTGCCCAGCTCAGCCCAGCTTCGGTAACCAATTTTGACTTTAATAATCACACCAAAGGGGTGATAGCGTTTAAGTCCTACGTTGGAAATATCGATGTGTCCATGGCCATGCCAATGAAGTACTTCAAGCCCGTCGAGTACTTGAGCCACCAGCATTTTCTTGAGGAAATTGACTATATGAATGCAGTCGCAAATAACTTGGCCAGCCTGCTGAAATTGTCGCAGGTGATTATCTTTCGCATCTCGCTGGACCGTCTTACCAAGGTAACCAAATATGGTATCATCCATGAGGCCAAGAAATCCATCACCGATGCCGTTGCATATTTGCTGTCTGCCGCAAAAATCAGTACCGACTCCTTGCTGTTTGTGCAAGTCACCGATAAGCGTGCAACATCCATGCGCAAATCGTCGGATAACTCAAATCCATTCGAACAATTCAATGACTCGGAATATTCTGTCGTATGCAACATTATTGTATGGCTTAGTCTGGCACTTGTCATGTCGCTGGCGGTCATATGTTATGTGTTGGCCAACATTGATCCCGGCAAAGATTCAGTCCTCTTTCGAATCAGCGACACACATGCCCACGTGACTAAGAAGGTGCGCTAAATATGTACAATATCTGTCATACGTCAATTTTTATATGAATTTGTATATATATTATAAAAAGATAACAACATTTTCCCCTAAAATTCATCATCAGTTACATCATTAAAATAATTGTCGTCCATATTTACTTTTAGGGTTACTAAACATATTTTTTAGTTAACTTAGCATTGGCATCACGTCCATCAATTTCTACATCCATCTATAATTCTAGCGGGATCTCTGAATGTGCCCAATTTTCATTTTCAACATAGCCAAATCTACCTGACGTATTTGCAAATTAGCCATGACTCGATTTTTGCAGAATCACATGCTAAACAGTCGAACATAAATATGACAATAAATTATAAACGTACACGTAAATTGACATATTTACGTGCCGCAAGGTGTGCTGGCAGGCACAGCAGATGAGCAACAAGTTGTCTAGTTCCATTTGGCAAGCTTTTCAGTTTTTTTTACTTTGACCATGAGTAAGTGTTATGGTCGGTGCTCGGAAATTTTTGTGATGTTCACATCGCAGACTTTTGGGCGAAATTTTTGAAATTTTTGAATAATTAGTATCATTAAGAAACATGGACACGTAATTGTAGCTATTATTTCCTACTGGCCGAAAAGTGAGCAACGGACTTGCTTTTGGGGACTTTCCGAATCAACCAGCGCAGGAAGTCCAATTGGATGGGTGGGTACAGAGCGCTTTATCGGGGCAAACAACAGCTAGCACCCCGATACCATTAACCAACACCAACCAGAAATTGCTTGCTTCGGAGGTAGACTCCAGATAACAAGGGACCCTAAATAAATAAAATTATGTTCAGAAAGGAATAACAGGATGGTAGCAACCACTCTT
Source organism: Drosophila multiciliata (assembly GCA_037043605.1). Lineage (NCBI taxonomy): Eukaryota > Metazoa > Arthropoda > Insecta > Diptera > Drosophilidae > Drosophila > Drosophila multiciliata. Next base: position 5,807,863 of record JBAMBF010000589.1, read on the forward strand.
CCCATATTTGGAAACTAAAATAAAGTGATAATTTATCTAATTTTTGAAGTTTCCCCAGCACAACCTCTAATTTATACGCATCGAGTTTTAAACACACACACATATAGATATTTATGTATTTAATTTATAAATAATTAGAGCTACATAAATTACCTAAGTACTTATTATTATTATTATTTTGTAGCATTGATAGTAAAACGTTTGCATTTGAATTTTTATGCATATATTATTGATTAGAAAATAAAATTTATGCTGGAATAGGCAAAGCACAAATCAAATACTTAATATCCTCCAGCCCAACGAGCGGGCGTGTAGTTTTTTGAGGCACTGTCCGGCCTATTTTTGTACTCACGGCATCGCTGTCACCTGCCAGCAGTTGGCCATTAAAATTCCATGCGCCGCTGCTTATTTCGGAAGCTGATGGCCAAAAAGACAGCGAGGAAAAAGCACAGCAACTGCAGGTGGGACATAAAATATCACCATGTTAAGAATATCTTGTTAAGCATATTAAGAATGGATCAATATTTACCTCGAAAACGACCAGCACCCAGGAGACGATCATAAAGCGCATCTGATCGCTCTCATGGTGGCTCTGCAGCTTCTCAATGCAGCCATCGACAAAGAGGTGATCTGGCACCTGCTGCAGGTCCTTGTAGCAGCTGGGTGGTATCAATTGGTCGATATGGACATAGTCCTGGACGCTTGTCTTGCCACAGCAATCATACTTCTGCTGTAGTCCGTCCATGTTGTTGGCCTGCCAGGCGACATCCACTGTTGTCTGGGCCGACTGGGTGCCCTGTGCATACAAATCATGCACAAAGACAATGTTGGCCACTATTTGCAGTATGGCCAGCAAAAGCAGAAACAAAGCACACTAAGGAAGATGATCAGACAAAGGCAGTTACAGAGGTTACTTGAATGCATGCACAGGGCAATAAACTTACCACTGAGATTAGGACGACGGACTCTCGAATGGCTGCCAATATGCCCAGACAGGCAAACAACAAGACCAAAGCGCATACCACGTAGGAGGTGATAGTAAACTCCTCGCCCTCCGCATCTGCATTGAAGGCTATCCAGCCAATCGCGCCCACTGCAAAAAACTGCAACAGCAACGGAAATCAAACTGGAATTTCTCACAACGATAAATAAATAAAATAAATGATTACAAGTTCCAAGTTCAATTGAGATGAGTCCAAATCGAAATTGAAACTTTGTTTACATTAGCAGTTATGAAAATAATATATATATACACAAATATATATATGCGCTACTTATGTGGCACAGAATTACAGCGCTTGCCACTTGAGTGATTTCATATGCATGCAACGGTTATTAAAATATTGTGACAAAATGTGTAATATATTTAAAAGACAATTTTTTCTGTTTCTTGTGTTTATATTATATGACTTTATCATGTGTACCTAGCTACTATTATTTTAACTGATTAATTTTTATTAAATGTTGAGCTTTTTGGTTATAAATTTAGAACTATCGCATTTGTTTATGTTTACTTTTATGCAAACAATGTTTTTTAAAACAAATATTCCGAATATTTTTGTTCAATATGTATTTTCCAAAACATGTGTGTGCACAACTTATTTATTTCAAACAAATTAACTTAAATTCAGCAGCATCTAATTACTAAAAAAAATAGTTTCAATTGGATCTATCGGAACATTTGTGAGTTCTGTTTTTAAGAAAAACAATTCTTTTAATTTAATTAAACAGGGAAAAAAAACTTTTTCGTTTTAATACTCGTAAAACTTTAGCACAAACTATTTATTTATGAGCTTAATTCATTTAAAAACCACCAGAGTTTTGGATAAAGTCTTATAACTGCTTTAACTTTGTGATCCATCAAGTGTCAATACTGGTAAATTACAGCGGGAATGTTGTTTGCGACAAACACACCCCGAACGTAATTGAGGGGTGGTGGCTTATGCCTGGATTCGGATAACGCTATATAGGTCAAACTTCAAATAAGTAGTGTTGCATGACATCATCGTGCAGCCAGAAACTGGTTCAATTGCAAGCAGCGGCGCCTACTTCCTGCGAACACAATACTCGACTCCCCGTCAAAACAAAAGCTGCAAGTGTAAAATGCTTCCCATGGTTACAGGGAGGAGATCAGGGGCAGGTGTTTGAGTGTGTTTTGCGTGTGTTGGCCAAAGACCTGTCGTCGACGTGGCTATAGTGTGGGAAACTGACAAATGACAAATATTAAAAATACAACATGGCCAACTATAAGTGGAGACGCAGAGATGTTGCGTCAAATAGCATTGGGGCCATGTACAGGAAATTTTCAATATTCTAGGCGTCTTGCAGAAGTGCTGTATAGAAATATTATAATATAAAAACGGCTAGATTGCTTATGTGCTAGTTTTGAAAAATTATTTCTATTCACTTTCGATGCAGGCATATGACATCATGTTTGCAAGTGGATGAATTGCTCTTCTTTTTTTTTGAAAATTGAATGCATCAGTGAAACAATAAATGTCATTGAAAATAAAATTACATTTTGTACAAATGCATTAGTATAAATATGTGCCTGTGGTTATTTTTTAAATACAACCGTATTTAAATACAATCGTATATATAAACTTATCTCAGACATGTATGAAACTTACCGCCAAAATAGCATTTAGCACGATTGAGGTAATCTTTACGCTGGTTGTGGCGCAACCCATTTTTCAAATTGTCTCTGGAAATATGTGAATTGAGATTAATAAAATTCGTATGCCCTGAAAGAAATTTACATTTTAATTTCCTAGAAATTACTCTTAATTACTAGAAATGTTTATTGCTTGGAATAACACATAATATAAGCACACAAAGTTTCTTAACCTTTTCACTTAAAACAACAAAGTGCACACTTGTTTATAATCGCAAAAACAAAATTAATTACCGCTGTACGTCGCCTTTTTGGGTATTTCTTATAGAATCCGACTCAGACACTTGCACGTTCAACGTTCGCTTTCGAACTGAATCCAAATACAAAAAGTTCGTTATTTTGTTCATTTAAAGCGAACTCACGAACACACACGCATCCACATTCACTCTCGCATGCACACACACATGCGCAGATACCGCACAGCACAGAGAGAGAGGGAGAGTCAATGCGCTCGCGCAGCTGAGAGCTGCTAACAATGACGTCACTCTCAATATTTGCATACGCCATACTATCAATAGTATCAAGAAATTATTTCCTTAGCTTTCCTGTCGCTGTCAATTTTTAAAACTTGTGCCTTGTACATTTTTAGTGTAGAATTTCAACTGTATCATATTGTAAATTTATAAATTAAAGTAATTTTTAGTAAATATACAAAACATTGGAATAATATAAAAATATTCACCATAATTACGTGATTTTTTAGATCAAGGAAGATTAAAATTAAAACTAATTAAATTGTTATACATAAATACATTTTTAATAATTATTAATAATAAAAAAATAAAAAATAATAGTTATCACAGTTAATATCGTAGTCTATAATTGAACCAGGGAAATTTGTTTCACTTTCATTAGTTTTTTCGATAGCATAAAATGTGCAATCTGTAAAAAATTAACAAATGATTATTTTCGTATGCTAAAAAAATTGACAAGAACAAACCCCAAAAATAAAGATCAATCCAGATATATTAAAAATGTTATTTTGATAATATTCCAAATACCCAAATAAGCAAACAAACTTATATGCACTTGATAACGCATCTAAAATGTAATTTTTTATTATATATTGTTTTTGCTCTATATCTCAGCAACTTACGAAAAAAATGTAAAAATCTACAGATTGGCCAAATTATTTTAAATTCCTCCATAAACATGGGTGTTTGTAGCCAGAACAGTAATATAACTACTCCCTGTATAATACTTATAAAAAATATAACGTAAGTTGTCTGAAAATGATGTTAATAGTTAATACATATTCTGAAATTAAATTAAATTTATATAGCTCACCAGTGAAAGTAATTTTATTGACTGACTTATGAAAGCATATAGTCCACAACATAATATCGAGCTTAACACTATACCTATCGGGCCCATTAAGGGTGTTAAGATGTCAAATTTGTCCAATTCAAAGAAAGTGGCAAAAAAGAGCCCATTAAAAACCTGATCAAATGTTAAAAGTGACAATAGTTAAATCTATGGATTTAAGTCACTTTAAGCACTCACCAGCCACATAATGCTAAGTATGATCCACGCTACATCTAAAAGTTTGACCGCCATTCTTTAAAAATTGCGTCTCCGACTTCTGTTTCTCCGGAATTATTATTGTGATTTCTGATATTCCCAGAAGTTTCGATTGTAATGCTAAGCATCTTGAATTTTTTTTCATGAGCTTCTTTTCTGTCCCCAATACTAAATTTACAAACTGAATAAGTTGCAAGCAATACAAGATTGGTTAAATATATAGCTAAGCAAATTTCAAATTCAAGTAAATTTCGATTTCTTACCCTACTAACCTATTAAAATTCCTACTTTCCATTTAATACGATGCTTCGTAGCCGGCACGTGGGTGTAATCTTAAATGCTTTTGTGGTAATTTTGGGAGACTTAGCTGGATGCATTCCAGCTGGCTGACGAGCGTCTCGTGATTGCGCTTGGCCATTTTCCCCAACATGTCTCCAGCTGGCCGACGAGCGTCTCGTGATTGCGCTTGGCCATTTCCCCCCCCCCCCCCCCCCTGTCAATAATTGATTTGAAGCGCTTTCGAGTTAAGTGCAATGTGCAGAAGATAAAATTGAAATCAAGCAGATTGATATATTTGTACATAATTATATTCGACTTTAGTTTTACATTTTAGGCATTGGATTGATTGCTTGGCAAGTGAACACATCGCGATCTGTGCGGTTAAATGTTGCATAGTTACATAGTTACATAGTTACATAGGTACATTGGTGACACTTATAAATGAGGTATTACGAATATAATTCGACTGATTTAGTTACTACTAATTATATAGTATTGGCTAATAGTTGTAGCGGCGCCTCTGATTCGTATAGTGTATGGCAAGAATGATGGCCAGAGAGAGTATTATCAGCTAATAAAAAGAAGACAATTTGTTAATGCAATTGCTGGCTGCATGCCACAATGCTTAATGCCACTCACATCGAATCCCAGCAGGCCCCATTCAAAGTATCGCGATGTGATGGCCTCATCAGCGAAGGCCGCCTCCACTTTGGTCAGACAACCAACTTGATAGATGTTGAACGGATTCACGCAGTTGTTGTCCTTGCAGCAGCTCGAGGGCAATGTATGATTCCTATAGGCAATGCTCACGTAGTCGCTGGATCCATTGAGACCACAGCAGGAGTACTAAACAAACGAGTTAGCTATGTTTAGATACAATAGTTCAGAACTTGAACACTTCAGTACTCACCGTCTTCTGTAACAGATCCATGCTGCCAGGCTTGGTTATCTCCATATTCCAGTTTTCTTCTACCGTTCGGACCGCATACTTCAGGAACACATCGCGGCTATTGAAGAAGATGAAGACGACTATCAGGACAAGCAGCACCAGCAGCAGCGTCACATACTAAAATGATCAGTTCCCAGTTAGTTTGCAGTCTTTAGCTTCTTTCTCTTTGGTATACATACCGTCCAGAGCATGCGCGCCGACTCACGAATGGCGCCAAAGCAGCCAAACATCGATATCACCAGTATAATGCCGCCCAGCACCATTATCCCGACAGCATACATATGCGGCATGGCTCCCCAGCCAAGAGCCCCAAATCCTACAACCAATACGCCAAGTATCTGTAAACATAATATTGATTGACTCATCATTCAAATAGGGGGCGTATAGTTACACGCCCCCAAAATATTTCGATAAATTAACTGTTAACTCTGACATTTCTCTTATTTTGTCAATTCCCTGATTTTTTGTACAACAATTTGCGTAGGAATCAAATTAAATGTTTTAAATTTAATGTGGGTATGAAGTCATCTACAAGATATGTTTTACCTGTTTAGGAAAGCCATGTTAACAAGATATGTATTTATGTGTGAACGTATTTATACAAATCTAATTCTTCAGCACTTCTGTCTGCAAGTCTTTCAGCTTTCATAAATAATACAATTATCTAAAATACTAATGCTGATGTCAGGAAATATTAGAGCAGTGGTAAATAAGTAATCATTTTAACGGCCAATTTGTTGTTTATAAACTTAAAAATGTTTAACGGCTTTCATAGGCAGGTGTTGACATTGGTGTGTCTTGCCTGGTTTCTAATCCGGTTTCTATTTTGATGTTTCTTGTTTTTTAGTTTTAATTATTATACTAAATCTGAAGGCATGACGTCGTCGTCGCTGACTGCTTGCCAACAAAGAAGCTTTCCAGGCGGCTCTGAAGGAATGCAAAAAGCCACAGACAATAGACACAGTAACACATCGCTGTCTGTGTGAAATTGCGCATGTGTGTGTGTGTGTTTTGGTCTAACAAGTATAGTCGGGCACAAGATGATATCATCTAGCTAGAGCTACTGTTGCTAACGTACACATATCGAACATATTTGTAAAATTCAATTCTAAGTTTTCATACTTCCAATTGCCATATGTTTGATTTGATAAATATTTGGAAATTCCCACAACTTACCGTCCATAATGCATTGAAGAGAAATAATGTGTATTTAATTGTGCCAGTTGCGCAGCCCATTGTTGCAAATAATCAAATTTGTGGAATTAATTAATTAATTGGAAATTGGCAAATGTTGTTTTAATGGCCAACACGTGCAACAATTATTACAAATTATATATAGATTTAGTAATGTGAACTCGTTTTTATTTGGGTTTTTTTGAAAACTAGACGAGAACTGCAGGCGGACACGGTCACGAACGAACTAAAAACTGAGAAACTGAAACTGAAACTGAGGCCAAAGCTGGCGGCAAAGCAGCGCGCACAAAACACCACTCGAGAGAAGCAGAGACGCAGAGACGCAACACCAGTGAGGAGCAGCGCAGCGCAAACAGAAAAGTCAGTAAACAAACGAGAAAAGCAACAGCACAAAAAAAGCCAAAATCAAAAGTCAATGTATGTATATATATATGTATATAAGTGTGTGCGTGTGTTTATATACCAAAGCCCAAGCGATGTCGGAAGCCAAACAAACAAACAAACAAACAAACAGCCGGGCGGTCTGACACAGCCAGAGAGCTAAACGATTGAGCGGGCAACGAGCTCTGAAGTGTTGTACTCTCGAACTAGGTCTATCACAGACCGACTGGGTTCTGAGCGCCGCTAAAGAGAGAGAGAGAGAGAGAGAGAGAACGACTTCTATGTTGATCATTAGAAACTAATGCGCTGTGATTATTGAACATATTGCGTCATTGATTGAAGTATACACAAGCATAGCTACATACTTACGTGTAACTGTGTAACTGAGTAGCGAATGGGTTAAATGAACAGAATGACGCCAGCTCTGTCAATGAATTTACAATAGCTAATGATGTACAGCTACTTGACTTCATCATACTTTTATTTGTAAGTATCGAATAACATGATTTTGACACATAAACAAACTATTATCGAATTTCAAACATTTTAATAATGATTATTGGATTTTAATAATGATATGTGTATCTTTGGCGTTCCTTGCGGAATCGATGCACCAAATAGAAAGTGCAGAAGCACAATAGGATCTGCAAAGTAAAGAGCTGAGTAAATATCATAATGTTAATAAAATAAATAATATTTTTGCAAACGTACCGTTACAATACAGGAACCCAATGTACTGTTATTAACATAGTTAAAGTATCTCAAGAACTCTTCGGCAGAGGCATTCACACAGCCCGTGGTATAGTGGGGTACCTTGGTACTCTCATCAGCATAACAACTTAACGGTAGTGTTGCACGTCCTATGCTTACATAGTCCTCGGGTCCATTACGACCACAGCACGCGTACTTTTTCAATAAGAAAGCAAAAAAAATAAACATGTTATTAAAACTGAGTTATACACCTTAAACTATATTCCAATTACCGTTCGTTGTATCTTATCCATTGCGCCCGGACTGACCATCTCTTGCTTCCATTTGACATCGACATCATCGGCCGCAAAGCGTTTTATGTAATCCATGCCAAAGGTTTCCCCAAACAAGTCCAACAATTGCACAGCGAGCAATGTTAACAGAATGAATCCATACTATGCAGTGGTTATGTTTGTACACAAGTTGAAAGTCGAGATGCAGGGATTGTTTATCAAAGTTCACTCACCGCTGTGGTCAGACAAACACTCTCCTGGCAGATGCCACAGAAGCCGATAATAGACGATGCAAACAGTACCCCACCAAAGACATACAGATAGATAATATATGCGGTCGGCGCCTGATCCAGCATCAGCGTGGCTATACCTATTATCAACAGGCCAAAGAGCTGAAAATATAAAGATTTCAGATTTTAAGTCGCAGATATTAAAAATTAATATATATATATATAACACAATCGCAGCTGCTATATAAAATTCAATATGGAATATTGTTTAAATGGAAAGAAAAAAACTGAAGCGTATGTGTTTATGCCATTTTTAAATTTTGTATTTATTGTTGAATATTTATATATGAATTATTTTAATATTTATATATTTTTTAGATATGAGATATGTTTCAAGGTATTTTACTCAGATGCGCAATGCGTTTTCGGTTTTATTCACATATTAAATATATATATATAAATGTATATATACATATATATTTATCTGCACAACAATTCGTACATTATACATATATATATATATATATACATATATATATATGTAAATGCAAATAAATGCAAATATAAGCGAAAAAACCGGCTAAAGATAATTCTGATACATTCTCAAATCTGAAATGTGTATACATCATACGTACATATATCATCAAAAGTAACGAGTAAAATGATATATATAAATATTCATATTCAATACTTTGTAGCTCTGTCTGATAAATTTAAATGCAAATCATCTCTATTTTGCATTTTCTACAAACACTTACCGCATAGACTGTGTTGAGAATGTTGAGGAAACACTTAAAACAACCGGATGTACAGCCCATGTTGACTTGCGAGAATCCCAAGCGGTCAATTGAATATTGTTTTTATAGCAGAACCGAATGGATCGGGCTCAACTGTGCGAATGATGCCAGCAGCAAAGCAAATTGTCTTAAAAGCGATATTTATATATATATATAAACACAATTCTCTTTTTGAATTTTCGCCAGTGTTGTCGAGCTGCTGGAATTGGAACTTAAGTTAAAATATATTTCTTTTGCTATTTATTAATATGTTTTTTATTTAAAATCCACAAATGAACTAATTTCAATTTGATCGTTTCATTTGGCATTGCCATGGCTCGAAGTATAATTAAGCTAAGTAAATTTGATTAATAGACCGCAGGCTTGATTTAATCTTCATTGATGGGGGCCTCGTCATCCTTGATCTTGGACAAGTTGCGCGCCTTGCCCATTAGGTATGCAAAGAGGATGCTTAGGAGCTGCAAGTGTGTATAAAATTAGGATAAAGTTTTTTCTAGATTCCACTAGCGACGCACCTGCAGTGTGATTATGATAATGGTTGAGTAATAATTAATTTCAGCCTGAGCTTGCAGATTTAGTTTGGCCTTCAAGGAGCAGCCCTCTTCGTGGATATGCGAGGCGACTGTGCAGTCAAAGGCATAGCAGCAGCTGGCCGGCAAAGCGCCGTTCTCCTTAGCCAGATAATCCTGGGGCCCCTCAAGGCCACAGCACCGGAAGAGGCTTTGTATTGGTTGCATGGTATCATTACCATGCGACTGCTTCTCAAACAGACGCCGAATACGCTCCTCGAACTTCAGCAGCAGCTGACCCTTCATGCTCGAGAAGGTGAAGAAATAGGTGCCCAGAACTCCAACTACCAAAATGCTACCAATAATATACTGCAAAGTGTTTGAGTATAGAAATGATGCACAGTTATTAATCGTATGGAGTACTTACATAAATGGAAAACTTGTAGGACTCCTTAAGGGCCACATAAACACCCAGGAAAGAGACGGAAAAGACTAAAAGGCCACAAAGAGCAACCGCATAGCCGCCGTAAATGGAAGACGCTGAGCCCCAGGTGACAACTCCGCACGAAAAGAACAAGATGGTAAATGCCTGTAATTAATTAATAAATAATTATGATAAATAACTGGTAAATTTACTAAGCGATTAAATAAATAATATGTTGTAGGCAATTGATTCCACAGCTAAATTTAATAGAAAAAAAGTTGATCGAGTTTCATGCAAGTTGCGAATTCTGATTTAATTAATTTAATTAATAAAAAAAATTAGCTTGGCAATCATAATTACGGGAACGCAATGCTGTAGGACGTATAATTTCCCTTTGGAATTCAAACATTTTATCATATTACTTATACCACATGTATGCCAAACGAGAGCAAAAGTAAACATTCAAATTTATAATATGATTTATTTGCCATGTGCTGACAGCTGCTCATCGCATTGATATATTCGATTTAAATACATTCGCGATATTATCGATTTGTTCAGGTTTGCTTGTGGTCAATGACCACACTTGGCTGGAACTTACCGCAATTAGAATGCAGGTTGAAAAGAGCGCATATTTCCAGGGTGTTATGGCAAATGACTTTTCCATGTTGCAAGCAAAGAATCTAGGACAACAAGACAAGAAAAAAAAAACTAAGAGTTTGATGCAGCCAAAAACAAACTTTCTTCGAAATTATTTTCACACTTACAACTGATTTTCACTAGTTGCAAGTTAAATGAAGCCGTTTAGCAATTATGCTCTGATTGCGATTGCAACAATGGCAGTGAAGCTATTGTTTATGCTGCTCCGATATGGGGCATTGCTGGCGCGCCTCCAACTAAGCCAAGTTCGGAAATGCGACCGTCACTTGTGAGTGTGGCCCGAACGCTGGCAGTCGACTGATGGTTGACACAGTTTTAGCTGCTGTTTTACCCGTTAAAAAGACACCACCTTTGCTTTTGGCTTTTGGCTTTTGGCGCACGCGTTTTACCTGTGAGTACACAGGGTGCCACGATTGAGCGTATAATTGAACTATTTAAATTATTTTTAACTTAAAATTGAGGACATTTCAAATACAAATATACATCCCATTAGAGAGACACCAGATAAATAGCCAGCCATAAAATAGCGTACAACAAAATCTTTCAATGGCAAACAAAAAATTATTGAACTTGTTTTTACATAACACTCAAAGTTCAGCAATTATATAAATAGATATTAATTGTTGATAGTTTGCAATAGTATAAGTATCTTAATTATATTCCGAACACATTCAAAATCTATACGAGAGAATTGCTTCAACTGTAGCCAAAGAAAGCAATTATTCTTATTTATTCATTTTGTAAAATACGAATAACCAACTCTATTTAAAAGATAAGTTTTCAAATATATTCGGATGATAAGTACAAAAGTAAAATATTCCCCCTTTGTATAATATATTTATTGTTTACTTATTGTTCATAAAGAAATTGTCTGTTTGCATAATGCCTGCTAAATATGAGTTTTTTGTATTTTTTTTTTTTAATTTGCACTTTAAATTCTGTTCTGAACTACGACATCTTTTTTAATTTACAAACATTACTCGTTAGAGCAAGAATATTATATTATTATATTATATCATTGGAGTATTTTTATATCAGGCAAATAATGTTAAAATTAAATTGAAAACTGCAGTTTCAAGTATTAATTAATAAGTGTATTATAATTTAACTTATACCTGGCCTTATTCTGTAATTCCAGCGATCTCTTACCTATATCTAATATATAATACATTTTTTTTATTGATAAGATATTAAATACGGATAAATGGCACAATATGACTTGTGCCGAGCCAAAAATGTATCTGCAACTTGTGATTAATTTAACAATGTTTGTGTAACAATGTATATTTTAATTAAAATTTCTAAAATTTCAGAGATAGGTTTTAATTGTAGTAGAACTATGCAATTAAAAACAACTTGTAATAGAATTTGAATAAATTACAGCGTTAATAATACCAGTAATGTGGGACCCAATAGGAATTAGATTGTATAGAATTTTTTTTAGTAAATAATAATAATTGGTTAATAAATTGAGAGAAATGATTGTGAGAGCGTGCTTGTTAATTCTGAAAAACTAGGGAAGTGTGTAATAATATTTGCTTTATATATTATAATTATAAATCAGCTGCTGTTGAGCCATTATTGAATAATGAAGCAATTAGAAATACATTAATGGGGAAATAGAAATACATTCTGTACCATAATTATAGCCACTATGCAAAATTGTGAATATTAAAACAAATTTTTCTAAAAATCCATCAAAATCTTAAGTCAAATTAATACTTATATCCATTTCGTAACATAATATAGTTGTAGATTTTAAATAATTAATATCAAAGGTTTTTTTAAATTTAATTTTGATAGTTTGAAACAAAGATGAAAGGGTATTTGATAGTCCAGCAATCCTATTCTATATAAATTTAATTATTTTTTAATTTACTTGCGCTAATGCAAATGTGATTGAAATACGAAAATGTATAATATATATATATGCATTTGTCTAAAAGCCATCAAATGGACCAGTCGAACTGTCAATTCTTTTGGCTAATACTATCATTTATAAGCCTGATGAATATCAACTATGCCCATGTAAGTAATAACATAAAAGTGATCAACAAAAAATTGGCTTTTCACCCACAAGAACAGGGCCTATTTTTTAAATTCACAAATATTACCTGTGAGTGCCCGAATCCTACACTTTCGAAATTGGAGTACTGCTACATTAGGGAGGTGGATCATCTGAAAAACTATATAAGTGAGCGATATGTGTCGCTCATCCCTGTACAAAAAGACTTTTTTGTAAGTATTTAAGTCAATTTTATTAAGGCATAAATCTAATCTCTATCTGCAGTTGCATTCCAGATTAATGATTAAGAGGAACATCTGGAAGCCATTCTTGTACTCCATTAAAATAGATATTTGTCGTTATTTTAAAACACGCTACAATGCAATTGCCAAATTGATATTAGGATTTTTGGAAGGACACAGCAACGTCAATCACAGCTGCCCCTACGTAAGATTAATAATCATATTGTATTGGAATATAACTTTTATTAAATTATTTACTTTTAGAATGAGAAATATTTTGGTGCCGACAGAATAATGAACACGGATATATCAAAGAAACTCTCTGGTTTTCCGCTGTCCAATGGACAATATGGGCTCTTTTCAAAATGGACCTTGAAAAATAAATCCCTCTACGAATCGAATATTTATTTTGAAGTTGTTAATTAGCAAGTAAAAATTGTGGCTTTAATAATAAGTTTTAAATATTAGTGTATATATTACTTTAAATAATACTTAAGATATAGAGTTAAAAGTGTTTACATCCAAACGGCATTATTTCGACGACCTTGGTTCTTTAGCCCCGTTAACAGCAGCCAGCCAAAAGAGGCGCCAATAGCCTGGAAAAAAAAATGCAAAGCTTAACTATGCTTTTGAGAAATATCAAGTGGAGAACCACTCACCTCTCCCAGAATGAGCAGCCAGCAGACAATCTTGAAGACCAGCAGCCTGTCATCCAGATACTCCACAAACTGCGACTTGCAGCCCACTTTGTAAAGATTGGAACGATCGATGCATTTTGGTTCGACACAACAACTCTTGGGCACAGCATGATCAATGACCGCATAGTCCTCGGAGCCATTGACGCCGCAGCAGTGCAGCCAAGATTCGTAGAATTCCAAGGCGCCCGTTTCATTGCGTTCAGCATCCCACAGCTTCTCAAAGCCCGCATTAATGCTGCCGGAGATGCCGTCCTGGGTGCCATGCGACACCATGCTGAGGAACATCAGTTGTATGAGTATCAGCACCACCACAGCAATCACATACTGAATTGATAAGGATGCAATTACGCTGAGAGATTAACGTATTTAAATTCAATAGAGTAAAACATACGATAAGCAGACGTTTGGGTGATTCGTGGATGGCAGCCAGGCAGCCAAAGATGGAAAGTATTATGATGACAACGCCCAGACCAATGATTAAGCCGCCAGCTACATTTTCGCCAATGCTCACTGAAGTCACATATGCACTGCAAAAAAATATATATTATTTAAATATTATACATAAATATGTATGTATGTATGTGTAGTTGACATACAGAAAGAAAATGCCAAAACCAATCAGCAGCAAACCGAGCACCTGTGAATAATGGAAACAAATCCGCATTAGAGATGCATTTTTAGAAGCAAAAAAATTCAAATTTTACACACCGCATACACAAAGTTGAGCAGCAGCACCAGATGCTTCACTGTAGTCTCCGACAGGCCCATTTTGCTGTTGTTGACTGACACACTGACTAACCGACTAACCCAGCTGTCTGGTCTGCTATTTAAATCAGCGAAAATGAGCAGAATGCATTAAGTAAGTATTACGTATATGGAAATAGCAAGTTTTGGGAAAGGCGTGCTCCTAGTACGACGTCTCTTGTGGTTGTATGTATCCGACGGATACGCCAATTCTGCTCGCTGACCGCTGCCTTTCAGTGGCGTGAATCAACTGAAACTTTGTGTGTGTTTTTGTTTTTGAAAACGCGAGTAGAGTATATACATATATATATATATATATATGTATGTATGTATGTATGTATAAATGCATATATTCTACACAAATGTTTTTACTCATCCATTGATCTATGTATAAAATCGAGCAATGCGAGAAAATCGTCGCCCACATTTGCAGCGCTTATTGGGAAAGGCGAAGGCGATTCTCCGTGTTTGTGTGTGTGTGTGTGTGTGTGTGTGTGTTTTCTGTGTGTGTGTATTTTCTGTGCATGTATCTGTGTTTTTTTTTTTCAATTTTATCTCTTGGCGTGCTTGTTGATTATTGTTATTGTTTCTGCTTCAATCGGAATCGAATCCTACTCATTTTTACGTTCAGATATTTTGCTGTATTTATTTTATTTATCTGCCAGTCAACATAAAATTAGTCAATAACAACAGGTTTTATTATAAATTTTTTTAATATTTGTTTGGTTTATTTTGAATGATGTGGGAGTTGGTTTACAGCGTTTTAACATATATATTTATTTTACATTTAATAAAAAAAAAAACAAAAAAAAAAAAAAAATTGTATTTATTTACTTACATGATCACAATGGCACACAAAACTAACTAAGCATAATAATAATACGGTTACATAACCAATAGTTACAACTAATTATAGAAATGCACGCGATCTCGATGATTTCGTATGGTATCCACCAAAAAACAGGTAGTCGCAGAGCCAACAAACTACAGTTAAAAGAGTTTTTAATTATTTGGATTACCACAAATTATAACAAGTTTACTGCTCACCTCAGTTAATATTAAAAACAAGCTGATTGTGCGAAAGTTGGACGTCTTTTTGCTGACATATTGTTTGAATTGGATCTCACAGCCGTCCATAAACACATTTGAGGGTTTTGTGCAATCGTGGTCAAAACAGCAACTGGCTGGAATTTCCCGCTCTAGCAATATGTAATCCTTGGCGCTGTTGCGACCACAGCAATGCAACTATATATGTTTTAGAAACATAAGATTTAAATCGTATCCCATGCAAACCAATTCCAGAAGTCCTTACCCACTCCTCGTATGCGCTGAGTGTGCTATTGAGACTGTGTTTTGACTCCCACAGTTCATCAAGTCCCTGTTTTAAGCTGTTTGGTAGAGCATTCCTGCTGGCCGCAGAGCTAATGCTAAACATAACAAATTGTATGACCAACAACAGCAACAATAATACTGCATACTATAAAAAAAAATAAATATATATACTTTTCATATGGATAATCCTACTCACCATTATTAACATCTTTTTGCACTCCTTAGCCAAGGCTACAGTTCCAAATATGCTGGCTAAAACGATGACAATGCCCAACAGAATGCAAAATATGGCAGCCAATTTCTCGCCATGATCAACCGCATTTCGCTGCTCGGCGATGCTGTTCCGCAACCAGGTGCCATACCAGATGAGCAGACAGCCGTTCAACTATTTGGGAATTCTTTGGTCAATGTCATACAGAAAAAACAGATTGCAAAATCAGAACAGATTTATTTTTGGGATGTTCCGATTTCAGATTTCGCTTGAGTTATACAAATTTTGATATAGAATCTAATGAAACTTCAGAATTTTGTGTGTTATAGAATTCATCACTTAAAAAATAAATAATAAATAATGTGCAGTAAAAGCAGGCCAGAAAAATTAAACCAAGCAATTTCGACACTAGTCTTGGTAATTTACTTTGAAGCACACAAAAAAAAAACGTTTGGCATTGGAATGTTTGTTTTAGTTTTCGGAATTCAGAACAACACTGTTTTTTTTTTTTAAACTTACAGCATAAATCAAATTGATGACACACAAAATGTGGCGCAGCAGGCGTCTGGTGCAGTGCATCATTCTCAGTTCGAGGCAACTGCTAATAAGACATGACACACAGCGAATAATGTTTCACACACAAAAACTACACAGCAGAATAAAAAAAATTGTAAGAAGAAGACTAATTTCTCAAAACGATTAGTGTTGAAAATCGGCAATGGTCACACGGCAAATAATCGGAGACCGACTCAAAATATGATTTTGTTTGGCAGCATCTGGCGACGTTGCTGCCAGTTGAACGATTAACCGTTAGTCGCCAATGCAATGACCGAAAAATACAAAAACCCACTGAGAACTGACATATATATATATATATATATATATATATATACACATAAAATCAATATCAAAGAAAACGATGAAAATTAGCATAAGGCGCCCACGCGATGAATATGTATACACAGACAAACAGTTAGACAGCTACAGAATCAGCTACAGATACATACATATACATATATATATATATATATATATTTATATATAGATGCTAGGCAACTGACTAACGCAAACTGCGGGCTGCCAGCATTTTGACTATTTGGTCAAAAACAATGATGTCAACAAACCAAATTTGATCTAAGAACCGTATTCAAATTGCCCTTCAATGCAGCATAAATATTAGGCTAAGCAGATCATCAAAATTTGTATACCCTGTAGTAAACAAAATGGGTCTCTATGCTCAATATAGATGAAAGATCAAACGATTTGATTTGTACGATTTAGTAGGTATTTATTTTAATTAATACAACATTTACAAATTTTGTTTTATTGCTTGAAATGTTACAAACGGCATCATTACTTATTGTAGGCACTGTGCAGTGTTAAAATTTCAAAAATAAATGAAAAACATTTGTGACAATCTTATAAAAATAAATACATGCATATGAATATTGTGCGAAGTATGTATATATAGTTGATGTATAAAAATACATCAAAATCGGCTTGAACACTACTTTTGGCACCTGTTGTTGAGCTGTGAAACGGAATTGGATGTTTTCTAGTTTTATTTTTATTTTTCATTCTGGCTGAACATGAGGTAGACTATAGCAATCGCCACAATATATATAGACTGGAAATTCGATTGCTTGTAAGTAGTATTTTGCACAGTATTGAGAATTCTTTGGCCTTGAGTGTGCTGTAAATTTCGAAATTATTTCGAAAAGTATTTGGAGCGTCTCCAGCGATTAACAATACTATTGGCCAGCACATAAGCCAAAAGTGCGCAAATGATCTGTAAATAAAAATTAAGTATTGTTCAAATAAGTTAACTAAAATGTTAAATGCTAACTAAACCCACCTCCACGCCAACAAGAATGAGTGCAAATATATTGAATGCTGTCCAGCGATCGGCAATATAATCCAAAAACTTCTGGCGACAACCTTCCAAGTTCAATTTGCTCGTACCGCTGTTGTAGCAGCTGTTTGGCGGCAACTTATAGTCCTTGTAGCCGAAATTGCCACAACAATCGAGCTAAGCAGATAAATACAAAAAATGAATATAGAAAATAAATGTATATTTTAATTAACACCACTCACCCAACGCTCTATGCTCGCTATTTGGGTATCATTTCCGGGCTTAATGGGGACGGGCTGATCGCGCCACAGCTTATCGAAGGTTTTGTCCACATTGATGAGCAGCGATGTTTGGAATAGCCAAATGAAGCCCACTGCCAGCACTTGCAGTATGATCAAAACAACCACAACTGCCACAAACTAATTGCATGCCATAAAACATATAGAAATGTATACATATATATATATATATATTTGCTGACAATTAACTTAAGCACTTACCGATTTGGACATGCGACTGCTTTCACGTGCGGCGCCCAGGAGCCCAAAGAGCGAGGCCAGCACAATGACGATGCCAAAGGCCAGAATGACAAAAGCAGGCGTTTCGAAATGCTCGAATTTGATAAAAATGTGAGCGGAAAGTGCAATAACAGTTACGCCAAACAGCTGTAAATAGTGATGAGGAAAGTTATAATCAGTATAAAAATATATTAGTTAATTCGCTAGTGCTTTTTGCCATAAATATTTTATTACTTGAATTAATTAAAATGTAGTTTTCAAATACGTTATCCACGCATTTTCTAAAAATACTTTGTAACAGCTGAGTTTTGCCACAAATAACAAGTTAACCTTTTTAAAATTGAAATGCAGTTTGTTTTACCCTCTCACTTTTGCCAGCACAATTAGCTCAAGTGTGTCAGAAATGCAATTTTTTTTTTAAATTTAACAATGAGTCATTTGTCTAAAGAAAATTTCAACGAATGTAAACAATATTTGAATGTGGCACTTGGCACACTTGGCAAACGCTTTGTGTGTGTTTTGTGTATTTGAACTATCGGCACATACGCTCAAAATGCTCGAATGAGCAATAATTATTTATACATTATCTACACTTTCAAACATGCTTTGCTGAATGTTTACATTTGTGAATAATATTACAATTGTAAAAAAAAAAACCTGTTAGGAACCAAACATCATGTTGACACATCAAGCCAGAGATGGACAAGTGTTGGATTGGTTTGGTAAGTGGTCAAAAATGCGATAATAAAGTTGAGAAAAGTATGGAGCAGGCAGAAGGAACTAACTCTGATCCCCAAAAGTATACAAATTCTGTTTGACTGTTCAGCTTCTGAGAGACAATTAGATCAAGAAATTACCAAATTTGGAATATAGGTTTTCGTATACCACAAGCAGATCAATTTCATTGATATTTCTCCCTGTTTGCCAACATTTCGATTCTTGATATTCTTTAAATAAATTAATTAACTTCCTAACTTTAATTTTTTCAATTGTGTACATTAGATTAAAATCGTATATAGCCTCAAACTAATTATGTTTTTTTATTTTATTTATTTATTTTATTATGTTTTTTATTTTTTTACCAGTCGAGTTCGGCTGACTCAAGCTCTTTAGCTTGTTTTAATAACACAATTTATAATATTGAGTTATCGTGCTGAGACTTTTCATTGAGTTGTAAACAAGTCGTTTTGGAGTCGTGTTTCTTCGTGCCACAAATGAAAAGAAGCCAAGCGACGCGTTTTATTCGTTTCTATGACAAACTTCCGCTGACTGTTTTTGCTCTTTGGTGTCACGTTGAGTGGCAATGGCTTTTTCGCCATGAGGTAATTATGACTGATTTGTATAATTTTTCATGTAAACTTAATCTTGTTTTATACATTTTTATTTTTTGGGTTTGTCTATCGTAAAACGCATTTGGCATTTGCTGTAATTTGTTGCCATAACTGGTTGCTGAGCTGTGCCCTTTAAGGCTCAATGGTGTAATTGAATTAAGGTCTTCAGTTCATAAAATGTTCAATAATATTAGCTGTCTCTCTTTCTCTTTCTCTCTCTGTCTCTGTCTCTGTCTCTACCTCTTTCTTTAGTACAACAATTATGCAAATTATCCAATAGCTTAGTACAGACAATATTAATTGCTGTCGCCTAACGAAGCGCATTTTAATGAATGCCACAACTAAATATGGCTAAAAAAAAAATAATGATAGACATCAAATGTGAATAGACATTATATTAAGTGGCCACAAATAGAATTTGTATGCCATCAAACGATTTGTTGTTTGTAAACAAATAACTTGATGAGACACAGTCATAAATCCAATACTGATAAAGTGTTTACAATCCAACGCAGATAATAACTCAGCTCAGAACATAATTTTATGCTAAGCCTTTTATACAAACAACGCAATTTTATTGTTATTTATTATTATTATTATTATTTTATTGTTATTTACTGCACATGGCGCCTAATTGCTGAGGCCCAAATAATTCTCTCATAATTCTCTAGAGCACACAAAATTAGAATCAAAGTGGCACTCACACTGAATCCATTATCATGTTTGCCACATGGAGCAATTCAAATTTTTGCCCAAATTTTCTACTTAATTACTTAACTTATGTATTACTTCATTTAATCATAAACAAACATTAGATCACATTTGCTATCTGTCGTAATTAACACTCGGTTTGTGCGTCATAAAGATAAGAGTTGAAGTGTCGCACAGCAACAGAAAATTGTTAAATAATAATAATTCTTTTGTGTATCATGTGAACACTAGATTCATTTAACTTTTTAGTTAAACAATGAATAATATACAATATATATATATTTTTTTTTCTTTAACATATATATTTTTTTTGCGCAGAAGTGACTGATTGTATTTGTATAGCTAGTTAGCTAAATATTGACTTTAATCTAGATTATTTGCTTTTTGTTGTGTTAAATTGAATAATACTTTGATCGCTGTACATTGTTGCGATTGTTGTTCGCATTAATGAACTCAAATTATTAGCTCTAATTTGTCCAGTATGAAATGCAATTATTAAATCCACGAAAGCAAGGTCAAAAAAGCGGCAATTGCTCATTTGCATATTTAGCAGCTGATAAGCCAAACACAGAGGCAGATTAGAGACTTTTGCGGGTTAACCATAAAAGTTATTCTTAATTGCACGCTCACACACCAAACACTCGTTTAACGACCAACATTTAGTCCAAAAAAAAAAAAAAAAAAAAAAACGCCGCTAAACTAGAATAATTACAAAAGTGTCATTGAGCGAAGAGCGTTTGCTGAGATTTATGTGGGCTTGAACCAAAACCCCAGACAACATAAATACAATAAAAATAGTTAAAAAAAAAAAGAGAGAAAAAAAAAGGTTGTGCCCTACCTCAAATGCATGTCGAGCATTTAATTAAAAACCCGCGAGTCACCGAATAACGTAATTTTTAAGCGAAAACAGCAGCAACACCAAGATCAGCAACTGGAGGGCTGCTCGTCATTAAATCCAAGCTTACTCACATGGAACCAATATAGAAAAGTTACGCATACGCCGCGTTGTGCGCCGTTTCTTTTCGGCATTTCCTTTCGCAAACATTTTTGTATTACTTGATTTTTGTTCCCCTAAGGTTATTGCCGAAAAATATTTATATTTTGAATTTTGCCACGCCGAATCGTCTGAAAATGACATCAACAAATTTTCAATTGCTGAAATACACAAAACAAAATAGTAAAAAAAAAAAGAAAAAGAAAACTCGCACAAATTCACTAGCCAAATTCTATATGGCTAGGAGCAATGACGCGTCTCTGTGTGCATAAATACACATATTTTGACCGCCTTTTTCTCAGGGCCAAGTTTTTGGGCGTGGGTGAACAAGTTTGTTATTTTATTTCTCATTTGAATTTTATTTTTGTTGCTGAACGCATAAGCAAAAATGTTTTTATTTTAAAACAAATATAGTACCAAAAGAAATAAACAATAAATTAAGTGAGTTCAATTTCTAACATGTGCTTTAATATTAGGTATAAAGCCAGTACACAATTAAGGCAGACGTCATAATAATTTACAAATTTGCAGTGTTTCTTTAAATAGTATGGACAACTTCTAGAAAGCTACAGATATGTGAACCCAAGACTATAAACGCTAAAGATGAGGGCGTAGAGAATTAGGAGTGTTAGCGACCAATCCTCAGTCGAAATATTTTTTATAATTTATACATTTCAACTAGTAGAGTATAAATTTATATGTATCTGCTTACTTTTCATATTTATTACCGAAGACACTTTGAATACATTACTTTAATGTAATGTAATTCGATTTTATGGCATTATTTTTCTCCTTGGCAATCGGATCACGATACTCGCCCAACTCGATTGAAACCCACATTGTCTGTATCAAGCACATAAAAATTAAGTTGAATATTTCATTCTAAATTTTATGCCTGTAATGCGATAAGCTGCGCCCAGTCCAAGCAAATTAACATAAGAATAGCGGATCGCATTTATTTAATAGTAAACCCAAAAACCTTCAAATGTAATTAAAATGTCAGGCAAACATTTAGCAATTCAATCAAACTGTAATTCCATCTGCAGTATTAACTTGTGTCAAATGTTATCAGATCGTCTGTTTGGCCGCATTAATTACACAATAATAAATATTTATGTGATGAGATCAAGGCTTTACTTTACTCTACTTTAAACAGATAAACAAATGCCAATGTTTTCCGTACATTGTTTAAATTAGGAATATTATTTATACCAACAACTGGCTTCTGACTCTAGTCAATATATATAATTGAAAAAACTGTAAAGTGTAAATAAACTGCTATCAAGTGTAAAAAAAAACTATCTACAACAAGTTGGGTCCAGTAGACACTTTCAAGTTGAGTAAACCTGCAAAGTCCAAGTTGTGGCTAATTAAACTTGTCTTTTTTATGTAATTATGCCTTTTAATGCTATTATAATTATGAGCTCTAAAAGCATTTACAACGTTCTGTCATTTTATGAAGTAATTTGCATATGAAACTAAAAACCACAGCATTTTCGCTAATAAATCAGAACTAATCCCCGTTTGCTAGGTTTCTGTCAATAAAACTCTTAAATATATTATTTGCAAACTTACCACATAGATTATATCCCAAATCAGGGCGAATACTTTCAAAAACTTTGTGGAACAGGCCATTTTGTTGCTGTGTGTGTATGAATTTTGTTATTTTACAATTCGCTTGGCCAAAATGCTTGCCAAAATGCTTCAAATGCTATTTTTAGGTAACTTTCCAACACGAGATATTCGAAAGAATTCAGCTCTTTGTATTTGATTTTCACTGCTGCACTCAGTTGGCCCGAAGCACTTGGCAACGCGCAGGAAAACAACTTGTTAGAAATTCAAAATATTTATTTTAGCTTATAACGGTTACTTTGGAAACCAAACCCGTCATGTTCGCGCACGAATCTTAACTAATTTGTTGATAGCGAAAACTTTCAGCGAAAAGCGTGGAAACGAAACGCTTCGCGGAACGAAGCTGAAGCGAAACAGAAACAGAAACAGAAACAGCAAATAAAACGCGCGCGAGATTTCGTCATGCAGCGGCGTCGTGTCAGAGAGGGGTTCAGCCGTTCGTTCCGTTTCCATCGTTTCCGATATATGAATATGTATGTAGTCTTCATTGTATTTTAAATAAAAAAAAACTCAAAGCGACAACAAATTTTGCGTTGAGATATTTTTAAGTGCGTTTTACATACTTTTCAGCGCATGCACGAGGTTTTAACAATCGGTTGACACAGCGAATGTACGAATTGAGAATATATATATATATATATATATATTTATATATATTTATATATATGTGCAAATGTAAATTACGCAAGACTTGCAGCTGATGATTCATTGAATTTGCATAAATTCAGATAGACGAGGAACTTTGAGTCAGCAATTGACGGTCAAATGATAAACTTAATATTAAAAGTTTTATTGCATTTATTACAAATCATTACTAAATTAATTAATTTTATTAAATAATTTTTCGTATATCTGAGCAATTCGTTTCATTACAAAAATAAATGTTAATGTTTGTGTATCAAATGCAATTATTTATGAAATGTTTGCTAAGAAAAATTGCAAAATTTCAATAGTGATTAGAATATTTAGCTACATTTTTAAAAAAAAAAACACGTTTAACTTGCTTTCTGTTAATATCTTATAAAAATAGCATAATAATTTAAACACCATATAATAATTATATTTAAAGCAATTCAATTTCAACAAATGCATATTCAAAATCAGACAAAATTCTCAGTAGAATGTTCGACGGCGGTCATTCCGAATACGGTTGCAGAGGCAGCAGGACACAATGCTAAGTAGCAACTGTAAGGGAATTAAAAGAAAAAGTTTTTGATATGTACAATATAATCTATAATCAAACTTACCTCAACGGCGACAAGGACGAAACCAATTATATTAAAAATGCTTAGCAAATGCTGCCAATAGTTTTCAAACTCCACGCGGCAGCCCTTAGGGATCAGATTATCCGACTTGCTCTGATCATGATCCCGGAAACAGGTTGCAGGTGGCAGCCGGTCATGAAGAATGTAATCGTTAGGACTACCGCGCCCACAGCAATGGAACTACAAATACAAAAATAGAATTTATAGTGTTGCAAAATTTTGATGTACAAGTTGAATTAGGATAGCATTACCCAATTCTCATACAATGACATGGCGCCAGGACTGTTCAGCTCCTCCTCCCATGTCGTTTCCAAGGAGTTGGCCAAATTCGAGGCTACTGTGTCTTCTTTGGCTAAAAAACACAAGCCCGTAAACTGAACAAGGATTACCACATACAAAAGAGTGATAAACTATGGAAAAAAAAGTAGACTCATTATGATTATGATTATTGTCATTGTGGGCTAACTACTTACAGACACTGTACAGCAGATATTCTCCCTCCAAGCAGACAGATAGCCCCATAGAAGCATGAATACGGCGGCAGTGCCAATTGCAATATAGGAATAGGATGCATAGGAGCCAATTGCATTTGTATCATAGGACACCAATATATAGACGCCAAAAGATATCAGCACCAGTGCCAGCAACTGTAAACATATAAAATTCAACGCACACATAAATAAAAGTTTGAGCATAATAAAATTCGAAATAAATAATAAACAGCAAAAAGACAATTTCAAAACATTGCAATATTTATATGTCTTTGACCAAAGCAGAAATGTCGTCCAAGTCAACTACATGTGTGTGTGTTTGTGTGTGTGTGTGTGTGTGTGTGTCTATAAGTGTGTCTGTTATCATATTAATAGCCACTCAAGCGACAGGCTGCCTAGGCGTCCTACAGACTAGTCTGGCTGACGTCAGAAAACACTACAGCAGCAGAGGCTAAAAGAAGACGCTAATATTAAAAGCCATGGAAGCGCCGCCATGAAATACCCTGTATTCTATCCATCATTCGATATTGACATTTATACAAAAATTCTAGAACCATATTGGACTCTCATAATTTCAAACATTTTAATTGATTTATTTCATACATACCTTTGTAAATCGAATTTATCCCAAATGTCAACTGAGTACAGGCTATAAAAAAAACGAAAAGATTTACAAAGGTTTGTTTTTTTTTTTTGGATTTTTTCAAGGTCAATCGACACGCATCTTAGGAAAGATTAGACAAACGGCCGCTGAATTTTATTATTTTTTTTAAAAATTGTTCTTAATTATTTGGCATGTTATCAAATTTAATGCAAACACATTCCGACGAACCTATTAGGTACATATGTATATATTGAATCAGCAAATTGATATACCACGAACAGATTAAGTTTACTTACACCTAATTGTTTAAAACATATTTTTGATATATTTGCGAATTCTTTATAATTGATACAAATCAATCCAACCATTAAATGAGTACTGAATGTTTTGATTGTTGAAATACTTGAAGGAGATTGAAAACATATTTGATCCATATCTACATTCACATAAATATGTTTATTTTGAAGCCTAAATAACATGTGGTTATTCTCAGAATTTGATAATAAACAAAGATATTAACAATGATTCAGAAAACACTGGGACTACGACAAGGTATTTTTAATTAATTTTTAAATTAATTACATCATGTGTCATAATGTCTGTTTAACTAAAAGACGATCTGGTTTTCTATTATAAGAATAGCTGTGATCTTTAAGAAATATCAGGTAAGTGAAATATATATAGCGACGGACCGGCAAAATTATTAAATAAAACGATTACAATTGCTGGCAAGCGAAGACCTAGGGAAAGCTATATAAAAATTGCGATAATGAATATGTCGGGGCGTCATAATATGTATAAGAAAATTGAGTCAAGTGGTCAGTTTGTACTTTCGTACTTTAGCAAACATACAATTGAGGCTATTGACATAATTGGCAAAATACAAATAAAGACAAATTATTATTGTTGCCGACAATTGATGGCAATTATTTAACTTACCGTACAAAATATGTGCAACGAATAGGCCAACACCTTGTAGCTCGTTGTGGACGCCATTCTATATATCCACAAGTTGGAGTTTCTTTCTTTCGCACTGTCTCACTGGAGAATGCTTAAAATTCCAGTTTACGCAGTTCTCAAATATAAAAGAAAAACAAGTTTTTTGTTTATGTTTCTTGGTGTTTTTCAATTCGCTCTGTCACTTTTTAACTATTCTTAGCAGCGTGCTCTGCGCTCTCGGCACATTTGATGATCATTCGTATTTTTATATGAGATCATTAGTTGATTTTCTCAATATCAGCTTGAATATTTAATTTGATTTATTGAAATTTGAGTAAATTAATGGCACATGATGTGAATACTATTTATATCAAATCACAAACTTTATTGAGCTCCAACACTATAAAATTGTGCGTATATATAGTCCATAAACAAAATGCATATATATATGTAAACACGGAAATATCAAAAATGTGACGCAATGTTTCCCAAGACGGTTTGACACAATTTCGCTTCGCGTCCGACGAATAACTGAGCGTCCGAAACTTTCTGTTTCGGCGCGTTGTCGGCACTCAAGCTCTGCAGAGCTTTTAGCTTCTCATGCAAGATTGAAATTGTTTGCGCTCTCGCCATGTCGTCATAAATGTGTTCGATGGGAGCATGGGACCTTGGTTTTAAAATTAAACGTTACCTTTTTCTATTGCACCATCATGGACACAATTTCAGAGAGCTTTCATTGCAAGCATACGAAATCAAACGTTCAGCGACAGTCATACTCAGAAATATAATAACGCTTTAATTTTCGAATATTTTTTTTTTGACAGTTTGATACACATTCGAAGGGATTAGACGTTCACGAAAATAGTTTAATACCACACACAGACAGAAGAATGCGAATACTAATGGAGCAAAAGAGTTACATCTATAGAAAATTATAATTTTGATTAAAATCATATTACCTTTCATAGTAGCACAAATGTTGAGCGCATAAGCATCGATTTGGTATGTGTTCTTTAATATGAACCATGTGTCAAAACTGAATGAGATCATAAGGGCGAAGAAAGCAACCAAAATCCACCCCATTACTAAAGTTGTCATCTATGTAATTAAAAACATCTCAAAATATAAGCTTATGAATAAATGTATATGTTTTTTTAATTCAATATACATCACCTTGACCTTAAAACACACTAATGCCAGTCCATAAAACGCATTAGTCCATAAGGAATGACAGGAAACTATAAATCAAAATAAATATTTGTATATCTATTGTTATATCTAGTTTATAAGAAAGCCTTGGTATCACCTGATTCTTCGTTATAGTTATCAGCTTCTTCAGATATTACAAATGTCATACACACTTCGAAAGAAATTAGAAAATTATAAGCAACGACTGACAGGAAAATTACTATAAAAAAAAAAACTACAGATCCTAACTAATGAAAGTCACATTGCAAAAAATATTTGATTGGGATATACCTGCTCTATTTAAGTATAATCTAAATTGGTGTAACAATTTTAATTATATGAATGTCTGGTCGTAATACAATATTATGCGATTAATTTAATTATCATATAAAGTCATTGTCTTGTCACTTGTGAGAATGAATTTGTTAATGCCTGCTCACACTTAATAAAATAATGATATTTTCGTTAAAAAAAAAGAAGAAATCAATAACAATTCAAACAATTAAAAGAGAAAATCGACCACTTTTAATTGTGTTACATAATATTAATATTTTGACAGTGGATAACTAGAACCAGGTCATAAGTATTATGTTGTCAAAGAAAAACTTTTATACCAACTAATAATTTCTAGTTGCTGGTCAAAGTTTGTAAAACTCGGTTATAAAAAAAAAATTAATCGCTTGTCAGTTATTTAATCAGTCAGTCTGGAAAAACTGCAGCATTTTTTACATCGATTTGTAAGATTTTAACATAAAATGCGTTGACATACTGATTTCTTTCACTGAAAATTTGTGTATTGTTTTATTTTTATTATTGTATATGTATAAAAATATTATTTAAATGCTATAATATTTCACTTTGTATGTAATTCGAGTTTGTCTGTTTTTTTGTTATTGGTTACGCATGCTATAATTTAATTGAATTATTGTTAAAAATTTAAGAGATTCCAATTTACAATTAAGATGATGAACAGTTTTTAATGTATAATACATAATTATGTAGATATAAATATATGGTTTTGGACACTTGTTTTTGCCAACTGGTACAAATATAGCATAGGGCATATATGTATATAAATTTATAAAAATGAAAACAAAAGGAAAAAACAGTAACATTAAGATTGCTCTTATTGAGTTGTAACTTTGTTGATTTTGTATTTTTTGTTGTAGAAGTGTTTGTTTATGGTTATTTCGTGGCTTTGTACAGTTTGATTTAGCTTAAGAGCATTTAGAAACGAAAGAGATGGTTATACAAAATTTAAGCGGTAAAGTATTCCTCGATCTAACTAAATCTTTCATTCAGTTGCAAGAGAAATAACTTATATATTTTATCAGTCAAATATATTTTAAATCTTTTTTCATTCTCTTATTTGCGTTCTACGACAATACATATTAAAGAATTAATTCCAATTTTTGTGTATGTTACGGTGGTTGCGCACATTGTTGGCCACGCAACAGGCGAAGATGAATCCGATTAACTACACAAATAAAAACAAAATAATATAATTTTTTATAATCAAATTCCACAGGTGAGTCAACTTACCTCGACAAAAAACAAGCCAAGTGCAAAGAATTTAGCATAATCCATGTATTCGCCCACGAACTTAATAACTTTTGTACGGCAACCGTTAAATGGTATCGGGGTTTCACAATGATTGAAACTTTGAAGTCGTAATGTATAATCCGCAAGTCCATCGAGTCCGCAGCATTTAAACTGTTTGGAAAACACAGAGTTCAAAATTTAAGTAATTGCATTAGGTGTAATAGATTTTCAATCATCACATACCGTGTTTTCTATAACATGAAAATCACCTGTCTGTTCCCTCCAGACCACCTCAATCAAATGATTCAAACCCTCAAGCAACTTGTCCTTATAAGTGAACAACAGCACCACAATTATCAATTGCAGAATCAGTAAGAGCAGCAGGCAGACGGCATAGCTCATGGTCATACACACAGATTCACGTATGGCTCCACAGCAACCCAGGAATGTGATGAACACCACAATCGAGCACAGGATGATCAGAGCAATAGGATATCCTGCATGCACTGAGATCTGTCCATTGTCTACGAATGAGCCAATGCTCTGCAGAAGGATCGCGGCATAAACAATGCCCCCTATGCCGATAATCTGAAATAGGTACAACGGAATATACATTAGTACATTGATTGGTACATTAAAAAATATATTATATCTTTTTCTCTGTTTCAAAACTGACGCTGACGCTGACACATTTCCGATCGTTAGCGATGTTGTTGTTATGGGGCTATTATCTGGTTAAAGTTGAATCAACTCAAGCCAGTCACTGTAAACACTAGGTAGTTGCCACAAATGACACATCGAGTCACAAAATGGACATAACAGCAACACTAAACTACAATTGCTGCACTCTTTGCTGCCGTAGACGATCGACAATTGAATTGAACAATGTTGCTCTAATTATGGTTAATTGAAAGAGCAAAAATTAAAATAGGAACTTGGGAAAGAGAAAGGTTCATTTAGCATATCAAAGATAAATTATAATAATTCTTAATTACTAGTGGGCCCGTCACTCTGACCTCAGGGATGAGAGACACAGTACGTGGCTGATGGTTATATTTTACCAGTTAGAATTAAATAACAAGAGCAATCATAAAACACAAAATGCACACGCACGCAATAAGGTACATTTGTATGAATTATACACTGTTCTAGATACAAACTACAAATATTTGGGCGCCATATAAGCTTCCTCTATTTATTTCCAGGAAACATTCGCATTAATTCAATGCTGAGCACTTTTGATAAGATAAAAAGCATCAAATATCAAAAAACAAATCTCAGCTGACTACAGCTGTAAAAAATTTAAAATTTCAAGGTGAATAGCAATTAATGTGAAATTTATGCAAATTGTGTGTTTTGTTTATTGTTGTTGCAAAAATATTTTATTTAATTCGTATCTGAGCTGCAAAACGCAAAAAAAAAATTGTTGCTGTGGCATTAATTGAATTTACTTGATTTTATTGTACGCAAGTTTGCATGCTTCTTTCTGTATATATATATCCATTGCTATATCTGTTTGCATCTCATTCGGTTTTTGCATATGTATCTGTAAAAATTGTATCTGTGTGCAAAATGGAAGCAGCGACACTCAGCTAAGAACATGTCTTGTCCAAACTCTGGCATAATTGACCCAAATAGCCGCTCAAAAAACAGCGTTCGCCTAATTAGGCTTTTAATTATTCTAGCTTAGAAAAACAAGAGCATTACCAATGAAAACATCACGTGCAAAAAACTTTTGTCAACTGACGATGTTTAAAAAGAAAAATATAAATAAGATATATATAAATATAAAAATTCTCTGACTAAGCAACTTCTCCGTTTGTTGGAGCTACATTTTTGTTATCCGATGTCATGGTTTCTGAAATTCTTCGAATTCAAATTTTCAAAGCAAACAGAGATGAGTAAGAATACTCTCTTTGTTCACAGTCAAGCCTTGGCAAAAATCCAAAATAGTGTCCTACTTAGAGATACTCTTTATCATACGATAATGCTACCCATATGACCGCTTTGAGATAGTACTGGGCATCCCCAAAACACAAATTTTGAATATCTGCGCTCATTTTTGGGGGCAGTTTGAGCAGCATATTTGAAGTTAGTCAGCTGCAAAAACTAAATACGCACAAGATAAAATTCAGTGCTCTTTGTGGGGACCACACCCAAAAATAAAAAAATAAAAATGCCCCGTCGACGAAGCGGCGCCAAATTATAGTCTGTGTAATTTGTAGTGAATTGTCCGTACGGAGTTTGTCAATGGTCGTTTGCACTTAGTATCCAAACAAGATATAGTCGTAGACAAGTACTAGTTGCTGCCACACACAAGCATCTGCTTGTGCAACAGGACGTATGCGTGATCAAAAAACTTGTGACATTTTGATTAAAAGCGTATGGGAATTTTCAAAATAATTAAACTACACACACACACACACACAGTCAAGTCGATGTCTGAATCAGATGTGTATCAGACAAACAATCTGAGCCGAGTTGCACGTGTGAATGTGAATCATGTATGTAATTATGTATGTATATATGTATATAAATAACGAATGCTTGTTCTTTACACCAGTTGTTAGGTATTGCAACAAGTTTTCTTTCTGCTGACTTATTCACTTATTTGGATTACTTATTGAGCTTGACGTCGAAATGTTTCATTTGGTTTTTTTTGCATTGCTTTCTGAGACAATTTTGCAAATGTTAACAGAAATATACTTGAGAATACACTGTGCTTTTCATTACTGTGTATGCACAAATATTTGCCTTAATCAATATTTCAAATGCCTTGCCAATTTGTGGTTCTTCTAGTTGTAGCTGTGTTGTCATATTGATGACGTTGAGTCATACATCTGCTGATCAAAGTAGAACAAAAATTGCATTGTAAGCATTTACCAGGAAATAGGAATAGATGTGCAAGCTTATTCAATTTTCTATAACTTCATGCACAACTGAATTCTGGGTTATTAAATAAAGTCCAATAATATTTACACAACTCAAGTTCCAAAACTAATCTGGGGCTATGGTGTGCATAATGGCAGCTTAAGAAAATAAGCAAATTACGCAAAGAAAGAAACGCTCATAAACACTGAAATTGATAAATCCAACGAAACATGCTATACATGTCTGATTACCAAAAAAAAAATTATGAATCATAACAAAATGTACATGTTATAATTTTATAATCAGACTCATAATTCGGTAATTTAAACATTTAAGGCACGACTGGTGGCGAAAGGATATGTATCTTGCTGATTAAAGTAGGTATTCATATTTTTACAGAATTTCGTTTTTATTTTTACTCACCGACACAAT
Source organism: Drosophila multiciliata (assembly GCA_037043605.1). Classification (NCBI taxonomy): domain Eukaryota; kingdom Metazoa; phylum Arthropoda; class Insecta; order Diptera; family Drosophilidae; genus Drosophila; species Drosophila multiciliata. Next base: position 5,840,066 of record JBAMBF010000589.1, read on the forward strand.
GATATTGACTACGAAGAGTATGTATTTGGCCGAAGACGTTACGAAATCCATTTTGTTTTTGCTTCCTGCAATGCATTAAATAAAAGTGAAAGAGATAGATAATTAAGCATAATTAAATTGGGTTAAGCTGTCGAACAAGTTCAAATTATGTCAACAACGGGGGATAATAGGTAATTAATTTGCTAATAACGAAATTTATATAAATGGCAAGCGGTGAAATAATAATAATCACGTACACTGAAAGGTGATCCGAAGAGCAAAATAATAAGACGACGATGTTGTTTAAGGTTCGAACACAGACTACCTGCCGAATTGCTTCGGCAGGTTTATTGAAAAATTCTAAATTATCTTACAGCTAGATGCAATTATTCTTATCCTACCTAGGACATTATCTAGTTACATATTTACTGCTGCAAATGCGTTTAGACTCATTATCCTATCAGTTCGGAGAACTGGCTGCCGCGTACGTGTCTTTTCACGTGTTTACATATCTTCGCGATAAGAATCCTCCTTGGTTATCTTAACATTGTAAGATTGAACAATAGGCATATATATGCGAACCATGCATATGATTAACATGATTTGTATTTGATTCAGTTAATTAATTAAAATAGCGGAGTGTTCATTTTGTGTTAAAGTTAGGATACAACCATAAACTTGTTTTATTTTTTATTATTTTCAATTGCATTAATTTGTATGCGTTTTTTAACTGGGTGCCTTGGGTTATCTCAATTCATTGTGTTCACTTAAAGTGCTTACTTATATAAATATGTGCATCAACTTTAAAATGTAATATACTAATTCAACCATATGACTAAAAATGTTTCTTAATATTTTATGTGTATTTTTAACTGATAAAAACTTCAACAAAAAATTGTTATTATTCATAAGTGATAAAAACCGCAAAAAAAAAAAAATAATAATAATTCCTTAGTGATAAAAACCGCAAAAAATAATTATTATTATGAGTAATAACAAAATGTGAATGTTATAATTTTATAATTTGATAAATTTATTTTGGAATGATAAAAAATTCAACAAAATTTTTATAATTGATATAATATAATAATTCATAAATGATAAAAACCGCAAAAAAAATTTAATAATTCATAAGTGAAAAAAACAATTATTATTATGAGTAATAACAAAATGTGCATGTTATAATTTTATAATTTGATAAATTTATTATGGAATTCTTTTTAAATAAAGGCAATACTCGCTAATTTAAATCTACGTGAAATTATTGCGCATTTATACTTGTTTACGTCGTAAACTTTTCTGATCCCTACTTTTCTTCCTTCCAATCGTTCAACGCTACAAAATGATTTTATGTACTTGTATATATATATATATATATAGCGCACCACCCGATATGGGGCAGCAGCGACATTAATCTAAGAGGTGAGGACCTCACAGATTTATATTTACATATAATTTAGAACTTGTCAATATCGGATCCACGCCGACATTTATGAATATAACAGGGAAGGCTAAGCGGATGAAAGCTCTATAAGCACCAGCGAAGGGCTAGGCTTCACAGAGCGCTTGCCAAGCGACCGCCGGAAGCTAACATATCATTGAAACTTAAAGATGACTCATTTAACTCATTGAAACGCATATATATATATATATATATATATATATATATATATAAATATATAGATATATATATATATTGAAGATATTGTATTGTTCACTGTACTCGTCTTTGTTTAAAATGTGCTTTTGCACTTTCCGTTTTCAACCACTTTCACATGCGTCTCTTCTTACGCCCTGGCAGCATCTCATGTAGTCCGAAACAAATTAATCAAGAGCAGATAGGGATTTAAACACACATAGGATTACTTATATATATGTATGTATATACAGTGCATTCACTTATTTGGTTACATATACTTTGCCAGTTAGTACTTATCCTTACCTTTTCTGAATCCTTTATTCCAAATTAATACGCGCGCTGCACGTCCGGTCCGACTCGGCGAAAAACTATTTCAATTTGCCTCGATGACTATGGAGGCAAACTAAAAAAAAAAATTACAGTGTGACCAGGTTTGGTAACCATTAAAATGTACATTGAATTCCGATATTGATATTTTTTGTACTGATTAACTAAATTAAAAACAAATGCTTAGAAGTTACAGGCCATATTTGTTTTACATTGGCCAAATAACATTTATTAAAATATTTCTACTGTTTTCTTGGTGTAACTTGAAAAACTTACTAACATCAAGAACACATTGACAAAACAACGCAAAGTGGGGAATAGCCACATTAAAACATCGTCCGTGACAAAGTGACCCTGCCAAGTTGGCGCAGAATTTAGTGAAAAACAGAATTACCAAGTGTATGACCTGTTGCTTTCTTGCGTGGTTTAGGAGTAGTGAGGGGCGTTTCCTTATGAACAGTTATGCTGGCCGCTCTTGTATTCCACTTTGGCAACGGACACTCGGTAAACATCAACGACAAAACCATTTGGCGATAGCTCTACTCAGAACCGATATTGTTCAGCAACTAGTTGAGCAAAAGATTATCAATATCGATAAATTACATATGTTATAAAGCACTGCCGATTTTTAAAAAACTTGGCCAACTTGAGGCTATAAAACTTAAAATCTTGATTATTTTATACTCGATTTTTAATTATATTAGCTCTTGTATGCAAGCACAATTTGCCATTTTGTAAAAACTATTTTTTTACATTTGCAGAAAACATATATAAAGAAATAAATGGATGCTGAAATAGAAAGGTCAACTCCTCATCAACTCTTTACCATCTGTAACCGAGACTAATAATTTTGGCGTCTATTGCTGTTGCGGGATTGATTCGCCAAACAGAATGCAAATATGAAGGCGACAAACTGTAAGGAAATTAATAACTTAGTATCTGTCAAAATAACGTTTTATAGCCATATACCTCAACTGATAAAAACTTAAAAAATAAAATTATTATTATTCATAACTGATAAAAATCTAAAAAAAAAAAAAAACAATATTATGAATAATAACAAAATATTATAGTTATAGTTTTATAATCAGACTTTGGAACTTATAATTCGGTTGTTTAAACATTTGATAAATTTATTATGCAAATTTTTTTTTAATGCTTCACGGTTAGGAACAGTTGAGGACAATACTCCCTATGTGAAATTATTTCGCATTTGAGACTATAAAATTTAAAATCTGGATTATTTTATCCTCGATATTTAATTATATTTATTTTTATTAATTTATGTAAAAACACAATCGAAATATAGTTTACATTTGCAGAAATCATATATAAAGAAATAAATGAGTGCAGAAATAGAAAGATCAACTCCTCATCAACTCTTTATCATCTGTAATCGAGACTAATAATTTTGGCGTCTATTGTTGTTGCGGGTTTGATTCGCCAAACAGAATGCAAATACAAAGGCGACAAACTGTAAGGAAATGAAAAACTTAGTAAAAAAAACTCTGTAAAAATAACGTTTTATAGCCACATACCTCAACTACCGTTACGCCCAGACCAGCATACTTGATAATGTTGGCATTTGTGTCCCAAAGAGAATCAACTCGAGGTTTGCAACCCTGCGGGTAAACCACAGCCAATGAGCAAGAACCATCTGTGGGCGAGTCACAGCATGATGGGGGGTAGGAGGGTTTTCCATAATCGTGGAAGTTATTCAGGCCACAGCAGTGCAACTATTAGGATATGGTCAAATTTAGGTATGTATGTGTGTATTGTTAGTTGCTTTGAAATACTTACGGTTTGCTGCAGACTATTCATTAAGGTATCCGACGAATTCCTTTGATTCCAAGTGGCTTCCACGAATTTATCGAGAGTCTCACGTATTTGCACATGACACACAAAGATGTAGATGATCAGGGCTATTTGGCACAAGAGCAAACAAAGCATGATGATTGAGTACTGCGAATAAAACAAAATAAAAGAATGTAATAATAAGGTAAACATTTAAATCACTATTCATAATTTACCGATGTAAGTGCACAGGCGCTCTCGCGAATGGCACCGCAGCATCCAAGGAACGCAACAATGAAGATAACACATCCGAGGATCAATATTAAAATAGACACACTATTCGCTTTATAAAGTTCGTCGATGTGGGATAAGTGTTTGATATGCGCCACCATAATTGAGCCAAATATGATAAGCAAAATACCGCAAATCTGAAAGATTTTAAATAATAAAGTTCAAGCATTTCGCAAAGGGTTTAATATATAAAAGCCCTTAAGAATTGATAAAAACGGTATAGCGAGTTTTGGCAAAACTGTGTAACTGACAGTAGGAAGCGTGACCCATATTATATGCTGATCTTTTCATAAGGAGGACAGCTGCAACCCCTCACCTGCTTGGACCGTTCTCATGAATGACATTTTTGACACAAATTGACTGTAAATTTGTAATTTTAATTTTTTTCCAGCCGTTAAGCGATAAGTGTCTTAAAAGCTTAAAATATGCTGTACTCAGGTATACACAATGTATTTTTAATTATATGAATATATCTGTTATATTAGGTATAAGAAAGAGGTGTGCGTCATGCCTGCATGCCCACATGCGTTTATATTTGTTTACAGATAATTATAACCTTGTAGAGGGTATTTCTTTGTAGTGGAAAAAAACAATATTCTTAGTACAGACCACAGTCAAACGTTCGTCATTGTGGTCCAGTTATCACATATCAACTGTGATATTGCTTATTGTTGTTCATTACTCACATATAGGCTGTCCTACTTCCGATTTTGCTCATTAGCTATAATTACACTTAACATCGGCATATATTGTGAAAATCACTACATTCCTAAACAATTTACAATATCAGTTGGATATATTTGTCAATAAAAGATAAGATAAAACATATATGTAGATACATAATTGAACATGTTTTGCTCGCAATACGATATACATGCTAAGACTTATCAAAGGTATCGAGTGCAGTTTTTTTTTTCCTCCCTCAAGGTAACGGAACAAAACTCCGACTGCACTTACTTAATTTGAATACTAAACTTACCAAACATAATATATTGAATACGAATAGCACATATTTAGCAAAAACTCCACCGCAATCCATTCTGAATATTATTTACTTTACTGCGAACTGAATGCCACCGCGTGTTATTACTGACTGATAGCTATTGCGATGCCACTAAACGTTCTTTGTTGCTGAGCTTTTTTCCTTATCAGCAAATTCAGAAAGCTTTTTCAAACTTAATGGAAATAAATATATAAAAATCGATAATTTATTATCGGTTTAAGCACGACTTATAGAATTTCCCATAGTCAACACGACGAGACGACGTTTAGAATCGAACTATTTGCTCTGATGAGCATTTCTTTATTTTATACAAAAATCTTAAGCCCAAATACATATGAAGCCGCTTGTAAGGCGATCTCGTGTTATGTTTATTTATATTAACGGAGTCGCTTGTAGGGCGACTCCATGTGATGTTTATTCTTAAACTTGCTGAGCTTTGCAGCGTTTGTGTGGCGACTCTATGTGTGGTCTTCTCTTCTTAGAATAGCTGAGCTTCACTCTTCGACAAATGTGATGTTTGTTTATCTTATTTTAATGCAGCCACTTGAAAGTGGACTGTATATGATATTTTGCCATTAACAATTAGCTGAGCTTCGCAGCGTCTCATGTTCATTCTTGAACACACATATACAAAAAAAAAGTGATATAATTCTAGTATCAACTTTTATTGACTTTTAAAAACCCATTTTGTTTCTAATAGTTTTAAATATCTATTATACATATTTGTTTTCAGTTTTATATTTTCTTCAAATAACTATGCAAAAACTGTGGTTTTTAAATTCCATACACAAAATTTATAACTTTTATATTTATTAAACATACGCTTTAACATTGATATATGTCAGTCATGAAAATCATGTTAAGAGAGAATAACATATTTGGGTCGGGCTTAAAAGATCAAAATCTTTATTATCATTGAATTATGAATAGCTCTTAGCCATAAGTTGCGCCACTAGAACTCGACTTGCGCATACAATTGGCCAGTGCGCCGGCTAAAATGAACACAATGAACTCGTATATGCAAATGCCTAGGCCGGACCAGAGAACGATATCATTGTTATTATCCCAGAAGCTGTAGAATTTAGCGTTGCATCCATGGCGGGTATCGTATATGCTAGCTGGACAGCTCTGCTGGCGATCCGAGTAACCGCAGCAGGTGCCGGGCACATTACCATCGCCCACAGTAAAATAGTCAGAGTAGCTTATGTCGCCGCAGCAATTAAAAGTGAGCTCCAATGCACCCATTGGGTATCCATTCGCCGCTGTGTTCTCATTCCAAACAGTATTCACCAGCTTACTCATATCGTTCAAAAAGGCTTTTTCGTTGACAGCAATCCAGCAGGTCAACACCAGTTGCAGCACGAATAACAAGAACATCAACGTACCATACTAAAATAAAATAAATAAAATAAATAAAAAAACTTCAATTGAATTAGAAAAAAAACCCACCGTTGCAGTTAGGCATGCATTCTGAAGCCAGACACCACAGCATCCAAAGAAGGATACGATGAATATTAAAGCACCAAGAACGGTCACACAGATCGGGATTGTATTCGCGCTCGCCAGCTGCTCCACTTCACTTAGGCGGGTGAAGTTCGATAGCATTATGGAGCCCAGCACAATGAGCAAAATGCCAACGATCTGTTAAGAAAAACATATAATCAAATTTGCTTTGGTATACTCTACCCACTTAATATAATCAAATTTTCAGTTTAATAAAATTCATAATTTAATTCTGTCTCATAATGTTAAAAATAGAAATATTTAAACTATCTTAAAACAGTCTTAGCACTAACTTGAATATGAATTTAAAAAATCGATATAATTTCTATATTTAGCTTGAAGTAATTTATATGTTATAACGATAGTATTGAATTAATGTTATAGAATGATTAATGCTCCTTTCATTATTAACATTGGTACAAAACAGGCTTAATCAATCATTGATAAGACCCACAAACACACATTTATATTTGTTATAACTATTATAATAACTGAATTCTTGCGAATGACTCACAACATATTGTCATTGGTTTTTTTTTTTTTTTTTTGCAAAACTGACAATGATAATTTGCGATAACAAATACATTTTATTTATACATTATTGGAAAAAAGAAGCAATCCTATAAGCTGAGTCGCATGAGCAAAATAATGATAATATTGATACAGATTATTTGTGCATTACATATAAATATATATAATAAAAAAAATAATATACAACGAATTGGAAGTTTTTTAATTTTTACATATATTAAATCCAGCGGAAATTATCTTCTTTTAAAAAGTATGTCTCGAAAATCAAAAATTAAATGAGAGTTGATCTTTGAATCGAAAATTCAAAATCCACGATATGCTATACCGAACAAATTACCGTTAAAATCATAAAAATTTCAATTTTTAATAATATAGCAATCAAATTGAAAGACCAGCTTTTCTTAAAAACAGACAGATAAACAGATAATCCAGGCGAATAAGGCTATGAATCAGTAATTAATGCTCCTATAAAAATATATATATATTAAATGAGGCCGATTAATGCGTTACAAAAATCACAAACAAATGAAATACAGGTTGCAAAATCTATAAAATGTTGAGTAAGTTGCACTTTAATTATTCTATCACAATGCGCAAATTTCACTTGTAATTAAAATTAATAGCGTTTTTTTAATAATTGTCTGACTAAACTGACAAAAGTTTCACATGATCCAATTGTTGGCTAGTTATTATAAAAAATTGTAATTAACTCACCAAAAACACGATATTTATAATATATAGAAGAACATTCAAAATTCCGGACATGCAACCCATGTTGAAGCCGTTTTTTTTTAATTGTTTAATGGAATAAAATTGTAATTTTTATTGCGCTTTGCTTTCGCGTCGGTTACTGTCGTTCGATTCAAGCGGTCTCCAAACTTGCTAGCCGTTATAAATGAACCGGTACTGTGTCATATCTAGATAGAATCCCCGTATTGTATATCTTATCGGACAACCGCACTGTCGTCGAAACTTTCGATCTAGTAGCTAATATCTCATATGTCATGATTAGTCAAAACGGTTACAGACATTGATAGATAATACTTCAATTAAATTAACGGTGTTTAAGTTCTTCATTTGTAATAATTTTGAACAGCTTTGAACTTTCGAATAACACTAACTAACAAACCTAAATAAACTAAGCAAATTTTACTAATTGTTGCCAAATTAGGAAGATATCAAGATTTGTAATTTGGAACGGAAATTGTAATAGGCCCCAAAAGATTTTATATAATAATTGTGAACTCAATAACAATCTCATTTCACACTTTGCACTTGCTACTTTTTATCTAATAGATTGTCTGTTTTGCCCATAGTTAGGCAAGAGATATGATAACGAAAGTTGTTATAGTTCTATGCGAAATGGTAACAATGGAAAATTGGCCAAAAAGTAAATATTTTGGGCGCATTTTGTTATGAATCATCTTCAGAATGTTATGACCTAATACGCATCGATCGATTGGTATCGATTTCAGGAACAATAAAAAAGCAAAACATAAAATCGAAACTGATAATGAATTCTGCGAACTATGTCTAAAATTGTACTCAATATTAGCCGTCTAGTGCTTGATATTAGCAATGAAAGGTTACTATAAATATAATGTCCCGATAACATATAGGTTTGTATGTGTGTGTATATATATTATAAAATCGATTTGTGATAAGTATCTAACCTATTTGTTTATTTATGGCTCCAATGAACATTTTGGCAGGTGATGTAAGGATGTATATATTGCTTTAGCTTAGCGGTTCCTCATAGCGCTGGCCAAACAGCACGAAATCACAAAGATGGTCAGCTCGAATAATGCAATTATTAAACTGCCCCAACTGATGAGGGCCGTGTTCGAATTCCAGAAATCAGTGAACTCATCATGGCAGCCTGGACGTCCTTTGTAAATTTGTGCCTCGCAGGTTTTGCTTCTGTCCGCATAGCCACAGCATGAAGCCGGAACTGCGACTCCATAATCCGTATAGTCCTTGTTGCCGCAACATTTGAACTGCATTCAAAATATTGATGATTAATTTATAATTTTGAAATTACTCATCTATTTGTTACTCACAGATAGCTGAAGAGCATCCATGGGGAATCCATTGGCAGCATCGTTCTCTTTCCACGCAGTGTCCACCAGATCACCCATTTTCTTAACGAAATTATCATGCTCCACAAAGATCCAAATTGACAGGGACAATTGCAAGGCGAACAAAATGAACATGCAAACAGCATACTATTTAAGGAAAAGGCAATTCAGATTAGCTTGGAGCTCAGGTTGGAGGTGATTGCTGCACTTACAATTGTGGTGCAGCAGGCATTTTCGCGGATTGTGCCACAGCAGCCAAAGAAGGCCACCACAAAGATAATACTTCCAAGCACGATTATACAAATGGGAATGGTGCGTGTATTGACTGTGTCAGTGAAAGATCCAAAAGTGCCCATGTTGGACAGCATTATGGAACCAACCACCAGCAGCAATATGCCACCAGCCTATAAGGTAGAACATTAAAACATTAGTTGTGCAATCCAGTCAAAAGACCTTGAAAGAGAGATTGTTTCTTGTTGGTTGGTTTATCCGCCACTTACCACAAAGACAACATTGAGCAAGTACAATAAGTACTTAAAAACCGAGGATAGGCAATTCATTTTGCTAAATTCGGGATATCGATTGGAATTCTCGTTTTTTAGGTCCGTTCGTAGCGACGGTTCGCTTTGTTACTAAATGAATTACCTGAGATGTGGCACTTTAATATTGAAATGGTCGTACTCACTATCTGAAAACTTATCTGGCGTAAACACAATTCGCGTGCAATAGATTCTCACGTTAGTTCGTTAAAACTCATACAGCTGGCTTATCAATGGACCTTATCTGATTGTACCCAAACTGGTATATACTGAATGAATATATGAGTGCTTTTGGCTGTATATGAGTTCTTTTATAATTGCCACATAGCCAAATGATGTTCATCCCAAAATGAGTCATAGTTAAACCTTATCATTTGATTTCCTTCAAATATTTATATTTATGGGATATGTTAAATTCCATCATGACGCAGCTGGTGAAATTTTATATACACTTTGGCTTTGGTTAATAACACTTTTAATTTTAAAATACATGTGTCAGATTGTGTCATCAAAATGATACTCAAATTATGTTTGCACTACCAAACCTAACACATGAGTCAAAAATCTTGGTATCAGGTCAATTTTTTGTTGCTGTTTTGCTTGAAATCTATCGCATCGGGAGTCCCCCAACATTATACAATAGGCCGATAATAGATAATGATACCGCATTGATCGATTAGAACACTTAGTTTTTCAATGAGCCGATTAAATAAATTTTGATTTAATAGGTTTGGCTTAGGTCTATTAAGTTGATTTGACTCATTTAATATTTAATGAAATATATTTAGCTAGACTTTCTCAATTAATATGTTGTACATGATATCTTCACCGGTACTTTACCTTCCATAATTTCAATAACAAAAAGGTGCAATCTATCAGCACTTGTGCACAATAAACGAAAACGAAAAAAAACCCAAGTTCCTTATCTAAATACATATACAAAAAAATAAAAGCAACGATTTTAATAGTTTGAATGTCAAATGATATCTTTAGGTTGAAACAATGTTTCAAAAGTTGGCTTATATTTTTTTACATAACGAATAACGAAATTTATAATTAATTTATAATTTTATTCGCGTTTTGTGAAATTTATAAAGTGGTTACATTTACATTTTATTTGTATAACAAAAAATAGCACAATTATATGAAAAACAGTGATTTAAGGTATAAATTTAAACAGAAATTGAATTATTCAAAGTGCGTCATAAAAAAATAATCGATGTCGATATTAAAATGGCCATCTGAATTATTAATATAAAATGGTTTACATGTATAATATTTTGTAAAAAATTGGGCAAAATTACTCGTACTTTCGGTTTTATTAAAATTATGTCCAGGACCAGAATGTCCGTAGGAATATTAATATCCCGCTCGGCGTCTATAGTTTCGAATGCTGTTCGCCAAACAGCAGGCAAACACAAAGCCGACAAACTGCAAAAGAATTTTTTGTGTTAGTTGCGAGCTGGATTATAAACTTAAAGAACTTACTTCAATGGCGGCTATAACAAGGCCGGTGTACTTGATGAGATCGCTGTTTGTGTCCCAGAACTCGACGAAGGCCTGCTTGCAACCGCGCCTAAAGACGGTCTCCTCGCGGCAATTGTTTGTGTTCTCGCAACATGAGGGAGGGAAATAGCCCTGAAAGCTATAGTCTGAATAGTTGCTGCGACCGCAGCACTTCATCTACAATTGCAAAAACAAAACAATCTCACTTATTTTATGCGATGCACTCATTTAAGTATCTGTACTTACGCTAATCTGTATGGCATCCATGTAGTCGGCTTTTTTTGTTCGTCGCTCCCAGGCCTTCTCCACAACATCACCCATATTGATCAGATATTTGTCCTTCTGCAGCCACATATAGACGACCAGCGCCAGCTGTCCAATCATCAGCACAAACAGCAAGACAGAGTACTAAAACACAACAAGTTACACATTGAGCATTTACTTTCCCATTTATAGAGTACTCACCGTCATGGACATGCAGTAGGATTCGCGAATGGCGCCACAGCAACCAAACCAGGAGATCAGCAATATCACCGTGCCCAGCACAATCATTGTGATGGGCACTTGTTGGGTGCGCAGCGCCTCGGCAAAGTCATCGATGTTGTGAATATTGCTGAAAAGCAGTGCACCGAACACAATCAACAATATGCCGCATATCTATGGACAAAAATATTTAGTTAGCATTTAGCTTTCAAAGCTTGGAAAAAAAAGTTGGGGTATTAGAGAAGAAAAAGCTCGCTGATCAAAGTAAAATAAAGCTTTACCCAATACCAAAACCACTTAATTTAATTAACTCACAACCTAAGGCATTTTATATTCATTATTATAATTATATTATATATATATATATATTATATTATTTATTTCATTATTATTAGGTTTAACGTTAAACGCTGAAATTATGATACCGCCAATTGGAGCCAATTTACTTATACTTATCAGTGGTTATACTATCTAATCAATAGATGCAACCAATTAAGCCATTTAGATTAAGTGACAGTTATAAATACATAAATATGCAAAAGGCAAATGTTTACTTTAATTTCGTGCGAAAGTTCGTCAATGAAAATTACCCAGTTGCAGAAGGTGAAGCTATATATATATTTAAATAGGTCATATATATATATATATATATATATATATATATATATATATATATAGATCTGCCTAGACACACTCAAGTGTATAAAGTTCAAATAAGCATTTTTAACCCACTTCCGTATTCAATTAACCAGAATGCTTGATCTCGCATATTGACCTATTTTAAATATGATTACTTGTGTAATTTATTCACAAAAGACAACCAACAAATGTATACATACAAAGGGCATACGAGTACCATAGTACTCAGAAATTTATGTATATATGCTTATAGATGTATTAACCATAACTCATGGCAATGAGTTCAAGTGTGATGTCAACGCCGCCGCCCAATTTTCATTATTCCCCATCCCAGCTCGGCCGGGCGTGCGTGTGTACATGCAATGTTTTTTTTTTATATTTTCTAACCACGTTTCGAGGGAATAACTGACTTTGACTGACTGTGACTGTGCGCCAAGTTCATATATAATTAATACAGCTACTTTAGGCGTGGACACACTCGCCTTCGCCCCCTCAGGGTATTGCGCAATTTTTTATTTTACATTTCACAATTTCTGAGCGGGTGTTTTGTGTTTGCGTGACGAGACTGCAAACTATTTGAAAAACTTTTTATTATACATAGTTATGAAATTTCACAATCCATTATTTCTGTGGTATATTAAAATTCTTTGGCACTTCAGTTGTAAACTGGTTTTAAGGTACAGTTCACGCTCATGGGAGTTTGGAAGTTGTATAAAATACAAATACAATCGCAATACAATTGAAAATGGCATTGCCGTTTGGTAAGTTAGAAACCTGTTGCTTCAACTGGTTCACCTCGTGCAGCTGGTTCTAAGCGTTTTGCAGAAACTCAGAAACTCAGGAATCAAAATAAAAACAAAGTATCACACTGCAATGAACTACGTCATGCACGCTAGCATTTTGTAGTCTAATTTTAATAACGAGTTTTGCATTCTGATGATCTCAGTCTGCCCTGTTGATACAACAAAAGTGGCGACTTGCCGAATTTTTGGGAAACCGGTTTATAGGCCTCACTTTACTTGCTTAAATTAAACCATATACAGTAAAACATGCCTACCAACAACTGCAAGCTTTCGGGTGTGTGATATATTTCGATTGTACTTGCTAAATATTTTTTGTCTGTTATTAGTAACTTATTATTACTTTCTGCATTGTTATTATATATGTCTGAATTTCAAGCAGATATTTACACATTCCTTACTGTATATTTGTATACTTTTGTATGCACAAACCAGTTTTATGCGACTTGAAAGCTCTGAGAAACTTATGATATCATTCAATATAATTGAGTTTACCTCATCAAATGAAAATGAAAAATATAATCAAAAAAATATCTTTCCAGAATAATCAGTTTACTCACCGAGCACAGCAAATTGAATATAAATAGTATATATTTGACCATAGAGATTCCGCAGCTCATTTTGATTGTGTTTCGCTGAGATGACTGAAGAACTGAAATTGTTTTGTTCGCTTTGTTTTTGAATCCAGTGAGCGTCGAAATGTGTACGAGAACAAAAACATTAATGTATGTTATAAATAAGAATGCATTATCATTTTATTCAGAAGTGTCGTATATAGAGCAAGACGGTACATATAATCAGTCACAATAAACAAATACACACAGATGTCAATTTAGAGAGCATAATCTACTATTCGTTATAAAAAATTTTCTCGCGTTTGTTCAGTTTCGTTTTTGGCATTCCTTGGTTATTGAACAGAATAACACTTTCATTATTATTTTTCTTTAATAGCTTGGGATTTCCGTTCGACTTAGAATTAAATAAACAATTATGTACGGTCAACATTTTGCGACTGCTTTTAAGAAACCTTTTCAGTTTAAAAAAAATAAGTGTGGAGGGTTGTGTTTGTGCTGGACGTGTTTACTTAGCGCACTAGTTCTGGCAAGAGTTTTTGCTTGGGCAACAGTGACGTCTTCAGCTGATTGAAACGCTGCCAAATGAAAGGATAGCGCGCCAGCCAGGTCAGCCACGCCTCCTTGCTTGCCGTGCGGCTCTCCACATTACGCAAATGCTTATAATATTTGCTGTTTCTTTTCAAAGCCGCAGCCATATCTTGGGAAAATTTAGCAAAGCGCAGCTTGAGCAAAGTCTCAGAGACATCCAGCAATCGATTGCCCTTGGGCGGATGCACCAGGCACAGCTGGCAGACGACATAGTCCAGTGATTGACTTTTGTTCAGCGGTATAAAGGTCGCCTCGCGTCCAATCAGACACTGCTGCAACCAGGCATATCCATTGGCATTGACACGCACGCCAGGCAACTTAACGGGCAGCAGGCGATCGCGACTGGTGAAGATCGGTATCAGCGGGCGATGCTTGATTAGCAGCAGTGTGTCCTGATCGCGCTGCTGTATGCCGCGTATCTGTCCCGTGTGCATAATCCGTTCTTTGATAATGCGTTCCGGGATGTGGGACGGCTGCTTGAACTGCCTTACCAGATATGTGGGCTTGCGGTTCTTGTACGCAACAATCAGCATCAATGTGGACGTGCCATAGATGGCCAGCTTGCTGCCGACTGTATCGCGCTCCAAGTAATTACATAATCCGTGATATTTCTCCATGATATAACTTTTCTGGGCGTCCATTTCGTTATTGAATATTGATATTAAGTACACTCTAGCGCCTAAAATTGTGCGGACGGAAAGGATGGGATTGTTGAGTATTTTATGCAATTTATTTATGACATCATTTTACTTTAATAAACGCCTGCGACAATGTCTTCCAACAGCCTCGATTCGTTTATGCTTATATACGTGATCTAATTATATAGTATGTATGTATGAATGCGCATAGATACTTTTGCGACGCTATGGCTAAATTTATTTAAGATTTTGTTGTCATTCGTAGGTCTTCTCTGTTTTGGCTTGGCGAAGAAGACGACGAAGCAACTAACAACTCTCACATCAGACGGACAATCGACCAACTTTGACATTTACTCATGCCGGCGATGCCTAAGTGCAAGCGAGATGCCTACTTGGGTGTTCGTTGATCTCTCTGTGCTTTCCAACACTTTAAAGTTTACGTCTTGCAACACTTTCTGATCACACACACACATGCACTCACACACACACACACTTATATACCGCTACACACCGTATTCAAAAACTCTCAAAACACACAAATACACCTTTGGCGTGAAATTTCCGTTTTATTTTCGAGATGTTGATTTGCGCGCGCTACGTTATGAACTGTTGCTGTTGTCGTTACAGACTGAGATCAGCTGCCCCAACAACCGCCTGTTGCTTCAAGCGGTCGGTTTGGGTCGCTCACATACAATAAAAAAAAATAATAAAATACGAACACCAACGCAACCGACCAACGGCTACGTTGGCGTTTTTTGGCACTCGTTTCCCATTTAATATGACTGCCAGCGTATTGGCGCATTATATTTGTATTGGTTTTTGTTTTGTTCATGGCTTCCCCAACCCCGACACATTTAGATGACGATGACATCGATCAGGGTGTATTTTATAATTGCATCAATTAGCTCTTGCTTTTTCTCATATATAATAATAACGAACAATATTGTTTTTTTGTTTTTCTAACTAGCCCTTTGTTTATTTATTCAAATGTGCGGCTACTACTTGTTTTTGTTTTGAACGAAATTTTTTTATATTATATTTCAGTGGCTACGTTATGGATTGCGCACCAAGATTTTAAATGTGTTTTTTTTTGTTTTTTGCTTCTGTGGTTTTTAATTACACCTATCTATATGTATGTAAATACATAGATATTTTTACATTAAATTACCGCTTAACCAATACCTTGCAATTTATATTAAATTACAATACCTCAGGGATGGGGCTTCCGCTTTTGATCCGACAGGAACTTGGTATTTTGAATTCAAAGCGTCAAATACTTTTCCTTGACACAAAAAACAGCAACAACTACAATCAGTGGTGGGGCATCAACAGCAAAACTGGTTTACAAGCTGCGGTAGCTTGCGTAATCCACTCAGTAAACGTTGCTTGAAAAGCCCAATACAAAATTTGTCACTGCAAGCACACACACATGCATATAATATGCATACATAAGTATATATACACAAAAGTTATTATATATAGACACATACAGAACTTACTACACTCCTCTTTTTTCGTTCTCTCTTAGAACGCAATAAAAAGTGTTTATTGGCTTGTTCTCTGTTCTTCTTACTGATATCAACTCTTTGCGAAGTCCCTTAAAATATATCCCCCATCTTTGTCTCCCGCTTGAATATCGATAAAATTGATTAGGGCATATCGATGGACTTATTAAAGGTTTACTAATCATCACTTCAGCTTGTTTTACTCTAGTATCAGTGTATTTCGCAGTCGGTTAGGCCAGACTGAAACGTTCTCACTTGTTTTTGAATGGCACTGTCCCAGTCGTCAAATATAATTAACGAGTGCGCACTGTACAATTAACCTCGGCCATATGTAAATGTATATCCATGATGCGAATACAGACACACAACACAATTGTTAACAAATAACTTATTTATAAATGTGTTTCGTGATGACTCATTTGCCAAACGAAAACGGAACCAGCTGGAGAACAAATTGTGGCATCTTATTATAGATTTTAATAGATTAAACTTTTAACGACAGTCAAAACGAAAGGCAATTTCTCAACAACTAAGTGGAGATTTCCCATCATGCGATGAGCTTACGTCAACTGAATATAATTTGGTCTCGCTTAATGGGTAATTGCTGAGCGCATAGTCCCTCTCCCCCACTCAAAGAGCCTTATTAGGTATATGAATTAAGTACACAAACAATTCTACAGCTACAGCTAAGCAAACATCATGTGAAAATATACAGTATGCCAATATGTATGCCTATCTATTTACAGTTATCTACTAAAAGTATGTTATAGAAATATGCTTCACATTAGTAAGAAAAAAAATCATTTGTTATTGTTATATTCAATTAATGTACATTTTAGAATCATATGATATATGAAAGTCATTAATTTAAAAAAGGCATCCAGAAACCAGAATTAATAACGAATATGAATCACAAAACAAGCTAAATACTGTCGATAGATATATTAACATATATTTTTATACTTTGTAAGTCTAAAGTGTAAGTTTAAAAAACTTGCTCTTTTTTACAAAAGCTTACTAGCCTTACTAGCTTACTAAAGAAAAAAAGAAATAAACCAAGATCGATTGGAAAATAGGGACGCCATAGTTGTGTGCTTTATTCTGGTGCTGCTGCAAAAAGCAGCTTAGTCAAAATACGAAATAAGGTCCAGTTAAAATGTTAAAATTATTAGCGGGCTTAGCAGATACATTAATAACGGAATTAATACAAGCGTCGTGTGTACTGCAGCTGTTGGCCGGCACTGGAGCCAGCGCCCGACTGACCGGGCAGCATGGACAATTGCTGTCTGGCCAATTGCTGGTCATAGACACTGGAGCCGCGTCCCGGCGCATAGCCTTGCGTAATGCTGCCCGTTGTCTTGGGATTCTGCACAGATGCAAACAGGAATTTTACAATCGATTATTGAGTGGTGTTGCAGAAGCTCACCTGTGCTGGACTGGTGCTGATCTGTAGCACATTGGGATGCAGCGATATTTCGCCCAGTAGTGGCTTATATATAGCCTCATTCAGTAAATGCGGCGGCGGGGGCGGCACATGGCCCTGTGGCGCGCCCTCATGCTTGACCTCAATGTGATAACGATCGGAGAGCTTCTCCATGGTCACCTGCGGCTTGGACGTTTGCACGGATAGACTACTGGCTCCAGTTTGCACCTGAACAAGGTCACCCTGCGCAATGGGCGGTTGATCCAAATTTATGTGCAGCACCTGCATCGGCTGCGTCTTTGCCGATGGCGACTGCGAACCGGGTGCTTTGCTCACCGTTGCACTTGGCGCGGCCTGAAGCTCCACGTGGTAAGCCGGCCGAATTGGCAGACTATAGTTATAGATGGACTGAAGGCGTGCATCTGCCTGATGCTGTGTTGTCGGCGGCGCCGCCGTTGTCTGATAGAACAGCGTTCCAGTGCCCGAATACTGTGCCGTCGACTCTGCAAGTGAAGATAGAAGAAGGTAGAGATTTGATATTTATGCTAAATCCCAAAAGCACGAGATACTAGCTCAACGGGGCGTTTCGTTTTTTATGTGAACTAGTTTAGCGCAACGATTAATGTTCTTACTGTTCCATGACATTTTCGCATAGTCCGCGGCACGACGGTAGTCATCGTGTTCTGCGAATCGAATTGTAAAACAAATAACGAAATGAAAATAAATTGTGGGTCTGTGCAGGTTAGATAATTAGTGCTCGCTATTCGAATGAGAGACAAATGGTTCACAAAAGTGTATGTACATAAATTATACAGATAGGTTAGTAAATTAAAGTTGCTAATCACATAAACTGTATAAGCTAAGCATTATCCTGTACCCAGCTGTCAATTGCTGCCGCATGCATTTATTACAATACATATGTAATAAAACATAACACAATGCACTCCAATTTCTGCAGATTTGAAAAAGAAAGTCATATCTCTAAAAAAATCTAGAATCTGGTTGCTATTCTTAAAAGTACACAGAGATTCTTCCAAATATGCGTTGATTCCCATCAATATATACAATTTATCCGATTTCAAATGTCTGCTTGTCTGTTGCATACATTTGCATGACTGCAAGATATCCTATTTATAAACATTTTAATGGGTACAGGATATAACAATAGTGCCGAATGGAATCAGTTAAGGACCGTGTTCCTTTGCTGACCATTGTTCAGGGCCTGGCTTACTCTGTTGCTGTTGTTGTGCATAGTTGGCAGGGCTCTTGTAGTATGCCTGATGCTGTTGACTTGGTGGCGAGGGACTACGTCCGCGTTTCATAGGCGTCGATAGACTTCCGGACACTGGCTGCTAAGAAAATATGAAATATATGAATTATGGAATGTCATCAATTACAATGGATTTGGTATACCTTCTGAAGCAACGGCTGTTGAGGATGCAGTCGCATGGGCGACTGAAATACCTGAGTCGTTGCAGCCGCTGCCGCCTGCTGCATGGCCTGCACCTGCTGCAAAGCGAACATTTCGTTCTCTTTCGCCTGCTTTTTACGAGTCTCATCGTCGTTTAGTACTTTTTTCAATTGCACTACGAGCTGATGCTTCTTCTGATGCAAATCAGCCAGCTGCTCATCCAAAATGGTTATTTGTCCACGTGTGTCTTCCAGTAATAAATTGTTCTCGCGTTCACGGGCTTCGCGCTCTCGTCGCAGACGTAGTTCCTCGCACTGCCTCTCATACTCTGGCATATTATGATGTATATATATATATATATATAAGTGTGCCATTTAACCGTTATTTCTGCTTACCTTCCTGCCTGCGCTGGCGGTCGGCCAGAATGAAGCCTTTGAGTGACCCTCGCAGTTTTTCAGCTCTCTCCGCAGCTGCCGCTTGCATAGCCGCATTGTTACTGTTCACCGCAGACGCTGGCGGCATCTTTGTGCTATGCTTACTTATCTTGCCAATTTTATAAGCTTTATGGAACAGCCGCGCAGCGCATAAATTGTGTTAAGCAAACACAAAGTCGGCAATAACACCACCTCAAGTTGACAAAAACTGAATCTGAGATATTTTGTGGTAAAATGGCTTGGTTTTGTCACGCCTTTGAGTTCACCAAACCCGTTGTCTTTGCTTGCAGAAGTAACAGCAGCATGAAATCAAATATAGATAAGAGTAAAAGAATTTTTCGATTTTTGTGAAGTTTATAATTGTTTAATATGGTCCTTTTACTAAATAATAAACAATTCGTTGAGCACAGCGAATGTAAGCTGGCAACTCTGTATTCAGACTTGTATAGTTGTCTCTTTTTCGCTGAAGCGCAGAACAGCTGGGTGCTGATTTATTTGTTATCGCGTGTATATGGAATTGTGTTAAGTACCGATAGCGAATTTCATCGATAGTTTTATTAATGGGAAGCCAGCTCAGTTGCAGTCGAGTTTTCTTTCCGTCTTGTTGTTGTGCGCGTTGAAAATTCGTGAGAAATAAGTTTTTTCATAACAAAAAGTGCTTAATAATTTATAGATAAGTGATTGTAAAGTGTACCCGCACTCACTGATGATTTATTATATGCTTAAAAAAAACGGGTCTCCTTTGGAAATACCAAACGCAAAAGCTGTGAAATGTGTTCAGTTATTTGATTAACCCAGTTTGTATTATTTAAAGACTCGGAGAAAATCATTTTGTGCCTGCCAATAAGTATTTTATGGTAAACAGAATCACACAAAAAAGGCGGCGAAAATAGGAAGAAGAAGCAACACAACGGTAGCAAGCAGACACAACAACAAGAACTAAAACATGGCCAGTGAGTAATATTAACAACTTTTAGAAATTAGATATTAAAAGAGTATTCTCGAATTTTATGTGAGCACAAACCAGCCAGAAATATTTCAGCAGCAAGTTTACACGATTCCCCAGCATAAACAAATGCAGCTCATGCGTGTCATTTTGTGTGCGTCTGTTTCTGTACATGTGTTTGGGTGTGTGTATGTGTGGCAATGTCTGCATTTTATGTGCACCTTAATATTTTACGAACTGCTTCTGAATGCACAACAGATACATGCTCCCGCCGCCATACCAGGTGCTTCAAGTGTCTGTTGGTCTGTCTGTCTCGCTGCCGGCTAAAAAAAAATTGTGGCAAGTGTACAGACTGGTAAAGGGGCGTACGGGGTGTTTTGGCTCGGGGTCTGCAGTTGCAACCGTCTTTGCGTCCGGGGAGTCATGTGTGAAAAATCAATATTTACGCGCTTCACCGCTCATTGTTGTTGATGTTGTTGCACCTTACTCTGCACACTTTATAGTCTTTGCGTGCAATGGTCACACTTGGCAAGTGATCGCCATAGCAATTTAATGTTCAGCCAATCGGAATTTGTTTAGTGTTAAGTGATTCCAACAAGAATCGCTTGTGCTATATGAGTCAATGAGTTCTCTAAGCTGCTGTACAATTCGTGTTTTTTGTTATACGGAACTTTCGGTTCAATTTTGACTTTTGATAACATTTAAATTGTTCAATATTAAAATTGAGTCATGCAACATTGCTCGCACTTTATCGCTGATCATTTCAATCCAAATTTCATTCCATTAAACTGACAACCACCTTTCAGCAGCAACCACCCAACCTATCATCCACAACGTCGATGGCGACGGTGACTCCCATTAATAAATGAATATGCCCCTGTGCGGCGATGGTGGCGGCACATAAGGTGCCAGTTTTACCGGCTTTACCAACATGCAACCCCCCTGGGCACAACAACAGCAAACACATACAAATACACACACACACACTGAAAACTTTAGTACGTGCCGGCGCACATCTGACGGCAGCACCACCCACTGCAGCAGCCCAACACTCCCCTCTTTTTCTGGTTGCAGCTGCGCCGCCCCACCAAACTCACTTTAGATTTTAATTGGTCCTTTGTGTCTCAGCAAACTCTCCACACCGCACAGCACCACACCGAATCGTACTGCATGGGCACACTGATAAGGCATATCGCTACCCAAAACACCCTGCGTACCAAGTTTTGCGTATTACGTTTTGGGTATTCCATTTTCTTTATTGTTATTATTATTATTTTCGGGCTTTTCTTTCGTTTCACGCAGCTTTAGCTTCAGATTAACTGCTTTCGGGTTTTTTCGTTGTTTTGCTGTAAATGTTTGCGATGCGGCGACTCGTGATTTTTCTTTTCCCCTCTCAACATTTTTCATTTTCTTCATCTGCCTTTAACTGCTAATAAGATTTCGGTCTGCTCTTAATGGCCTTGAGAACTGTGGAGAGTGCGAGGGTGTGGAGACGAATGTGCGCTATTTTAATTGAGTTCGCTTCCCATTCAAATTGGCGCACAAATTAATTTCAATTAACTCGAGTTTTTGAGTTACTGCCGAAGGACTTGTATCCAAGGCCGAAAAAGTTTGAAGCATACTTTTGGGATTCGAGTGCTGTCAGCTGTCAATTAGTTGGCCAATACCCAAACAGTAGAACCACTTGGGCTACATCGGCAGTAGCTTGAAATGGTCTAATTTCCGAAAGAGTTAAGTCGAAAATTTCAAATTGTTCTTAAATGTAAGAAATATTAACATATCTTATAATAAAAAACTTTATTGTAAGGGTTAGCTTTTTACATCTTGAGATACAATCTTTTTGTTTGCGAAATAAAAACGGTTAAGCTTGAGTGCAAAATTTGAATTTTAAATTTTAAGCCTGTATTATTTAATAATATTATGTTCTGCAAAATAGATAGTAGTATCTACATTAATTTATATCAAGCTTTATCAATAGCAACTATAGCTTTCAATTTGAACTCAATGAAAGCATTTAAATTGTAATGTGTTTCGTGTAAAAATCAAAGCCAATTACAAAATAAAACTACCAAAAAATTCAAATTAAATGTTGAAAGTTGATCACTGCACTGATTTACTTCTAAACACCACACACACATAACTTATACAAACAGTTATATATACATGCATATCAAGTCAAAATTTTTGCTTACGCACGCTGCCCCAGGACACAGGAGCAGTGCAACAGCTACACAGAATTTTGTGGCCCAGCATGAACCACATTTCGTGACCAATTGTTTGAAGTCAACCGTCAGCGAACTGAGCATGGGCAACTACGATCTGGCCTTGAGCACGATCAATGAGGCAATGACGCACATCGGTATTAGCAATCACGATGATATTACAGCCCTGCTGGAGCTGAAGAACATTGTGGCGCGACTGCGTCTGAGGCGTGAAATGCCAGATCAGCTAATTGGACCGACCAGTAAATCGCAAGCGCTGCCTCACAGCTTCAGCGTGGAGATGCTCGATGTGGTGCAGAAGGTGCTGCATTGCCGCAATCATTACGAGGTGCTGCGCATTTCGCATCATGCCACCTACTCGGAGGTGAAGCGTGCCTATAAGCGACTCGCCCTGCGTCTGCATCCCGACAAGAATCGTGCGCCTGGCTCCGAGGAAGCCTTTCGTCGCATCAACGAGGCGGCCGACACGCTAACTGATAATCAAAAGCGCATTGATTACAATATGCTGACAGCAGTCGGCAAAAGGACAAATCTCTATGACAATCATATCATACCGGAGCAAGATTTTTTTGATCCGGATGAGCTTCGCCGCTCCTATCAGGCAGCTAATCAGCGAGTGCCGCAACGCCAGTCGCTCTACCAGACAGAACAGCTTGTTATTGGGCTGGTTGCTGCTCTTATTTTTATAATAATCACTTTGCATTATTTGGCCATGGCGCCCAACTATAGTTTCACGCAAACCAGGTGAGTGTCAATGGAGTCCTTACAAATCCTCGATCCTTCATTCATCCAATTACATTGCAGCACGCACAGCGTACGGCAAGTGAGTCGTCTGAATAGTATCACCTACTTTGTGACGCCCCAGTTTGCCGGCAGCCAAACGCCGATGCAGCAGCAACGCCTCGACCAGGATGTTGAGCAGATCTTTGTGACGGATCTGAAGTACAACTGCAAACAGGAGCGAAAGCTGCGTAAGATTTCTCTCTAATAGCTTTATTGTAATTTGTTGACTCACGTTCGACTCTTTGCAGGCAGCAAACTGCTGCAACGTGCTCGCAACATCAACAATCAAAAATTGAGGAATCACGCTTTAAAAATGCCCACGCCCGCCTGCCACGCCCTCGACAAGTTCACTCAGTCGTTGTACATGCCACAGCTTTCGGATAACAACTCGAAAGATAACGAGCCCTAGAATTAAACGGAACCAAATCAAATTTAAAACATATGTTTTGTATTAATAACAATGATGAATAACAACAGTGTGAAAATATATATCCAAATCTACAAATTAATTAGTGTATTTATTGAAATAATGTTTCTGCCTAAACTGTGACATATATTTTTTCTCTTGCACTTACTTTTTACTAAATTTCAGCCCCCTTTACTAACCTGACAATACATTTTTAATAGTATTTTCTGCTTAGTGCTATAAATGAATCCATTTTCCATTAGGAATATTATTTCATTATCCAGTTTAAGTTAGAATTAAATTAGTCTCAAAACTAGTTACTAAGATAAGCGTGTTGATATTTGTTTTCTATATCATCTAAACTTGCAGTGTAATCGCAAAAGTTGGATAACGAATGCGAAAGCATCGATTATAATTTAATGATGCGGTTGCCATGCAGCCGTTTATTGTCCTGTACTCGTATAACCCAGTTTCGGATTGGCACGATATTGCTGGGGAAGGGTGGGAATGGAAACAAACCCAAATACGCCCACAGGCTACCAAAAAAATAAGATGGCCTAGAAGCAATTGCCCCACAATTTCCAAGCGAACAAATTCTGGCAGTCATAGCCCAGAGGCATGCCCCCTCCCACCTCGCCCACGTTGACTCTCGACTTTGCGAGTGTGCTGCAGAGCTAACGAACTTGCCACATCGCATGGGGGCATACTTTGAATACCGAATGTTGAATGCTGAATACCAACGAGTACCAGTTACAGCAAAATCCCAAACAAATATCCAAGCACGCAAAAGGAGCCAGACGAACAACAACAACAACAACTACCATGTTGACGATGCGTTCCATTCACATAAAAGGAGTTTGGGGAAGGAGCAGGTGCGGGATATATAGCAGTAGCAGGTAGTCGAGCGGAAGTGCCACGCTGCACCTGCCACTTCTTTCACTCAAATGGTGGCAACTGTCCAATTTCTATTGCATTCACCAACAAATGCAACAATTTCTGTCAATGGATTGCATTCAGTTATTGCACGCATAAGGGTTACAATTTCTATTTGCAACCAGGTTGCAGGGTGCATGGTGCATGGTTCCTAATGCTTGTGAATCACTTGAAGCGAGTGCGTTTTTTTTTTATATACCCTGTGAGAATTTGAAAGAGTTGACGGAGAGTGTATTGATGTTGTGCAAGTGACTTAAGTGAAGAAATTCATATTTGCTTTAGGTTATTCAATTAGAAAATCCCGACTAAGCGATATATATATATATGTATATATATAATACTTAGGCAACTGAAAAGTTTTTTCTATTGTGCAATAAGATGCTGTCCAGTTTATATATAGAAAGTGTTTTGTTTTTTAAGCATAACAATCAGTTTCACAATTTTCATGTATTATACTTTCATATTTATATATAGAAAGTGTTTTGTTTCTCAAAAATGAACAATACGATAACATGCCCATTTCTAAATAAATTTTTACCTTCGTATACCACCTGCTGTGATGAATTGTCGGAAAAAGTACAACTTGCCTTTTTTTTGGCTAGCAAGTTTAAACATATTTCAAATATTCATGTATTGATTTGTGAGTTCGATTTTTTGTTGCTAGTAGATTTACATTTTGTACTTTTAAGAAATTTCTATAATTTATTTTGATTCTTTGTGTCACTGTGTCAAGGCTGTAAAGTTTTTAGTTAATTTATTTAAAAAGTAATAGAAAAACTTATTAAAAACCACAAGCGGTATTTCATAATCTTGCACTGTTTTCGCAAATAGACACCAATGGGTACCAATATATCTATTCGCCCGCCATCATCTCCATAAATTCTGCGAATAAATAATTTAGAGATGAGCTAATCAGTTTATAAAATCACATATATCATTATGTATACCATCAAAATCAACGGTGCCGGAGCCGTCAGTATCAATTTCAGCAATGATGCCATCAAGATCGCTCGATGAGAGTTTGTCATCTAGGGCGGCGAGAATCTCTTTGAGCGTTGAAGTGGTTATGTAACCGTTGCCTTCGCGATCGTACAAGCGAAACGCCTCTTTCAGCTCCTTTTGTATGGCCTCGGCGTCCTCCTCCTCAAGGAAATGGGCAGCGATGTTGCAGAAACCATCGAAATTAACCTTGCCCGTATCCTCTGGATCATTATCATCGATAAGATCCTGCAGTTCGCTCTCCTCGAACATTTGACCCATGCTATTCAAAATGGTCTTCAAACGCGGTGTCTCAATGAATCCCGTCTTTGCGGTATCAAACATTTGGAATGCCTTGCGCATAATGTCCATTTTCTCATCGTCCTCCTAAAGTGTCGAAACGGGCATTAGAATCGTATTATATGATAAGATATGATATAATAGCCCGATGGTCGGCGTTGCGTACCATTTTGCTGTTAGGTCGTGTTCCGTGCCGATTCGCGAAGTGATTATGAATGTGAGATGCGAATTTGGCGAGTGCCTTGTGATTTCTTCTTTTTCTTCTTTTTTTTGGGATCGAGAACGAGTTGCTGCGTTGGAACGCGAACGTGCACTAATCCGATCGTCAGACCAAAATCATTATTTATAAACAACAAAATATGCTTTGTGGCCATACGTCATCCACATCGGACAGAGCGCTGCTCACCCACCTCACACATGCTCATCCTCCAAGTTGGGTTATTGTTGGTTTGGCTTTTCCGCAACGCTTTATTAAAAATGACAAGAAAAAAAAAATGAAAGAAGAAACAAAAACCCCTTCCCTTTTTTTTTTGCCCCACATCATCATCCTAGCAGCAATATGTATTGGAATGTGATGGCAGAGGCTGGCCAGACGCGTTCAGAACAAAGTGATACACAGTATACAAATGACGCGACGTCATTTTCATATCTCTTTATCCCTCCAATTGGGCAGCCGGAAAAATCAGAAGCACACAACGCACAACCACATCGCGTACACCCGCCCACCATTACACTTACACAATACTCTTGCAACAACAGCAACAGCAAAAGTAGCAGCAGCAACAACAACAACAACAAGAAGAAGAAGAGCAGCAACCACTGTGCAAAGAGGCAGCACTTGCGCCAAGTCGAACATAGCCAGTCACTAAAAATCGACTATAAACGTCCTCACAATCAGTCACAAAATCAGAGCGCAATTTCTCACGGTAATTGTATTTTTAGTACTTTATAGCAATTTTTGTCCATATGAGTGGGCCAAATGTCGATGACGATGTGGTAGCTGCCAAAATAAAAAAAACAAAAAAAAACGTTACGGAGCCCCAAATTCACCTCTCCGGACGGCAAAATTGTTGTCTGCGGACAAAATAAAATGTTGATGTGCTTTTAAATTTTTTGTGTTAAAACAAACAAACAGGCATTTGAGGCTGGCAAATGGACATTCAGAATAATGTGGACTGGGTGTGCGGGTGGCTTGATGGCACGCATCATGTGTGTGTGAGGGTGTGTTGTGCATATATATATATTTCAAAATATAACCTTCTGATGAATTGGTTTGGTTCATGTGTGCGGCATTTTTGGCAACAGCCAAAGGCGACTTTTCATGTCCATTTTGATTATAATTATTAACTAAATAGTACTTTATACGCCACGTCAGCTGAATACTTATATCCCCCAGAAATGAGTGTGGGTTTCTCGCCACAAATTCAATTACATATCCAATTAAATTCTTCATTGATGTGCTTAATTTTGCTTTTAAAAACGGATGAAAAAGGAAACTTAGTATACAACTGTGTTCAAGTCGTTTTCCTAAATTGGCTGTGCAAGTTCCAAGCAATTTCCAACATGAATATTTTATTGTTTTCACCATTTTGCCCCACTTTCAGGTCAGAGTATAAAAATTACCCTATTGGTGCTCTGCGTTCTAAAATATTTCTTTTTAGGCATCCAGTCATCAGCAGTGATTTACGGCAAATTATTTGATCGAATTTTGATTTTAAATTCTATTTTTTATATTTATATTATTATAAATTTAAAATTTTATATGTAGAATAAAGTTTGCACTGCAGTTTGCTTTTAATAGATATTTTATATATTTTAAATAATTTCCAAGAGCGAGTCGTATTTGATGTTTGAAGAAAAAGTACAGTAGCCAATACAATTTTACTGCGAAGTATCTGCAAGTTGAGCAGTTGCAAGCAGAACGCTTTTATTTGCTGCCACATTTTGTTTCATTCAACTTTTTGTTCATTATTTATGCTCCACAAAGTTCTCTGAATGCCCTTTCTGTGCGCCATTGCAAACCAAACTTTTTGTTGCTGTTGTTTGTTGTCGCCACTTTTCAACTTGGGCAAGACTTGTGTCTGGTCCTTGCCCTTCGCTTCGCTTGTGTGGGGGAAAAGCTTATCAGAATAGTATTAGTCGGGGATTTTAGCAATGTATTTGTTTTCTATGCTCCTGCCCAGGCTCGAGCCTGGGGATAATCACTTGTTGAGAATGGTTTGGGCTCTGCTGCTCTCTGTGGAAATACTAATTTATTGAAAGGATTTACATGTTGCTAAGTCAATTTTTAGTCGAAATATTCTAACATTCCCTATTAAATCCTTGTGTAGTGCTTTTGAATTTCTTTAAGCACTCAAAACTAATGTTTTCATTGAGTTTATTATAAATTTGGTCAAATGTTTTCTGTTTATTTTTATCTGCCGTTTTCCAAGCATTGTTTCAGCTTTGCCAGCTGTGTGTAGAAGAACTTATGCAAATTGACTGTTCGTCTGTTGCCTAAAGGAATGCCCTGGCTCAGTACTCAATCTGGCATCCCAAAATTCTGGCCAGTAAATGAGCATTTAATGGGGCAAGCTCAACGCATTCGCACATAATTTTTTGAGTAAATTGTGATGGGCTGACAATTCGCATATAAACGAGGATTACATTTTGGGTCTGGGCTGGGCTGTTCGAGTAGCCAATAACCGGAATCGTCAGCAATAAATTCGCAACGCAAATAATGAACCAGGATGTGACGAGCATTGCCTTGCGTGCCACTGTGCCACATTTTAATTGCCTCCTTGAACGCATTCTGTATAATGACCATATATAGATAAGAGCCGTAATACCAGAATTAAAAAAAAACCTCTCAATTAATTAGCATAAATCTTGAAATAATATAGTTTAATATAAAAATAAATTTATTGGTCTGTCTAGTTGTTCTTTATTGTAATGCCACATCTCGAATTATGGCATTAAATGTTACTTCAGATATCCTTTTACGACTTGGATACATTAAGAACATTTTACTATGATTAAATAAATTGAAAAGAGATGCTCCTTCATTAGCCTAGAAAACTTGCATCTTTAGAGGACAAAAAGTGTCAATTTTTGTTTGTAGTTCTTCATATAAAATAAACACAGCTATTTAAATATAAGTTCAATCAATAATTATAATAGATATATTTAATATATGTATAACTTACAATCTTTTAGCCGAAATTGATGAGCTCATTGAGCAGTTGAAGACGACAAGCGTCAGTTTGGACAATACGACGACGTCGCTGCTGTGCGAGATTTCAGCTACAAAGGATCCGAAGCTGTTTGACAAACACGAGCTGGCCGAGTGCTTTCTGCGTCTGACACAATGCGAGGACTTGAATGTGCGCAAGGAGGCGGCCAAGTGCATAGCGGAGATAACCAAGTCGGAGGTGCAACGCAAGAAGTTTACCAAACGCGAAATTATCGCTGCCTTTCTCGAGTGCCTGCGTCACGTGCCAGCGGCCGATGGCAGCATGGAGCTGCCCATACAGATTTGCCGGGCGCTGGGCAACATCTGCTACCTGAACGATGAGGCGCGCGATCTCATATTGGAGCTGCAGGGCGATGCGGTGCTCTTGCGCCTGCTCGACATTGCCAACATCGAAGATGCAACCAATGCGCCCCAGTTCATCAAAGTGCGCGGCGGTCTGCTCTCCAATTATCTGCTGGGTGGCGAGGGTCTGGCCAAGCGGGCCATGGAGCTGGGTATTATGCAGCAGCTGCAGCGCATTGTGGATACCGGTACCAGCAATGTGGAACAGCATGAGGATCTGTTGCTCAACACGCTGCCACTGCTTAGCATACTCACCGAGAACGTGGCCGATCTGAACTTTGAGGCCCAGCTCAATTTACAATTGTCGCGCATTTTGGCCGCCTCCACGAATCCAGATCTAGCCGAAATGTGCCTTGAGCTTCTTCACTATCAGGCTGAAAGCGATGAGGTCAAACTGCTGCTGGCCAAGGACGGCCTCTGCGAGACCATTTACAATCTGCTCGAGAAATACAAGACCCTGGCCAGCACCAGCGAAGCGCGCGCTCTCATGAAACTAGCCTGCGAACTTATTGTGCTCATCCTGACGGGCGGTAAGACATTCAGTTCATTCAAAAATCGTTTTATAACTTACATTTTTGAATTGCAGACGAATCCATGCACTACTTGTATACAACGCCGCTGCTGAAGAACATGGTCGCCTGGCTGGACTCGACCGATATTGATCTATTAACTACTGGGGTGCTGGCGCTGGGCAATTTTGCGCGCACCGATAGCCACTGCATCTATTTTGTTGAGCAGCAGACCATGAACAAGCTGCTGCAGGTGCTGGCCAAAAACAACGGCGTCAAGGACGATGTGCGTCTGCAGCATGCGCTGCTCAGTGCGTTGCGCAATCTGGTTATACCCAAGCCGAACAAGAATGCGGTCATTCAGGCTGGTCTGGTACAAACAATACTGCCCATGCTGGAAATCCATCAGCCGCCAGTGGTATTCAAGTTGCTTGGCACACTGCGCATGACCGTAGATGGTCAGGGTAAGTAAAAAGATTGTTGTTCACCTTCTGCATAGCTCTAGCTCTGCTCGTTTTCTTTTTGTGTGCAGAGAAACTGGCGCTTGAGCTGTTGAAGAACAAGACTCTGATCGAGCAACTGGTGCACTGGAGCAAATCGTCTGACTATGCGGGCGTCACTGGCGAATCGCTGCGCCTGATGGCCTGGCTGATTAAGCATGCGTATCTCAGCAAGATAGCCTATGCGCTACCCCGCAAAGGTGATGCACCCGCTGAGCAAATAGCCGATAAAATACCATTGGCACACGACTATGATCGCAGCAGTCTCAGCGAGTTTCTGGCCAACGAGGGTACCGTCGAGGCAATGGTCAGCATGCTGACCGCTCAGCATCTGGTCATGCAGAACGAGGCCCTGATTGCATTGTGTATACTCTCCGTTGTGTATCTCTCTCAGCGCAGGGAGACGGGACAGGCGCAGCATTTGCAGGATGAGCTCACTAAATGTAATGTGGGCGCTAAGCTGGCGGAACTGATTACCAAGTCATCGGATAGCATGACCAAGGAGATTGTCGAGAACTTGCAGAACTGCATCAATTTGCTAAAGTCCTCGGAGAAGCTGGTCATCCATCTCGAGCAGCATAACATTAACGAGCTGCTCAAATCGATACCAATTCTAACGGAATACTGCACCTTGTAAGGATATTCTAAGCGATTTCCGGCACATTGCATTTATAAGAATACGAGAATTTTACCCCTCGCTCTCCAAAGCACCGCCAGTTGCCTATCTCAGCACACACACTCACACACACACACACACATAACACACACATGCAAAGACTTCACATGACCGAGCAAAAGTCGCCAAAAAGAGAAGAGATTTGGCTTCCAAACATGTAGTTTCCACCTTAGAGCAACGATTCAGAACTAGACTTCAGATTGTATAAAACGAATCCGAACAGAAAGTCACAGAATAGAACAGAAGAAAGGGAAATGTATTTTTTAGACGCAAGCGTATTTTTACTGCATTTACCATAAACATATATAATTAATTAAATATACATACCACATACAATATATATATATATGTATGTAATTAATTAAGCATATAACAAACTTTTCTGTTACATGATTTTTAAGAGCACAATAACAACAAATCGTGGTGATATCGCTAAGTATATTAAACAAATGTATTTTACGTATTGTACTTATAATTTTTAATAAAACATTTTACAAAAAAAAAAACAATTTGTTGGCACACACCAAAAAGAAAAATAATAAAATGATAAAAAAATATATTTAAAAAAAAAGATAATTTTCAAGCACAATGCATGTAATTTGTATTAGGCATTTTAATTGTTGCACATTTAAAAATTTATTATTAATGTAAAACTCACCGAAGTTCTCTCACACAAAGTTGATAGCAATTTTTTAACATTTTATATACTCATAATAATAATACAGCAAGCAAAACAAAAATTGTAACTTAATAACAATCAGTGAAAATAGCTTAAACTCGAATGAGATTTGCAAATTTATATATTATATTTATATTATAATTCAAATTTTAATACTTAATATTGGTCACGAAACAACAAACAACAGAACCATTCTTAAACTTAAACAAAACTTATGAACAAAAATATTTATATAAAGCGTTGAAACACACAAATATTTATAAATTCAAAACACAATAATGTACATTAAAATAGTTCAAATACAATTTGAAATACATAAAAGAAATAAATGAGAGAAAACCAAAGAAAATTCTACCTTGGTTGTGGACCATTCAATTTGGTTTGTTGTACCAATATTTTAAGCTGGTTTTAAAATAATTCAAATTTTACTCTTGACTCACATTGTTTGTTCTTAATTGTAAACTCCGTACCATTTAGCAAAAACGTAGTAGTCATTTAACGTAATATTTGCCCTGGTTAACGTAACTACAGATGTGTATTTTGCGTATTTATGTGATTGACAAAAATGGGCACACTGATCTCTAAATAAAGTCAGACGCTAACGCTACGGAAAGTTTTGTTCATATTTTTTATTTAAACATGCTGAAAGAGTGTTTTTGTTCAATTGTTTGGCATTTTACGTGCAAAAGCTGCTAAAATTGCGTATTTTGTGCTGCATTAAAATATAAACAATAAAAACAATTGTGATGCGAAAGACTCGCTCGCAAACTCAGGCGGAAAATGCCGCTACAATTACACAGCAGCAATCAGCATCTTCAGCACCAATATCAGTAAACATATTTGATGAGGCCAAATTCAAGGTAAGTCGATCTTTTTATCTTTAATTTAGTACAATACTTTTTGAAAAACAATGCATTATTTGTAAGAAAAAAACAATTGATAAGTAGAAACAATGTGACCGCAGAAAAGCCTCGTTTTCAGCGCCCCCTGGTGCCACAAACGAGAACATTTTTCAAAAGACCAATGATTACTTTACAACACTATCATCCGCCATATTTCCTCCGACAAAACAAATTTGTGCGATTAAAAGATTAATGCGGGGGAATTAATACAACAAATTTGTGTTGAATGTCAACCAAAGTTACAATATTTGTAAACCAAATAATAAACAGTACAAAACGGCAATTGTGCTTATAAAACGATGACTACTCCTTCAAACGCCTTTTTTGACCGCACCGTTCAAGGTAATAATGAACAGTTTGAGACATGCGATTTCGTTTCCACTGTGCACAGTCGGTGTATCTCAACACATCGTCGTTACGCTTATTTTGCGCAAAATGCCAAACGCTGAACAGCCGGCTTTAATTTTGTGTTTAAACTGTGATAGTGACTGGCGGTTTTTACCAAGCACATGTACCTAATGTTTTAAATACATTTCGGTGCAGGCACACACATACACTCACACTGCATACACAAATGTCTATATTGATGTCTGCCTGTGTGTGTATGTATGTATGTGTTTAGTTTTTATTTGTATATGTGAGGCGTCTTTTTGGAAGTTACTGTTGTTTCATCAGTTTTCTAATTCTTCGTCATTGAAATTTCCAGGAATGTGAACAAATGGTGCAGATGCTACGAGTCGTAGAGCTGCAAAAGATCTTATCGTTTTTAAACATTTCATTCGCTGGACGAAAAACCGATCTGCAAAGTCGCATCCTAACGTTCCTGCGCACTAACCTGGAGCTGCTCGCACCCAAGGTCCAAGAAGTTTACGCCCAATCCGTGCAAGAACAAAACGCCACACTGCAGTACATAGACCCAACTAGAATGTACTCGCATATGCAGCTGACTAGTGTGCAGCCAAACAATGCGGGTCTCGCGAGTCTCGGTGCACCAGGAGCTCAGGTGCCGTCAGTGGGTGGGGTTAATCCCGGCCAGATGCAAGGCAATGCTGGCGGTGCGCCCAACATGATACCCAATTTCCTGCACACGCACAGTATGAATAGCCAGATGCCCATACATCCCGATGTGCGTCTGAAAAAGCTCGCCTTTTACGATGTCCTGGGCACCCTCATCAAGCCATCGACTCTGGTGCCGCGCAACACACAGAGGGTGCAGGAGGTACCTTTCTATTTTACGCTGACGCCACAGCAGGCTACAGAGATCGCCACAAATCGCGACATACGTAACAGTTCAAAGGTAGAGCACGCCATACAAGTGCAACTACGGTTCTCTCTCGTGGAGACATCTTGCGACCAGGAGGACTGCTTTCCACCCAATGTCAATGTCAAAGTTAACAACAAATTGTGTCAGCTACCTGTAAGTACATACAACAAATCTAAACCACTTGGATTACAAGTAAATTTTATTGTAACTTTGTCGCAATTTGGTGAATATATATATTTTTGACTAGGATTAACAGCAGATTCCTAACTATGTAAATCTGTATAGTTCTATGCAAAAATTTAGGACCATCTTGGTTTAAACTTGTTTTAGTTTCGTCTTACTGCAATCTGTAAAGTCACCAAATAAGTTTAAAGTTGTGTTTAATTGATATTTGATTATAATCGTGTGCCTCAAAGTACAATAAAATGTACATTATTAGTCTTCGGCATTCTTTTGTCGTTATAATTTAATAAATATTGTTCAGTTGTTCCCTTTAGCTAATTTCTATGTTTACTGTTTTTTACAGAATGTCATTCCTACAAATCGGCCAAATGTGGAGCCAAAACGTCCGCCACGGCCTGTAAATGTTACCGCAAACGTAAAACTGTCTCCAACGGTGACAAACACAATAATGGTACAATGGTGCCCAGACTACACGCGTAGCTACTGCCTGGCCGTCTATTTGGTTAAGAAACTAACATCCGCACAGCTGCTGCACCGCATGAAGACCAAGGGCGTTAAGCCCGCGGATTACACGCGTGCTTTAAGTGAGTCCCAACTTTACATATTTATTCCAATTATTGACTAAATTTAGCTAATCTCAATTTCAGTTAAGGAGAAACTAACCGAGGACGCTGATTGCGAAATAGCCACGACCATGTTGAAGGTGTCGCTTAATTGTCCGCTGGGCAAAATGAAAATGTCGCTTCCGTGCCGCGCATCAACCTGCTCACACT
This sequence comes from Drosophila multiciliata, assembly GCA_037043605.1. Classification (NCBI taxonomy): domain Eukaryota; kingdom Metazoa; phylum Arthropoda; class Insecta; order Diptera; family Drosophilidae; genus Drosophila; species Drosophila multiciliata. Next base: position 5,875,380 of record JBAMBF010000589.1, read on the forward strand.
TGCAGTGTTTTGATGCCAGTCTCTACCTGCAAATGAACGAGCGCAAGCCCACCTGGAATTGTCCAGTCTGCGATAGGCCAGCCATCTACGATAATTTAGTAATCGATGGGTACGTTCTACATCCATCAGGTTGATGCTATATGATGATATATAACGATGCCCCTATTTTCATTGTGCAGCTATTTTCAAGAGGTATTATTATCGTCGCTGCTGAGGAGCGACGACACCGAAATCCAGCTGCATCAGGATGGCTCGTGGAGTACACCGGGCCTGCGCACAGACACTCATATACTGGACACACCATCAAAGCCAGTCTCGAAGGTCGAGGTTATTGCGGATGATGTCGGTAAGTCTCATTATCAGCATATCAAACTATTCACACAACTTTAGATATGAATATATAGGTAATCAAAAAAGAAAAGAGGATAAAAAATGTAAGATGCATTTTTTGTGAATATTTGAATTATTGTTGCATTAGTGTAAAGGTTTTTTTAAAATCATTATTATGCATTACAGTTTTTAAGTGACTGTCGTTTAATTATTTTAAAAATAACTTAAATCATGACTTCACCTTTTTTTATTTATTTATTATTTTGTTTTAATTTGGATAGAATTGATCGCAGATGACGCAAAGCCGATGAAGTCTGATCTGTCTCCAGCGCCAGAGGAGCAGCCAACATCCACGTCCAACAGTGAAACCGTAAGTTGGTCCACTTGCCATTGTAAAAATCTCAGATTTTTTTATCTACTTTTTATTTTGTGGCGTGCGACAGGTGGATTTAACCTTAAGTGATTCGGATGACGATATGCCGCTGGCCAAGCGGCGACCGCCCTCCAAACAACCGGCGACAATGTCCACACAAAATGGTGCCGCTCAACGTGCCTACGCCTCATCGCAGCAGCAGCAGCCGCAAAAAACTGGTACGTTGGATCCATTTTTGTAATAAGAAGCACAGCAAAACCGGCAACAATTATGTGTTGATCAATTTGTATAGTTTATCGAAAATAATTTATACATCTCTAGGGTAACATACACACACATAAGGCAATATTCATATACATCGCAAACTCGCATATACACCACACACACATACACACACCACTCCTTCGCCCAACACAGAGAGCTAAAAACCCATTGAAGTATTTTATTTTATCATTTGCTTATCTTTCTCTCTATTGATTTTACTTTCCATTTCGGCGATTGCTGCACGTATGGGAAATACATGTTTCAAATTCGAAGCTTTTTGGTGTTGAAATGCAATTTGATTGAAAACATATCATTTAGTTTAAAAACAATTAGGTTAGGGGCCTTGACTATGCATTATATGACAAATGTGCTGCGTTTTTAGATCTTCTACAATATGGTTAATTAATTTTACTAGTGCCGACGAGAAAGAAAATATTTTTAACATGATCTGCCGACAGCCAGACTCGAAAATCTCTGTCCGCTAATTATCTTGAAGGTTGCTAATGACATTTCGTCGGAATGCAGCTCTCCATCTTTAATTATAAGAGCAATTCGCTTAACCACAATTGGTGTTAACAATTTTATTCTCGATCTTTGCGGTAGACTTGTTTGCACAGCAATTACAATCCATAGAGCTCGACTTATCCTTGTGCACATATATTATTACTTGCAGTAAGTCCGCGGAGACGAAATGCTCGTATCTGCAAAAGGTCACTCAAATAATATACACACATGATCCAGCCGGGTTTGCTTCAATTCAAATGTTTCAATGTGCAAGCTTTCTGATTTTCTTGCGTTTACAAGAATATTTTGTTTTTTCAATATTATTTTTTCGTTTATTATTTAAATTATATTTATTTCCATTGTCAAAAGCACGTTTACACTAATGTACCCAATAATAAATTCGTAAATAGCTCTCATGTTGAGCGAAGATTTTGCGTTTTAGTTGCTACCTTCCCCTTTTTTTTCTTGACTGAACACAGAATATAATATCGACAGTTTGTAGTAACTTTTACATTTCTCTCTTTTCTTTCTTTCTCCCTATCTCTCTCTCTCTCTCTCTCTCTATATATATATATATATATATATCTCTAAATCTGAAATGTTTCTCTATATATATATTTATATATATATATGTATATTCTATTCTCTTTTCTTCTCTGTATTTTTTACGTCCATCGACTCTACGAAAGATTCCCCCGAGCAGCAAGCAACGCTATCTTGTGAAACGCATTTCCTACAACAACAGCTGCAGCAGCAGCATCATGAACAACAACTGCTAATTGGGGATCAGCCATCAGCTGCTGTCCATGCCAGTCTATTGGAGTCCCTGGCTGCTGCAGTGGCGGACCAAAAGCATTTTCAACTCTTGGATCTCGCTGCTGTGGCGGCCGCTGCTGCCGCCTCAGCCCAGCATCCAAATGCAGCCCCATAGACAAACACACTCACACACATACACACACACACATATAAATACACACACTCACTCACAAATGTAACAATTGTAAACAGTTTCACACAACAAACACAAATTTGTGCTTTTAAATAAGGTTTACTTTGATTTGGTTTTAGTTGATTTTAGCTTTATTTCCTACTGGCCCCTCTTCATCCATCCCTTATCTCACACTCTCTTGCTGGCATTTAATCCCGCACACATCTCTCCCAAATCTCAGAGGCTATTATTTAACTCAATTTTCATGTCATTCTCTTCATGTACATTTACATCATACAAATAAATTGATCAAGTGTGAAAACAGACAACTCAAATTTGCGTTGTTTTTTGTAATGTTTGATTGTGTTGCAGGGCGCAGTTAAAAAATGTAGCTGTTGCTGTTGCAGTTGCATATTGTAAATGGTCTGTTGTCTGCCCCCGAAATGTTGCTGCCCGTTTGTTGCTGTTCCTAGTCTACTATAACTGTACTTTATTCTTTTCGATAATTTTACTTTGAGCTTTCGTACTCATATGTTTTCAGGCCTCTACACTTAACATAATATTAGATAGGTATTCCTCTTTAAATTATATGTGTTTTCCCTGTCTCGATTAATGCACTTAGGCACACATTTACACACACAAACACACTCATAAACCCATATACAGACAACAAACTACGTTACACAACACATGATTAATTAATTGATTATTATTGGGTTGTTTTGGCAGCAAACAACCACACTTCTTAATATGTAATTTTAATTTAAAAAATACATACAAACAAATAGACCTATGCATTAAGCAATAGCATAATACTAAATATAGAAATTAAATGTTAACATTTAAGTCATCTACAATAATTCCTATTCATACGAAGCAAAACGGAGTGGAGTCGAGTGTAGACAATTACTTTATATTTTCATGCTTAATTTATCTGCTAAGTTATCATCAGTTTTTTGTTTTGGAAATGCAAACGATTTAAATGCGTTTGCAAATAAATACAATCGAAAGGCCAGTTTTTAGTTTATCTATCAAACGAAGAAAAACAAAGAAAATACAAATACGATATTCAACTGGAAAAAAATAAGTTATAAATTTCACTAAATAATAAATAAAGCTAATACTATCGTATATGAAACTTCTTCATCTTTGTATTATTTATTTAGGCACGCTGGATTACTATTTTCAGCCCGTGAAAGGGGGAAATACATATAGGATCTTACGAGTATATCGATTGAAATCGCACAACATGCACACGTGTACAAACCAAATGAATATCATCTAAACTTTTTAGAATTTAAAGAAAGATACTCGCTGGCGATTATTGTTTGAAACTAAATCATTGAACCATTGCTTGAGGAGGGAATATAAGTACATAATGTATAAGTCTTTTTAATTTGCAAATTAAAGCTGAATATTTTCTAAAAACTCTGTGTTTTATTTATCGTACAGCGAACCGCGGAACTGATTATAATTGTTTTGGTTTTTATTTTTATAATTTTAGTTGTAATTCTCTTTTGAACTTTCACATTTTGAGAGTATTTTGATTTTTAATTGAGTTACATTCGAAAACTGTTTTCTATTATTACAGATGAAGCACAAACGGTCACGGATAAAAAAGAGGTTATTGAACTTTCAGACTCGCCCTAAAGCATTTTGTAAAGCAGGCGACCGACACAGAGCTCCAAAGATTTAAACCATACTTAAATATGTTTTTGGGCCCATAATCGACTTTCGTTAATTAATTTAGTAGCTCATAAACCTTATGTACACTTCATAGTTAGATAAGTTTTAAACATAATTGCGAATAAAACTTATACATTGTACATGTATTACAACAATAAGTCTAAATAAAATTCAGTTGTTTCCGTTACAAAATGCCGGCGAACAGCTGACCAAGCAAGCGCTGCCACTTATTTCAGTTTTCTTTTTCGAACCGTTGGCAGCCTCTCTTACGGTGTGACCGTTTACCACAAGTTATTTTATTTTGGCAACGTAATTGTCGCAAAGTTTTAACAAAACAAAACATTTTGAAATGTCTGCAAAGCCAATTTTATATTACGCTCTCTTTAGTCCCCCGGCTAGGGCCTGCATTTTAACTGCCAAGCTAATTGGCTTGGATCTCGAGCTCAAGTGGGTGAATCTAAAATCTAGAATTCAATAAATTTTGAATTTGTTTTTACTTTACAGAGCAGTTGACTTTTCTAAGAAGGAGCATTTAAGCCAGGAGTTTCTAAAGGTTTGTACAAATAATAATAATTATACATACATACACAGCTACAACTAAAATGTACCTTATTTCTAGCTTAATCCTCAGCACCAAATACCCGTTTTTGTTGACACAGATGGTGAGGTGTATGTGGACAGGTGCGGTCTCCGCTGTGTTAATTTGCAAACACCCGTTTTTCAATGAACTTTGATTTATTTTCAGTCATGCAATTATTTGCTTCATGGTGGCCAAGTACGCTAAAAGCGATCAGCTTTATTCCAAGGATTTGAAACGTCGTGCGCACATTGATCATCGCCTGCACTACGAGAACGGTGTGCTATTCCAGGTGATCAAAGACCTTGTGGCGCGTAATATTTATGGTGGAGAAGCGGAGTTCAACAAGCGCTCGGTGGAACTGTGCCAAGGTGCTTACGCCTCACTGGAGCATTTTCTCGAGCAGGGCGCCTTTGTTGTTGGCAACGAAATGAGCGTTGCTGATATATCGATACATACCACACTCATTACGTTAGACCTGGTCATGCCGGTGGATGGAAAACGGTATCCCCAAATCAGCGGCTGGTTGGCGCGCATGAAACAACTGTTGCCTGACCATGAAGAGGTGAATCTGAAGGGTGCCCAGGCGTTGCAGGAGCGCATTCTAAGCTGCATGGCTGAGCATAAAGCGAAAGCAACAGCTTAATTTGAATTATTATGCGGACAAAAGCTTTAAAAATGTGATTTAAAGCTCCGACTTTGGCTTTTAAAAATGAATTATTTGTTTCTTATTGTATTTGAATTTTAATGTACTTTTAAACTAATTTGGATTATATACTTGCTATGCTAATTCTTCGTTTGTCTTGTGATTTGGAAATCAAATGTTTTTATATTTTTTGAAATAGTTGCTCGTTATTTTTGTTCAATTAGAAGCTAACATAAACACAAAATAATTTTTCTCATACTATAACTAGAATAATAATATTTAAGGTTTTATCTGGTAGCATGTGTTATCGCAGGAGACTTGCCCGCAACCTACGCCTAACTATATACAATTCAATCATAACCCTAATCACATATATTTATATATACTTTTAAGCAGAAGCTGATTAGAGGCATCTATCTAATCAAAGGTTGTCCAGTTGTTCATGCCCTTGCCAACGCCAGAGCCGGCGATTAATGCTGGCTTTGTGCCGGTTTGGCCAGGCGACGCAGTAGGCGATGTGTTTAATGAGAACTGATCCAGGCCGTATTTGCGCAACAGCTCAAAGTCATCATCCGGCTTTGCGCTCCGCTGCAACTGTTGAGTCAATGGGTTTACTCGGCTGGTGACCGCCGCCATAGTGGCCTTGTGCTTGGGCGCAAAGCAAGGGTACAGCGGATTGCTGACCTGATTTAAAACGCTGCTGTTTACGCCGACGGGCAGCGTGCTCGATTTTGATTTCATGTTTTTCCCCATTGGCGGCAATGGCCGTGCATGCTGATTGAGTGGATCGAAGTCCTCCAAATCAAAGCTGGTGTTGTTGCTATCGTCCAGCGATATCAGATCGTTCATGCTGTCCTCTGGGCGCGACTGAGCGCTTCGTGGCGACTGTGCGGATTGGAAGAGCATTGTGAATGAATGGATTAGTTTGACTGGGTGCTAGGCGGGCGGGGGGCAGTCTACAACGTTATGGCTAATACAATATGGCTAGCAAGCAGAAAATGCGTGCAAATTAGGGGTAAAGCTACTACAGGAACATGGTTCATGACAGCTAACAGGGTCTAGATGTGTTAGTTTTGTGGTATTTTGTGTGGGACCGCAACCAGGTTGTTCTTAGTTAACGCGCAGATGATGTACCTCTCTCTTTACTCGCGGCGTCGGTATGGGCGTCCCCTCGGAACCCGGCGATGACACATTTAGCTGCGAGAATCTTGAAGCAGCGGTGACAAAAGAAGCTCCTGAGGAACACGACGAGGATGATGATGACGATGTTGTCGATGTGTTTGAGCTGAGCATCGAATTATCCCTCCAGCAATTGCGTTCCAGTCGATTGATGCCAGCACTGACGGCAGCTGCTGTGGCCGCCACTACAGCGTTGGCGCTGCAATGCCGCCTGGGCGGAATTGGAGGCGATTGAACGTCCGGCGGACTGTCAAAGCTTGAGTCTGTGGTCGCCACTGGTGACTGCAATTTGCTCGGTGTCGAGGTGTGGCGAGGTGGCTTTAAGCTTATGTGCGGATGCATTGAGCTGTTGTTTTTGCCACCGCTGGTGCTAATACTGTTGGTAAGATTGGGCGTCGCGTACGGATGATTGTAGTAGGACACGGGCTGCTGTGTCGGCTGCGTATTGACGGGCGGCGGTGGGCGAGCAGGTGGTGCTCCGTTGCGCGACCGTGTGCTGTGCTCAGCTGTGCTTGGTTTCAGCTGCATGTGATGCGGCGGTGACAAAGGCCAGTTGCAAGTGGCGGTGATTTGGTGTTGGTGCAAATGTTGAGAAGATGATGGAAACGAGCGATAACGAATCAGACGGACAACGACACAGGCAGAAGACACAACACACACAACAAAACACATGAAAAAGTCAATGAAAAGATGAAAACATAAATAACTTGCAAATACAATAACAAGAATAACAACAACAAAAAACAAAAGCAACAATGAGACACAGAGTGATATGAGTGCCATTAAGCTAGAAGCTAGAGCAGCTGCAACCGCCTCTCGTATTCACGCACTAGGCTACTTACGCTGCGGTCAACGGTGGGATTGAAGAGCGGATGATTCTGCAGCTCCTGCGACAGATTCATCTCCGATGAGCAGATCGAGCTTGCCGAGCTAACAGCAGGAGACGCACCAACAAAATGATTAATATGAGCATTATTTGGCGCACCCAGCGTATAGCCGTTTGGCTGTATGTGACTGCTCGAGCTGGACATGGCCAATGGCACTGGAGCGCGTCGTGTTTGCGATGGCAACTGCAGCGCCGACTGCATGGCGCTGCCATTTACGCTGGTGACTTCACGCTCCAATCGCTTGCTGCACACTGGCGAACTGGGCGCCGAACGGTGTGTGACCTTGCCTCCGTAGCCCGCTATACCGTTGCTGCCGCTACCGTCCGGACGATCCGAGTGCTGGGGTGAGCTGAGGCCAAATTGGAACTGATGGTTGGAATTGGGGTTATGGCTGCCGTTGTCGCGCCACTTCTTGTAGGCGGTCTTAACTCCACGCGAACTCTCTTTGACCTTGAGCGAAACGTTCAATAGGAATTTAGTTAAAACAAAACTAGCTCCAAACCCACAAATACAAAAAGGATTATTGTATGATATTAAACTAAGCAACCACTCACCGATTTGACAGCAGACTTAACAGCTGGATTAGTCTGCAAAAGTTATGCGCAATTTGTGATAAGTGTATATAGAATCGATCGTAACCCAGAGAATAACGAGCATAAGTCACAAAAGCACAATGTGAGTTTCCAAAGCAGCATATATGAAAGAGACGCGTTCAACACACAAAAAGTAAATGAGATATATATGTAATACGTATGTTTCAAATGGATATGGATGAATAGCAGCACAAAAAAAAAAAACAAGTCTAGCTACTGTTAATATTCATTGTTAAAAAGCGAGTAATGAGGCTTGAAAATAATGACATGATTTCATGGTTAATTAAGGTCGTTCAAATGTTTTGATAGGGTTAATACAGAATGGTCTGGATTTTGATGGTTGTGTTTGGAATTGTGATTTCGCAATAATACTAAATTTGGTATACATATGCAGGTAATAGGTCATCAAATCATTTTAAGTCAGCAGTGAATTGAGGTCTGTTACTAACATATGTTAACGATGAGCTAAGAGCGAGCTCTCCGTACTACATAAAATATTAAAAAAATTAAAAATAAATAAAGAACGGAAAAGAACATTGTTTAGTTTTACTGTACATATTGGGTTTAGGTGCAATTGTTGGTTAAGAAAGAAAGTAAATTCAGGTAAACTAACATTTGGTATTATTATTTTTTTTTTTTTTGCGAAATGGTGTTTTTGTGTGTGTGGAAATTCTACTCATATTTTGCTGGTTGACGGTGGCAATCAGTTTAAATATAGTTCTTGGCAAACATTCGCGAAACACTGCGCTTTCCCAAACAATACTGCGGAATAGATCAAATTAAATTAAAGAAAAACATTGTTGTTCATAAAACAAAAAGAAATATCAAAAATTATACAAAATACAAAACACAATTATATAATCGGGAAGTTGTAACGGTACAGCGCAGAGGGCTCTATCCATGTGTGCACTCCAAACCAAAAAAAAAATATATATATACATTTGTATATCCAATATATAAGGGAAGAATCGTATCTCACAACTAAAAGTGGACGGTGAGGTGGATTAAAGGAGTGGGTGGATGTGGAATTTGCGCTATGAGTGGATGGGTTAAGGCAACCAAGATCACAGCTATATAGCTAAGGCTAGGATAAGGAATATCCTGTTTGCTGCTCACCTTGTCCTTGACATGCTTGAGGAAAACATAGTTGCGACCGCGCTTCTTCATCTTCTCCGCATAAAGCACTGTTTCCACTTCAAATTCGTCGGAGTAACCCAACCCGCTGTTCAGCATTTTAAGTCGATCGTCGATGAATTGTTCAAAGATTTGTAGCTCCATCATTTTGGTAAGAAACGGACGTAAGTGCGACGGACGAGATTCAATAAATTTGTCGCGATTGAATTTTTTGCAGGTGTCGTGAAACTCAACAGCATCTCTATACCCACCAATTAGCTGCACCAAAGCACACAAAAAGATTTTTGATACCCGATCGCCAATGAGATGAGTCTGACTCAGATATTTCTTAAGCTGTGACACAATCTCTGGCGGCAGAGCATCGTTAAAAGGGCTCTTGAATTTATTTCCATCACAGTTTAAGATCACAACTTCGCCGAGCTCATCGGCAGAAACCTGCCATCAAGAAGAGAATAAAGAATTAGCTATGGATATTTGTGATTTTCGCTTATATATATTAACTATTTACAGTTTCAAGCACAGTCTCGGGCACACCAATTAGATATGGCATGGGTGCGCCTAGGTAATCCTTCAACTCCCAGGGAAGCACCGGTATGAATATGTGCTGCCAGACCATGGGATATAGGAATGCGTTGGCCGCCTGTATGCACGAGGACAGCTTATCCAAATTTTTGGATGTAAATATAATGCGACGCTCGGCCAGCATGGCAGCAAATACGCAGATCATCGTTTTAGGATCCACAAAGTTAAAATACAAATTCAGGTTGTGCTGCAAGAAATTAAAATATTAGATTACATTTATTGTATTTAATTAGCTTATACTTACATTTTCTGGTATGCTGGGTAACTTAAACTGCAACGGCCTTTCAAATATGAAATGCTGTAAGAACGTTAAAAAAAATCAAATCTAAATTATGTTATTAAATTCAATGCTTACACTTTGGCCACTGTTATAGAATACAGTTAGACTGCCTCCCGAATCGGGTACTCCTCTGTTGTAGGCCTCCGATAGGAATGTGCGAAAGCCATTTAGATCTGTCCGTCTCAGCTCGGCCAGCACAATCAAAAACTTGAGGAAGGTATCGTGCCACGGCAAATATGTAATTAGCACCATGGCCGTGTCCGTCTTGGGATCATGTCGGCAGAAACCAAAGCGCCACTTGGAGTCGCCGGTCGTATGCACAAATGAATAGGCTTGTATAGAGTCACTAAACGAAGTACAGAAAATATAATTGTGATTATAATTCAGTTATTAATATCTTCCTTTCAAACTAAATCTTATCCATAATTCGTTTTATTCTGTTAGTTAATGTGACTTTTACATTAGTCAGTTTGCGATCAGAATTCCACCAACTATGGTCAAAATATTTATTTATTTAAACACATAAAAGATTAATATGGCACATCCGGTCGACAACAGCATCAGCCTAATGACCTTGACAGCAACGAAATGCGTTTTTTCTACATACATCTGAACATATTTACTTGGATTTATTTCTTCATGCACATACAAGAACACATTTGTAAGAGTATTACAAAAAAAAAATTTGTGAAGTCGCTTATCTTTGGACTTAATGTATGACTAAAGGTGCCCGTTGGCGCGGAAAGTTGATGAAAGTCTTCACTTTCGTCTGCGTTGCCTCTTAACCCAAATAAAAAAAAACCAAATATAATTTGGCAGACGACTGAGCAATCCAAAAACCGCAAACAACATAAAAACCATGTGAAACCATTTGATGATGCTGCATTAAATGTTATTAGCTTCAAAGCAATAAACAGAGTAAATATAAGAATTTGTTGAACTGTGACAATTCGCGGGCGTTGCTTATTGTTATGAATAATATACAATAACATTTTGCACTGAGATTTGTTTTCAATGACAAGTCATTTGGCCTCCGATTTTGTTTTTCAACTCTTTCTATCGTATTTCGCGGGCACTTTCTTGTTGCTGTTTTTTTTTCTTGCTGTGTAGGCGTCGGATTACGTAAAGTCGTTAGATGCGCACATTATTTAATAAAATTTGTATAACAGGCAGGCGGTGACAAGGCGCAGAGCGCGATGGGCAAAAAAAATTAAAAGGAAGTGTACAGTGGCGTTCCTATCGCTTCAGCTGTACGTGTCGGTGCATTGACTTTCGCGATAACTGTTGATAACAATAATATCTGTGAGAGAACAGGCGAGAGAATCAACGTTAATCAATTAGGAGTGAATAGTGCTGAAGATTGCCTTTTTTTTTTGTTGGTGTTTCATTCTGACCCATAACGGTGTATCGCGTCATTTATATTTACATTGGTGCTGTTTTTTCATTTTGTTTGTCCATTTTCGCTTTCAATTTTACTTTTGGGCTAATGTCTTTAATTATTACTAGTTGAATTTTGATCGTGTTTTGACAACAAATTCATTAGTCCAGCGCTTGTTAACTTTCCCAAATTGTATTTATCTTTCTGTTTGCCATGCGATAATAATGACATTGGATTCTTGAAAGGGGGAGAGTGGGTAGGAAATCAACCTAAATACAACTTGTTGCCTGTCTTAAGCACAGCTGAACAGATAAACCAGAAATGTTTTTGGCGTGACTAACAGAAGACAGTTCAATTGTCGCATATATTTGCACAATTACAAATGCGTATAAGTATGTGTGCAACGGATAGTGAGGAAATACTCACTATTAAAATTAAACAAAAAGCGTAAAATGCGAAAATGAATTGCGTTCAACATAAGCCGAATAAAAAAACATCCAACTGGCGCGCACATGTAAACAAAAACAAACACAAAAACTATACAACAGGTTATACAATTCATGGACAAACTTGAAATGGACTTCGGTGCTGCTGCTGCGACCGCTTAATGCTGCTGCTGGTGTGATTCATCAGCGACGTCGCAGTCGTTGACCATTCACCCAGCAACGGACAGTAAATACAGTTATCGCTCGACAATTGGCACTTCCTTCCACTTTATTTTATTTATGAGATAATTTTAAGAATCTATGAAGAATTTGGAATTTGGAATTTTGGAACTCAAAACGGTTATCGAAATAATAATCTCTCATAGTGGTTTTAGTTTTGTATGGAAAAATTGATTGACATATATAAACATAGGCACCATCTATAAGCGAGTGACCACTGTGATCACAGAAGTTCAAGTCTTCCTAGAAATCTTGTTTATTGACTGTATCACACACATTTCTAAAGCAAATTGAACAAGAAACGCGCTTGTGTAATAAATATGAATGAATTGAAATAAAATGAGTAAAAACGCACCTTAAGATATCGCAGGGATATGCAAACGATGGGAGGTTGAGCATCTCCTTATCGCGAAAGCCCTCCGGGAAACTTTCGGTAATAACGCCAGCGGACGTTGCTGCTCCTCCACCATTGCGATTAACAGAGCCTCTATCGATGCCGCGCGTTGGCTTCACTTCACACCAGTACTCAAAGATTTTTTTAACGTCGGTTCTATCAAAGACAATAGTATGTAGTAGTTTTATTATTATTAGCGTATAACACGTAAAAGTGATATACATGAAATTAAAGCTATGTGTATCGCACATCCTGCTTCTTTCTGACAAGAAAGAGATGCCTGAATCTTTGGCCAGTTACGTACACTTGCACTACTTAATTTGGAAACACATTTTATTTGGGTAGAGGGTATGTAACAAGATGTAACTGTTATAAGTTTCACTGTTCAGCCAAGCGTTACGCCCACTGCAAATATGTACATATATTTTTCCACAACCGCAGTTGAAAATCGCGTCAGCAGATAAAATACTCACTTGATTCGTGAACCCATCTGGTATGTGTGTGTATTTTTTTACTGGTTTCTAGCACATGTTTCAATTAACATAATTTTTTTATTATACTATGTTGGTATTTATATTTGTCAACTTCTGATTTGATATGGAGTGTCACCAGCAGCAGCTGCCCGCATAAACATACAAATTACAGGCGGCTGTGCACTGGCCCTCTTTCCTTCTCTCTTCTTGCTCTTTTTCTTTGTCGATTCACGATTTTGTTTCGCGACGTCATTGAATCATATCAGTCATTGTTTTTTTGTAGCTATTGCGTCTGCGATTTGTAACTATTTAAAGACCACTGCACATTCGATTCTGGGCGTCGTATTTGGCCCCAATACTTATTGATACACTTGGCACACTTATTTTCTTGCGAATAGTTGAACAAAAAACACTTTAAACGACAAAAACACCAACAATCAGCGACACAGACGATCCGACCCCGACAGCAGTTGCACTTGTACTCGATGCTGAGCTGCATATCGATACTCTAGTGGAAAGTCAGCTGTTATGCTTCCGAAATCGATAACTGTAGCTTACTATAGTAACAGCAGTGCATTATGTTTCAATAACAGCAATTCCGTTGGCGCCTTTTTAGTTGAAACCAGACAGACACAGCCGGGAAATAAAATGTCTGCTAGAAGTGAATACTTACTGTTAATAACAGATCAGCGCAATGTTAACTTATGAGCAAACTAACCAGTTCATCCGAACAACATCAGTTACTTTTCCATGTGCGCTAATTGTTTTTGTTTACAATTTCAGTTCGATATAAACAATTTCTGTCCAAAGTTGTGTACTTTTATAAAAAAGTCTGCATAACAAGCATGTGATATATTTTGTTGTTATATAATTGGCTTGTGCACAAACTAGCAACAAAGGTTCCTATCTATAAAAAAAAAACCAAAAGCCGTTAGGACAACAACGACGACTACACAAACGACGTTGTTAGCTTTGCAACTTGTAAAGGCAAGTTGAACAATAGAATTTAATATGCGTGCGTCATAATTGGCACTGTAATTACGCCACCCACCTTAACAAAAATAGCACAAAAGTTCACCCCACATACCCATGGCCCAGGCCATTGATTTTGTTGTTTGTTGCACGTGATGCCAAGCAAAAACTCAATAAGATGAGTAAGTATTGTGTACGTGTGGAACATATACACTTGTGTGTGTATGTTTTGTGTGTGTAATTGCACGCCTTAGTTACAACGGGCACTTTACCATTCGAACCATGGCTCATTACTGAGCTGTGAGCCATTGGCAATAGAACAAACATAACAAACAAAAAAAAAAAACACTCAATATTTTCGTTTTAAGTTTTGTGTCAGTTACAAAAAATTTACTAAATTATTGTTTAAAATTTCCATCATTTTACATTTTTTTCAAGGTAAGCGCACAAAAACCACAATTCACGGAACAATATTATACAAGGCGTCAATAAAAGAGTGTCAATATATATTTATATATGTTCATACTTATCTAGCAGACGATAATACCATTTATTGAAGGCCAATATATTGGCAAGTGTGTGATAAACTTTAGTTAAACTTTAGTTGCCACTGCTTCGAAATCATGCTGTGCACCTTTCTTCAGATGCCGCTAAAGGCGGTCATCAATACCAAAAAACTAAACCTGAACAACGAATTGCTCAGTATTGGCCGCTTCGCACTCATGATTAATGATCACAGCAGAAGTGCAAGTGCAGCATTATCACAAAAGCTGTCCCAATACAAACAACAAACCCTGCATTCACAACAACCACATCAACGACAACAACGAAATCTACAACTTAAACGTGAACTGCTGTGAGTGAGAGAGATTAAACAGGAGAAAATTATTATCTTCGGAGTGCCGATTATTATCTTATTTATCGTCCGATTGTTTCTATAAAATAGCACTTCGATTGTGAATTGATTTAAGTGTTAACCCGACTTTGCTGAGATTAGTAAAATAGTTGAAAAGATAGTTTTAAAATAGTCATGACTATCAAGAATATATGCAAATATACTCTCTGCTGGGCTATAAATAAAATCTGCAATCAACCCCACTTTTGTGCTTGCTGATAATAATAAAACACGACAAGACGCGGGTTCAAGTGTCCATTCCGTTCAGCTGGCCAGCTCTCAATTGAAAATAATAAATATAGTAACGTATCATATAGGCCCAAAACGATAAGATATGCCCAATACACTGGTTTTATTTTATTTTTTGAGGTATGTGTATTTGTACAAGTACATGAATACTTATATATATTGTATAGTCAGACCCATTCAGCAATTTCGAATACTAGCGCGCATTGTGATAAATTGTAATTTGCCCGCCATTGCTTCAATTGTAGTCGCCCCGCTCGGGATCAGAGTGAAAAACTTGCTTTGAGAGGAATACACACGGAGGTTGCATCAGTCACCATGTTCTATTCAATGTACGCGTATCTGTCTCACTTGCCGCGGCTGCATGCTCTGGGCCTGGCCATATTTGCCTATGTTGTCTATTACCTCATTCAGGTGGTAAAGGTGAGTTGCCGCTTACGTAATCTCCGTTTAACTGTCGTTCTAACCATACAAAAAATCACAGCGCCCGATCATTGCCTGCTCTGATGGACCCTTTAAACAGTACCTGTTCAAAAAGATGCCCTCGCTGGAGAACAAATATTGGCCTACCTTTTGGTGTGTGGAGAGTCGGGCTCAGACCGTTCTTGCAAGCCTGCTGCGCTCCAAGGGTCTACCTCGTGTCAATTATCGCCGGTAAGTAATTGTACCATTTTGCTTGACAAGGTGACCTTTGATATCATTTACCGAGTCTCATGATATATTCATAAGTTTATCATTATCAATTATGCATAGTCATTTGTCCATAATTCCAAAGATCTCGACCCGGCTCACAGCGTACAGTCATAATCTTTTTTTTAAATGAACTTAGGAGAATAAGAAATAATGGGATTTTGAAGATAAGCTTGTTATAATTATAAATACAAATTCATAAGATATTGTAAGCGATAGGTGTGTATAGGCAACCAAATTTTAAATTAATTATTATTAATTATTAATTTAATTTGAAAATATTTAAAATTTACTTATCTCCAGCTAATAAAATACCTTATGAGTTAAGCATAGGTAAAGAAATTGTAAATGTATTTAAAGTCATAATACATCATTATTTCAAGCTATTTGTAGTCTTATATTTAAATTAAATATTTCTGTATAATTGCACATCCAAATGCAGGGAGATACTCAGTCTGAAGGATGGCGGAGAGGTGGCTCTCGACTGGATGGAGGATGGCTGCGACGAAAATGCACCTTGCGTGCTAATATTGCCAGGTCTGACTGGCGAATCGCAGGCGGAGTATATCAAGTGTCTCGTCTTTGCCGCCCAGCAGGCGGCTATGCGTGTGGTTGTTTTTAATAATCGCGGCCTTGGCGGCATTGAGCTGAAGACACCCCGCCTCTACTGCGCCGCCAACTGTGAAGATCTGTGCGAGGTGGTGCACCATGTGCGCCGCACACTTCCTGCACATTGCAAACTGGGCGCCACCGGAATATCCATGGGTGGCCTTATACTCGGTAAGTAAAAGCAAATTGAAAATGGATTTTCTTTTTGGTATTTTGGTAATCCAATTAACTACATATGCAGGCAACTATTTGGCGCGAAAGAGCGACGAGGCGCGTGTTAATCTATCAGCTGCCAAGATAATATCAGTTCCTTGGGATGTGCACAAGGGAAGCGCGAGCATTGAGAAGCCAGTCATCAATAATCTGCTGGGACGTCATCTGGCCGGTAGCCTGTGTCGTACGCTGCGCAATCACTTGGAGGTCTACAGAGATATTTATCAGGATTCGGACATTGATATGCAGCGCATACTGCGTGTAAGTCAGATTGGCACATCAATATCGATTATTCCATAATACATTATTTTATTGGCTAGTGCAAGACTATCAAGGAATTTGACGCGCTATTTACGGCCAAACAATTTGGCTATGCCCATGTGAATGATTATTACACGGATGCAACACTTCATAATAAATTGGATCAAATCAGTGTTCCACTGCTTTGCCTGAGTGCAGCGGATGATCCGTTTCAGCCTTTGGAGGCGATACCCATCAAGGCAGCCAATCAGTGTACACATGTAGCAATTGTAATTACCGCACGTGGTGGCCACATTGGTTTCTTGGAAGGCTGGTGGCCATCGACAAAGGATCAGTATATGTGCCGTCTTTTTACTGAATATTTTACCAAGGCGCTTTACGACGAAGATGGCGAATTCGAACGCGCATCCAACAAAATGCACGAGATCTATTTGGCCAAGCAAACAGCAGAGTTTCCTAGCAGTCCAAATGCATCCCCATCGGTTCTGCTGCCAGTAGAACAGATGGACCAAAATAAGTTGAAGTTGATGTAGAGGAGGCCTTGCAGCAAGCTGGATTTTATCCAAAGCACTATATATATCTATATATACGGAGAACAGAGAGTATACTTTAATAGACATTACTAGACGCCAGCTGTGGACTTGTGATATGAATTTAAAGAAAATCAAAAGTGTGTTATGCTATAATCAATTAATTACAATATATATAGATTCGGTACAAACAGTTCGGTAGCCGTTAGAAACTGAAATTTATCGCTAGAATATGTATTAGTCACATATCAAATTGGAACAGTGAACCAAAAGCTTTACATAATTTAATATTTTAGTGAGTAAAAAAGAGGCAAATCGCAAAAATATAGAACGAAATATACAACAATAAAATTACTATGACAAAGAACAATAATCATATTAAAAATTATATATTTTTTTAAAATTCCAAATATATATATTTAACTAATAAAAATTACAACGCTTAACAAAAAGAATTTGCGCATGTATGGCTTTTCAGCGTATAGTATATAAATCGAAGATAACTAGCACTTGAAATCCGCTTACAGCTAAACATTATGTATATATAAAAAATATTTGTAGTATTTGTGGCCTGGCCTAAATGGGTTTGTAGAGCAACGTTGTGACATATTTCTTGCAATACCGATGTGTGGCACTGAGCACCATGACTCCATCTTTGATAGACAGCGCATACAGGTGATTCAACATGACATGATTCGGCTCTGGCAGCAATGTTGGCTCGCACTTAAAAGAAATACAAAATTAATCATATTATATTGTACACTTAAATATTGGTATGTATTACCGATAATGGTGTATCCTTGTTAAGTATAACCTGCAGCAGATGCGGCGGCAGCACGGGCGGTCCAGAAACCTTCTCCCAGGGCTTCACTTGCGGCACCTCCTGTGAGTATTCCTTTTCGGCATAGTTGGGCACATTCTCGCTGTCTTTGGCCAGTGCTTGGAATACTTCAAAATCTGAGGCACGTACAGATACTAAATTGTTCTTATCTCCGTCATCGTTCTCGACGCTTTTCTGGAAGTGAAGTCGAGACACAAATCTTTTTAATTTGACCTATAAATAATTATAGTATCGAATAGTTCAGCATTGTCAGCCCCGAAAGCTAAATTGGAGGCAGACTTTGCGACTCGCCTTGTTTACATTCCAGCAGTGATTACACAACGCTTTAGTAAAAAAAACAATAGTTATTCTCTCGAGAGAACTGGACAAAGAGATACCCTACACACAGCTCGACTATATTTTAAAGTTATTTTGTACATACTTAAAAAAGTATATGTAAAAATTCTTCGATTAATACTGTAAAATCTGCAAAATCTACAAAGATATTTAGTTCACATATTACATGTTATATCTGATATTAAAATATAAAGATTTAATATACCTTTAATTCTGATCTATAATATAAATATTGTTACAGTTGCCTTCTTCAGTTGATCCATAATTTAATGAATATACCCATTTAGCAAATTTGTAATAAGTACAGGGTGTACAAATTGTCAACAGCGTCAACAGCTTTTGTAAACATTGCGTCTGTATCGATTTTTCACAAGTTAAACACTGAAACTTACAAGCTTAGGATCGTGCTTCCATTCGCCATCCACACAGAATTTGTACTGATGGTCGCCTTCGGCCAAATCGATGATGGTCACAAAATTGCCATGGCTGCGCACCATCGGGATGGGCTTCCATTTGGAGAATGTGCCCGATATGGTCACATTTTTGCCACCATAATCCCAACGCAACACAGTGGGCAGCGCAGTTTTCTTTAGTTCGAACTCCTCATCGGTCAACTGCAGTGCTCCTATTGCCTTTCCCAGATCCTCATCGTTATTCTCATCCATTGTTTGTTCTCTGTCAGCTGGCGTTGTTGTTGATGCTATTGCTGTTGTTGCTGTGGTTTCGTTATCAGCTGTGCGCTTAGCGCTTGCTCTCGTAAAATACTCGTCGTCGTCTTCTTGTGACGAACCCTCGGTTAAGACTGCCGTATGTTTTTTATCGAATGAGAAAGCTTGGCCGCCGCCACCACTGCCACTGGCGCCTGTTCCCACACCACCCGAAGCTGCTGCAGCCCCACCAGCCGCTCCAGCGCCAGCACCTGACACTGAGTCGCGAAAATGTGCGGGAGAACTTGGCGTTGAGAGGTCCGTTGACTTATGGCGCTCACGATGCATATGCACAGTCGAACTGCCCGCGTTACCCATTTTGCAATTGCAATTCTCTCCCTCTTTTTTATCTTTCTCTTTAGATATTTGTTGCTGTTGCTATTTTTTCTCCTAGAATTTTTTTAGAGGTTACTCAAAGCATTTAAAAATGTTGGACGATGATTGTTTTGGCACTTTGTTTTCCTTGATATTCGTTTCTGTTTTAACAATTGATTTGCTTTCGCGTATTAGTTAATTAATTTTTTTTTCGTTATTGCTTATAGATTATAAAATATATTTGGCATTCCAAAATTTATTGCTTTATTATTTAAGAGTTTGTTTTCGTCGTAAAATGGCTAATAATAATTACAACAATATATGTGTGTACATAGGTATGCAGTGTATATATGTAACTGCGTGCTATGTATATGAACACTTCCAAATGGATTTGATTTATTTGGTGAGAAAATCGAAGAGCTGCAAGTTTCACTTTATCGACCAGGGCAACAAAGTCATAGAATCAAATGTTGAGAACGGTTCTCTGGTCTTGCGCCAGTCGTATTGTGCGTATCTGAACGTGTAATGTACATTTAATAATTTTATTATTATTGCACATGGATCACATACCTAAACTATCTCAATTATTAAAAATCTACAAATTTTAATAAGCTTGAGCTAGTTCCGCTGAGCTACTCTTTTAGTTGTGTTCGAAGCCCTGAGCAGATATGCAAGGTTTATGCGTGAAAAAGATTAGAAGGCAGCCAGTAGAAAACTAATTAAGTACTTCTAATACATAATAATGGCTGAATTGGTGAAAGACTGGCTAGCGGATTATCAGCGCGCCCGGCGTCAGCCAGTGGAGTCCGAGGCATTCGTCGTAGAGCACGAAACAGACCCCGAAATCGCCGACGCCATCTTCACAATATTCAGTGAACGGCAGCGCAACGAGGATTTGGTGCACGACATTTGCCAGCAGTTGTTGTCATTCTACCGGGCGCCGGAAGTGACGTTGCACAAGTTCCCATTGCAATTCCTACCCGTGTTGATATACACGTACCTGCATGCAGTCGCCGCGGGTGACAAGAAGGCATCGCGCGGCGTGGAGACGCTGCTGATATGCATTTATAACGGCGAGGTGTCCACCGACGATGGCGGTCAAAAGGTGGTCGCCTTTCGTATGCCCATTCTGGCGCAGGTGTCGGTTTACCACGAGCTGAAGAACCTGCCCATGACCGATCTGCGACGCTGGGAGGAGAACTGCAATCGGGAGGTCAAATGGGGACCACATTTGCGCATTGAATCGATCAATGCTCAGAATAGAATGCGCATCCTTACCGCTCTGCTGTTCTGCTACAATCAGCAGGTGAGCCTCACTCAAAAGTCCTCGCTGCCGCACCTGTGCCGCGTGACGTCACATCTGGTCAATCAGGGATTCATCACCAAATCGGGGCATAGCCATCGCATGAGCTACGGGTAAGTGGACTCTTATATAGCATATAGTTTTACAGTGATCACTGCAATTAAATTCTGGAAAGTTATTTTGATAGCTGGAAATCTTTTCCCTTCCATTAAAAACTGAACAAAAATTAAGTTAAAAATTGTGTAACTAGTTATAACTCTATTAATATATACTATATATTTTAGCTCGGATCCAGCTACGGGTGCCACATTTCCAAAACCCTCCTCGCCGCGCATACCGCTCTCTGCATCCTTTCTCATCGAACTGGTGCACGCAATTTACTATGCGATGTTTAATGGCTTTGGCACTATGGCCATACAGACACTGGAAGACATCCACAATCGTGCCAGTTATGAGATGTACACGGAATTGATTCTTGTCACAAATGCTGTGCGCAATTCATTACATGCCAATCCATCGGGCCAGCCCAACGATGGGCCCATGGGCCTAAGCGTTGCGTTAACACCGGCAACAAATACGGTGACAACGTCTGTATCCAAGTCGATGATAACGAACGCTTCATTCCGTACGAAAAAACTGCCCGATGACATTCCCATACAAGTTCAAGATCTCACTATGGCACAGGCGCCACAGCAGCAGCTGGCCAGTGTAACGGAGGAAACGGAGCCAGGTGCTAAGGAATCGCCGTCGACCAAAGAGAGCAGCGGTACACGTACCTCGATCATAAGGCCCAGCATGGAAGGCATTAAAGCGCAGGCGAACAAGGCCTTTACCGGCTTCAAGAAGAAGGATAAGGACAAGGAAAAGGATAAGGAGCCGCCAAAACCACCGCAACGTAAATTCGAGAAGCACACGCAGCGCAACTCTCTGCTCCAGCTGCAAACACAAGCCACAGATCCCGGCACCGACTATGAGAAGTGTTCATTGTCGGTCAGCAAGTCAAAGACCTACGATTCCGTTGCGGATACGCAACCCACCGACATGATACCAATGCAAACGCTCTCGCTGATCAATGAGAATGGAAGCAATAGCTTTAGCATCGAAAGCGATATGAACGATGGCATTGCCGTCCTCTCTGGACTGGGCAGCAACATGCCAGCGAGCAGTAACACGACTTCCATCACAAGCAGCGATTTGCTGACCAAGAGCTTTGACTCCAGCGTCGAAATAACACCAATGGGTCATAGCAACAGCAATGGGGGCAAGCTGGCTGAGTACAGTCTCGAATAGTGAGGGTGATCATTCCGAGTGCAACAAACCAATTAGCCAAATTTCAAGTATATTTATTATATCATTACTAAATACATATACATTTATGTGTATGCATTCGCACGTTACCAAATGATGTATTAACGGTGAACGATGAACAAGAACAACCTTTATAAGATTGAAGGCCAGGCAACGTTGAGGTGTTTTGAACTGTGAACTGTGTACTGAAGTAATACTTAAAACCGTTGAAAATTTGTTGAATATTAATTGTCACTATTAGTTGTTCGTATATATTATGGTATTGTATTCTAATTGTTGGTAAAAAATGTACATTACTAATTATGTAATTTTCGTTTAGATTTAAGCACACATTAATACATATAAAAACAAATGAAAGTAACACAAATATAGCCAATTTACCAGTTGTCTAAGTAACTTTAAAACAAAAGCATTTTGTAATGAATCTAATTCCAGCTAGACAACTGGCTAATGTAAAGATTCTGGTAAACTTGGCCTCCAAGTTGGTTTAATAACAAATAATAGTTAAGAGTATTGCAATATATATATACAATACATAAAAAACACATATATACGACACTTGTATACAACGTATACATACATACAAATATTTATTGAACGTTGACAAGCAATGTAATTATTATTGATTTAAACTACAAACGAATATATATACATAATTGATATGGTGAACAGATGAATCAATCAACCTTTGCCCGCTTTCTAAACTTGCCCTGCAGAAAGATGCGTGGCACATCGATGCCCTCCTTAAGATTAAGAGTGCGCCGATGCACATAACTGTTGTTTTGTACCTCGAATCCATTTGAGGTAAACATCAGTGCCAACTGCTGCTCCTCAAAGTAATAGCTACGAGTGCCATCCTGTCGCATATACAGATTCTCTGCGATTTTGTGACCCGGTTTGAATCGCAGCTGTGCCATGTCGTACAGTCCGTAATCTCTAAAAAGCACCAATCCACCTGGCTTGAGTAGCTTCCACAGATTCTGTATGACATCGGCGAACTTGTCTGGATGTATGGCGGACAGCACAAAGATCATTGTGCATACGTCGAGACTTTCGGCGGTTATGTGCTGATGCACCTGTTGCGTCGTTATGTCGCACTGGAAGGCAGTTATATGTTTCGAATCGTACAGTGCATTGGCTTGCACAAAGTCAACGGCACGTGGTGAGAAGTCGCAGGCATAGAAATAAAATCCGTGCTCATCATTATTTTGGTCCCTTATTTGCTCCTCCAGTAGCGGAAATACTAGATTGCCGACACCGCAACCCACCTCGAACAGGGTACGCCTTTCGCCAGAACGAGTGCACCGTTGTCCGGAGAGCAGTTCTTGGAACTCGCGTGTTGTCCAGTGTCGATCCTTAAAGAAGCGTGTTTCGTTACGCTTGTAGAATAAATCCCAATGACGCTGTGCATCAATTTCCAGTTTGTTCGCTTTAAATTCAGGTATTAAACGTTTATTTTGTTCCTCCATTTTGAGTAACTCATCAGGGGTAAGCTCTTTCGTCCGTTTGGTAAATAAATCCGCTTCCATTTTGTTGATTTCAATTAGAATTGCCGCGACTAAAACCAAAACAAATTAAAGCAGCGCGTGTTGTCGATATATGTAAGCCCCAATTTACATCTCTAACAGAGTTGAATCAAAACGATCTTAGTTGAATTGAACTACTCCCGGAACTGAACCAAGCTAGTTCGAGGAATATATTCTTATGCTAATCGGTCAATCGATATCATATCGAAAGAGTTATAGGCCGCGCATTGTTTAACAAGTGCAGTCACTAGCAATTTAACGAATTTAAATGGAAAAGGTAGTATTACAGGTAAACAAATGATTTATTTAATTCTCAGTGCTCTTTTGATCATTATACACCAAAACTGAAATTATACATGTGTATTAATAAGAAGATAACAAATAACAAGTGTAAAACGAAAGTACCAATCAACAACGATTGGCGTGGATTGCTTTGGTCTTTGATAGCTGTACAAGTGGGCAGCTCCATTATCTGCCCATTATGGTGGGCTCGTCCGCCATGGCAAGCTCATCGTTGGGGGCCTTAGCGCCTTTTTTCTTACCAGAATACCAGAGGAACATAACACCGCATAATATATTAACCACAAACGTAAACCACGCCAAATAGACTCCGTAGCCATAGCTGGATAATATAAATATTGTAATCGTTCAGTTGGGATCATATTAGAACAATTAAGGTTAAACTCACGTCAGTTCTGCATCATCCGGATATGCGTAGAACAAATGATCTTTAGTGTAGTCGATTGAGGAAAACAACACTTGTAGCACGACAAGCGCTGTGGATGCAGCAACCAAATGTATACCGCCTGCCAGACGTTTAAACATATAGCGCGGATTCATGAACGTGTAGAAGGAGAACACAGCGCCTAGGCTCATGACAAATAGCGTGATGCAGGCAAAGGATGCCTGCGTTCTTATATAATCTGAAAGAAAGTACCACGCCACTACCAAATAAATACGAAATCAAAAAATGCACATATAAAAGTACCTACCCATTAATTCATCATCAAATCCAGGCTCATTGCGCAGTGTGTTCGAGTTTGGAAACATGTCGATGTACTTGCAACGAGCTGTTGAAAACATTTAATAATGCATAAGAAATTAAACATAGAGAACTATTAATGCAGATTATTTGATTCTTCTTAGAACTAATTTTATTATATATTGATCATTTACACTGCAAGTATTATGTGTCAATAGTTGAAATACCTATTTATAAAGTGATTGAAATAAGTATGAAAATAACTTTTTATTAAATCATTTCCACTTTTTGACTTAACAGATTCTAGATCGGTGTTAAATTAAAGACTATAAGAGCAGAAAATACTACATTCTCTATCCATTTTTTTAAAATATATTTACAATATATAAAAATAATGAATAACTATCTATATCTTAAAAAAATATATTTTAATCTTCTTGAGTATGTAATATAGTTGACTTACGATAGGGTATATAGCTGTAGTGGGCAGTCTGCCCGCCTTTCTTGGGTGGCAGTGGTGGCACAAGTATTAAAATAACGCGCTCTTCATTGAGCACGAAGGCGGGTATGCCAATGTCGCGGATGTAGGTGCCCAGGAGACGCACAACCAGCGGATAATCCGTCCAGTTGCTAAATATGGATTGTTGTGCCACCTCCGGTATAACATAGTATGACCAGGTGTTGTTATATTTGACGCGCTGCAGCGCCGAGCCGAATGTTTTCCGTTTAATGATACCGTTCACATCGAGCGGATCGATGGGAATAGGCTTGACGGCAGTGGAGTTGAATTCACGCTGATTTGCCTCTGTTGACATAACTAGCTTGTGGAAGGCACTGCGAAAGGTTTGGAACTCCTCCTCCTCGCCGCGAGCCCAATGCGCAAACATGCGTCGACGTGCCGGCTCTGTGAAATTGCCGGACTCATCGAGCTTTTCCGTAGCGAACTCCCTGATGAACTCCATGTGGGTGAGATTTCGTTTGGCATCGTTGATGTACGACTGTGAAGTGTATGACATGGAGCTAAAATTGCGTACAACATTGGCATTGCTGAGTGCATTCGGGACAATTGTGTTGCGGCAATGACGCCACAAACCCGAATGAGAATTCATAAAAAAACGACGCGATTCCGGTATGAAGATGCCTGGAGAGACAGGAAAATATGCAATCAATCTGGTTTGCGTACATATAAATTTTACGCACCGCCTCCGCCCGATATTATAATCCAGTGATCCGTCGAGATGGCCACAATCCAAACAACCAGCGAGATGACCATCAGCATGCTGCAACCGAGCAGCACTCGACGCTGGAACATGTAGGCCTCCATTAGCGGTCGTCGGGCCTCATCTCGGCCAATGGTCGAGGTGGAAACGTCGCGCTTCATTATTGCGCTTCAGCACACGTCCAATATCTACGGGCTCTGCAGTTGTGTTGCCGACTGTTCGCAGTCTCCGGGCAATACCAATGACAATTCCACACGCACATGGGCCAGGTAACGTTCCTGTGAGTATGCACAAAAAATATTATAATTTAGTAAAAATTCAAAATTGAGAGCGGGTAATGCTCGGTCAAATGAAGTCATATTGCGTATACGCTCAGTTGTGGGCAAGAAAACTCATCATCGTAATTATAAATCAGCAGGTGTCTTTTGGCGGATTTTGCGCGATTTTTATTTTGTTCTCTTTTTCAGCTTGTGGTTATTTTTGTTTGTCAGGTTCAATATTGAAAACAAAATATTTTCTGCACATTTGTCTGGCGCAAGCAATTAATTATGTTGCTTTTGGAGAATCTATATACATTGTGTTTTTAACGTCGTCGCTTTGGCAAGAAAAACGTTTCGTAAACCGTCCTGCGACCGTCAATCGTTCCGTTTTGGTTTTGACAGAAATTAAGCAAATTAGCGAAGACATTCGAGAACGATGAAAAAGAAAACACTGCATTTTTTTGAAAATAATGTTCCATTTTATAAACCATTTTTCTTAAAATGAAACAAATACATATATTTTGTTTTTCTATATGTAACGTTTGCAAATATTTTTGCGAGATTTAGGTGTGCCAGCGTGGGTAGTGTCGTGTGTGCGTGTGAAAGTGCCATACAGCATTTGTTTTGTGGGCATGTGCACCCACCGAACAAGTAGACGGGTTTTTCTTAGTTTAAATACTACATGTGTGTTTTAATTGCACTGTTACACATCATACTGAATAATGAAATTTATAAATTATGTGGATCGTAAAAAGTTGAATGCAGCGCATTAATAAAATTGTTAGAAAATGTCGCTTTTAATTTGAGGAAAATCCATACATTCATCACGTAATATTTATTTAATTAATAGCTTCAATCAATTTGCAGATCATTTCATCTTTTGTTTATGCTAACTTCATGTGTTTTACATCCGCGTTATATTTTTAAACAAACTGAACAGAATGGGCCACTGGTGCAGCTGGGAGTTGCATTTGCGTCAGTCTTTGTTGAAGTGCGTCATCAGCCGCAAAGTAAAAAAAAAAAACAATGATCTCTTTAACGGAAGAGTTCATTGTGTTACACCTGCAAGGGCTTAAGTTGTATACGAGTTGTATGTTTAAATACTCAATGGGTATTATTATTATGTCGTAAAGAGTGTAACTCATAGAACGAAATGTTTTCGAGTCCATGAAGTATGCGCATTTTATTGATCAGTATTGAAAGTCAAGTTAATATAGTCATATTTATCATGATATTCCGACTAAGCTCACTACAAGCAAGAATTTGACAAAATATGTAACAAATATTAATAATTACAAATAACTTGCTGATATGAGCATTGTATGTGGTTTTCAAAGGAACAATCTGTATGATTTTGGTTCATACATAATAATTTTAAGATGCGCGCCATTGGGCTTCGTTTTGCAAGGGTATATAATTTTCAGCGTCTTTAAGATTGCATTTCGTTCTTGTTTTTATTACATTTTTGGTTTATTTGTTTAATTTTGTTACTTTTATTTTTATATGTGTTTTGCACGGTACGAAATTGTACTTTACGCATTTGGCGCGCTCGCCTTTTGTTTTAAACAAATTTGTCTTGAACATTTTGTATTTTTAGACAAAATGTACAGTTATCAAGCTTTGTCTATACATATATAAATATATATATATATGTATATATATATGTATGTATGTATAAATACATTTACATTCTTTACGGCCTAGGTAATGTGTGGGCATATGAACATCCATCCGTCCATCTGATTGACCGCATGACAAATTCGCTCAAACGGTAATATTTCAACATCTCATTGTATATTATTTTTGGTGGTCGCGCATATTGACAGTTTTGACGTGAGAAATGTTTTATATATGTATAAATTTAGTATATATACTATACATAGGTATGCATTGCACACAGAAGCCAACAAACACAAACGAGCACAAAGAAATGTTATAGTCTAAATCTAAATAAATAAATATATTATGCAAACAAATTTGTGGGACACATTTTACTTTTTATTTATTTGTCTTTAGCTCTGAACACTGTCTTTTATTATAGTTTATTAATATTGCTTCGCTTGGGCCTCGTGTGCATTCCTTTCAGTTTAACGATAAACATAAATTATGTCAGCGAAATGTCAGTTTTGAATGTTTAACGGAACGTGCTTTTATCTGTCAGCAAATAATTTAATGTTATATACATACATGCACCGAGAAACAATTAACAGTGCATCATTGTTTACCATTAAAGCTTCCGATCTTGCACTAAACTAAACTTGTGGTACACGTTCGATATATCCAGTTTGACTTGTTTGTTTTTGATGAACTGTTTACGAGGCGAATATAAATTTTGCTAATAGCGAAACCATAAAACCCAAAGCGCTTCTAAATAAATAAATGAATGGACTATTTAAAAATACAGACGGCGGTACGTAAACGAATAATCGCACAATGGTACAAAAGAAATGCACTGACAAAAATCACGTCGAGATCGAATACCGCCGCTAACTGCTGCTGGCTGATGCAGAGCACTAGCACAGACTAACTGACTGCCCGAAGCAGCAGCAGCAGCAAAAGCACAGCAACATCAGCATTGCCAGGCAACAGCGCCAGTTGTGGCCCTGGTCGCAATGGTGGGAGCACGATAAAAACAAAAGGCAAACAAGGAGCCCCGTTGTTGTTGCTCTGGCCGCTGTCGCCGGCGGCGCTGATTTGCGAGCGTAAAAAAGCCCCGCAACATAAACATAATTGCGGCGGCGTGTTCTACATACAAGAATTTTGATGTATATACAAGTATAGAAGAGGAGCAGCAAATGTGTAGCAGCGGTATTTAAATAAATATAAATATATTCAAACGTTGCGACAGCAAACAGTGCATGGCCACCTGCGGAAGATGCTGACTCTGGCCAATGGACCAAGCCCGACAAGCACTGAACTCTCTCGGCATTGTCGTGAACCTCTGCGTCATTGTTTTTTAATTGCGCCATAAAATCTCAGCGCAGTGTGTCCCGATATAAAATTAGATATTGATGAATTAAGGCATCTCTCTAATTTTTTAATGATACAGAGCCATGGGCAGCTATTTATAACTGAATCGTACACACTATGCTAGCCAGTCAGCCGCATGCCAGCACGCGCGTCGGACACTGCCGCCCCAAAACAGTTTTTGGGCCAAAATGCTATAAAACGTTGACAGCGTGTTTATGAATGTTGTTAGATTAATTTTATTTTTCTTTCTTTTTTTTCTTATGTCATTTACAATTAGCGCATCACTTAGAAGATGAATGACGTCGTGCCGGACTCTACAACTAACCACTTGTTAGTGCCTATTTGGCAAATGGACAACAAGTGGATGTGCTGCAGATACAGTGGTCATTTGAATATAAGAACTTCCAGTTTATGAACCTATTGTCATTTTTTTTTACATTTCGTTCAAATTTTTTTTAAACATAATCCATATGAATAAAGATATCATAAATTTAAAAAACAATTATAAGTTTCACTTGCACCTTTGGACTTATTTGCGAATTAGAATTACATAACTTTAAAAACAAGTAGCTTCTATGATCTAATCTATTTATTTTTATCTGATCGATCTGTGATACGCAAGGCGCCCATATCCAGATTTAATTCGCTTAGTATATCATTTGGAGCAGCGCCATGCATGGTCAAGCCGGCAATAACCTGTTGCGCCTCGGGACAGTTAATGCAAGCATTTCGTATGGCCAGAATGCTCCACTCGCGCATCACTGTGAAAGTAAATACATAAATACAGAGGTTTCAACAGATTCAAAGCATACTTACAAGGATTTCGCGCATCCATATTGGTGCACTCGAGCAACGTCGGAAGCAGTTGTGTATCCAGGCAGTAGCCTCGGTTCGCCGGATTCTCGTACAGCAAATTGGCTGTGCAGCGTACCAGCAAGGTTTTGAGCTCAAAAGACACCTGCGTCTCATAGCTCGCATCTATGTTAGAGCTTAGCGCAACTTCCTCTAGTTTTGTCATGGGTTTGTCCAGGCTTCCAACGTTTATAGACTCCTTGTCAGCGGCGACCACACAACGCAGCAGACTGCTTACATTGATAAATAATGATTGGTCGCTGGCATAGATTTTGTCATATTTTTCAGATCCGCTGGCGCTGGCTATGATCCTCAGTAGCGTGTGCACCTCCCGTGGATGCAGCTGGTTGCCCAGTTTCATCGTTTCACGTAAAATGCAATCAGATTTCAACCGAAACTCTTTGGCAAAGAAATGTAAAATAACGGAGCTGAGCTCGCCATTTGGACTGTTCTCCCGCAGATAGTGGGCAACGTAATCCAAAAAGGCAATTCGCTCCTCTACCAAGTCTAAGCGCTGATAACACACTACACAGCTGCGTCCAGCTTGGACTATAAAGTGCTCCAGCAAAAAGTGCAAATATTCAAAATTGTACTCCGATTGCGTTTCAGTTATTGCTTGCCACAAACGAACACAGGATTGAAACACCACTAGATCACTAACCAGATGTGCGCCTAAGCTCTGGTATATGTTGTACATAATCATGAGCATCACATTGTTCGAACTACCCAGTGGAGGAGTGTATGCCTGCTCGGAAATTTGAACGCCATGTGTCTGCCAAATAGCTGCTTGTGTTTTCTTGTTGTTAACAATGCTGTTTGCCAGCACTTGAAGCGTCAGAGTATGTAGCGTGCGCTGATCTGTTCTCATAATCGGATTAAAAGCGACATTTTGCACAAAATTCGAAAATTCTGCGTTGTTGGCCAATGTTTCCTGACTTGCCTGACTTTGAGTGAGCCGCAAGCGCAGACATTTCAGTAGATTAGTGATTTCTGCTCCATTTTCATCCACACTCAGGTTTTTAATTTGCTCTACAATTTCGTTGGTTTTGTTGTCCTGTAAATAGTTAGTTTAATTAAGTAAATAAGCAATAAAAATCTGCACTTTTTTTACCGGCTGCACATGTTCCATTTTTGTATATGTTCCAATAAATACTATTATAATCGATTGCTCCACCAATGATATCGATTACTTAGTTTTGCATTAATATTTGAATATGAGCACAATATCGCCATGTTATCAATTTTAGAGACAAATATTGGGTCCAGCTGTAAGGTGTAAATAAGACCATAATTGTGCCTTTGTCGCAGTTATTCGCAAAAAATTGGACAAGTGTTTATTATTTACCCTTTACTTACAACATACAACACAGAGACTGCAGTAAAAATATCAAAATTTCTTAACACTTTTTTTTTATATAAAATTAGGTGCTTGCTGTTAACATTTGCGTAAAATGTTAATTTAACAGGTGGAAAAAAACGCAAATCAAAAAATAAACAAAGACAAGAAAAAAATATAGTTAATAATTATTGTTGTTAAAACAAAGCCGTAAGTTAGAAGACGGCTTCAGTGCGCAAATAATCAAAATAATATATTAAACAAAAGTAATAAATCAAATAAATCAACATAATATCCACTGCACCATCCGGCTTTGGAGACTGCAACCCGCTCAACGACAACGTGGGCTAACAAAATCTAGAGTACTCGATGGTAGCTTGGTCAATTGAATCCACAGAAAATAACACACAACACATTATTTTTATGTCAACCTGCTTAGATTTTCGGCAAGCATAACTCAAATATTCTATTCATATACAGTTTTGTATGCAAAATTTTTGATTCACATATTATGCTTGGTAATCGCGCGCTATGTCAAAGTTGGCTAACTCAGGTGACGTAAGTAAGGACAAGGCAAGGCAGCAAGCAAAACATTTTTTTAATTGGAATCCTAATGTACTATAGATACAGAATACATGGATACCGACACAATTTGTCCACACAAAGAGTATGGCAATCACCGGTGCGTCACTTTCATGCCCACAGGCCTCGGTGGAGCAATATCAAACCCACTGTGGCTGAACCAATGGTGGCAGCGACGGAGGGTGGAACTGTGCCATCAAGAAACATAGTCAAAGCAATCGCGTTTACAGGTGCCGTAAGTAACTCCCCTCTACTTTTCCGGCGTATTGATCTATATGCATCTCCTTTTTAGTTTAGCATCGGCTGTTTTGCAGGAGCCTCGATTATAGAATATGAGAACACACGCATGCTCATTGCCAAGGCGAAAAAGGCGCAATTTAAATTTTGGCAAAATCGCTCGATTGTGGATCGCGATGGCATATGGAAATTAAAGCAAGACGTGCAACGTTTCTGGGACTCACTCTCACCTGGTGATAAAACCTTTGCACCCTTATTGGTCTGCAATCTTCTGGCGTTTGCTCTTTGGCGTGTTCCCGCCATGCGTAACACTATGATGACGTATTTCACATCGAATCCAGCTGCTCGTGAGTTAAGCAATCCAATATGTGGTCTTCTATTTTTGAATGTTATATATTCTGCAGGCATCGTTTGCTGGCCCATGTTCCTCTCTACATTCAGTCACTACTCGGTCATGCACATTTTCGCCAATATGTATGTGCTGCACAGCTTTTCCAATGCTGCTGTACTTTCCATGGGAAAAGAGCAATTTATGGCTGTCTACCTCAGCGCCGGCGTCTTCTCCAGTCTGATGAGCGTTCTCTACAAAGCCGGCACAAAGCAACCAGGCATGTCGCTGGGCGCGGTAGGTCTTCTAATGCAGTCAATAGATAATTTTTGTATTAATTGCTATAATACGCTTACAGTCTGGTGCCATCATGACAGTGTTAGCTTATGTTTGCGCACAGTACCCAGATACACAATTAAGTATACTGTTCCTGCCGGCCGTTACGTTCTCAGCCGGTGCCGCTATAAAAGTAATAATGGGCATTGATTTTGCTGGCTGCGTAATGGGCTGGAAATTCTTTGATCACGCAGCACATTTGGGCGGCGCAATGTTTGGCATGTAAGTAGACAAATATATATTCGCCTTTACAGTCGCACTCATTGTGATCCCTTACAGCTTCTGGGCACAATATGGTGCACAAGTGTGGGCGAAACGCTTGGGTTTTCTAAAATACTATGACGAACTGCGCAAAACGAAACAGGAATAATGAATCGAGCTAAATTTTCAATAATTCGAAAATTGTTCGGCCTTTAAGGCTCGTGTCATCATGCGTTAAGTTTATTAAAATGTCAACACAAAAATACATTAAACGCTACTCTGCAGTCTTTGTCTTCCGCTTTGAGGTTGGCTGCTCCATTTGATTGCGCTGCAAACGATAATCAATCTCTTTGCGGCGCTGAAGAAACTTTTCTCTCAGCTCTTGGGACGTCTCCCTTTCAGGCGCATAGGAGATGTGTAATGTGCCGCCATAGAATTGTTTAGCATCCAACTGTCGTTTAGCCCGCCTCGCCTGATCCAGACGTTCGAACTGAAGCGCAAAGACATCTGTGAAGGCTTCTAATTTCACTGTCAACATAACAGAGTTTAGCAAATGTATGGATAATGTAGCCCTTTACACACTTTTTGCTGCAAGTTCAGTGGTGACACATGTGCAGGATCGAAGTTTTCCAAAACACTGCATCCTGTTTTTAATGTCATTATGCAGATTGACTTTGGGCACGCCAAAGACCAATATGTGCCGGGACTCACTGGCAACTGTGTAAACCTGAAAGCAAACAATTATTTTGTCAAATCCTCTTTTAACAGCATGCTCATTCATACCTTTACGGCCTTTAATTCGCGACCCTGTCGATATTGCAATCTTGTTGTACAGTATTCCAAGCGCTTGTGATGCTCTGTCGGTGTCAACTCCATATTTTTTGTTTCTATTATTTTGTGTTTATTTCAGCTTAACATTTAAATACCGCAGCTGCTGTTTTATGTTATAATAGTTTAAATACAGAGTTAGACAACTTCAGCTTTTAAACATTTTACAGCACTTTTCGGCATTCACTTTATGCACGAACACAGCTGTAAAGATATCAATGGCGGGAAAAGAATACTGTACTCGTGAAATACGCGCCATGCACATAAGGCAAAAATACAGTGTTACTTGATTCATTGAGCTGTAGAGATCCTAAACGTGCATAACTTAAATTGTATATCGGCAATTAGTTCATATTAATTTACGCTCTAGCATTTCAATTAGTAAAATATAACACAAACAAAAACAATCAACATGGCTCAGTCTCAAATTGCCGGCAAAGAAAACATTACTGACAACATGGAAAAGTTTTCGCTAAAGGTACCTGACCCGTTTTTAGCTACACAGAATACATACTAATGTATGAACATTTACATTTGCATGTGTAACATTATGTACTTTTATAGAAATTGCGCAATATCTTAAATGTCATTACGTCGTTTTTAAATGTATTATTTTATTAATGTTCACCTTGTTTTTTCCGTGCACAGAGCCCCAGCAAGAAAATTTTGACCGAGAACGCCACAAATGTTCGTAAAATGTCCATACCCGAAAATAATAGTAATGGAATTAAGGAAGCCACCAACACCGACAATGGAACTATTATGGAGAAGGTGGCAGCCCCATTTGATCCATCGGTAGAACCGCTGCTGCGTGAGAATCCGCGACGCTTTGTAATCTTCCCCGTTCAATACCATGACATCTGGCAAATGTACAAAAAGGTAAGGCAACAACATATAAATATATTTATATTCATATATGTGTGTATAACATGTGAATAAGCGCTCGGTGAAAATGGCGGGAAATTCTGAAATAAAGCGCGGCAAAACTGCTCACGTAGCAAACGTAACAAATGATCAGCACAGATTTACGATGACTAACAAACAATTAAAACATTTGATTGTAGAAAAACAAAATATTTATTTCAATTGTGTCATTCCATTTGTTAATTAATTTGGTTCTTCTGCTAGGCCGAAGCATCATTTTGGACTGTGGAGGAGGTGGATCTATCCAAGGACATGACGGACTGGGTACGCTTAACGGACAATGAGCGTCATTTTATTTCACATGTGTTGGCCTTCTTCGCCGCCTCCGATGGCATTGTGAACGAGAATCTGGTTGAGCGCTTTAGCCAGGAAGTGCAGATTACAGAAGCACGATGCTTCTATGGTTTTCAAATTGCCATGGAGAATGTGCACTCGGAAATGTACAGTGTGCTGATCGACACTTATATCCGTGATCCGCAGCAGCGTGACTATCTCTTCAATGCTATTGAAACAATGCCGGCTGTGAAGCGCAAGGCGGATTGGGCGCTCTCCTGGATTTCATCGAAGACTGCTAACTTTGGGGAGCGCATTATTGCCTTTGCTGCCGTTGAAGGCATCTTCTTTAGCGGCAGTTTTGCCTCCATCTTCTGGCTAAAGAAGCGTGGCCTTATGCCGGGTCTTACCTTCTCTAACGAGCTAATCTCCCGTGATGAGGGTCTGCATTGTGACTTTGCGGTTATGATGTTCCAGCACCTGGTGCAGCGCCCCAGCCGTGAGCGCATCATTGAGATCGTCTCAGATGCTGTGACCATTGAGCAGGAGTTTCTCACTGACGCTTTGCCTGTTAACCTGATTGGCATGAATTGTGACCTGATGTCCGAATATATTGAGTTCGTGGCCGACCGCTTGTTAGTGGAGCTCGGTGTGGGTAAATTATATAACACAAAGAATCCATTTACATTTATGGAAATGATTTCATTGGACGGCAAAACCAACTTTTTTGAGAAGAAAGTGGGCGAATATCAGCGCATGGGCGTGACATCAAATCGATTGGACAATGTATTTACCCTCGATGCGGATTTCTAAAGTCGTTTATTTAACGCTACCCTCACAGCTGCTGGTTCCGGGTGTTATTTTAGCAATTACAACTAAATTTACATGTATCCTTAAATCAATTTCTTTAGTTTTTAATTCTAAATTTACTGTCTGACGCAAACCCCAAATTATCACCAATGTCATTCCACTAAAACAAAAATATCTAATTCTTCGATCACTTGACACTTATATATTCATCTGGATAATTATGCTTATTCGTAATATCATTGTACATAACATTTTAAATACATTTTTAGCGAATATACAATTAAATACAAATATTTTTTACTTAATAATCGAAGTTTTATTGAATGGCTATCG
Organism: Drosophila multiciliata; assembly: GCA_037043605.1. NCBI lineage: Eukaryota > Metazoa > Arthropoda > Insecta > Diptera > Drosophilidae > Drosophila > Drosophila multiciliata. Next base: position 5,911,477 of record JBAMBF010000589.1, read on the forward strand.
CCCGTTTAAAAAAATAAAAAAAATTAAATTGTATTTAAATAGACATTAAATAACAAAAGTTATTCAAGTTACCTGCTTTTATATATTTATATATTTGTAATCGATTACAGACGGAACGGCATCAAGATTGTACATTTAGCCTTATGTGGAAACACTTTTTGTTATCGATAATGACTGTAAACAGTGTACAGGTAGATTTGTTATGTTTTTGTTTACGCATGTAAATGTTACCTAGCGTTGCAATCGCCACACACAAATATCTCTTGTTGCTATTGCAAAGCAGAAGCTAAAAAAGCTAGAAAAAAATAATTGATTAATTGGCATTTGACGTTTTGTTAGCATCATGTGCGTAATTGGAACTGTGTGGATCAGGTGGAAGTCATATTGACAACGGCTCGAGTCTTCCATGTAATTTACCTTGTTGGATTTCGGCCAGGCACTTAACATGGTGCATTTGGCACCAGACTTGGTGGAGCAGTGCTCACTGATAGCAGAACATAACGCCGACATAGGTGCACAAGAAGATGATGACGAACCGCCAAAACACAAACTGCATGTAACAAAAAGCAGCCACAGGCGAAGACAACGTAAGCGCATCTTACTGCCCAGAAGTTTGAAGCGATATGGCATTTACGTGCTGTTTTCCATTGTTTTTATTCTACTAATGTACACTTACCTGCCCAACATGAATGCTCAAAAGAGACATTGTGAGTAGAAATTCATTGCAGTAGTTGTAGCATAATGACTTACCCTATCTTCTTGCAGTATCCTTGTCGGACTGGTCGTCCAACACGTCGCTCGACATCAAGGACTACATACAGGCCCAGCAGGATACGGCACTTATAATGCCCCGTGATTTTTGTCGCAACAAAACGTTTCTGATAATTGCTGTCTGCACCAGCTTGAATCATTTCGTAGAACGACAGACAATACGCGAGACGTGGGGCAATACTACAGAATTTAACTATGCTGCTTTTGCGCGTTTGCATAGGCATTTGAAGGGTCATTACTTATTGGCAACACCCGCCCGTTTGCAGCTGTATTCTGACTACCTAATCGGGACGGGTGACAAATTAAAGGTCAGCGTTAGCATTATCTTTCTTGTGGGCCGCAGCAGTTATGAAGAACACCTAGGCAACGAAACGCAGCTGCGTCTGCACAACGAATCTGAACGGTACAATGATATTATTCAAGAGAATTTCATTGATTCATACAATAATTTAACTCTCAAATCCGTTATGGCCCTAAAGCATATAAGTAGAAGTTGTGCCAAAACTTCAGCCTTCTTTCTGAAGTGCGACGACGACACATTTGTCAATGTACCAAACCTTTTGCACTTCCTGCTTGGCGGCACTGTGCCTGTGTATAACGACACACTTGATTATCACGATCGTAGTTCGGTTCTGGTGATGTCGCAGATAAATCGGCTCAATGCTACCAGCGGCGTTATGCGCGGACACCAGTTCTGTAATGTGGTGCCTGTGAGTGATGTGACCAGTAAATGGTATATGCCGTTTTATATGTTCCAAGGTGAGGCATATCCGAAATATCTGTCCGGTGCAGGATACTTAATGTCTATCGATGTTGTGGAGCGACTCTTTGAGGCGGCATTGAACACAACGCTCGTTTATCTTGAGGATGTCTACATCACAGGACTCTGTGCCAACCATGCCAAGATTAAGCTGAAACATTCTGCTCTGTTTAATTTCTCCCGATCCCGACATATGTGTGCCTTTAAGGGCAGCATAACACAGCATCAGGTGAAGGAGGAGAACATGGCGGAGGCGTGGCGTTTCGTATCAAATTATAGCATTCAGTGCCCACCACCTAGTAAATACTTTCATCATATGCGATTGCGTAAGGTTAATTACTGTTAGAACAAGTGCTGTGAGTCTGCCTATTATAGATTAACTTCCATGGAAACGTAGGATAAATAATTTTTAAACATGGCACAAACAAAAATGATTACAAAAGCTCAAAATTAATCTTTATCCTTGTTCCCTAGTTTACTTTAATTATATATTTCAAGTGCAGCTATCTTACGATATTTTCCTTGGTTTCATGTTTAAAATATATGTGAAAATCTATAATGAAAATATAACATAAATCGCGTTTTTACTCAACTTTTTGGGTAAGCCGTCTTAACTAAACTAACTAATCAGTTAAAAGCGCAGCTTATCAATTTTGCTCATATTTTTGTGAGCATATTGCAAAAGAAAAAAATATACTCTCCAAATATATCGTCTGTTGGATTATACTTAAGTATTTGTTTTTCTACTAACGCTCACTAAGAGTTCTGTTTATATTGTTCAACATTATTGTAATGTTATATATTTATCATTAATCTTTGTACAATTCAAAAATAAACGATATCAATATTTGATGCAGTAATTTTTCTTTACTTGGTATATGGTGTGGGTTATTTTATGATGTATGTTGAATTGTTATGTTTGATTGGATATATGATTTCGAAAGCAAAAGGTGTATGAAGATACTCAACTAAATGCAAAATTCATGTTAATTATATACATTTTTCGAATGTATAGACAATATAAATAAAGCATAGTTTTTAAAAACTATAATAACAAATTACATTCGAGCCTAAAAGCTTTATGCAAATTAAATGTAGCAAAAAAAAATTATAGCGCAGGTTTCTCATTGCTTATCTTACAAAGTCATACGCTTAACTAAATTAGCAGTGCAATCAAATTGCATCATCGTTGGCGTCGGATTCTGCGACAAACGTTTGGGTGTTGACTTCTATGTTGTTTTCACAGATGGACGTAGCTGATGAAGACTTAATAGGACTGTCGGTTTCCAGATCAACGTTTTTCGTGCTGCTGTCGCTCTCGATAGACTCAGCAATTTTTGGTGATGTGGGTGTTCCGATGACAGCGTCATTTGCATTCTCACCTACCTGGTTAGTGAGTTCAATTGAATTATTTTCTGAAGTTTGTATTTCTATGGATTTCTCGGTTGTGTCGGAAGTCTCAGCAGATTTAAAGTCTGTAAGTGGTGGAGATAACGTTAAATTATCAGTTATTAGGCTGACTTTATCGCCAGCTGTAGTATCTACTCGATCAGACTCTTCAATTTCGGGTGGTTTTGGTTCTTCAGTGACAGCAGTATTTTCATCCACTGCTATCTGCTTAGACGTAACCATTTCTTCAGTTCTTTCGGCCTCATTAATTTCTTCTGTTAAGGATTGAATTATATCCGTCACTTTCATTGAAAGGGGTGTCTCCGTTTCTTTACGTATGTCTTCGTGATCCATATCAGTCGCAGCTTCAAGGGATTCAATTATTTGTAGTACTTCCATAGGATCATCGCTAGTTTTATCCATAGTGTCACTAAATTCCATTACTTCCATGGCTTCTATGTTTGTGGGTGACACTATTCTGTTAAAATCTTGGTCAGCAGTATTATCGGCTTCAGCATTATCAATATCTTCTAATGTTGTAGAGCCGCTGGAGGTGGCCATTTTCTCTAGCACCTTGTCACCATTTGATTTCTCCAGGTCTTCAGTTGATCTCTTTGCACTGTCATTTTGGCTGAGACTATCTTTTTTATTTTGTACATCATCATACAGCTCCTCATACGCTTTATCTGTACTCTCTCCTTTAATATTTGACTTTGAATCACTATTTGTTGCTGCATTCAATTGGTTTAATTTAGTATTCTCCTCAACCCATTTGCGTGCCACCTCGAAATCTTTCTCTGCGCGTCTCAATTTCACGACAAATTTCCTTTTAAGCTTGGCATCGTTTCGCTTCGTTTCCTCTATGCGTTGGCGCTCCAAATGAAGCAGCGCTGGATTCGGTTTGTTAGTCATTTTTTTACGTGGTTGTTTTTTTGGTATAATAACGCCTGGTAACTCGGCAACGACATCCGTGTCCACTTCCAACAAACTGGCCAAAATCGAAGAACTGCAAGCGGCAGCATCAATAGCCAGGTTTAAGTCCTTTTCTGTGGTTACGGAGTCCACTTTAGGTAAATTCGCTGTCGGGGCCGTCGATTTAACGGATGTTATTTTTAAGCCCTTCTCTTCAGGTGCGTTTGAGCCCGACGCAGATTCTTCGTCGTTGTCGGAATCGATAGTAATTGTATCTGTTTTGGGCTCCACAATCTCGATTTCGTTGTCCTCATCGTCGCTGGCTTGTTTCTCTGCAAAGAGTTAAAGTTAATTAATATAATGAAAGTCAATTGTTAAAGGAAGCATAGCTTATGCGTTATATATAAAAGAAATTAATAATGCTTGGATTGTCCTTCTCTGTGACCGCTTTTGAAAAATGTCGATTGGTTTATTAATGCTTAGAATGTTCAGAAGATTGGCAAAAGTGGGCTTAGTCTAGTTTGGCAACATATTAAATTATTCTTAGCTTAAATATTAAGAAACCTCATTTCCTCGAGAGGAAAATTGATGCGCATCTTTTGCAAGGTTTTTTCATTTGGACGGGGCTGCCGTTCCATTTCGCGAGAGTAGCACTCGAAGGCAAATTTTGCCATTTGCCAGCGTAGCTTGCAGGCGCGTGCATCTCGTCGGAAGCGTGGCAATCGCCTGGCAAGCTCCGCCCACAGTCGTTCGCGTGCGGCAACATCATTGTAGTCCACATGCCGTGGATTCCAAAGAGTGGGATAAGCGCGCATGGCCAACACCAGTTGTTGCACAAACTGTTTGTCATCGGGCATGTCCTTCAACCTGCCAGCTGAATCACCGTAGGCGCCACTACCGGAGGCACCATTCTGAGCACAATCCTGCAATGGCTCAAATTCATCACGTAAGTCTTGCTCGTCAATTTTATAGAGAAAATATAAATTCGCTAGATATTTTGAGTATTTTAACTCCAGATTGGCAAATGTGTTCTTGTCCTTGATGGTCTTGAGACGGAATGACTTGTACATTTCATACATCTGCTGCCAGCGTTCCACAATGTATTCGCAGCGATAATCTGCAAGGAGAGTGTCAATGTTGACTTGTTACTCATTTTTAGACTACTTACTGGGCGCAGACTTCCAAAAGTTAAGCCACAGTGACTTGCGAGTTTGTTCGTCGATGCTGTTGTACTCGGGATCGGCCGACTTTCGCCAGAGCACCGGATGACTCTTGGCAAAGTTTATAATACGTATATCGATGGGACGTACATCGAGCGGTCGCACCGGCAATCGTGATTTGGTCTTCACTTCTTTAGCTTGCTGATGTTGCCGCATATCGACAAATCCTTGTTGGTCTTTGTGTATGGTATTCTCAATCGCATCCAGTTGCTTGCGTTCGAAACCATCACCATCATCTTCGCCACAGTCGACAGGCTGCCACTCGCTGCGTGATAAATCTCTATTGGCCAAATAATTGGTGGCCTTGTCAAAATAGCCCTTGAAACGTTTTCCCTGTTGCAGCAGTCGCTCAATACGCACAAACCGTTTCCGCACATTCTTCCAGCGCAGCTTTATGTTATCGCCTCGTGGAAAGTGGCTGGCAATGACGCGCCACTGTTTGCGTGTCACGTCCATTTTGCCATAGTCCGGATGACGTGTGCACCAAATCGAGGGATATTCGCGTAGCAGGCGAGTCAGTTTACGATCGTAGGCATGCGCCTGCTCGTTTCGATTCATACTCTCTTCTGTGCCGAGAGCATCGGTCTCATCCTCTAAATCATCGGCGTCATCGCCATCGTCAGCATCATCTGCATAGTTATCCTGTTCATCGTCATAATCTTGCTCATCGTTTTCATATTCCGCTTCGTTTACTTGCTCATCTTCGTCTTCATCGTTGGGATCACCTTCGGCACGCACGCCAAGCGGCAGTAGAGGTGGAAGTGGCTCATTGATTTCACCCTCTTTGAGATTCGCTTGTAAGCTCTTGCGGTACTCGTAGACTTGATTGTGAAAGCTGTTGCACCCGGTATTGAACAGATCCACATCGTCCAACTGGCCGTAACACACGTAATCCACTGCTAAAATAAAGCAAAATTGAGAGAAAGAGAAAATGTTAGCGAAAAACTGCTGCTGAATTCGATTCCATTGCCTTTTTCGATATTTTGCAAACACATGGACCCAGAACTAAATCAAATCAATATGCCCATTGCCAATTAAACATCAACGCACAAGCGCAGAATTTAAAAGCCAAGGAAATGGAACTCGCAGAGTTTTTCACAAACAACAAAAGATACTTACATGCTGACAGACCACATATATCATACCGGTAACTATTTAATAAAGATTTCAATTTTTTTTTTTTTGAAACACCCGTCCATGTGTTTAAATATTCACAAAAGACAATGTACACTAGTTAAGATTGTAGGTCGACTTGCACAGGTAACCGCATCCTGTGAAGCTTTAGTATAAACTATTAGCTCGCTAAGAGTTTTGCTTTGAAATTATAAGCTTATTTTTACGCGATCATTTGTAGCACAAAATTCGATAGTCTTATAATTCAGTATATTTTTGCTGAATGCAAACATTTAGTTGGTAATCAAATTCCAAAATCCCAGTTTAAAAATAAAATTAATGTTAAGATTTAATTTTTTTAGAGCTTACCGGCAGCCAATTGACCGTTTTCCAAGCTGTTTGCGTCTTTTTTGAAGCCCATGTCGCGCATATCCACTAAGCATTTATCCTGCAGCTGTTTAAAGCGTCCTCTAGCATATGTCATTAGATAGAACAGATGTATGTAGAGCTCCTTCAGATCCATATAGCTGCGTGCCTGATTGTATGCATTGGAATGGGTTAGCGTCTGCACTTTACCTGTCAGATGCGTGCAGATTTCCATGGCATGGAAGATTTGTTCCTGCAATTGACTGCGCGCTCTGCCAATGGCATGGGTTGGAAAAACATGGCGCACAAGATTTGAAGTCTTGCCCACCGATGTTGGCATCATCATAATGGTTGTGCCGCCGTTACTACTCACAGGCGGCTGCGACGATGGCGGCTGCGGCGGTTGTACTAGTGCCGGTGCCGGTGCCGGTACCGGTGCCGGTGCTGGTGACGGAGCGACGTTCACCGAATGTATCTGGCTAGCGTTGTTAGCGCGAACTACTTGAGGGGCTCGCTGCTGCTGGTTTGTTTGCGGATTAAAGATGCCGATATTGGAGCCATAGCCGGGACTATTGTGAACCATACGCGGCACTGACCCCTGTGGTGTAGGGTGTTGCCGTATGATAACCTGTGGATTCAACGCAACAGGAAGACGCGTCAGAGTTGTCGGGGGTTGTCCGCCGGGTGGCATTTGACGCTTCACCTGTGGTTTTAAAACCTTTTTTGTTAAAGATATAAGTTGAAAAACTACTACGTATTCTTGGTTGCTCAGATGTTAGACACTTGTGGAAGCAATCAAATAAATATATAATATAATTTAAATAAAACAATTCTTGAGATTAAGTTCTGTAGCAATAACAAATACCTGTATTAGCCGACCATTGGGCAGCCGATAGGAGTCCTGCTGTGCTGCACTATTGAGATCGACACGAAAGCCGTTTATTGTATGGAAAACGGGACCCGCTGTACGCAAAATATTTGGAACCACGGTGCGTCGCACAACTGAAGTTGAACTGGGTGCGATTTGGCGATAGCGCATACCCGAGCTGCTCAGCACTAGTGGCGGTGGCAAGCTGATGAGCGGACTGGCGGGGGAAGAGTTCCCATTGTTACTGGGACTGGGACCACTGTAGTTAGGTTGCACCGGTATGATACGTGGCGTTGTTGTGATGCTGGATGCTGGTGTTACAGAGCGGGGACCTGTCTTTTGTGCCACTGAGATTTGGCAATCCGGCTCCAGCATGCTGAGCAGATCGGGTGTACAGACAACTTCATCGTTGGACATTTTGGAACGCTTAGGATGGTGGACCTGCGGTTTTCCTGATTTCTTGCCAGAGTGCACAGAACTGGCGTGACTGCGCTTGGACACATTCGACTCGAGGCTCTCCGAGTCTGAAAGGCCGGTGGCCTTCGCCTTGGCGAGTCGACAGCATGTGCTGTAATCCTTTTGCATTTGCTTACGCAATTCCACTTCGGACAGCTGCATCGATTGCAGGCCGCTGTCAAGGAAGACCAAGAAAAACATATTAATAATGTATTTATTAGGGTTTTTTTTTAATTACTTTCACTTACTTCTTCTGGGTTTCAATGTAGTTGATGAGAGCCCAGTGCTGGGCGCGAAGTGGCCACAGTATTTTGGAAGTGCACTTGAAGCAATTCCAGTTCTCGTTCTGCTCAATGTCCTCAATTACGCCGCGCGACAGGTTCTTAATGATGCACGATTTGCAGAACACAAACGGGCAGGTGGAACAGCAATATACCTCACCGCCCTGCCCACACCAGCGACAATACAGCTCCGAGCCGTCTTCGCCCTTGGAAAACTCTCCACTGTTGTAAAATTCGTGACATTTTATGCAGTGCGTCACACGCAATATGGGATGCATTTTGATATTGCCGTCTGTATTGACCGCTGAACCAATGTGTGCGCGGCATACAGTACAATGGACCTTACGCTGATTAATCACATCCACGGTCGGGTACATCTTGAGGTAGAAGCGCCGCTCCTCCTCTGAAATGCTTGCGTCCATTTCATATTTCGTACCTAAATAAAAAACGCAGTCGCTGAAATTAGGCAAGCCGAACAAAGAGCGTAGAATTTGTACGACTTACCCGAAAAATCAAAATCAAATGTCTTGAGAGATGGCGATGGCGTCGCTGTAGTTGCCTGCAACGTGACCGTCAGCGCAGGCTCCTCGCTTGGGGTGCTGCTCATTTTGTAATATGCCGGCTAGAATAGTACGACAACCCACACGTGGGTTTGCTGGAGGAAGAAATATCTTCTTTGTATATATAAATGTATGTATGCACACAGCAGCCACACACTGTAATTTAGTGCAAAATGCTGGCAAGCAAGCGGGAAGGTGCAGCACTAATAACAAAACGTCGTGCTGTTTATTTGCAACAATAAATGACACAAGCACCAACGCATTTCTGGCACACAACAAAGGGCAACCGAAACACAGTAAATTCTCCCTGTATTATTATTCAAATGAGAGATTTTAATGGATATCTTCAAAATACTGCTCTTCGCCAGGCTGACGGCATTAAAATGATTTTTCACGCGACGTCTATCTCGTTTTCAATATGGCAGCCACTTCGTGTGAACCGACGGCCCGAGCGTTATCCACGAAGTATACACAAGTTTTACCGAGTCTGGCCGATAATGGAAAAAAGATATATATTTTATTGTAGATGTGTATGAATGGTCCTGTAACGCTTTCCAAAACAATATAAGAACATATATAGCTACGATCTAATCTAGATCTTAATTTGCGATTTAATAATCCAAATCTTAACTACTGATCGCATGCACAAATATGCCTTTTATTAATTCGTACTGATAATTAGCTGATAATTACAAACTCGACTTTAAATATTAATATTGATATTAATATTAATATTAGTTAAATTTTATTTAAATAATAAAATATCTTAAATGAAAATCAACAGTACGTTATTAGGTGACTGGCAACCCTATTAGTAGCGTTGTCTCATTCGCACCTATGAAACTTTTGATAAGACTCCAAATTGGTGTAACAACATAACAACAATGATTATAATTAGTTGAATTTTAATTATTCTATAGGCGATACATCTGCAAAAAGAGCTCAAAATGTATTTTTATATTTTTTATTTAATTTTTTTAAATTTGAACTAAAAGAACGCTTTGAAAGATTACGCATTTTACAGCACTGATTGACAATTGCAACAATGTGTTATTAATTTCCAGCACTGCGTCATTGTCTTGTTTTTACTGCAGTAAGACACTTGTAGTAATTTGGGTAAGTGTAAATAAGGCCGAATTAATTGATATAAAAAACCTTTGCATATAATTGTATATGGAAGAAGGAGGCATACGACGTTAAAGAGTTAATATTACACGTAAAGTATTTGGTGTCATTTTATGGGCACCTTTGTATTTCAACTTCATACTTTCTTTCTAGAATTTTGCATTCACACTAATTGCATAATTCTATGTAAATGTTTAAATTATAAGAGTTTATATATACACTTCTCTAAATTACATTATAATACTTTAAAATGCATATGCTAATGCGCCTAATCGAATCGCAGTAGCAACTATCGATTACTTTTGTACGCGATAACCAAATAACTACATTGCAATGGAAGGTTGTGATAAATTTGCTATCAGTCATCGTTTCTGTCAATTCTGACAAAATAGACATATAAACATAAGCTATATTTCCCAGTAACGTGGGTTTCAGTTTTATCTGTAATCTGTAACAATATCCACAGTCATAAATGAAATGGAGCCCTCATCTTCCCGATCAGCATCCGAGGCGCTAAGCTCCGACTTCTTTTATGGCTGGGATTTACTATACAAATCGGTAGACGGTAAAATAAACAAGAAGGCAGATGTTTTAATAGTGCTCAGTCACTTTCTGCTGACCAAGCATTATAAGTTCCGCTGCGTTGGTATTGGAGATGATGTGAGAAATGTATGCATACAAATATAATAAAATCAATAATAAAGTGCTTTTAGAAAACTCTGAGCGAAGATGAAGAGGGCAGCGAACTACTGCCGGATCATTGGAATGGAGACGGCACCAAATACGCACTGCGATACGTACATAATAAAGTGCTCTATTTGCTACTTGGACACATTACAGAAGATGATTTAATTCTCAATCTGCTCGATATTAATACCAAGAATGTCTCCAATATTTGCATCACGCCTGAATCCTTGGTAGCTGAAGTCAAAGGTGGCATTGTGAAACTTATGCCAACCGCGACGGATATTGTTGAACGGTTTCGCAAGGAACTTTGTGATCCGGTACATCGCTGCAAAAATGTTTTATTGGAGTGTTGTTATTTTAATTAATATTTGTCTTTATAGGTATTCACGGGCAACTCGCGAGAGGTAACCACACAGACACAGGCCAACACAACAGCACAAGCGCCTGATCCCTTGCGAATTGGAGAACCTAGGCGTCCGGGGTAAGTCTTCAATCTATTAGAAAGCTCTACTCCTTCTCATTGCTAATATGTAATGTTTATTTATTGCAGCTCATACATGCCCCATAGATTTGAAGCACGTCCTTTCGGCTTTCCTGATGTTGGTCGTGGGGACTTAGATCCACTTGGACATGGCCCTGGTAATCTATTTGCGTTCCCCGGCAATTCAGGATTGGCACGTTTTGATCCGATTAACCCTATAAATCCACATAACCCCGGGTCCATGGGACCAAATCCGGATCACATGCGCCCTCCAAATTGGAACCCCGATTACTACATGTAAAGTTACACGTAATGTGTTAAATATAATTCACGGCCTATCAAATCAATAGTTCATTAAGCATTAATTGAAAGCTTCCTTAAATCGATACTATAAAAAGAAATAAAAATTGGATTAGAGAAAAACGATATCGTTTTTATTGTTACTAAAATATAATTTTATTGTTGCTCATATACAATACAAAAAATCAGAACAAACAAATCAGCCTAAACATTTATAAATGTATTGATTAAATGTCATGAATTTAAATTTGACATTACAAAACATAATCTAATCATGTGAATTAGGCTGCGAAATGTACAAGAAATATCCCTATAAACTACACAATGTAATGGCGTGTTATTGCGCAAAAAAAGTCAATTTTTATAATTGTATACGTATGCATATTTATATTTATATATATATATATGTGTATATATATAAAGTTTTAAGTGCGCTTTCGTAATCTCAATAATAGAACAAAAAATCATTATATGCGCAGCTATTAATAGTAAGTATAATATATTATTTTATATAGTATATATATATTTTTTGTGGTATGCATTACGGTCTAGCCTAATATTATTATTACATCATAATATTTTGCTAATTTAATTAATTAACGAACCTTCCAAATTGTTTCAAAATGTTCTTTCTCAGCTGGTTGACTTAAATTATCGCTGCACTTTCGCAGCAAGGGAGGCGGCATTATTAAAAATAATGATGTGCCTTGTCGCTCGGCTGATTGTTGTGCAATTATGAGTGCGTTTGTTTATAGCGAAGCATTTAGCTCTTTGATTTCCTCTTCCATCACCTCGCCTCAGTCCCATTCCCCAATAAACATACGTGGTGTGGGCACATAGCCGCGAGTTGGCAGCGGTAAATGGCGTCCATAGATGTGATTGTAAGGGGATTCGACAAGCTCGGAATCTACAAAAAGCGCATCAAACGGACATTAGCAAATGTGTATACGTGATTATGTATATGTTATGATAATGATAATGATGATGATCATGTATGTACAATGTTAACGGTAAAGGTAAACTGTTTGCCGTCCAGGGTCCAAGTTAGTGTAGAGTTAGTATTCACAAAATTCGTACAGATTTAGCTATACCAAGGTATATTTAAGGTGCTACTAAACAAAAAACCATAGGCAATTTCGCATTTATATATATACACAGCGCATATCCAGATCGTACATTGGATGATAACATAAACCCAAGCAAATAACCTCATTTTCAATAGTCGAGTATTTGGATTTTCTTCAAACTGAGGCTGCGCGGTTTGCGCGGCTTCAAGTAGCCATAAATGGATTCCATGTCGCTGATGTCAAGGCGGCTGGCAGTGCGCCCAGTTCTTTGTGACTGTGTTTGCAGCACAGGCGGCGGTGCATTGTTTGTTGTTGCTGCTGTTGGTGTTGTTGTTGTTGTTGTTGCTGCTGTGGTTGGTGTTGCTACGGTTGCAGTCATTGCTGCTGCTGTTGTTGTTGTTGCTAAACTCTTTGTTGTTGCTGCTGTGCCTGTTGTTATACTTTTGTTTTTACTATTGAATTTATTTTTGTTGTTTTTCAAGACGTCATCATTGTTTTTCTTGGCATCGCTTCGGTTGTTCTTGTTGTTGTTGTTGTTGTTCGTTAACTGTCGCTTACTGTTGTTGTAATTGTTCTTAGTATTGTCATTGGGGTTTTTGTCAGCTTTCGGTTGCTGCTGCTGCTGCTGCTGTTGACGTTTGCCTCGCCAACTTGGCGCTGGCAACTTGGGCTTATTGTAGTATGCAGCCCGCGTTTTGCTAGCCTGGAAGCCAACGTCGGCGTCCAGTGTGTTGTGAGGCACACGCTCATAAATGTTGATCTGCGCTGGTGCAGGCGATTTTTTGGCCACGATTTGCCGTCGTCCACCGTACATGTACAGTGAGCCCTCCTCGTTGGGTTGCTCAAAGAAACTCTCTGTCGACTGTGATTTGTTGCGTGTGGCGAGCAGTGTTGGTGCTGCCAGCTGACGCAACTGAGCACGATCCACGTACATGTCTGTCTCCTCATTGCTCTGCGCAGCCCGTAGACGTTGCTCGTGGCGCAAGTGAATCGAATGAGGTGCATAGACGCTCTCCGTGTTGGCCGTCATGCTGTCGTCAATGTCAAAGTCCATGTCGAAGTCATCGTATTCGTAGCTGTCGTCGTATGAGGGCATGTCTATGGTCATTGCTGTCGGCACATCCTCCTGCACCTGCTCCAGCACCGATATATCGCTCTCACTGCACCACTTTGCCACACCAACGTGCTTGTCCACGAGTCCACCACTCAATCGCTGATGCCGCCGCAGTTGCTGCTGACTGAGGCTGCGCTGTGGCCGTGGTGCCGGAACCTGGCCACAAAGCGGTGCCAGCGCATAGCAGCTGACACAATTGCAGGCAATCTCGGCTGGGAGTTGGGTGCGTTGCATGGATGGACGACGTGCGCCCTGACGCACTGCCATTGCCTCCAGATCATCATAGTACTCTGTAGGCGGATAGTAGCTTTTGTTTTGCGCCTGATGCTGGTGCTGACGGTGACAGTGGTGGTGCTGCTGGTGCCGATGATGCACTATATGCGTATGGGGCTGGTGTGGGTGCAGGTGCTGATTGCTACGTGCTTTGTGGTGCTGATGTTTGTGCTTGGCTGTCGGCGCCAGTTTGGTGTTCTGTGTCTTGGTTGCTGTAGTTTTTATAGCTGTTGTTGTTGTTGTTGTTGTTGGTGCTGTAAGGTCCGTTGGCAGTGATTGTGGTTGCATTTGCATATGCATTTGCATTTTTTGCATTTGCAGAGCGTGCGTATTGTGTGGTTGCAGGTGATGTGGTGCTAGTTGCTGGGCTTGATAGCCACCCTTTTTTTTATTATAAATACCTATGCCACTTTCATAGCTGCGCGTCTGCCAGATCTGATGTGGATGATGACTCGGTGGCTGCTGGTGGTGCACGGCATGCGCAGCTGCCGCTGCAGCCGCCATTAGTTGCTGTTGCTGTTGCTGCTGCTGCTGCTGCTGCTGCTGCTGTATGTGATGGGCATGCGGATGCATGCCAGACAAGTGATTGTGTATCATCGATGTCTTCTTCTGGGTGAGCGTGCTGATGCCATTGCTGTTGCCGTTGCCATTCATGATGATATTATTACCATTACCGTCCCTTTGATCCTTGGACTTGGATGATTTCACAAAGTTAGGCACGCGTGCCCGCAAGCCACAGTAATAAGGATCGTCTGCAAAAGTACAGTTTCAACTTATTCACTGCTGGAAGTCCAATTTGACGAATGTGTCTTACCATATTTCTTGTTGTCCTTGCCTTTGTCGGACTTTCCGCGTGACAATTTAATTCTGGTCTCCAAATCGATGTCATCATAGTCCGGCTGTGAAAGTTTGTATGCAAATATTAATCCCAAATGATCTAATTAATATTTTAAGTTTAAAATTATTGTTCGAGTATTGAGAGAATATATCTTCGCTTAAAATTACGTCTGAAATATGTTTAATTATAGTTATTTCACAATATTAATTATTGTATATGTTTACTTAATTTGTTTAAATTAACACCAACCACAACAAGCATTAATTTTAAATATTAAGATACAAAAAAAAAAAAAAAAATTATACAAAAGACTTAGGCAACAAACGCGATGGCTACGTTTTGCGCAAGGTGCGCCAACAATTTTCGCTGCACACGTCGCTATATCTATATGTATTTAATTGTTGGTACTGTATGAGTGCGACGCTTACAGTTAGCCATAACTGTGTAGCCTGGCCTGGCGACTGCGAGGCAGAGTCAGAGTCAGAGGCCCATAGCATTAGCTGGTCGGTCGTTGGGCCCATTGGCAACATTCCGTGCATATTAATTACACGCGATTCGTTTGCAGTTATTTCTGCTGCTGCTGCTGAAATTCGAATATTATTGAATGCAAGCCAAATGCTTGGTGAAGCTCAACGACGTCCAAAAGCGAAATCGTCGCCGCAACAAGTGGCCTGGTATTTTTAGCCACTCTGTCTGCCCGACAGAATTCAGCTCATTGGCGGGGCGAGGTGAGGTGTGCGCCGTACAGGGCTTACAGCCAGAGCCGTAAACCATTTTGCAAGTGCCCGCGTTGCGCATGTAGCCAAGCATAGCCAACATACACCCGTTATAGTTGCCACACTTCTTGCTCGTATTATATTTTTGTATGTATTTTAGTGCTGCCAAAATTTTGTTTTTTTAGGCACGCGAACACACACTTGACTACTTACAACAATTGTTTTAACACTTGGCTACAACAAAACTTGAGAAATCTCGCTGCATGCCTCACCTTTGGAATTAGATCGTGGGCATATACATTATCCCTGGGTGGCAATTTGGGTGGCTTCTCGCTGCGCTTGTGCGCCAATTGCTGGGTCTGCAGTAACAATTGCTCGCGGGTGGCGGCCACATGACCATTGCTGCTGCCATTATTCAAATGCTTTCCAAGCTGCTGTTGTTGGAGCTGTTGTTGTTGTTGCTGTTGCAGCTGCTGCTGCTGGTGGCCGCTGCCAAAGCCAGAGCTGCCCGAGCTTCCATTGCTGCCATTGCCGGCAACACTGTAGGGATCCTCATCTGGTATGGGTATGCGCGGGCGATTTTTAATGTCGACAATGGGACGTTGCACTGCAGCAAGAAGAAGAAGAAGAAGAGGATTCAGTATGTCATGTTTACTAAACTGTTCCTACAATAAATCAATAACTGCGCACGAAGAACATGCAACAATACAAACATTCAAATTGAATTTTGTAATACTTTTAATTTTCAATAACAGAACTTTCGAGAAAATCATTAATATTTGAATTGAAAAAATTAAAAAAACAAATGAAAAAATTATTACTATTTACACTGATCTCTAGCAAATATAAAATACTTATTCTAGATGTCTTTCGGGATAAGAAGCGGAATTCGCTTTTTTTTTACCATATATTAAAGTATAATGATAAAAATAATTTAATTATATTTACAGTACCCTAAAAAAGAACTACAATAATTATTATTAAAAATTAATGTATTTAGCTAAATGTATATGCCTAAATCTGAAATGGTACTCCTTGCTCATCTTTAGAGTATGAAAGCCTACTCAAAAAAAGAAGAAGAGACACACACACACACACACACACACACACACACGCACACATACAGTCACTTGCACATAACTCACCTGGCGGCAGTTTGCTCTTTAGCATATCCATGGCTACCACATTCACAATGAGCACCCAAATGGGGCACTCCAAAATGTCATTCTCCGATTTGACAAAGGCCACTGCCGATAGGCATTGCGTCTCCAAGCGACGACGATCTGGATAGGCACGGCGCAGTTCACGATTAACGTTCGACTGAAACTTCTTCATGTCGAAGAGCTGAAGGCGACAAAAACCGAATTAGTAAACAATAACACAATTTGCATACACAAAACAAGTACAATGTACCACAAAGTACTATTTCGATTTATGTGGCAAGTAGTATACAACAACTTACCTTGACTATTTTTTCGCTTTCAAGCGCCTGATTTGGCAGCTTCAATATTTCGGCACCAATGGAGGTCTCCTCGTTGGGATTGCTGGCGGTGCTCTTAACAAAAACGTTGCTCTTCGCATAGCGACGCACAAGTATGTTGCCAGCATCGTCCATTTTGATCTTGACGCCCTACATACATACATGAAAAATAAATACATATTTGTGTAATTAAAGTTAACTGTAGATTTTGACGGGTGGCAATGGCTAATGGCTGTTCCTTGTAGCTTCAATCAATTCTTTTTATTGTTATCAATATATATGCAAATTAATTCGGCTGGCGCCGACGGCGAATCGCTCTTTGGAAACGGTGTCGCTCAATTTAATGAGCCATAAAGCTCATTTCACGCTTACCTGGCCGATGACGCGCTTCATCTCGTCCGTCTTCTGATCCCGCATGGGATTGTCAAAGCCGCACAAGCCAATGCTGAAATTGTAACCAGCAACATTTTTATACACATTCAGTTAGACAATTATAAGCGTAAAACAGTTTAATAATTGCAAATCAATCAGCTGCCGCATTAGGTAAAATACAACAAAAATAAATAAATAAAAGTGGCTTTGTGGCACGTTCACTTTTAGTGGGGCCTCGTTCGAATTCGAATTCGAGCGGTGCATGAGTCACTTGGCTGCTGCAACATTTTGTTACATTAAACGTTTGACAAAACATTTGGCAGCGCTGCAGACAATAACAACACCCCAGACAGCAGCAACATAACTGTGCATTCGCCTGCCACAAATTCGCATTGACAGTGATTTATGCGGCTGCCACAATGTGTGGCAGCTGCAGCCGAAAAAAATGTATAATAAACATTTCATATTCTTTCCATCGACTTGTTTAATTGCAGAACGCGCCTGCCGCTGAGTCATGTTCCAATAGATAGCCAAGTTTGTTGCCCAGTTCTTTTGTTTATGTAGCCTTGCCAAGCAAAAACGAAAAAAAAAAAAAATACCCAAAAAAACTGTCAAGCACATTTTCACATATTTTTATGCTGGGCTGCAGGAAGCGTAAGCAGCAAAAAAAAAACACTTGACTGTTGTTGTTTTGATTTTGCAGCTTAAGGTCGAATCAAATGTCGGCTGAAATGCTAACAAGAAGCTGCAGAGGAAGCCACAAACGGCAAACCCACCAGCAGCACACAGAAAGCAAAACAATGAAACGAAGCTAATTGTAATTGTCGTTTGCAAAAAGGCCACAGCATGACTGAGGCTGCCACAGACTGTTGCTGCTTCTACTGCTGCCGGCAGCAACAGTTGTTGTTGCTGCTGCTGCTGTTATCTGCACTGCTCCTGTCTCTGCTGCCAAGCTCACTTGACGCCGCTCTGTCACTATTATGTTTTATGTTAATTTGTATAATGAAGCGCTGCCTGTGCTGCCAGCCAGATCGCAACAACAGCAGCAGCTTAAAGAACGGCAGCAATTGCCGTTGGCATTTGGCCATGTGCCTTAGTTCTGCGCGTAACATCTGCCGACGTCGACGTCGGCGTTGACGTTGCGGCTGCTTGGCGTTGATTTATTGGTTAAATGGTTGTAAAAACCGTTGAAATGTGTGTCAAAGTTTCCATGAAATGAAATCGACATGGACTAGTGCTGATGTTGCTGCTGATGTGTGTGCCTTTCAAGGTTGCCCTCAAACAAAGCGGATTTGCAGTTTTTTGTTCTTGTTTTTTGTTTTTTTTTTTGTTATTAAATGCTTCGTTTAATTCCAGTCTGGCCAATAAGCGTTATTAAAAACCAGAACAAGAGATGTACAAGTATCCAAAAGACAGAACCTATGGCCAACCCCAGCCAAACCCACTGCCAATCACACACACATTTTGTTACCAATTCATGGCCTGACACAACAGTTGCGTTCACTTCGATATGGCCAACATACAGCAACTTATATATACACATATATATATATATATTTATATATGCATGCATACATATTGGTTGCAAGGTCGTCTACTATAAAATACATGAAAAATGCATAAAAAAAAAAATAAAACTGGACCTGACACGCCTAAATGAGCTAAAAATGCGAAAGGCAAAAAGGCAGGCCAGCAACTGCCAACCGTCTTTGTGCTCGGAGCTGCATTTTTACGGCTGCCAATGAAAGCAAGAGTCCAAGTCTTAGCGGGTTTTGGCAACGCGAGAAGCTCCACAATTTTGGAGTTCAAGTTAAACGTGTGCAGTGGGTCAAACTTTGCACGAGGGGAACTGCAGCTGGTGGCTCAGTTGTTGCTTCTTCAAGGAAGCGCCAGCAACAATGCAGTTAACGGCAACTGGTTTTGAGCGCTCCAAAAACTGGCACTGACAACGCTCTGACCTGCGGCTAGTTTTGCATGGACAGGCACAGAAAAAAAGTTTAAAAAAAAGCTGACAAAAACAACAGCAACAACCGGTTGAGCTAAAAATAATGCATGGCATAATGTGAGACATGGACAGAGAGAGAGAGGGAGAGACAGAGAAAAGCAGACGTTAAAAATTCAAGTAAATTTATCAAAACCAAAGACTTAGGCAACAAACGTGGCAAACTAGCTTCAACGTTTGCTTAGCTATAAATTGCTCCAATTAGATTATTTACTTGTAGACAACTACTGGTCGCACCTTAATCGTTGCGAAGGCCAATTCACACTATGGTTCTTGGCTAAATGAAATAAAATGCATAAAATGAATAAAATGAGGCAAAATGGCACGTGTGCCAACGGCTGGCTCCTATCCGCTTCAATTGTAAGCAAATCGAAAGAGAGGGGGGAAAAAAATAAAACTGTCTTTTGTGTGCTGTAAATTAAAGCGTGGCCTTGGCCAGCCGTGGGTCGCGCCTTTTTTGCCTCACTTTTGATTCGCACGAAATGAAATGTTGCAATCAAATGGTCGGCTTTACCCTGTTTATATCACGCTGTGCCCGATATTGCCGCTAGTATTATTATTTGATTTTAACCGTTTGCCCGCAACATGCAAATTTTTTGATTGGCAACGCCCACGCAACGGCAATAACAACAACAACAACAACAACAGGAACAGGCAACGGCAGCCGCTAACTGTCATAAGCCACAAAATTTATACTGGCGCCGTTTCAATTGTTGCCCAAGATAATGGCTGACATGTAAGTGGTCTGGCCATGAGTGTTTTAAGGGTTTGCCCATTAATTAAATGCGCTTGTTGTGCAAAAAAAAAAAATAAATAAAAAAATACTGCGTTGCAGTAGCAACTGTTTGCTGATGCCACAAGTAATGTGTGGTCCTTAGCATCGGCTGCGTGTCATTTGGCGCAACGCCTCCACAGCAGCCTAATTAATTAATTTACATACAACACCAGCTAGATGGGAAAATTGCCAATCGACAAGCATGCAACACGGCAGCGCTTCTGCATTTGTTGCATCGAAAATGAGTTACTCTTTGAAATTGCATATACTTTATTTATTTAACATAATAAATTCGTTTTTTTTTTACCTCTTTTTGTGAGCGATATGTTTTTCACAGTTTTTAAAATTTTTGGTAAATATATTTTCATTGTTTGTAATCCCATTTTGTTTTTAAAAAACAGGTATTCTGTGGCAAAGCGTAACTAATTTTTAATTGCTATCAAAGTTTCGATATGAGAAACAAGTAATTATGTCCGATACGCATTAATTAGCATACATAGATCAGGAAGTTTATGTCTGCAGTGAAAGTCAAACCGAAACTGGTTTAATGTTAACGTAAAGAATTCTTAGTATAATATATAATAAATCACAAAATCAAAACTTGAAATAGCCAAGGCTTGTATGAGTTGTGTGTGGCTCGAAGCAAGAAACTGCTAAGCTGCTGCTTGGCTTGCATTTGCATTTAACCAGATTTCCAGTGAAAAACATTGCGTGTGGAATAAACTTGGCTATAAACATATGATAGCAAAATCTATGTTGCATTCAAATGCAATGCCTATTTTTAAATTGACAAACAGCAATGGACGGCAGAATGCTATTTAAATGCTAAAAAGGGCTGACATAAGCACGAGCAGCGAGCAAAAACTGCAATTGTTTGCTAATTAAACAACAAGAGTCTGGCCAGTTACACCTATTGCCAATGCAGACAAGCGACAAGGGCCAAAACAGACCACACACAAACTACAACTTGTTGGCCGTTTGAAGTCAGCGCCATGCCAATTGATTAACTTGACACTTTCAACCCGAAATCAGTTTAAATTTACCACAATTTCCCCTTCCCACAGCACTAGACATATTTAACCTGCAATTGACATGAACAAGTTGCCAACAGCAATAGCAAACAGCAATTGACAACTACAACAAAATACTCGTTATGCTTCTGCCCCGATGAGAAAAGAAAGAAAGAGGAGCCGCTGCATCGGCCCAAGCAGCCAAATGACAATTGCAATTTGCATCTGGCAATCTTTGATGACCTCGTCACGAACACGCGAATGACTTTCGCTATTATATTTTTGAATTTCGTTTGACTTTTGATACCCTGCACTTATCGAAATACGTAAGAGGCTGAACTGGAGATGTGTGATTAAAAAAAGTGAAAGATACAAACAGAAAATTTATTATTTATATAGCTATTTGTAGAGCTCTCATAACTGCAAGGCAGTTACAGGGTATCTCATAGTGAAGCATTTTTTTATATTTATTTTAATTATTTATTTATCGCTTTGCGGATGGTAAACACAATTATATTTAATGTGCGGCTGCAACGTCTCAAATATATTGTCCCTAATTTTTGTTCCTCTGATCATTGTTGTTGTTGTTATTATTATTAAGTATTATTGTAGTTGCTGACATTTTAGTGGCAGCATCTTTATTTCGCTGCTCTGTGGAACCCACAAAGGAGGCCGCCATGCAACAATTGTATGCAATGCCCTTTTTTGGCCTCGTTGGAGCTCTTTTTGTTGAAGATGTTGTTGCTTTTTTGTTGCCACTGTTAACCAGATAACGTTTTTTTTTTTTTTGCTTTTTAGCAATAAACTTGAATTGTTTGCTGTGCGTTTAATCGGCACATTTATGGACTAATACATTATGCATTCGATGCTTATTGTAGTGCTTATATATATATATATATATAACTACTCTAAAAGTTAACTCCATTATGCAGACTTCTTGACATTTGGCTGGTGGTAAGCGAGTGCCGATCGTCAAGAGCTAAGCACTCGAATGCTTCAATGTATGTGTGGGCTGTGCTGAAAATTGGCATAGCAATTGAGTCAAAAGCGTTTGGCATTTGCAATTTCTGGCACGCAACTACGAAATCATTTTGAGACGGAATATGTTAATTAGCCTCAAATGCAAGCAGCAGCAGCATAAATTGCTGCGAATATAAACTGCAGCCAAAGCCAAAATCAAAAACCAAAAGCGAGTAAGTGCTTTGGTAGGTTACCAAAAACTAGAATTCTTAGAAGAATACAAAAACAACAACTTAAATTGCCGCGCAACGGAAATCGCTCATTTTATTGAAATACGCGCAATTATTAAAACATTTTCACTTGTTGTTGTTGTTGTTGGTGGTTTTTATTTTCGGGCGTTTTCACATGCTACAAATTGCCACTAGGGAGTGAGGTCACAAATGTCGTAATTTGCATTCGCATTCGTCGACGATTCCGCTGAAGGTTCTCTTACATATATAAATTTTGCATTTTGTTTTTTGTTTTTCTATTTGGTATTTCAGATTGGCAATTAAATTGTAATACCTAAAACTATCAATTTAATGGGCGTTGCAGCCGCGCTGCCTGGCAACGTTTTATTCATTGCTCATTTGGTAGCACATCAGGCGTAATTTAATAATAATTTCTTACTAAGTAAACAAAAACAAAAAAGAGACAACTTAACAAAAATAAAAAAAAACTTCTCCCTGCTGCTGCTGTTCGCTGCCAGAGTGGGTCAAGGGCAGATGCCGCAAAACCATTTCAGCAAAAGTTCAAAGCCACCATTTGGGCGAACCTCTTTTTCCCCACTTTTATTGTATACATTTTTGGGTGTGCAATTAAAAAACAGGCAACCCCAATTATTTGCATACTTACCGCATGCCGTCGAAGCCATCGTCGGAGCCATTGATGGTCAGCACCGGTGCACGTGCGTAAGCCTTGGCCACGCGGCGATTGCGTTCAAACACAATTACTTTGGCCCAGATCTCATCATCGATTTGTGTCCATTTATCCAGCACTTCCTGTATGTGTTCCTGCAAATCACACAATCAGATAGAGAGACAGAGCGTAAGAGGGTGAGGCTTAAGAGAGGTGTTAAAATGAGAGTGTGATAAATGGCATCAACTGCTTTGGCAATATACAAAAGACTTAGGCGAGCAACTTGCTGTAAATGAAAGAAAACCAAAAAAAAAAATAAAAAAGCTGCTGCAACTGTTGCAAATTCAACTAATGCCAGCAATTTTCACTTTCCATCAGAGTGCTCAAGTGTGTGTGTGTATGTGTGTGTGTGTGTGTGTATGTGTGTGTGTGTGTGTGTGTGTGTGTGTGTGTGTGTGTTTGTGTGTATGTATTTTTCGCCAGCCGAAGTGAACGGCCTTGTTGGGCGCTTGCGTTTGTGTTTTTATTTTCACATTGTTGTTTTTCACTCACTTTACTTTTACTATTGCTGTTTTTTTTTTTGTGTGTGTGTTGCTTTTGTATTTTTGTTACTGTTGGCTGCCATTAAAAGCGCCTGTGTCTGTGTTTGTTGTTACTGTTGTTTTGCTGTAGTTTGTTAAATAAAAGCTAAAATCAAATCGGAGCAAATGCTGGCACGAAGCTGGCGCGCCAGCCAGCCAGCCAGTCGTGGTGCAGCAAGACATATAAAATTATAGACAACGGCGTTTACTGCTGTTATTGTTGCTATTTTATATCTCGACTATATGTTTGTCTGTGCACAGATATTTAAAGTGCTGCAAGGCTTTCGATTGCACTAAGAAATGAAAATGCAACTCGCTTGCGCTTGCGCTTGCGTCATGCCTAAGTGCACAGCGCATATTTTACATTTTGATATACTTTTATATAAATATGTATATATATATATATATATAGATAGATACTTGTGTGTGCATATCTTATTAACACCCCACAGGGGCAGTTTTATAAATAATAAAATCGTTATCACATAAAAAAGCAGTAAAAAATAAATTTTAATATAAATTTTTGTAACAACCTGTATAGCAACAAGCAAATTAATTTTTTTTTTATATAAAAAACATAAAAAATTTAATAAAATTTATTTTAAATTTATTTGCAACGTTTCTCCTAACGCAGTAAAAAAGCATATTGAATATAAATAATAATTTTTATTTGAAAAAATCAATGAGCTGAATTATCTACTAATAAGATTAGCATAAAGAACTGGTTAACTTAAATTTAATATGCATTTTTGCGTACTTCTGGTGCCGCTCTCGCATTTTCATATGTATAATCAAGGCTGTAAGAACCGCACAACTGGCCATTAAAATGGCTCTACATTATCATATGTTCAGGGGGGACGGATAATAAAAGAGTTCAATTAACCTGAACAAAGAACAGGGTCATAAGCAAAGCCATTAGCCCAGTAACCAACATGCCCACAGTTTTATAGTTGTTTCCAGGCAGAGTTCAGAAGAACTTTGCAAAAAGACAAAAAAAAAACAAAAATTATGAAAACTCTGGCAAACAAAAATATATCTAATGTGGCTTTTTTGGTTCAGTTCTACATTTTGACGTTCGGCAGGACAGGCGAGACGAGTGGGGTAAACTTGTCTAGGCAGTTCGCTGCTCAGATGCTGCCACTCTGTTCAGCGGGCCAGGCCGCACATTAAAAATGCAAATAAATCATGTAGTAAAACTTGTTAACCTTTTCGTATGCTTTTGGCTTTATATGTATGTGTGTGTGTGTGCTTGTGTATAGCGTACTTTAGCTTTAATTTGTTACCGATGTATGTGCGAGTCGACAGCACTTTTGATTTCACTTCAAACCCGCATAGATTCTTCTCTAGGCAGATTCACTTTTGTTGTACAGGTTTTCAATTTTTTTTTTTTTTTTTGGCTGTTCCAAAAGAATTTTGTAGGCTTAAGTGTCTTGTGCCCAAACAAGTTAACAAGCCTTAGCTGTTTATAGTTTATACATTATTTCTAGGCCGTCTTCTTCAGCCACAAATTTTATGAGACGACCTCAAAATGTCGAAGTTCAGCGTGCAGCCAATTGATGTTAGTTCAGCTACTATTTTAGCGGTTTTATGCATTTCTGCTTGTTGTCATTGCCATTGTAGCTGCTTTTAATTAGCCCGGTTAGCCTGGACTGGGCTGGGCATGGCGCGTGGTTGCTGCGTATTCGTAAATTTTGTTGTGCGTGAAAAATTAGCACAGCTTTTTAATATATATTAAATTTATATATAGTATAAATAAATGTGTTGTTTATTTATTGGCCAAAATGCCAATCGTTTCTTAAAAAGCAACTCAACTGGTTTTTATAAGCACATATTTGTTATGCAAATCATAATCGAATCTACTATGATATTTTTCAACCACATAAAATTCCAACAGATATATAAAATAATTGATGCTGGCTCTGACGCAAGTCTATAATCAGGCCAGTAACCACGAATGCTACAGAGGCGTTTTAGCTGCCTTAAACGTAAACACACAAATTAATTCACATTCAAAATTTAAAAATGGCCAATAAAAAATATATCAGAGTTATTTCGCATTATTATTAAAATTAAGTCAAAATCGTAATTAAAAAAAACCAGTTCAAATTTAGAACAGCTGGGGCAGCTGTGGCACTTCGATATTCAGAGAAACTTTTGACTTAAATTAAGTCTTTTAATGTCTTTTAAACTTTCTTTCTTATTGTGCAATTATAAAATTTGACATATATGTCCTTCTTGTTGTAAAAACCTGTGTTTATGAATTGATAAATGTTTTTTTTTACATTAAGTTTAAATAGCTCTTTTATAGGCACTGCATAGCTTTATAGAGCCAATTATTTTTTCTTAGTTCTGACACGCCTCTTTTGGCATGTCACAAATGTTCCATAATTTAGTTTTGTGTGTCATTTTGTAAAGGGCACAAAAGACATTAAAGTGTAATTAAAGTAGCTGTCTTTGGCTGTGGCTGCGGCAGCAGTGGGTTTAATAAGTTCTATAATTGACACTCGACAGCAAATAAAAATGAAATAACAACAGCAAAAACACGTGCACAAGTGCAATCAGCGCGGAAGTTTGATCAGGTCGTTGTTTGAGGCACTCTTGAGAATCTTTTTTTTTTTTTTTTTTTTTTTGTTTAGGTTTTAGTTTATTGAGTTTGCACATTTTGTGTAAAATGTTGTTGAACTTTTGCAGTCACGACTTTGGCGCAACTGCCGAACAAAGTTTGCCGTTAGAGTTGGAGCTTAGCTTGGAAGATGGCAACAGATGCGCCTGGCTCTCAAAGTTGACATTTAATAAAATGAATTTAGTTGGTTGCGAACGATCAAGCGGCAAGCTTTGTTGTAATAGATATAATCATCATTTGAAATTATTGCAGACTTGATCAATTTATTTGAATTTTTTTTGTGACAGGTTGCAGTCGTTGTTAAAAGAAATTACCAACTTAACAATTGATATGTTTATTAATTTTACTTTGAATTAGCCCTTAAGCGCATATCTTGAAATGTCATCTGACCCATTTTCATAGTGCGCTCTCGAAAGCAAAGTAAATATTATTTTTTAAAAATGTGCCATCAAGTGGATAGCGGTTTGAACTTTTTTCTTTGCTTATCTTTTGCCATTCGCAAAGCAAATTTATGCTAATTTTATGCATACTTTTGTCTAGGCAGGTTCGGAGCTATAATAATAGCTGGCGGAGTCTTCCGTCAGCGCCTATCACAATGCACAAATCAATCAATATATTTTCACCGAGCAGGAAATTCAACGCTGCGAACGGTTTTTATAAGGAAAAATGCCTGCTTATAAGGCATATTAACAGCGATTGATGAAGAGGCATTAAAAGCGGCTCAGACAAATTTTCCATTGAATTGTAAGCCTACTTGTTTAAGAGCTAAATTACGCGCCAATTGACATGTGTGTGTGTGTGTGTGTGTGTGGGGTGTGAGTGTGTGTGATGTGTACGTAGTGTGGTTTTTCCTGCTTGCGCCAACGCGTTTTGGCGGTGGCAGCCAATCCTGTTGTACAACTCTGGCGAACGTGGCAGCGAAACCGAAACCAGGTGAACGAGTGGCCAAACATGCGCATGGATGTGGAAGAGGAAAAACTGCAAATCAACGACAACAGCAGCAGCAGCAGCAGCAAACAAGCTAGCGAGACGAAGCAAAAAACTTGTCAGCTTGCCGAAACTGAAACTTTCATTTTCATGCCACTTTCCTCTATGTGGAAAAGTGGTTAGAAAAAGAAGCAGACAAATCTAACAATCAGCCAGCAGCAACGTTGCCGCACTGCATTTAAAGTTCTGCAAGCCAACGTAGTTCGTTGCCAGAGTCTTTTGTTTCTGCTGACGCTGCGTATGTTCAACTACAGGCCTTTTGTGTGTCTTGACTTTGTTCCCAGCTAATAAATTTGTAAACAATATTGAAAATAGCACAGGCCCAATAGCAGCAACAACAACAGTTAGCACAGATTGCTCAATAAATGCCTGGCAGCAAAATAGCGAAGAAAAAAAAAACTTTACTCAGGCCAATTCAAAGGGCTCTCAAAGCTAAGCAACGACAATAGGAAAATACTGCCATAATTTGTTTTTGTATTCATTTTTTTTTTTTTTCTATTTGCTTCATGGGAAAAACTATACGCCTTTTGTATTGCTAAACGGATTTATATAGACGCTCACGCCAATTGCACAATGCAGCAGCGTTTTTCAGCTGAACGCGTGGGCGGCCACATTTTCCGAGTGGAAACGTTTCATGTGACAAAAAGAGTGTCGCGAGGCTTTTCACTTTTTGGCATCAAAATTTGATGAACTGGGTGAGGTCTTATGCAAATTGGTTTGAAACTACAAAGAAATACAATACATAAATTTTGATAGAGGGGCACAAGAGTGCTCGGTTTTGATTGGTTTAAATTGTTCACTGACTGAAGTTAACCCAGTTAAATTGTAGCCATAATATTTATGACAACAATAACAAGTTATGGATATATATATATCTTTGGTGTGTAGGCGGCAGTGGTATTTGCCAAAAATAATATTGACGAACTGGCGGCAGAGGTTACGTTTATACTATAATGATTTATTCTATAATCATTTTGAAATGACGAATCGCAGTGGATTTTCTTTGTGAATACAGTAAAGCAAAAGAAATAATGGCGAAACTTAAATAAATAAGAATATTGAATCATGAAAAAGCAATGTTGAGAAATATAATTTGATATCATCATTATATGCTGCTATGTATAAACTTGACGGAAGCGAGATGGAGTGAAATAGACAAAGCTACCACGGATTTTGTTGACTGTTTTGTTGCTTAAATGCTGAAATCAATGAAATGCCCACACAAAGACAAAAGCACACACATGCACAAACACACACACACACACACACACATACTCTCATATTAATTCAAGCTCGTGTTGGGCTTGTACATTAGGGTTACGTTTGCATTTGGTTAATATTGTTGCTGTTTTTTGTTAGCTGTTGTTGAGGCAACTTCCAAATGGCGATAGCAAAATTAAAAATGCACAACGCAATGCGATGGCCTAACGGTAATTAATGCAATTGGTCAATACAACCGCTACAGCAACAACAACAACAACAACAAACATCGCCTGTGGCTAATGTTTAGTGCGTTTTATGCTGACGCTGACCTCAATGGGGCCGCTGCACGTGTCGAGAATAAGCCACTGTGGAAAATGGCCACAAATCATAGAAAAGCCACTGGCCAAGCGGAAGTCAAAACTCTTGAGCTGTCAGTTGTTTAAATCGGCTTCTTTGTCTTTTATTCTTCGACTCAAATATTCGGTAGCTTCTACTTCTTACTAATTGAACGTTGACACACACACAAAATATTTCTTGTATATACATAGGAAGCATTCTTTGTATTTTATTTATTTGATGAAAGAAGATTAATTACTACATTATTTTTAATTTTGAGGTGAGGATATTAACCTAAGCGTTTACAAGTTCATTAGTTTATTGGTTTCTTTACCTATTTTAATTGGTATTAATTTAATTATTTATGTATAATTATTATTAATTACTTACCTTGTAAAGTTTGTCTTTCTGATACCAAATATCTTCCTCCTCCTCCTGCTGCGTGAATGTCTGATCCAGGTTTAGATCATCGCGCGAACGTGATAATATTTTTCTTCGCGATACCATTTTTGTGAGTCGCCGGTCCAAGAGGGAGAGTCTGCAAGAGAAAAAAAACCAACGAGAAAGTCATAAAACCTTGTGAATATTTTGTATTTAGCTTTCATGTGTGCCGCACTTATTTCTCGGCCAAGTATTTAACCATCTAACTGTAAGTTCAGAATTCTTTTGGGTGAATATCTGTGTGCTGACAGGCCTCAAACTGTGCAACACCAAATTGCAAACAAACAGCACCCAAAACCAATGGCGAGGTTCAACGCACTCAAGCACAATAATAACATATATTGTTTATGAACTGACTTCCTTTATACAAGTCATCCACATGCCGCAGCTCAGCTGTGTAAACTTTGTGGAAGCTGCTCTTTCCTCATAATGCTCTGAACCTCACACGGATACCTGCAGCTAACCTCCAATTATTCCTTGTCGGGAATTTTAAGTTTGCTCAGCTGTTATGTTAAATGAGAAATGCATTTCTGGCGATATTTGGAAGGGGTTGTTAAATTTAATTGTTGGCCGTTTTCTTTAATATAAATCGCTTTTAATTTAATTATAAAATATGTATATTTATTTGGCTGTTTGTTAAGTAATGAACATCGCCAGAAACATCCTTTAAAATAAAATAAATAAATGAAAAAAAAAAAAGTTGGATTTTTAATATAAATATATATAAGTATATAAATAATCAAGACATATATTGTTGGTTTCAAAATTGTATATGATGTTGGATCAGTGTACTTTAGCATTTTTATGGCCAGACACAGAATTTATGTAAAACATGCAATTTTATATTGAATTGCTTGTCGTTTTGTCTGGCTCTCAGGGTACGCACTGTAGATAGAGATACCGATACCGATACCGACACCGAAACGCCAGCCAGACATATGAAAATCACCTGTAGGCCTTATGGTGAGCAGACAAAGAGACAACAACAAAGCCAGTGGTAAAACAAAGCAAACGCCAAGTCGTTTGTTTTTTCACGGCTCAGTTTGTCAAGTTGATGAAAAAACGCTCATTGCATAATAATCACCTCATTCGGAATCTGCCCGATCGACGCGTGTAGCGGCAAAACTTTTTAGCATTTATGTTTTCATTGCTCATCACTCTCTCTCTCTCTCGTAGCGCTCTCTCTCTTTATTTATTTGCATCTCTCTTTTGTGTGTTCCTCTTTCACTCTGTTCGTCTGTTCATATGGAAATGTGCGAGGTTCGCTAACCTGATGTCATATTTACACGCTTTGTTTGTTGCTGATGTTGCTGTTATTATTATTATTGTTGTTGCTGTTGCTGTTATTGCTGCTATTATTACCATTATTATTAGTGTCTATAATTGTCTGTCAGCTTTCTTTTGCCGAAATGCCTGAGTGCCTGATTGACAGCCCCGACTTTTGGGATACTTTACCTTTTGCTATACATAAATCTTTAACGCCTTTTGCGCAATTTTGCTGCCACCCGATGCCATTTCGATACTACTATTCGTATTTGTACTCATACTACTATTCGTATTTGTACTCATACTACTATTCGTATTTGTACTCATACTCGATACGTATTGTCAACAATCGGCGCCATTTTGTGCGATAGATTGCAATCGCATAACAAATGTTGCCTGCTGGATTTATGCAACAAAAGCCGTTAAGTTGTACGAATGTCTGACAATTTTTTACACCGTTCGTTGTCTCCATCTGCATTTGTATCTATTTGCATCTATGTGCTCTTGTCGCAGTTTTCTGATAGTTTATTGAGCTGCAATAAGTGCTGCATTTTTGCACCTTTCAATTTTTGGCTGCTATTGTTGCTATAGTTGCCATTGTTGTACACACATAAATGATGCCTGTCGTCTATGCTGTCGTTATTTATGCATCCGACACTTGAGCTACCTACTTATTTTGCATACACATATAGAACACAATGTCTACTCCCGTTCAGTTGTTTTGACATGGCACGTACGCCTTGTACAAGTTCTCCGAGCAGACGTGTTCTAGTTTGTGCCCCGTCGAGCAATTACGTGTACAGCCTGCCAATTACGTGCACAATTGGTTATAGCATAGATGAATATATTATTATACCCTAAAGGCGGGTGAGCTTGATATATAAATGAATTAAGGAAGGAACAAACTTATATGTACTTTATAGAATTGACGCGTAGCCGAACAATTGCAGAAAATGATTTATATTTAAATTGGTTCTCTAAAAGCGTATTTCAGATGCGTCTTGCAAATTATACGCTTTATTTTCTGGTAGTAAGTGCCAACATTTTAATATTATGGCCCGAGACGGTCAATTAAGTTGCCTGGAAATTTCCGTGCATTTTTATGCATTTTTTTTATGGAGCAAATTAAAATGCTTATAATGCAGTTTGTTCTCGGAACATTTTATACGACACACAGAATTGGATCGAGCTCAGTTGTTGTTCGATGGAAAGTTCGATAACTGGAATTCTGGAGTGCTGTCAAGTGGTGCTCAAATATCCTGCAGACTCATAACGGATGGAGTTAAAACTGAAGACATGATGGCATATTTCTGTCAAAAGAACAGCTACAGAGAATCTGCAACTATGTAAACATCTGTGTTTTAGCTCATCGGGTTCTTTGTGGATGCATTTGCATTGTTGCTGTTGTTTTTGGGATTCTGTAAACAGAGACAGACCGAAAGAGCCGTTGATGGACACTTGATGGCAATGCAAGAGATGAAGTCATCATTATCTACTCTGAGTGTTGACTTTGCTGATTTTACTGCATTTCTTCAAGCACTTTTACTGTTATGTTTCACATTTGACTGCAGATCTTGCGATGAACATTGAACCAAGCATATTTTAAAGTCATCGCATTCACTTTCAAATTGTTTTGTGATGTTTATTTGTATTTAATTGTGTTGAGCACACGCACAAATTTCGTTGACTTTCACAAAAAAATTAAATTACACTAACCTTTATCTCTGCGGCTTCCATGCTTTATTGACATCAATTAAATAATGCTAATTTGTATTTTTTTTTTATATCAGATTTACCTTTAACTACTTAATAAACTTTTGTCTTACATGCAATCAGACTTGCAACATTCAGCTAACTGTCTAATTTAAACGTAAATTGACTAACATTGAACTTTCACAATTAACAAAGTCTCTTCAAATTGTCTATTAACGCAATGATTGCGCATGCTTTAATCAAAACATGGTCAAACTTAAATACAATTATTAAATATTTTTTCCGCAACATTCGTGGAGTTCATTAACCTCGCCGCAGCCTCAGCTGACATTTTTGTCGCGGTGCAAGCAGCCATAATAGAAAAAATGCTTTCGCTGTTGAAATTTTTCATTTGGCTTCATGAAATTGATGATCATCGAAATAGAAAGTAAACTATTTTGCAATTCGATGCTGGGCAAACTGTGAAAATTCGAATTTCAACGTCAGCCTAACAAATTCAAAATGAATGTGCAAGTTTGTTGCCAGAGTCTTTCGTTGCACCCTACTTTCGAAAAGAACTTTCTTTGCCTAGGCCTGTCTACACAACTAGGTATGCATTATTAATATAAACCTGCCACACGTATTGCATATTGAGTACGCTGGCTTTATGAATGAAAGTCAAGCGCAAGTTTAATTTTAGTTGTTTTACGAGGCACAGCACAATCGATAAAGAATTTTCATATTGTCGATGACAAATAGTCATCAGTTGGCATTGTTGTCATTGTTGATAGACAGCGCTTGCATATTAATTATTAGACATGTAAATTTACTTTAAATGGGTGTGAAGTGGGCCTGCTGTTTGGAAATTCTAATGCGCTGCAACGATGTCTGTCGTTGTAGTAGTATCTTCAACTCGGCGGTCATTGGCTGCATTCGTCGCACAGATTATGATGGCCACTTTTTCACTTAATATTTGCCGGCTGGCGGCAGTCGACCGTAGACGACAAATAGTTTTCAGTTCGTTTACCCAACGTTGTCATTGTTTGTGCCGAGTTCAAAATGCAATGCGAATGCGTCACGAGATTTTTTTTTTTGCTGTAAAATCAGGCAGCACGTGTGTTTGTTGCTAGTTGAAAGCATCAGCAGCTGTTGGCACTGAGCACTTGTAGATATATTTTGTAGCTGATTTGTTTACAATCAACCGATGTGGGCAGCTCTAAAAAGTGACTAGTTGACGGTTCAACAAGTGTTGTTTGTTGTGTATGTACATGTGTGTGTGTGTGTGTGTGGGCGTCTATGTTGCATTGAGAGCCATCACATTTGGCAAATGACAACCACGCAGACAATTTAGCTTAACTTATCTGCAACATGCTGCTCGTCCTATGAGCAGCAGCAGCACCAACAAAATATGCCAAATCATTTGCCAAATGTGGCTCAGGCCACAATATGTTAAGGTCAAACAAAATATTTGTATTTTTTAGAAAGTATTGTTGTTTTTCATTAGCCGGGTTGGTTCATTATGTAACCAGAACCGACATTAAAGTCACGCTAATGAAGCGCATTTAAGAGATGGGAACAAATCATTTGATACTTTCGTCTTCTCCATTTCGCTCTTTTTTTTGGGGTTTTTGGTTTTTGGGCTTGTGACAAGGCTGAAGAATTTTGTTGTTGATATGCTGGCAAAAATATGATTGATTGGCCACGGCCAGAAATAAACAAACCTTTTTTATCATAACGAAAAGAACCTAAACGAAATTGTTTCACAGTGTGCTCGAAATTCCCGCTGAGGTCAAGCGGGGTAAGTCGAATATTCCGAAGAGAGATTCACTCAGCAGACGGACGATAGCGGCCATTGGCCATTGAATTCTTGCCAAATTAAATTAAACAGTCATTGACTTTAAAGCCATGGTGAAATGGTAAATGGCTAGAAGTGGAGAAATGTGTAAAATTAAAACACACGCATCAAATGAGCATAATGAAATATTATTCAAAATATTTGGCGCCCTCATGCGTATTGTTGAAGTACTCGACTCGACTTGACTTGGAACAGCTATGGATATGGCTAATCAAACGCTTTAATTTCCATAACAACGCCGTGAAAGTGCTCAGTAAAATTGGTACGGTTCAGTTAATCCCATGCCTTTTGTGTATGTTGTTTGGGGTTAAGGTTTTCATTATGCAAATTGCACATGCTACTGAAAATAAGCATATCTCGTGTGCAAAGCTAATTGTGCAAAATATCAGAAAAACATCAGCCGAAAAAAAAACACAATGTGTTGCGGAACTTGATACAAGTAGATATTTATTTCGGCCAACAGGTGTAGAAAGCATTATTATCACCATCAGCAACAGCAGTCATAAATACAGTCATAAATACATAAATCATTAAAAATTTATGCATTTTACATTTCGTAAGCAGATTTTCGTTCAGAAAAAACACACACACAAAAACACACACACAAAAACACACACAGAAAAACACACACACATCACAGCTCACAACTGGCGTCTCTCATCATTCACGCAATTATTGAATGAACTTATGTTAAATCATAGGGTTTTATAATATTTTTGGCGTCGTGTAACATTGTCAGAGTGTTTTTTTGGCTTTGCGCAATAGGCGACAGAAACCCAAAAACAAACGAACTAAACAAAAATTCGATAGTTAACATTTCAATTTTGAAGATATTTTTGTTGTTGCTGACATTTTAGACTGTTGTAACCAAAGTTGATTGATTTTTATGGCCTTTGTGTTTTATCTATTAGGCTTATGCGTTTGCATCTAGTGTCTGTCGTGTCCGTTCACTAAACAGACTCACAAAATATAAACTTATAATTTACTTGACACGTTTCGAGGCAACAACTGGAAAAGGAATGTGTGTTATTGCTGTACTCCTGCAATATCACCAACTCCACTAATCTAGCCAAAATTGATATGTAAGAAATATACTTAATGGTTCGAAAAATGAGGTCAAATCGAATGACTTAAGCTACGAACTTGCTTGGCTGAGATAAATAAGCACAAAAGTCAAGCTTTTTTTTGTCTTTACTAATCAGCTAAGTCAATCAACTTTTAAAAAGTGGTGCACAACATTTTAATTATTATCTTTCGGTCGATTACGTTTCACAGTTGCATCACAAATGCTCCGGGAATGTGTGCCTAATGAGCGACTCTTGTAATTAATCAATTTGCTGGATGTAAAACCAGTGCAGAGTGCGGAGCGCAATTGGTTGTTGCATTTGCAACTTTTGACTTCAAGTTGCAGGTGTTATCATAACTGGTTCAGAGGGCTGTCTGTTGGCAACATATCATCCAGCAACTAGTTGACACTTTCAGTATTCGCTGCAAAAAGTTTTCCGCATTTTTTGGCGCATTTTTTAGATTTGTTACGTTTTGGCATCAACAAAACTTGAGCTGACCAAAAGAGACGACTGCCAGACCAAAAAACAACTAGCAATATATATATTTATATATATATATATATGTATGTTTTTTTGTGTGAAGTGAAAAGCAAAGCAACATACCACAACAACAACATACAAAAATTACTTGCAAAAAAAACAACATTTGGCGGCTGCTTTCGTTTTCAGTTTCAGTTTTCAGTTTTCATTTGGCCTGCACGCTTCAACTGACTGGAGCCTGTCTGGCAACGAAGAGCTGTGGCGTGCAGCCAATGTAAACGAAGCAATTTGAGCGAACCTACAACAGCTTAAACAACAACAACAAGCACAACAACAACAACAAGCACAACAATCACAACAAGCTACAACAAAGTTGAGCACTAAATTTTCCACGAGCGAGTGAGTTTGAAAACGAAACTGAATTTCTTTCTTTCAACATTTTAAGAAAAGAGTTGCAAGGAGAGTTGCTAGTTTCCAACTGTGAGTTACTCAAGTTACGTTGACCATCATTAGTTGGCTTAATAAATGAAGTAAAAAGTTGAATGAAAGCAGTGACTATTTTGGTTTTTTTTTTCTTCTGCTATTTGTGCTTATCACAAGCCTGCAATCAACAAGCAGCCGCAAATCTGGTCAGCTACTTAGCTTTTTTTTTTGTTCCCTTGCTTTTCACTTTTTAAATACGCTGGCCCTCTGAAAGCCACGAAAGTTGGCTTTTATTTATTACACATTGATGATGATGATGATGCTGCTGTTGTATGTGTTGAAGAGCGGAAATGTGAAGTAACACCGCATACAGGTCATAATATTTGTGTGTGCTAGGGTGTGTTTGTGTGTGTGTGTTTATTTAACAAGCGTTTTGTTTGCCCGAACGAACAATCAACATCAAACACCTTTGTGGCCTACGCGCGCACTTAAAATGCAATTTATTTCCAACGAAACAATACCAAAATGATATAATATTTAATAAAGATGCCCCAAGCACAAAACTGAGGACGGACTGCGTCTACAGCTGGTCTCTTTCTTTGCTTCTGTGCAGCGATATGCTATTAAAGGCTATCAGCTAACATCGACACTATCTGTCTAAGTGCTTACCTGGTTAATCGTTTACAATAATAGTATCAACTACAAAAAAAAAACAAAAAAAAAAAACACGTCACTTGGCACTGCCTAACTAATGCAACAATAACAATTTAATTAGCCAGCTTTTAACACGCCGCAATAGATTTGTAAGGCGTCACTTTTGTGGTTAAAAAAAAGGTAACTCGCTAACAGCAAATCATGCTGAGTTGGGGTAGGGTAAAATATGATTAAATTAGGCAAACAGATTTGTAAATATGAACATTAACTAGTTAATAATATATTTGTTTCTCCACTGAGTGACCAGATAAGAAACTGGCAAAGTTTCCTAATAAGGGAAAAGAAAAGAATGTTTTTGTGGAATATTCAGACTTTACCTTTCTGAAGCTAGCTTTTGGCTACACGTTCCAAGAATGTGTGTGTGGTAAAATTGGCATGTTCCCTGCATGTAATTAACCTATTTTTGCTCGAGTGAAACTAATGAACAAAGACCATAAATTGTAATTTGGCAGCGCAAACACACAGAAACAAAATCGAATTCTCATAAAAATGCGCAGCACATTTGTAAGCAGAGTCTAAAAAAGTGCCAACTGAAGAATGAAATGTGTCTAGACAAAAGTGTGACACCGTTTTGTTTTATTTATTTTTTTTATTTATTTTGTTGTTTACTGAAACCTTTGGTATCTGCAAACTTTATCTTTACCGTACAAAAATTGACACAAATATATTTTGGTATGTTGCCGATCTTAACTATAAGCCAGAGAAGGGAGTTCGCAGTCATGCACTTTGACACGGTACAAGTTGAATTTAATAAAATGTACATATATATTTGTGTATATATTTATATATATATATATATATTTATGTCGATTGTTTTGCATTGCGCATTCGAAGCGTTTGTTTTCGTGTCTCTTTGTTGTAGTGTTGTTTTTCGGTTGCTGTCATTGCGTTTGTAAGTTTGCCACGACCTTTTTTTTTTTTTTTTTTTATGTCTGCGCTCACGAAAACTCATTTGTTCATGCATAATGTTGTTGTAGTTTTTCTTTTGTTGCTTCTGAGAAAATGAAGTCAACTGTTGCCGTACGCCTGTGACTGACATTTCCCATTAAATTGCCACGTTATTGTCTAAAGTTGAAGTTTTTTTTTTTTTTTTTTTTTTGCTTTTTGTGGTTCTTGCCATAGAAGCCAAAGGGATAGGGGGGGTGTAGAAGACAGCTACTTGGTCTACAGACCAAGTGAACTTTGCATATCTTGTTTAGTGCATTTTCAACACGTCTGCGAGTATTTTTGACTGCTGCCGGCAGCTTCTTCTTCTACTTAAGGCTTTTATGCGATTGTTTACATTTATGGCTGAATAATTGGGCGCCTCTCACTGCTACACTGCAACACAACTGTTGCCCGTTGTTGTTGCATTTAAATTTTTGCGCACACTAATTGACTCCCACAAAAGAGCCGATGCTGGCAGCCAAGCCAAACTGCAATTCACGGCAACTTCCTTCCTCGACAATTGTCGCAACACCTACAGCAATTCTTTTTATTTTGCCCAATGTTGTTTTTGTTGTTTCGTTTACATTTTATAGGCACGTCGCTGCTTTATTAACTGCATTTGTTTCGAAGGCGTGCTGATGACTGAGAGATGATGACGACTCATCAGTCGGTGTATCTCAAATTGTTCAGGGCCAACTTGGGCTTGGGCATAGCCAACTAGCCAACTAGCTAGCTAGCTAGCTAAACTGCGGCCCGAAGCACAGCTTGACATTGTGTTGTTAATTCTGGACTAACAGTTTTTAATTAATCCGAAAAAACATATCCAGTTTTGTTTGTGGTTTGCTTATTAATATACATTTAGTAAGCATTTATATAAGTTTTGGAAGATAAGTTACGAATACAACAACAACGTTGACAGCCTTGAGAAGAGCTGCGTCTTCGGTTCGAGACGTACCACAAATTATTTTATATTTAAATGAAAATGAAAATGGAAACGAAAACTTGACTTAAAAAGTAGCAAAGGTTAAATATGAAATAAAGCAAAATGAAACAAAATTTTAGCGTAGCAGGAAATGCTCAAGAAAACACATAAGCACAGACACACACACACACACACACGCACTGTGTGTGCGGCGTGTGAATATGAATGCATTTGCTTTGGGCTAAATGTTACGCATACGCCATGTTTTTACAGGGCAAATGCGAGGGCTGTGTGCAGCCGTGTTGCATGCAGCACTATGTTTTGTTGCATGCGTGTCTGACATGCTACTCACCTTTTGCTCAATTACTTTTGTTGCAGTTGCTGCTGTTGTTGTTGCTATTGCAATGTCGAAATTATTGCAAAATTGCTGATATTTTCCCAACGATTACGTTTGCAGACGCCTGGCCCCAGCTGTTAATGTTGCTGTTGTTGTTGTTGTTGTCGTTGCACTTTTAATGCTGTAACAATGATTTTTCTATTATTATTTATATTGATTTTATAATTCAGTTAGGGGATGGGGGCATCGCTTTCAATTTCAATTTCATTTGCGCTTTTCACTTTGCCACTTGTTGCCTTTGGCAATTTATTGTTGCTTTTTTTTCACTCGTTTATTTTTTCTTAAAACTGGTTTAATACAATTTCTAAAATATTTATTTTGTCATTTTGGCGAAATCAAATTTTTTTTTTAAGCTTTTTTAAAACGTTTTGAAATTTTATTAAGCTTTTACCGTAATTTGTGTGTCTCTTTTTACGTATGGTGTGGCATTTCAAATGCCATTTATTAATTATAGCAAAAAGGTTTTCAATTCACAAATTTCTTCCTATTTGTTTTGATTTTTGGACGCACTTCAATTGCATAACAACTGCGAGCACTAAAAAATTTCGTGCATGCCAAAGACGCTGACGAAGATGATGTCGATGATGAGCTTGTTTTTTTTCTCTTCTTTTCTTTTCTTTTATTTTTTTATTATTATAATTTTTTGTGATATTTGTTTGTGTTTGCTTTTAGCCACTGTATCACGGCACCACTGGCTGCTAGCTTACTCGACGTACAAACGTGTGTGTGTGTGTGTGTGTGTGTGTGACTGAGTGTGTGTGAATAACACTGTGCCGCACCGACAGCAACAAAAGCAACTGGCAAACGCACTCGACGACTTTCGCGACACGACTGACGACGGGCGATGACGGCCAAGACTGTCTTGGCTAAAACGCTGGCTTCAGCTGAGCCTGCCTCGTTGACTGGCTCGCTGCCTGGCCTTACCGTAAGTTCGGTTACGTTGGCCGTTTGTCGATCAGGTTCGGCTGTTTTTGTTTTGTACTCGTTTCAAACTTTTGCTTCATGGCTCAACTTGTCTTAATACCATTTAGCGTGTCGAAGCTTGCCGAGCGCCAAAACCAAAGCTTTTTCTGTTGCTTTGCTGAGCCAAGCTTAAGAGTTGTTGGCCACTCTTTGAAAATGGAGCTCTCTTAACTGTTATGCCAGCGACAAGCGCAAGAGTATGAGAAAGCGTTCTTTTTGGACAGGTCAAAAGGCTGTTAAGCAAATACCACAGTTCTCGAACAAACACTCTGTTAATTTGCATAATTTGATCATAAATCAAGCATCGCATGGATCACACAAGAGTGGACATAGAGTCTCCAGCTTTCTACGTGATAATTACATCATCGGCGTTGCGTCGATCTTCGCCATTTCTTTCTTACAAATTAAGTTGGTTTTTTTTTGTGGACCGTGGACGCGTATTTATCATTTGGTTACTTGAAAGCTTTTGCCGACAGTGTCCAGTAACCAAATCAGCCTGTAACCAGGTAGAAACTATATTTATATACGGACAGATATAAATTTCTATAACGGTAATTTTAATTTTGATGTGCTGTTTATTCTAATGGCACTTCGAAGGTCAACCGATCTCTGGCGTTTGTGTGGCTGTGTAAAAGCTTTTAAAATGTCAAAATGCTTTTAATTAACAAGTCTTTACAATCCGCCCACAATGTGGCTAAAAACAAAAGGCTTTGGTGACAAAAGCGACACCACACAATCGCATAAATCAGAGCAATCAATGTTAAAGCCAAAGATTTATGTGACAGCAATTAAACGAGCTGAGCAATTGTGCTGTTGTTGTTGTTGTTGTTGTTGTAATAAATACATAATATATTACAAGACCATTTTTACAATAATTATAGTAGTGCAACAAGAGTGCAACAAGTGCCGAGTGCATTTGCATAAAAATTCAAAGAACTTCAGCTTAGTTTGGCTTTGCCTTTTGTATCTGGCTTTATCTCATGAACCAGCTCAGCTGCAAAATATATATAAAAAAAAAATAATTACAAAACCAAAGTAAATATATGCTGGCAGCGCGTCAATTTAAAATTCCAAGCCAAGAGCCAGCGACTAGTTAGTTGTCTTAGCTGATCATAGATGCTGCTGCTGCAGTGCACCATTTCATGAGATTAATGAATTTCTGACACCCTGTAGGCACCAAGTTGCTGGGTGGGGTATGAGCGTACCGAAAATATTTTTGGGACAACTTTATTTTTAACAAATTATTTACATAAATTAACATAGCATAATAATTTTTATAATAGATAATATATATTCTCATTTTATATTTATTTTTTTACTTGTTTAATTAAATTTGAAAAACATTAATTTAAAAACTAAATTTTAACTCTGACTCCCAAATTATGAGAGTTGCACAATCTCTCTGACTACACTGGGTATTTTGTAGTTTTATCTATGCCTCTTTTTATTCATATTTGTTAACATTTGAAGCTCTTGCTGCTGCTGAATGCTGCACCCACCGGTCACCGCCGCATGGGGCAGGCAAAGATATCCAATTGAAACTGCAATCAAATGGAGTTCTTGCCAGGCATGATTGACGCAGCAGCAGCAGCAGCAGCAACAACAGTTTCAGTTTCACTTCGAGCAACAACAGCAACAACAATGCTGGGAATGTCTTGAAATAGCTGCTAGTTAAATTATAATACATGTTATATTCACGTGTCTTGGACTGTGGCTGCGAGTCGAGCCAAGTTCGTTGCCTAAGTCTTTGTTGTTTTGTGTGTCTGCCATTGTTTGTCAGTATCAATAAGAAAACATGTGCACTCACACATTTTTCACACACATTTAATTTGTTTAAATAAATATCAAAACACAAAAGTAAATGACTTCATTTTTGGGACCAGCATTGCATAATAACCGCTCAGCAACAGAGCATCATTCTCCCAACTAATGACACTGTTTGTACAAATATCTACTGTTCGTGTTTTGACACATACAAAACAAAGCGAAGCACGACCACCTAAAAGATATTTACTCGGGTGCTAATTATGACAACAACAACGATAATAACAATAAAAGTAGGAACAACTATTGCTAGCAACTGACCGCTGTTCAGGTTTTATGTGCACTTTTGCTTAGTTTAATAGACTCCATTATCAAATTATGAGCAACGCACTCATGATGGCATCATAAACGCTGTGACTTTAAGCTACTCGTTTGGCTGTTTTGCTAGTGGGCGTAGCAGGTCTGGCATACAAATGCCAGCTTGAAATGCCGCCCTGCATTTAACTGGAAATTATTATCATTTTAACATGCAGCGCATGGGCAAAATAAAGCTTTTTAGCTCATCAACTTGTTATGTTTCCACATTTTGCACTTGTTACACTTGGGCGTTAACTTGGCAAAAAAGAAACAGAGTTTGATATTCACAAT
The DNA here is from genome assembly GCA_037043605.1 of Drosophila multiciliata. Taxonomy (NCBI): domain Eukaryota; kingdom Metazoa; phylum Arthropoda; class Insecta; order Diptera; family Drosophilidae; genus Drosophila; species Drosophila multiciliata. The sequence continues at coordinate 5,953,559 of JBAMBF010000589.1, forward strand.
AAGTACATTTAATAACAATGGTATGCGGAATTACATAATCCATATAGGATTAACCACAAAAAAAAAAAAACGATTGGACGCGTTCATGAAATGAAAAGTGAAAGATTTGGCGGTTGTTTCAAGTGAAAGACAAAATAGCCCTAAGCGTCAATCTAATTAGATTTAAAGCGCTATTGAGAGCTACATAATTGTTTTATTGAAAGCCAATTAAAGTCAAGTTCAAATGGCGCACCTCGTGCCAAGCCATAACAAAAATCACAACAGCCTCATGTTTTTTGAAATTAAAATTGGGCGAGCGTTGAAAATTTGCCAACATCAAAAATGATAGCGAAACAGAAAAAATGGGTAAAGGTAACCAAGCAGCGAACAGCGACTGGATCTGAACTTGCTAAAAGCAGACACAAGGCAACTTATAAAGTTTTTGAAAATATTTATAAATATTAAGCTACATGTGTAAATTAGCTGTGAAAACAAAGCTTTTGCACAGCAAAGAAAAATCCAAACCAAAACGAAATTCCACTGTAATTAGATTATTTTCGGTTTAGGCTGAATTGAGGAGAGGTGTGATAAATTAGGAATAAATTAAATCTGCTATAAGCGTTGAAAAGTGGCATATTACATTTTCGATCTCTCTCTTTTTTGGCTTTTTGGCATCCACTAGGTCAGGTAGATTATTAAATGTAAAATAAAAGACGCGTCGTCCTTCTGTAAATTCGACAATTATTTTTATAAATTGTTTACAGAGTATAATGACAAAAGCTATATGCAAACCACTTGAATTACAGTTTAGGGCTGCAGTTTTGTAATTATTTGTTTGCTGTCAGTGGCTGTCATTAGACACAACAACAGCCTTCGTTTTGGCCATCTTCATTTAATGCTTGCACTGAGTAAAAACAAATGGAATAAAAAAAAAAAATACATGACAGCAAACAAAAATAGTAATGATAAAGTAAAAACAAATAAAAAAGATACAAAGTTCAAGTCCACAGAAAATGAAGAGGTAACATTGACCCGATACGCTTATCGTATAACCAAGCGCCAAATCGCAGACGCTGCAATTCATTCATAAGCCCAAAATAAGATATATATATATATATATATATATATATATATATATATATATACGTATATCAATGCCATGCGCCACTCATAAATACTTTATTAAATTTATTTGTAATTAATTTTTTGGCAAATGATTCTGGCTGCGGCAAACAAAAGACTTAAGGCACAAACGCGCACTTCCCTTCAGCAATCAGAGATTTGGCAAATTCACAATTACAAAACGGAAACGCGATTTTTTTTTCTTGTATTTTGTATTTGTGTTCTGCAAAAGTTCGGCAATCAAATTATATATGTTTAATATATGACTGATCACATAACATACGCATGCTCACAGTTTTTTTTAAGCCGCTAATAATAGCTCAAGCGAGTTCAGTTCTTGTGGGCCATAAGCCAAAGCCAAAGCCAAAGGCATAAGCCAAAAACCAGCGCCAGACAGGTAATCAAAGTCGTTGGATCGGCGACACTTGGCCACCTTTTGTTCGATTGTTCAGGGCAGGCTGTGAACTTGATGCCAATATGTCACACACTCGAAAAGTGCTCGAACCGATTGGCGTTAATGGTAACAAACAAATACATATAGATATGCACACATCTACACACGATCTCAGAGGAATACAAATTTTTGGCTGTTTAGCTTAATTAAATCATTTACTGAAATGATTGTGCGCTATTTTGGCATTTGACGACGTTGGCTCAATGCGAAGGCTAACAGCAAAAGACCAAACACCAAAGCTGCCAGATCTGTCCAACAGCAGCTAAGAGCAGCAGTGGCAACAGCCGTTTACGATTGCGCAATGGGCCATAAAAAAACCCTTTTTGCTTATGCTCGGATGTGGGTCAGTTTGGTTCGACTCGAGGGGCTAATGTGGTTAAGCGTGGACGCCTCTAGCAGCTGATTTATGCATGTTTTTGTGGCATGCCACAACAGGAAATCCCTGAAACTGGTTTTAACCAGAAAGCAAAAAAAGGGCGAGGCAGCTGTGTCTGCAGCATTGGACGCACTTTCGCTGCAGACGACGCGACCTTTGACAAACCGCATCAGATTGTGGCTTTCAGCGTTGCTGCTTAGCACCTTATGAATGTTGGCTTTAACGATTCATTAGGTTACCAATTTCATACAGTTAGCCACTATTCTTGCCAAGACGACGACAAAAACAAGTATGTAGCCTTATCCATTCGTTTGCTGTTCCTGTCCAGCTACTGTTTTGCTTTTTGTCCATTTTCGTTTGTTTTTTTTTTTTGGCTCCAAATTTTGCTATCTGATTTACGGTTTGTCGCGTGCATGTTACTGTTTCTATGTGGCACTATTATTGCTGCCACTGTTGTTGTTCCTGTTGTTTTTCGGGTAATGCGTCCCAAAATGATATCATGTAATTTGAAACAATGTGTTTGAACAATTTATTATAAGTCGCCAACTGGTTGCTGACAGCTGCGCTTGTTAAGTTATATTCAATTGTTATATCTAGATAGATATATATACTCATATATGTATATATATATATATAGCGGATATAAGCAAGCGCGTGCTGTGTGTGTGTGCTTTTTTTTTATCATGTTCATTGTTTTGTGTGTGTGTTTTTCTTATACATTTTTGGCTAGGCAGGATTTGTCGGCTTATGGAATTTGTTTAAATTGCTTTTGTGCACCGACATTGCCTTTCACCTGTGCTGCACTTTTTGCTGCTGCACAGTGTTGCACAGTGTTGCACTACTAATTGCACAATTTGTGCCCCGCTTTTGTCAAGTGCTGTATAATTTCGAGGTGGGCGTTTCTTTTTCTGAACTCATTTCAAATAGGCGCGCACAAATAAAATAATAGCCAAAAATGAGTTGGCCTTTTTGTTTGTTGGCCTGCAAGTGAAAGGCCTGCGGTCATTACACAATCAACAAATAAGCAAAAAAAAAAAAAAAAAAAAAAAATATTTGTAAAAAATGAGTAAAGTCGAGCAGCAATCCAGCTAACAATAACAACGCTGCCAGAGCTGACCCATGTGCCCAGAGTGCAATTAAAAACAATGACGGCGCCGGTTACAACAAATTGTTATAGAAAATTATCGTTGAACAATGCGCGACCGCCCGCACCACAAATAAAAAATTGGTAAAAAATAATAAAAAAAAAAACTTCAATAAGTGAGAACGTATCAGTCGGCCTTAACTGTTAGCGGAATACTCTAATAACAGTATTTTGCCTGAAGAACTTCGCCAATAAAAAGCTAACCAAAACTGGTATTAACTATTTCCTGGATGTTGCACCATTTCAACACTTTATCTGACAAGTTTAGTTGTCAAGTTTCAAGTCTCAAGCTGTAAAAAAAATGCTCCATTTATACAGACAAACATTGCACAAAAAACCAATATGCTCTCGTACCTTCAGTTACAGTGTATCAAAAAAAAAACCTGGAGCAGCTGCAAATTGAATGGTGGCTAAAACTTCAGCTGTGGCCATATGGCTTGTAAGCCCATATCTATTGACTCTGCACCTCGTTTGCTCAATCAGCGGCCGGCCGCAAAATGTAAGCCAATTAATTTGCTGCATTTTTTTTTTGTATATTGTTTCTTGCTGTTTGTACTTTTATTTGCCAATTTGCCTGGCTGTAATTGTTCAAAATATGAACTTTTAATTACATATTGTGCAGCAATTGAAGCCCAATCTTTTGCCGCTCTAAATACATTAGAAAACTGGCAACAGCTAAGCAGCTTAACGACTTAACACTTGGGCCCTTTTGGGAAAGCCAATCTTATAACACCTGATAAAAGCTACAAATACCAATGGCTTTATGGGCCAATTTGTGTGTTTTTATGTCTGTATTAGTGTGGCTGCATTTTCAATGCATATTCAAATCAAAATTCGGGCAGCCACTGTGAAATTCATTTTGCCCAAGGTTAACACATGGAAAATTGTAAATGTATGTTTTTACTATACCCTGTGGCAAGTGCAACATTTTGAAAGCAGAGGTGTAACAACATATGTTTTGATTATGCAATAAAATATGTATAAAATGTTACAAACAGATAAATAAATAAATATCTTCTTAACTACCTATTCATTTTTTTGAGTGGGATTATTTAAAGCTTAAATCCAAAGCACTCAAGAAAAACATCAAATTTAATTCAATTTAAAAGTAGTTCTTAGACCATATAAAGAATTTATCAAAGATTGATCTAAATACGAAGTATTCCACAGTTGAGCTGTCTAGACTAGAGTTTTCGTTGTCTATGCAGAATATGGGTTGGGCTAAGCTGAACAGATATATATATATATATATATATATATATATATAGTTGTACGTAGTTAGCGCCAAACAGACATGGAGACAGTTGAAGTTAGCGACTTGTGTTGTGTGCTGATTGTCCAGATCCAAAGCTGGTAGTTTGTGGCTGTGCTGTGGTGCAACATCAAAAGATTTGAGCAGTCGCAGCAGTTGTGGTTAATTTGCTTGTCATTGCCCAGTTGAGTGGCGGCTCAAACCAAACGCGGAGGCTGCCGGTCCGCAATGGTCTACTATTTGAATACAAATTTAATTTGAAATTGAAACGGCTGCCGTTGCCTAGAGTTTTATTTTTTATATATATATTTCTTTATTTTGGTTTTGTTTTCCCTAACCAGTCATTTTGGGCAGCTGTTTTTGCCACTTGTACGTGCCGTAAATTAGACACTGCAGAATGCAGCAGCACCCAGCTAATTGGAAAGTGAACGCCTGCTCGACATACATACATGGCCTAAATAAAACAAAGCACAAACCCACAATAATAATAACAGAGGCGACCTTAAAAGCCAGCATTACCTAAGGCATTTAGTTGGTATGAGTACGAGGTACAATTTTGGCCACAACTTCGACTTTCCGCCAAAATGCGCCCCAAATCAATTCATATCAAATTTAACCTGCATCGCCTTTGACCCATAGTTCAACCGACAGCCCCCAAATGTTAAACAATTTTGTTTAATCAACGTTAATTTTTTTCGACTTGTACTCGTATCTCAGCAACTGTCTGAGCAGGCAGCACGAATTTTTATGGCGTTTTGCTGGCAATTCCAGTTGCCAATCCAGTGCCATAAGTGAGCGGCAGGAACAGCGCTTAAATTGGAGTCGTGTTGCACCCACCGGGAAGTATTTACTGGTTTAATTTTAGACATATGTAGATTAAAGATAATTTGTTCTAATGTGGCAACTCCTTGAAAATCACTGTCTCCTTTTCATAATATACTAGCATCTGTGAAAGTGCAAGAAATATTTTTGCCACGCCCATTTCTAAAATGCTAGTCACTAATTTAAAGCATGAGTTGCCAATATTCCCAGCTCTATTCGTAAGTTTTTTGAGATTATATGTTTTGTACTCGCCTCGTTCAGTTATTTTTGTTATTTATTAAATTTTGCGCAATTATCGTGCACAAAGCAGTAAACAGGTCCAGTTTTTTTTTTTTTTTTTTTTTTTTTAGTATTGAGTATTAACTATTGAGCATTTGGTTTTTTTCAGTTCCAGTTGCTGTCCAGTTAGAGTTGGCAACTGTTGCTTTCGCTTCTAGCGCAAATGTAGATTTGTTGCTGATTTTAAGCACTTTTATTTTCAACTAGTTTGTGGTTTCTGGTGTTGGCTGGTGGTTTTGCTGGTTGTTGGTTTGTTGGATTGGCGGTCGGCGGTTGGTGGTCGGTTGTTTGCTAGTTGGTGGTTAGCAGCGCGCACTTGTGTCTGCTCCAATTTGCCACGCTTGATTTAGGCAGTGATTACAGGCGGCACCAGCACTGGCCACAGTCCACTGTCCGCCATCGTCGCCGTCGCCGTCGTCATCTAAAAAGACGTATAATTTATGTGGGATTGCGTAATCTTCGCAGATTTTTTTCTTTCAGACTTCATGTGAAAATGCCACAAATGCGTTGGCTATCATAAAAGAAGGTATTTGTTAACTTTTTTTTCGTTTGTATACTTTGTAGATAAAATTTTCACTGCGGGCTGCTGTGACTAATTTATGCGCCAAGGTTTAATTTGGTCAGTCGTCAGTTTCAGGCTGCTCTTAAAATGGCCATTGATGTGTTCATTCAGTGATCTTGATGGATGCGTGTGATTCGTAGTCGGCCCTCAGCTTCAGATTGTATTGTTGAATTTTGGCGCATTTCTCTCTGGTTCGTTGCCCAAGTATTTCCGTTAAAATATGCATACAAAACTGGAAATTGTCACTAAATAAACAAATTAAAGCGACTTGCAGCACACTTTGCCATTTGTTTTATTTTTTCTCTTTGTTGCAGTGGCACATGCCCACCCGCTGCCCCATTCCCAGCGAACACTCACTAATTGAGATGAATTGAAGCAACCGCAAATATATTTTGTTTTGATTTTGATTTTAGTTATCTCTCTTTTTGCTGTTGTTTCTTTAATTAGTATTTGCTTTTGCATGCATGTTATTTGATATTAATTAACTTTATGCCACTATTAATTGATACTTAATACAGATAAGAGTTAAGATACAAGCAAGCAAAAGCGAACGAAGAACTGACTGAAACTGAATCTGAAACCAGTTTGTTGGCCAAGTAAATGCGGGTGTCACTTAACTCATAAATCTTATGCGACCACAACCACAAGCAATGGCCTTGAATGGCCCCAGACTCGCACATGTTCCAGCCTGCGCTTTGAGATTCTGTTCGTCCGCTTTACAGATGCCGCTCTGTGTGTCCTGACAAAAGCGCGCTTCCCTGGAATTTGAACGCGCTTCAGCTCAAATCAACATGATTTATTGGGGGCTAATGTCATATTGTGTATTTGTGTGTGTGAGTGTATGTGTGTGTACATCACGCCGCATTCAGTGGCATCAATAGGACTTAATCTCTGTGAGTAATCAGGGCAGCTGTGACTAATCTGATTGTAGATCAGCGCAGAGATTGACCATTATCAATGTCCGTCAATTAAGCTCGTCAGCTTGCCAGCACATGTCACAACAGCGAGCCACTGACCGGTCGCTAACGGTATAGCTCCCATGTACCGCAGTCAGTAGCATGTCAACGCAACTGTCAGCCAAGGCGAGCTTTCGCTGGCAACAACAACAACAAGAACAGCAGAAAAAAACCAACGCTGTGTTATCAAGCCGAGCGTATTTAAATTATGACTGCAACTGGGTTGCCTTACATAGTTAAGTTAGCAGGGCGAGTGCAACGACTAACTGGTTCATAGTCGCATTGCAAATGGCCGCTTGGCTAATAATGGAAGTTCAAGGCACAGCTGTGTGTGTGCATAAACATATTAGCTAAACTGTAATTGAGACACGGGCCATAATTAAGCACTAGCTTTGTTTCTGTTGGAACATTTAATTAAGCAAGTTTTTTTTGCAAATATTTCTTGGACAAGTTTATAGCCCCTCCAATCCCCTTCCACCCACCCAAATGCACTGCAAAATTGCGCAAAAATTAATATCATATCGATAATGTTAAGGTGTTCAGCAACTGAAACAGGTAAAACCAGCACTCGCTCTCAATCTAGACGCTGCAAAAGTGGCGTGGCCAACGGGAACTAAAGCTTTATGCATATACACACATATATATATTTATTCATATATACAGATATTCACACACACACTAGGAGGCCGAAAAGCTGCTAAGAGTCTTCGACTGTGGCTTCGATGTCGACTTGCAAATGCAATTTGAAAAGTGAGAGTGGTTCGGCCAGCTGCAGCTTAGCGACGAACAAGAGCGTGTGCAGAGATCGTGTAGAGAGCGAGAGCAGAAACGAAAGCTTTTGCGCTCTTAAGTTGCTTTGCTCTTAAGCGCAGTTTGTCTTCGCTTTTGCTTAATTTTTTTTTAATTGTTTGCATGCAGAAAAATACAGTTGATTGCGTCCGTTAGTAAAATATTCCAAAGCATGGTTTTCATTGCATAATTTTAGGCTGTTTATTATTTAATTTGTACCAAATAGCTGTTAAATAAATAAATATAAATAGCACACAACTAAATTAATTAAAGGAAAATTGTTATATATGCCGGTCTAGCTCTTTATCTATAAATAAAATATGTCTCTTGTATGCGTGTAGATCATTTGCCAAGGAATGAAATTAATAAATAAAGATAATCTTTAAAAAAAAACATATGTTATTTGCACAGATATTCTGAGAATTATGTCAAGTCAAAAGACTTATGAAACAAACTTGTGCATTATATTTGTCAGCTTAAAATAAAAGCACTTTCAAGCTGCAACAATTTGTCAGGCTTCTGTAGCCAACACATTTTGTTTTGCTTTCGTTACCCTAAAAATGAGAAGTATGTCAGCTTATTACTGAAAGCCCTCCGTTTAGCAGCGATTCAATTAACACATGACCACCATTTAGCAGCCTAAGAATGCTCAGCAAATGTTGCGATTTGGCAGCCAGCCAAGTGAAACTGGAGGTACAAGTGTAATTGAGAATGGAACCCGCGGCGTCGTTGTGGGGCGACTATGTAAACACATGTTCTTGCAACTGATTACTAATTTACGATTATACGATTACTGTCTGTCAATTTTTGTTTCATTTTGCACGGTCTTAATGTGATTTTTTATTGCAACACACGTTCGCCGCCAAGTGGAACAAAAGCATACCCAAAAGGAACACAATTCAGACCTCAAAATCGAAGACAAAAAGAATGAAATTGCATTTGGTTAGTCATGCGCAAAATAATAGTAGCGCAAAAAAAAAAACAAAAAAAAAATATATAATAATAATAATTGTAAGGTGCAAAATCCGAAAATGAACAATTGCGTTGCTGCCGCTGGCTATAGTATTTTTATTGTTTTTTTTTTGTCCGATTTTAATATTGTTGTTGTTGTTGTTGTTGTCTTTGTGCTTGTTACACTTGCCGTCAACTTGGCAGCAGTTGTTTAGTTGCAGTTTTCTGGTATTTCCTTTGTTATGGCCATTAATAATGATTTAATTTCCATTGTTTTCCAAGCCTGTTCTGCGCAACTGCGTCAAGGACGCGTCCATTCGTCAGCTTCAATGATTTGGCTGATTTGGCAGCCTGTTTTCAGCTGATCCAAAAGGCATTGCCACGACGCTTGACGTTGACTCAATTGACCTTAAGCCTACGAATTTCAAGCCAACAATTAAAAAGCACTTTACTTTTATATATGTTTAATTACATATATAAATATATATGTATATGTATGTAATCTTTCTTTAACCCTTACAACCAAACTATTAATACTATTAGCATATTTGATAGGGAAGACTTTTCTCATTTCTTTTTGAGACTTGCAAAAGACAACAACTTTCATAATACTCGTATTTATAATAAGTTTTCTATATAAATATAAATTAAGAAATATTATGTTTAAACGCTAGATATATTTTTATATATAATCTCTCTTCAGCCCTTTCCCTTTAGGGTATACACTTGCCTCTTCTATATGTGAATTTCAGACTTCTTTTCGTTAACAGTTTCTCAACTCCAGTCGAAAATATTAAATATTGACTTGCACTTCACTTTTTGCACAATATGTGTCATATTTACATTTTATATATATATGCAATAAAAGTTCTTTTTACTTATCATTAACTGATTCGGTTTTTCAACCTGCTTATCGCTTAATGAACTCCATGTCTCATCGCAATATTTAGAACTTTCTCCAAATGGATGATTCAGTGGTTCTGCACAAAGAGCCACCATCAAATACTTAATGAATGCGCCATCATAATATTAATAAACCTGCAAATATTTCAAGAGAAAAAGCACTGAATCAAGGTAAAATACTCGTGGTTAGAACAGCATCAACTGGGATTTCCAGGGTTTGCCAAAAAGAAGGTCAACTCAATAAAACAAAAAACTGCCCAATAAAATCATTAACATTACCGAAAACATTATTGACAACAATAACAACAACAATAAGAACATTAAGATCATGAACAAGTTGTTCTAATTTCTTTTGGACCAAAATAGCTAAGAAACCAGTTAGTTTTGCTGCCTTGGCACCCCATCGTCTCAAAGAATCCAAAAATATCGGATTCATAATTGGCGCGCATGATACAGCGAATTCCTAAATGGCAACATGGTCTATGTCTGCTGGGTCCAGGTCTATGTTCGACCATTTTTGGTGCTGCCCGTGTTCCCGTTGACCTTGCCGTGGCTCTGGCTATGGCTGAAATTTGCATAACGGCAAATATGACTTAATTGCTGGCGGTGGCCCATGACACAATTGTTCGATTTGGGCCTGATTGCTGATTAGGCAATGCAAACAAATACACAAACAGTCGTGTCGTCTCTATTTGCGTGTCTGTGTGTGTGTGTGTGTGCGATGCGGGCGCCAGGAGTTCAATGTCAATAATTGAGCATGGGGCACACAGCTCATAAATAACGGTGCAGTGTCATTGTCAACGTTCTGACCAAACAACAAGTAGGACGACGACGACGAATAAAGTTATTAACAATGCGCCAACATGTACGTGGATCTCAAAATGGACGAACGTGACAAATACCAAAAGGCACACCGAGCAGACCTCAGAACCAGGCTTGTGGTCTATGCTGCAACAGCAACAGCATCAACAGCAACAACAACAACAACAACACATTGTCCATCATCGAGGCATGCCTAGCAGGCAGGCAGGCAGGCAACTCCAAGTTGAATAAGGGCAAATGCAAGTTGCCGTCAACGCCGCCAACGTAGCGGCTTTAAGGCCTGGCTACAGCAAAACACCGTTAACATTTTATTTGACTGAAATTGCCTTTAATTTATTGCTGACGTGGCAGCATTTTGCATTTGCATGTGCCATGCTACACACAAAACAAAATCAAGGCTAACAAATTTGAAAGCCATTCATTTTTGGTTAAGAATTTTAATTTAAGAATTTAACAATAAGCATAAAATCGCAAGAGCAAAAGTTGAATATTAAAGTTTTTAATTTTATTAGAAATAAAAGTTAATATTGCAATTTTCTTAATATCCCAAACTAAATCTATGTTTAATTTTACAAACGTTTCCGTCAACAAATTTTTAAATTTTTTCCAGTGTATGTATGACTTTAGCCGTGTTGCCTTGCAATGTTTTTATTGTTGATTTTGCAGCCTTGCTGTCAAGTGGTACTTGTTCTAATTTTTCCATTTCAAAACCAATCAGCGCATTGCTTGGCAACACCACTCTTCAGATCTACCAATTCTTATTGTTGTTGTTGCAGTTTATTATGGCCCAAAGTCAATGGCAGGGATAGGCATAGGTCTTGGCATAGGAAATCGACGCTTGGAACATTATGTGGCATGTTTTACATCATAAATAATGTTGTGTCTAGCATTTAAATAAATCAATTAAATGCCGCATTGATACTTTGTTTTGCGGCTGCCTACTCAAGTTGCACGAACCTTTTTTCTCGCGACTCTAAATTTTCGTCGAGGCAGTCGGCCAGGAAGCAGTAACAGGTACATCCATGATGCTGACTGCAAGTTAAGGACATGCCTGGCCCGCAGTACATGCGCCGAACACGTGTAATCCCTCATCGCATTATCTGCTTATTTTTGGCACGTACATTAAAATATTACACGAGATAAGAAACGAGCTGCTGTCGCCGTTGCTGCTGCTGCTGCTCCTGCTGCTGCTGCTGGGTTAGCTTTGGAGTTGGCCCTGCAACGTATCCGCATTTGAATAGCAAAGAATTAGAATGCTCGAGTCAAACGAATTTCAAATGCGGCGTAATTAATTCTATAGCAGAGCGAACAAACTGTCAGCGGTCAAGCTCAAAATCAAAATGACAGCTTGCGGTACATGTACACGCCCACTCCCACGCCCAGCGAACAAAACGACAACTGACGACTACAAAGTGGTCAACAGCATTAACAAGAACAGCAACAACAACAACAACAACAGCTATGCAATTAGCATATTAACTGGCGGTAACAAGTTGTTTTTTTAAGTTCAATACCAACTGCATTGGCTTCAGTTCGACTGCTCCAAATCCTTTTATGTACAAAATAACTTGGTCAAAATACTTAAGCTCAAGCAGAAATGCTGTTGCGTTGTCATCTTGCAGAATCGAGCAATCGACCGCACAAACTGGGTCAACGCCGTCAGAACACGTCAAAATGCCAGATGCAAAAGAAATCTGCGGAGGAGTTTTTTTTTTGCCACTCAGCTGGGTGCCCCAGCAGCAGCAGCAGCAGCAATCAGCAGGCAGCAGACACCCAGCGAAGTGTTTGACATGCTTTGACAGTTTTGCATGCCACAATTTGGATGCCACAACCAAATCCATCAGCACAAAAGCTGTTAACACCATTTGCATATTCACATTTAGACTTTCCATAAGTAATATCCAAATTAGTATTATTTATTATAATTAGTGCATATATTCTCATTTGTGTTGAGAATTATGTTATTTTACATTCAATGCAACCGTGCATCAATACATATGTTAAGTTTATCATTTATCGATACTTATAATGTTAACTATTAACAGTCTCGAATAAACTTTGATTGAGTACACAAACAGGCATTCCCTGACGCGGGGAAGGGCTTTCGCTCCAACAATTTGGTAAATATTACATTGAACAAATTAATTAATACACACTTATATGGAACAAATCATTTGAAATATATTCAAGCTATGATTCACAATGTTAAAAAAAATTAAATGTAGTAAAAGTTAAGCTAATTAAAAAGCTTAATTTATAAATTAAATTATATTAAAAAGTTTGTACATGAAAACGTGAGATTTCATGTGCAATTGGTTAATTGTTTATTAATAATACTCATTGTATTGATTGTCTGGAGAGTATTAAGAAAGAGATTTAAAGTATTCAATAAGTAAACTCAGAAAATTAGAACAACGATAAACAATGCTTTACTTTTCCCTTATCGATAGATGTGATAATGTTGTGTGGTTATACTTCGTTTGCCATTTCCCTTAAGGCCGCCACACACACGCGCACACACACCTCGCAAGTAGATCGCCTGCAACGTGGCCCTAAATTACCACAAGCACATTATCGACAACAAACAGTCGAAGTCCACTGCCAATGCAGAGGTGAAGCCATGAATAGAGACACAGACACAGATGCGGAGGCGAAGTCAGCGTCAGCATCAGAGTCAGAGTCGGAGGCAAAGGCTAACCACGATCGGGAGAGTGGCGTGTACATGGACATGGCAGTTGCAATTGTTGCAATTGCTGCTGACCTCACAACAAGCAGCGCTGCTGTTGACGTTGCCGCCTCGTTGCGCTCCTTTGACGCCTGCGCAGCCTCTCTGCCACTCTTTCCCCCCTTTGGCCCTTTTGTTGCAATTTCTGCAATTTCGACACTTTCAAGATTTTACTATAAAAATTTGCCATAAATTTGTGAGTCGGGCGTGTACAATGCGCGTATTTCTCTAAATGCATTTGAGTCTTATTGGAGTCCGTGCCCTTGCTTGTTACCAATTGCTGTTGCTGTTGTTGTTGTTGTTGTTGTGTTTCTTGGCTGGACTCTACCTACACGCATGTCCAGTCCTGATGATATGTACTTTCGCAAACATAACTGACGTGTTTGCCTAAGAGGCAATAAAATAAATCCCAAACTAAACACAAATCCAACCGAGCACAGATCGCACGTGTCGCTTGCCGCAAATGAAGTTAACTCAATCATGGGCCTTGGCAAGGGCATCGTGTCGGTCGGCAATAGAATAAAAATGTTAGACCAAACTTGTAAGAAATTTATCAAGACTCGGTTGGCAAAAAGGGCAGCAACAGCAGCAGTTGCAACAACAGCAGCAGCAACAACAGCAGCAGCAACAATTGCTGCAACAGCGACTGCCACACGCTTGAAGGGAGCCACATAGTGATATTTATGCCAATTGTTGGCTTATAAAACTGGCCAGCTACATGCGAATGCGTGTGTGGGTCTTAGAAGTGCCAGTAGATGCAGCCAGGGATTGTACATGATCATAGGACTACCACTACTAGACCAAGCTGAGGTAGGCAAAAAAAAAAAAAAAAGGGTTTCTCTGCACAACTTTGCTGCTGTTGCACTTTAGAGCGAAAAGAGTTGAATTCAATTTATTACGAGATCATTTCAAACAACGAAGGTTGAAGTTGAGGTTCAGTGATGTTGTCGGCTCAGAAACTAGTCGACTTGGACTAGTCTGTCTGCCATCCCCTTATCAGCCAAGCTAATCCTTGCGGGCAAAGTAAATGCAATTATGTGTAGTTTATGCGCTCGCTGGCTTCATACGTTTGCCTGATTGACATATAAATTAGAGATGCATGCGAGACGATAGCTACTGCCTTGGATAAACTCTAACGAGCACTGAAAGTGTGCCTAAGCAACCCAATAACCTCCCCCCTTTACCCCCTGTGGACTGATAAGCTGTGATTGTTTTCCATTTCATTGCCATCAGTCAAGGCGGCTAATTAAGCGCCCCAATGCAATCAATGTTTTCACTTAAGTGCAAGTAAATATCACAATCCATGGACTCTTCTGCTTTCGCTGCTAAACCAGCTGGGCACAGCTGCAACCAGCAGGAAACAGCAACTGCAACAGCAGCAGCCGCATCAGCATTTGTTTCCAGTTAGAATGTCAGGGAATTGGATTTGGATTTGAACTGAAAGCTGGCATGTGGTCATTAGTAGTTGTCAAGTTGCTGGCGTGATTTGTGCGCCACTTCCTGGGGTTACCAGAGAGAGAACAGAGGCTGCAAAAGCTGTTCCACAGAGTTGGAGCCAGCCGCTTTTTTTTCTTTTTGTTTAATTACATTTTACATATTTTTGCGTACGCATTGACAACAACAAGTCAAAGTCAAAGTCAAAAGCATTTGCCGCCTGCCCACGTAGCTGGCCAAGGAATTTATAGACAATGCGACTACTTCAATTATAGCGATAAGGTTCTATAGATTTACCAACTCCCCCCCATCATTCCTTTTGCTCCAACAGATATCGCCTTCATTCAAACATAAGTCCATGTCTTTTGCATAAAAATGTCGTATGTCGTGCGGCGTTTGTTACTTATTACATGCGACGACTGCGACCGATATCGATATTGTTCACAACACACACACACACACACACACACACACACACACACACACACACACACACACAGAAACACACTTAAATATATGTGTGTTTAGTATAGGCTGCGCTGCTGTCCGACCTTCAACTTTGTTTGCAACCTTGTTAGTTAGTTGTTGTATGTTTGTTGTATGTGTTTCGGTTGCTTTTTCTGTGTTTCTTTCTTTTTTTTTTGTTTTTTTTTTTTGTTTTTCCTTGCACACTGGTTTACTTTGGAGTTCAGCGCAATCGCGATCACTTCTGGTGATTGTATGCGGCAAAAGAGGCAACGCCTCCAACGCCGAACCGCAGCACGCAACTGACAGCAAACACCAAAACAGCAAAGAACAATAACAACAAACACCCGCAACAATTGCACACGACAACTAAACAGTGTCACAACTGACTGACAACAAGCTGAGCTGAGCCTGGAGGAGCCTGGAGTGCTCCTTTGGAGGCTGGCCAAAACCTCAGTTTTGACGGCGTTTTCATTTTCGTTTACAGCAGCAAATTTGTTGCACTTAAAAAAAAATTACTATCATTTATGGATAACTTCATGGATTACATATGGATTACGTCAATATGGTATTTATTTTATCATCCAGAAAATAGGAAAAAACATTTTTTTTATAATTTTTGTTTAGTTTTTAAATTTGTTTTTGATACTTCAGAAAACAGAAACTATTGATATACATATTTATTTTTACAACAATTTTAAAAATCATTAAAAATTTCTCCTGCTGTGTGCTGTTGTTGCCGCATGTTTCCAGAATATTATTTATTTGAAATTTCTAATTATATTTAGAAAATATAATAATTTTCTGCTATTTTCTTTAATATAAAAAACTGTAAATCAAACAACTATTATGGAAATAAAATTGTGCCTTTTGTAAAATTTTACAATTGAAAAATATGTTTAAGGTATTTTCGAAATTCTAGCGAATATATTTGTTTCAGTGTATGCTCCCCAAATGAAGCCAATCAGACGGCGACAAGAGCGCTGTAAGCCATCATTAAATTGAAAATAAAATAATGCGCCTGGGCCGCCTTTGTCACGCCAGCTTTAATAACTTTGTACGCTGTAAAGGAGCAGTTGGTGGAGGAGTCCTGCAGTCAGTCGCTGGCTATCGTTGTCCACGCATCTTTGGGGCACACAGAGAGCAGCGCGTGCAACTTATTGCTCTATTTTCGCGCTTGCTGCATGCCCCAACAGTTTCGATTTCAGTTTCACTTTCAGCCACTCATTGTTTGCAGCCAGCCCCATTTGCTGCCCATCATGTTAACAAGCATTGGGCTGGCAATGGCAATGGCAATGGCCAACGCCAACTCACAGCCCCATCAACAATTGTAAACGAGCCCGTAGGAATATAGCGATGCCCTCTGGCATTGGTACTAGTTACACAGGGAACACAACATCTGCAATAAACAACTTAAGCGACACCGTTGTCTACTCTGAGTGGGCAGCTCTGCAAATCAGCCAAGTCACAAGCAACACAGCATCGGAATCCATTCCATTCACTCACATTCGATTCGAAAATCCTTCATCTGCTTGGAAATTCTTGCATATTTTGTGTCATAATAAAAAATTGTTATAGTTGACGTATGAGTCAAGATGAAAACATCTTCAGTTCGGCTGCTGCAAAACTGGTAGTTGCATGTTGTATCAATATCTAAATGAGCTGACGTCACAAGGTCGCCTCATGGCTGGAAATTCCTGTGAGGTAATCACACAATAACAAAAGCTCATAAATGTATTTCATATAAATATGTAAATCATATCATATATATATACATATACTCTGCTCGACAAGCATATATATAATCGTATTTTATTGCACTTCCCCAGTTGCCTGGGGAATCAGTCACGACGAGCAACATTTTTTTAGCTAGCCGCAATATCATTCTAAATATTAATAAATACAAAACCACACGAAAATAAGTAAAAAATGTTTCAATCTGGTTTGACTTGTTCAAGTTGCCAGTCTTTTAACTACATAACGGTATATCAGAAACAAATTAAAATAATATAAATTAAAGCTGTTTAGTAACTCATAAATATACTTTTTGCTGTATTGACATTTCAGTTAATCAGCATTTTGGATGCAACTTTTTGACAACGTGTTTGTACTGCCCCGTTAATAATTTAAGTTATAAATAATTCATTTTTTGGGTGTTCAAGCTGTTTAAGTAGAAGAAAAAAATATAAACATATATATATATAAACAACGTGCGTTGAACTTGCTGTGTGTGACGCGTGTTTTATCGCAGGTCACAATTCTTGAACTTCAGTTTTGGCCAAAAATATATTTGTGCTGTTACCAATTGCTGAGCAAAACACACCCAACAAAGTTTGCTTTCCGTTCGCAAAATTCCTTTTCCAATTTGCAGCTTTTGTTTCACTTTTTGTATATTCATATTTTAAGAACTGGTTGGGGCACTAAATAAAATACTAAACACTTTTTAGCATTCAGCATAAAATTTAATTATTAAATTGTTCGTTTGCTTTGTCTACCCTGATAATTTATATGTGTTTAACTTTTATTTTTTTCCTCGCTCAAAATTTGAACCGGATATATATAGTGTTTGGGGTGAACACCGATCCGTCAATATGGTATTATGTCATGCAGTCATAAAAAAAAGTGAAACTGCTTCTATGTGCGTTCTCAAGAAAAGTGAAATTATTCAAAGATGTTGCGATTATAGTGATTGATTAATCGCGCAAACAAATTTGCTTAAATGCAGCTTAATTATTCGGAGTTAATTCAATTAAAATATGCAGCTTTTTAGTTAGCCTCAGGCAAACGCCATAATAATAATTATATAGATTATTTTTAGCAGCAATCATAATAAATTCTTTGTTTTTGTGCACTGAAATTGTAAGCAAATTTTTATAAAAAGTCTTAACAAATAATTTTGCAGTTATTATCGAGGGAGCGACAACTAATGCTACTTGAGAAGGCCTGCGAGCAATTAATGTCACTTTTAGAGTGTGTGCAGAAAATATTCAGCAACTTCAAATCAATTATACAATTCAAAAAATAATATTCGCTAACGGAAGTAAAAGCCACACTCAGACAGAAAGAGAGAGAAAGAGAGAGAGAGAGAGAGAGATAGAGACCATTTTTGTTGCTTGGGTGGGTTAAAGCCATTAACAATGGACTCTCTGACTCTGATGGTACAGATATGTACTCGAGTTTCATTAATCTTCCGTTCTGTTTGTTGTTTTTTTTTTACTTAATTTGGTGCCCACAAAAGATACAAATACATATTATATATACAATTCATTTTGTTTATAAATAACAATAACAATAACAATCCAAAAAAGCTAAAGCACACCCGTTTTAATTTTCTGCATATTAACCAAATAGGAAATCACGCTAATTGCTTGGCGTCGCTTATTTTTTTTATTTTTTTTTTTTTTCAAAAAGTCAGTTCAATATACCCACGCCTAAAAAATTCTCGGATAGATCATTGTATGTAGATCTCGTTTAGTGCTCGTTGCTTGATCATTTCAGACTTCTTGCGGTGACTGGTTTTCATTGGTAAATATAGTTGAGTTTTTACATATGATGCATATTAAATATTACTAAACTACTCAGCCCATCGCATTCAATAATAACCAGTCCATACAAAATTTTATGTTGCTACCATCATTTTTTTTTTTTAAAAGCGCTAAATAAATGTTAAAATCGAAAACAAATCACTTTTATTTTCAGTTGGCAACTACACACCACCAACTGAGCCACATTGAAATATATTAATAATGTGGCTGTCACATTTAACGCGGTTCTAGTTGCCCAATTTGTTTATTTTTAAGCGCTGTGCTCATGTGAAACCAAAAGTTAAAAGGAGCCCAAGTCAGTGGCCAGCATAGTAGATTCCACACACCTTTCGGTTTCTTAGCTATTCTTATTTGAACTATGAAGATTAATATCATTGCCTGATGTCAGACAACTAGGTAGCATCATACAAATTTGTTTTGACGCAAGCAAAAAATTATAAAAAAAAAAAAAACAAAAACCAGATACAAGACGAAAAACGGGTAACAAAAGCAGCCAAATTCTAATTGTAAGATTTTAACTTTGGCCACTACTGTGGATGTCGTTAAATTAAAAGATTTGTCGCTGGTTTTCATAAAGTTTTTATTGTATACGATTTTTTCATATTAATTCAAGGCCAAAACCGACCGGGCCTGTCTGTATCATTATTAGCATACTCACACAGTGGCTAAGAGCCAACTTACATAGTATTTACGCACACAAACATGTTACAGATTATATTAAGCCATTTTTATGCAGATGATACAATCAAAAGCTTAGAACACATTAGCAGTAGAAATCTGGTTTTCCTAAAAAAAACACCAACAACAAGTGTGATATTTGGAGACTGGATACCTGGCAATACCAGCTGCAGCTAAATCATACATCAGGCGTCTATAAATAAGTCAACCTTAATGGTCTAAGCCAGAATCCGAGTTGATAACGCGCCATAATCACTCACGTACAAAACTATAAATAGAAGCGGCTTTAAAATATTGCTGGCAAGTTCAAAATGTCCTTGCTCATAATTCCTTGGACGGTCATTCGACTGTAGCAGCCTAACGCCAGGCAATAAAACATATAACTGCACTGAAAGAAATTGTTGGGCTTAACATGAGCTAAAAAGAATAAATATCTTTTTGATAATTGTTTATAAATTTTCCCTTAATACTTGTGCAGTTGCATAAATAAAGACAATTAAAAAAAAAACAATTATTAATTTTTCTTTTATTTATTGTTTGTTAAAATCAAGTATTAATTTTTTGATAATTACTATCAGAAACTAGACAACATTGAGTTGTATGGCTATGCTTTCTCCGAGTGTGCTAGATAAATATTTATCGCCTGCTACTTGTAATTGCCACAAATTGTATGACATTTTTATGCCATTTGCCGGGTTCGGTGTGCATAATTGATTTACGTGCTGTTTGTGTATTTGCCGGAGCAGCAATAAATTTATATTTATGTGCAGTAGCCACAATTCTGAGGTGCCTTATCGTTTTCGCTTTCTGTTTGTCTGCCCGGCATGGGGTCGGTCCATAGTGAAGTGGACACATTAATCAGTGGCCCCACATAGCAACAGAGCAACAGGAGACGGAACGCCCACGCGTGGAACTCACAGACCAGTTTCTGTTGAGGATGCGCTCTAATGGCGCAGATAAATTTCAGCAACGGATGCACTTATGAATCAAACAATCTCCTCTCCCAGAATACAGCTCCATTATTTTATGATGCAGCGGAGTAGTTGTAGTCCGCCCCGCCATATTTCAATATCTCGCGATGGCAATCGTCGAGCGTTGAGACTGCAATTAATGCAATCTGCCAGTTTTATCTTAGAACATTAATTAGTTTAAGTTTAAAGCCACTTGCAATTGACTTTGAATTCAGCTTATGGCAGAGTGGACTGCTTAATTGCGTTAATTACGTATTAGCTTACATGGAATGAGGTTGAAATGTGCAAATGAATACAAATTCTGCTATTGACCACACTCCGAACTAGTCAATACTGAACCTTATCGAACACGTTCTTAACTTAAAAAACTCAGACGGAATACATTCCGCAATAGTTGCCTTAATTACATATTTAAAGCTGACATTTATTATAATTAAAGTTACAGCGAGTGTTGGGTTTCTTGGTTTTTAAGATGTGCTAATTTGCTTGCAGCAAGATTAATAAACCGCCATAAGTTGCTATCAGAAAACAGCAGCCACCAACTGTAGACCATTCATCTTCTAGACAAAAGACCAGATACCCAAGCTCCTCCTAAGTTGTTCTTCCCTCATCTGTTGCTGCTGTTGCTGCTGTTGTTGCTGCTGTTGCTGCTGTTGCTGTTGCTGCTGCGAGGTGCTGAAAATGAAATTCATTTGGCTGCAACGCGGCCTTGAGCATGAATTATGTGTGCAATTACTCTTCAGGTTGTCAGAATGGGGTCTCCAAGTCCACGATGCCATCGCCAGGTCTGGCCAGCAGCCGATCCGATCTGTATGTGTCTGGCAGAGTTGTTGTTTTCTCTCTGAGCTGCTGAAAAGTTGCAGTTGCTGTTCTAATGCCGAGTAAAAGTGCAAGTTGCCAGTTACGATTATGTGGAAGTGTGCCACTTGCTTCGTGTGCTTCTCCCCAACTTCTTTCTAATGCCACTTTGTGGCAGACAGTATGAAGTTTTCATCGTTGGCACTTAATTAAAGCCTGCTGTCCATGTTGCAACTCAGCGTGTGTCTTGCCCGGCACGTTGCATCGTGTGAAATGAATGTTTGCTGTCAGCAAGCTTGGTGCATGTCTGTTGATATCATCGAACATCGAGTTGGCCCAGGTTGCAACCTCTGCAATCGCTGTGCGATCGCTCGTTCAGTTTGTGATATGTGAAAAGTCGTCTGCTGACTCAGCATCTCAAAATTTGTTGGCCACTGTTGAAGTGAGTTAAGTCAAGGCCACGCTCTCATAAGAAATAAGACATATTAGAACTCGTGTCAGCTTATTAATACCCATTACCAATTATTATGGCCATGCCACAAAATCAAAATCATCATGGACGCACATGTAAACACTTACAACTTTTGCCACGTCATCGCCATTGGCATTTGGGTTGTTTAGAAAACAATTGTTTTAACACGTTTGATTAACATGGCTTACAAATTGTGCTTTATATGTTAACGCACCCAACACATCTACCCATTTCCAAGGAGTGGTACAATTTGTGGAGGGTTCCCAAGTACCAAGGTTAATCAGCGCCAGATAATCAGTTGATTTCTATACACGGAAACTGCAAATAACTTGAAGAACTGAACCAAATTGCCCCACTCAGTTCAATTAACGCCTCACAAATCTCTTTCCCACCGAAAAATTCCAACAAATCACTCCAATCACAAATGCTACTGAAAAGTGGGAGTTGTTCATCTGATTTGAAAGCGAAAATTTGGTTAATGACGACTTTTAATAAAAATCACGCAATTCTTAATATTTAATCGTAGTTTTTGAGAAGCTGAAAATATTGCTAAAGCACTTATAATTTAATTTTTTTAAACTTGTTTACTCAGAAAATAAATTGCAGACGCATAATTCATCCAGCGTATTGTCAATTAAATAGTTATTTAGATTTATTAGGTATTTAACTAATAATAAAGTTATTTAAGTTAATATTATTTTAAAAGTTATTAACAAAATATCTAACAATTTAAATTATTTATTATTAAAAAATTAGAACGCATTTGTTAAATTGGTTTTTGTGTTTCATGTAATTGGGATGGGAATCGAATTTAATTTGGCTACTTGACTTTTTGGCATAAACAAACTCATTTCGGGCTAAGAAGCTCTCGATTGCAATGCGGTTGGCATGCCAAAAGCGATAATGTCATAAAATTTTGAGCATCAAGGTCTTTGGAAGTGTGATGACAACAAAACAACAAATCCACGACAATCTGCAGCCAAGTTGAGCTGATTCCAACAGCTTTGACCTTAACTTTGGTATATCTTATTTTGATGGTGTCGTTGACACTAGGCGGTTATTTTTGAATCAACTCAATGTTTTAGCTATACATTTTTGTTACGTCATCGTGGCTGGCCACCATGATTCATTTGTTTTTCTTGTAGCCAAGATTTTCTTTCATTGTTACAAGCATTTCCGTTTCGTTGAAGGACTCCTGTTTGATGGATTGATTGAGCAATAGCTGAAGGCGAGGCGTGAAAAAGGGACAGGCGAATCATTAGTAGGAATGTGCACACATGTCGTATACGCAACTTGCGTCCAAGACGCCCATACAGAGCCACAACAATTTTAGTGTAATTTGCTTATCAATCATACGCGGCGTTGTCTATAGCTGTTGCCCACATTGCGCACTTGAGTTGCCGCAAAGAATTTTTGTGTGTCAGCTCCGCACGAATTATGGACTTAAATCGCAAGCAAACACACCAAAAAGACGAGCAAATACAATGTTGAAGCCGTTCTAGTGCCATGCGGAAATTGCTTGTAGTTGTAGTTATAGTACAATATGCAAAAAAAAAACAAATAAAACACGAATAAAAAATAAAAACAAAGAGTCACAAAACACGCGCAACAAACAATGAAGCAACAACAACAATTCATTATTATTATTGCGCGATGAGCTGCAAATAATTAAACACAAATCGCTGTTTAAGCTCCGCTTTGCCCAGCGGCCATCGCAGATCATTTTGGTGTTTAGTTTCGGTTGGCATCGAAATCAAATCAATTATTCAGCGCCCGATTAGAATTTACAAATGTTTTCAGCATGTTGCTACAAAATGCCATGGAGCACTGACTGACAGTCGACAAGTAACCGAGGTCTTCCAATTTGCATATGCAACGAGCATTTATTATGCGAGAGTAGCGCAAATTTGTCATGAATTCGTGTGAATTGCCTCCAGAATTCATGTAAATTATTTATGCATGGGTAAGTACAAATTTAAATTTATTGATAACAATTAAAAACGTTAAATTTACAATTGAAAAAGATTAAAATCCACTAGGCTGCAGAAGACTTGCCTATATTTATTCCTTGAGTTCGCTTACGCAATTCGCTGTGTAAAAAAGATGCGTGAGAAGAGCAAAATGAACCAATAAAAAGATTAACACAAGAATTTAAAGAACAGTTATAATTTAACAATTTATTTGTCTTTATTTTTAATGGCAGAGTGTTTTCAAAATTAATTAACATTATTGATAGTTTACATATTTCGAACATTAATAACTCTTCAAAGTCTGGACATAATTATCTATGCCAATTTAAGAGTATTTATATTTCGGCTTGGCTAAGCTAATTGGTTGTTCTTATCTTTTTGGGGCTACCATATCACTCAAGTTGATACGTCGTGTTTACAATTTATGTTTTTGTTGTTAGCGTGTTGGCATTTAGTTTTTCCCTCCGCCTATTTCCCAAGCAGCGTCCACTCATTTTTTGGCTTGTAATTTTACGAAACCATTTTTTCTGTTTTATTCGCATTTTTTCGTCTTTCAGTAGTTTGCTTTGGCTGTCGCAAATCTGTTTGTGGCTGTTTTTTTTTTCTTTCTCTTCATTATATTTATCAAGTTGGTTGTGTAGCAAGGTCGTTCATTGGTCCCAAGTCGAGTTGTGTCTGTTTCTGTACGACGCCAAAGCAATTTGTAATGATTATTAAAACAACGGGCCCCACTTGGAATGGAATGGTTTATAACCATGATATCCATGCAAAACGAGGCATATTTCTCTATAAATGTGCACATTTATTTCAGTGTTAACCATTCACCAAGCGCTTAACTAATGTTGTTACCATTTTAATTGAAACCAATAACAATACACACATACACAAAAAAACAAAAAAAAGCAAAAAAGCAAAAGGCAAAAAAAAAATGATAATAATAATAACAAAGCAGCAGCTAAAATTATATTCGATTACAACATGACCAGTTCAACAAACGACCTACCCTCCCGTCACCCGCTTCCAAATCTTTTCTTGTTTTTGTATTATTCTTGAGCAATTATTACTACATTATTTTATTGTATATTTATGATTGAATATCCATGAACATTGATTATAACAGCCGGTCACTTAATATATTTTAAAATTCTATTTAAAGCAACTGGTAACAACATTCCTATGATATTTGCTCATTGCGGATGAAAACTGTATCACAAATGAAGCTCAAAAATTGTATTTATTGAAATACTCATCTATTTTTATTGGGAAAAAAAATGTTCGACAAATTAACATTAATTTCGAAAATTGTGTACAGCACAGAATATGCTAACTGAAATATAAAAAACTGACAATAAAAATTGGACAAAATGTTGCTAATTTATTAAATTTAATTTCATAATTAATAAATGCTTAGATTTATAATTAATCAAATGTTGTGCAATGTTTTTTTTTGGACGAGGGAAATAAACTAGTTTCATAATGCATATATTAAAAAAGAAAGAGTAAAAAAAAACTGCTAGACTA
Organism: Drosophila multiciliata; assembly: GCA_037043605.1. Lineage (NCBI taxonomy): Eukaryota > Metazoa > Arthropoda > Insecta > Diptera > Drosophilidae > Drosophila > Drosophila multiciliata. The sequence continues at coordinate 5,978,549 of JBAMBF010000589.1, forward strand.
TGAATTACTCTGCAAATCCAATTTTAATCTATATCAATAACCGACCAAAGAAATAAATAATTATTTATAATTAACTCAATTATATTACATTTAGTATTGATAAATTGATATGTTAACTTTATAGTTAAGGAATTCTTACCGGACATACGTACTTCAATAAAGTAAAGTATTTGAGATGGCAGTGGTAATTTTCTTAAAAATATTCAACGAACAGGAAACAACTGGAAGCCGACTAAAAACCACTTAATTTACAATAAAAATTCAAAAGTCAATAAAAAAGAAACCATCATAAATATTTGATTTAAACATCTACTCAAATCCTGCTGTTAAAATACATTTTAAAAATATGAATTCGGTGTTTATTTATTTAGTTGTTTGACTTTTGAACTTAAAAGTGCTGTTTACAAAAGAGCAATTAACACTGATGCAAATAAATTTCTTAGATTCTGCCGACTGACCATAGGAAGCAGTCCGAAATTGCCACACCCACCAGGGGGCAACATGAATCACGCAATCAGCTCAACATACATAGGAGAGCCGCTTTTTGCATGGTTTTGGTCAGTGAATTGAGCAAATAAATTGCATTTAGCCGCATGCCATATAAGACAATTGCCATAAATGTACGAAAACTAAGCTGAATTATGTCGCTCGTTGAGTTAATCAAAAAAAGATACAGAAATCTATGGCCAAATAAAGCAGCTTGAAGTGGTTTTGTAGACAGAACGCTCCAGCCGGGAAATACCCCGCAGCAGTAGCAAATCTTAAAAGAAACAGAAACAACGGCACATCCGCATCAGTATAAAATTTAAAACTAATTCACACGCCCAAAATATACCGAAAACCTAATAACAAATTTGTGTGGCCAATTGAACAAGCTGTGAATTAATTATGTTAAATTGAAAGAAGCGGTATGTTTCAGCTTTTGGGCCGTTTTAGCCATATTCATAATGCTCCAAGCACATTAGCATAAGTGCTAAAAATGCGTGCGTCATTCTATGAGTAGCCAAAAATAAAAAAAGAAAAGAAAATGAAGGCTGGCAGCGACACAACCTCAACGTGGAACTGTTGCCAATCTTCTGAAACTTGTGTCTAGCCAAAAGACTTAAACTGCAGCTGTGACTCGGTTCGGCAAGACCATTGCTGTTCGGGAATGGCTCGTCTGGTGGCTTTTTGGCATTCGTGTAGAGCTTTCGACGTGCTCGGCACTTTTTGGTCGCCTCAACGGTTTGGTGCTGTCTTTTGGTCAGGCCACACCGTTACTTGGCCAGTTGAAATACGCTGCTTGAGGCGAACGGTTCTAGCGCGCGCTTCTTGGAAAGCAACCAGCTAACAGCTAAATATAATACTAAAACACTAACAGAAGAGACACAGCAGCCGTCGTCAAGTCGCGTCGCCAATCCGTTCTAAAGCCACGGAGAGTGTTGTGCAAATAGAAATAAAACCAAATAAAACCCACAATAAATTTAAACAAATCAAAAAAAAAAAACAACAACAAACAGATAAAATATACATATAAAAGATATAAACGTTGAATGATTGTGGGCGTTTAGCCAAGTACAAATTCTGAATCAGCAGCCGGCCCAAAACTTCAGTGCGTCGCATCATCAGTTGGGGTTTTTTTTTCTCGGCTTCTTGGATATTTGAACATTGCGCATACGCCGCATTGCACCTTACACGGGTAAGTTTACCAATTCACATTACTTTTGTTTATTTCTATATAGAGTTACAACCTTGACATTTAGGGGATGAAAAACTAAGTAATTTGTCATTCTTTGCTAATTAAAAGCACAGCATGTCCAACAATTATTTGATTGGCAGCTAAATTGTGCAATTATTTCGGAATTTCTGAATTGGTTGTAGACATTGTTATTGGTTTGTTCGGCGCTTTGGCGTTTAATTAGCGGTTTGCTGTGGTTTATAAATATACATACATGTTTGGTTTTTAGAATGCACATCTATTTCTGTGTGTGTGTGTGTCGTGGATGTGCTAAACGGCAAAAGCCACTGAATATAACATCAATGTTGCTGTCCGTGAATGTGAAATAAAAAAAATAAAAAATAGCAACAACAATAACAACTAAAAACAGCTCATAGTCTTTGTGGGCATGTAAATTACAAAATCAAGTTCGTTGCTTGAGTCTTTTGTTAGTAGCAGGCACAAAAGGTTCTTAAGCATGAAATATAAACTAAGCCAACGCATTTAATAATCACAATAATGTTATAAAGCATACCTGACCATATTATAGCGAACACCATACAAAGTGAATAAAAATTATTGTGCAGCGATTATTATTATTATTGTTGTTGTTGTTGTTGTTGTTGTTACTGTTGCTGTTGCTGTTGCTGCGGCCTTGTCAACCTTCAATGTAAAATACAAAACCCGTTTGACATCAGCTTGGACTGCGTGCGCTTAATTTACACCCAGATTAGCATTTACATTAATATAATTTCACATTTTCATAAACCGAAAATGTCAGACGATTATTTCATTTTTTGGCTTACCTTGACAGAATTAACTTAGTCACAAATTGGCGAGATAATCGGCAACTGATCGCATGCAAAATTCCCAAAGAACACACAGCTCCGATGCGTAACCCCCGCTCGGATATCATAGAGTGATTTTTACCTGTGCAAGATGTATATCGTAATACCTGGCTGGGGTCTTTGGCCTACGTTTTGGCTTTGTTTATGAAAGAAAGCCGACTTGGCTTAATATCTGATTTCTTTCATGTGACACATACAGAATGGGTATTTTGCTAAAAAAGAAAGATTTACATTTTTTATAAAATATTGTGTATAATATATGTGCCTCTCACTCTCATTAAAATTCGACCTAGTTCTTAAGGTATTTATAATAATAAACACATCGTATGTATAACTAAATCTTTACTCTATGGTGGCATTCAAATTCGACTTATTTTCCGATATATATTTCTTTTAGAAAATCAAAACCAGTTCGAGTCTTAAGTCTTTCGCCCCTGAATTTGTTGATTACTTGCCAGAATTTTTAGTCAAATTATCAATCAATTGAATTACGTGCTACTTATGTGTTTTTAATGATATATCTTAATAATTTGTGGGCAATTTAATTAGGAACTTGATTGTTCACACAGCTCAATTTCAATTTCGTTTTCAAATTGAAACCAAATTTAATGAACTCCAATTAAGCGTAAACCGAAAACAAGAAATACACATTGAAAGTATCATAAAGACTTCAGGTTTGTGTATTGTTATTCGTTGTCTGAGACTGTGTCTTATTTTGTATTATTATATTTAAGTGTAAGAGTTTTATATGCCACATATATATATATATATAAATATATTTTTTTTGTTAATGATTTGCCGTTTGCTTTGCCTTTTATTGGCATGGTCTGAAAATCGGTTGCAAAGTGTTTTTGATAACTTAATGATGTAATGGCGAATGTAACTGGAAAATAAATGCAAGAGCATCAATCTATACTATAGAGTGAATCATAATATCATTTACAAGTACGAGTAAATGGCAAAAATTACCATAGGCAAATTGATTGACAATGAATGACTGAATGACTAATTGAAATGAGTTGCTGTCAAATTTCAAGACACATTTTGTTTCGAAACAGCTTCGTAGAACATGAGCAAACATAATCAAATAACATGCTCAAATCTGCATTGTTCTTGCGTGATTCTGTTTTTTTTTTTTTATAAAGATTCGCCACTTGTCGTAGTCTAAGAATAGACAAAAAATAAAAAATAAGGCTCAAATCGTGAACGTTCACAACATTTTGCAAGTAATTTTATACACACTGAAACAATGCCGTCGCGCCAATATATATAAAAAAATAAAAATAATCACTCAATAACAATAACAAATAACCGAATAACAATATAACCAAAAAAAATAACAAAAGCGGAAGTCAAAGTCGCACGAAAGCGCTGTGTAATTTTTGTCTTTTCTCTTTCGCGCCTTCCTGGCACGAATACCACTGCCAATAAAAATATTTTTGTGAGAATTCTCAACAGTTGCAACAGCGACTGGCTGGCTGACAGGCAGGCGATAGACAAATAACTTAGCGAAAATATTATGAAAGCCCAACTATGCTATGAAAATGCAAGTGAAAATTGGAATTTTTAATTTTCGTGCCATGCAGCGCGGTCGATTTTCAACCGCAAACAGACACCCGCGACCCCGCCTCGCAATCCATGAATGGGATTGCCAACAGACACTGGCACTTGTCACTGAAGCTGCCACTGATATTGCTGTTGCCGCGACAGTTGCTGCTGCTGATCATGATGATGTAATGAGCGACATGCACATCAAATGACAGAGCACAAGTTGCGCATACGCCGCATTGTACTTGCCCCGACAACATCACACAAAACAACACACACAAACAACACACAAACAGAAACAACAACACTCACCAGCCTGACAGCATAGCAAAGCAGCTTCTTCAGATAACAACAAATTTTGTATGCAGCTTCTGCTTTAGTTTGCTCTGCTTTGCACACATAAGAATTGACCTAAAAACCTTAAATATAAATAATAAAAAACAAAGTCTTAGTGTAATTTAAATACAAATTTAAAGTAACTATTTAGTTAATCATTAAGATAATTTGGGCTAAACCTAGAAAACCTTCACTGCTAAATAAAACCCAAAAATAATATTTTCATATTTTACTGTAGCTTCTATCATATTATTTTGACATCTGCACGTGCTGAGTGTTGAGCAAAAGGGCCATAATTTTAATAATTTAGTACAACACCCGCTGCTAGATATGTCAGTTATATGGCAGATACTTATCTTTTCATGATGTTGCGTGCCTCTCTTTTTTGCAGCAGATAGTAGTACTATATATGTGCATATACATATGATTTGAAATTGTTGAGTTTGGATCTCATGAAACAAATAAGCAACAAATAAAAGTGCCAACTCATAAAAATAATGTTAACCACAATTATTGTTGTTGTCATTGTTGTTTGTTACAGTTGCGTTGGAAATAGGAACAATAAGCAGCTCTCCTAGCCCTTGTGATTGTGTAAGAAATTCACAATTATTATGTTTTGTTTTATCTTTTCTGTTTGTTAAAAAAAGAGTCTATTTTCTATATATGATTTGAATGGGAATCTTAAACAAATCATATAATTGTTAATTTAAGTATGGATTAAATTTAACGAACGACTATTTCATTATCTCTGTAGTCTTAGGTGCTGTTATACAGGAGCACTTTGCAAATATATTTGCATATTTGCTAACGAAATTGATGGGCCATATAAAAGATAAAGAGCCAAAAAAACAACAACAAAAATTGTTGACCGCAATGCATAGAATGTATTTTACGCAAACAAAGCAATTGAAAATAAAAGTTAAACTCGTTTTAGTCAGAGTCATAGCCGGACATGTAAGCCCCCCCCAAGACAATTCCCCCCACAACAAAAGTAGCAACGCATGAGGCATAAATGTGCTCACAGTTCAAGTCGTTTAGGTTTCCACTTTCAAGGTTGCAGCGCTGCGCCAAGAACTTGCGCAAAAATAATATATATATATATATATATAAACTGAAGTAAAGCAAACAGAAAGGCGGCAGCTGTCATACTAAGTTTACATTGCATTTGGGTGTGGGTCCGTTGTGCCCCACTTTGGCTACTTGAGGTTGACAACTCGCAAAAAAAAAAAATAAAAATAAAAGCGCGCGCGAGCCACAACAGTTTGAAAGGCGCACAGAGCGCAAATGCAATTATTGTTGTTGGTGCTCGGTGTGGCACATGCCAAGCGATAGTTGCGCAATTGCCGCATGATTCATAAGCGCCAATTAAACAAATAAAACAATGCCACTGTTTGTGCCAATTTGTGGCCAGTCAGCAAGTTTGTTCACTTAAGCCGCTTAGCAAAATCGCTGACAAAAGGCAAAAATGACTTCCTTCTGCGCAGGAACCGAATGGCCTTGGGCCAACGTTGATGAAGTGCGGAGACGTAGTATTTTTTTTGTTTTTTTGTTTTACGCACGCCGAGAACAGTTTCAGAATGCGTTGTGCTATAAATAAAATAACTGGTTGCGTTGCCTGCTTTTGGCAGCGGCCTTGAAACGGGCCCAACTTACATAATTAATTGCAATCAAGATCTCGCGACTAGGCGGTCACATTAACACATACGCTTACTTTGCTCATAAGTGGTTTTAGCAGGCATGCGGAAAATGTGCGCGTGCAAACGAAAGACTTAAGGCACGAACTTGAAGTGGCAACTGCCATTGCAACTGTGACACACATCAATCGACAGCGCCGGCGTCTCAATTAACACTTAATGCACTCTTAACAGCCGGCAAAACGTATTGTTAGTCAATTTTGGCTTTGAACTGACCGGTGCTCAATTTACTTAGCTGATTAATAACATTCAAAAGAAAAACAAACATAATTTAATATTTACATTATTATTTTTTAACGGCTGTGATGTTCAGAAAAAAAACGTAAACATTGATTTAAAATATAAACAATTTATATATGTAATAATTTGTTTATATCGATGCAGTTACCTCTTAATTGTACTTGCAAATGTGGCCAAGAAGATGGCCAAAAGGCCAGCTAGCTAATTAAATTTGATGTAGTTTTATGGGTGTGTTTGTACGTGTGTTGGTGTGCTGCTGATGCCATGTGATCATCGCTAAAAAATCAAAAGCACGTTCGGCATACAAAAACATTTTATATATATATATATATATGCAAGACAAATGGCAACAAAAAGAAATAACAAATCGGTGAAAAGAACGAAATGTTATGCGTTGTTTATTATACATTATAAAACAGATGAGAAAAATACGTAAAAAAAAAATTATCATATAAAAGGAGAAAAAATCAGCAGTTGAACAAAAAACCTTTGGCTTTCTGGGGGAACTTAATCACAACACTCTAAATAGAAGATGAAACAGAGAAGCTGAATATTAAAAATACCTTCGGGTATTTTTGAGCAGCGGAGTTTCGACACTGTGGCCAAGGTGTCATTAAGAACTAAAGTTGACTCATGAATGAATTTTGAACTACGTTTCTTATAAATAACAATACAACTTTGTAATAAACAAAATAAATCATGTTTTCTTATATTATTACGGGATTTTAGGAATCATTTCTTGTTGTCAAGCAATTCAGTAAATTAGCAAACACCAAAACTCTGTTGAAATTAGAAATTAATAAGCCGTCTACAGATTTTGGTATACGCGACATTAATCAGTTTTATGGCCATTTTGTTTGCTAATTAAAGCCCACGCCAAGCCAGCAAATAGAAAGCTCAAAAGGCGTTGGATCAGTCGAATTGTCTGATTTGACCGACGATTAAAATGCTGTGCGACCTGTCAGCTATTAAACGCCAGACTAAAATAGAGCGCAGCTGCTCATTTGGATTGCAGTGCGCATTGTGCCCTTAATTTGTCACTGACTCCCCTTGATTTGGGCCATTAGACGTATGATAAGCACTTTTTAATGGTGCTAAACGGTTAGCAATGCGTCGCATGGGTGGGCAGTAGTTCGAGCTAGGAAGGAATGACCATAGAAGTAGCTCGATAGGTTCTCAGACTCACTTTCAGTTCGTGTGACACACATTGCGTACAGTAAATACTGCGTCGTATTGATTGATAGATCACATTTGACTGCCAATCACGTGCGTGACCACCAATACACCTGATATGCCAAGCTGGTAGCTGAATTTTGTCACAAAACGTTGACAATGCGCATAAGCAAATCAGCTTGCTGCCTGCTTGACTTTGAAACGGTTTTCGACACCACGAAAAAAAAAAACCATAATAAAACCAAGAAAAACCAAGCAGGCAATTGAAATGCAATACAAGTAGTTTGGCTGACGAAAAAATGCGAAATAAAAAATTGTGTCGTCAAGGCGCAAGCAATTACAGGCAGTGACATTGATCATTTCATTTATTTATACTTAATTATTTTCTATAAAATATCAACAAACAATTTACAAATAAAAATACTTTGGTCACAAACAGCGCAGAGAAATAGGAGAGAAATATATGTTGAATGAAGTTCATTGGCTTGAAGATTGATTGGCTGATTGCTTAATAATCTTATAGCGGATTAAAAAGTTTCTATAATAGTATACACATAATTTGATTCCTTTTTCTCGGCACACACGCTAGCAATTTAATATGCGTCCAAGATCTAATCATTTCAAATGGCGCTCAAAAAGTCATTCGCACCAGCAGCGACGAGAATTGGATTGTTCTTGTTGTTCTTACTGTTGTTATATAGCTGCCAGCAACAGTTGTAATTATACTTATAAGTACATAAAAAAATAATAATAATAATAATTGGAAAAAACGTTCTTTTCAGAATAATATAAACAAACATACGAGAATGATTTCGCGCCGCAAGATTATATCGCGTTCCTTGGACAATTTGGACGCAATTGGACAAGACGAGCAAGAGGAGGATGTATGGCACGATCGCGAAAAGTTGTTTCGGGTGAGTAGATAATTATATTTTTTTCTAAAACCAGAACTTTTGCTAAATATATAAGTTGGTAATGCAGGATCACATCAACGAAGTGCTTGCCAAGTGGGAGCAAATTGATGATGAGATTTGGGCCAAGATCATTGTGTTCGAGAAAAATCGCCGCGTCGCAAAGGCCTATGCGCGCTCCAATGTGATAACCATAAACGGTTCCAAGCATGGCTTCGATGGCGTCCGGTAAGACAACGAAAAGCATCATGCCAACTTCCGACTAACTGTTACTATATTTTCCAGAATTGGATTGAACGGCTTTGAGAATCCCATGCGTGATGCCGAAACAAAGGTCATTAAAAAATCTATTGGCGATGGCTTTAAGATTAAAATGGACGACACTGGCAACATATTCATCAAACGCTATGGCAAGAGCAACATCTATGTGAACAACACTTCGTTGGCCAACGAAGAGACAGTCATTGGCGCCGATATCATGCAAATGCCGCAAATGTCCCTAACGGCCGGCACCTCCTCGAAGTTGTTTGACATGAAGAAGTTCCAGACCAACATAAATCGTGAATGCTCACGTAGTTATCCGGAGTGCAGCCGTTTGGAGCGCCAGTGTCTGTCGGCGGTCTCTCTGGTCAAGTCAAACAATAATCTACTCAATTCGCCACTCTGGATAATGGTTGTCAATGTAGTCGCCATGGATATGCTGAAGAATCGCTTGCAATCGCTGCCCAAGTCAATGGATGCGCTTGGCACGCGTATTCCACTGACATTGGGACAGACCAGCGAGGATCCGTATTCCACTATTGATAGCCAAGTGGGTCTCATCTATCCCACGCCAGCCGCCTCCGATGATTCCCAAAACTCAAGCAATTCCAGCAAGGGTAGACGCAGCGTCTTCAGTGCGGCCTTCCTAAACGACAGTCCCTATGTCCCAAAGGTAAGTTAGTAAAAAATATTTGCATCACCACATTTACTTGAGTTTAAAAAGTATATTTGCATCTTGTACTCACTGTGATTTTTTTTTGTTAGCCGGATTACGAGTTGGCTGCATCCATGCCGCCGGTTTATGCAGAAAAGAAGCGTCAGAAGAACACACAGCAGCAACGCAAAAAGCAAGATGATCCATATTATTGCGGTCTGCTTGCACGCATACCCAACTTCATCAAGTCATCTAAGCAACAGAGCGCCAGCAAGCCCAAGAAGGAGCCGAAGATCTCGCGCAAGATTTCGGCGCAGCATCATCAGTTCCTGGTGGCCGCACAGCAACAGCAGATGCAGCAGCAGCATTTGCCGCAGACGACGACGCCCATTCCGATAGCCACGTTCCATCATTCGTATTTCCCATATAAGCTCTATCCTCAGCAGCATCGGCTCTCGCAGTCGCAGCTGTCGCTGTGGGATGCCCGTAGTCTAATCAGCGCCCATGGTAGGTAGTTCTATCGAAACAGCTTTTACTCTTTCTAATTCCCTGTGTTTTCTTCTCCTACAGAATGAAAAATTCGAGCTGGCCCTAATTTATTCATCGCCTAGCATTATACTACAACTATTTAGTCAAAGCATACGTTTAAAATTATGGTCAGTGGAATGCATTTCGCTCAGTTTTGTGATGATAAATTATTCGAAATGCAGCCATCTTTATCAGCATACTTTTGGGCGTATCACTAATAATACGCAATAACAATTATAGTACTTATTAACACACAATTAATGATAAGATACCTGAGATGAGATTTAATAATTATGCAATTTGTAATAATTACAATTAAAATTTTGCCATAGTTTTTAAATCGTTTAAGACTGAGAACGTCCTAGAGTCAACTTGTGCACAGTAAATAAGCAAATGAAAGAAAAGAAATTATATGAAGTTGGCACACTCTGAAAACAAAGAAGTAAATAAGATGATTTGTTGTCATAAGCAGATTGTTTGCTACTTTAGGCGAATAACTTTTATTGTTTTATATCTTGTAAATACATTTAATATGTAAATAAGTTTGAATATTAAAAACTATGTACACGTTTATGCATTAAATGAAAGTTTTCCATACTGCTTGTATTTGATTATTTAATTGGTTTTAAAACGCAACAGGAAATAAAATCCTTTAATTGCTTACAGACCCTATAGACTGGAGTCTATCAGATCACGTACAATAAGTGATAATTTAATTTCATGGGATCTACAAGACTTTACTCGTACCGACAAAATTAGAATGACAGCTGTATATTAATTATAGTTTGTTCGGATTGCTTGCTGGTACATTGATAATATTGATAAGTTTCTGTTTTTATATATTTTTACATTTTTTTATTTTTTACCGATAGCTTATCGATCACATTGACATTTGTTAACATAACACATGTATGTTAGTTAACATATCATATCGATAGTTTAGTGTTAATGCTATTGCTGCAACCCTATTCGTATGGCAATCCTCAAGCGGCGGCATAAATCTTGTAAGTTTTAGCGCATTTGTCTAAATATTAGATAAAAAATTAAATAAAATTGAAGAGGATAGCTTATATACATAATTTACAGTAAAATAAACTAAGTTTTGTAAAAGTAGCATAAACTTTGGTGACACAAATGAAAATGATCGAGTTCCGTTGGAGTTCAAAGCCAGCTATTAAAACCACAGCAGGTTCGCTTTGTAATTTTACTTATTTGTCGATGTAAATTCTTATTTAATATTGGTGAGCTCAAAATTTCAACTACCTATCAAAATTTCAAGTAACTTGTGGATCAGAAAGGACGAGAGAAAGTGCGTTCAGATTAGATGCATATGTTTCATATATTTACCATGAATTTTTTGTATACTTTAATTCAGAAATTAACAAAGACTACATGGAAACGTGCAATTCAGACGGAGGTGTTGGAGTTAAAACAGCTGCAATGGCTAGAACGCCACCGATTGCTCACATGATAGGGTCACTGAAATCAAGGGCTGACGACAATACTCAGCACACGCCCCAAATCACGTCCAAACGGGATAACCATCTTTATCACTTACAACGCGATGTGGACAGCCCCAGTGCGGCTTTGCGCATGCGTGCCTTGCGTGCCGTGAGGTAAGCACACATCTACAATTCCTTTGTTAATTTTAATGACTAATGACTTTTTTTTCTGTGTAAGCAGAAGTCCCATCAAACATTATAACAATTTCGATGTTCCACATAATGAAATAAGCATAATCACTGCAGAGGAGCGCAATCCTTGTCCGCCACCAACACTCTCCGAAATTTTACAAAACGTGATAGTCTACGTTGAGGTGCGCACCGGCAATGATAATCGCTCCGAGGGCGTGAAGACCATCATTGCTAAGCTGGGCGCAAAAGTGAACGATCGTCTTTTGCGGTAAGAAGAAAAGAAGAACAAGAAAACTTACTGAAAGAGAACTAATATTAATAACAATAAATAATTTTAACAGTAATACAACACACGTGGTCTTCAAGGACGGTCTTGCGTCTACCTACAAGCGCGCTCAGAGCTGGAATATACCAATTGTGTCTATATTGTGGATTGAGGCCTGCAAAGTACAAAAACGGCTCTGTGAGGCCAGCCAGTTTCCCATCAGCAATATCCACTTATATGAATATCCAGAACTATATGGTAAAGTGTCGGTAAGTGCTGTATATATTATGTATAATTGTACTTGATCCCGTAAAATGCAGCATCTACTCGTACGTGCTAGGCACATATATATTTCTTCAGTCATAAATCATATCACCAACTACCGTGCTCAAAGCTATTGGCTATTTAATTGTTTTATTATAGCCATATAATATCAGTACAATTATTACTTATTGTGTTTGCTAAACATTTGCGATAAGGCCAAAACTATAATAAGCACCATTATCAAAACAACGCCGATGACTCAGATAAGAAAGCGGTATCTTCCGTTATGCTTAAGAAAGTGGTTTAGTAGGGAATTTCCGATTTTTACGTAACCTGTAATTAGCTTAAGAGGATTACCTCAATATAATTATTAATTTAAACTTGTTGTATTTACAAGAAACGTTTTTCCAACTTAAGCATACCCTGGTTACAAAGTAATTCAGCCCCGATATTGCAAAAACGATGGCTGCAAAAATCCAAAAGAATTTATGAATAAAAAAAGCATATAAATGGTTTTTAGTGCCGTCTGCAAGTTAACGTTTTTTGCCAAATACAAATACGTTGCCTGCCGGACTCTTATCTTTGACAACAAAATGTCAAGCACTTATTGTTTGTCCGCGTTGGGTTATCTAATTCAATTTGTGTGTAACAACATTTTACGTGTCTTCTGTGCTTATCAGATCGTAGCAACTTGGCAACGGCAAAAAAAAAGCGCATCACAAAAAAACAATATATGTTTCTTCTTTATACATTTTGTATTATTATGTACAGACATTATGTTTTATTACTTAAATGTTACGACAGATTTAAAAAAGACACGCTGATCAACGTTGACAACTTAAAACCTATTTCACATGCACGTATGTTTACCGCAATAGCTTCTCAAGAATACAAACTATAAATATTAACTCGTATCCCGTGTCATTTACATAACTCGCTGGAAAAGTATAATATTTAAAGATGCCTATTTATATATACTTAGTTAAAATTGTTGGGTATTTTTCATCTCTCTTATAGTTGGGCGTTGTTGGCGTTACACGCGCTGTGTAGGCAACGTTTTTTCTGAGATTGTATCAAGTTTACATACATTCATACACAAAAAAGTGCTGCGGTTTGATATTTACATACAAAATATGTACAATAAGTACGTGCGAATTTAAAAATTTACAAAATCATGAAAGATGGAGTCCGTTGCTGTCCGTCTGGAATGCATTTTTATATAACGCATAGGAACCTTTGGGTGCGGGTTGTTTGTTATTGTTGTTGTTCAGAGGTCAGATCAGGAAAGGGCAACCTCAAGGCACATCATTATCAAGAATCCCGAGATGGTGCCCCAAGTGGCAATTGTGCCATTGCCACTGGCATGCGCCTCCGGTAATATATCATCGGCCACAATATAAATCATGGCGCCTGCCGCAAACGACAGCGCATAAGGCAATATGAGATTAGCAAACGTAACAGCAACGGCCCCAAGGACGCCAAAGATCGGCTCCACCATGCCGGACAGCTGGCCATACCAGAGGGCGCGGCCTACACTAAATCCTGCTGCATGCAACGGCAAACTGACGGCCAATCCCTCGGGGAAATTTTGTATGCCAATGCCAATGGCCAGATTGCGGGCACTCTCGAACGTCGAGCTGTTTGTGCTGCCCACAGCACCGAAACTGACACCCACCGCCAATCCTTCCGGTATATTGTGCACAGTAATTGCCACCACGAGCAACATGACATGTTTCCATTGGGCAAGAGCGTCCTGAGCCTCCTGAGACCGCTGTTGTTCGAGCGTCGAATCAGCCGTGTAGGTGCACTGCTCCACCTCACTAATGCTGCCTTTCTTGCGACGGCGCGATTCGCCGCTGTGCTGAGCACTCAGGCAATCGGAGAAGCTGTCCAAACTCTTGGACGCATGCCGGGCACTTGCGCCATTGCGTTTAAGCTCATCAATGGCAATGTTCGCTTTATCTTTGTTGTTTTGTGTCATCTGTATCATCATGTTGGTGCTATTCAAACCCAGATACGACATCAGCTTATCACAGCCGTATACAAAGATCGAGCCGAGCAAGAAACCACCAGCTACGGGCAGAAATGAATAGACGCCATACAATTTCGATTGCTCGGCCAAATGAATGGCAGGTCCTAGTAGCGACCAGAACGAGGCGGCAATCATTACGCCGGCCGCAAATCCCAGAGCTGCATCCAAAGATCTTCGCTGGGTGCCGCGCACAAATATGACCAATGCTGCACCAGCGGCCGTCAAGCCCCAGGTGAGCAGTGTGCCCAAAAGAGCTTGCGTCACCGGTCCATAGCCAGGTATCATCTTCTCACGTCTGTTTTGTTTTGCTGATTTACTGCTGGTCTTGTTGTAGCTCAGCAACCATAAAGAATGTATGAACGTGTAAGCGCGTTATCTAACTGAAGTGTCTGTATTCTAGAAGAAAAACTAGTTTTCTTAATTATTTTTCCAAGCAGATGACACAATACTGGCATGCAGAGGCGGTGTTCGCCCCTTTTAGATTTACTTGACTGCAAAGTGCCACGTTCTTAATTTCTCAGTTTCTGCGCATTGAAGCTCATTACTCTTCTGCGTTTTCTTTATGTTTTTACTCCAATTTGGTCGACAAGTGTTGACATATGACAAAACAAAACAAAACCAAAACAAAACTTCAAAACATAAATTTGATTTGTTTATATCTCTCAGCTGCTGTATTAATTATGACGTGGAATGGCGAGGAGGTGTTTACACACTTGTTGCTTATCGCCAGCTTGCGGATGCGTGGATTATCATTAATATGTTTAGTTTTTTTTTATATTTGGTTTTTTAATACTGCTTGATTAGTTATATTTTTTGCTACAACAGCCAATTGAGCGCGACGGACAGTGAATGAGCCGCAAACTGAGACTGTTCGCTGTATTATAGCAACTTTTATACGGTGTTTGCTCTTTCTGCGCTCGCAGTCAAAACAGCGCATGTCCAGTGAGTAAAAACCAGGGCTGCAGACTAGAGAGCCAGTGTAACCACAATTTCGGGTGGAAAAATTTAAATACAAATTTAACGCGCAATTCAATACGATTAGAGATTATATATTGTGTAAATTAAACATATTTTAGTAATTAAACATTAAATTTATGTTTTATATCTTGGCCTGTTTAAAGAGAGCGCTTACGATTGTTTACGGCCAAAGAGTATAAAAGAGAGATAAAAGTTGCGCTAATATAAACGTACGCCCAACGGCGACAGCATCACGTACATTATAAACAAATAAAGCAGTGGCTTTAGCTAAAAGTGACTGACAGAACCTAGTTACGAAAGCAGCAGCACCTTTATCACTTATCAGTTGATCTTGCGTCTGATTAATCGCACTATCGCTGTTTATTCAAAATTCATTGCAGCGCGTTCGTTGCATACAACCAGATTCTGAACTCAATAAGAGGCCACGCAAGCGCCTTGGAACAGCGACTGGCACAAAGGATAAAGAAGTTACCAAGAAGGTTTCAGTTACGGACAAGACCACAACAACGCCAAAGGTTAGCTTTTATTACTTGTTAGCCATAACAAATCTTTTAATAAAATGTTCCATAATCTTACAGAACGACATAACACGCTTCTTCAAGCCTTTGAGCCAGAATAAGCAACTTTCTGAAATAGAATTTACCGAATCGCCAGCGACCAGGTTACTAAATAGGTAAGTAATAAAATAATTACCGCAAAACAGAAAACTTCATTTCGTTTCAATTAAGTATATCCATTTATTTGAAACTGATGACGCACTTTGTGGGGTGGATTTTCTCATATTTTCACATGATTCTTTATCAAAAATGTACTTGAGCAAGTTGGGCGATGATTTTTCAAAAGCCTGTGGAAGGTATATTCTTTCCGTTGGCCACTAGTTTTAATGATATATTTAGGATCATATCAGAGCATTTACCACCGTCTTAATTGTATTGCTTTAATCTACAGAATAACCAACGGATGTTTTACACCACTCTTAACGCATACCCAGCCAGATGTACCAAAGACCAAAGCAAATGAGACTGACTTAAATGACAAGGGACATGCCTTAAGCAAAGAGGAACCAGCAGCCAAAAAAAGCTTAAACTTTAGCCAAGGGAAGCGAGTGAACAAGCCCCGTAGCAATTCGATGACCGTGATGCCGGCACAAGAGATAATTCCGAAGCGTGCCAGTCGTCGAAGCATTTCGATGGTTGAATCGACTATAGAAGAGCCTAAAGAGAATCAAGTACAAACAGAGCCGCGCCTGACCCGGCGACGCAGTTTATTAAATATGAGCCAAATGTCCAGTCTAGATGGAAATTCATCTCAGTCGACAGCACAACCACTGCCTCAGCCAGAACTGAGAATGACGCGTCGCCGGAGCTTGCAACTAGCTGTGCCATCGAATATAGAAAATACACCAGACCCACCAGCTCAAAGTGATCCGCCAATTTCGCGTCGTCGCAGCTTTTCAACAATTTCCACCGCCCAGCCTAGCACACCCAAAGTTATTAAGAAGCCGTCATTTCAAGCCATTGCCGAGGAGCCATTGGTGGAGACCACATCTGAAAATATGTCGCTGGGGATGAGCAACCCAACTGCTCAAGCAAAAACGTCGGTTATGAACAGAACCGACTACGTGCAAAGATCAATGGAAATTAGCATGTCCCAAAAGGTTGTTAATGGTAAAACAACTGGACGCCGCACACTATACTCTACAGATCCTATGGAAATAAGCACAGTGAACGTTGAGAATGCTGAAAATATCAATCCATATCTGGGACACAGCACCCAAGCCACGCAAACATCACTAGACAACATCGGTGAGCACACACCTGTTCCAGTTTTCAGCTCGACACGACTGCCAGGCAGCACTGGCTCCTCCAGCATTCATCGACGCTCGCTTTTCCATGTCGACATGGATCAAATCAATGAGCGCATCAATACGATAAACACCACTTCACAAAGACGCTCGCTGGCTTTGGCCAATGCGGCCGAACTGGGCGAGAGTCGCACCTTGGTTCCACTGCAGGCGGTGGTTCCCGATCAAAAGACGACAGGGCCAAAAATGCGACGTCTGTTTACGCCAAACGAGGATATTGTCTTGTCTCCGTCGTCTAGCTCAAGAAAGAGATCACGTCACAGCATTAGCGGCAATACCGCGTCAACTGGCACCGTCAAGCACCGACGCTCTTTGGCAGCGCAGCAGCCCACGGCGGCCGTTGGACCGATTTTGCAAGCAAATCCCCAGGGTAATGATGAAAATGAGCCAGACAATGACTTATATGTGACACCAACAGCTTCGGTTGACACCAATGATAGCGCATCAGAGCCGCATGGAGATTGCGTGAAGCGCGCAACAATGAGACGTACCATACACACTCTGGTGCACACCAATATGCATAGGGAGCAGGTGCAGGTCATCCACAAGGTTGGTAATGCGGCAGTGAAACGTTAAGCGGCAGTTTTTTGTATTTTCAAAATTTTTATTCTTGTATGTATGTCTTCTAATTGTATAGAATCGATTAGTCCTTGCCTCTTTGTACTCTAGCTGTAGTTTCAAAAAGTTTTCTAATTGTTATTATTAATTGCATTATGTTTAATATAATCACAATTGAGTTTAGTTTTACTTTAGTTTCTAATCAATCATCACAAATTCAGTAATTATTGATAAAACTTAGTTAGCACGCAGTAGCAATAAAAGAATTTCTTTATCCTTCACACAAATAAATTAAACATTAATATTGGCAAAATATTAAGTGGTCTTAATTTGTACTTGATTACATTCGTGCTCATAAATCTACACATCCACTGAAGCATATATATTAATCCTCCCGCCCCCATATATCGATTGACCTTCGTTTCTGGCACGCCATCCCAGGCCATACGCAAACTGCGCGGAGTGCGTTTGGATCCCACGGTCACAAAGCGCACCACACACCTGGTTAGCTTGGAGCCACGTCGCACGCTTAATTTGCTGCGTGGTCTCATACGGGGCGTCTGGATTATCAGCTATGAGTGGATACTAGAATCAATGCAGGCCGGCAAATGGCTAGACGAGCAACAATACGAACTAACCTCATTCTCACGTGCCGTCGTGGTGAGTCGTACAAATTAGATACATTTACAAATGCCTTATTGACTTGCATTAATTCCTTGCCAGATTTGCCGCACCGAACGGCAAGCCTTTGGTAGCTACTATCGCTGCGAACTATTCCGCTACATGGAGGTCTTTTACGTCTCTTCTCTGTGCCGACCCATTACATTCAACAACATAAAGGAGCTGCTGCTGCTTGGCGGCGCCAAGTTAACAGAGAATCGCTACAAAGCCAAGTTCATTGTGGGCGATAAGCGACGTGCCGAGGATGATCGCATTTATCTGTCGCCCATCTGGGTCCTGGATAGTATAACCTCAATGCAAGTGCAAAAGTTTGGGAAATACCTGATGAAGTGTGCCATCGTCACACCCCATGGCATACGTTATGAGGATCCGTGTCGGGAGCACGCCGAAAAACCACAAGAAAATTTGAAAGTTTGTTACAAAGACCCGGCGTTACTCATAAACAAATGATCCAATTGACTTTAGATACTTCGCAAGTTCTGTAAAACCTAATTTACTTATCCGAAACACTTTGGTTAAATAAACACCTCTTAATGTTCCAAGATGCAATTATTTTATTTATTTTTTTCAATCTCTTGCATTTTATTCAAGTAAATGAGGTAAAGTATTGTTGTATAGCTTGTTGCAGTTCCTTGTACTTTTTGTAGTGTGTTTGTACTTTCACAGTTTGGCGATGATGGAAGCGGCAAAGGATAAAATGCGGAATTGGGTGTAAAAAGGTAAATTTAAAAACTGCGCTGAAACTGAAAAGCAAACAAAAAACATGCGGAAAATGTTTCTCTCTTTTTGGCGTGAAAAAACGAATAAATAGAAAATGTGGGATTTATTTGTTGTAAATAAAGTTATTTATCTCTTTTTCTCTTCTAGTATTGTTTTTGTTTCAAATGTAGTGTACAAAGTAGTGTGCAAAAAAAATAGATAAGATTTAGAAAATCAAAAATTTAATTTAAAAGAATACATAAATGCTATACGCCTGGCTCTACTGCTACACAATTATACGAACTATGAAATATGATATTATAATAAAATCCATTTATTATAAGATCATAAGTATATGTAGGTAAACTTAGGATTGAGGGAAAAGTATCTGCTTCTTATTCTGCTCTTGCGCTCGTCCTCTCTCAATCGTCTAGGCGGCTTCGATGGCGTGTAACATTCGTATCCGACGAAATTCTTTGCGATGGAAAAAATTAAATTTTTGCTTTTGCTGGAACATCATCTTATCGTTTATGTTGCCCAGGAAAGGTGTTTGTGTCTGGCTACTGTTGTGTTTATCATTGTTGTTGAGTTGTGGCTGATTCATATTATTGTTGTTGTTGTTAATATTGTTTGGAAAGAAAACCAGCTACTTCTTGACCTTGGTGGCCTTCTCGGCGGCCTTGGTGACCTTGCCACCTGCAGCGTCCTTGAAGTTGACAGACTTGATGACACCAACAGCGACGGTCTGTCTCATGTCACGCACAGCGAAACGACCTAGAGGAGGGAACTCCTGGAAGGACTCAACGCACAGAGGCTTGGAGGGCACCAAGTTGACGATGGCAGCATCACCGGACTTGATGAACTTGGGGTTCTCCTCGGTGGTCTTGCCGGAACGACGATCGACCTTCTCCTTGATCTCAGCGAACTTGCACGCAATGTGAGCGGTGTGGCAATCCAACACTGGAGTATAACCGTTGGCAATCTGGCCAGGGTGGTTCAACACGATGACCTGAGCGGTGAAATCAGCAGCACCCTTGGGGGGGCTAGCCTTGGAGTCACCGGCAACGTAGCCACGACGCAGCTCCTTGACGGAAACGTTCTTGACGTTGAAGCCAACATTGTCTCCGGGAACAGCCTCGGTGAGGGCCTCGTGGTGCATCTCCACGGACTTGACCTCAGTGGTGATGTTGGCTGGGGCAAATACAACAAGACAGCCAGGCTTCAAGACACCAGTCTCGACACGACCGACGGGTACTGTTCCGATACCGCCAATTTTGTAGACATCCTGCAGGGGCAGACGCAGAGCCTTATCGGTAGGGCGGGCAGGTGGCAGGATAGCATCGAGAGCTTCGATGAGGGTCTTGCCATCGGCATTACCATCCTTGCGCTCCACCTTCCATCCCTTGAACCATGGCATGTTGGTCGAAGGTTCCAACATGTTGTCGCCGTGCCATCCGGAAATGGGCACGAAGGCAACAGCCGCCGGGTTGTAGCCGATCTTCTTGATGTAAGAAGACACTTCCTTCTTGATTTCCTCATAACGGGACTCGCTGTATGGTGGCTCAGAAGAATCCATCTTGTTGACGCCAACAATCAGCTGCTTCACACCCAGAGTGAAGGCAAGCAGGGCGTGCTCGCGGGTCTGACCGTTCTTGGAGATACCAGCCTCGAATTCACCAGTACCGGCAGCAACAATCAAAACGGCACAATCAGCCTGGGAGGTACCAGTGATCATGTTCTTGATGAAATCTCTGTGGCCGGGGGCGTCGATGATGGTCACGTAGTACTTGGCAGTCTCAAACTTCCACAGAGCGATATCGATGGTGATACCACGCTCACGCTCGGCCTTCAATTTATCCAAAACCCATGCGTACTTGAACGAGCCCTTGCCCATCTCCTGAGCCTCCTTCTCGAACTTCTCGATGGTACGCTTGTCGATACCACCGCACTTGTAGATCAAGTGACCGGTGGTGGTAGACTTGCCAGAATCGACGTGTCCAATCACGACGATGTTAATATGAATCTTCTCTTTTCCCATGCTGGCTTATTGGAGCTATTGGGATCAAGTTTTTTTTTGTGTTGGGGAGTCACAGCGTGCATTCAGGTTCATATATATGTATGTGTGTGTGTAAATGGGTTCAACACACAGGCACAATCAGCGATTGGGGAAGAAACAGACGGGTAAACAAAATGTGTTAGCAAACAGATAATTAACAGGGGTTCAAACAATAGTGTTAAATAGATTAGGGGAAATTGTCATATTTTGAAACGTTAAATTTTAAATTTTCGAGTGCCAGCAGCACAAACCTAACCTCAAAAAGAAACGTGTTTGGTTTTTGCAGTTTACACATTTTTGCTTCGCATAGCAAATTCTGCTTTGAGGTTATGTTTAGCCGCTGCCGCATGTCTCTCGGTAGTGAAACAGTTTGTGTATGTGTGTAAGAAAGCCACAAGCGAAACTGGTAACAAAAAGAAAAGTACAAAAAAAAAAAATATATTACAACAAAATAGAAAAAAAAATTTTTAAAACCCTTTATAACTTCTCGATTTTTCAGTGATTTTGGTATTTTTGCTTTCGTCAAAATTCTTCAGTAGCAGAACTGAATAGATATCATCATATAAAATCGAGATAATTAAAATTTAATCAAATGAAATTCAATAGGTATGCATGTGTGTGTGTGTACGTATGCATACATACACAACACATACTTATAATTCATATGAGGAAGAAATTTCCAGCAAATTTATTCTAGACATGTGGCTGTGTGTGCGTGTGTTTGTGCCGCTGTTGCCGGCCGCCGTTATACCGCAAGAGAGTGAGCGAGACAGCGAAGTAAAATGGCGACGGGGCAATGATTCGAACAAAGGCAAACGGGCGATCAAGCAATGGTAAGCAGCGCGATAGAGATGCACTGATCAAGAACTAAAGTGCACTGCAGGTCGGCCATTTTGGGCTGAGCTCATGCAAAGATAACAATTTTCACCAGCGTGGAAATCGTGACGTTTCAAGAAATTTCACAACATTGAATGAATTTAATTTGTACCCGTGGCAGTCAATGAAAGTACTATTCTTTTTGTAGCTGTCCAGCACTGCTAATTTAGGCAGTCAGCATACCTTGTGAGCCGCCATCTTGAAATTCTATGCCCATACGTATAGAGAAAGGCTGCAAATGCAAAGAAACCACGTTTCTATACCATGCGAAATTTGTGCAATGCGTTGCTGCAAGCAATATGCATTACAAATTAAATTTAAATTGACTGCGCTCTATTTAGGCAAAGACAACAGGCGACCACCCACACATGTGATATGTATGTACCGCATGTGGGCGTGGCATCAGCAGCAATTACACCATATTGCAGAAATGACTAAGTGACTCATTTTAGCCATTCGAAACTATAAACAATGTATCATAGTGCAATTAACACTGCTGCTTGCCACGTGTTTACGCTTTAGCCAGCGTCATCACCTTTCACTTTGCCACTTTTAGGTTAGCTTTGAGTGTTGCACACACACACACACACACAGGCCAGTAGCAAATGTGCAATTCATTATATTCACTTGCATATTTGTTTATAAATTATTATTATTATTTATTATCGACGATTGCACTTTTGCTGGTTCATTGAGTATATTTTATTCACTTAAATTTTTGCACTTGCTTAGGAAAACTTACTCTCGGATAAATTAAATAAGAAATCACAAAGCCTATGCTATTCCGGCAACAGACTTGAACAAAGTGAACGAGCGTTCGGTAAAACAGGAAGCTTGTAGCCTCGTTTCTGCTAGCGTGGCGTTGTCGAGTCGCTTCTCAAATATCGAATAAATTTAAAGTACAGTGTAACCGTATATTTATATCGTTCAACTGTTCTTAACAATGAATGTGTATGTTAAGTGAGGAGCAGATGCCATGGAATGGTGGAGTAACTCGTCCAACAGTGTTTTAAAATGTCAATGACGTGGCCCTCGCCATGATAGCGAATTCAATTCTCGTAAGGCATTTGACCGGCCTAGACGTATATCGTTTTTCGTGTAGCAGGCGGTTGTTAGACAGTATTCGTAAAATATATATTTTCGATTAAAAAATAGGATACCAACTAAATAAGTAACAATATGAGGCATTCAGTAGCTGCAGTGCTTCTATTCGCTTTTATCGCAACTGTTGCCGGTGCGGAGCATGATGTGCTGGATCTCGGTGACGATAATTTCGTATCAACTTTGAAGCAGCATGAAACAACATTGGTTATGTTCTATGCACCCTGGTAAGTGCGACGAGGGAGTGGGAGATGTGGGCGTGGCACTTGCAAACGCCAGTTGGCAATTAATTTTGTGCGAATCAAATGTACACGTCAGCGCTGCACCGCTCAAAAGGGCCAACAAATCGGGAATGACGGTAGTCGGTAGAGTCGGCCATTTTAGTGGAGGTTTCTCTACACACATACATTCATTTGAAGCGTTTTATAGCTGTATGCGTGAGAGAGTGTGTGTAGGTTTATAAAATAAGCTGTAAACTTGTCTGTTTGAACTTGTGCATGTATATGCTTATGTATGTGTGCTTATGGCTCTGTGCAGACAAAGAAGACAGAAAGATATTTAGCCGGCCGGCAGTTCAAATTTCTTTCTAATGCCACATCTGAGGGAAACCTTATCAGCTGTAGCATGTAGCACCAGCAACTTCCGCGCAGAAAAAACTATTTAATTGAGTCGCATTTCAGCTTGTTTGATAAGGAGTACAGTTAATTTGGTGGTCCCCGCGATAAGATCCGTAGCAACATCTTTTTATATACCCATTATTAATTACTATAAGGGGTATTATTATTCGATTAAAATTCTTTCTAATTCCGAATTAGAAAGAGTATATGCTAGTTGAGCTTTCTAACTATTGATACTTTTCAAAGTTGTGTGTATCAAACAGCAGCACGAAAAAGATAAAGGAATAATTTGGGAATTGTGTGACGTGTCTCTAAAATAAACATGGCTATATATTTTTAGGTGCGGACACTGCAAACGCTTGAAACCCGAATATGCCAAGGCCGCTGAGATCATTAAAGATGACGATCCGCCAATCAAGTTGGCCAAGGTAAGCTTGTTTAACTATATACATAAATATATATATATATATATATTAAATACAATTTGCGTGTGCTGCATACAGGTCGATTGTACCGAAGCTGGCAAGGAGATTTGCGGAAAACATTCAGTTAACGGCTATCCTACGCTGAAGATTTTCCGCCAAGACGAGGTATCTCAGGACTACAATGGACCACGCGAGGCAATTGGTATTGCGAAATACATGCGTGCCCAGGTGGGACCCGCATCCAAGCTAGTGAGCAGCATTGACCTGACAAAATTCTTGGACACCAAGGACACCACAATCTTTGGCTACTTCAGCGATAATAATTCGAATTTGGCCAAGCTCTTCTTGAAGTTTGCAGACAAAAATCGCGAAAAGTATCGCTTCGGACACAGCGAAGACAAGGACGTGCTAAAGAATCAAGGCGAAACGTAAGTGAGGGACGATAGTGGGACAACTGCTTGCGCAAGATACAAGATCAAGCATTCAAGCGTTTCTGGCATTCATCATTTATTTATTTCCAAACAATATATATTTCTTCATCTTAATAAATAGTTTGTAGTTTGTGAACAATACGGACAGAGATGAACAGAAAATCAACCAGTTATTCATCTTCATCAAATATTTACACAACTATTAATAACACGAACTTTATGCACTCTTTTTAAACAGCGATAAGATTGTGCTAATCCGTGCTCCACACTTGAGGAACAAATTTGAGTCTTCAACTATTAAGTTCGAGGGCAACACCGAATCCGAATTGAGCACATTCGTCAAAGAGAACTTGTAAGTAAATCACATACCGCTCGCTCCGTTTTTATACTGAGTAAATGTTTTACATTTGTAGCCATGGTTTGGTCGGTCATCGCACACAGGACACATCGAGCGATTTCCAGAATCCTTTGATCACCGCCTACTATGCCGTCGACTACCAGAAGAATCCCAAGGGCACCAACTATTGGCGCAATCGTGTTCTCAAGGTGGCCAAGGAGTTTGTCGGCAAGATTAACTTTGCCATCAGCTCCAAGGATGACTTCCAACATGAGTTGAATGAGTACGGTTACGATTTTGTCGGTGACAAGCCCGTCATTTTGGCCCGCGATGCCAAGAATCTCAAGTATGCATTGAAGGAGGAGTTCTCTGTAGACAGTCTAAAGGATTTCGTTGAGAAGTTGCTGGACAACGAATTGGAGCCGTACATCAAGAGCGAACCACTACCGGAATCCAATCATGCGCCTGTCAAGGTTGCCGTTGCCAAGAACTTTGACGAGGTGGTCATCAATAACGGCAAGGATACGCTGGTCGAGTTCTACGCCCCATGGTGCGGTCACTGCAAGAAACTGACACCAATCTACGATGAGCTCGCCGAGAAGCTGCAAGACGAAGATGTGGCCATTGTCAAAATGGATGCCACTGCCAACGATGTGCCACCAGAGTTCAATGTGCGCGGCTTCCCCACGCTCTTCTGGCTGCCAAAGGATTCCAAGAACAAGCCCGTCAACTATAATGGCGGTCGCGAACTCGATGATTTCGTCAAGTACATTGCCAAGGAGGCAAGCACAGAACTGAAGGGCTTCGACCGCAGCGGCAAGTCCAAGAAGACCGAGCTGTAAGCTGCGTACATCTAAATCTAGCGTGTAACTAAGTAGCATTTCCATATTTTTGTAAAACCGAATCCATTCTCAAGCCAACAAACAGTCAATAGCGATCAGCAAATGCAATAATAAGAAATAACAAAAAATATGACGTGTATTTAATTATAAAAGTCTGATCGATTTCTTGAAATTCAATTATTGCTGTCAATAAACGTCAAAACTATTTTCTTCTTAATAATAAAACATCGATATCGTTTAACTTTCACTTATAAATGAAATCGAACTTCTGCATTCAGATGCTCCATGTTCTCCTGCATCATGACGCGATACCAGTCCGGTATGAAAGAGTAAACATTGCGATTCTCGATGACTCGACTTGTAATGTTGCCATTGTTTGTATTGTAATCCAACAGATACACGGTGCTGGCGGAGTCCACATGATTCACCAAGATCTGTATTTTCCGCAAGAGGCAATACAGGAAGTGCCCACATACATTCGGTGACCAATTGGAATCCTTTAAATTTAAAATACAGTTGTAGTTGATAATTGAAATAATTAGCTTTGTATCACTACGAAAACTTACGCACTCACGATATAGATCGGATATCTGTTTATTCTTGATCATTTGCACGATGCCATTTTTATCGTGATGGGCAATATAAACTGTATGTATGCCCACTAGGAAGGACTCTGTCCACCATTTGAGGACATCGTGGCGATAGTGCGCTAACCACTCGGCACGATTCATGGTGTCCAAGCGAGAGTACAGTTCAACAAACGTGTTGGGAAGTCCTATGCTATGAAAATAAGAGTGTAAAACGAGTTAATTTTTGGGAAACTCATATATCATTAGCTATGCACTCACACTGCATATGGGTTGTACTGTGCAATAATGGGCGCATCGTAAAGGACATTTATACCGCATATATTAGTGGTAAAAACACCGTAATATTGACCGCTCAGATCCTTTTGTTCACCAGGACCAGGTTGCTCTATGGACAATATGCGTAAATAAACAAAAGAATTAAGGGAATTCAATTTTTCTACCTCGTCCCACAAGACAGTGCTGTCTTAGCACCTTCATATAAGCAGCCGACAATTTTTGTCTCTCCCGCTCACAGTCAAAGTGTGATGATAAGCCGGTCGCTGAATTTTGCACCTGGCTCATATAGATGGTCGTGCGATACTTGCAGACGGCTATTGTCCAGTTGTCCTTGTTTTCGTACGGAGTGCACATGATCAGCTGCAACACCTGTCGGGTGCACATTATATCTGTATCTAGTTTCACGAATCCGCTTCTGTTACGCTTAATAAATCCTGCCGATCTCAAAAATAAAAATAAATTGTCCAAGTATTTTTGGTGTGAGTTTGATAGTTTCGCTTCTGCATCCTTGTTGATTACGTTGTAGTTTGCATTCAGCGAAAATGGAAATGATTCCTTTCCCAATTGTGTTAAGAAATAAAGACGTGAATCGGAATGCTCGAAAATGCCTTCAGCCGACATTGAGTATTCGCCTACCAGTGAGGGTGATCGTACATTTGGAAATGGTTGTTCGTTACACAAATGACCAAATGAACGTGCATTGATGATTATTTTATCAAAATTGTTATTATTAGAACACATTTTCTTTCTATAGCGTTCACGATTTACGTGTTTGAACGGTGCACTATGCGGCACTCTTCTTCTAAGCTATCTATTCACTGCGAAAATGTAAACAAACAGCCAACGCAGTCAGCTGAATGGGTATTAAGTATTTGGTATTTTGACGGTTTACGGTCACACTGCCACCGGGCGATTGCACTGCACGTGTTTTGAAATTCGCATTGTTGATACGTCTTGTCTTGCATGCTGTGCGTTAAAATTAAATTTGAATGTAAGAGGAGACAAAGATATGGACGTAAAAACTAACAAACTGCGACGCAGTGTGCAGCAGCTCTTGCAGCTTACTGGCAGTGAGCCCCAGGACGATGTATTTGTCTTAAACTTGCAGAAATTTCTAAAGAAAAAGGTAGGTAGCACCCAGCTAAAAAAAAACGTGTTTACAGCTTTTAAACTTATTAAAGCGCTACGTGGAACAAGATGTTGAGCGTTTGTTTAACAGCCTCAGCGAGCAATTAACGATGGCGGAATACACTGTGCCATTGGCCGTGAGCTTCGAGGAAGAACTTCTACTGCTGCTGACCATGTCGCTGCGCTGGGATCCTGTTGCTCACGCGGACCAATATAAATCAGAATGCATTGCTTTGGCCAAGTTGTTGCAGCTTTCGATTGATGCCAAAAGGTAAGTTTTCCCTATAATGTGTTAAAACTGCACATATCTGCATACAAATAGTGTATATACATTTTCAATTTATACTCACACAGATTTGCAAAGAGCTACTTTCGCAACCGGCCAGCACCATTCGAGAAGCAACAGAGCAATGATCACGTCCAGATACCCAGTAAGAGGACAAAACAGACAAATGCAAATGGCGTTATGAAAACAAAACAGCAGCATTTAGACTTGGAGCTCGTTAAGTGCTGCTACCATCTGTTAAGCAGTGATGCTGTCTACTACCGGGAATTGTGGGACTGGTCTAAGTTTTTGACCAACTATTCGGATAACAGTGCTAAATGTCAGCTGAGACAGCTTTACTGTAATCACATAATGGCCATGCTGACGGATATGTCGAGCACTCAGCTGCACACGCTAAACGCCCAAATACCCGACAAGGTGCGGCTTCAATTTGATGAGCAGCAGACGCTGGCTACGTACAGAAAATACGATTACTTATCAGATCTGCCGGAACAGGAGTTAACGCTTAAGCTAGAGAAGGCAAACCAATCAGTTACCAATATCGAAGGTGTAATCTTGCCAATCTTCAACAAGGACAATCAGCAATTCTATGCAGACACCGATGGCTGCTACGATCGCATTGTGAAAGTGGACTCAAGCATTGTGAATTTGCGTAGCATTGCGCTGGGCGTTGCTGCTGCCAAACCTATCTGCCTCTCCGGTCCAGTTGGTTGCGGTAAGACCACGCTAATTGAGTATTTGGCGCGTAAGACTGGTCGCATTTGTCCCAAACCAAAGGAAATAGAAACACGCGACAAAGCAAAGCTGCAAGCGAAAGAGGAAGATGAACTACTTAAACCGAAACGGAACCAGAAAGTGGTTAAAAATTCTGGAGAGAAGAGAAAAATCGCTGAAGTACCCATGGAAGACTTAATGGTGCTGGAGGAAGGCGATGGTCTTGCCAAGAGAAATGGATTTTTACGCATACAATTGGGGGATCAGACCGATAGTAAAATGTTGTTGGGTCAATATCGCTGCACAGATGTGCCCGGCGAATTCGTTTGGCTGCCCGGCGTACTAACGCAGGTAAGAAAGACGATTGATGGGGTAGCTAGGCCATTTAATTTATAATCAAATTATTTCAATATAACAATGTTAATTTTAGGCTGTCATGCATGGCTACTGGCTGCTGTTGGAGGATCTGGACGCAGCCACTCAGGACACATATACAATATTAAGCAGTCTATTGGAGCGCAACTATCTAAGCGTACCTGGCTTTCGGGATTGTGTCAAGATAGAACCTGGCTTTCAGCTTTTTGTAACAGTTCGGTATGTTGGCTGAATTATTACCTTTGGTCTATTAACCAATTATGATCTTAACAGGACCAACAAATCTTCAAATAACTGCAGCCAGAAATCTCTATTTTCGCTGCTTGAGAAATATTTGTATACCATCAATATTTTGCCGCTGTCCCGCAACGAGTTGTGCAAAGTTGTTAGCACCAACTATGAAAGACTGGCCACCGTGGCCAATCGCATTGTGGACGTGTTCCTGACCTTCTCCAGTGGCGATCACATGTCTGCCGATAATTTACGTCAACAGGAGAGCAGCGATAAGGCAGATACGACGGAGAAATATGTTGCACTGCCTTTTGAACAGGTAGCAACCAATGGCATGCCCAACTCGGGTCGTTTGGTGTCCACGCGGGATCTGATCAAGCTGTGTCAGCGTGCGAATGCCCAATTCTCTGTGACCAGCGCCGAGTGCGCTTACTTTGTTTTCCAAAATGCCGTCGATGTTTTCTGCTCGTATTTGCCGCAAAGCAAGGAAAAGACAGCTCTGATCACAAGCATTGGCGCCAAACTGGGAATTATACGCTCACGCTGTGAGCATTTTGCCAATGAATATAAACCTGATGTGGCGTTTGGCAAGCAAAGCTTTAAAATTGGCCGTGCGACACTGCCCACAATACCCGCTGTAGAAGAGGAGGAACTCAACGAGAAACAAAGCGCCTCAAAGAGACAAAAGTTAACGTTGCAGACGCAAAGAACAATTTCCAAATCAACAGTCAAGCGTGCAACTTTCTCATTTACCCGCTTGGCCAGCTGCATCCTGGAGCGTATTGCCGTCTGTGTTAGCCATTCGGAGCCAGTGCTGCTGGTGGGCGAAACTGGTGTGGGAAAGACGTCGTCAGTGCAGTACCTAGCTGAACGCACAGAGCATAAACTTGTTGCCATTAACATGAATAATCAATCGGATGTCTCGGATCTGGTTGGCGGCTTTAAGCCAGTTGAACTGAACTATGTTCTCGCACCGTTGCGATTTGAATTCGAGCATCTGTTTGGCGAAACGTTTAATGCTAGTAAGAATCTACAATTTCTGAGAATATTTGCCACCCACTTTAACAACGGACGACACAGCGTCATCATACGCACCATGCTTAATGTGACAAGCGGCATATTGGGCAAAGAGGAGCACAAGCTAAATCCGCTGCTGCCACGCTGGCGAACGCTGCACGAGAAGCTGCAGCGACTGCAAACGCAGCTGGAAAAGAGCATTAACATATCCTTTGCCTTTATACCTGGCTCGCTGGTCAATAGTATCAGCAATGGCGACTGGGTGCTTCTGGATGAAATCAATTTGGCCTCGGCCGAAACCCTAGAATGCCTGTCCACCATACTGGAGCCGGAGGGATCAGTAGTGCTGCTGGAACGTGGTGATTTTATGCCCGTGAAACGTCATCCCGATTTTCGTATATTTGCCTGCATGAATCCCAACACAGACATTGGCAAAAAGGATTTACCGGTTGGCATACGGAATCGCTTTACTGAGTTCTTTGTCGATGAGCTGACCACCGATGCGGATTTGGGTCTACTGGTCGGCGATTATCTGGCCAATACGGGCATTCAGCGCAAGTCTGTGCACAGCATTGTGCAGCTCTACAAATCGCTGCGACGTCTCTCCGAGCTGCAGCTCAACGATGGCCTTGGCAATCGTCCTGTCTACTCGCTGCGCACACTCTGCCGCAGTCTGCGCATTTGTGCCCGAAATTTATGCGGCTCCATTGAGCGAAATCTGTACGAGAGCTTCTGTTTGAGTTTTCTCACCCAACTGGATCCGGAATCGCATCAGTTGGTGCTGTTGCTCATACGGGATGCACTTCTGCACAATACAAAGGTGGTGCTTAATCAATCGCTGCCTCGACTGGGCGAGAATTATTTACAATTTGAGGGTTATTGGATCCAGAGCGGCAGTCTGGAGTTGCAGCCCTGCGAACGTTATATATTAACTGGTAGTGTCAAGAAGAATCTACAGGATCTGGCGCGCATCATTTCCATTGGAAAGCTACCCATTCTGCTGCAGGGACCGACCAGTGCCGGCAAAACGAGTCTTATCGATTATGTGGCCAGGCGGAGCGGCAATCGTTGTCTACGCATCAACAATCATGAGCACACCGATCTGCAGGAATATATCGGCACCTATGCAGCTGATGTTAGCGGAAAGCTAAGCTTTCGCGAGGGTGTCCTTGTGCAGGCCATGCGCCATGGCTACTGGATCATTTTGGATGAACTGAACTTGGCCTCAACGGACATCCTCGAGGCACTCAATCGAGTGCTGGACGACAATCGGGAGTTGTACATAGCCGAGACGCAAACGCTAGTCAAAGCGCATCCAAATTTTATGCTATTCGCCACACAGAATCCTCCGGGTCTTTATGGTGGCCGCAAAACGCTCTCGCGCGCCTTTAAGAATCGTTTCATTGAGCTGCACTTTGCGGACATACCACGCGCCGAGCTGGAGACTATATTGGAGCAGCGTTGTTTGATACCCGCTTCCTACTCACGCAAGATGGTGCAATGCATGACCCAGTTGCAACAGCATCGCAAAAACACTTCCAAGCAGGTGTTCACGCTTCGTGATCTGTTCCGCTGGGGCAACCGCTATACGCTGGCGGATAAGTCGTTGCAGGAGGATAACAAATACGATTGGAATCAGCATCTCATTGAAGAGGGTTATTTGGTGCTCTCCGCCAAGGTGCGCAGCAGCGAAGAGCTGCAGCTGATTGAGCAGACTCTATACGGGAACTTCAAGAAGCGCATTGACCTGGAGCTGCTCTTTGATATCCAAACGAAGCGAGAGAGCTCCGCTGTTAGCCGGCACATTCTCGACGCCATTCGCAATTTTAAACAGCGCGGTGATATTGTCTGGACGCGCAACATGACCCGCATGGCGGTGCTAACCGCCAAGGCACTGCAGTTCGATGAGCCCGTGCTTCTAGTGGGTCCAACGGGATGCGGCAAGACGACTGTGTGCCAATTGTTGGCGAGCATTGCGCAGGTGCAACTTCGCATACTCAATTGTCATATGCACACGGAGGGTGCAGACTTCTTGGGAGGATTGCGTCCATGTCGTGGTGAACAGAATGGGGAGCAGCAGTCGCGAAAGCTCTTCGAATGGGCAGACGGACCGCTTATCTACGCCATGTTGGAGGGCTCCTATTTTATGGCCGATGAAATATCTCTGGCTGAAGATTCAGTGCTGGAACGTCTCAATTGCATACTGGAGCCAGAGCGCAGCGTTCTTCTAGCAGAAAAGGGCGGTGTTGTCGAGGAGGATGTGACAGTCAGCGA
The DNA here is from genome assembly GCA_037043605.1 of Drosophila multiciliata. Lineage (NCBI taxonomy): Eukaryota > Metazoa > Arthropoda > Insecta > Diptera > Drosophilidae > Drosophila > Drosophila multiciliata. Next base: position 6,010,990 of record JBAMBF010000589.1, read on the forward strand.
ATCCAATTTAAACAAGGACTTTATTGTGCAAGCCAAGTCAGGCTTTCAGTTTCTGGCCACAATGAATCCAGGTGGTGATTTCGGCAAGAAGGAACTGTCGCCGGCACTGCGAAATCGCTTCACTGAAGTCTGGTGTTTGCCATCGGATAACAAATCCGATCTAATAGAGATTGCACACAATTGCATGCAGCGAGGATCAGCTACCAGTGCCACGTCGAGTACGTCCCATAAAATAGCGGAATATTTAGTGGAAATTGTGCTCTTTATACGGGATTCAAATGAAAAATTCAAGTTTTCCGTGCGCGACATTCTTGCGTGGGCCAATTATATGGTCAGCAATTCGCATCTCACATTCGCAGAGCAGGCCATCTTTGGACTGGAGACCATATTTCTGGATGCGCTCGAAATGCTGCCACATGAATCCCAGACGCAAATCGAGGCACTCAAGTGCCGGATCATCGACCATGCCATTCGACAGGCAGCTGTCATACTTGATGAGCACTTTGAGCTCTCGCATGTGGAAGAGAAGCGTGGACAAGAGGTGCAACTGGATGAGAAGCGCTTTGGCATACGTCCCTTTTTTATTAACGTCAATCCGGAGCGCCTGACGCCCGCCAATGCCGAGTTCTTGTTCGATGCGCCGACCACAAAACAGAATCTATTTCGCCTGCTGTCGGCGTTGTCATTGCAGAAGCCGGTGCTGCTCGAGGGACCACCTGGCGTGGGCAAGACCTCGATTGTGGAGAGTATAGCGCATGCGATTGGCTATCAAATCGTGCGCATCAATCTGTGCGAGCACACCGATCTGGCCGATTTATTTGGCACCGATCTGCCCGCTGAGGATAATCTACTGGAGCGTGTCGAGGCTCAGAGTCAGCTTGGCAGCTTTGTGTGGCGCGATGGTCCTCTGCTAGCCGCACTGAAAGCTACTCGCACTTGGATATTGCTGGATGAGCTGAATCTGGCACCTCAATCTGTGCTCGAGGGTCTTAACGCAGTGCTGGATCATCGTGGCGAGGTTTACATACCGGAACTGAATAAGAGCTTCCAGTTGACAGACTCCACACGCATCTTTGCCTGTCAGAATCCACTTAAACAGGGCGGCGGACGCAAGGGATTGCCGCAATCCTTCCTAAATCGATTTAACAAGGTCTATCTGCGCAAACTGAGCACCGAGGATCTGCTCCATGTGGTGAATGTCAAGTACGCCTCGTATTTTGATGAGTTAAGCAAGTATTTTAATGTACTACTGGATGCGGAGCAGCTGCCCAAAGGCAATGGATTCGTTCTGCACAATGGACACTCCTCTGAGATAGCTGCTACTGAAAATAGTTTCGATTTGGCTGTGCGCCTGGTGCGCTTCTCGGAGGTGCTGGATCGCGGTGTTGCCACGATGGAATTTGGCTACAAGGGTGGCCCCTACGAGTTCAACTTGCGCGACATTCTTCGCTGGTGTGATCTACTCCACAATCCGGCCACGGGCTACCTTATGCTGCCTGGTGTCAATAACTTCCATGGCGCCTTTCAGAACTTTTTGCTGACACTCTATGAGCGGATGCAGCTGGTCTACTATCAGCGCATGCGCTGCGACCAGGACAAGATTTACATACGCAATGCCTTTTCGGGCGTTTTCAACTGTAATGCGGAGCAGCTGAACACTGTTGCCGAGGATGTGGCGGTCTATTGGACCTCTGATAAGGTCTACCTCAACGATGTGGTGCTGGAGCGCGAGCAGTTGGCTCTCGGATCAGCAGCACAGCGACAGGAGCAGGCGCCACTGTTGCTTGCCACGCAACGACAGCAGCTCAAGCAAATTGTGGAAACGGTGCACATGGAGAAGCCACTTTTGATCTGTGGTACGACGGACAGTGGCAAAACCAAACTGATCGATGCGCTCTGCGTACTCTCCAATCGTCCGTGCAACTCGGATAACATTGATGATTCCGTAACAGGCAGTTTTCAACAGGTAAAATAGCTGGCACTATTTTTAGTTGACCCCTTTTAATTCCTCTTAATTTTAGGTCGATCTCAATCGTCATCTGGAGGATATCTATAAAAATGTGCAGAGTTTGATATTTGCCGTGGCTCAAACGGCTTTTCTACAGCAGACGGAGTCAGCTTTTGTCCAACAACTATGGAACACTTGGAGCAAGTACAATCAGTTGAACAGACTGACCACAGGTGAGCAGCTCCTTCAAGTCTCTTTATTCGTTTACCAATATATTTTTCCCGCTTTTCTTTGAAGAATCCCAACAACATAGCGTTGCAGAGGAGTTGCAGTTGTTCGCGAATCGTTTGGTTGCTTTAAATGAGATTATTACCAAGCTTGAAAAGACGCCGTTGGAATGTCGTGTTCCGCTGTTCGAGCAACTGCCTCAAAACAAATCCCAGCTCCTGCTATTGCAGACCTACATAAAATCTGCAGAATCGCTTAACACGGGCGGCTCCTTTGAGTGGGTGGATTCGAATATTGTGACATCTTTAAAGTGTGGCCAATACATATTGCTGGAACATGTGAATCTTTGTTCATCCGCCGTCTTGGATCGATTGAATCCAGTGTTTGAGCCCAACGGCAGTCTCTTGATCGCGGAGAAGGGCATCAGTGCAAACGACAGCGCAGAGGTGGTCCACAGATCGCCAAATTTCCGCGCATTCCTCACCATCGATCCCAAGAACGGAGAATTATCACGCGCCATGCGCAATCGTTGCGTCGAGCTGTCGTTGTCCGTGGCCAAAGATGCCTACAGCATAGACGATATGCGCGCCATTGTCCATGGCCAGGGAGTGCACCATATATCAGCCATTGACTGCATGCTGTCCATACATAGGAATATAGTCCAACTAACAGAGTTCAATTCGTATTCCATATCGCATCTGACGCACTTTGCGTTCCTGAGTGCCGCCTACAAGCGCATTGGCTATGAGCTGAAGCGCGCCCTCTACGTGGCCGCCATGGAGGTTTATGTGTACTCAGCCAACATGGATTTAATAGGCTATGGTCTGGCCTACTATCAGAACAAGCTGCGCGAAGTGGTGCTGGCACAAACGGAGGCTTATGTTGAAGGTGAAGAAGAGCAGGAGGATTACCTCAACGATGTTATACTGCGCACAGATGAGCTGAATTCCCTGACCCTAATCAAACTGCAGACGGTGACTTTGAAACTGCTGCTGCAGTCGCCAACCGATGACGATCTTCCCAAGACGCAGCTAATCTCACTATTTCAGTCTATGTCAGCGCTGGATTTAAGTCAGTTGAATGTCAAGCAGATTAGCCGCTTCCTAATCCACATGCTTTACGAGATGAGCGCCTTTGGTGAGCTGCATATGCGACATCTTTATTTGCAGCAATGCCTCACGGCTCAACCCGAACTGCAGCAGCTCTCATCCAGTTTGTATGCCTGCCTAATGCAGCAGGGTAAACGCTTCCAGACCAGCTTAACTAATCTGCCCTGGCATAGAACCCTATTTCCACGTCTTCGTGATTATGTCACCCAGCCACCATCAAGGGATGCTGGCCCAGACGCTGCCCTGGCGCTTAGCGCTTCCTTGTTGTCTCAGCTGCTGGTCGCTCAGATACCCAAGCGAGCTGTGACTCAACTACAGCACTTGGACGCTCTGCAATACTCACAGGCACTGCGGGATAAGAAGATCACAGAGAAGTATAGCAACGATTTTCTGTGTCATCTCTCCAACTTCCTTGAAAGCTTGCAACTGGCACTGCAGCAGCATTTGGGCGCAGCCAAGTTTGAGCTATCGCAATATGGCAAGTTTCTGACCAAGTTCCATTGGTTTAATCGCCTGCTGGACACTGCGCAACAGAAGCTGCTTCAACGCAATGAGTTGCATGCCCCTGTGATGCACAAGCTCGTGCTTCATTTCAAGTGGCTGGAGAAACATTTACTGGCTGCAATTATTGAGGCATGGCCCGATTTTCTACACACTCACGTGGCACTGCGTGAGAGCCTGGAGCAGCTTACCTCCTATGTGGAGGACACCAAGCGGCCCATTAATGTGTCTAGCAAGATTTATGCCAAGCAATTTACACAGTTCCAGCCCTATTACCTGGAGGCACAGGTAAGTGACGAGTGACACCAGCAATTATATAAATTATATTTATTTATTTATCATATTTCAGGTAATGTTGCATGATAAAGCGTCGCAGTTGCAGCAGCTGCTGAATGTGGTGCCGCAGTACGGCAACATGGATAGCAAATTGTGGTTGCACAAATGGCTCTCCCTGCAATCGGATGAGGCGCACAAGTGGCGCGCCTTTCTGCGCACCCACATCAGAAGCTGCCAAATTAAACAGTTCGAGCTAAATGACGCCTCCACGGACAATGGTGAATTGCAAGCAGCGCTTCGTAGGCTTCAGCATCAGTTGAAGGAACAACAACAGGAACAACCAGAACAGGACGAGAAAATATTAATAGATATCGAGCAAGTTAGACAGAAGCTGACTGCTGGCAGGGATGCAGCTGAGGATGAGCATGTGGTTGATTTAATTGCCGGCGAGCTCAAGTCCCATCAGCTGCTGCAGGCCGCATTGCGGGATTACTTCATGGACCGGGCGTTGAGCAGGACTCTTCATGCCGATTTCGATGAGGAAGTGAATCAGCTGTACAGCGAGCAGCTGCCCACGCTAAATGGACATCTGTGGCAGTGCCTGAATACGCTCAGCAGTGCGACACATGGCAACATTATGTTGGCCTGGCGTGAATTGTCCCATGCTCTGCAGGAATTACACAGTCCGGAGGAGTTTGGCTCGCTGCTGCAGCTGCAGTTTGGCAGCAGTAGTTGCTACAAGGCGCTGCGCAGCTATCAACGCCAGTTTCGCCAGGCGCTCCAATGCTATCAGCTAGAGAATTTGGCCACACGCTTCGACTGTGCTCAGGTGCCCAGTGATGTGGAGCTTGTGAGTCGTTATAGCTATCAAGGACCCGCTTTGAGCAATGCTCTGCTCTCACTAGTTTGCCAATCAAACGGACAGCTGCTCTCGGTGCCGCTCAGCGAGCTGCAGCCCTGGCGGCAGGCACTGCAGCAGACGCGTCAATTGCTCTGGCAGAATGCACAGCTGCTGAGCCGTCGGCACAGCCCGGAGTTGAACAATCTGCAGCTGGTGCAGGAGAGCGGCAGGCAGCTGCTTAACGAATTGGAGTATGTGTCACATGTGCAGCAGGAGCAGGTGCAGCAACGGCAAACGGATGCGGGCTTTGAGCGTTGCATACAGGAATTACAACAAGTGCTGCAACAATTGCAGGCGCCGCAAGATCAGATTGAACCATTGAGCCCCGTCTTTAATGCGGCATTGGCCAACACACTGATTGGCGTTCTGGAGCTGTGCGTGCTCACGCATGCGCCACTCATCGATCCCGTGGAGAAGAATCGTCTGAAGAACCTGTACATAGCCGAGGATATTGATTGTCTGGTGCATTTGGGTGGCGCCTACGATTTCATGCGCATCATCATGAACTACAAGCACTTTGGCCAGCAAATCTATGAGCAAGTGCAGCAGCGCCTGCACTCAGCGAAACAGCAACAACAACAACTCAATCAGAAGCTAGCACTGCGTCCCGATCAATGCTTGTATGCCAACCTGGTGCAGGACTTAACGCACTTCCTCAAATCCAATTGCGACTGCGCAACACTGCACAAACTAATCCTAGTCATACGCGAGAACTGGTCCCACTTTGTGGGTAAGCAGGCAGCGAGTGAGCAGCAACTGCGACGTGGCGCAGAGCTGCTGAACAAGCTGGAGCTGTGGCTGGCGAATGCGCAAAGATTTGTGCATCATACGCTCGCCCGATATGATGCCTACTACCAGGACTTTGTGCTGCCCATCAAGTGTGCTGTCAATCAAATGCGTTTTGGATTGGAGCAGCTGAAGCAACTCTTCAGTCGCCTCTTAATGGCTGGCAGCGCAGCGGAGGCCATCAAACTGGAGAAGACAATCGCACAGATCGGCGAGTTTCCAGCACAGCGTCCATTGGCCATCAGGAATAGCCATGTGTATGGACTGCTTGCCAAGCTGCCGCACAGCGAGCACGAGTACTTCCGTCTGCTGAAAGCGAAGCTGAGCGAGCTGCGCAACTTCATCAGCATTGCCTCCCGCATTGATGAGACGATATTTGCGGCTTATGATGATGCCCTAAGCATATGTAATCGCACGTGGCAGCAGGAGGAACAGCGTCGCAACGAGCAGCGTGCCGAGGAGGAGAGTCTTTACAAGACTAAGACACTGGGTGGCGTCGAGGATGAGGAACTTGAGGCGCTGCAGGAGATTGAAGAACATTTTCCCACCAACCTCGACGAAGATTTTGCCGAATTTGTTGACCAGCCCACGCTGGAGCAGGTGCTCAAGCTGGACAAGAAGGCAACGACTAAAGCGAAGCTAGCTCAAATAGTCAATGAGCAGGATTATGTATTCCTGGCACGCAATTTCATAGAGTCAATGACCAAGTACACAACTGTTAGCTACAAGGATCGTGAGCAGCAGCAGCGGGAGAAGCTAGATCTGCAGCTGATTCAACCTTATCAGGCGCGTCTGCAGGTCTTTGTACAGCTGCATGGACACTATAAGACTGCCGTGGGCGCCACCCTGGATGACAGCGTCTATAATGCTCTGACATTTGCGCTGGCTGTGCAGCAGCGGCAGCTGCAGGACATTCACCTGGAGGAGAGTCAGACAAGTCCAACTTATGACTTCTATAAGGACGCCAACATTATGGAGATCAATGGCTGTTTGGATGTTATGGAACGCATTGAAAAGCGTGTGCTGGAGCAGCTGGAACTGTATCCGGAGCATGCTGGACTCGCTGACATTAAGCTGGTCATTTCACGCATCCGGAAGCTGCCAGCAAATGCTAGTGTGGTGCGCTTCAACACTGGCTTCCAGCTGCTGCGCCAGAAGGTGGCGCTCTGGAATGAGCTGGCCCACAGGAACAACAATCTGGTGACGGAGGAGATTGAAGTGGCTGAGTTTGTGCAGCGCTGGACAAAACTGGAGCTGCAACACTGGCGCAACTGCCTCAACCAAACCGCACAACTAGTGGAGTTGAAAGCCTATCGCTACTGGTTCTTCATCTACAATCTGCTCCAAGGGGGATCAGCCGAGCTGCCGGAATTGATACGCACATTGCGTCAGTTCGTGGAGGCCTCCAGCTACGGTGATTTCCATGTGCGTCTCCAACTGCTACATGGCTTCGAGATGTACCTGCATAACGTGGAGCGTGCGGGCAAAGCAAAAATGGATGTGATACCAGTCATTGCAGCGCTGCATAATCTTCAATTGTATTTTGCACAGTTTGCCCAGGAGGTGGCGGACACCGTGAAGCTGCGCCGTGCGCCCATTGAGAAGAAGCTGCGTGAGTTCGTCAAGATTCAGAGCTACAACAAGGATCTCAGCTACTTTAGCATGCGTAACAATGTGGCCAGTGTGCATCGTAATCTGGGCAAGTTCCTCAAGGAGTATCGCCTGCTGCTCGAGCAGAAGATCAGTGAAGTGTTCCAACCCAAAGATTCCACCGTCAAGGACTACAGCATGGATAAGAACAGGTTCAATCAGAAGTCTATACTATATGACCTGGACAGCCAGCACTTTGTGGCGCCGCAACAACTGCGCGACACGTATAGCGCACTGGATTTGGAATTGGATTCGGGTTCGGATTCGCTGCCACTATTACAGCAGTTGGGCAAACACTTTGGCACCGCACGCAACATTGTGCGGCAGACACTAAATCAAACGGAATATGGCCCACTCCTTACGGAACTGGACGAACTGGTCAGTGCACAGCTGGAGCGTTGCGAGCAGCTACGCAATATGAACGTCGATCGGAGCAAGGAGCGTCCTCAGCAGAAGTTGCAGGCCAAGCAAATACTGCAGCAGAAGCGCAAAGCCTTAACCGATCTCTTCAAGCTGCTCACCCGACTGGGCGTTAGCTACAAGTCCGGCCTGATGGAGCTCTCGCTGCGCGGCGAGTTTGAGAACTTTGAACTGGCGCCGTTCTGCATTGAGGCAATGCTGCCCCAACTGCACTCCAGTGGACGACAGTTCAATCAACAGCTGGATCTTTACTATATGAAGAGCGTCTTCAAGCTGAAGTTGCTGCAGAACATCATGCTTACACCACTTTCAGAGTTGGGACCACCTAACATCGAGCGCATCAAGGGATTCGCTGTGGATCTGTTTCTGCACGTGCAGCAGCAGCGCGAGCAGTTGTCCAACGCCACCCGGCAGTTGCATGAGTTGCGCAATGCACTCCACCAGTTGCGCCACGTGGCTGATATTGTGCTGCCAACGGAGGCAACCATTGAGCAGCTCAGCTTCTCGCGCAATGCGGACGAGTGTGTCCAGTTGAAACATAAGCTCTGCCAGATACAGTACGTCTTCCGACAATGGCAACTGCTGCTTCATTGTGCACCATTACAGGCTAGCAGCGAGCACAGCGTACTTCTTCCCAGTCGAACGCTTCCTCAAGCCGAGCTGCTGGATCTGTGTGGCGTCATCTTGAGCGGCAGCCAGGCTTTGCTATTGGAACTCGAGCGTGCGTCTGCGGAATTTCTGGACAGCAATAAGCTGTCTCAATATCAGCGTAGATATCACACAATTTTGGACAACATGCAAAAGGCGGTGGCTCATCTTAATGCTGGACATGAGGAGCATTTGCCGTTGGCACAGCCACTGCTGGCGCTGCTGGCTCAACTGGAAGGCAACACGGCCTGTGAGGTGTCCTCTGATGAGCCCGTTGAGCTCGACAATGTGGATGCGGAGCTTGTGAACATAGCCCACGGTGTGCTGTTGGCGCTGCAAAAGATCTACAAGCAGCATGGCAAGCAGCAGGAAGAGCAGGAAAGCGAGGAGAACGAAAGCCTCAAGGAGCAGCATCTAAAGCAGCATTTGACAGGTCAATTGAATGCCGACTGGCAACTGCTGAGCATGCCCAGCACGCTAAGCAAGCTATCCAATGTGCTGCTAGTCCTAAAGCACGCCAATCCTAGCCAGAAGCAACTGCTTTGCTTGCGGCGAGCTGTGGCCTTAATGCCAATTCTGGAGCAGTATCAACTACTGGCGGATTATGTTCTTTTGCAACAGCTGGGTACGCATAGGGTCTCAGCAAAAATGCTTTCAATTATGTTGACCGCATTTGTGGAGATTGGCAGCAAGGGTTTCTGTGTGCCACCAGATCTAATGCAGGACGAGGAGGGTCAGTCCAAGCAGGACTCAAAGAATGGCGAAGGCTTTGGTCTAGAAGATGGCACCGGCGAGAATGATGCGTCAGATAAAATTGAGTCTGAGGATCAGCTGGATGATGCCAAGCGGCCCGAGGACCGCAAGGATGAGGGCGACAAAGAGGAGCCCGACTGCAAGGAGGAAAAGGGTATTGAGATGAGCGATGATTTCGATGCAAAAATGCAGGACGTGGAGAAACCGGAAAACGAGGAAGATGACAGCGGTGAGTCCGAAGATGAAGATGACCTCAACAAGGAAATGGGCGAAACAGAAGAGGGCGCCGAAAAGCTCGACGAACAGATTTGGGGCGATGATGAAGAAAAACAGCCTGAAGAGGAGGAGCCCGACATGAATGAAGAGGATCAGGGCAAGGGCACCAAGGATGAGAAGGATGACCATAACGATCTGGACACCAAAAACGATGCGGCCAAGGAGGATGGTAAGGATGAGCATGAGAAGGATGGCCTTGATGCGACAAGCGAGCCAAGTAGCGAGGATAAGCGTAAGGAGCAGGCCAAGGATATTGATGACATGAAGGAGCCCGAACTTGATGAGGAGCAAACGAATGCCATGCACAATGAACTCGAGGAGCCACCAGAACCCGAGGAAATGGATTTAGGTGATATGAACAACGTAGACGAAAATCGCGACAACGACGCCGACGAGCAAAATGATGAGAATCCTTTTGATATCGACGCCATGAAGGAAAACATGCAACCAGCCGATGAGCCCGATGAGCCAGAAGCCGCCGAAGAAGAAGCTAAAGAGAATCAGCCCGAGTCGGATGACAGCGACTCCGAAGCTGAAGAAGGTGGCACTGAAAATGATACCACTCAAAATGCGAAAGACAATGCTGAAGAAGAAGATGCGACTGCCGAAGATGAAAAGGAACAGGAAGAGCCGGAAACCCAAACACGTGGTGATTTGAATAAAGAAGATGAAGAGCAGGAAGAACCACCTGCAGAGCCAGAGGCACGTGAAGAGAAACCAGAGCAGCACACACAATCCAAGGACAAGTCCAGCAAGGAAGAAAATGTGCAATCTGTTCCCGATACCGAACAGAACAGCTCAGCGGAACAGATGCAACAGCAGCAACAAGATGAAAATATCAAACAGGAGCAAAAGATGGACGAGCAGGAGACGGGCGAAGAGAAGGATGGCGTTGGACAGGCTGAAAATGATGTAAGTTGGAATTATTTATATTTGAAACGATTTTCTATTTATAATTATTTGTTTTCCAGACAAACGATGGAGGCCATCAAGGCGTAGCCGAGACTAAGGAAACAATCTCCCAGGAGGAACGTAAAAATGAAAAGCAAACTCAGGAGAAGCGTAAGCAAGGACGCACCAATGAGGAACGCACCTTAGGTAGCTATTAATATATAAATTCCCAGTCTGGTTACGAGTCTCTCATTTCAATATTCTTAACAGGAGAAGCGGAGCAGAACAAGTTAAAACAGCTCAAGACAATCGACCAAATGAAAGAGTCCAAGCAGAATGAAAACGAGCAACAGGATCAAACGGACGAAAATGTTGAGGCCGAGGAATATCAGCATGTGAAGGATCCAAAGACCAGCGATAAGACAACATTGGACAATGCCACTGAGGAGCAGTCCAAGCAAATCAAACATCAAGAGGATGAAGAGCCGAAAGAGGAGGAAAACCTGGATGCGGAAAATGCAGATGAGCTAATGGCCGACGAAGAGCCAACAGCACATGAGGAGGAAGATGCTCAACTAGAGCAGCTTAGCTCTGAAAAGACTGACCAAAAGTCTGAGAAGCCCTCGAAGACAGAGCAAGCAAAGGAACGCTTGGAAACACCAGAGCAAATGGAAATCGAGGGCGAGGTAGTTGCCACAATGACGGTACCACGCAGCACTGAGACCACTGCGCACAGCAAGTAATGTCTAACTAAAATGCCTTATCATATACAGTTGTAGATAATAAAGAACTATATTTACAGTACGGAGTTGCTACTGGACAAGAGCGCACTGGCCCAGGAGCTGAGCACAGCCGAGCAAATTGAACTGCGTCAATTGTATCAGCAACAGTTGACCAGCTCTAATGCCGTAAGTTAAATCTAAATAAATTCAATTTGGATAATTGCTTACCACAAAATAATATTTTGCAGATTCTACCGCATCACGAGGATTATGAGAGTTGGTCCAGCATTTCCAATCGCATGACCCAAAATGCTCGAGAATTATGCGAACAGTTGCGTCTCATATTAGAGCCAACGAAATGCACACGCCTCAAGGGTGACTATCGTACAGGACGTCGCATTAACATGAAGAAGATCATACCATATATTGCGTCGCAATTCCGCAAGGATAAGATTTGGTTGCGTCGCACGAAACCGGCGCAGCGTGACTATAAAATTACAATTGCCATTGACGATTCCAAGTCGATGCATCATAACAATTCCAAGACCCTGACACTCGAGGCCATTTCTCTGGTGTCACAAGCACTGACACTGCTGGAGAGTGGTCGCCTGAGTATTGTTTCGTTTGGAGAAGCACCACAAATAATTCTGAACCACACGGATCAGTTCGATGGACCGCGTTTGGTGAGCGCCCTCAACTTCGCTCAAGATAAAACGAAAATCGCTGGTCTTCTCGACTTTATACGCACCGTGAACACCGAGGAAAGCGGTCTTGGTGGTGATAATGGACTATTTGAGAATCTGCTGCTCATATTGAGCGATGGTCGAAACATATTCAGTGAGGGCAATCAGAAGGTAAAGAATGCCATTAAATTGGCCCGCCTGCAGCGGATATTCCTCGTTTACATTATCATTGATAATCCGGAAAATAAGGTATGTAATTTTAATATACTCCAATTATGTTTATCTCTAATGTATAACACTTGTTCATGCAGAATTCCATTCTGGACATACAGCATGTGGAGGTTAATGCTGATGGTTCGGTCAAAATAAACTCATATTTGGACAGTTTTCCTTTTCCATACTATGTGATTGTACGTGACCTAAACCAACTGCCACTGGTGCTAAGCGAAGCCATGAGACAATGGTTCGAATTAGTTAATAGTGAATAGTAACTTAGTTTTGTATATAGTAAGCATATTGGACGCAATTGAGCCAATATTATATTTTGACCAACTTGTATACATAATTTTAGACTTAATTGAAAAGTTGTAATATCAATTTATTGTTTGTTTATGGTTATAAAAAAATATAACCTTACATTATTTTGAAGGAATTCGTCTGTATATTGCATATAAATATATATATATGGTTGACTTATTTACAATTAAATATGAATTTTTGTTCAGACATAAGTTATATGTAATTGTTAGTGCAATACTACTTGTAACTCAAAAGGATATTCTCTTGAGTTGAGACCCTGTCTAAAAAGCTGTGTATGCTGCCAAGCCACGTCACCCTTGCCTCCGCTTAATTTGGCAACAATCTGGAATTCACTGGCGTTTTCGATGCACTTGTTGCCATCGTTAGTTTCCACGCTCACATTTATTTTGCCCTCACTAAATGTTTTCGTTTCGAAAATAAGTTTATAGGATTTCACCTTAAGATTGGTTTTCGTTAAATTAAATTTCCAAACGATTTCAGCGCTGTCCGTATCCTCTGAAAAATAATTATATTAAATATTGATGGATGGTTAATTAGACGGGTGGTTTACCTAAACGCGCTAAATAGGCCATTTTCCAGTCACGCTCCACCTTACGAAATATATTCTTTGATGCAAATTGCGCACTCTGCCATGTTTTGTACGTCTCGAGTACGTTAACCTGTTCACCATCTATCAAAAGAACATAGTCGATCGTCAGTGCGAATAGATAACAGTTTTGACCAATAAAATACCTTGGGTATATCGTTCGTACGTATCGTTGGCACAGCTGTAGCGTAGATTTAACTGACGACGCTCCAGCTCGGTCTCGTTTGGCGTGAATACGAAAATCTGCAATTAAATAATCATGAACATGTAGACAATTAAGCAGGCATTTGCATTGGCGCGCGGCTGCTGACTCACATTGGTGAATGTGTGTTCACCTCGCGACTGTCGCCACGACAAGCTGCCCGAGCTTCTGCCCTTCAACTCACTCTCCGTTGGCGTGCTGTGCAAGTGGAAAAGTGTTGAGAACCGCTTTAGCTATGACAACATATAACAATAACAATAATAAATGCATACCGTTCCACGGTCATCGAGATGACCTCGCACATGTTGCGCTGGCTGAGGAACTTTTTGCGTTCGCCAGTTGCGAATTGCTGGCGCTTTGCTCTTATCATATTCAGAGTATCGATGAGCTCCTTTTCCGTGCAGAGTTTACGTATCTGCAGTATTTGCTGGTGATTGTTGGTATATCGCCAGGTCACGTCCTGTGCATCATCTCGCGAGTAGCCAAATACATAGTCAATGTCCCGCTTCCAGCCATGTTGATACATCAGCGGCGAGTCTACCACGTTGTCCGATGGATCGACATGCAGCCAGCGCATTTGCGTCTCCGAATACACCTCAGTCCACACATGATCAAAGTGGGAGTGCACTAGCCGCGCATCGTAGTCCAGACAGCGGCATAGGAATGTAAAGCAATTGGCGAACTCCCCGCAGCGTCCCTTGCGAGACACCAAAAGCTGCGAAATGTCATTGTAGCGATAGAATTTTGTTTCTTGGCCACAGCAAACGGTGACCTCGACGCGCACATCGCCCTCGGTTTGGGTACGACGCAGTTTGCCATCTTCACTGCCACACACCTGACACGGTATGTTATTAACCCACTCGAAGAACTCCGTCTTAAACCAATTAACCAGTTCCACAAGCAACAAATCACGTATACATGGCTCCTTTTCTTGACACTCTCCCGAGGAGATTAGCTCCTGCATGGCGACCAGCTTACTGCTGGCATTTGTTGTCAGCTCATCTACGGGTATTAGACTGCGACCGCTGGCCAGCAGCGCCTCATCCTCATACTGCATAACGGCATCGCTGTACAACTCCAGAGATTGCAGGAATCGATTCGGTGTGCGCTAAACGTGACCGTAAATCATTAAAAAATGTTATTTATATGTAAATGAAATATAATATAGGTTCATTAGTTTCTTAAGTTTTTTTACGTCCAGTCATCAGAATAATTTAAACAAGGGCTTAGTACAAATACATCTATTATATATATATACTAACCAGTACTCGTGGAAAAGTAATGCGTTGTTTATAGGGCACCGAAGGTTGAATAAACAAAGACTTTGAACAAACAGTTGCCATTTCGCGGTGTGATGTTGACACTGGCTTGGCATGAGCATTAATTGGACCTACAAAGTAGGAAATGAAAAAAACAATTACTCATCAATTGAAATGATTAAGATAAATATCTGATTTAGTTACTTTTTGAAATTGCGCCGTTTAGCCATGCCTCACGCCGCTTGCTTAAGACGTCTTTGTATTTTTGTATTTGCTGCAGCGGCACGTCGCTTGGCAGAGTATACACGTTGGAGCTTGGCGCGCGTCTGAAACCGATTGCAATGAGCAGCGGCTCACTGCCCTGCAATGAGAGCAGCTTCTCCTTGATCGCCTTGTTCTCCAGACGTATGGTGCGAAACTTGAGGTTATTAGGCTGACTGAGCACATTCTCCAGCAAGACGAGCAGTATGCGTGCTGCTTCTAGATACTGTTGTTGCTGTTGCTCAGTGGATGTCGCCCGCTGTGGCTCAATCAGCTCCACGCATTCCAAGTTTATGTCGACCATGTTGATAAAAGCAGGGCGCCTATCAAATAAGACTCAATGCCGCTTTCGATTTCGGGAGGTGTTGTTTGTTGTAGTTGGGTGGGTGGTTGTAGCTAGACTAGAGAGGAGCTATGTGATGTGACAATTTATCGAAAGAGCTTAATCAATTAAACAAAGAATGTATATTGCACATTTAAATCAATTAAGAATAAAGAAAACAAAACAACAAGAGAAACAAGAACTCAAGATCGGCGGCTTAGGCAGCTGATGTTTTCTATCGTTTATCGATAGACTAATTAAACTTTGGCATTTTATTTTTGGTAATTTGCATGAGGTGGCAACGCCAGTTCATCAGCGATTTTCAACCACTTTTGAACAAAGTAGGCGTCGGTTCAATTGTGAAGCGTCAGTCATTGTGTAAAGTTTGCGCAGCGGATAAATTTGTAGAAAAAAAAACTACATTCGACTCTTATACTTCCTTAAAAGGTAATAGATTCGGTCTTTCTTTGTGCGTGTGCGTCGTCTGAGCTGAAGTCTGTACATCGACTTCGACGGCAGTCTGAGTTTGTCATTTCAAGTGTACATATTTTGGCCTGTGCCTTTTTTCTTATCTTTTCCACAGAAAACTAATCAAACAGCAGAAAAATGTGTGACGAAGAGGTTGCTGCATTGGTTGTCGATAACGGTTCCGGTATGTGCAAAGCCGGCTTTGCTGGTGATGACGCACCACGTGCCGTTTTTCCATCAATTGTTGGCCGTCCCCGCCATCAGGGCGTAATGGTCGGCATGGGCCAGAAGGACTCGTATGTGGGCGATGAGGCGCAGTCGAAGCGTGGCATCCTCACACTCAAATATCCCATTGAGCACGGTATCGTGACCAACTGGGATGATATGGAGAAGATCTGGCATCACACCTTCTACAATGAGCTGCGTGTGGCACCTGAGGAGCATCCCGTCCTGCTGACCGAGGCTCCCCTCAATCCCAAGGCTAATCGCGAAAAGATGACTCAGATCATGTTTGAGACTTTCAACACCCCTGCGATGTATGTCGCCATTCAGGCTGTGCTCTCCTTGTACGCCTCTGGTCGTACCACTGGCATCGTTTTGGATTCTGGTGATGGTGTTTCACACACCGTTCCCATCTATGAGGGTTACGCACTTCCTCATGCCATTTTGCGTCTGGATTTGGCTGGTCGCGATTTGACCGACTATCTGATGAAGATCTTGACCGAGCGCGGCTACTCGTTCACCACCACCGCTGAGCGTGAAATTGTGCGCGACATCAAGGAGAAGCTGTGCTATGTTGCTTTGGACTTTGAGCAGGAGATGGCCACCGCCGCTTCCAGCTCATCGCTGGAGAAGTCTTATGAGCTGCCCGATGGACAGGTCATCACCATTGGCAACGAGCGTTTCCGCTGCCCTGAGGCTCTGTTCCAGCCCTCATTCCTGGGTATGGAGGCATGTGGTATTCATGAGACTACCTACAATTCGATCATGAAGTGTGATGTCGATATCCGTAAGGATCTGTATGCCAACACTGTGCTCTCCGGTGGCACCACTATGTATCCAGGCATTGCCGACCGTATGCAGAAGGAGATCACAGCCCTGGCTCCGTCCACCATGAAGATTAAAATTGTTGCTCCACCAGAGCGTAAATATTCCGTCTGGATCGGTGGCTCCATTTTGGCCTCGCTCTCCACATTCCAGCAGATGTGGATATCGAAGCAGGAGTACGATGAGTCTGGCCCATCCATTGTTCATCGCAAATGCTTCTAAGTTGCAAATAAAAAAAGAATGCTGCAGCCGTTGGGCGTGGTTCTGTCTGTGCTACAAGTCTCATACCCACAAAAAACTGCCATTGATTTCCATTCACACAAAGGGGCATAGGGTGGATAAAAAAATACAAACAGCATTGCCAGGCAGGACATGCACCAAAAGAAATAGCAACCAAATCAACAGCAACAAAGATAAACTAATATATTTTTTTTTTAAACAATTTTATACGAAGTCATACCACATACCACTATTACACGTAAGCAATAAGCTCTCTTTTATGTTCTATCAAAATTCACGAGTTCATACGCACACATTGGTATTATAAAATTAATCATATTTGGCTTAAAACTTCCTCAAGCATTCCTACATGTATCGACATATATATGTTATACACATACCCAAAAAAAATAAAATGTATTTGTAACCGCTTCGAAACAATAAAAAGCGATGAAGAACTGAATATGGCTAAACGACTTTTTTGTTGTCTCATTAAAATTATGGTTTTGGTTATAACCTGAACTAATTAAATCTCGGGGAAAAGGGTATATTGTGCAGAAGTATATAAATGGCATGAGGACGTTTCTACGATCTCATAAATTATATATATTCTTGATTAGGATTAACAAATGAGTGGAACTAGGAAAAGCGTATTTCCATTTTAAACACATTACGCCTTCAATATCTTCTAGTTGAGCTCTCTTGATAAGATAAATTGTTAGAAATTTGAAATGACTAAGACTAAAATTTTATACAAATAAAATTTGTCATCGCTCACGCGTTGTCGATAAGGCGCTTACTAATGCTTTCCTTAGCAAATATCGTTTCTTTCCCAAACATAAACAAAAGGAGCATATATATTATTCAGGAAGTCTGTGATAAACAAATAATTTATTCTTTTCGGCTGACGCTGTTGTTTGCATGAAAAATGCGGGGCATGTTTCACCAGTGGTCAACGTTTTGTGGCTTATCAGCGGAACGGACCGCACCCCTTGCCGGCTTAATTCACATGATCGATTTCAAACACCAAAACAGCTGTTGGCACCGCCATTTACCTTATAAGGCAATAGTATAGACTATATAGATATGCATGTACTTGCTCGACTGTACAATTGTAGTTTGTGCCCGAATTAATCAGCGACTGCAAAATCGAAAACAATAGCGAGCAGCCAGTAAACGCTCTGCTTGACTGACTCACCCACAAACATTGGAAATCGGAATCGTCATCAAGTGGCATTGTGTGTGTGTTTTTTTTATTTAGCTATATGCCGGCTTGACCACATGCTGGTGAACACACACACACACACACACACCCAATGTCATAGAGAAGGGTGAGGGGACAGCTGCAATAGACTGGCGAAAAAATACACAAACAGACGACATTTTAGGCAGGGCTTTCAATGATTTTGCTTTTGTTTTGGCTTAAAAAAAAGTCGTATTGACCAAATTCAATCAACTATTGAACATTTTTGTGCCTCACACGCCCATATATGGGGCGTGGCAAACACATACATACATCCAAATGCCGCAATGTTAAGATCAAAAGCGTTTGCCTTTTAAAATATACATATATTATATCATCAAATTGTCAAATGGTTGCATATATATTTATTATACATTTTCGAAATACACATATAGTTCAAAACTGTTTTTATATATATATAGATATATATATACCATATAATTATGTGTATAGGTGTGTTTACAGAAATCGTTTATTGCAATCGTTATACATATGCTTTTTATTTACTCGCCCTCAAATGTTTTGTATGTGTTCCTAACAAGCAGATTTCATCCTTACATATTTTAAATGACAATTTTCTAATTAAAATGCAAATATTCCCATTTTCAATTAGATTACACAAATATTTGAAAGGGTTCTTTATAAATGAACTCTTATTAATCTTAAAATTCAATGCCTTGAACAAATTTGAATACAATTGGAAATGATTATTACATATTTTTTGATTACAAATGCTTTATTTGTATTTTCGTATTTTTGTGCATTACAAGTAGAAGCAAACGTATAATGGAAAGCATTTTGATACATACTAGATAAGAACACATAAGTACTAAAGTTAGCATTATAAAATCAGCCTTTAATTCATGCTTTCTTGGTTTAGATGTACGTAGATTAGGTATTTAAATTATTTGGATCATAATGAAATCGTTTCTATTGCACTTCTATCACAACTGAAAATAATTGGGTTTAAATAAAAAAATTTAATTATATGAATTAAGAAATACTCACCAAAAGAAAAGTAATACAAATCAAAATCAAATGCACTGGAAAATCAAAAATATAAATGAATATTTTGGAGCACTTTAAACTTCCACATATGTTTTTTTTTTATAAATTACGATAATAAATTTTATTTTGATGTTTTTGTTCTAAATGTACATGGATTCGTGTGTGTGTTTTGTGTGTATACTTTTTAATATATAATTTAATGGTTAAAAATTACAATTAAAAGGTATAACATTAATAATATGGATTTTAATTTATTGCATTGCATTGTGTAATTTTTTTTTTTTCATTACTAGCATTTTTTTATTTGTTTCTTGTTATCTTTTTTTTTTTTTGCGTTTTACGATTACACGATAGAGATAAAGCATATTTGTCGTTGATTATGTTGAGTGTGTGTGTGTGTGTTTCGAATATAAGGTAAGACACGTAATGTTTTAACTAAAAGCATAAATATTTAAATATTGTATATAATGGCTAAATAACTAAAAAGAAAAAAAAGCATATTTATTTGAAGATCCTATATAAACTGTGACTTTATGCGTTTCGTGTATATATAAATATAAATTTATATGTATGCATGTATATATATTTATATGTATGCATGAGCCACATAATGTGTAATACATGTGAAATATATATATATGTGATAAATGTACATATATGCGATAAATATATATTTTATCAGCGTAAATCATTGCTATCATTTGCGATACATGTATAAATGTGCATGCATACATAATTATAGAACATATATTTAATGAAACAAAATACGTGTTGTATTTAAAATGCCAATTGAATAATTACTTATACTTTCATCCTTAGCACACTGCAATCATCATGCCCTTATAACTAAATTGTTGCCTCCCTTAAACTCTAATAACATGTATTTCTATATATGTATATATTTCTATATATATATATATATATATTGATACCTAGACGTACACTCAGTCCCGTGCGGTATGTGGATACATTCTGTTGTTGTTGTTGTTTTGTTGTATAATGCTTTTTTGAAAATCTGTGCAAAACTGAAGTAACTAAATAAGAATTGTCCGTGTTGGGATGCTGCTTATTCTTCCATTTTGTTGCTTTGCTCTGCTTGACTGGCAGCAGCACCGGGCGCCACTTTATTGCAGCTGCCGCGTTTGCCAGCGGGCGCATGAAGCATTTATCAGTAAGCCTGTGCCTCCTTATAGTCGCTCTGGTCGGATGTATAGAAGTCTTCGAGCTTCCATTGCAGAGTCTCGAATGTCGGTCTACGCATGGGATCCTTGTGCCAGCACTCCAGCATTATCTCGTACAGACGCTGCTCACAATTGGGTGGCATGGGCATGCGATAACCATGTTCAACTTGGGTTAATACTTCGGCGTTGGTCATTCCTGCAATTTGATGTGTCACGCATAATAAATAAACTGATTTATAAATTGCAGATTAGTATAACTAACCTGGATAGGGTATGCGTCCATAGGTGACCAGTTCGGTGAGTAAAATGCCAAAGCTCCACACATCCGACTTAATGGAGAATTTACTATAATTGGCCGCCTCTGGCGCTGTCCATTTGATTGGGAAGCGTGCACCAACACGTGCCTCGTATTCGTCCTCTTTGATGAGTCTATTAAAAGAGCAGAAAATAAATATTGTTATGAAAATGTTCCAGTTGAGTTGATTGGTTTTGTATTCAGTACTTACCGGGCCAAACCAAAATCGGCAATCTTTACGATATTCCCATCACCAACGAGCACATTGCGCGCAGCCAAATCCCTGTGTATGTAGTTTTGTGACTCCAAATAGGCCATGCCAGCGGCTATTTGGGCAGCCATATCAATCAGCGTTTGCATTTTGATACTACGACATTTTCCTGCAATTGCTACAAAAATTAAAAACACATACATCAATTTTTAATTGGCAGATGATTGAAGCGGGGCGGTTTGTTGTATGCATAAAAGGTTGATTCAAGTTGTTAATTAGTTAATGCGAGCGTTTTTTTTTTTGCATTATTCTATCTTTTAGTATACCTTGCAGATATTCCAAGAGAGAGCCGTGTTTCATGAGCTCTGTAATAATGTAGATCGGCTCCTCCACAGTGCAGACCGCATACAGCTGAATAAGTTTGGAGTGGCGCAGTTTCTTCATGATTTGTGCCTCCGCCAAGAAGTCCTTGGGGTCCATTGTGCCTGTAAGTTAAATATAGAATTTAGTAAACTGTGCATATACATATTGATATTCCTGCATTGCTTACCTGATTTAAGGGTTTTAATGGCCACGGGCGTTGTGTTATTCCACAGACCCTCCCAGACATCACCAAACTGTCCTGAGCCCAGTTTGCGCACGAATTTCAACGAAGTTCTGTCGATTTCCCATTGATCACGAGTTCGATGCGATAAGCCTTCGGTAACAGGTTTCTCGATCTGTGAGTAGAACATTTAAGATTAGTGTATGTTTAATATAACATTGCAGCATTTAGGGAGTTGTTTATTTCTATGGTGTGTGCTTATAGACTGATTTCAATGATTGTGCCAATTGAGTTATGGTTAAATGTGGCATACATTTAGGCATTATGTACAAATTTCGTATTTGTTTGTTTGTTGAGTGGGTAAATCAAGCAGAGTTGTTAAAAGTGTAGATAACATTGTAACTTGGTTGTTAATTTGTGTTCCCAAGTCAAAGTACAAGTGCAACTTCAAGTCAATTAAATAAATTGGATTTTTAATATTATATAATTATTTTATATTATTTTGTATTTTTCCAAGTGACTAACTTAAAGAGCGCATCAAATTTGAAGTTGAATTCGTAGAAATTTATACATTTCCTGTTTTCCTTTCCATTTTTTTTGTTGGAAAAAATTAGTCACGCGATTTTGCAATTGCAAAATATTTAAGTATGCAATCATACACACCGTGAAGCCATATTTATTTGAAGTTAAGTTCAGAACAATCACCGTTCATGGCGTTATTATATTTGATATGCATTTATAATATCTAGGCTAATTATGGCATGGAAAAAGGTCTAAAAATACAATTATTTAATATTTATGAAATAAAATTGGACATCAATCAGACCATATAAACTAATTAATTTATTTAATTTTGTATAACATTTGTAAGTTAGCCCGAAAATTGTTCGGACTAATTTTGGATAAATTATTTTTTGGGGATTTTTGTTTTGATTGCACTTTGTACTTCGACTATAAGAGTATTAAATGGAATGATAGGGTTATAATTTTTGTCGTAATTGTTTTTTTTTTGGCAGTAGCAAACACACACAAACACAGAAAGTTAATTGCTTAAATCCAAAATCCTACCTCAAAAATACCCGAAAATGAATTTGTCTTTTATTTGTTAGTATTTTGTATTTTATATAATTTCGTTAGTATTTTAATTAAAGATAAAAATATAAAAAAAAAAACAAACATTTTAAAATCGTTTTCGTTAATTATACATACAAAAGAAATGAAACAATGAGAACTGAATATAACAATGTTGATGTTATGTAAATGCCATGTTAATGTTAATAATGTTAGCGCGACAGCAAATATGGAATGTTAAATGCGTGTTGGGTGCATGTTAAATGTTTGTACGAATAAATAATAAGTCTAACAATGAGTTCATAAGTAATTTTTAAGGAATTCGGCTTACCTGTACACAGGGTTTGCAGAGATTAACGCATAGGCCATCGGAATCCTTGGAATAGTGCTCGACCAGCTCTTGTAGGGTTCTGTTTTTTTGATGAATGCTCGTTAGTTGACTGTTTAAAATGTTGAAAGAATATTTTATATGATTTACCTGAATGTTGTGCGTCTGGCAATGAAGAAGCCACCCTCATCCAATTGTCTGATGCGGTAATGTTTTACAGTATCGCCATCGCGAACTGCAATTATTGAAAATATATTTAATATTTAAAATATTCGAGTAAATGGCATATGATATGCCTTTTATAGCACCCACCTGATAGCGAGTAGTCATTGTGGCGGCTCTCGGAATCGCGTATTAAAAATGCGCCGTGCTCGTTCTCTGGCAGTAGCAGTTTTTTCTCAGCCTCAATGCGTTTGATTTTGCGGAAGTACCAACTGCAATTATAAAAAACAACAAAAAAAAATTAAGGAAATTGTCGTTAGTGAAATGGATGTAAATGCACTTAAAATTATTTAATACTAGTCTCGTAAATTGTAGGTTTTATTAAGGAAACTGTAAAAGCGAGGCTATAAAATTTTACATTTATCGGGTGGCATCCACAGGAGGCACGTGCGTGGGTGTTCCCCTTTTTATGTGGTTTTTATTTACAGGTACTGCCTAATTGAGTTATTTAATAACAATAATAGTCATACAAACAATTTTCGGAACGTGCTATATTCTATTTTCGTATATTTAAATTTTTTTTTATATATGTTTGTTTATTGCAAGTTGCGCTAAATTAAGTTATTTTTATTTAAATTATCGCCTCACTTTTCAATTATTATTTATAAACCAATTTTATACTATGCATTAATTCATTTAAAATATTGCTTTTTTCTTTCTTACTTTTAGCGACAAAAATATGCATAAATAAAAGCATTTTAAATTCAACTTTAATTGTGCTTCCGAATCGAGAAATGCGGAACTTATTTATTAATTTTATATTTATGGGAGGTGAAGTTTGAGAGTTGCTGGGTAATTATCTACTTGAATTTATTCGAAAACTAAATTAATTCGATTCATAAACATAAATAATATAAAAGCGAATATAAATATATATATATTTTAAAAATATTATAAATTTATATACTTTAGTGTCTTTTGCTACTAAATACTTAACTATTAAATTTTGCACGCATATTACAAAGTCAAATTGTTGTAGCAGGTGTCGAAAGTAGCTTTTCTGCCATTAACATTGACCTTAATAAAAAAGTAACTGATATATTTTTTTTGGCTATCTTTATCTCTCATTCTCCATTCTCTATACTTTAAGCAACTGTTGTTACAATTAAAATGTGTGAAAGAGATTTCTGTCGTCACATAACGAAACGAATAAACATTTTTTGAAGTTCGTGACAACATGCCAAAGATGACAAAGCATAGCCAAAATGTGCCAAATCATAAAATGCATGTAAAACTGTGTTGTACAGAAATAACACGCAAACAAAATATGTACAACTTTACAGTTGCATTGCAATAATTGACACACACACACACACTCATTTGCATATATATATATATATGTATATTTGTATGTGTTCACGACTTTGTGTATAGATATAGTCAACTTTTATGTGGGCTATGTAGAAACGAAGCCATTTGTGATCTTTTGTCTAAACATTGAAATGCGGTTTTTATGCACCCCTCACGATTTCCCAACCCATAGACGAGACTCATCAACAGCAGCAGCAGCAACAGCAGCCGCAGAAGCAGCAGCAACGCAAAACATTTTCCGGGCGGACAAAACTTTTCATTTCAATGGATACGACAGCAACTTCGACAAAAACCTCAATAGCTGGGGGCGTGTGAAGTCTTGAAACGTGGTCCAAGTGGAGTATATAACAAAAAGTGAAAATAAAGTTGCTGTGAACAAGGACATGCTTATATATACGTATATATAATATATATATTATAAGTACACAGACAAAAAACCAATACGTTAAATAAAATGTTGCCTTTTTAATTATAAAAAAATATGTATATATTAATAAATATATGTAAAATATTCAAATGAGTCTAAAAATTTGTAGAAGATTTATTTTCTATTCTGTTCTCAATTGAATCTTTTGCGGCTACGTTTGAATTGAATTGACGATTAGATCATCTGGTTTAGGAATAGCTTAATGGGGAATCGAGCTCATAAATATTAATAGAGTTTAAAAACAGTAATCCTGTCATAATTGTATTAATCAAACGAAGGAACACCGAACTATAATATTAAAAAACTCAACAGTTCAAATAAGAACTTTTTTGCTGGAATTAATATTCGATTTAATGTGCTTTTAAAACTAAAACACAAATTTCCTACAATTTTTTTTATGTGTATAAATGTGTATACAGAGCACATAGGGGCAGATGATGGCTCTTGTTTGGAATCCAGTGCATGCACAGGAATAACCATATAGTCCGCAATGTCTAAGCCAGAAAGATAAAAGACCAAGCTCCCACACAGCATTTGCAAAAAAAAGGGATATAGTGGACTGCTTGCTCCCTGCTCCCGCTGTCAGTTTCAGCTGCATAGGGAATAGGGTAAGAAAGTAACTTAAACAGGGATTTGTTGCACTAAGCCCACAAAATATGTTTAAACCAGAACTGAAGGGTTTAAAACAATATTTATATGGTAATTAATACAATTCCTAATATTGTTTCATGCTTAAAATATAAATATGAATACCCTATTTGTAAAACACAGTTACTGGGTATACAAATATGCACAGCAATTGGCAAGACAGGACTGGATGGGATTCTAGATGGTCTTCATGGTGCATGCACCGCTCCCAAATGGCATTTGCCAGTTCTATTGAATTTCACTTTGGCTTAGAATGCAAACAGACTGGGAAACAGAGAGGCGACAGGAGATGGGAATGAGTTTAGTTGAGTGCGTGTTGATATTCCTTTTTATTTATTTTTTTTTTGTTTGGCTACGGCCTGGCCTAGAGCCATTTAGTTAGCTGGTATTCAACGGGCAAAACTGCAAGTAATCTGATTGCGCAAATACCATTTAAAGCTATTATTAAAAGAATCTTGTGCCTTGCACTCGGACTCGGACTCGGACTCGATTTCAACTCAACTCAACTCGAGGCGACTCTTAACTTGGCTGGCACTTTTAATTGGCTGTCTGCCGCTTGCGATGCCAGGACGGCAAAGTTAGGGGAGTTGTTGTAGTTGTTGTTGTTGCTGTTGTTTAGTTGATTAGCACATGCTGCAGTTGTCATCAACCAAACGGTTGTCTGCCATTTCCATCATCATCATCATCATGAACTTTTGCAACAAAGTTGTAGCTGATCAGCAATTTGCCCGTCAACAGTCGGCAGAATGCCAGCAGCCCATTTCCATGTTTGCTGCTTTTCAATGGGAGGAACACCATCAAGTGTGCCTGCACTTTGATTAATCAATCAATCATTATAATATGGCAGTGTATGCTTATGCTTCATCAATGGAGCACGTGTCTATTATGCCAATGGGCATTTATTAGACGCCATTAAATCTCAATTTTCTGTTTGCTGTCCAGGGTAAGCCAAACAACTGGCCCATTGCATTTAGCCTATTTATAGATACAACGATTGAGGGCCATTTAAGTTGTGGGCATGACTTTCATAAATATGCAACACTTTAATTACATACACACACACACACACACTCACACATACACTCAAGGCGCAGCCAGCTGTAGGCATGCAACATTGTTGGCTCTGGACGACTATGACTTAATCTTTGTAATCTTTTAGTAAAGGGAAACTTTTACAATCTAATCAAAATTCTAGCAACATTTTAAAGAAACTGAGTTCTTCAAATTTAAATTTCTATTTTATTTATTAAAATTAGTGAAATTCTCGAAATGAGCAATAGTAAATTAAATTCAGACAACCTCAGAGAATATGTGCAACAAAAAAATAGTTTTTCGTTTGATCAGATATATATCTTTATAAGGCTCAAGATTGCAGTGCATACGCAGAGCGTAACATGAAAAAATTGCTCTAGAAAATGTGTAGATTTATTTTTAGATTGTTGGTTGAACATTACGAATTGGCCAAAATCAAATGCGTTGCGGCAAGGCGCAAGCGTGGCTTGGCTAGTTGCTGTTGGCGACTGGGCCACAACTATTTTTAAACAACGCAAACGCAACGTAATGTCTAAAAATATACACAAGCTGCTGCTGCTGCTGCTGCAACTTGCTACATGTTTTGGTCACTTTTTACTATTTTTTTTTTCTTAGCTATTTACAATTTTCTACAATTTTTCTACGTCAGCCGTGGTATGGTGGCTAGTTTTTGGCCATGGTTACTGGAACGACAAGCGCTCATCGGTTGGCTATGCAGCGACTGTTGTTGTTGCTGTTGTTGTTGTTGCTATTGCCACTTGCTTGGGGCCAACATGTTTGGCTTGTTTTGGCTGCTAACTTAATTGCGGCACTGCATTTCATGCACCAACAAGGCGCTTGAACATGCACTTTGGAGTTAAAATTAGATTAGATGCAACAACCTGACCAAAATAGCCAGAGAAGACGAAGACGCAATTGCAGCAGCCATAGAGCAGCCGTGTCCGGTCCGCACTATGCATATAAATTGCCATATTGAGGGGCATACGGCTTGGCTCACATCTTCATGGGACCTGCTCCAATTTGCCTGGCCAAAACACACTTTGACGTGCCCACTTGAGCGTTCCTGCTCGCAATCTGGATACCAGTCTGATTGACACTCTCGGCCAGTTTGTTTATTTTGTATTCTATTTTCTTTTATTTTCACCGTGCCCCATTCAAGACAATTGAGGCACAAATTGTGCCAGTCCGGAGCAGGCCAAGCCACTAACGAACTTTGGCAGCTAAAACCAATCCAAGCAACGGTTTGAACGTTCTACTGTCAATTGTTAAGCGGCTGCCCCAATTGCCAATTGGCAATTGCTTGGGATTTATTGAAGCAGGTCATGACGCTGTTGCATTGTTTGTGTAATTAGCCATATATTATAAACAATATGCACACACACACACACACACACAAACACACACATATTTATGGGATTACTTGTATGGAATTTACGCTTTCAGTTAGTGTTCGTCCGGTAAACGAGTTTTGTGAAGAAACGTCACGCATGATTCACAGAGGCTGTGAATTAACTTGGATTACCTCAGAGAATTACTGACGCAGTCGCCAAGCTGGCAGATGTCTACGTAAGATTGTTGGCTGGCTCAGTGGTTGCTGTTGCTTTTTTGGCCATCAATTTAACCTCTGCTAATTTGGCTGTGTTCAAAACGTTTTCCCCGAACACGAGGCCAATTTGTTTATTGTGTTTTGACTATTTCCATTTAGCTTTTTGTTTTTATGCATATGTGTAAATTAACTTGGTTTTGTCAATGAGTCTGAAGACGCTTTAATCCCTGATTTGTGTTTCCACTTGTTTGCCATTTTTTCTGTGCATATTAATTGGAGTAATTACATTTTTTTTGTTTTCCAAAAAAATGTGGGCAAGTCACTTTCTCTAAAAATAGTTGCTCATGTTTTAATTTTATTTATATTTATTTGCAGTGATTTTGTGGTCGCTTGGCTTGTCATCTGCATATGTTTTAAGATTTTTAATTATATAAACTTAAAAATAAAAATCCAACTAATCATCGTTTTAAAAAAAAACAATCATATGGAATATTTGATACACTCAAGGCGTATGCGCAATATAAGAATGTAACCCATTATCTCGATAACCTATATATTATACTTAGCCAACATGTTTTCGCTTTGGTATTAATCATCAGATTTAAATGTAGTTAACACTTACCTGTAAAGAATTGGAAATAAAATTAATTAGCAAAATAAATACTATAAAATTCATTTAAATATTACATTTAATTACATAAATCAGGGAGCACTTTTGACAGGCGACAATTGTAAGTGAAACAATGCAAAAGCAAATATATAATGTGAATTATTTATACAACATTCAGTCCAATTAAACTGAACTTTTCTGGGTAAAACACACAGAATAGTTGTCCAGTTAATAATTCATTTAAGGCAATATGCTAACTGAGTTGGGGATACCTGAATGAACTTGCTGGACAGTCAGCTAGTCCAGTCCAGCAGCTATGCAAATTGTTGCAAATTGCACTTGGAGACGCAAGTCATGCAACCAGTTAAAAAATATATATATAAATGGGGCAAAGGGGCGGGGAGATAATGCATTAAGGTCGAATATATACCTTAGCTATTTGCCTATTAAATATTATATATATTTGTAATTATGTAAATGTCACGATAAGTACTCTACTTGATATATTTGAATACTTTTGTCGACAATCCAGCTGAATAGATTTTATTGGTATAACAATTGTTATTATTTATTTGCTATTTAAATATATATTAAAAATATGTAAAATGAGTGAATAATATATTTTTTTTAACAGATTAATATATAGCTTTATTGGATCATTATAGGTTTAAATATGAATAGGCTTAATTGAGTTTATTTCACTCAGAATTTGTGTGCAATTAAGTGACTATTTGTATGATTGCCAAAACTGGGTCAATTTTTAAAGATACAAAAAATATAACAAACAATTGCAGGCCTTATATAAGTGTCATTAAAAAGAAACAAACAGCTGTTACTTAAAACACAAGAAAAAAAACTTGATTTCTATAGATATCAATAACTGAAAAACTAGTATTCTTGATAATACACCAAAACAAAACAATTGCTGATAAATAATGCTCCACTTGGATTTTCATTTCCTGTATTTCCAATGATTGCATTTAAGCGTTAAGCCACTAAAGCCTATCACAAGCAAAATGGACATGGGAACACGCACCACAATTGACAAGACCGACCACAATGGGAGCAAAGTGTCTATTTATAAAACCAAACCACACACATTATTATTGCTGCTGTTGGCGCCAATTGAAACGAACTTCCATTGAAGGAGCAGCCAAAGAGCTGGAGACAAGCTGGTTGAATAAGCGCTGAGGAAAATGAGCAAAAAAAAAAAAATAAGATGGAATAATAATAACAAGCTGGCTGGCCAGCCAATGGCAGCAATGTTGTTTAGCTAGTTACTGTTTTGTGATGCTGGTTGGATTGTGGCAAAGAGGCACCACTTAGGCAGGTAGCAACAATATAAACGCCATAGCAGCAGCAGCAGCAGCAACAGCAGCAGCAACCGTTGCCGGCGTTTATTTAATTGTTGTTTGCCAGCCGCTGGCCAGGACAGGATACGCGCCTAACAAGACTAACAAACGACATTTATTTATTTTAGGAGTGCGGCTTGTATGGCTTGAAAGAGATGGGGTTGGCTATTGCAGTTCGTGCGAAACAAATTTCAAATCAATGCAGACGAACACTTGGCTACACTTAATAGCAAAATTGCCAGCTAAAAATAGCCAACCATGCAACAACAACAACAACAAAACCAACTAGCATTTACCAGTTACTATCCTGCTGCTGCAACTGCTGCTGATGTTGTGGCCAATATGGCCAGACACAATTTTATGCAGAAATAATTTGTTAATGCCAGGCTTTCGATTTTGCCGCAACTGCTTGTTGCAAGTTGCAGTTCTCTCTTTTTTTTCCCCAGTGCTAATACGACGGACAAACGTTTTAGAATCTTTGCGCCAGCGTCAGTTTGCATCTGACCATTTAAGCAGTGAAAATGTGTAAATAGAAACGACCACAGGCCATAAAACGCATTGTAAGTAAATAGTCAGAGGGGCAAGAAAATTATCAAGTTCCGGCAACAGGCACTGTTTGCTGACAATTTTTTCAGGGGTTAAATAAAAAAAAAAAAACCAAAAATGCACTTTCCAGATAATATCAGAAGCAACAATGCGGCAAGCTTGTAGTGCAACTAGCCATAAAAGAAAGAGAGAACCGCACGCAAATGTAATTTAATCCCCAACTGCGGCTGATATTAACAATTTGGCTAGCAAATTATGGCTAGCGAGATTGTTAGCAAATTATTTTTATAAGCAATTTGTGTATCTACTTTAAATCAATCGCAGATCTATATATATATATATATATTGTATGACTAACTATAGAGCTTTGATCGGAGCCAAGCTGTGCGCAGTTCAATGTCAATTGCATTGTTTTGGCTCAATAGAAAGGAAAAATATCATGAGTTTATTATAGTATTTATACGTATTATTCGTAGATTGTGTATTTATTGTTCTTTGTATGAAAACAACTGTAAACAATGGCTTGAACTGCGTGTGTGTGTTTTTGTTTATTATTTCAAGATACCCTGTAGTTGACTTGATATGGTTTTAGACTTTTCTGGAATAAATGTATAATACGTATTTTTTGATATGTAAATAAAACTCTTTTAAATTTGCGAAGCCTCATTAATTTTAGACTTCATCACTTAATCGATAATTTCTTATTTCAACTGGGCTAATTTTTTAATGCTTGTAAAAACTTATTAAAATATTAAATAATTTTCGAAAAAATCCAACGAAGAGTTTATTTATATAAAAACTAAATAAAGTAGACAAATAAGCTTTTTTAAGTAAACTAAATTATGAGTTTCAGGACAGATGCAAGTCTTTATTATCAATATAAAAAATCTTGTTCTATTCTTCGTTTATTTTTGTGATATATCAAATACCGCCGCCCCAATATAGCAACAGTTAAAATGCATTTACTATTCCGATAGTCTGTCTACATTTTGGGCGGCAACGCTTCAGTGCAGTCCGAAAATAATTGTCAAGCATTCAATTGAGTTAATCACGTGCTGCACGTTGCACGTTGCACGTTGCACTTCGCGCTCTTATATAATAATCCGACCAAAGCAAACGCAGAAAACTAATGATGAACAGTTTGGCTGAATGGGCGTTACAATTCCAGTGGGTGGGTTGACTGAGTCACACACACACACACACATACATATCACACACACACACGCGCCCACTCGCCCACACACGCACACGCATATAAGACAATGAAATTAACCGCACCTAAGCAATTTTCAGTCGCAAATTAACGGGTTGACATAGCAGCAAAATACTACAATGGCAACATATATATAATCGGGTAATAATGCCAGAAAAGTTGTCAACTTTTAATTGCAGACGTTTCAGCTACTTATAAACTTTTTTTTTTTAAATTTCCTAGTATTTGGTTCAATTAGGGTGCCTCAAAAAAACTGAATATAAATATATATATGAATAAGTACATCAATTCCTAGAATAAATAATTTTGTTTGAACTGAGTACGCATTCAGAATGTGTTTTGCAATAAATAACATAATTTACATATGATTATTCTAAATGCTCAAATGACAAACTCCCACTGAGAGCTTACATAGACAAAATGAAATTTAAACACCCTCAACAGGAAATGTCGTCATTTAGAGTGCATTTGTACTTGAGGGATTTGTGATGGAAACCAAATTGACAATAAACGTCGCACCTTTCCAGGCCACAATAACAACGACATGTTAGATTCACATACAGCTGTGTGGTTTTTATTTGTATTTTTTTATTTTTTATTTTCATTCCACAAATGTGTTGTCCCAAAACGTATGCAAACATTTTTTAGTGCATGTTATGACTTTCATTCTGTAGGGGAAAAAACGATTGGTAGAAAAGTGACTAATAAGAATGCAATTAACATTAGCGAGCCACTTGACCATTGAGAAATAGTAATAGAAAATAATAATATTTGCTAATGAATGTCAAATGCAAACGTCACACAAGCATAGCAAAACACACCCAGCTCAGCCCAGAGCCAGACGTATTTCGAGTGAATGGAGTAGGTGGATGGAGGACTGGGTATTCCAGTGCCCCATAAATAATTCTATAATGAGCAGCAGCTTCTGTGCAAAAAATCTATGTCAGTGTGTGTCTCTTTGTACCCCGCTCTCCCTTTCCTTTTGTCTTTTGTTTTGATGTCGATCTTTCGTTAAATTGTTTGTAATGTTGTAATCGACAAAGACGTCACGTCTTTATGTTATTAACCTGCCAATTATTTGGCTATAAACAGCAGCAAGTACGTGGCTCCTCCACAATATACCTTGGGGTATTTGTGGTACCGTTTCGCTTAAGCTGTTACCATGCCTCAAAATGTTCATTAGGCATACGATGATAGCCAAAAATTAAAAGGGCTAAAAGTCGTGACAATTTTCAAGTCAGCGTGGCTTTAAACAAGCGTTAAACAAACATTGCTCGCCACAATACAAAAATTTCGGTTTTGTTTTTTTGGATATTGATCTTGGTTGTGTTGTTTTTTTGTGGTTTTGTGTCATGTGTTACATTTGTTTCGTTTATTTGATATTATCAACAAGTTTGCATATGTTTGGGACTTGTCTTTCTTTTTGATTTTTCGATTTTCGGGTTTTTGCTTTTGCTCAAAAGTGGCCAACACGTGTGGCCCAAGTATTGATATGCAAATTGAGAGACTGAACCAATTTGAAATGCTTTGGCCTTGAAGTTGACTTGAATTCCGTTTGTTTTGACAACTCAAGTTGTAAATATTTTATGAACAACTAACAAATATCTGCATAGTAATGAGAGTCTTCAGGCGACGGAGATGAATTTGATAGATCATTTGTAAAAGTCTACGATATTGGGATAATTAAGAAATGTTCAAAAATGATATGAATATTGTGTAATTTTGATTAAGTTTCGAGTCGAGTGCCAAAAAACGTTCAAGGAAAATATACAAAGGGAGTTTGACAGGCCAAATTATAGAAGGAAATAAACTTGTAAAAAGTCGTTGGGAATTTTCATATTAAATCCAAGTTAATACAAAAAGTGTAGAAAATCAAATATATAAATTGCCTGTACCTAAATCATATTATTTTTTTATACTTTTGTTTGGCTTTAAATAGCAACAAGAGATTTTTTGAATGACGATAAACTGTCGAGTGAAAGAAGATCACGAGGCAAATTTGTAATAGTATCCAATGGAATAATAGTGAAGTCAATCATAAATGCATACAAATTGAAATTGAATTTGTGCAGTGCGAGCGAGGCTGGAAACTTACGATTTTTCATTTAAAAATTCACCCCGCGTAAATTCAGAAAGTCGACGCGATTTGCCTTTCTTGATCGGTGCAGTTGACGTTTTTATTGTTGTCGTTGTAGTTTTATTGTTGTTTGTTGTTGTTGTTGCTGCTACTGTTTTGCTGTTAGACTCGGCACAGCCGGCAACGGCTGCCATTAAATTGACGCACGTATGCGAGCAGGCGGCGGGCAGCGAGCGGCACTTCTCAATGACAGACAAGGCGGGTGGCAGCGGCAACGGTGGCGCGGTGGTTGGGCAAGTGCAATGGCTAATGTTGCTGCTGTTGTTGTTGTTGTTGATGTGACTGTGAGTTTTTCTGGGCTCCTCGAACGTATGACAGGTGCATTTGAGCAGCATTTGATTTGACCAGCGACGTTGGGGCTGCTTCGGCACTGCCAAGCAATTATCCAGCGAATGCTTCTTCATCAACGCTGGCAGTAAATTATGTTGTTGTTGCTTTCGTTGCTGCTGCTGCTGCTGCTGTTGCTGCAGGCATTTGTGCTGTTTGAGACTGCGACGGGGGCGTGGTGGCGAGGGCGTTGCCGGCGGCGAGACGGCTACAGACATGGAGATGGCATCCAATGAATTGGATTTAATCAACGATGCCCCATGACAATCGGCATCGCTGCTGCTGCCATTTTTGCTGTTGCTGCCGGCGCGTCGCTGCTGTGCAATGATGCGCGTGTAGAGCTCCTCCGAATCCAGCGGCAGCAGCAGATTGCTGACACCAACACGCCTCTTGGCCTGACTGCGTTTCGCCTGCTGCTGTTCCTGCTGCTTAAGCGAATTCTCGCTGTGATCAATGTTGGCGGCATTATTTTGGCTATTGTTCGATTTACTATAACTTAGAATATTAGACAATCGCCTCATTTTGCTACATTTGCTGGCCTGCTGCGGTGTCTCAGTCGTTGCAGCAGCAGCTGCAGTTGGTATACTCAGCAAATTGTTGCTGGCAGCAGCGTGATGTTGTTGCTGCTGTTGTTGTTCATCGACATGGCTGACGATGAAGCGGGTTGTGGCAACTGCATTGCTGCTGGCGTTGTTGACTGCCTCATCGTTGGCTTCTAATTTCTCTCCTTGTAGGATGTCATAAATTGTGCCATATTTGTGCGTGATGTGCGTGACCAAATTATTGGCGTCTGTTGCTGCATCCTGGTGTGGCTGATGTTGCAGCAATTGCTGCTGCTGTCGCTTTTGCTCCTCCATTTCGCGCTTTTGCTGCTGCTTTTGTATTATATCATAAATCACATCATTTGATTTATGCACTTTTGTTGTTGTTGTAGTTGCTGTTGTTGTAGCCGTGTCGCGTTCTAAAATTGAGCTCAGACTCTTGCGCTGCCATTTGTCATTGCTGCCAGTGGTCAAGGAATTGCTGCCCTGCATCGGCGTCGATTTGCGATGCAGTATCTCATAGATGGTCCCATAGGTCATGTACTTGTCGTACTTTTGATATGTCAGCTGATAGATATCGTTTTTGCGCTGTATTATATCATAGATGGTGCCATAGACCAGCTTATCATAGATTTTGAAATTGCGCTTATAGGTGGCACTTGAGCTCACACTCGAGCAGCAACTGTTGTTCCTGGCCGCCATTTTGGCATATGCCTGCAACTGTTGTTGTTGCTGTTGCTCGTTCTCTGTTTCAGTCTCAGTCTTTGGCTCTTTGTTGGTCGAGTTGCGACGCGGCAAAAAATAAGAGGCAAAACTTTTGCGCTGACGCGAATTCTGACGCTTTAGCGGCGATGTTGCTGCTGTTGAGTTTGGTACTGCTGTTGCTGTTGTTGGTGTTGCTGCTGTGGGTGTGTCCACCAGCTGACATTCCAACGCCAGTTGCTGTTGTCCGATGTCGCCGGCATCGATTTCGCGCACGAGACGCTTGAACTCCTCGTACGATGTGCGTCGCTTTTGCGCTTTCGCCCGCTGTTCCTTGGCCGCCAATTGTTGATCAAGTATTTGCGATAGAAAATCTGAATTCTTGCGCATTGCTTCTGTGGTGGCGGTGGCAACAGTTGTTGCTGTTGCTGTTGTTGTTGTTAGATCGTCGCCGGTATCCATTTCATCCGTTGCTGTTGTTGTTGCTGCTGTCGTAGCAAACTCGTTTACGCAATCCGGTTTGCTGTTGTTGTTTGTGGTTTCTTGTTCTGATATTGAGGCGAGCGTTGTCATCACAGTGTTATTGCTGCTGTTGCTAGTTGTAGTTGTTGCGTCATCTGCCGCCACAGGCAAAGTTGCTGTAGTTGGTGCCACCTCAACAGTTGCATCCAAAGGCTGCTGCTGCTCCTGCAGTGCACCACAACGTCGTCGCGTCAGACGCGCCAACGCTTCGGACGACTGCGTCGACTCGGCAAACATGGCTTTGAACTCTTCGTAGGATTTGCGGCGATTGCGCGACTGCGTCAGGCATTCCTTGTAATTCCGTCGCGCGATCTTCTCACCAATTGCACTGGTCGCGGCGGCAGCGGCCAGAGCATCTAATTTATTTTGCATCTCCATGAAACCCGAGTCCATGGAGCTGATCGTGCAGGTGGAATCAAAGCTGGTCTTACGACTCGAATTGTTGCTGCCCGGCGAATTGGGCTTGGGTGGCGTGGGTGGTGGTGTTGCCTGCAATGACACCAAGGCGGCATCATCAGCCGCATCATTGGGTGCGCACAACAGATCCACTTGGGAGTTCTGGCTATCACAGTTAATATTAGCTGTTGTTTTTGTTGTTGTTGTTGTTGCTGCTAGATTGGCTAAGCTGGCATTTTGTTGTTGCTCGACAATATCATCATCATCAAAACTGATTAGATCTTCAACTGCTGCCGTTGTCAATGTGATTGGCTCCTCGGGCACGGCAGCTAACATAATGTTATTATTATTATTGCTGTTATTGCTAGAACTGTTATTGTTAGAACTGTTATTGTTAGTATTCTGATTGTTCGTATTGTTGTTGTTCTTTTCATAGTTTTCAATGTTCGCGTCACGCTTCTTGCTCACAATCGCATAGAGCGGTGTTCCGTTGGACAGCTGCGATGTTGACAGTGCCGCTGTCACCGATAAACTGGCCGACGCCAAGCGGCCGATTGCTCTAGTCGCTGCCGTTGCTAGTGTTGGTGAACTGTTACTGTTACTATTGCTGTCACTGGGAATTGTCGTTGACGTTGTTGTTGTTGTTGTTTTGGTTGCTGTTGTTGTTGGCACGCCTACGCTGGCAATACACGCGCCATTGAGCGTCGTGTAAGTGCTGCGATTATGAAAGATTTTCACACTGTGCATGGCTAATTTGCCATGGTGATGATGATGACGACTGTTGCTGCTGTGACGATTACGTGCATTGCCCAGCTGTTTGTGACGCTGCTGCTGTTGTCGTCTTGCATATTTGCTGGCAATGCTGCACACAGGATCTAGATCCAAGAGCAGTTCATTGACCTCATTGTTATTGTGGCTATTATTGCTGCTTCCCCCATTGCTGTTGTTGCTGCTGCAATGCCTCAAGAAGCGCTGCAAGCGTCGGCTGGCACAAGTGCCGTTATGACACGCACGCTGCTCATTCATGCACTTGGCACAGCACAGGAATTCGTACAATATCTCATCGCCCGGCTCGGTCTCGGCCAGCGAACTGGGCGGCGAGCTGGGCGGTGTCAATGTTGAATATTTTGGCTCCAGCAGAAATTCCAATTGCGCCGCTGCAGCAGCAATTGCTTCCGGCGTGCATTGACCATTGCTTGTTGTGGTTGCTGCTGCTACGGCTGCTGTTGCTGTTGTCGCCGTCTTATTGCTCACAGGCATAAGTATGTATGTGTTTTTGTGATTCTTATTATTATTATTGCTGTTGTTGTTGTTGCCGCTGCTGCCGTTGATGTTGTTGTTATCCAAGTGGCTGGCATCGTTGCTATCCGTTTGCTTGCCCGCATTGGCGGCCAGAATGGAGCTCTCGATGCTGAGACCGCTGTCGAGCAGCATAAATGTGCCATCCGAAGGCAGTATGAGGCGTCCTTCTGCTGCCGCATTGACCATTTCACGCAACGCATTTACCTGCTTCTCTGTCACATTACCCTGCAGCTGGATGCCGTGCAGGGCAAAGGCTGTCGGTTTGTTGTTCACCGAGTTGGGATCAGTGCACCAAACCACTGGCATGGTGGTCATCTTGCTTGGATTGCACTGCCACAAAGGCACAGTTGGGCAAGTGTTTGAAGGCAGTGAGAGAGATCGAGCGAGATCAGCGAACGGTCAATAAACTGTTAGAAGAAAAAATCACTTTATTTAGATTTCTTGTCTCCTAAAACTTTCTCACTTCGCTTGAACTTTGCTGGTGTTTTCCCTTTGGCTATTTCGTGTTTTGGTGCTTTTACTTGTTTACCATGTTTTCAGTTTCAGTTAAAACCTCTACACACAAATATTTGCTTAAGGGCCGTAATGTCAATATTACAGAATACCCAAACTGTAGATGTAATATTGTAATCTATGTAAATTTCCCAACATTGTACAAAAACTTTCAATTTGCACTAATCCCCTCTATTCTGTTAATATATTGCATATTTTCTGAAGATAATTGAACTGCAAAATAAGTCATTAGTCATTTAACACTGCTTCGATTTCAATCAATATTTTTTTTTTGTGTTGTTAGTTTTGCAGTAGATTAACTTCAAATTCTACGGAGGCAACCTTGAAAAAGCAACAACAAAACAATTGCAGTGAATGCACGAGAGATACGAGTACAAACTTTACTTATTGTGTTTGTTTTTTCTTAACTTTTTCAGTTTGAAATAAATTGAATACAAAATTCAAATGCTGGCGTCGTGCGGACGCCATTCAAAATGATGGAGCTATGTATGGTATGGTTAAATGGGATTTGCATGTGATAGAATTGGAATTGGAAAAATAATATTTATTATTATTTATTCAAATGGAATATCAAATAAAAAAGTTATTGGCTCAATTGCAAATTTATATCATTATATTTTTTTTTTTGACATAACAGAGTGCCACATCTAAATAAATCTTTATTTTTTGGTCGGTAAGGTTTTTAAGATCGTTTTATAATTTATAAAAAAGAAAAAGCAAAATGTGTTCAGCTTAATGTTATTTATAATAGGATAACTGTTTAATTTCAGCCAAATTTACCGACTCGTTTTTAATTGAACAGCTGTCAGCTATGGCAATTAGCTAAAGATAATATCAAAATTGCTAAATTGCCAGTGCAAAGATGTCACATTAAATGCGATCTGGTGTTGATTTTGACAACATGAAGTTTGCAATCAGCTGGGCAAACAAACAAGTCTATTAATATCACTCTTGTTGTTTGCAGTGAATAAGCTAAACAAATATTATGATATCCATTGTCAATTCCACAAAAAAAGTTCTTTTTTTTGTTTTGACTTTTTGACTGTGGGCAGTTTGAGCTTGAAATAATTGGTAATAATTAAAGCAGAGACGTCAGTTTATGCGTCCAATAAACACACTGACATCTAGAGAAGCAAACCACTGAAGGTGGGCTTCATTAGCTGATCATTGAACTTTTCCTTTTTTTTTTTTAGATATATATATATATATATATATGCCATGTAAGTGTATAAGAGTGCGTAGACAAGTACATACATATAAATCGTAGTTGTATGTAAATAAGTTTGACTTCAAGGCTGTAGTGCCGCATATGGAAATGGAAACTACTTGGACTTGGCAGCAGTCGCAGAGCAGTTCAAGTTTACGGCGACTGACTGACAACTTTGCCGACAAAGCAAATATAAAAAACAAGTAATAACAAAAAAAAAAAAAAAAAAACAGGGATAGAGTGGGGAATGGGGAGGCACTTCAGACAAAACGATTTAGGGAACTCAGTGGACGCAATGCATGCATTGGAGTGGACATCCTGGGAGACAGTCTGGAGACAAATGGATGTAGTTACAAAACATATGAGCACAAGACACCTCCGCTCCCGCCCCCATCCAACCACTGTTGGCGTAAGCAATTCAACGGAGGCTAAATAAATATTTATA
This sequence comes from Drosophila multiciliata, assembly GCA_037043605.1. NCBI lineage: Eukaryota > Metazoa > Arthropoda > Insecta > Diptera > Drosophilidae > Drosophila > Drosophila multiciliata. The sequence continues at coordinate 6,050,567 of JBAMBF010000589.1, forward strand.
TATAAATATAAACAGCTGCTGAGAAACAGAATCAGCAAATGTCAATGTCAGGCCATAAAGAAACCGAAAACAGCAAACAATACGAAAAACAAAATAACAATAAAAATGCATCAAGGCATCTGGTTTTATTTATTTTTGGCAATAAATTAAGAATCATTTATAGCCAGTACATTATCAGCGTCTGATAAGCGCTGCTTAAGTTGTGCAGTGACACATTTGGCACAAATAAGCTGGCTTAAAGCGGAGGTAAAAAGGGCGCTTGAACCAAATCAAGTCGAATCATTAATGCTCTTCTAGGTCAGCTATAAAAATGTCGTTAAGAATAATAGAATGTTTTTTCTGAAGATACCACTTCAAAGTTAGATAATTGAATACGATTAATGTTTATAATACTCATTAGTTACGTTTATGGTACATCTTGATAAAAATTGATTGACTTAAGTCATCCGCTTTGGAATCTGAAGCAATTTGCAAGCAACAAAGCCATAAGAAACAAATTAAATATTGTTATACAAGTTCAAATATATATAAGATTAATTTGCTTGGCAATTCCTAGTGTTACAAAAATATTGACTTAGCTGCTTGAGTGATATATTTATTTAAGTGAGCCGATTGAAATTATCGCTTGGAAATTCTTATATAGTGTATTTTTGCATAGTGTATTTTAATAAATTAAAGTCACATGAGTGCATGCTGTTTCTATAAAACACCTGTCAATAATAATTTCAACAATAACAATATTTACATGTATAACAATAAACACGCACAAACCTGTCGAACCAGACACCCCAGACGAAAGTCCCTGCAATGTATGTGTGTTTCTAAGTATTTGTTGGTGTTAATTAACGGTATTGTGCCATTAAAACTAGTCGCTCTTTGTTTTTTTTTGTATATACACGGGAAGTTAATTAATGTGCTTCTCGATAAAAAATAAAATAAAATTATATGCATTATCAAAGTAGCCAACTCAGATAATCAATAATTAACAAAATGAGCGGGAATAGATGTTTATTAAATAAACGATTTATTTCTAGGTTTTGAAAGTGTCTTTCAGCGCATTTGTTTCATTGGGCAATGGAATGCCAATACGTTGGCATTAGAACCAACAAGGTTAGTTGACAAAAGGCCATAAGGGTGTACCCACCGCCCCTCGCCCAACCCTGTCTTGGAGACTGACCTATGCTAACCGAATCCGAAATTCATTACAAAACCAAGTCGAATTGAGTGTGTTGGCGGTTCGGCTTGATAGCGCGTGCCAAGACAACTAAAACAAGACCAACATAATAACCACCATAATGAGTGAAGTGTTTGCCATTATTGTTGTTGTTAGTAGTTGCTGCTGCTGCTGCTGCTCAAAGGTAACAATTGCACTCAAAAGTACTACGACCCAATTTGAACCGGTTTGTTTTTTCTGCTGATTTTTTATTTAATTTTTTTGGTTTTTTTTTTTTTTTTTTTGTTAGCTTTTTGCATATTGTCTTTTGTGTGTGTGGCGTTTGAGAGCCATTTGATGCCGCAACATTGTTGCCAAGCATTTGTTGCCAAGCAAATTATGAAACCCCAAAGCATTGTCAGTCAAAGCGACACGCCCCATACAAATTAATAATAATCAACTAATTTGATACACGACTGCGAGACAACAACAGAAAAACTCAATTCGAACTAAAGCTAAAATGTTCGGGTAAACATATACTTTCTCCGCCTTAAAAACCAAAAAGAAAAAAAAAAATAATAAAACTGACCATGTTTGGCTGTCTTTGACTCTGACTTTGTCGAAAGCGCAGTTTCCAATCATGTGCAAATTTATACTAAGCTAAAAAGTTTTAAAATAACGTGGCCAAAACCAACGTTGCTCACGAAACCTAAACAAATCACAAACACACACACACACACACACCTTACATACTTTGAGTTTGACTTTGATTTGGGTCATTGCACAATGGTAACGAGAGCATCAATTAATTTTAGTAGCGCCAAATAACTTTGGCCACGCGAAGCGAGTTCACCAGCCCCCCAAAAAGAGCAGACCTAAAAAAACACATGCACATACATATATATATAAATATATATGTCTATACATATAGGTATTTATATATAAAATCAGCAGACACTGACGCTCACTTTGGCAGTCTCGGATGTAATTATTGTAAATGGCCTGGAAACTGTTTTAGCTAGACTCCAAAGAAGAAAACAAAAAGGTCTACACAAAAACCGAATACTGTGTGAAGCCCCAAGTATGAGATAAAAGTGAAGCTCCTTCGACAACCAGTTTGGAGTTCGAGTTATGCTTCATCATGAAATACACCCGAAAAAAAGCTTTTTATATATTGGTGTGGAATACCAAGAAGTTAGCGTCATTGTGGGAAATTTCCACAGTTTAAAATTCGCACTAATTCAAAGAAGCGGCAAAACAATACTTCGAAACAAACTATCAGCTTAATATCTATAATGGGAGGTATATATGAATATAAATTTAAAAATTATCAGTAATTATGCAAGTCTAAAAAGTTTTTATTGTTTTTTACTATTATTCAAAATAATCATTACTAATATTGGCAATGTCAAGATGTATGGCACTTGTAGAATTTATGTTTGTTGTCATTAAAAACTTCAACTTCATTAAGCTGAAATATGTAGTCATCACATAACTCTGCTGTAAAATGTAAAATGTCAACAGTCAACAACAACAAAAAATTACATTGTATTTCTCCTTTTTTTTTGTTTTATACTCTATAGCTCTTTTCATACGCATTGTTGAAAGCAACTTTTTATGTGAAATACAAGTAAATGCCTGTAAGTAACTAAGTATTTGTGTCTTTATCGGTTTACCGTCAACAGACTGACTGACAACAGCATGAGTCATGGACAGGAAATTTACGAGCCACAAAGAAGGCACAACAACAACAACAGCTGCCGCAGCAGCCACACGCCAACTGTGACGCAAAGTAGCTGACAAAAAAAAAACCCACAAAAGATAGCGACAGGAGTGTGTGGGAATCTGCAAAGCTCCCTCGAGAAAACCAAACAAATCGAATTTAAATTACAGTTATAAAAACTCGACTATATAATGCCCTAGAACAAAAAAAAAAAACAAAATACCTAAATACATTTTTGGGTTTATAGTAAAGCATAACTGATAACTGCTTTAAAAAAAAACTCTTTCAAATTTAATATAAGCTAAGATGATCACAAATTCTGGCAATTTTAATATGCTTTGTCACTTTTATTAAATGCGTTTTAAAAGAAATCTTTTTTTTGTAGAATAACTTTATTTTAAATGAAGGAGTCAGAATAAACTTTAATTATAAAATTCCTGTTACACATTTAAGTGTTTAAATTTCCATAAAACTCATTTTAAAAGAATTCGTTTTTTTTACAGTAGAACAATAAATTTTAAAACTTAAAGCAAACGATTTAAAGACCGAAAAAATAATGATTTTCTTTAAGAAATCTTATGAGTTTTGCAACTATAATTGTAATTGGTTTAAATAAAGTTTACTTTTCATAGCACAACTAGATAAATCATATTAAGGGAGAGGCAAGCACCACAAGTCAGTTGAATTGCGATTTGATTTATCGCAAGAATTATAAAAGTCAACCAACTAAAAGATCAACAAAACATGCCAACCATTTTGTGGGGCCCGTTGAAAACTTAAAAAATAGACCACCATTTAAATGTGTGTTTGTATGTGCAAAATAGTGCAATTTGTCCAAGTCACGTAAGTTCAAAATTGATATGGCGCAGGTTGCAGTGAAAAAATTGACAAAACCAATTCGAAATGTCAAGTAAAGTAGAAAAACAAAAAGAAAAAAAAATATGAAGTAACAACTGACAGTTAACAACATGTGCACAAGTGCCATTAACTAAGTATTTATATCGCTAGCCGAGAGTCTTTTTTATGCATTTCCAAGCATACAAACATATTATTTTTTTTGCAGGCTTCGAACAATGCGCCACAACTGCTGCTTGGTGCAAAGTGGCTTAAAATATTTACATTTTAGCACATAGCAGCAGATAAGAGCTGAGGATGTTAATGAACATACACAAATGTATATATATATATATATATATATATATATATAAATATATATATACATATTTATATGTATGTATGTATATAATACCTACAGACCTACAATTCCATTCGGGCATTACGTAAAAGTTTCTAATAACTCAATATTATTCTCAGCAGGCATTTCCAACGGTAAATGCTCAATTGCTTATGAAACTTATTCATTGAAATTCTAACGGCTACAAAAACCTATAAATATATATGTATGTTTTTTTCTGAGTACTCGCATTGGATATAAAACCATAAGAGCACCGCACGAAATAGCAAAGAAAATAGAAAGTTCTGCGCCAGCGCGCAACTTGACAAAGCGGCAAAGCATAGATAACAATAAAAAAAAAACCACAGCAAGAGCACAACAACAGTAAATAAACATAAACAAAACAGCTATAATAATCATATTGTGTTGCACATTTGCTTCTTGTGGCGTTTGCCACTTTGTCAAGTTGTAATTCTGTTTTAAGCTCATATTCTTCAATCTACCTCAAGTCGTGTGCTGCGGCAACATGTAGCTAAGCTATGAATTGTTGCTAGAAGGCCCGATGCTGCTGCTCCATATCACATAGTAAGTGCACTTTAAGCACACATATACACAATTACACACACTCGCGCGTATATTACAAACACTAACACACGCGAATGAAACGAACGTACGAGCGATCTTTACAGCCACTGTTGAACAAAGAAAAACAGTCGCTGCTAAAAGTATGCCACAATGCCGCGCACGCGTGCAACAAGTTTCTGTATGTATATGTTGTATATTTTTTTATTTGTTGTTTGTTGCCAGGGCCTCTAAAAAGCTCAGTTCCGTTGCAAGATTCGATGTGATGCGAAAATCCAAAAAAGACTAAATTTCTAACACTCACGAACACGACGTTAAAATACACAATAAATAATTGGCACTTGCGTTTGATATTTAATTTCCTATATACACATATATGTTATACTTTATTTATTGTAAAATCACACGAGATATGCACACATTGTGTGGCGCTTTAAGCCACCTTCCGTTTAACGTCCGTTTTGTGCACCGCTTCGCAGACAACTGATACGTTTATGAAATTTTTATAGAAAGGTTTTAAGCAGCACTCGACTCGACGAATCGGCGGTACGTCTTACACACACAAAAGTCACTTTACAGTGTGTGTGCGTTTGTGTGTGTGTGTGTGTATCTATGCGCGCATCGAGCAACAATTGAGCCAAGCTTTTGGCTTTGTATGTGTGAGTCGATGACGGCTTGCGCTCTTTGCCGCGGCTCTTATACGCCAAAGTGTAAGTTGACCACAATGGTCAGATTTAGGTGCACTCGCCAAGATTTGTGATCTGCAGCTGGGAAAACAGCTGATTGTTGTTGCCTGCTCTCAATTGTTGAACTCTTTGGGCATATCCAAAGAGTCACAAACACGTTTGTGTTGTCTCTTTGTTGTTGGACGAGTCATGCTCTTAACAGGTGCTGACAAGATAAACGAGTTGACTTTATTCTACAATTACGTGTGTAATTAGTCATAAAGTGCGTTGATTGTAAATATCAGCGTCAGTTTAATTATAATTAACTTGTTCTTATTGTTTGACATTTTGTGTAGTAATTCGCAATTGTATTGTTTTTGAAATATCAACATACAATAAAGGGGATAAATTATAATATGCGACTCACTGTGATCGTTTTAATTTCAAATTATGCTCTTTAAATGCCAACTGTTGAGTTCTTATGAACGCTATTGAACTCGTAATTGTTAAAGAATGCTAAAAACATGAAGTGTTGTTGCTGTAGTGTGTTTTTGGGCCGCCTCAGGCATATTAAACGATCCACGTTTTGGCGAAAATTTAACACAATTGCATGAGACAACCGTATCAGATACATTATTACCTTTAGTTATATATGGATATTATCAAATTCACCTGAATGATCATGGACTCAAATTACCATTTTCAAAAATTGTGCCATCAAAAGTGCTCCAGATTTAAGTTTGGTATAAGATATATTACTTACCTAGAATGATATAAGAAAGAATATATAAGAATAAATATATAATATAGGAAAATAATCATAAGAATATAAAATGTAGTTACAGATATCTCAAAATTACTGTATTGCATTTAAATATGTAAAGTATAATTAGGTATTTTAAATTGTTAAATATCATAATTATAATAGATAAACATTACATAAATCAAGTTAGGCTATTAAAGTTTTGGTTATAGCTGTAAATTAATTCCAGTTCTTAAAAAATAAGCAAATAACTTAATCGGAAGTCACAAACAAATAGAAAAAACCTGAAGTAACCCCATATAGCAAATAGATTTATGACGCACAGCCTATAACTAAATTGGCCGTAAATTAACAGTTGTTTAACACTATCGCTCCCCATAATTAGCGGAACCCGCGTAGAGGTCATCAGGAAAGCAATAAAAATGCTAACTAATTGCCAAATCTTAATGCAAATCCTAGTTGAATTTGTTAAAAGAAAAAACAGTAAAATTTTTACTGTTACAGATACTCTAAGCAAATTAGACAGCTCAATTAGTTTGACTGACAAATGAAACAAATTAGAAGCTCATAAAATCGTTTTAAATACAGTTTCGTCTGATTTTACAGGTTTCATTTATGTTAAACTTCCAAAAGTATTTTTGAAAGCTCAATAAAACAGTTTGGTGTGCAAATAATTTATATTTTTCAATGAAGTTGTAGAAATATTATTCGAAAAATAAAAAAACATTGTTTAACCTTGTTGAAGAGCATTGCCCGCGTGTCGCGTATCTTCTTTTGCTGTTGCTGACAATTTTCGGTAAACAATTGTTGTTTTTATTTTTAATTTTTGTTGTGTGGCATTCTATTGAATTCTGTTAACATGCCACATATAATTGAACATTTCGCAGTCTGACAGAAACGTCATCAACGTTGTCGAATACAAAACAGCGCAACACGAATCGAATGAAACAAAACTGTATAAAAATTAATAATATTTATACATTTATATAATATTGCTGGTTAGTATATGGAAAACATGAAATATGGTAGATAAGCCAAGCCACACAGTTCAATGACATTTTATTTCATATTCAATAACAAACAATTGCAACGGACACAAAAATATAAACGTACAAAATAAGCATACAAAAATGATTAATTGTATAATTATAATAATATTAATATTTGCAATTAAAAAAATTAGAATAATCTTTTCTTTAATAGAAAACGCTTTGATTCAAATTTTCTTTCTGTGAAATTACACTTGTTTGCAGAAAAATGTAGCCGAATGATATAAAAAATGTACTCATTTAAATTTGCATAGAATTCATTTGCATTTTAGTCACTTTAGTTTTCATGTTAAATTTCCCACAGGTGATTCCGCACTCGGTAAATGTGCGCAATGGAATTTAATTAATTAATTATTAGATACTTAGGTGCTAAAATAGAATACATTGTGTTAGTTAGTTTCGTATTGGTTAAGATATTTTTATTACTTTTTATCTGTACTACAAATGCAGCCAACTGGCAAAAGCGTATCCATTCGTAGATTAAGCCAATTTAATACACAAACTTTTAAGCTTTTTTTTGACACTGACATTGACAAACTGGGCACCCAAAATCATTCGGCAAAGCACAAACACAAATTTCGCTGCGACATTTTGAAAGCAACTTCAGCTAAGCAAAATCAAAACAATTATGTATAAAAAATATAAACAGCAGCTGCGGGTGGCGTCGCCTTCCGCGTCGGAAGATGTAGCTGGATCACAACTATACAAACACTATATATATATATAAATAAATATATATAAATTGATAAAATAAAAACGCAAAACAAACGCGAATCAATTCAATCGTCTAGCTAGGCAGCTATCATGTGGATTAGAAACCAAAACAAAACACAAAAACAATTGTTAATTGTAGATTTGAATTTGCACTTAAGTAAGTTTCGCATTTCAATTGAAACGCCTGACGATTACTAACTCGGCAAAGAAAATAAAAACTTTATGCATAATTGATATGAGTGCATTTTATAACATTATCTTTATAAAAAGACTGCGGTTCTATCATTTGTATTGCTACAAATAAGTCAGAGTGTGATTTATGAGGCATATACATTTATAAATTAGAGTTATTTACATTGTGCGATATTTTTAAAGTTTGTGGGTGGCTTAAGACTCGAGTGTTTTTCGAGTTCAACGCACTATAGAACTTCCGATGTGTGATTTTTTTTGGGATATGCCTTCTGATCGCCAGCCTTATTGGCAGTCAGCTGAGACGGCGTATTATTAGCGATTTATGTGGCCAGATAATGGCCATTTGCGATTTTACGGCTCACACGCTTAGCAAATTGGCAAATAGTTTGCATTCACGCTGTTTTCCCCACTAACGGAAGTCAACAAAACAAATAACAAAAAAAATAAACAAACAAAACAAAAGCGCTTAGCAAGCATATTTTTAGCTGACGCTGATAGGTATTTCCCCCAAAAAAAAATATTTAAAAATACTGAAAATTCCATGGAATTTAATCAAGTTTTAACCTGGTCTTGTCGAATGCGCTGTTCACTCTTAAGGCAACTGCCGTCAGCCGCAGTTCAGTGCACCATCTTCGTCGTTCCCTCCCCTGCACCCATGCACCGTCTGTTTGACCTACATATGCATAATTGAATTGTTGTACCCTGCGCCTGGCTAGCAGCACGTTGGCCAGCCTACTATCAGCTCATCTATCGTTATTGAATTCATGCAAAATTGGGTTGAGAATTGACTGCTAACATGAACCAGCTTTTAGACCACACCCTGAACCCCATTGGGCAATGGCTATGACAAGAGCCATTTATTTAACTCAGATTATGACCATAGATAAATGACTACGTTTCGATAGTATTGCCTGTTTTTATATGTGCAGATTTCTGTATTATTTTACTGTCTATATTCAGATTTGTTCTGCAAACAGAATGTTAATCGATTAGATTAAACATTTATGCAGTTCTTTAGCAAACTTATGTAGACTTTCTTTGGTTAGCGCTATGAGCTTTTAGGAAATTACACCATTTAGACTAAAATTTATGCATTATCAACTTAGCTTGGGTTTTACCCATTTTTCTTGCTCACCATTTGCAATTGATTTCCAAAGACATTCAATTAATATGCATAGATCCAGTTTATAAAGTCTCGTGACAATGCGGAAGCAGCTCCGCATTTTTGAGTTTCCAAAAACTGATTCAACAAATTAGAGCCAAAAAGTGTTTAACAAACACAACGAAATCAGCAGAATTACGGCTTAAATTATGCAATAACAATAACCAACAAAATAAACACAACAAACACACACACACACACACAAAAGGAGAAGATATAAGAGGCACTTCACCGAAGTTGCACAGCTCTTAATGTAAATTTGCTAAAAAAAATTAAGAGAGAGAAAAAGAAAAAATGAAAGAAATTGTTAAGCATGATTAAAAAGAAGAAAGCTCCTGGTCAGAATACACTTAAATACAATTTATTGCATTGCAAATAAATACAAGAAATTAACGAAGCGAGCCTGGTTAATGCTGAGTTATGCATATAATTATGACGACAGCAAGCGGCAACCACAATTGGCCACAATTAGGCCAACATAATATTAGCAAAAGCAACAGGCAACCATCAAATGGCCTTGAAAATGCTTAAGAAATGTTACATGAAATGCATAAAACTAATGCACTGCTGGGAATTTCAGTTTAGCCAAGCCAAAACCTTCAGGCGGGGATTTCGAGTGTTCCTTGATTTTAAAAAATATTGTTAAATATTTGACTGCTGTTCAAGAGTTGCATGTCAATTTAAGTGGCTCAAAGAGCGGGAGAGAGAAAGAGAGGCTGGGTGTCTGAGTAGATTTACCGTTATGGACAACATAGCGGCAGCAGCGAAAAGATAAATTTAATTAATGATCATTTTTTTCTTGTGTATTTTTTTTGTTCGATTTACCGGTTTTTTAACTTTTCCCTACGCCCAGACCAGACAAGACAGCCATTTATTTAAGTGACCCTCTCTCTGTCTCTCATTCATATTTCCATATTTCCATCCCTTTCTGTTAATTTATGCTTATCTTTGCTGTGCGTTTCATTTCTTTTTGGAATTCGATACTTTTTTTTCTGTAAAATGCATTTCTCTGCTTCTCTGCTTGGCCTGGAATGTGTGTCAAAATGCTCTAGAAGTGATCCTTAAGCATTTACATAGCACTCATTGACTTAAATCGACTTGAAATTGGGTCAAGTCTATTAGCTGAGCCATTTCATAAGCCATTCGAACTTGACACTGACACACGTTCAGTTTAATTTTACAAATCAAACAGAACCTTTGCTTGAGACAGGCAAATTGAAATAATAGTTGTACAATAAATAAATAAATTTAACGACCCAGCGACAGTTGTAATAGAATACAATGTTTACATTTTGGATAAAAACAATTGATATGTGGCATGATGACTGTTCATAAGGTTGCTCATTAAATTTAAATCACTTAAGCGGCATAACAATTACAATGCGAGGGTCGCACATGATGTAATGAAAACCAATTAGTTTGAATAGGTGGCAATAGGATGATTAATATAATTCGGAGCAGTTTTATAGCATGACATTAAAATTCATAAATGGGAACCTTTAACGCGCAGCTGACTGATTTGTTAATTTTTTGGGTTATTCGTATTCTTTAAATACAGCCTAGTTCGGTTCTAAAATAAGAATCAATGCCTTAGTTTATATTTTATTTCCTTATAAGCTGACATAGTAAAAAAAAAGGTAATCTCATCATTGAAAAGTTTGGCTGTTGTGTCAGTTTTAATGGTTTTTGTTTTTTTTTATATATATGAATATGAATATGTATGTCATAAAAGCATATATGAAGACAGCAATAATATGCGTTGCTATAACAACAAAAACAATAACAAAATTTACCAATTGCCAACAGCGGCATTAATAAACAAACAAAATGAATATGAATGAATGCAAATTAAATACAATATGGAAATCAGATTTCATTATTAAATTTAATTTGCCTGCTTCACAACGACCAACGGCCAAAAATGTTGCATACATTTAGGCCGCGATTCATTTAGCAGATGTCACAACCATTGCTAGATATGAACGCAGAATTAATTGAGATTTTTAATACGTATGCATACATATATAACAAATATTTATTGTTAACAAGTAGCGAAACAAAACAATAATATTTACCAGGCACTCAAACTGCCAAACAAAATTGATTTTATACCGTTTTAACGAAATGTTCAATACAAAAATATGTCCGGAAAACCTGTTTTATAGATTATCCTAATCATTGCAATACATAATGGAACATTCTACATTTTAATACTATTTGATTTATTAAATCTCTTTTCTTTTATTTAATAATTTTAATTTAAGCTCTCTCTTTACATTATATATAATTTAATTTATACCTATTTTAAACTTAATTTTAAGTTTTTATACTATTTAACTTTACTGCTTAATTGCTATATTTAAGGTGAAATCTATTTGCAATAAAGCAATAAATTCGATAAATATTGTTTAAAATTGCACTTACGGTTCGGCTTCAATGGATTTCAATTTGGCCACATAATTGGATGGTATATAGCCCTCTTGGCGTGTCTTCTTGCTGCGTGCCAGCCACCAGTCACCCTGTAAAAGAAAAAATTAATCAATACAATTGCAAATAGCAAATATTTATAATTATATTATACATATATAATTATATAAAGAGACATAAAGTGGAAAAACAGTGAGATAAAGCAAACAAAAAGCTGGCCAGTAAGACAATTGATGTTCTTTAATTGTGAGAAAAATAACTGCTATTATCAACATCGTATACATTATTAAATATAACTCGAAAGCAGCTCAGCTGCCAGACATATGCCATAAGTTGATTCATCAATTACTCAACAGTTATAGCAGCAACAATAAATCTTGGAATGGTAAAAATATAGCTAATCAGTAATCTGACAAGTAAACATTTCGCATGAGAAATCAAAAAGTTTATTTTGTTGATTTTTAAACTTTTGTAATTAATTAATTAACAACGCCAGCCGCTGCCGCTGCCGGTTTGATTTGATTTCTATTATTGCCATTGTTGTTGTTATTGCAACAAAAGCCTAAACTATAATTAAGTTAGCTGTCGTCAAGAGCAAAATAAAGCCGAAATCGAAATGAATGGAAAAGATTCGTACAATTTCATTTTATTGTTTCGATCTTGCAAATGTGAAACGTGTTTTGCAGTCTTTTGATCGAGCCACAGCCAAGCAAATATAGAGAGTTATATACATATATGTATTCGTAGACCCATCAGTTTTGGAGGCATAGCTATTGGCAAGAGCGGCACTTGTCCATTTGTAGTTGGTAGTTGGAAACACATTCTTCATATTTGTTTAGGTGGCTAATCAAAATTTTCTTGATTGTGCTGTTCGATTCAATCAACTTACTGTGGGCGACGCGTCGGCCCAGCTGTTTCAAAAAATCGCACACTCTCTCAACCATAAGCAATAACAGCTAACAGCTAACAGCAACAGCAACAACAGCTAGCAGCAACAGCAACAATAAGTCAAATATTTTATGTTATACCCCGTAAACAACGCATCGGTTATATGCATTTCTCTGAGCAGTCAAATGTTATTTGACTTTTACATTCATTTAATTTTTTAAACATCGCCAGCTTTGGGATTTTTTAGAGTGTTTCTCCATTATTAATCTAAAAAAAATTACATTCAGAGTTGGGCAAGTAAAAAAGCCTTGTATATCAAATTAAAATAAGTAAAATTTGTATATTTTTGTTACTATTTTAAAAAAATATTTTATGTAAATAAAGTGAATTTCAAATAAAAAATACAGCAATTTGCATATATTTTTTAACAAGGCACCGCCTTCTCGCTCATAAATATTTTGATAAATTTGTTTTTTTTTTCCTCTGAACAATTTTTATTACATATTGTGCTTTATATTCGTGCAGTTTACCATTCACGCATTGGTTTTGCTTCGTTACAATTGGCGAAAATGTAAAAAAAAGTTGGAAAAAATAAGAGTTGAAAATTAATTTAAAATTTTATACAATCGGTTCGATCGTCGGTTGGTGGTTTGTTTAGTTCGCTTACGCGCTTTCCATGTCTGTCTTGAATTTTGTTAAAAAGCTTAACAACAACAACAACAACAATCCGAAAACCTCAACCATAACAATAACAACAGTAGAAACTGGCTTTTGCCAAATATGTGCAGCACTTTAAGTTTCACGTTGCTGGGATAAAAGACAATAACCGTTTGGTATTCATAGGAATATGAAAACATGTTTTTCAGCGCAATATTGTTAACAATAAATTGTAATTAGTTGGCTGATTTCATACGCATCTCACTTGATGCACGCGCACACACACCATGAATCCCCCCCTTCCAAGACAAGTGCCTTCGCATTAGCCTGGTGCGCGATAAACTCTGTGGAAAGGTCAATGTACCATAACATTTTAGGGTTCATTGTTTATTTGTTGTTTGCTTTGATTTTGATATGTTTCTCCTTCTAACCTGCATTATTTGCCTCTCCCTATCCCTCTCACTATCGCTCACGTGTTTTATTTACGTTACTAGTGCATTTCATAATAGGTTGTTGCCTTTTGGTAGCTACTGTTGCAAGTATTTGTACACAACTGAGAGTTTATGTTCGCCTTGATTCCATTGAAAATTAAAGTGATTTTATTCTTAGATACGCGTTCATTGGACATTTTCATGATGTTGTGAAATACAAATGGGTTTTTTTGTTGTCAGCTTAGCATAGACTCCAGATTTATATTCATGAGTGTTGTTCTATTTGGATTAGGTCCACATTTTACAGCTACTCATATTCGTAGATCAGTCATCGAGACATTCACTTGGCTTATGTTTGAATCCCTTTTCGAATCAATGGCAAACAAAATATATAAAAAAAAGTTGATAGAATTTTGTAGTATTTGTTGCTTTTTTAAGTAAGAGTATTTTATCTGCCTTTTAGATTGTCAACTTACAGCACGAAATATACAGTTTTAGCGCTACAGTAAACATTTAAATTACCTTGAATTGACTTTGGTAAAAGCTATGTGTACGTAGCAGCATGTTCTGAATAGTCATGGACATAATCTAAAAACTTTGTATAGAACTAAAAGCCCATGCATAATCTCCGACTAAGAGGCTGCAACAGCGAACAAAAGAAACTTGCAAGCATAATGCAGCGGGCAAAGAGTAGAATCTCGCTAGAGGGAAATCCTTGAAGGGTTTCACAGAGCTTCCTGCTGCTTGAGAGCCGAGCCGAGCCCAAATGAGTCAAGCGACTTCTTTGCTGCAAAGAACAACAACGGCAAAAGCATGAAAGCGTTTCATGTTTCCTTCATTTCTCTTCTTGCACGCCGAGTATAAGAGACAACCCAAAGAATGTGCAATGTGCAAGGCGACTAAACTGCAAGTGTGTGTTGTAAATGAATGAGCTGTGTGTTGTGTGTTGTGTGCTGTGTGTTGTATGTTGGGTGTTGTTATAGTAAATAACAATGAACAGTAGCGACGACGACGAGCAAAGACGAAGTCGACGCGACGACGAATATGACGAGGCACACCCATAAAATATTTGAACATTTACAATTTGGATTTCTATGTATGACGTTGAAGCTATGCGAAGTTTGTTTTTTGTAATGAAAAGATTACAAAGGGAAGTCGGGCAGCTTATTTTTGTTTACATACCCTGTAAACGCTAAAGTTTATAGAAGGGGTATCAGGAGCTAGTGAAAATGTATTTAGCCGGTAGAAGCAAACATTGTTCAGCACATATAGTGTAAACACACATTTATTTTTGGTTTGGACAAAAAAAGCAATATATGCAGCCATATGTTCCTGTCACAAATTTAATAGTTTTTCGATCAAACCGATAAATATAATAAACTTAAAATGTGAGACAGTCCGTTTAGGTTTCTAGCAATGCTTTTAAAAATTAAAAATATAAAGTGTTAAAAGCTAAGCATTAATAATCTTTCCACTTTCGATTAGAGAAGTTTATGGTCAGATTTGTTGTTTGTGCTGCTACGATGACAAGTTGAAAATCTGGTTGCTGTTGCTGTTTTTGTACGTATACTTTAATTAAACGCGTCTGCTGGTTGCACAGAGCCACCGGAAACGGCTTCGAGCTGCTGGCTGATTACTCCGTTTGCAGCTGCGAGAGAGAGAGAAATCGAAAGAGAAAGGGAAAGAGAGAGGAGAGAAAGAAACGCACATCTTAATGGATGGGGAATGCGTTCAGAGTAATCAGGGCTATAAAATTGCAGCACATCATCATACAGAATCATCCGAATGGCCCGTAACTCTTGGCCAGCAGCCAAAGGTGGACGTCATGCTTTTAGGCGCCGCCACTTGTCTGAGCAGTCAGCCAGGCGGTCCCAATTGGCCAAGCGGACAGAGCCGTAAGGTGGTCATGGCTGTGAGTGCTGACGTAAACGCTTTAAATATGCATGGCATAATTTGATCTTTGTGATTTTATATGTCGTCTTCTACAAAGAGTTGAATGCGCCTTATTTCACAATAGAATCAAAATCGGGTGGTGGTGTTGGATCGTACTATTCGACCTCCAAGGGGCTAATCATAGAATCTGTACCAAAAATATGCAAAGTATTTGAATGTTTCGATGATAGCGTTTGTTTTCGGCCTAATTTTTCAAGTTGAGCTGATTTTAATGATCAAAATAAAAAAGAAATGGTTTCAACCGATATTTGTATGTTATATTCAAAAGTAAATAAGTACTTGCTACTTTAATAATGTCAGCTAAAGTGTGGGCATGTTGTAATTAGCTTCACATAAAAATATTTCATTTCCTATTGCCAGTTTGAGTGGACAGACTAGTTGAAGTAAGTGTGTGCATACTAAAAATAAAAGCCAGCTACAAAAGAGACGGACGGATGTGCATACAAAATGCACAGTCTGGGCTCAAGTTGAGAGTTTGAGTTTTGTTGGCTGCTGGTTTTTTGAGTCGGTTCAAGTGGCGAGTGGCAAGTCGCAAGTGGTGGCAACGTTGGCCGCAATTACAGCGTCTGGTTTTATGCCATCTCAACATGCCCCCCCCTTTTCCAGCCAAAAACAGAAAATATTTATGTGTGTATAGCCAGTGACATTGAAACAAAAAAAGCGTAGAAAAGTGCAGAAACGAAAAATGAAAATGAAAAAGTTGCAAAGTTTTTTTGAGATTGTTGAGAGATGACGCATGACTCGAAATGTTTTCGATAGAGAATTTAATTCGACAAGCGCTCTCTAATAAATTATAATTATTTGTGTGAAATATATATAAGATGAGCAAAGTATTTCGATAATTATAATACATCGATAAATAAATCTGACCAACAAAAATGAGTAGTATATGTATATATGACTATAATAACAAAGAATTCCAGTTCTGATAAGTTTGATAAGTCAATCGAAAGATCGTCATTTACAGCACTATTGAATGAATATAACTGCAAGTGTGACTAAGAAGCGTTTTCATGATTATAGCACAATCAAAGTCTCACGAAGAACTTGCAAAGCTGAAAGTTTGGCATAACTTGGCAAACGAGTCCAATTGGATTAATGCCATTCAAACACATATGGAAAACGAAAATATTATTGATAAGATAATATTCGAAACACATAATTGCTTAGTTTTGTTATCACTTCGCTCTCTTTCTCTCTCCCTCTATCATTTTTGAGTTCTTTCACTCTCCCATTTTATTTGATGATTCACTCACCTGTGTGTCATTAAGTATTTCCAAGTGCTCACCCTTGCGGAAGCTCAAATCCTCGTCTGTGCGCGCATCGTAATCGTAGAGAGCAACAAAGATTTTGGCATTCGCATTGGCCGCATCGCTTTCGGGTATCTGCGGCACTGGACGAATCTGCTCCGCCGGCTGACCGGGCATGGGCATCGCTATCTGTGGCACACCAACGCCGACTCCGACGCCAACGCCAATGCTGGCACCGGGATCGTCGAGGGGATTGCGTACATCGCCCGTGTGCGGCTTATCGTTGTCCGGTTTCTGTGTGCGCAAACAGTTGCCCATTATGAGGCAGATGGAAGAAGCTGTTGTTGCTGTTTCGCTGAAGCAAACTGATTTGTGACGTACAATGACGTAAATGCAATGAATGGAAGCCAAGTTATTTGTAGTTGTGTTGTTGATGTTGTTTTACGAGTGTGTGTGTGTGCAATAACTGTTACTTTCACTCACACACAGACGCAGCTGAATGCACGCCAATTACACTTCAATTGCACTCGTTTGTTTATACTGGGGACGACACACTCTCTCACACACACACACGCACACACTATTTTTTTGTTGTTATTGTTGCTGTTGCTTATTTGCTCACTCGCGATCAACATGGGGTGTTGGCACAAATCTCTCTCTTTCTCTCTTGCTATTTCGGCTATGTTTGTAGCGCGTCGTCAGTTAATTGTTTGTTGCCTTATTGCTTTTGCATTTGTATGTATTGGTCATGTATAATTTTACATGTATATTTTTTTACTCTCTAACTAAACCAAATGCTCACACTACGCTCTGTTGTGAGTGCGTATGAATTTTTCTGGTATTTTTTGCATGTATGTATGTGTGTGATGCTGGGTGGCCAAACAACAGGATTAGACGCGACCATTAATAAACCAATTCAAAAACACTGACACACTATTGATGTACGTGCATACATTATTATACTATTCCGCTTGACCATTTACTGCAATTTTTTCACATTTTTAAGTTATTTAATTTACAAGTTTCATCTGCAGCGAAAATGGCTCCCCGATGAAAACCTGCGCGACTGTCGATAAGCACTGCTACAGCGATAGCATCGATACATGAGTGCCAACTACAGGTATGCAAATAAAAAATAATCGGTGTGCAACCCCTACATTTGTATCGAATAATGTTAAGCAGCATATGTCGATTATTGTCATTTTAACAGCTGTTAGGGGCTGTCACTAGTTTAGAACTAACTTTTGAATATTTTGCCTATATGATTGTCTATAATGAGTACTTTAATTAGTCTACGCATATTTAAGCCATTTTTCTCCAAATTGCATTTATATTATTGTATAATTCAGTATTTATAACTTTCAAATAGTGTCGGCTGTAAATAATGTTTGAAATCAGTGCAAAGTGTTAGTTCGCTGATCGAAAAAGTTCGATAAATGAATCAAGCCTTGGTACGCTCACGAACGCTCAGCGAACGATTGAGAAGCGTTCGCAATTTTCTCAATTTTCATTCTGCATTTGACAAGCACTCTTGGTGAAAGATCAGTTCTATTAATTCTTAGAAATACTTTTTTGTTTAAAATCTTTGCACAAAATGGATATGAAATCATTTTTATTTTCCTATTGTGCCAAGAACCAAACGGAGCCCAAGTTCGAAGTGCGTCCAACTGGTAAGTGTCAACACAATTAATTATTCACAAGCCGGCAAGAAACATTTCTTGATTTCGTTTTTAAGGGCCAAAACATCGCCAGCGTTTTCTGTGTGAGGTGCGTGTTGATCTGTGCTCCTATGTCGCTGTGGGCAACTCCACAAACAAGAAGGATGCCGAAAAGAATGCCTCACGTGATTTTGTCAACTATTTGGTGCGCTCCGGCAAACTGAGTGTCAAAGATGTGCCAGCAGACGCAGTTGCATCGCCAGCATTTGCCGCTGGCAATGATGTTGATAATGCACGTATGCCTAGTGGACAGCAGAGTAGTGTCTTTGGCGACGCAGAGGGACCACAAGATTTAGGCGAGGCATATCGTCCACTTAACCATGTAGGCGAGCGCAAACGCTTCAGCCTTTTCGATCATGTCCAGGAGCAAAAGGAAATGAATGAGGCTGAGTCAATTGATGTGAACGCGGCCATTCATGGTAACTGGACCATAGAGAATGCCAAGGATTGCTTGAATGTATATAAACAATCGAACAACATTCGTGGGGACTACAAATTTACGCCTGTTGGCCCAGATCATGCCAGGTAAGTGTACGCCAGGCATCCTCCTCTATATTGTCCACTGCCTTGGTTTCTATTTTTCTTTGATTGCTGTTTTCAGTCTTTGTTTTTTTTTTTGCGTCTGGTAAGCTGCGCACTGGATTTGGCGTTTTTTGTCCCAAATCTGGAGCGCAGCTCGTAGTTATGGCGATAAATGCCGGGGTGTGCGCAATTTATGAACAGACATTGCACACGAATATAGCACACGCTCGATAAGGTGAACAAATAAAATAAGCAAGACTGTTTCTAATTTGTTGTATTATAAATTGTTAACAATCGCCTAAAAAAAATTCTTCGCTTCGGTGTGCGGAGGATTAAATACCCTTACATACAGATACTGTGTGTGGAAACAAGAAAAAACGTTTTTTTTTATTTAAATATTTTGCAAAAAAAAGTATTTTGGTTTTACACATACAGTATCTTAAAAAAATAATAACGGTTCCAGCAAGGGTATATTTAATGTATTTTTAGTTTTCGCTTCTCTTTTGTATCCATACAGAATTAGTTGTAGTTAGGTAGTTAGTGCATTTTGAAAGAGTGTTCACTTTATCGAGCGTGCACTGTACATGATTAAAACTGTGCCGAGCGTGACTGGGCTGGACTTTCAGAGCAACTTGGCACAACAATTACAAAACACACTTTTGTCCACACATTGCAGAAAAATGAGATTGGCTTAAGTCCATTAAGCTCCAACAATTATATAAAATCGCAGCCATCATTTTGACTGCATTTTTATAAATATTTATTGAGATATGTGCACATTGTAGCTCTGAAAGTCTGGCATCCGTGTGTAAGAAAGAGATAAAAAGAGAGTTGCATCAGTTGCGCACAGCACAGTTTGAGTTTTGATGTCCTTGACCGTAAGTTGGTAAGTGCAGCAGAGAAACAAAGATTCAGTTATCAATTAAACCATTCTCTGTTGCTATGTGTGCAGGAGCTATATGGCCGAGCTGTCCATATTTGTGCCGGCTTTGAAGCGCAATGTCACCGCACGTGAGACGGGCTCCAACAAGAAAGCGGCGAGCAAATCTTGCGCCCTTTCCCTAGTGCGTCAACTCTACCACTTGAAAGTAATTCAGGCATTCGGCGGTGCTCTCAAAAAGAAAAAGGAGGAGGAACTCAATCCATATCCCGTTAAACTGCACCAAAGCCTTATCGATAATGTGGATAAGGTCATCAGAGATCTTGATCTGCCTGTGGTCAATCCACGCAACATTAAAGTCGAACAAGATAGCATGCCCATGTCTCTAATTGTAAGTAGTTAAAGCTTGAGCATTGAATCACTGAATCCTAATTAAACTCATGTATTATATGCAATCAGGTGTCACCAGCTCGCTTGGATTTAAATCAGGGGAGCGAAGGGCGTCAGGATAACATTGCTGTTATTTCGTGGGCACCGCCTCAGCCCAACTGGAATGCCTGGCATGCATGCAACATTGATGAGGGCACTCTGGCCACCGCCTCGCTGGATGAACTCTCTGAAGACTACGAGCGCCAGTTGCGTGATCGTCGCGAGAACGTTGCCGAATATCGTCAGTTTTTGGAGTTTCGCGACAAGCTGCCAATTGCAGCCATGCGCTCCGAAATCATGAACGCCATCAACGAGAATCCTGTGGTAATCATACGCGGCAACACCGGATGCGGCAAGACCACACAGATTGCCCAATACATCCTCGACGACTATATTACATCGGGCCAGGGTGCCTTTGCCAACATTTATGTGACCCAGCCGCGTCGCATTTCGGCAATTTCTGTGGCTGAGCGCGTGGCGCGTGAACGCTGCGAGCAACTGAACGAAAGTGTTGGCTATTCGGTGCGCTTTGAGTCCGTCTTTCCACGTCCCTACGGCGCCATCCTCTTTTGCACCGTGGGCATCCTGCTGCGTAAACTGGAGGCAGGCCTACGCGGCATCTCGCACATTATTGTCGATGAGATACACGAGCGCGATGTGAATAGCGACTTTCTCTTGGTCATCTTGCGCGACATGGTCGCTACTTATCCGGACGTGCACAGTGCGTTCTCAATTTGAAGATTATCTATCTCTCATCCTTGTCTCATCTCTGACTGCTCAAACATAATATTCACATATTCTTTTCCTTTTAGTTATACTTATGTCGGCTACAATTGACACGACTCTATTTTCCAAATATTTTGGTAACTGCCCGGTGTTGGAGGTGCCTGGACGTGCATTTCCCGTGCAACAATTCTTTCTGGAGGATATCGTTGAGATGACGCGTTTCGTTCCCTCCGCAGAGTCACGTCTCAAGCGCAATGAGGCGGACGACGAGGAGCACAAGGACAACGAAGAGGATGGCGAATCGAATCTCAACAAGGTGTGCGAGGACAAGTATTCGCAACAGACACGCGATGCCATGGCCATGCTGTCCGAATCGGATGTCAGCTTCGAGCTACTCGAGTCTTTGTTGAAGTACATCAAATCGAAGAATATACCCGGTGCCATTCTGGTCTTTCTTCCCGGCTGGAATCTGATCTTTGCCCTGATGAAGTATCTGCAGAGCTCGATCAGTTTTGGCAATCCGCAATATCGCATTTTGCCATGCCACTCGCAAATACCGCGCGATGATCAACGCAAGGTGTTTGAACCGGTGCCCGATGGCGTCACCAAGATAATTCTGTCCACAAACATTGCTGAGACATCGATAACTATTGATGATATTGTGTTTGTGGTGGACATTTGCAAGGCACGCATGAAGCTAATTACATCGCACAACAATCTGACCAGCTACGCGACCGTTTGGGCCAGCAAGACCAATCTGGAGCAGCGCAAGGGGCGCGCTGGTCGTGTCCGACCTGGCTTCTGTTTCACTCTATGCTCACGCGCACGCTTCGCCCAGCTTGATGAGAATCTGATGCCTGAAATGTTCCGCACACCGTTGCATGAGCTCGCCTTGACGGTGAAGCTTTTGGGCCTGGGGCCCATACATCATTTCCTGTCTAAGGCACTGGAGCCACCGCCAGTGGATGCTGTCATCGAGGCGGAGGTGCTGCTGCGTGAGATGCGCTGCCTGGATGCCAACGATATTCTGACGCCATTGGGTAAACTCCTCGCTCGACTGCCCATTGAGCCGCGTCTGGGCAAGATGATGGTTTTTGGTACTATATTTGGATGCGCTGATCTCGTCGCTGGAATGGCGTCTTATTCAAGTACCTTTTCTGAGGTGTTTGCTTTGGACATGGGCCAGCGACGTTTGGCCAATCATCAGAAGGCACTAGGTGGACGCAAGTGCTCGGATCATGTGGCCATGATTGTTGCCTCACAGCAGTGGCTGCAGGCTAAGCATGGTGGGGAGCAGGAGGAGTCGCGCTTCTGTGATTGGAAGGGACTGCAAATGTCGACCATGAATGTGATGTACGATGCCAAGATGCAGTTGCTCGATCTGCTGCAGCAAGCGGGCTTTCCTGAGGAGTGCATGTCGAGCCGTCCAGTGGATGCCAATGTCAATGATGCCGAGCTGGATATCGCAACGGCGCTGCTCTGCATCGGTCTTTATCCCAACATCTGTGTGCATAAGGAGAAGCGCAAGGTGCTCACTACCGAGTCGAAGGCGGCTCTGCTCCACAAGACATCGGTGAACTGCAGCAATCTGCCTGTTACCTTTCCCTATCCATTCTTCGTATTTGGCGAGAAGATTCGCACGCGTGCCGTGTCCTGCAAGCAATTGTCCATGGTGACACCGCTTCAGGTGATGCTCTTCGGCTCACGCAAAATCGATCTAGCGCCCAATAATATTGTGCGCGTGGATAACTGGCTCAATTTCGAGATGGATCCCGAGCATGCAGCCAAGATTGGTGCCCTGAAGCCGGCCCTCGAGCATCTAATAACCATTGCCTGTGACAATCCCAGCAGAGTCCTACATCTGAATGACGGCAACACTCGCCTGGTGAGCGTGGTGCGTGAACTCTGCGAGCAGAGTGCTGGCGATTATACACTGCAGCGTGAATCGGGTGTGTTGCCCTTTATGTCTCGTACCTTCCGCGACAACAATAGCGGATGCGGTGGACCAGCCAAACGTGGACGTTTCGATTATCGAGCTACATTTGGTGGTGGTGGCAATTTTGGAGGCGGCGGTCGTGGCTTTAGAGGCGGCTGGTGCAGTGGTTTTGGAAATCGTTACGGCGGCAATGGCGGCTTCAACAGTGGACGATACGATAATGCCTACAACAATGGAGGTGGTGGCGCCGGCGGCTTCAACAATAGTGCCGGAGGTGTTGGCAGCGGCTTCAACAATAGTGGATTAAGTGGTGGCAGCGGCTTCAACAATAGTGGATTAAATGGTGACAGCGGCTTCAACTATAGCGGAAGAAGCGGCTTTAACAGTAGTGGAGGAAGCGGGGGCAGTGGCTTCAACAATAGTGAAGGAGGTGGTGACAACGGATTTAACATTGGAGGTGGCGAAGGCGGTTTCAACAATGCTGGAGGAGTTGCCGGTTTCAGTAATGAAGGAGGTGGCAACTATGGGGGAAGGGGCGATAACGACAATAATTGGTTTCCCTACTCCAATCAATACTTTTAAATGATTCTAATCTAATATTCTTATAATTACGATTTAATAAAAAAAAAATGCTACTACGTAACAGAAGAAATCACATATGGCAATATTTAAGACGGTAGACTTTAAATTTATTTATTTTTTGTTTAATCGGCGAACAGCTGAGATTTATTCACCGTTATATTCGAACAGGGTTTGCCAAATGCTGTTGCCAGGGCTGCACAGATATCGATAGTCAAGTCGATCCGATTAATTCTTTGATCTAAAAGTTTTATGTTTATATATTAATTCTTTGATCTAAAAGTTTTATGTTTATATATTAATATATATGCTAAATATATTATTACTAGTATGCACTTGTTAATAGATTAGCTAATATAGCGTTCACCTCGGCCTTAAGCGGCATAAGTACTTTTTTTTTATAACAGTTTATAAAATATATAAAAAAGTTGACAGCTCTGCAGCGTTAATAAATTTACCAGCGTACTCCACATCCTATAATCTAAGTCTATCGATAAGGTTAACGATATTTTTTTTGGTAATGCCGCAATTCAATTAGAAGTAAGCGTCATTTGAGTTGTTTTCGCGCGATTTTGATTTTGGGTTTAGTTGCTAAATTTCGTGCATTGAGAGTATAAGAAACGAATATAATGGATTTCGATAATGCCAAGGAGAACATACAGCCCTTGGCAAGTGGGCGCAATGTGTGCCTCCTGCAGGCCTCGCTTTGCCAAGACGCATCCCAAGAGCTGAGCGCACAGCGGAAGCAGCTCGAGTTGAATATAAAGAATTACAAGGGTGACGATCCGTTGGAGTCGTGGTATGCCTATATATGCTGGATTGAGCAGAGCTATCCGGCGGGCGGCACTAATTGTGGCCTGCAGAAGGTCATGCAGAAATGCCTGACCCGCTTCGAGCCGGATGAGCGCTATAAGCAAGATCGAAGACTGATAAAACTCTTCATCAAATTCGTAAGTGTGCCTGAAAAGCTGCAGATTTTTGCCATAAAAACTTATCATACATTTACTACTACAGATGGGTAACCAGGGCGATCAGATTGAATGCTATCAGCAGATGTACAACTGCGGAATCGGCACCATGCTCTCCGATTTCTATATAGCCTGGGCCTATAGCTACGATCTGAGCGGCAACATGCGCAAAGCCAACGAAATCTTTCGCCTCGGTATCGAATGCCGTGCCCAGCCTCAGGAGGAGCTGAAGGAGGCCCAACAGCACTTTGGCTACACGGTTGCCCAGCGCTTGCTGTACAACGAGGGCGAGGAGGTAACTGCTGTCACTCAGGAGCTCAACGATCGCCGTCTAGCGCTGCGCTCGCTGCGTGGTCAGAAACGTGAGAACACCATCACAGTGGGTAGCGTGCGGACAGGAGCTGCTGTCAAAAGTAATATGCCGGGCGTGGTGCAGGTGAGTTAAATTCCCAGAAAATAATACGATAAATCTTAGTTATCACATTAGATTATTCGAGTTTTGGGCATGGCAATTTAATCTTCACCAAGCCGAAGTTAACTATTCTCTCTAATCGGTCATTTGCAGGGATCTGGAGCCAGCACAAGTCGCGCAAGTCGCAATGCCAACCGTCAGCTGGAAGTATTCAATGATGAGAATGCTGATTTGAATGTTCCGCCAACGGAGCAGCCAACGGCTAGTGAAACAGAGGCCACAGCTGAGAGCAAGTCCAGTATATGTTCGATCATTGATAAGACACGGCAACAGGAGAATCTCAAAGAAAGCATAGCTTGGAGCAAACCGCACAAGCACGGCAGGATCTTTGGCTCGACGGCTGCACATGATCCAGCTTTTGCCATACATGTGGATGAGAAGGCGTTGCCGCCCATCATTGATCCCGAGGGCAACGACATCAAAGCCTTTAAATATCCACCGAACTTTGTACCAAGGAATTCACCGCATACTGCTTGGGTGACGCCCGTTACAATTGAGGATGAGCCGGACAAGAATACGTTGCCGTGCTACAACAAATGCATTCTGTATCCACGTCCCAACATGGAGTTCTCACCGGAAGAGTATCGTGCCTATTGTTGGTTCAAAAGTCACAGCGATCATCATCCCTATGTCCAACGAAATGAATCCTGGTGGAGCAACGGTCCAGCTTACGGTGTCCGTCGCTACCCGAACTTTGCAAGCGTCTCCAAGCCGCAGGCACGCGATGAGTTGGATGCCTACTATAAGCCACCTGTGGCGCCGTCTATAACCACATTGCTCGAAAAGATCTACAACGACGAGGAGCAGAAGGAGTATCAGCTGGAGGAGGTGCTGTTGGTCAAGTGGCGACAAAAGAAACTCGCTGCCCAAGGCGTCGCAGACATGGAGGAGACGGTGTGTCTACCAGGTGAACAGATGCCGCGGCGAAAGAGCTTCTTCCCAGCCATGCAGCCGGGATCTAGCAGAAAATCCGTTATGCCAAGAATATCGTGTGTGAGGGAGGAGGAGAATGAAGAAGAAGAGGAGATACAGCAGCAGGAGCAGAGTGAACCGCCTGCTAAGCCCAAAACACCTGAGCCAGTGGCCAACCAAATATGGATTGATTCTGCAGAAGCTACAACTAAAACCCTTACTCCAAATCAAACTCAAACTCCCACTACAAATTCCACTCAAACTCCCACTCCAACTCCAACTCCAATTTCAGCTGCAATTCCAACTGCTGCTCCGACTGCTGCATCGCCAATGGAGGATCAATTTGTAATGCCAGCGCCGCCAACACGTAAAATAGAAATATTTGAGGATGAGGAGATGCAGCCGCCGCCTGTAAAGCCAGCTCCGAGCGCATTCTTCGATGCGGATGAAACGTGCTCCACGCAGATGTTCAACATATTTATTAAATCGCAGGCAGTCAGCACGCCCAAGGCGCCACAGAAGCAACAGTCGTCTCGTCAATTTGGCACCATACTCAAGGAGACGCCAGCGGTGACTCCGCTGACTCCAACCGCTGAGGTGCACGCGGAGTCGGAGGCGGCACCTGTGGGTTCGCCCATACTGCGCAAGCAGCTGTCCACCATACTGGAGACATCAGAGCATGCAATTGGTGGCAGCACCAAATCGACGCTTACATCGAATGCCTCCTCTTCGCCTGGTTCGCAGATGACGAGCAAATCGGAGGCATGGCAGGGCGGCGAATGCACGCCGGGACCGACACGACTGCAGCGACAACTGTCCATCGTTGGCGAGGAGATGCCATCCATGTCTACTCCGGCTGCTGCTGGCAATTTTCAGCGGCCGGAGATGTGGGAGCCGAATGCGCCCAGTGTGCCGTTAATGAAATCGTTGCGATTCCAGGAGGATAAGACGGAAACGGTGACGCGCCCATTGTTATCCTGCTATCAGGAGGATAAAACCGAAACGTTGCCCCGCTTGCCACTGACTATGCCGAACACATCGCTGCATCAAAGGATGGCGCACCCAACGGTGCCTCAGCTGCCGACGCAGAGCGACGAAGATGACATTTGCGGCCTGTTTGCTCAGTCGCCGCCCATGTCCAAGACATTTGCTTCTCCACTCTTCGCAGCCAATTGCAAGCGCGTTTGTAATCAATACACGCCGGAGCTGATGAGCAGGGCCAAGAAGCCAGCTGAGCAGCCCAAACAAAATTGCTTTGAGGTGTTTGACGATCAGGAGTACTCGCGACCTGTGACCAAAGCCAGCGTTAACAAATTGGCCGACTCATTTATGGCTGATTTATCATTTGTGCCAGAGACGCAGTTCCCGCCAAAAGCTCAAGCTACTGTTCAAAAGAAATTGGACATCTTTTTGGATGATACAATGCCGCCACCGCCGCTGCCAGAGGTGCCACCACTGATGAACTGCACATTGCCGGAAACTCAACCGGAATTGGAGGTAATTGGGCCGGCGCACTTAACAGCCTCGTTTATGAAGGATTGCACGCAGCTAAGCATCTGCCCCATCCCGGATAAGAGTAAAACGACAAACAAGTTCGATGTGTTTCTGGATGAGTCCAATCCGCTCCTATTGCCGCCAATGCCGCCGTTGCCCATTGTCGTTTTGGACTGCTCACTGCCCGAAACGCAGCCACAAGGACGAGGCGGAGCAGCTGCGTTTGTCGAGCGGCTGGAGACTATTGGACCCGCTCATTTGACTGCCTCGTTTATGAAGGATTTCACAGAGCTAAGCAAATGCCCCTCAACGCCTTCCAGCACTTCAAAGCTCAAGTTTCTTCAGGCATCCAACACACAGACGGAATCGGACAAACAGTGTAGCAATTATTTTGAGCTAAATGCGGCGACCGAAATGTTTGCCAGCAACAACAGCATGATCAAGAACTCGACAGTGCTACCCGAGGCAAGCAGTCGCAATTCCAGAAAATCACCTGTTCCAAACCTGCCAGGACCGACGATTATCATAGAGGAAGCCATCGAAAACGATTTCGATGATAGGAGCATATATTACAAGAAAACACCGTTGTCGCCAAAGCAATCGTGTCACAATTCCTGGCACGATTCGATGCCAAATGAGAACTTTGAGCACCGCAAGGCCAGTGTTGATGATACGGAGCTAAACGAAACGTTGGCCAGCCGCAATGTGAATCCATTCAGCATGGATGTGATAAATTCACTGCTCGACTCCATTGAGTTCTCGCTGTATATTGAGAAGCTGCCAAATTGCCAGCTGCAGGGAAATGTGCGACGCCTACGGCCAGATACCACGCTCGAGGTCAATGGCGACATGTTTGAAGTGGAGAAAATGATAGGCAAGGGCGCATATGGTTCCATATTTAGCGGTATTCATTGCAAGACCGGCAAAAAAGTCGCATTCAAACAGGAGAAACCCACCAACTATTGGGAGTATTATATCTGCCTGGAGGTGCACTCTCGACTGGCCAGTGAGGAGATGGTAATATATATATATATATATATATAATAGACGTATAATAATCTCATTGCAACTGATTTATTCTATATTCTATAGCTATCCGCATTTATGCACATCGATTATGCTCTGGTTGGTAATAACAGCAGCGTTTATATAATGGAACTTTCGATTTACGGCTCGCTGATCTGCGTGTGCAACAAGTACAAGAAGCACACCAACAAGAATTTGGATGAGTATGTTGTGATGCATCTCTGCTGTCAGCTGCTCGAGATTGTCGATCATTTGCATGCCTTGGGCATCATTCATGCCGATATCAAAGCGGATAACTTTCTACTCATGAGACCGTAAGTAGTAATCGGAATCTGGCTTAGATTTGAAAGCTTTTTCATTTTAAGTATAAATATCTTACTTCTTAAATTTCAATTTGAAGTGACAACTATTTAAAGATTGCTTTTCCATTCTCTCCGTACAGCTTGAGTGGTCAACCAAATGAGCTCAGTGTGCAGTTGATTGACTTTGGTGTGGCAATTGACACCAAACTTTTTCCGGCCAATCAGACGTTCGACTATGTGAACAATGAGGATGCCTTTAAGTGCATTGAGATGCGTACCCAACGCCGCTGGACTTATCAATTGGATTTATTTGGTCTGGTGGGAGTGATGCATGTGCTGCTCTTTGGCAGTCACATGGAAGTGACGCAGCGTCAGGCCGGCGGCGTATGGATGCCAAAGATGGCAATTCCACGCTACTTCCATCGTCAGACATGGGAGTCCATATTCCGGACGCTGCTCAATGTGCGCGACTGTCGCAGCATGCCAAATTTACAGGAATTGCGAACGCTGCTCAAATCTGATCTGGCGGAGAACGAGAAATATGCCGACGCCGCCATAGCAAAGTTTAATACGATTTTAAAAAGCACAAAATAATAAGTTAAAATATTAAAATGTTTAAATTGTATTTTATTGTTTTTGTTTTAGATTGTTCAAATTATTGTGAGTGCAAATGATTAATTTTACATCCCTTAAGATTCGAATATTTCTGTTGAAATTGAGCAATAAATGTGTCGAGCTATTTTAGGTTAAAAGATAGATTTAGTTACCAACATTTACATAAGTCCTGCCTTCAATAATCATGTATATTTTCAACTATATTGTAATATTATTAAATTGTGCTTTGTTCGCCGCAATTGAATGCTTTGTGCCTTTATATTGGCGGCTTTTATTTCAAATTGGCACACGCTTTTGCGCGTATAAACAAAATAATTTCAACCCAATTAAGCGGTTTTACGTACATTTTACAGTGCGGCGCCAACCGACCATTAACCAAATCGTACCCAAACATGTGCCCCTTCCCTTGCCACATCCCTTTCTCTACGGTAATCCTCATTCTGACCAACTAGTCGATTCAAAGTGCAATGGTATTTTTGGTTGAATCAAATAATTTGGGTTATAGCATTGGCATTTGGTGAATGTGAATTTGGATGTGGCCATGTATGTGGAGGATGTGGGCGGTTGCTGCTGGCGCCATTTGCATTTTACGAGAATTTGTCGTTTTGTGTCGCTTGTGAAGTGTGTGTGTGTGTGTGTGTGTGTGTGGTGTGTGTGGTGTGTGAGTGTGTGCATGTGGAGTACGTTATGGGCGCTAACCGCTGCCATACACGTTTCCGGGCTTGTCGGCATTTTTGTAGTTGCTAGCGCATCGCGCAATTGGGCCTGTGGTCGGTCTTATGCATATGCACAGCATATAAATCAAAGTCAAAACAGCTACACATGATTCACAAATGATCAAAACAGACGAGTGTCCAGGCACAGCTCGCACCAACTAAGCGTCGTCATATGAAAGTCTTATAAATCAACTTGCCGTTCCTCTTGTTGTTGTTTTTTTTTTTTGGCTGATGTGTTGGCCATGGCCAGTGCCATTGCCATTGCATGCTGTTGACTTTGTGACTGCCACTGCTAAGTTGGCATAAAATTTTTTTTTTTAGTCAAAATTTTGATTGCCATAACCAAGTGTTTTGGGGTGATGCGTATACGCCTAGTTGGTTAGATTGAATATCCATGTTAACAACTGATATATGGCTATAATATAAAATTGCTATGTACAGAGATATGAAGTACTATATCCGGTGTATTCTAAATATTATATATATATATATAGTGACATATCCAGATCATGCAGATCTCTCATGTCCACACTCACTGCGACAACGTCAGCACCACGCGCAGATCCCTTATGCAAACATCAGCATAAACGATCAAATTCAACTGCATATTTCCACACTCACCACGACAACCACGCCTTATGCAACATCAGCATAAGCAAGCGTACTGTAAACAAGTGAAATAAGACGCAAATGCGAGCTTTCCTTGTCAATTAAACCACTAGCATAAGCAGAGTTACAGAGTTAGTACACCAAACTGAACAGACGTGTTTTGATGAATAAAGAATTCTATTTTTTAAATCAAATACCGTAATCAGACATTCAATTATATATATGTTCTCTACGATAACATCACAATAAATTGGTGAATTTATTATTTCTTGTTTCGCAGCGACTACTGCATTTCTAAGTTTCTTTAAAATTTGATATGTATGTAGTGCAAACATATCTACAAATGTGGCATATGTATATATATATATATATATAAATTTGTTGAAATTTAATGCAGCTGTTGTCTTAGTATACCCGGAGCTTTATTTACCAAGCAATTGTTGTGGTTTTATTTGAGGATACACTCTAATGCAGAGAGGGTCTCAAATGGACATACATGATTTATGCAAATTGAAAATGACCTTAGACCCTGACACACACACACAAAAACACACACACACAAAAGGCTCTGAACATTGTCCATTTACCATGTCATGCTTGTTTTATATATATATATATATATATATATATATATGCATATGTTTGTGGGTGTGTGCATTTTTCGACTCCTGTTGACTTGATTGCGGCAGCTGCTAGCCGCTTAGCTGCTGTTCGGACCACATCCACAGCATCCACAGCCATTGGCAGCTGCACAGCTTAGCAGTGTGGCAGAAAACCAATGAAAATGTGTAGAAAATGGTGTTGCTATAGCCACCATACCAAGCATTCAGTATCATCAAGTATTTTTGCACCATTATTTCATGAAATTCACATTTATTTTGCAGCTGTTTCTTCGCTGGAACCGCTTCCTTCACAGACCAACAGAAGCTAGCATTGGCTATTTAATTATATGTAAGTATTACAGAATGTATTATTCTGCAAATTAGAAAACCTATCTCCAGCTTACAATTCTTATTTTGCATTGCCATTAAAAAAATATTATTAAAATTAAATTTAAAGTAAATTTACTTTCTTGTTTCTTTAACAGATATTTTAAATTTATATGGCACTAGGTAGACTCCAGTCTGTAAGGGTATCTAATCTTTAACATGCCTAAGATAGAAGTTTTTTTTATTGCTTTATAGACTATATATTTTATGCTACCTCTTATAGTAATAAGAGAATAGATTATATTGTAAAAAATTGTTTGAACAAGTCGTATACTGACCAAGCAGAAAGCTAAATTTATCAACTAGTAGACTTTGGCTGGTTAAGAAAGGAGATTGTACATTTTTCGGGCTCGAATATATTGACACACATAAGTTAAAGTTAATAAACATTTTTGGTAAACGATTATAATTTGTTGTAAAGTTTTTTGATTGAATAATGATGTCACGATTGCAATATTCTAACCAGTTTTTTATTGTTGCATTTACAAAATCTACTTTTAGATTTACGTTTAATAATAATTACATGTGTTGCTTTGTAATAACTGCTTAATAAATTCGCATATAAGCCATTCTGTGAAAAAATCGTTTGATTGTTATAATGATTTATATTATTTTATATTATGATAATAGCTGTTATAAACTTTTTTAATTCTTTCGTACGTATGTGTTAATTAATGCGATTTAAGTGACAACGGTTATCGTTCGTATTGTGAAAAATTTTTATGGCTCAACAGCACAGAACCCAACCAGAAAGTGTAATTGCTTTATTAAATGATTTGTAATCATAATGTACACTTGCAGTAGTAGGTGTATACTACTGGGACTGCGGATCTCAAAAACGCTCAGACGTATTTTTGATATCGACAAGTGTGGACGCTTTGTGTTTGTCGACTGTCTAGTTGAGAACGGGTATCCCATTAATATATATATATATTGTGTATTCATGTATAATAAAATACAGTATAATCGCAGCTAATTAATTTGCTAATATGTGCGCTGTTGTTGAAAATACAGGTGAATATTTATATTGATAAATGATTATGTAGGTAAAAAGTGAATGCAAAAAGCAGCATATTAGAATATATTTTTTTTGTATCGCTGGTGATAAATAAATTTATAAATGAAATCGATATTAATAAAAAATAGTGTGTTTGTGTGTATTTATTATTATTTGTGTGAATTAAAACATATACTAAATTGTGTTTAAAAAAATAGCATTATTTAAAAGAAATTAAAATAGTATATATGTATTGTAGTTTGCTTTTATTATAAATCAAAAATGGAAATGGTTTATCTCGACCACAATAAAATTTTAACACTCGCCAAAATGGTGGAACTGTTACAAATTACTCGGTTTAACAAGTAAGAATGCTGTAACCGAGCGATCTCGACTACGATATACCCTAACACAGTTGGTAAATATATTCTAATTTGTTTTGGTACATTTTGTTTTAATGATGTGGGAATATATATTCTAATATGACTTGGCTTATCCGATCTTTATGAAATTTGGCAATTTGATCAATAATTAGAATAAAATTTTGCCTTTAAAATTGTGGCTTTTATTTCCATCGGAAATCGAAACTTATTAATAATCGATTGAATGAAAACCTATATTCCAAAAGTCTTTAGATCTTCTAGTCTCCAAGATCCGTGTGTTCATACCGACAGACGGATAGACGGACGGACAAACGGATATGGCTATATTAACTCGACTGTTGATCTTGATCAAGTATATATACTTTTTTTTCTTCTTCTTTTTCTACATTTGCCCATAACCAATATACCCTTTTAGCCATTTTTAATGCGTTCCGCCTATAAACATGCTTGAAAGTTAATCAATATTGAATTTTATAAGTGTTTGAAAATTATGCTCTGTCGGAAGTTACAAAAACAAAAATGAAGTAATAAATTGGATGGAGATTAATTGAGGTATATCAATAAAGTCAAATCTAAGGCAATTAAAATAGTTTTGGATACCTATGCATTCATTTCTATTAATTGTAATAAAATAATTACACATTATAAATATAAATTTCAATTATGTGGATTTGTTGCTCCCATCTCTTCAGGACCATTTATTGGCATACGACATTTGCAGGCAGCTCTCCTCTTCTTGGCCATTACTGCCAATTATATTGCACGGCTCAATGTGAGCATTGCTGTTGTGGCCATGACGAATGCGGATACCTCCAACCCGAATTTCCCGGTATAATTACAAGAGATGTGTTTCCAAAACAGATTTATAATCATATGGTTTTTGCAGGAATATGAATGGACGGAGGCGCAAAGATCGTATATACTCTCGAGCTTCTACTGGGGTTATATATTGACCCAGTTCCCTGCTGGTTTTCTGGTTCGTCGCTTTGGAGCCAAGATCATCCTCTTCATACCAACTTGTGCCACGGCGGTGTTAAGCGCCCTGACGCCTTACTCCATCAGCTGGGGCGGTTGGGTGGCGTTCAGTGTGCTGCGCATTGTGATGGGTCTTTTTCAGGGCCTAATATTTCCCTGCATACACGAGCATTTGGCAAAATGGTCGCCCCCAAAGGATCGCAATCGTTTGGGAGTATTGGCCTACTCGGGAGCTGAATGTGGCTCTGTTCTTGCCATGGCCTTAAGTGGACTAATTGCGAATAGCTCCATGGGCTGGCCGGGTATATCGTACGTATCGGCAGGACTGTGCGGCATATGGTGTGTCCTCTGGTTACTTTTTGGTGCTAACAATGCTCCTGACTCACGTTTAATTGGCCAACTGGAGCGAAATTACATTGAGTGTTCCATGCGGCGGAATGATGGCTTTCACGCACAGAAGGTACCAATACCGTGGCGTGCGATTTGGACATCTTTACCGTTCTACTCACTGCTGATAGTGCGCAGTGCCCAGGGCTGGGCGAACTCAACAATGCAGCTGCAGACGCCCGCCTATATGCACGGCGTGCTGGAGATGGACATCAAGACAAATGCGTTATATTCTGCTCTGCCATTCCTGGCCATGTGGCTTATGTCCTATGTGTATCTAGTGTTTGCGGATGTAGCTATGAGGAGGCAATGGATGTCGTTGACAACGATGCGCAAGTCCATCAATACGGTGGCGTATTGGGGGCCGGCAGCGGCGCTGATTGGCATTGGTTTTCTGGACAAGAGCCAGACGGAACTGGCCATTGCGCTGATGACCATCAATGCGGCATTGAATGCGGGCTCCGGCATTGGTAGCATTCTAACCATCATCGATATGTCGCCCAACCATTCGGGCATGCTCATGGCCATTGTTAACGGTGTTAGCAATATTTTTCCACTGCTAGCGCCTCTGCTGGTGGGCGTCATTGTTACCGATCCCGTAAGTTGAGCTTGTCCTGAAAAAGGCGATTTAAAATATAATTCTCCTTTGCGTTTCAGAATTCGCGCAGCCAATGGCAAATTGTGTTCGCATTAACAGCCATTGTTTTCTTCATTGGCAACTTGGTGTACATCATTTGGGGCACGACTGACCAGCAGCCCTGGGATGCAGTGGACTTCCTCAAGCCGCACGATGCCGAAAACAGCCAGCTGGATGAGAAGTGCGTCAAAGAAAAAGAGACTGAGATGAAACCCGATAAGCAAATTGATTGAAAGTATATATAGTATATATGATTGATTAAGTATATATATTATTTCTTGTTTCGCAACATGATATTTATGTAGTACAAACATATTTACAAATGTGGCATATAAATATATATATAACTTTGTTGAAATTTAATGCAGCTGTTGTCTTAGTATACCCGGAGCTTTATTTACCAAGCAATTGTTGTGGTTTTATTTGAGGGTACACTCTATTGCAGAGAGGGTCTCAAATGGAGATAGTTGCCCCATGTTGAATGCCAAACATTCTGTAACTATTAACACACACAGTATAAACCAAAACTATGATTAATTTAACACCCAACACTAGCACCATATATGATCTCTGCCATGGAAATAGTACCATGTTCCGGGTCAATTAATTCTAATCTTTTTCCCTTGACAACATTACAGCTATCGCAATTAGATGTGGTCAAGAAAGATGTGAAAATGGTCTTGGCCGAACATAACTTATACAACATCATATTGAAATTGCAGAAGCCAGACCTGTGAAACAAAGGTTCCTGCAGTGGAAATACTTGGCTTCGCTAAAATAGATCGCATGTTGGAATTAGGAGTCATCGAGCCTTTAAGGACCGCTTGGAGCTCACCTATGAGGATGGTCGTTAAGCCAAATAAAGATCGTCTGTGCCTAGATGCAAGGAAACTTAATGACATCACCAAAAAAGGTGCATTTCTCTTACCCAGCATTGATGGAATCTTTTCGCGACTGCCCTGTGCTAATTTAATTACAAAACTTGACTCAAAAGATGCTTTTTGGCAAATTGAGTTGAGCGAGGAATCAAAATCCAAACTTGACATTAAATTAGCCGCAACATTTTTAAAGTGTCGTGTAAAAAATAAATTGGGAAATAGCTTTTATTTATTAGAAGACTTACAAGGACACGAATTAGACAAACAAACAAATAAAACCATCGCGGACCTTTTTATATATCAATAGTTAACAATGGTGGGAAAAAAAATATTAAAAACGCTGAATGAAAAATAACAAAATTCCTAACCAAATAATAAATCCGCAACAAAACCCATAATTTATGGTTGAAAAAGTCGGCGTATAAAAATGCCCAAACTCAAGCATATGAAACAATGAAAAAAAACAATAATAATTTTAAATAACCAAAGTTAAACAATAATCCCAACAAAAAGAGAAGAATAAAAAAAACCAAACCAAGACAACATTTTGAAGAGGATACGCACGTGTCCAATGGAGCACCAGCATCACCCCCTCACAACCAACGTGCCGGAGCGCAGTGCAGACGTCTGATCTATAATCTAATTTTATTTTTTGTTTTATATTTAGATAAGTGATCTGCTGTTTGCATTTTTTTTTTATGTTGAAATATAAAATTTATAGAAAATGTATGTAAAAAATATATAATTTACAAAAATTAACAACGTTTAATGTACGTGCACCATCAAAATGTATGGAAAAAATTGTTTTAAGAAGTTCCCGAAAGTATATTTACTTATTTTTGTTAGTTGTTAATATTTTTGTGTTGAATTTTATTGTCATTCATAATTATTGACAATTGAATTAAATCCTTTAACAGAAGAAAACATAATTTATATATATATATATGTGTTGCATAAATTTAAATGCAAGACACTATCGCCCTAACAAAGAGATATGAAAAAAACAGCAATAAAATTTTTTTTTATGAA
Source organism: Drosophila multiciliata (assembly GCA_037043605.1). Lineage (NCBI taxonomy): Eukaryota > Metazoa > Arthropoda > Insecta > Diptera > Drosophilidae > Drosophila > Drosophila multiciliata. The sequence goes on from JBAMBF010000589.1 coordinate 6,087,529, forward strand.
ATAATGATATAATAATGTTAAAAAAACAATAAATTCATTTTTGTGCAAAAATTAAATTAAAACTCCATTAAATTCGGATTCATACAACAGTATTGTTATAATTATGAATAATATTATTAATAATTGTGAATAAATTTGTACAAATATGGAAAATTTAATAAGTAAACTTAGTTATTTTTTTCTACTGGCCGAAATGATAGTTTAGATTAAACAACAGTTTTGCTTTTGGGGACTTTCCAATCAAACAATGCCGCGCAGGATGTCCAATTGGATGGGTGGGTAAAGAACGCTTTACCGGGACAAATAACACATAGAATCCCGACACCATACAACTACTCCAACGAAGCTATCGCGCTTCATGCATATCATAGAATTAAAATGATGGACTTCACATCTTAGTGAAGAGTTTGATCATTAAAAAAAAAGCTTGCTTCGAATTTAGACTCCAATAAAAGCGACTCGAAATAATTAAGATTATGAGCGAAAAGAGTACCAGGATTGATTGAATATTGATACCACAATGGTAATATTCTAACCATTTGTTTAATTGTTGCATTTAGAATTTATTTTTTAGATTCACGTACGATAATATTTACATGTGTTGTTTTGTAATAAATTCTTAATAAATTCGCATATTAACTATTCTGTGAAAAAATCGTTTGACTGTTATTTTATGTTATGATAATAGCTGTTATAAACATTTTTAATTCTTTGGTGGGTGCGTTTTAATCAATGCGATTTAAGTGACAACGGTTATCGTACGAATTGTACAAATTTTAATGGCTCAACAGCACAGAACCCAACTTTAATAAATGATTTGAAAGCACTTGCAGTAGTAGGTATGCACTGCGAAAACGCTCAGACGTATTTCTGATATTGACAAGTGTGGACGCTTTGTGTTTGTCGACTGTCTAGTTGTGAACGGGTATCCCATTAATATATATATATATATATATTGTGTATTCATGTATAATAAAATATAATATATAATATAATCGCAGCTAATTAATTTACTAATATGTGCACTGTTGTTGAAAATACAGGTAAATATTTATATTGATAAAGGATTATGTAGGTTGTGTAAAAAGTGAATGCAAAAAGCAGCAGATTAGAATATTTTAAATAGAGATTTTTTTTGTATCGCTGGTGATAAATTAATTTATAAATGAAATCGATATTATTAAAAAATAGTGTGTATTTATTATTATTTGTGTGAATTAAAACATATACAAAATTGTGTTTAAAAAATAGCATTATTTAAAATAAATTAAAATAGTATATATGTATTGTAGTTGGCTTTTGATCTAAGTCATAAATGATAATGGTTTATCTCGTCAACAATAAAATTTTAATAATCGCCAAAATGGTGGAACTGTTCCAAATTAATCGTCTAAACAAGTAAGAATTCTGTTACCGAGCGATCCCGACTACGATATACCCTAACCCAATTGTTAAAAATATTCAAATTTTTTTTGTAACATTTTTTTTTTTTAATTTTGGCACTTAGATATGTGCAGGCTAATTCATTTCTTATATCAAATACAGGGAAAAACAAAATGAATATTTTTACTCATAAGCACTGATCTTTCTGATATGGGAAAATATATTCTAATATAACTTAGCTTATCCGATCTTTATGAAATTTGGCCATTTATTGAATAATTAGAATATTTCCATCGGAAATCAAAACTTATCAAAATCGAGAAACGGTAGCAGTATTCGATAGAATGAGAACCTATATTCCAAAAGTCTTTGGATCTTCTAGTTTCCGAGATCCGCGTGTTCATACATATATTAACTCGACTGCTGATCTTGATCAAGAATATATACTTTGTGATGTCGGAAATTCTTCTTCTTTCTTCTACATTTGCCCATAACCAATATACCCTTTTAGCCATTTTTAATGCGTTCCGCCTATAAACATGCTTGAAAGTTAATCAATATTGAATTTTATAAGTGTTTGAAAATTATGCTCTGTCGGAAGTTACAAAAACAAAAATGAAGTAATAAATTGGATGGAGATTAATTGAGGTATATCAATAAAGTCAAATCTAAGGCAATTAAAATAGTTTTGGATACCTATGCATTCATTTCTATTAATTGTAATAAAATAATTATATATTTTAATACACATTATATATATAAATTTCAATTATCTGGATTTGTTGCTCTTATTTCTTAAGGACCATTTCTTGGCATACGACATTTGCAGGCAGCTCTCCTCTTCTTGGCCATTACTGTCAATTATATTGCACGGCTCAATGTGAGCATTGCTGTTGTGGCCATGACGAATGCGGATACCTCCAACCCGAATTTCCCGGTATAATTACAAGAGATGTGTTTCCAAAACAGATTTATAATCATACTGTTTTTGCAGGAATATGAATGGACGGAGGCGCAAAGATCGTATATACTCTCGAGCTTCTACTGGGGTTATATATTGACCCAGTTCCCTGCTGGTTTTCTTGTTCGTCGCTTTGGAGCCAAGATCATCCTCTTCATACCAACTTGTGCCACGGCGGTGTTAAGCGCCCTGACGCCTTACTCCATCAGCTGGGGCGGTTGGGTGGCGTTCAGTGTGCTGCGCATTGTGATGGGTCTTTTTCAGGGCCTAATATTTCCCTGCATACACGAGCATTTGGCAAAATGGTCGCCCCCAAAGGATCGCAATCGTTTGGGAGTATTTGCCTACTCGGGAGCTGATTGTGGCTCTGTTCTTGCCATGGCCTTAAGTGGACTAATTGCGAATAGCTCCATGGGCTGGCCGGGTATATCGTACGTATCGGCAGGACTGTGCGGCATATGGTGTGTGCTCTGGTTACTTTTTGGAGCTAACAATGCTCCTGACTCACGTTTAATTGGCCAACTGGAGCGAAATTACATTGAGTGTTCCATGCGGCGGAATGATGGCTTTCACGCACAGAAGGTACCCATACCGTGGCGTGCGATTTGGACATCTGTACCGTTCTACGCACTGCTGATAGTGCACTGTGCCCAGGGCTGGGCGAACTCAACAATGCAGCTGCAGACGCCCGCCTATATGCACGGCGTGCTGGAGATGGACATCAAGACAAATGCGTTATATTCTGCTCTGCCATTCCTGGCCATGTGGTTTATGTCCTATGTGTATCTAGTGTTTGCGGATGTAGCTATGAGTAGGCAATGGATGTCGCTGACAACGTTGCGCAAGTCCATCAATACGGTGTCGCATTGGGGGCCGGCAGCGGCGCTGATTGGCATTGGTTTTCTGGACAAGAGCCAGACGGAACTGGCCATTGCGCTGATGACCATCAATGCGGGATTGAATGCGGGCTACGGCATTGGTAGCATTCTAGCCATCATCGATATATCGCCCAACCATTCGGGCATGCTCATGGCCATTGTTAACGGTGTTAGCAATATTTTTCCACTGCTAGCGCCTCTGCTGGTGGGCGTCATTGTTACTAATCCCGTAAGTTGAGCTTATCCTGAAAAAGGCGATTTAAAATATAATTCTCCTTTGCGTTTCAGAATTCGCGCAGCCAATGGCAAATTGTGTTCGCATTAACAGCCATTGTTTTCTTCATTGGCAACTTGGTGTACATCATTTGGGGCACGACTGACCAGCAGCCCTGGGATGCAGTGGACTTCCTCAAGCCGCACGATGCCGAAAACAGCCAGCTGGATGAGAAGTGCGTCAAAGAAAAAGAGACTGAGATGAAACCCGATAAGCAAATTGATTGAAAGTATATATAGTATATATGATTGATTAAGTATATATATTATTTCTTGTTTCGCAACATGATATTTATGTAGTACAAACATATTTACAAATGTGGCATATAAATATATATATAACTTTGTTGAAATTTAATGCAGCTGCTGTCTTAGTATACCCGGAGCTTTATTTACCAATTATCGAGACAAATTTGTGGAACTGACTACGGAAGACAGAATGAGCTGTGAAAATTGTAGAAAATAATGTTATTTTACATTCAATGCAACCGTGAACCAGTAACATATGTATGTTAAGTCTTTTATTATCGATAGTTATAATGTTAATTAACAGTCTTGAATAAACTTTGTTTGAGTACACAACGCTGGTGGGACTCATTTTTATTTTCTTATCCAGGCATTCCCTGACGCGGGAAAAGGATTTCGCTCCAACAATATGCAACTGTTCCATAACAAAACTGAAATATCAATGCAATCTTTATGTGGCAAAAAATGTGTAGAATGAACCGTTGGATATTTGAAACTAAGAGTCCGTTAAAATTAACTACAGTTTGCACCGATGGACCATCAGATATCAAGTTACATGATACTGGACTATTAACAGCAAGGCCAGGATGTACCATACGCAATTCATTAATAACTGTAACAAGTCAAAGCGTTATGGAAACATCATTGTTGACATCATACGCTCGATTTGGAGACATGGAGGACAATAAACCAACAACCAATCGAACGGATACTACAACAACAAAAGATGTGAATATCTTAGGCTACAACGAGCTTCAGAAACTACCACACAATATCTCATCTACCACACAATATCCAACCAATCGAGCATCAACATATTGCAATGTACATCGGATTAGCATTTCTGATGACAATGCTAACAATTTATTGTGTCAAAAAATGGCGCATAACAAATGGATCACCTCAGCAAGCCGAAGCATCAATGACACCCAGATGCGAACTTATCTCTGGAAATCAACCTTTCACCATTAGATTAAATGCTGGTTGAATCTGCATTCAACGGCCGGGAGTATGTATGATTTCTTCAAAAGCAGAAAATCTTACTTGCTTGTAAACATTGTTTCTCGCACAATCTGTCGCACGGTCTGAAGAAGGCAGATGTTGTCAAGCGGCTGCATTTTATCAACTCAGCTTTTTTATGACGAGCGAACATCATATTCTTGGAATAATAAACTTCACATGGAGTTGCATTACAAACGCTGCAAAGCTCAGCTAGTTAAATAATACACCTCACATGGAGTCGCCTTACAAAAGCTGCAAAGCTCAGCTAATTGTAAATGGCAAGGTGTCATATGGAGACGAGGTTCAAGTGTATTTAGGTCTAAGAATTTTGTACATAAACCACTCATTCTTCATGAAATAAACTAGTACAAAAAGAACTCTTTGCGTATTCACATCGTCTAGCCCAATTTGTTACAACTACCGATTGCGGCGACACTTTGTTACTGGTACATGAACCGGTAGCATACCCAACACAATTTTTAGCATACCCTAGGAAATGACTTTACAGGTAATTTTTCTACATGTTGCATTTAGAATTTTTTTTTTTAGATTCACGTTCGATAATATTTACATGTGTTACTTTGTAATAACTGCTTAATAAATTCGCATATAAACTATTCTGTGATAAAATCATTTGACTGTTATTTTATGTTATGATAATAGCTGTTATAAACATTTGTAATTCTTTGTGTTAATCAACGATATAAGTGACAACGGTTATCGTACGTATTGTGAAAAATTTTAATGGCTCAACAGCACAGAACCCAACCAGAAAGTGTAATTGCTTTATTAAATGATTTGTAATCATAATGTACACTTGCAGTAGTAGGTGTATACTACTGGGACTGGGGATCTCAAAAACGCTCAGACGTATTTCTGATATTGACAAGTGTGGACGCTTTGTGTTTGTCGACTGTCTGGCTGTGAACGGGTATCCCATAAATATATATATATATTGTGTATTCATGTATAATAAAATACAATATAATCGCAGCTAATTAATTTGCTAATATGTGCGCTGTTGTTGAAAATACAGGTAAATATATATATTGATAAATGATTATGTAGGTCATATGTAAAAACTGAATGCTTTAAGCAGAAGATTAGACTTGGCTATTTTAAATAGAGTTTTTTTTGTATAGCTGGCGATAAATAAATTTATAAATGAAATCGATATTAATAAAAAATAGTGTGTTTGTGTGTATTTATTATTATTTGTGTGAATTAAAACATATACAAAATTGTGTTTAAAAAAATAGCATTATTTAAAAGAAATTAAAATAGTATATATGTATTGTAGTTGGCTTTTATTCTAAGTCATAAATGATAATGGTTTATCTCGAGCACAATAAAATTTTAACACTCGCCAAAATAATGGAACTGTTACAAATTAATCGGCTAAACAAGTAAGAATTCTGTTACCGAGCGATCCCGACTACGATATACCCTAACCCAATTGTTAAAAATATTCTAATTTTTTTGGTTATTTTTTTTTTAAATGTTGGCACTTAGATATGAGTAGGCTAATTAATTTCTTATATCAAGTACAGGCACTAAAGTGTAAAACAAAATGAATGCAGCGCATATTTTTACTCATAAGCCCGAACTGATCTCTTACTGGCTGGCTAGAAACACGTGCATATACATGCAACATACATACATACCTATAACGGAGTAGATAGCGGGGATTATTATGCCATCTCTTAATCTCTTTAAAATTGTGGCTTTAATTGCCATCGGAAATCAAAACTTATCAATAACGAAGAAACGGGAGCAGTATTCGATATAATGACGACGGACAAACAAATATGGCTATACTCGACTGTGATCTTGATCAAGAATATATACTTTATGATGTCAGGAATGCTTTCTTCTGCCTGTTACATACATTTGCTCATAACCGTTTAGCCAATTAAAATATTTTTGGATACCTATGCATTGATTTATATTAATTATAATAAAATAATTATATATTTAAATATACATTATAAATATAAATTTCAATTATCTGGATTTGTTGCTCCCATCTCTTAAGGACCATTTATTGGCATACGACATTTGCAGGCACTTCTGCTCTTCTTGGCCATTACTGTCAATTTTATTGCACGGCTCAATGTGAGCATTGCTGTTGTGGCCATGACGAATGCGGATACCTCCAACCCGAATTTCCCGGTATAATTACAAGAGATGTGTTTCCAAAACAGATTTATAATCATATTGTTTTTGCAGGAATATGATTGGACGGAGGCGCAAAGATCGTATATACTCTCGAGCTTCTACTGGGGTTATATATTGACCCAGTTCCCTGCTGGTTTTCTGATTCGTCGCTTTGGCGTCAAGATCGTCCTCTTCATTCCGACTTGTGCCACGGCGGTGTTAAGCGCCCTGACGCCTTACTCCATCAGCTGGGGCGGTTGGGTGGCGTTCAGTGTGCTGCGCATTGTGATGGGTCTCTTTCAGGGCCCAATATTTCCATGCGTATACGCGCATTTGGCAAAATGGTCGCCGCCAAAGGATCGCAATCGTTTGGGAGTATTTGCCTACTCGGGAGCTGATTGTGGCGCTGTTCTTGCCATGGCCTTAAGTGGACTAATTGCGAATAGCTCCATGGGCTGGCCGGGTATATCGTACGTATCGGCAGGACTGTGCGGCATATGGTGTGTGCTCTGGTTACTTTTTGGAGCTAACAATGCTCCTGACTCACGTTTAATTGGCCAACTGGAGCGAAATTACATTGAGTGTTCCATGCGGCGGAATGATGGCTTTCACGCACAGAAGGTACCCATACCGTGGCGTGCGATTTGGACATCTGTACCGTTCTACGCTCTGCTGATAGTGCACTGTGCCCAGGGCTGGGCGAACTCAACAATGCAGCTGCAGACGCCCGCCTATATGCACGGCGTGCTGGAGATGGACATCAAGACAAATGCGTTATATTCTGCTCTGCCATTCCTGGCCTCGTGGTGTATGTCGTATGTGTATCTAGTGTTTGCGGATGTAGCTATGAGGAGGCAATGGATGTCGCTGACAATGATGCGCAAGTCCATCAATACGGTAGCGTATTGGGGGCCGGCAGCGGCGCTGATTGGCATTGGTTTTCTGGACAAGAGCCAGACGGAGCTGGCCATTGCGCTGACGACCCTCAATGCGGGATTGATTGTGGGCTGCATCATTGGTAGCATTCTAGGCTTCATGGATATCTCGCCCAACCATTCGGGCATGCTTATGGCAATTGCTAACGGTATTAGCAATATTTTTCCACTGCTAACGCCTCTGTTGGTGGGCGTCATTGTTACCAATCCCGTAAGTTGAGCTTATCCTGAAAAAGGAGATTAAAATATAATTCTCCTTTGCGTTTCAGAATTCGCGCAGCCAATGGCAAATTGTGTTCGCATTAACAGCCATTGTTTTCTTCATTGGCAACTTGGTGTACATCATTTGGGGCACGACTGACCAGCAGCCCTGGGATGCAGTGGACTTCCTCAAGCCGCACGATGCCGAAAACAACCAGCTGGATAAGAAGTGCGTCAAAGAAAAAGAGACTGAGATGAAACCCGATAAGCAAATTGATTGAAATACCAAACAAGCAAGCCAGATTAGCTGTGAACTCAATATAAGTTGAATATATATATATAAATTTGTTAAAATTTAATGCAGCTGCTGTCTTAGTATACCCGGAGCTTTATTTACCAAGCAATTGTTGTGGTTTTATTTGAGGGTACACTCTAATGCAGAGAGGGTCTCACATGATTTATGCAAATTTATGAAATTAACGCAGATCCAGATACAGATAGTTGCCCCATTTTGAACGCCATTTTGTAACTATTTATTATTTATTTGGGGTTTTGTGCACTGCGACCTAATTGATCTATTGTGCCCCCTTCCGAGCTTATAGCTCCTCCATCAACTCCAGTTCCTGAACGAATGTCAGGATCTTTGATGGGTCGAGGGCTGCTATGTCTTTGACATTCATAACATGCATCCCTAGGATGCTGCGTCTTCTCCTGGCAAGGGCGATGCATTTTGTTTGGATGTGAGTTGAAGACTCCTCCTCGATCACACAAAACCTGCATTGACTGCTGCTACAGATACCCATTTTGGACAGGTGGCTTTTTAGTCTACAATGTCCTGCCAGTAGACCTACAAGTATCCTTAGCCTATTCCTGCCCATGGATTTTATTTGCTTAAATCGTTTATGTTTATAGCCGCTTAAAAGACATTTGGCCTGTCGGAGTTCCGGTGCTTCCTCCCAGCTCCGCAGCCTCCTTTGTCTTTCTTCATTCCTGAGTTGCAGCCGTATTGTGTGTTTTCCTATGCCACAAAACGGTTCAGGCCCTATAAGGGGCCTCTCTGCACCCATTCTCGCCTGCTCATCCGCTGCTTCGTTCCCTGCTATTTCCCTGTGCCCGGGGACTCACCTTAGGGTGAGTCTGTTATGAGCCCCGAGTTGGTCTAGCTTGGATCGTCCCTCTTGGACTAATTTTGAAGTTACCTTCGTCCCATTTATTGCATTTATTGCTGCTATCGGATAGCAGAGATATATCCGCATTCCGATAGTTGCGCTTTAGATTAAATTCCGCACACCTCCCGATGGCACACACCTCAGCTTGGAATATGCTGGTGTACATCCCCAGAGATTCATGGTATAATACCCGAGGCATGTAACTATTAACTCACACAGGCTGTAATGGTCGGTGCTCTGAAGTTTTTGCTAGGTTTACATCGCAGACTTTTGGGTGCGATGTAAAAGTAGATATAGAGCGCACGAAGGGAAAAACAATTTTTTTTATGTTTCAATTTATATATTTGGAGCCAATGTTAACAAAAGGGCAAGTGTGGTAAAGTAAAGTTAAAAAATTAACAAAAAAAATATAAAATGAAAAAAATTTAAACAAAATTTGGTGTTGGTACCGAATCAAGGCGTATGAAAAAAAAAGATTTAAAGATTGGTAAAAAGTTTCAAAAATAAATTACCTTCTTTTTTTTGTTAATTTTTTTGCTTGTTAAATTTTTATTTTAACAATTTAGTGCCATAATATCGAAAATTTAAATAAATTGTTCCATAGGAAAAAATAAATACGTGTGCAACACACCCTCGACGTCGGAAGGCCTTTCTTCGCTTGATGCCCATGTAAGTTATAATTTATTGATTTTCTTCATTTATGCAAAAAAAAATCAAAGATCAACAACAAGTTTAAATAAAAGGAAAGAAAGAATTTCAATAATAACAAAGAAAGAAAAACTGAATGAATAAAAATAAGTAACATTCTAATGTAAATATATATGAAGTATTCAGTTTTTTTCTCTTCATACATTTTGATCACCCAGTAAACCTCTAACAAAGGGATAATTTAATGATATATATGATTATTTAATGATTATATATGAATTTCTATTCAATAATTAGAGAATAAATCTAAGTTGATGGACTTTACCCACTTGCATCTATTGAAGTTATGTTAATTGTATTATAATTAAACGCTGCCTAAGAGTATGCAAAAAAAAAAAATAATAATAATAATTAGTTAAGTAGGGACACAAGTATGCTACACTTGCGCTTACCAGATAAGAGCACTTGTATCAACAAAGAAACCAATGAAGCATTAAAATAAGAAAACATTGTAAAAATTCCACAAGTCTCATGGTTAATTCAACACCCAAACGAATTGTATGTTAACTGTGCATTTCTAGCGGTTTGGACTCTGTTGGTAGCAAGAAAAAAAAATTTATTTTTGTTCAGAAATTAAATTAGAACTCCATTAAATTCGGATTCATATAACAGTATTGTTATAATTATGATAAATATTATTAATAATTGTGAATAAATTTGTACAAATACGGAAAATGGATAAGTAACCTTAGTTATTTTTTCTACTGGCCGAAGTGATGGTTTAGATTGAACAACAGGTTTTCTTTTGGGGACTTTCCGATCAAACAATGCCGCGCAGGATGTCCAATTGGATGGGTGGGTAAAGAGCCCTTTACCGGGGCAAATAACACCTAGAACCCCGACACCATACAACTACTCACCAGTTGACCATACACCATACAACTACAACATATCATAGAATTAAAATGATGGACTTCACATCTTAGTGAAGAGTTTGATCATTAAAAAAAGCTTGCTTCGAAGTTAGACTCCAATAAAAAGGACTCGAAATAATTAAGATTATGAGCGAAAAGAGTACCAGGATCGATTGAATATTGATACCACAATGGCAATATTCTAACCATTTGTTTAATTGTTGCATTTAGAATTTATTTTTTAGATTCACGTTCGATAATATTTACATGTGTTACTTTGTAATAACTGCTTAATAAATTCGCATATAAACTATTCTGTGAAAAAATCATTTGACTGTTATTTTATGTTATGATAATAGCTGTTATAAACATTTTTAATTCTTTCGTGCGTACATACTTTTAACTGTTATTTTATGTTATAATAATAGCTGTTATAAACATTTTTAATTCTTTCGTGCGTATGTGTTAATCAATGCGATATAAGTGACAACGGTTATCGTGAAAAATTTTAATGGCTCAACAGCACAGAATCCAACCAGAAAATCTAATTGCTTTAATAAATGATTTGTAATCATAATGTACACTTGTAGTAGTAGGTGTATACTACTGGGACTGCGGATCTCAAAAACGCTCAGACGTATTTTTGATATCGACAAGTGTGGACGCTTTGTGTTTGTCGACTGTCTAGTTGTGAACGGGTATCCCATTAATATATATATATATAATATATATATTGTGTATTCATGTATAATAAAATACAATATAATCGCAGCTAATTAATTTGCTAATATGTGCACTGTTGTTGAAAATACAGGTGAATATTTATATTGATAAAGGATTATGTAGGTCATGTGTAAAAAGTGAATACAAAAAGCAGAAGGTTAGACTTGGCTATTTTAAATAGAGATTTTTTTTGTATCGCTGGTGATAAATGAATGAAATCGATATTAGTAAAAAATAGTGTGTTTGTGTGTACTTATTATTATTTTTGTGAATTAAAACATATACAAAATTGTGTTTAAAAAAATAGCATTATTTAAAATAAATTAAAATAGTATATATGTATTGTAGTTGGCTTTTGATCTAAGTCATAAATGATAATGGTTTATCTCGTCAACAATAAAATTTTAATACTCGCCAAAATGGTGGAACTGTTCCAAATTACTCGGTTTGCTTAATACATATTCGTGCTAAAGAAGTAAGAATTATGTAACCGAGCGATCTCGACTACGATATACCCTGCAACATTTTTTTTTTTAGTTTTGGCACTTAGATATGAGCAGGCCAATTAATTTTTTATATCAAGTACAGGCACTACAGTGTAAAAACAAATTGAATGCAGCGCATATTTTTACTCATAAGCCCGAACTGACCTCTTACTGGCTGGCTAGAAACACGTGCATATACATGCATCACACATACAAACGTATAACGGAGTAGATAACGGGGTTCCACAGATTACACACAAGACATAATGCTTATTATGCCATCTCTTTTCACACAAGCGCTCGCATTTTTATGCATACAGAATATGCTTCCGGCTGCTGGTAGAAATGAGATCAATGTGGGAATATATATTCTAATATAACTTAGGTGTTGCTTATCCCATCTTTATGAAATTTGGCCAGTTGATCAATATTATGCGTATGCATATTTTACGTTAATTAGAATTAAATTTTGCCTCTAAAATTGTTGCGTTTATTGCCATCGGAAATCAGAACTTCAATCAATAATTGAGTAACGGAAGCATTAATCGATATAAGAACGACGGACAAACGGATATAGCTATATAAACTCGACTGTGATCTTGATCAAAAATATATATATTTTATGATGTAGGAAATGCTTTCTTCTGCCTGTTACATACATTTGCTCATAACCAAAATATCCGTTGAGCCAATTAAAATATTTTTGGATACCTATGCATTGATTTATATTAATTATAATAAAATAATTATATGTTTAAATACACATTATATATATAAATTTCAATTATCTGGATTTGTTGCTCTTATTTCTTAAGGACCATTTCTTGGCATACGACATTTGCAGGCACTTCTGCTCTTCTTGGCCATTACTGTCAATTTTATTGCACGGCTCAATGTGAGCATTGCTGTTGTGGCCATGACGAATGCGGATACCTCCAACCCGAATTTCCCGGTATAATTACAAGAGATGTGTTTCCAAAACAGATTTATAATCATATTGTGTTTGCAGGAATATGAATGGACGGAGGCGCAAAAATCGTATATACTCTCGAGCTTCTACTGGGGTTATATATTAACCCAGTTCCCTGCTGGTTTTCTGATTCGTCGCTTTGGCGTCAAGATCGTCCTCTTCATACCGACTTGTGCTATGGCGGTGTTAAGCGCCCTGACGCCTTACACTATCAGCTGGGGCGGTTGGGTGGCGTTCAGTGTGCTGCGCATTGTGATGGGTCTCTTTCAGGGCCTAATATTTCCCTGCATACACGAGCATTTGGCAAAATGGTCGCCGCCAAAGGATCTCAATCGTTTGGGAGTATTTGCCTACTCGGGAGGTGATTGTGGCGCTGTTCTTGCCATGGCCTTAAGTGGACTAATTGCGAACAGCTCCATGGGCTGGCCGGGTATATCGTACGTATCGGCAGGACTGTGCGGCATATGGTGTGTGCTCTGGTTACTTTTTGGTGCTAACAATGCTCCTGACTCACGTTTAATTGGTCAACTGGAGCGAAATTACATTGAGTGTTCCATGCGGCGGAATGATGGCTTTCACGCACAGAAGGTACCCATACCGTGGCGTGCGATTTGGACATCTGTACCGTTCTACGCACTGCTGATAGTGCACTGTGCCCAGGGCTGGGCGAACTCAACAATGCAGCTGCAGACGCCCGCCTATATGCACGGCGTACTGGAGATGGACATCAAGACAAATGCGTTATATTCTGCACTGTCATTCCTGGCCATGTGGTTTATGTCCTATGTGTATCTAGTGTTTGCGGATGTAGCTATGAGTAGGCAATGGATGTCGCTGACAACGTTGCGCAAGTCCATCAATACGGTAGCGTATTGGGGGCCGGCAGCGGCGTTGATTGGCATTGGTTTTCTGGACAAGAGCCAGACGGAACTGGCCATTGCGCTGATGACCATCAATGCGGGATTGAATGCGGGCTCCGGCATTGGTAGCATTCTAACCATCATCGATATGTCGCCCAACCATTCGGGCATGCTCATGGCCATCATTAACGGTATTGGCAATATTTTTCCACTGCTAGCGCCTCTGCTGGTGGGCGTCATTGTTACCGATCCCGTAAGTTGAGCTTATCCTGAAAAAGGCGATTTAAAATATAATTCTCCTTTGCGTTTCAGAATTCGCGCAGCCAATGGCAAATTGTGTTCGCATTAACAGCCATTGTTTTCTTCATTGGCAACTTGGTGTACATCATTTGGGGCACGACTGACCAGCAGCCCTGGGATGCAGTGGACTTCCTCAAGCCGCACGATGCCGAAAACAACCAGCTGGATAAGAAGTGCGTCAAAGAAAAGGGAACTGAGATGAAACCCGATAAGCAAATTGATTGAAATACCAAACAAGCAAGCCAGATTAGCTGTGAACTCAATATAAGTTGAATTTAAGCCACAACTAAATATGCCGTTTAGCATGCGGCGTATACGCTATTTATATATGTAAACAATAAGTATATATCTGGCATTGCATGGACCACAATGTGGTTAAACGTTGATTATACTGAATTGTAGGCATTTCTGTTAGTCGTCGACCGCCGCGTTGATTTTAATTAAAAATTCTTAAAACGTTTTTGCGTGTATTTTAATTTCTTGTTTGCGAGCAGAGTTTTTCTCGTTCTTCCTCTTCTCTGGGAGCCACAAAATGTAATAGAAAATTCTTACTACTATTTCTTCTTTGAATGAATTCATTTTCTATTTTTGTGCTTTGGGCATTTACATGACCAGCAGCAAGGCAGCCAGCTAGAGTCAGTCACTCAGCGCCAGGCGTGGTAAAATTAAAAAAAAAAAAAAAAGTATAACATCGAAGCCTTGCCCACAAATCAGAAAAATGGACACTTGGCGGAATTTATGCACGAACGCGTGCGCACAGTACGCTCCTCGTCCGGGAATTGTTTGCCGGCAGCCTGCAACAACCAGGCCAAGTGACAGCCGCAGCGATAGTCCCAGAGCAACGTAAAGCCAGTGGCAAGTGGATACTGGAGAGTGGCATAGGGAAGTATTTTTTTTTTCAGGCCCCCTTCCAGTCAATCCTTAAACCGCAGCGCAAACACAAGACCAAGCCCAAGCCCAAGCCCAAAACCAAACCAAACCGAAACCAAAACCAAAACGAACATGTTTTTCAATTAAAACCGTTGAGCAGCGCACAAAAATTCATTTGAATTGCCCACTGCGGACAACAGCCAAAGACAAGTCATAAATGACCACTTTCATTCACCACACACACACACACACACGCACATGCATGTACACACACACAATAGATTTATATGCGCACTATTCAACCAGAAATACTAAAGAACTTTTGGGAATGCTGCCTGGAAAATCGTAGGACTATTTCTAAAACAGAATAACATAAACTAATTATTAGTTGAATCAGATTATCAGATTTTTGAGTTTTTGAACAAAACATTTTAAAAATAAAAAAACCTCATCGGAGAGTAAATATTTAACATTTTAATGGTGTACGAAAGAATCGATTTATACATACTCCAATCTTATATTTTATTTATAATAAGTGCTAAAGACTTTTGGATTTGGTTATTAAAAATAAAAATGCAACGTCTAATTTCTAATCGATTTTTTTGGAAGGCTTCTCAAATATTACAAAAAGTATTTACCAATAAAATATGTTTGTAATATTTCTTTTTTTTATAAGACATATCGATCCTAAGCTAAAATATTCCACATGTAATATTTGTAATTTGCTGGTAAACTGCAACTAATTTAGGTACTTAATTTACAAATAGATTTAAATATTTACTGAATTTAAATAAGATAAATAACTGACAGCATATTAAAGTCAAATATAATCTGTCTACAAGCAACCAATTTAGTTTTCATATATCTGTCAATAACATTGGCAAATAAATTAGAATATTGGGTTTGATTCAATAGTTGAATGTTTCCAAACGAGACAAAATTTGTATTAATGACTTGACCGCAAGAGCTGCAATTTGGGCACTTCATTAAGCCCCCAAAATCAGAAAGCGCACATCGACTGTGGCAAGTAAATTGTTATTAAGTTACCCTCATTATTATTTGTGTAACATTTGCCTGTGTGTGTGTGTGTGTGTGTTCATTTGCTCCAAATCAGTGTGTGCATGTAAAATGATTGCCCCAAGCAATACACATAAGTTGGTGGATTATATTGATGCATGAAATTTGATATATTCCTTACTGTTCAGAGAATGTACTCGTAATCACACTCGTATTTCAGATACTATTATAAAGTCAGACATGCATTTGTGTCGGGCGTAAATTTGCAAAATATAATTGATGCAACAACAGCAGCAGCAACAGCAACAGCAACAACATTACTGAAAATGGTGGTTTCATTGTGTTGCCGGCGTACAGAGTCGAGTGTATGGGTGAGAGATGTGTCCGTGTCACGATGCAATCAATCAATTTATCAACCATTTCGATTAAATCAAATATTTTGAATATACTTCTCAAAGAAATAATTAATATTATTTTATATATAAACAGATATTGGAGACTTTCGCAACTGTTAATGTGAATATTATTGAATAGATATTAAAAAAAGAGTAATATTATTGAATATATATTAAAAATGAGTATTATAAATTTTGGAAACATTAAAAAAAGTCGTATTTTACTCGATTGAAGCGAAATGACTTCGTTGCACAAATCGAGTCAACTCTAATTAAGACTCAGATCAGAGGCAGTGTCTGTGTTGGACCTGGTCCAGCAACCACATGGATACAGAAATGCATACACAATCACTCACAAGCACGCACACACACACGCACACACACACACACACACACACGGATACAGGCACATCCACGCATCAAGTGGAGCAAGTGCCGTCAAGCACAGCAATTGCTGGAAATTTAATTTATGCCCGGCGCTTTCAATTGAAGCAACAATAGCTGGAAATTAACAGGCACAAAAGCACCAGACACTGTCCGGGTTGATCTCTTGTTGCTGCTGCTGCCACTGCTGCTGCCGTTGCTGCTGTTGTTACATGGCTCGAGAATTCTACACTTTCGTGCTGATGCCGTACTGCCCCATCATCAAGAGTCGTTAGCTGATGGGCTGCGTAGGCCAATGGCCAGCAAATAAGTGTGTCGTTGAATTTCTTTCTTTCAATTTTTGGTTCTTAATTAATATTGCATATACGCAGGCGCAGGACCTGGTGCAACTGGCTGTCGAGGACATGCAGCAGCAGCAGCAGCAGCAGCAGCTGTTGTCCGTTCTCAGTCCATTATTATGATCTCACTCCACACAAAGGTGCATACACACACACATACACACACATAAGCAAATACTCCTTGCCTGAGCAGAACGGAGCAAATTTATACGATGCGTTCTCTTTTGTGCGACCAATATTTATGATGTTCCATGACTGACGGGAAAGGGAAATCGGCATATTTTTATGCAAATGCCAATGGTTGGGTAGTAAATTGTGGTCTATTGTGCAAATAAGTTTTCAACGTGGGCTGATTTGATTTAAAGAGTTGAACTTTGCACTGTGTGCAAACTCTGGGCCTTTAAATGCCTAATGGAGTAATGAGTGAAAGTAAAATAATATAGTAAAATGCAGTATGATTCAACCTCATTTCGAAGCAAAGCAGAATTCTCGAATTATCTAGTTTTTAAAAGTATATTATTAGTTTTACTTGATTAGAAATAATTTTAAAATTAATTTTAACATAAACCAGTATTGTAAAAATATTTTTTAAATTTAATGAATAACAAATTTTTAATTTTCCTAACATACAAAATAAAATGATGAATCTTTTAAGGCTTAGGTATTTAAAAACGCTTCAAATTCAAGGTACGGGGTGTATTTAACAATAAGTTATATTTTCATGATAATATTGGAATCGATTTTAATCAATGCTGGTTGCCACAATTTCATTTGCCATTTGCATTTCCACTTTCTTAACACTTTTAGTGCCACCGAGGTGACGTTTGACCTTGTTGCAAGAGTTGGCACCTACCGCGCACGTTTTAAATAAATGAAGTGCAGATCAGGGCGCTAAAAAAAACTACAGCAGCAGCAATAACAATGGCAACAATGTGGCGCCACATTATATTGTTAATGTGATGACTACAATATTCTGTCGACTTGTGTCGTGTGGCAAAGTAAAAAGCGTAGCAAAATGCAAGCCAACAAAATGCGATGCCAAACAGCAGCGCAGCAAGCAAAGGATTTTTAGAATTCATTGAATTTTAAAACATAACAATAAAGCACTCAGCATTTGCCATGTGCCAAACGACGCTACGGATACGATACATATGCACGTGTGTGAATATATATATATAGAAAGAGAGAGAGAGAGAGAGAGAGAGAGAGAGAGAGATAGGTATCTAAAAGTGTTTATCTTTGCCTTAGCCAAGTTTGCTGCAAGCGCGAGTTCAACGAGCTTGAAAATTGTACAGAAAATGCAGTAAAGTTTTTCGCTCTGCTGCTGCTGCTGGTGCTAAAAGCAAATCGTATTTTGTAATGAATCGCAGCTGCTGCGCTGTTGCAACATCAGCGGCAGCGGAACCAGCTACGAAACATGAGACTGACTGATACAATTCATTGGCATATGCCAGCTGCTGGAATATCTGCTTTCAATTTATACAAATTTAAATGTTACACACTTTTGCGGCATTGCGAACGGATCGAAAAATGTATTCTATATAAACCATATACAACTGACGAACTCAAAGAGCCTCGAAACGACTCACGGCTCCAAATTACGTTTACAGCAATAAACGTGTTGATTTATTGATTTTACACGTCGCATAATTTACTTTGCCTGCATGACAGCATAAAAAACAAAAATGAAAACAACAATAACAACAACAACAGCAACAACAACAACAACAACAGTAAAAGTTGCAACACCAACCAGCAAAGCAAATGAAAACCTGTGCTCCTGTTTATTTCCCATCCATGCACGAACGAGCATTTCTTATATTTCCCTTTTTTTTGTACTCTGTTCGTAAAATAAAAAGTGCATTTTTAATTTGCGTCTGTTTTGCAGTCTGTCTAGAGACTAAATACTTTGGATTGTTTTTTAAAAAAAAAAGCATTTGCGAGTATTTGAGTTAACAGGTCGAGCATAAACTGAAACTTTAACATAAAAAATATCAAAGTAAAAAATATATAAAATTACGGAATAGACATAGACTATACACGGATGCCGATATAATTCCTATATAATTTTCCCCTACAATTTTGAGCTTGTTAATAAATGGAACACGTACCTTGATTTATGCATAAATATCAGTCTCATAACAGAAGTTGGAGTCTAAGAACATTTATCTGATCAATTCCTACACAAAGCAATGCTTATTTCAGCCAATTCACCTCAAACATTTATAAGGTTAAATATTATTAATCTCTTTGGCACTGATTATAGTGTATTACGCCGTCGGTTAGATCCGATTGTGACATGCTCACTTTTTTCTTCTTTTTTTTCTGTATTTCATTTCTCGCATTGCTGGCGAGCAGTGTCTGGCTGATTGTCATCTCGTTGCCTGGTTGTACGTCGCAGTTGCTACCTTTTTGCACCTATCTCTATCTGATGGCTGTAACAGCAACTACAACAACAACAGCAACAACAACAGACGATCAAACAACCAGCAGACGCCCTGACGTGCGCCATTTTTAAGTTGTTTCTTGAAACGGAAACGAAAGCGGTTTTCATATGCATGTACGCTCACACTATCAAGTGTGTGTGTGTGTGTGTGCTGCATACCGTTGCGTTGTTAAGCCGCCTCTCCCTCTGTCTGTGTGTGTGGTTGTGTGGGTGCACAAGGCTCGGTGGTGACAATGTAAAAAAAGAGCTGCAGCTCGAGCAGATTTATTACTGGCTTTCCCGCAACCGTTTGCAAAATTACTCTTAAATTGATGAATTTAATATGAAAGCAAATATGATAAATCCCACTTTTAGGTATGTTGCTGCAATTTATATATTTTTTTCAACTTGTAATATTTATATATATATATACCTATTTATAATTTTAGTTGCAGCTCTTAAAGTTTTAGATAATTTATGTGCTTGATAAGTTTTTGAATATAAATGAGTTGGTAAATTAATATTTTATACAAATAACTTTAAACGCCATAACTGCATTTATTGAAATTAATATTGCAATTTAATTCAATTATAAACAATAATAATAGAATAAAGAATAACATAATATAATAATAAAACTACTCATTATTTTTAAGTCAATAATAAAAAATAATAAAAGTAACCTATTTTTTATATTTGCTTCTACATGATATATTATCCTATAGAATAGTTGAAAATGTGCATTGTCCTCCAATGATTGTTTACTGTAGTGCTTCGTGCAGCTGCATATTTTGTTATTTTGCTCTTAGACACCAATTTCCCTTGCCCCCCCCGCTGACTATCTGGCTTAATCTATGCTTTTGTCGCTCCTTCGCCGAGCATGTTAAATAAATTTGCATATTTTAGCTCATCGTTAGTTTGGCCAAAGCTCAATTTTCTATGCAAAAATTCAACACTGATGACAAAAAGTGAATGAATTATAGAGAAAAAAACCAAATAGAGAGAAAAGCGAGAAAGATTGAGTGAAAAGGCAACAAAAGACAATTTTTGGCTTTGTAACTTGGCAGTTCAAATCGTTTTCCATGTGTGGTTCGAGAATTGGAACAGAGATAGGTACATTGATAGAGACGGGAACAGTTGGTCCACAACTGAAACTGGGGACATGCTAATGATGCATTTGTTATGCTGCATATTTTCTGTTTGGTATTCGGACTGTTTTTTTCCTACCTTTTTTCATATTTTGTCCCGCATGAAAGATATTGCACAGACCGAAAATAGCGAAATTGCTCTCGAATGCTGTTAGCGATTCGTTTGATTTATAAAGCCGCATTCAGGTTACTTTTTTATAGTGGATACTGCTCAAATCTAAGCTTTGGAGTGAGGCACTCTTTGTTCCCCCCCCCCCCCCCCCTTCCCATTGCATTGTTCTTGTTACTTTAATGACACATTTAAGCGTAACCGCAGCCTGCAACAACGAGGCAGGGCCAAAATTACAGAAATATGTGTGTGTGTGTGTGTGTGAGAGTGTTTTTTTAGTGTGTGGGTACGGCTTGCATGTGTGCATTTTATATACTGCGTTGCATGTACGTGTGTGTGAGTGTGTGTGTTCGCGAGTTGCTGCTGCTGCTGCTGCTGATTTTGCTGTCGTATGTTGTTGTTACTGCTTTAGCCCAAAACTGTTGGTTAAAATGCCGAGACACACGCTTGCGCGAAATTTTATGATAGTATTTTGGTGTAATGGCGTACCGCAGTGTAGCAACGACAACATAAGCAACACAAACAGCAGCAACAGCAACAGCAACAGCAACAGCAACAGCAACAACAACAATAGCAACACGAACAGCTGGTGCTCTTGCTACAACCACGGCATTGCCTGTTTGTGTAATCTAGTGTTGAAATATGGTTTTAAGGTAGATTCAAGGCAATTTACCATATTGGCCGCAATACAATTTCCGCTCAGCAGCAACTACAACAAGAACTGCCGCATTAAGCCACATAAATAGCCAACAGCAACAACAGCATTAAGAGCCTGTATTCCAGCAGCTGCAATAATAGCGACATGTGTATTTAAATTTGCTGCGGCTTATGTTATTTGTCGCCGTTGGATAAATGTTGATATTATTTTGGTTCAGCTGCAGCAATAACGACAACAATATCACAAGCTTCAGATAATAAACCCGCATATGTATATATATATATATATATATATCTGTATATCTGTATATAGCCACGCATAATATGATAAGTCCTCTGTTAATTTAAGGTCGCATTTAACTTAAGCTATGAACACGAAATATATAAAAACTTATTACATATAAAACATTATTTTGAAGGCCAGGAAGATCTAGTAAGCATTACCAGTGCGGGTAATTTATTATATAAGCTTTATAATATTAAATTATAACGAACATACAAATATTTGGAGCTATTATTTGTTTTTTTTTTTTGGTACTAATTTCAAAGAGCTGTTGTTCTTTTAGCATCTATTTAAAATTTAAATTTACAGCCCATATAAGTATGCAATAAAACTTTTGTTAACTACTACTTATCCAACTGCATTCTGTTTTTTTTTTTTGCACAGTGATAATTAAGAATTAAAGTCCATAATACCATCAAATTGGTCAGCTCAAATTTGTGCTGGCTTAAAGCCAAGCACTTAAATCAAGTCTTAACCCGAAGGTGTAGCAATAATACCGCCATTGTACAATTCTAAAATATAGTTCATATAGTTTAGTATAATAGTACAAAGAAGAATAGTTGCATATAACCTTTATATACCCTTGGGCAATCCGTTCCATTTAAAAAGCTGCATCAGTCTGGTTAACTGCTTTCAAGTTTTTTGCAAATAATCTCAAACAACTGGCGCTTTCTACAATGACGAAAAAAAAAAAACGAATTGAAAGCACGTCGGCCAAATACCCTTCCAGAACTGGGTCTCATTGCTCTCCTCTAAATTTGAATATTATTTGTAAGAAGTTTCTTTGCTAGGTCAGCTTGATCATCCAAAAACTTATATTATAAATTTGATTAAGTCTCGTTTAATGGCTTACAAACTGCACGATAAAATCAAAGTGCTTAGAAAGAGTGTCGAAGGAAATTGTGAAGGGATTGTGCAAATCTTGACACTACCATTCGCCCGGCAAGCAATTCATTTGAGCGTAGTTTGGCATTATTGCCAGACCCCACAACTCCACCACTCCACCACTCCTAACCCCATTCCCTCTACCCCATATAAAGAGTGCAAAGAGTTAGCTACAAACCACAACTAGGTTTTGGCTGCCGCCTCCGTCGTTGCCCTGTCGGTAGGCAATTTGTTTGTCATTGCATATGCACATGTATGTGTGTGTGTGGGTGTGTGTGTGTTAGGGTGTGTGCATATGTATGCAGCATTTTCTTTTGACTGCCACTTTCTGTCTGCTGAATGCTAGTACGAGCCTTACAGCTCTTACCCTATCTGAATGCGTTCCTCCACCTCCGCCGGCGCCTCCGCCACCGTGCTCCAATCGTGGCCGGGACTGTGTAGACAGACTGGAGATTTATGCGCTTGCCATGCTGCAAGCAAGCAAACGGACAGCAATTAATTTGCATTCTAGTAATTAATTTTGCATTGCTGCCGTCGCCCATTTTTTTTATATTTTTTTTTTTCTTATACGTTTTTTCTTTGGCTTTTCGCTTGTCATTTGCCAATTTGCTGATAGCGTTTTAAAAGGGCACCGGTCCTCAGGCCAATCAAGTGTGGTTCTCCCCTGCACCCAGCCAATTCTTCTAACTGCTTACCTGTTGCTTTATGTGGCTTAAATCAATCAGCAGTCAATGCGTTCCATTAATGTTGCATGTGACCTCCTTGAACAACAGTTTTTGGCCTGTTAACAACTTAGACAACTGGCAGTGGCAGCTGCATTCCCACTCTTCACTCCCCCTCCCAAAGCATTCCAGCGAATGTTTGCAATGTCATTTACAAGCTGAATACAGCAATTCAAATTGTTGGCCCTTAACGTAAAATGCAATGCGACTGCAGAACAAACTGCCTCTCATCCCCCAGATCTCCCGCATAGTTGATGCACCGCCCACTCGCCCCTTATTATGGTGGCTAGAATACAATGGCTGCTGCAATACTCATTTTGGCTAACAGTTGTTGCCAGTTTGCGTACAGTAGTCTCTCTCTACAAAAATATTATTTAATATTTATTCATTAATATTTATAGTTACTCAAACTGAGTTAATGTATTAAAAATATACTCAAGCATTAAATTTCTTCACTTTTAGATTTAGTTTGATTTAATTTGGTAACATATAATATCTAATTTGTTTTCAATCTAACAAGATTAACATGCTAAAGCCTATAAGCCTTTATCGAAATATTAGTTTTGTGTCAAGTTTTTGTTTATACTGTTAGTTTCGGGCTGTTTAAAGATGTAGTAACTCCTCTGAATTGGAAATTGGACAGGTCGTGTCAGAGCTCACCAAATGGTTGAGCACTTGTGCACATATTAAGTTTTATTTGTTGTTGTGAATCACAGAAATGCAATTGTCGCACTCTTGTTTGCTGTCCAAGCGACTTTGCCAAATGTGTTGGCCTTTGGCAACAGCTGTGAACACGAACTCATTTCGATGAAGTGTGTGTGTGTGTGTGTTGGTGTCGGTGTGTATGTCAATGCAGTTCATTATTTTGCTCATTTCCTCTTAATGACAATATCAATTGCTATTTTACGCTATTGTCTTGCACTTCTATTGTCTCAGTTGGTTCTCATTTTATTTGATTTTCAATTACGTTTAATTAATTAAGTGTAAAAGCGATGACACACACACACACACACACACAGTCGTGTATGTATATAAATACACTCCAACATTCAAAAGCTGTAATGAACCCGTCTTGAAGTTCATCGAGGGGACTTGCAACAAATGGGGCGTACAGAAATTGTTCAATGTTTTGTAAGCAACTGTGAATCTAATGTAATTTGAACGAGCGCACATTACACATACATATACACACATACATATGTATTAGGTATACGCATGCAATTAACAAGAAATTCGAGATCAAATACACAAATTTAAGAATATTTTATCCGCCGAATTTAGATTTGAAAAAATATGCATGAATTAATTATGGCTTTGGGTTGCACGAAAAATAATCATTACGGTCTGAAAAAACTTAATGCTTGCATAATAAAAAACATATTTTTCAGTTGAATTTGAAGTACTTTTGTTTTCAAATATGATGAGTATGTAAAAGTTCAGAAAAGCCTTGAAAAGGTGACTCATTCGTCACATTTGCCATATATGATGAAAGCAGTCAGCGACTCTTTTAAAAGTCCTCGATAAATGTGGCAGCTATAAGGTTAAATACTACTTTGAAACAGTGCAGAGTAAAATTCAAATTTGTTATGCATTTATGTAATGGGGAAAAGAAAAGAAAGAAGAACTGCACTCAAAAAGTTGTTCTTCGTTGGTTACTTGACAAATTTCTAGGGAAATATCCTATCCGTTGCCATATACGTATGTGCCCCATTGGCCCCTTGCAACTACTTTATGCAAGCCGCGTCCTCCGGCAATGCATTGCAAGTTAATTTAAGTTTATTTTCAAAAGAGTTTTTTATTATTATTTTTTTTATTTTTATTTTTTTTTCATTTTTTGTTTTTTGTTGCCTTATGCATAACCCTTGGCACATGGCATAGTAATAAATTCATTACAAAATTGTCGCTATATAAAGAGATAAACAAATGCCAAAGCATGGCGTTGTGTAGAGATGGAGCGAGGGGTGTGGCAATGTGGGGAGGTGTTTCGGAAATGTTGGCCCAAAAACATTTTTATGCGTTTGCAAGCGGGAAGTCAAAACTTTGGCGCAACGGGAAAATGCACTCGAATATATGTAAAAGCAACAGCAACAGGAGAAGCGAGAAGAAACTGCAACATTTTCGGAAAATTCGCACAAAATGAGTGAGCTGAAATTTTGAAAGTTATGCTATTTGTTTTGCCGGCAGTCGCTGCGAGGCGACTTCATCGTACTTCATCGGAGTTAATGTTATTTATGAATCATTTTAAGTTCATGCACAGCGTATGAGTAATTTATGGAATTTATTTTACAGCTGCTGCTCCTGCTCCTGCTTCTGCTGGACCAGCGAAACAACCGTTTCCATGGTTATATCGTACTCTCAACGATAAGAAATGCGAAAATTCTTTTAACCGTGAAAAATAAAAATTCGCTTAAATTAAATTCATTCTTAACTTACCAACCATTTTTTTTTTTTTTAATATAGGTAACATTATTTTTATCCATAATAAATTATAAATACTGTAATGTATTATTTAGAGCTTGAAGAGAAAATGTGTTTTAAGCATGAACTGAAAATCTCATAAAAAAAAAGCTGAAGCCTAAATGCTGACGATGAGAACAACTTTTCAGCGCTTGTGCGAAAGCAATGGAAAAGATTTGTCTTTGA
This sequence comes from Drosophila multiciliata, assembly GCA_037043605.1. Taxonomy (NCBI): domain Eukaryota; kingdom Metazoa; phylum Arthropoda; class Insecta; order Diptera; family Drosophilidae; genus Drosophila; species Drosophila multiciliata. Next base: position 6,113,510 of record JBAMBF010000589.1, read on the forward strand.
CTAACCCAGCATAAAACTCTACACGTCTGGCTTAACATTTTAGAACGGCTTTTAAGCCACGTTCGTTTTAAACTGCTTGGAGCACAGTCAGAAAATACGAAAAATATAAATACGCAACTCACTGCCAGCCGTTGGCTCCATGAGTGTGAAAGACAGAAGAAAAAAAAAAAAAGAAATTCGCATATGCTTCATATATAATCACATACATACATTAAATAAAAAAAAAAAACACAAAAAAAGCATTCGCAGCTGCTGCACTTTTTTTCCCCCAGTTCCCACTGCTGCTGCTGCTCCTCTTCCAAGTGTTTGGTCGGTGATTGCAACTGCGAAGTGCGCTATTTGGCTTGCAGCTAAATGTGTAATAGATCTGTATGCTTTTAGCTGTTGGCAACTCAAAGAATGGCTTGCACGATAGTTTGTGTTAGCCGGTGCCGGAAGCAGTTACGGCAAGTTAACCAGTTGGGCAGTCAACCAGTCAACTGTCTTTTAATTATACAACTTAACTTGAAATTCATGCAGGCGCATCTAACGTCAAGTCGAAAAGAGCATGTGCATTTGTACACCATTTTTACCTCCCCCCTTATCCCCCTGGGTCCGCTGGCCCCTTACTCTTTTGTGTGTGTGCTTTATTGTACTTATTGTCTGCACAACGAGACGTATGCTTCATATGTGTAGCAGAGCGCCACAATTCGTTTATAGAAAATTTACCAACGGCTCTATTATGACTTCTTCAAAAATTTACAGTCTGTTGCTTTACTCAAAATGGAAGAAGCGTTTTTATATTGCTTGCACACACACACACACACACACACACACACACACATCTATATATATATTATGCGCATTTTTCACTCGGGTTTTTCTCCAGTTTTGCGTTCGTATTTGTTTTTGTGGCAAACCGTAGCCAAGTTTGCACTGCAATTATGATTGCTGCACGCCTCCATAGAACCTCCCCACCTTGGCCAGCTACCCGTATCCCACAATCCGCTGTCTCCGTCTCTCTGTGGCCGTTTACATGCCTTCTTCGCTCATTTAATGTATTTCGCCCGTTTTTTTTTTCGCCTTTTTGTCTTGCAGCTGACGCTTTTTTTTTTTTTTTTTTGTGTTTGGCAGTCGACAACGACGACGTTGCTGTTGCAGCGCTTTTGTTTTTTAGCCGGAAGTTGCTCAAGTGTTAATAATTTCATTATTTCCGCTACGCTGCTCACCATACTCACACACACACACACACACACACACACGTGACCATACACCCACAAGCGGGCACATATGTGTATGTGGCAGCTGCGGCTTGCAGGCTTTGCTCTTCTGACTTCAGACGTTGCCCGGCTAAGTTTCAAATACCCTGACTCAGGATTAAGTGTGCTTTTCTGATGTTTCTTGTTGCCGCTAAAAAGAGAATTTTTAAAAATATGCAAACGCTTAGTTTAAATTAATATTCAAAACTTATTAAATATTTAATGGAATTTTAATTAAATTAGGTATGTCATTGTTAGGACAAACATTAAAAATGTAAATTGCGCTCATTAAATTTAATGGTTTTGGATTTCTGATTAAATTTATAATTATAAGCATATTATTAAAATTTTCGATTAAATAAAATTTTGTATATAAAATCAAAGTCCTTTTATAATTTCATATATATATACATACATATACATATAGTGTAGTAACTCTTCGTTAAACGCTTGGTTTATTTTTTCCTCGGGTTTTGTCTATAAAAAGGCCAGCAAACTGCTGTATGTGTAATTTTTACGCTTTTCGTGTAGGCGGCATCTAGTTTTTTGTTGCTGCCATTTTATTTTTTTTGTGTTTAATTTTTTTTTTGAGTTTCTTATGTGGAAAAAATGTAATTACATACGCCAAAAGTAGTTGCACGGCTCGAATTGGGGTTGGTCTAAGCATAGCAAAAAAAAAAAAATAAAATAAAATAAAATAACGACAAAAAGTTGGCGCAAGGCAAGCGAGCCAAAGAAATGTATGCTCTACATCAAAGGATATAATTTAAGGGTCTTAAATAAATTAATACGCCGCTCGGTTTAAATTTGAAACTTTTTTAATCTGCTTGCGCCGTCTGTCGATGTGTGTGTGATTGTGTGTGTGTGCCTGTAGATAACAGACGACCGTTCGTTGAGCTTGAGGCTAAAGGACTTAGTTAACGTATTTTTGGCACATGTCAAAGGCGCCGGTAAAAAGTTTTCAACTAGTTACAAATTAGTTTTAGTTGTTAGCATTTTTTTTTTTTTTGAGGTATTATCACTATGATAAGCTGAGTGGGAGTGCAACAAATGAGAACTGTAAATGATAAATCATCGACAAAGCCACTTGACCTCTTTGAAAAAGGCAAAATTTTATAATTGGAAGATTCTTTCTAGCCTCTGGTAATTTATGATCCTAGTTAGCAGTGCTTTTTGGCTTGTTATTATCTGATTTATTTATTTGCCATGAGAAAAATAAGCATACTTCACATATATATATATATATATTTTCAATAACTTTGAAAAGATTATATTAACTTTAATAAAGCGTTAAGTCCCAGGACGTAAGAAACCAAAAAAAAAAATGCCTGTTGAATTGCGAAAATATTTATGAAATTCAATGCACTTTTTGCCATATAATATAGAGTTATTTGGTTATTTGCAATGACAGCACTGCTTAAATATGATTACATGAACACAAAATATCAGCGAACAGTAGATGCATTTCGCATGATGCCGGATTTATGGGCAACAAAAATAAATATCAAGTATAGCCCCTCAGCCAGCCAACAACCATGCAATACAATACAATGTTTTGAAATGCATGATTTTTATACATATTTGGCCGCAACAAATAGGGCGAACCGTATGGCAATGCTTACATTTGTTCAGCGGGCGCATAACTACCGTATGAACATGATGAATTCATAAATATAAATAAACCTTTCATACCATATGCAATCATGGGTTGTTGTTGTATGTGCGTGTGTGTGTGTGTGTGTTTTTGTTGTTGTTATGCGGCGAGCAATGGCTATTGTGAAAAATGGCTTGTAGTTGACCCAACAGGCCAGGCCAACAGGCAGCAGTTGGCAGTCAGCGGGGCAATAACTAAACCAACTCGCTACAATCCCCTCTTTGGGGGGTGGTCTTGGCATCAAAAGCAAACGAAGCAATCAAAATAATGGCGGCAAATGCATACAATGAAAATAATTGCCGGTAATCCTTGGCTACTAATTTGTGTTCGCTTTGCTGCTGGTGTTGGATTTGCTGGTTTACTGGTTTTTACTGTTGTTTTTGTTGCTAATTATTAAAAACGTCCCCGCGCACCGCCACTATTCATTATTTACGAAGGCTTATTTGGCATGAAAACAGTCAGAACTGCAGCACAGTAACAGCTAACAGCTAATGCACACACACACACACACACACAACAACACACATTAATTTGCTACACACCCCTCAGATTTATGTTTATGTTTGTTTTTTGTGATTAACTAGCGGTTGTTTTGGTGTGTTATTATGCGTTTGATTAAAGTCTTTCCTTATTTAATAAGCCTAGATTATTGTGGATAAAATACAGCTTTAGTTAATAGTATTTTTTTTTTTAAATATCTAGTAGAGGTTATTAAAGTTGTCATTGTACTTTAAGCAGGTTTCTTTAGTCAAGAGGCTGTTCAAATATATGTAATCTTGAAGTATTTGGTATTTCTAGGAAAATGAAAACTTTATAACAGCGCACATATTTATTATGAGTTTCAAAGCTAGAAAATAAAATAAAATCGAATATAAATCGAGGACAGAATATGGTCAAATTTGTTGTCAATATTTATTTGTCTTCTTGGAAAATACTATAATATTTGAATAATTAAATTTACTACACTACTAATACTACTACACAGAATGTCAAAGTCTTGTAGATATATATATAAATATATAAATAATTAAAACTAAATAAATAACTAATGCTTGATGGATATGTTAAGAGCTGTGAATAATTACTTAACCTAATACTATTTAAACCAATGTAGGATTATGCTTTAATGGCAATTTAATTAAATTTGAATGCTCACATGACTTTTTAATTGCATGCCTGCTGTTATGCAGCGTCTGCTGTCGTCGGGGTTGTTAAATTTAATTACTTTATATATGTCGCATAAACAAGTTGCCAAAGAGTTGCAAATGAAAACAGTTCGGCAGCAGAGACAGCAGCAGCAGTAGCAACAACAACAACAACAACAACAACAATTTGACAACCGCAGCGACTACAAGCGACTAATTTTAAATGCAAGCATTGGAACACCGAACAAACACAAAAAGGAGCAGTTTACAATTTTCCCAAAAACAGGAGTAAAAAAATTAAATCAGAATTTGCGGTCCAGCGCAAAACATGCAAGACTCACCCACACTCAAACATTTACGCATACATTTAAGTGCTGCAGCCAAATAACACTCGTATGAGCATCTCACAGTTGTAGGCATTCGAATATAATATGCCCTCTATAAAGAACTTAATAATATATTATTATATTTTAGAATATAAATTATATTAAATAAAGACAGACATAGTAAATAAATGCAGCTAAGTTTTTTAAGTATTTAAAAGTTTGGTAAAAGTCCAAATAAACTAACTTACTCTTTTTAAAAATAGTTCGAATTACATATACCCTATGCCAATTTTGGGAAACTTGGTATAAACATTTATAAACACTCGATACAAAAAACGAAGCAGGCGTAGATAACAAAACTTGTTAAGCTACCATTTTGGGCTCCTTGTTGTTGTAGTTTGTTTCGTTTGCTGTTTTATCGTTGGCCAACACTGTCGGCTGTTCATACAAACACACACACACACACACATACACATACACACACGATGGCAGGTTGCCGACGGAGTCGCCTGGACATGTGCTCGGGCTGCCGAAATGCTGGGGCTGGGACACATTGCTGGCGCCACACCGAGCTGCTGTCTAAAATTGTGTACATATACACACATCAGCTAGTGTGTGTGTGTGTGTGCGTGTGTTTGCCCCATGGGGCACGTGCATGCTGAGTCGTGTCTGGCATTTTCTTGTGGCCAGCTTTTGTCGCCATTTGGCCGCTGGCTACTGGCTATATTTATGGCATGTCAACTGGACAGTTCCACCTCCAGCGACAAGCTAATGATTTCAATTTTAGGTTAAAGCCTCTCCGATTTTGCTATAGCATTTGCGTGCTCTCATTTGGCTGGTCCCCAGCCACAAAGCCAAATACTTAACTTTTGAAATATATAACATAAATTTGCACAACTTGCCTTTGAATATGCGTCTGCTGATGCTGCCACTGCTGCAACTGCTGCTGGGGCAAGCTTGGGCAGCGCTTTCACTTTTTCGCGCTCAAATTAATCCTTTGAGTGTTGCTGGCTTTTACTTTTGCTCTGCATTTCGCTTTTGCCTCTTCAAATTATCGTTCCCCAGTTGTGCAGACAAATGTGGCAAGTCTCTTAACTACTTAGCATGGAAATTGCATTGTGTGTGTGTGTGTGTGTGTGGGCATTCAATCCCTTCATCCTCCCACCCCTTAAAGCTGATTGCAGCAGTTGCATTCACAATTCCGGTTATAAATTGGAATAAAGGGCAGGCAAACACTGGCTGGCAACAGTGTAAATAGCAAATTCGTTGCATGTTATGTAAACACACTTCGAGCGTTATTTTAACAAATGAAAATAACAACATTTTTGGCATAGTTAAGTTTTGTGGCTTCTAAATTATTTGAATTATTTGTGCCTGATTGTTTAAAGGCTTCGATTGACACATGTTTAGCTCAATAAAATTGGGTAAATTGAAGAGCTGCAAGGCTCAAAGCCATTTGTGAAATTAATTGCATATTAGAAAATAGCATTAGCTGAATTCAAACTAATTTTAATAAGAAGATTTAATTTATCTTTGTTTTTAAAATTAATAATTGCCAAATTGTTTGTCTAAAATTTATAAAATTTATTATTGTCTTATGTGTAACATTTTTAATATTATGCTATTTGTATAATTTTTAATACATACATAAATAAATTTTTTTTATTTGTCTACATTTGCAGCTGCCTTCTGGCGCTGATAACTTTCTAATTAAGCCACATTGACAAAAGTGGTGTTTCCATTGTGATTAGCGTAAAACTTTGCATAAGTATAAATAAATACTATATATAGCATTAAGTAAATAGCGGAAATTTGATTGCCCTTGTTGTTGTTGTTCAGCTCAAATGCCAATAAAAGTCAATTAATAGCTTGCAATTTGCTAATGTAAATTAATTAGCAGCTGTAACCCCAGTGTCAGTGGTTGCGGTGACTAGTTCATTAAACGACAAAGTTTTCACGTATTTTTTGTTCTCTTCTAAGCCAGCAAAATAAGCTGTTAACGTGTACAAATTTTAGGGACCGTATATTGAATTTACTTTTTTCTGTCATCGGCGCACTAATAATGTAAATATAAAAAGAACAGTTCGTTAGAGCTCGGTCAAAGGTAAAAATAAAAATAAATCCATTAAGTATACGACACGTTGGTGTGGAGATGTTCAAAAGGTCAGCACAAACAAAAAGCGGCGAATGAAATGCAAATAACATTAGCTAACACGATGACAATATCAACACCGCAATAACAGCAACAACAACAACAACAACAACACCTACCCAGTTGGCCCATTGTGCTTGAAAGGATTGAAGACAAGAACAATGTTGTTTCTGTTGTTGCGTGGCTGTTACACTTGTTGTGTTATTGTTGCCGTAACCCGTTTTAAGTGACACTTGCGTAATTTCGACAGGTGCTATGAAAGCAAAATACGACACTTCACATAAAGCGTTGAGCAAAACAAAAGAAAAACCCAGCGGAAAAGCCGAAACCGAAAAAGAACCTTGGCAGCAACAGCAACATCAGAAATAGTAGGAAAAAGCGGAAAACGAAAAAGTTCGTTGAACAACAATTACAAAGAGCGGCTGTTGTGGGTGGTTCTTCCTTCTTCTGCGGGGGCTGTGGGGATATTATGGTACAGCTGTCGTATTGTTCCAGCAGCAGCAGCAGCAAAGAGTGTAACAGCAAATAAAAAAAAAAACAAAAAAATACTTTTCTTATTATACAATACAATAATAATAATAATAGTTACAAGCGTCGCGTACAATGACAGATTTGTCTTCCGTTTTTCCTTGTCGTCCGGGGCGCAACACGTGCGGATATAAATTGCGACTTTGCAACGAAAAGACAACAACAACAACGGACACGGTCGTTGTAAGCAACAATAGAAACAGCAAAAGTAATAGTTGCTACCAGCAACTGACAGCAATACAAATTTTTTGCAAATTAGTTGCACTTTAGTATTATTTAGTGCATAAAATGTCGCGACTCGCAGCTGCATGACAAATTAGCAGCATAATAAAGTGGTCCACTCTGGCAAATACTATAAGAAAAAAAAACGCAATTCTTCTGCGGCTTTTTTTTTGTGCAAAATATATGTACATTTAACACATGAAATTTCGAAAACATGTAGTATGTCTCTAGGCTAGCAGATACCCTGTAAACATAGGAACAGTTTATAAGAAATTGAAATAGCTGAAGAATTAAACCCAAGAGAAGAAGCGCTAAGCATGAGAATAGAAAATCACAATTTAAAATAGATTTGTAGCTTTTATTTTTTTAATATTTTGCTCATTTTAGCTGGTTTAAGCTTTAAGTTAAATTTGATAACACTTTAAATAAATTGCTTTGTCTGCTTGGACTTAAATATTTTTAAAAACAAATTTTTTCCTATATTTTTATTTAACATACATTTTCGCAATTATTAAAAAATATTTTCTATTCTCATTGTTAACGCTTTTTAGAGGATATTAAATTGGCCCAGGGTATAAAGTTATGCAACTGCCTAAAATGTGTTTGTAGATTAAGAGAACAAGCTCCATTTCTGCTACTATATTGCATGGCAGACACAATTGCCGCGCATTGACACTACTCCATGTGTATGCTTAAAAGTACATATATATATATATATATATATATTTGTGGTAGTCCACAGTCCTTAGATGTGAGTCGTGCTGCTTTTTTTTTTCTAGTGCGTTGCTGTTGTTGTTTTTGTCAGTGTTGTTGTGTTTTTCAGCTTTTTTTGAGTTTGCTACTGTTGGAGGGGCTGGCAATTGTTTGGCCCCAAAGTATGCTACTTGTTTCAGTGATTTCGTACGAACAAGCGCACACACACACCCACGCACACACCACACATACACAAACAAAACATGTATACATACGTGATAGCTGAAAAAACCGCATAAAACTCACAAAAAAAAAAGAGCAAAACGTAAACCGACAACGACATACAAGTGAGCAGCCGTCCGCAGTTGTCGACGTCGAACTTGCCAACGCAACCGCAGGCCAACAACAACAACAACAGCAGCAACAACAACAACAACAGTAGCAACATTATTGAGAACAACAACAAAACAAAACAACAAAAACGTAGCAACAAAATCGTGTATACAAAAGTTTCACAAAGTTGCAGGCAGTCAGTTCATGCCCATATACACACACACCAACCGCCCACACACACACACACACACACACACACTGTCTCTTTTTACACACAAAAACATACACAAACCTATTCAGATTTTATGATAAGCATCGCTTATACGTATTCTTGTTAAATATTAATTAAAATATGTACTTCTCCTGTTGTTTCTTCTATTTTCTGTGGATGGGTTTTGGTGTTTTGCAATTTGTGCCCTATGGTAAACTGTAAATACTCTTTTATTGTCATTACCAATACATATATAGAAACTATGGTACAGATATTTGAAAAATCATTGGCTTGTCCGACATTTAAACTCGGATAATAGTCATTTGGTTCCATTCCTTAGATAAGTTTGTTTAGATTAAATTGTTTTTCTGCCAAATGAATTTCCAAAACATTCTCAAACTTTGGTTTTGTTCGGCATATTGTTTTTGTTAGTTTTCACTTTGATGACCAGCACTGTAAGTTTTTGGTTCTCTGCTCAACTTAATTCCTTTTTATAGGACTTAAAAATATTAAGTTCATTTTTATTAAAAAAATAAATTCTCCTTTATTGTTCCATTTGGTTACCTTATCGTACTACTTTTACCTTTTAAGGGAAATGCAAGTTTTGGCTGTCAACTGTTTGGTTGTTGTTTCCCGTCTCAACTGGAAATGCGTGTTAGGTTGTCACATGGTTTATTGGACAGCTCTGCAGAATACTGCCAAAAAACCAGAAGACATGAACACATCCGGTTGGGGTTACATGTTTTGGAGTAACCACAAGCTGTTGAATAATGACAATGGTGCTGTCAGCTTTGATCTGAAAATTCAATTTTAAATATTTCAGAGATTTTTCTTTTTGTTTTGTTTTGTATTTTTTGTTTGATTTATTCATTTATATATTTATTAAGATTTATTAAGCTTACATAATAGCATACATAACTTTTAGTTTTTTTGTGTATTGTTTTGGGTTTATTTTACTAAATTACATTTTGTGTTGGTGTTTTTTTGTTGTTGTTGTTGTGTTTGTTGTTATTCTTGTTGCCAAAACATGACGCACTTTTTGATTGCATTTGCATTTCGCTGCCAATTTGCTTAACTTTATTTGTTGATGTTGTCGTTAGCCTTGTTTGCGTCACGTAAAAATTGTAATGCAAATAAAATATGCAAGCTAAAACAATGAAAATAATTGTACAGCAAACTAAAAGCTGGATTTAATAAAAACATATTTGGATATTTTTGTGCGTGCATAGAAGAATGAATGCATAATAATTCCGAATAGTAAATATATATATTTAAATTTTTATTTTTTGTAATATATTTCTTTTACATGTTTTGCTGCACGTCAATCTCGTATCGATGCCGGGAGGTGTGGCAGGACACGGGATTAAGGCACAGCAATTGGCATTAAAAATATAATTAACTTAATTGCAGGCATTTAATTTCACTATTTAATTGTATCGACCGCCTCTCCAAAGAGGGGAGGGGAGCGTGTCAATAAGTGGGTAATTAACAATTTATGTATGTATGTCTTTATATAGTCGATATTTTGGCTTACTTAAAGTTGGATGTGCGTGATTTTAGTGTATGTGTGTGTGTGTGTGTGTGTTTCATGGCAGCAGACGCGGATTGAAGCGCCCCATGAAGAGTATCATGCCTGTTGGATTGTGGCGCACAAAGTAAAGGAACGGCTTATCAAAACGGAGCCGGGGAGCATCCGGCACACGTGCCTGTCGCGGACGCAACGGCAGTGGCAACTCCAAGTATTTGGGATCCAGCAGATCATCGTAGAAGCCCCGACCTAGGGCTGATTCCTGCACCAGCGAGCCAAAGTCGATAATCGCCTCCGAGGAATCGTAGGCATCATCATCCGTTGCATCCATATCCTTGTTGCGTTTGCGCAACGGTGGTGCCGGATACATTTCCACGTGATGATGATCCGATATCTTCTCCTCGCCGCAAGTGCTAAACGTATTGATCTGTATCATGTCCGATAAGAAGATATCGCGATTGCCGGCACCCGTAAGTCCGCGCAGATCGGCAAAGTCGGACTTGAACAGACCCTTGAGTCCCATCTTCTGCAGACCCAGAGATGCGTTGACAAAGGAGCGATGGGAGAATCGCGGCAGTTGCACCTCCATGCCCGGCCGATCCATAAGCGCTGTGAGCAGCTTGCTCCATGCATTCTCCTGTCCAAATGCCATCTCAACCAATTGGCGTTCGAGTCTATCCAGATTATCCGTTGGCGACACTGAGCTCTGATGTCCGGGCATAACGTAGATGGTGCTCACCGTATCCTGTATGCGTCCAAAGGCCACAACTGTTGCATCCAGCTTGGGTTCATAGCCGGCCGTGAAACCGCTGCGATAAAGCACCGCTGGAATAGGCACCAAACGACGCTGACGCACCGTTGGATGCACCTGGAAGAACATCTCACCATCGCGATCCGTTGTCGAGGCTCGGGTGCAATCTGTTTGGAAGAGATTCGCGGATACGGTGGCCAGTGGACCATTTACCCAGACACTATTCGTGCGCAGATATTCGAGCACTTTGCCCATGGTGTGGCGCTTCACCAGGAGATTTGTGCGACGCCTCACAATATCGTTGACCACATGGAAGTTGACCTCCTCAACGTGACCCGCGTACAATTGTTGTGTTTTCTCCTTAAAAAAGGGAAGAATCTTACCATTAGCACGATCACTGAAGATCTCTCGAACAAATGCTGCAGTTGCAATCTCGCTCTCCGTTGACTGCTCCACGGAGCTGGTAATGTTACGGAAGATTAGATGTGGATTAAATGTGACCATATCATCCAGCTTGAGTATCTCGTTCATTTCACCCGATGTACTGCCGCGTGCTCCCAAGAACACCATAGACAACATTGAGGTCAGAGCAAATGGTGAGATGACCAGGCTTCTTGCAGAGCTAATCTTTTCCGATGTGATTGCCTTCCAGTAGCTAAATGCCAACTCATTGCAAAGTCGCGCAAATGACTGCACATCCTCATCCAGACGCTCTGTGGAGGCCTCCAACCCATGTGAAGTAAGAGGACTGGGCTCCAGCTTAACTGGTGGTCGCGTTGCTTGTGTGGATGTAGCCATCAGATTGGTTAGCGAGGCGGGTCGATGCATGGGTCGCTGTTGGGAGTGCTGTTGTCCCAGGATGTTGCTGTTGCTGTTCGCATTGTAGGGTAGCCCTTTGGGTGGCTGTGGCGCCTCCAGCTGATTGTAGCCGCCGAGCAATGAGGGCTGCACATAATAGGAAACTGGTTTTAGTGTGTGCAGTCGCTTGGTTGTTGTAGGTGGCTCCGTGGTGGTGGTTGTGGTGGTGCTGGTGGTGGTAGTGGTGCTCGTTGTTGTTGCCTTCTCCGTTGTACTACTGGGCAGCACCAAAGGCTGATAGCTATTCTGGTCCTCCTCATCTTCCTCATCCGCCTGGTCAACAGGCTCATTACCATAGCTGGCTATTGGCAGCGTGACCTTGTAGTTGTGCTCCGCCTGTGCTGGTTCTTGCTCCTGTTCCTGTTCCTGATTCTGCTTCTCAATCTGTTGGGGTCTCACCACACTGGCTGTTGTCTCGCCCAGCTTTATATAGGGATCCTCATCATCTAAGCTTTCATATTTTTGTGGACTTGTTGTTTCCTCATCAGTTAGAGTTGCCGTCAACTCGTCGGATATATCCTCCGAAACCTCCTCGTCCAGCTCAATGGATGGTACAGTGCTCAGCTCGAGTTTTCCGGTCACCTGCTCAGAGCTGAATGACATATCCGATTCGGATGATACAATGGACATCTCGCCTGGAATATCCGTAGGCACGATTTCATCGCTGTCTGTTGTATATTGTTGCTCCGGCTGTTTCTGTTCCGGCTCATGCTTCTCCAGCTGCAAAACTGTTGTTTGCTCTTCCGCTGGCTGCTCGCTGTACTGTGGTTGCAGCTGTGCCGCATTGGTGGCGCTATCCTCGACACTTTGTATTACCTCCTCTTGGTCTTGTCTCTGTGCATCTTCTGCGCTCTGCTCCGTTTGTTGTTCCTGTTGCTGCTCCACTGATGTTTGCTCCACAGCGTCTTGGTAAACATTTGTTAAGACCGCTGGTGTTTCTGCTTTAGCCGTTGTCTGCTCCTCCACCTGGTATTTGTTGGCTTCCGTTTGGATTTGCTCATTGTAACTGTTTGTCATCATTTCGGGCATTTGCTCTTCTGGCTGGTAGCTGTTTAGCAGCTCGGCGCTTCTCGCCGTTGTCACTTCCTCGCTGGCATTGGTTTCCTTGCTAGTCTCTCCGTACTGTTGCTGCACTTGCTCTGTGGATGTTGTGCTGTCTGCTGGGATTGCAGTTGATGCCGTCTCTTGTTGCTGCTCCTCTTGCTCCTGTTCCTCTTTCCTTTCTTCAGCGCTGACTTCCTGTTTGTCTGCGTCTTCTGTTGATTTTATGGACTCCAGTCGCTCTTGTTCAACATTTTCTTGCTCATCATCCTCGTTTTGCTGCTGTTGTGCATAGATTTGTGAGAGCGATAAAACCGGCACCCTGAATGTGGTGCTCTCAATTGGGTTAGCAGCCGCCGCCTGTGGATTAGGGTAAGCAGTTTCTGGTTTGTTGACTTCATCACTGCTTGGTATTATGGTGGTCACTTTCTGCTCAGCCAGCTGCTCTTCCGTTGACGTCGAGGTTATCTTCTGCTGTGGCTTCTCCAGCTTTGGCGGCAACAAAAATGATGTATTCAGCTGTGCGAAATTGGTGAGGCGATGCGAATCGCCTATCTGACCTGTGGCCTGCTGGTAGGATGGCTCCTGTACGTGTTCATGTTCCTGTGTAATTTGCTGGATGACATCGGACATGAGGAACTGCAGCTCATCTTTTGTTTCATTAGAGCTCATAAATACATCGGACACCAAAGTATTGCTGCCATCCACCAGGGTGGAGGCAACAGTTGCTGCTTGTGTCTGGAAGTTGGACATGGATATTTGATCAGTTGGCTTTAGCACTTCCATATTAAGCTGTTGAACCAGATTAGCAATCATTGGCGTCACCTCAGTGCTATCCTCATCATCAAAAGCGGCAGTTGTGCTCTGGGTCACGGGAAGTCTAGGAAGTGGCGTTTCCGTGTTTGCTGACAGCTGCTCATAGTAGCCAATGGTGGTTGGCTCCTCCTCGCTTAGCTCGGTAATCACAGCCTCCGGCACATCTGCATACAGTGGCTCAAATTTGATCACATGATTGGCCTCATCTATGGGTTTGCTTGTTGTTGCCTCAGCATAGGCTTCACTCTCCGTGTCTGCTTCCGATTCGATTTCGTCGATCGCCGACATTGGTGTGGTCAGCAGGAATTGTGTGAGATATGGCAGCTCTGTGGTCTCTGGCTCCTCCAGTGGTTTCTCTGTCTTCTTCACTTGTGGTGCTGGTGTGGCCGCAAAGTACTGCGGTCTAGCAGTGATCAAAACAACAGTTGTTGGATCCTCCGGTTCCATTTCCATGCTGCTCAGCGTTGTTCCCTTCTTGTAGTTTGTGGACTCCGTGGAGTCGAGTGGCTCCTCATTGGTGCTTGTGTCCTCATTCTCATCCAGCATCGTGGATAAAGTACTGCCACCATAGTGGGCAGTTAAGGGTATAGGTGTATTTAGAATTGTTGTGGATATTTTGGGAGTTTCTGTTGTCGGCTTGGCAGTTGTTGTTGTTGTTGTTGTTGTAGTTGTGCTAACGCTTATTTTCTTTTTGTTAGCCAACATTTCCATTTGCTCTTTGTTGTCTGCGCCGTCGTATTTAACCGGCTCAACACTTTGGCTTTCATCCTTCTTATCGCTGGCAGGGAGTCCCTGCGTCAGGCTCTGCATAATCTGATCAACTGAGTGCATCTGATCCGCTGACAGTTGAGGAATGGGTGCTGACGTGGACGGTGCACCGTCTTGTTCTTGCATTTGCTGTTGCAACAGCGCCAGCGATGGCAGCCGCTTCTCATAGCTATCATCCTCAGTCTTGCTGTCGATAACTGTTGGCAGATTTTCAGTGGCTTCCGCATCGTAAGTGGGCACGGGATACAATGGTGCGTGAGTGGTGCTAGTGGTTGATGTGCTTGTTGGTCCTTTGGTGGGTACAGCATTGATGTATCCATAGCTTTCCGCTTGGATAATTTCAGTGGTTGCGGCGCTGTGAATGGGTTTTCCGTGTATTTTACTATGCTGGTGTTCTGTTGTGTGTGTGCCGCTGGTGGTGCTGTCATACGTGGGCACTGGCTGTATTTTCTGATAATGCAATGCAGGTGGACGCTTGGTGGTATTTTTGATGGTTGTTGTAGTCGATGCAGTAGGCTGAGATTTGGTTGTAGTGGATGTTGATGGTGCTGCAGTCGTCCTAGGTTCTGCTGTGGTGGATGCCGTTGGCTGCTCATATGTGGGATTCTCGAATGGATATTGCTGTGGTGCAAGTGCATATGGGGGAATGGGTTGCTCTGCGCTTGCTTCTGGATCTTCCTGTATTGCTGGCTGAGCTGCAAAAGGTGGAGGGACAGAGGTCGTAGAAGTGGTAGTAGAAGTGGAAGTGGTGGAAGTGGTGCTGCCCTTTGTTGTTGTCGGCTTGGGCTTCTTGTGCGGACGATGCGGACGTTGTGGTTTCTGTGTGATAGCCTCTTGCTGCTGTGGCTCTGGCTCGGAGATTTGCGGCTTTGGCTTCGTGGTTGGCTTGCGCTTGGGTTTACTAGCCTTGTTGCCGCCTGTGGTGGTGCCCGTGTGTCCAGGTGTGCGTGTTGGCTTGCGTTTCTTCTTCTTTTGCGTTGTTGGCACCGGCGCACGTGGAGTGGTTGTTGTCTCTGGTGCAGATGTGGCTGCCTCCGTAGTTGAGCTAGGTGTAGTGGATGCGCTGGATGCTGGTGTTGTGGTTGTGCTAGTCTTCTTCTTTACCTTTTGCTTTCCAGCAGATGGATGAGCGGTGCTGCTGGTGGTGCTAGTATTAATTGGTTTCTTGACACGGTGTGGCTGGGTGGGTTTTCGATGCACATTGCCTGGTTTCTTGGCCAGCTGTTGGTTCAAAGTGATCTTCTCAGTGGTGTTTGAGTAGTCAGCAGTGCTGCTGAAAGAGACAGGTGTGTGTATAAACTCCTGATTATTGTAAAAGATGCGTCGCGTTGTGGTCTCTGGCTTGGGAGTGGAGCCAGGGAGCTTTTGGTAAATTGGCTGCATGTGGATCATGTCAAAATCATGCATGTTGGCTGCCGCCTGCTGATACTGCTGTATGCCCGTATAAACAGATTCCAAGGGATCCAAGTCCTCCTGCACCACCTGCGGTGTCACCTCAGTGGTGGTGGTGGTTGTGGTGCTGTTCTTCCGCTTGTTGCCCGGCTTACGTTTGGCTGGTTTCGGCTTCTTGGTCACGCGCTGCGTGGATGTGGC
The DNA here is from genome assembly GCA_037043605.1 of Drosophila multiciliata. Classification (NCBI taxonomy): domain Eukaryota; kingdom Metazoa; phylum Arthropoda; class Insecta; order Diptera; family Drosophilidae; genus Drosophila; species Drosophila multiciliata. The sequence continues at coordinate 6,129,367 of JBAMBF010000589.1, forward strand.
TGTGGCACGTGTCGAAGTGTCCAACAGCTCCGATTCGGGAGTCATAACAATTTGCTGTGGCTTCTGCTGCGGAAAGATGTCACCGCCCGTATTGCCAAAGATGGCGGGTAGTATCAGCGACCACGAAGAGGAGACATCGGGCGTATCAAGTACGGGCAGCAATTCGCCGGAATTGTTTTTCGATGAGCTACTGGCCACCTCCTTGTTGAGCACATGTTGCACACTGTCTACAATATCCTGAACTTTCTTCTCCGGTTCGTATTCCGCCAGCGGTGCTGTGTGTATTATCGAGGGTCCTTCGCCATCGCCATTGGCCACAATGCTCTGGATCTCTTGCATGGTCATCAGACGCTTGATTAGCTCGCCATGTTCATCGAAGGTGTAGAACTCGTAACGATCGGGATTGAGCAGATCTATGGGGCTGGCCACCTGCAGCGATGGCTGTGGCTTGGGCACCTTCTGACCCACTGCATCTGTAAACTGCGGCTCGTTTCCATCCAGCACAACGGATACCGACGAAATCACACTGGAAAGTAGATAAAATAGTTAGTTGAATTTTTTTTTTTAAATTTTATTTTATTTTTTTACTGAAAATAATAAATAAAAAGAAATTAGACTTTAATCGAAATTGACTTTTTTATTCTACGAACAGAATGGGTTAAAGGAGTATTTTGAAGTTGCTAATTTATGCAGGCCAAAGGAAGTCTCTACGACCCCCGAAAATATATATATATATATATTTATATCGTTGAAATATATCTTAGCCAAATATTGATCATCTTTTGAGGAATATAATTACTTATCTGCCAAATCTAAAAACTTCGAAAAACATATGCTATCGAGTGTTGGATAATGATTAATGGCAAATAAGTGCGATTAAATTTTTGGAATATTTATTCTCGACGCAAATCATGGCGGGGTATTCGTAGGCATTTTAATTGAAATTGAATCGCTGCTAGAAAGTCATCCAGTCACGCTCCGTGGCAGTTCTCGCACTGCATTTGCATTTCCCCATCTGCCAGTAGTAGTTGTAGTAGTAATAGTTAGTTACCATATCTACACGTATCGTATATAGTACACAGACACTCAGACTAGATTTAACATGGCACATCATTAACATTTAAGCACGTGAGAGATGCGTGCTTTGTCATATGCAGCTGCTGCTGCAACATCTGCGTGCCACGCTTGTTGCCTGTGTGTAGGCCACGATATTCTCACACTTTCGCATATAAAAAGTTGCGGTTTAATTTGTTTAATTTGAAAAATAAACCTATATTGAAACCCTACATTAAATATTCCCTTTTAAGAGTCTTTAAAGATTAATGTAATTATTTTTTTTCTTGCATTTCCTACTGGTTTTAAAATATGTTTTTTGCTGCACTGGGTAAAGCGGAAAAAAATGTGTAGAATTTAAATGGAAATGTATAGAATTTAAATGATTGGCTATAAAAAGATAGCTTTCGGCTGAAATTCCCATTGAAAATCCGATGCTGCTGAATCTGCAAACACTTAAAATAAAATGCAATGCAAATAAAGTGAAAACCACATGCCAGATTGGAAAAGTAAAAAAAAAAAATCTTTACTTGCAGCATTATGCCAAGGAATCTCAACAACAAAAATTGTCGTCATTATTATCAATGCTTGCAGCGTCAGCTGCTCGTATTCATTATCAAGCTTTAACCGACAACTGTCTGCCATATGCCGCGGGTCTGTGAATTTGTTTACGCGCCGGAATTAATATGAAAACGACGCAGAAACTTGGGATTTCTCGCAGCAAGCGAAATGTGTGCGGAATGTAAGTAAAAAAAAAAAAAAAAAAATAAAAATTAATTTTCGTTGTGCTTGTGCAAAATTTTGTGTGGCAGCTGCTTAAGGGTTGCGACTCCACGGCACGTGACTGCCCCAAATCATTTTCAGCATGAAAGGAAACCAAAACATAACAGAAATGCCTCAAGAAGAGAGCAACTGATTAGCATTGATTTGAAGTTAATGAGCACTTAATTTGTGGCAGGCTTTTTATTGTGATGCTGCTTCTTTTTTTTTTCTAATTTTTATTTGTTGATTTTAAACGCAGCGCCGCAAGGTATGCCGCGTGTTTTCTTGGGGGGGCCCCTGTCAAGTGGCCGCCTGTTGAGCAAATTAATTAAAATAACTAGGGAATTTGCCAACTGACCAGATTCACAGGCACCAAGACCCACCCGCGCCACAACAAAAGGGAAATTCTATTTCAATTAGTGGGAAAAATTGCAAAAACCCTAGGCAAACAAAAGACTTTTCACTAACAACAGCAAACAATAGCAACAACAAACGCAAACAAATACCAAGTAAAAACAAGTAACAAATCTCGTCTCAACAGTTCCCGACTAGGTCACATCCTGTACCCATCGCTGAAATGCCCGTGCTGCCAACTGGACGCCACAGGCAATGAATGTCCTCAATAAGTAATTGATTTCTGATTTTTTCCAAAAATTTTGTTGTATCTTTTTAGTGTGTGGCTGTTGGGTATATCCAATGCTTAAATACTTTTACGAATTTCTTGTTAAGATTGAAGATTAAGGTCAATAATTTTTATAAACAGATAACGCTCCTATGCAGATCCACCTCGCTCTGGTATTTAATGGCATCGAAGATTGTTCACATTACGATACTCCTCTTAATCATTTAAAGTGTTTACAGGGTATACGGGAGAGTTGGAATGTTTGCAAAAGTTAAGATCGCGAACGTTAGCCAAAGAGACTGTGAACTCACCTGGAACCGATGACTTTCTTTGATGCCTCAACCGGCGAGGCACTCACAGTTGCTGTTCCTGTTGCTGTGGGGTAGTTGTTGGCGCTGTTGGGATGCTGCTCTTGCTTTGGCATTGCCGCTTCGTACACAATAGCTGGCTGCATGGGAGGAGCGTCATTCCTGTGGCTGGACGTGCTCGATGTGGTCAAATAGGTGTACATTGGCAGCTCCGACTGTTGCTGCTGTGTGTAGCTGTTGCTCTTTCTATTAGTGTTGCTGTTGCTGTTGCTGTTAGTATTGGGATAGGCTGCCACAGCTATGGCGCCCAGCGTCAGGCACAGCCCGAACAGCTGCAACTTGCGCAGGCAACGCATGGTTGTTGTCCTGCTTGTCCAAGTCCAAGACCTCGTCCCTTCAGTGCTCCGTTGACTCTCTGTTTTGGCACGTTTGAATTTGTTTCTAGCTTGGGTTTATCTAAAAAAAAACCAGCTCCTAGTTTCTAGCTCTTTCACCGTGTGACCGTGACCTTGCAAAGTCCGCGCTGTTTAATGTGGGCAGTCGAAAAGTGATTGTTGCGTCAACATGGAGGCAGGCGAATCTGTAAAATAAATTGAAAACAAAAAGCTAATTAATGCAATGTAAATGAAAATGAAAATGAAAATGAAAAGATAGCAAAACGCCCAGAACAAATTTAAAGAAATGAGATTTATATATGTGAAATGTATTTATGGAAATATAAAGTCCACAACATGGTTGAAATATTAAGATGGCTTTTAAGTGGAGTTTCGCCTCCTGTGTGGCATGCTTTAAAGCTATCATAATTAGGCAGCCAAGCCAATTGCCCAGTCACCTGAAGCCCAGATCCGCTGCACGCTAATGCGCCTGTAATTATGCTAATAATACAGAGCAGCCACTCAGTATGTGTGTGTGTGTGTGTGTGTGTGTGTGTGCAGCTTAAGAGGCACCTGCAACGCGACATCTTTGCAACTAAGCGTGCTTTCCATTCAGCTTCCTTCCCAGAAGCACTCCCGCCCCCCGTGGAGTGCAGTGCTCGGCAATTTTGACATAAGAAGCCATCGCATGCATATCCACATCTGCAGCTGCTGTTGCACTCTACTGTATGTGTGTGTATGTATGTATGTGTGTGTGTGTGTGTTGCATAATTCAGTACTTTAATCTAGTCTTTAATCATTCTGAATGGCATTTGGGGCTTGTTATTATATATGTATGTATTTCAGTCCATATCACTTTCGCAAATCTCGGGCTGACAGCAAAGTTTTTTACATGCCAAATATAAATACTTTGTTGGCCAAATCATTTCGATACCCTGCATAGGAGAAATAAAGGGAGTTTCTGCATCAAGGCATGACATGTGTATGGAATCTAGAATTTTGATAAACTATGATTATTCGAAAATAAAGCGAAATATATCTAGAAAATCATTTGCCCAGCTAAGCATTTCAATATTTGTATAAAAAGTGGCTTACAGATCCTGTTTACAACATGGTTAAATATTACATAACTGCTAACTGATACTGCATCTTTTGGGGCACTGAGTGGAGGTTATTCCACCAGCGAGTTTTGGAGTTTTGTTTGTCGTTGTAAAGTTTTGGGTTTTGTTTTTAGGTTATGTTGCTAAGCCTTCGTGTGTGTGGTGATAACAAAATGAATTGTCAATGGCGCGACATGTGAAAAACAACAATATGTTAATAAGCGCCAACGCTAACAACAACAAAACCAACAACAACAACAACAACAGCAGCAACAACAATACCAATAATAAAACTAAAGAACGCGCTGACAACTTTAAGCCTTTGCTGTCAAAATGTTAACACAATTTCAGCACACACATGTTTGTGTGTATGCTGTGTGTGTGTATGCTGTGTGTGTGTGTGCGGATTGAACCCCACAGCTTTTGCCACAGCACGTACTCGCATATTTATTTATAAAAACCATAAGCAGCTAAACAATTTTTGTCCAATGCGAAAAAAATCTTGCATAAATATCGACGAAGGCCATAAAAATATGGTGTGTGTGTGTGTGTGTTGGGTGTGTGCAGGACGCTTTTATGGCCAAACTGTGGCCGAATTAACATAAATTGTGCGTAAAATATTTCAACATAACGTTTAAGTATTTTCAGAAACGCTTTGGGCAACTGCCAATGCTCCTCGGGCATTTCAAGGATATCAACGCATTGCCACGCGATGACAGTGCGAGCAGAGGGAGGGGAAAAGGGAAACGTCTAGGTCACCAGCAGTCATGGGCACAGACTGACAATTGATTTGTAACGGTAAATTACGAAATGTCTGAAGTTTACAGCTGTAAGAGAGAGAGAGAGAGAAGGAGAGAGAGCGAGAGAGCGAGCTCCACCTGACATTGAAAATGTAAATGAAATGCAAGAACCGAAAAGTAGCTGCTCCGTTATAGAGATAAAAAGGGTGTGGAAGAGAAGGCAGCAGATTGAACACTGACTGCCTGGCATTGTCTGCATGACAATGACGCTGAGTGACATGACAAGTGGACGACACACACACACACACTCACACTCACACACTGACACACATAAAGACGCACATTCAAAGTTACAAAACCAGAGCAAACACTAGAAGAAAGTGCGGTTGCTCTGGCCTGGGTTAAGGGCACAACGAGCACAAGATTGAACCTGACAGCTGTAGGGACAAGCATAGCGCACACTCACACCCACACACACAGACACATTCGCAATCACTCTGGACATTTGTTTAAACAAATCAGCCAGACATTTACGTATCGCACATGCCCAACACACACACACGACAAATACTTTTGCGTATTCTATAAATGAAATGAGAAAATGACAAAAGAAAAAGGTGTATTTGGTCGAAATGACAGTTTGGGCCATGCGGTTGACAGTTTTTGTTTAGGCCAAAAGCCACAATGCTATACGCAAAATTAGATCGAACATTTAAATTTGGATATTTATATAAATGCAAAGGTAAATGTTAATTATTACTAAGAATATGTTGTATAAAAATATATAAATATTTCGATTAATATTTAAAATTACCTAATATTTTATTAAACTCTCTCGCTATGAATTGAATTATTAAATATTTAATTTAAATATCCTAACATTGGATATTGCAAAAAAGTGAAATGCCAATTGATCAATCAAATAAAGGTCTCTGCTCAAATTTAACACAATGACCAAATTTGATATCGTTTGCTAAAGATTTCCAGACGAATGTCCACTTAAGTTACCTGTTAACAAAAACAAGCCAAACAATTTCCATGTTGCGTGTGATGAAAATACAAAAGAGATTGGTTTTGAACAGATGAGAAAATCAAAACAAGCAACAACCAATTGAACCACTCAAGAACACACACAATCACACACAAACACACACACACAACAACTCCTTTATAAAGTTGAAAACAGTTTTGTCCATGCGGTGGCTGCTTTTGGCCAGCGAAAATGTGTCACGTTTCGGTTGGGGAAAATTAAGATTTTGACTCACTTAAACTTATTTCAGTTTGTTTTTGCTTGTTACGCATTGATTTTGCACTGAGTTTTATTTTATTGGATTTTCTTGGACTTGTGCTCAATCAGTGTTCATTTGCGGTTCGAAAATTAAAGCAAATTGCATTAGACCAAAGACCTGCCATTTGGACAAAGACCTTTAATCGAAGTGTATTGTCGCTGATGCTTTAAAGAGCAAGAATTACAACCAATACCAATGCTGCAGCCATTGGAGTCTGTAAGCAATGCCCCAATTCTCATTGCATACCACTCGCAGTTCAATTGAGTCTCAGCAAAGCTTTTGAGTATGATTCTATGTCATTTATTTTCTACCCTGTAATCCTTAAAAGGCAACGGGAAGCACTTTATGAAAAGGCAACACTAAATGTTTCTGCTCCCTTTGGAAATTTTGTTGCAAGGCATTTAGTTAGTCGAGCACTCGCAACATAAACTTGCTTACTATTTTCTTGACTAGAGTTAGGAAACGCAGCCAAGTGTTAGCCGACATTTACACGCTGCTGGTGATGCTGTTGCTGTTGGTGTTGCTGTTGCCGATGTTGTTCTTGTTATTGCTGGTACTGATGCTGCGCTGTTTCCGTTTGAAGGCAGTCCTTGCTTGTGTCTTAGACGGCGAGGCCAAAGGCAACAGAACTTGAAAGGGAATAGCTTCTAGGACTGCCACCAATGCCACTGCTGTTGCCGTTGCTGTTGCCGTTGCCATTGCTGTTGCCGTTGCTGCTAAGTCGCAATGGCGGGCGCACTTTCGCACTTTTACGCTCTCGTGGGCCTCGAGTGTGGATTGGCGCTGGCTACACTAACAAAAGTTTATCGCTTTGTTTCCGTTTCCGTTACGCTGGCGTTACATATACTCCGTGCTAGGATGGGTCCGGGGCGATACGCTTCGGTCGCTCCCCAAAGCGTAACCTCCAGACGCTCATAAGAGGTAATTTCTGGGCTTTGTGCGTGGACTGGGGCGTGGCGGGTAGCTGCAGAGACGGCGCACACTTTTACCTAAGTTAGCGCGGCAAAGCCAAAGTTTTTCCACAGAACATTTGATTTTATTTATTTATTTCGATTTGTGCGCTTTCTTTGTGGCAACTTGATGTTGCTATTGCTGCTCGTTTTTCTGCGCTTTTGGCCTACGTAACAATTTCCTTCCTATCGCTTCCTCAACTTATGCCACTGGCATTTTGGTGCCTTTTGGGTTTCTGCCTTTCTGTGCTAATGTGCATTTCATTTTCCGTTTTGCCACTGCCACTCAATTCGTTGGCCATTTCGCTGTGTGTGTGTGTGTGTGTGTGTGTTTGTGTGTGACCAGTCAACAGTGTGTTGTGTATGACATATATTGTTTTTAGAAAAGATTTCTTTCCTTTCTTCGGTTTCCTTGGCGCCGCAGGAGCCACTTACATTCCAATCACGTGCATATCTATGCCAATCTTTATTTTGCCTCTGCAACTTTTAAGCTCGTTTCTTCCCTTTACCCACCTACATCCAACTGTCTAGTATTCCTATATATAACCAAGAGTATGTGTTCGTTATTACACATCATATTTATTGACTGTCGTTGAGTCGCCTCATTTTGTCATCTTGTGTGTAACGCATTGAAGTGAAAATCAGCAGATGAAAACTATGAACAATGAAAATCAGTCGGATATAATTTTTATATATATATTTGAAATTTTTAGAAATCGTCACTGAGTTTATTCAATATTTATCAAAATGTTACATTTTTAAAAGCATAAATACAAGTTTCCTAAGTTTGCAAGAGTATTTCAATTTAGGAAACCCTATTTTATGTTCTAGTTTGCTTTTTCCCAGACAAACATTTGTGTTGCTATTTTCGTACTTTTTTGTTTGTTGGTTTTGAAGCCTTATTATTGTTTTGCGCTGTACATGAAGCACATGTCTATTATAATATCTAGCATTTTTACATTATTTTTTTCTCAGTTTACTTGTATTTTTTATTGGCTTCTATGTATGTGTTATGGCATATGTGTGAATATTTTATGGCTGCGAAATGTGATTGTGAGTGGAAATGTTGTGGGCGTCTTTGGCAATTGCTGAGTTGGCTTGGCAGCATGGCCAACATGCTACTTGGCAGGCTCTATTTTCTGGTTTGGCTTCGGTCACACTCGTAATATTGTATAGTACCGCAGCTTGGCCTGCAACTGACACCTAAACTGTGGCCACAAAAGCGCACAAACTTCAACACAAATTGTCGGTGAGCTGCCGAGGCTATATTCGTAGTTTTTCAAGTTTGTTTGGCTACAATAAACTGCGTGGGTGGTGAGGATTGGTGGGGATGTGATAAGCGTTAAGACCTGCTCAAATCTCACATAGTCGCATTGATTTGCGCAGAATACACAAACAAGTTTCTGGTTCAAGCCAACATTTACTTGTCCAAAAGTTCTGATGCCCAACCGTGCAGGGGATTAAACACGTGGCATAAACTTGGTTGAAGAGTTTAAATATATAACATTTGTGACATTAATTAGCAAAAAGTTAACGTGTCTTAGCCAGGCAGGCAGATTACGTGAGCTGTGCCACAATTTCACTTGGCAAGCTGCAGGTTGCCGCCATATGCAACTCCAACATGCAACTTTTTGATTGCCATCATTTGTCAAAATGGCGCGTGCACTGCTCTAATAAATTTGCATTTTGGATGTAACCCTTTTTGGCATTGGATTCGCTTTGAGATTGTATTATGATTTGGCATACATTCCATACGAATTTAATTTAATAAAATTACAGATTTAATTAAGGGCATACAGTGGGCTGCAGCAGCTGCAATCATGGCCACACAGCACAGCTTTAAAAAAAAGTTAATAAATCGCTTTAAATAAAGTAAATGTGCAAACACGGCTCAGGCAGACTTGTATGTCATGTGGCATTCGTGGTTACGCTTGTATTCACATTGATAATGGCTTAAATATAACGACAAACAGCAAACGTCAACGGGCAATGGCAGCGGCATCGATATAACCATCGCCATCGCCATTGGCATTGGCAATTCCCAACCAGAGGCCTGACACTTAATCCATTATGCAATCGCTGCCATTATCACTTCTGTAATATATTTATGGTGGGCAGCGTTGACAACTGCAACGCAAAGCCTTTATTCCCAGATAAACATATATATACATAAGTAATATCAGGAATTTTCCGGTTAAGATTTTTGGTTTCATTTTTAAAATCGCTGATATATGCTAAGTAAATAATGCATATACAGAATAGTCGATATAAATCATATAAATATATAAGATTAAGAGAATCATACAAGGCTTCTCAAATTGCAAATGTGATTTTTGAATGACAATCAGACAATTTATAATTTTATTCATATTGTAGAATATATTCAATATTTGAATTTTACAAAATATCATCAGTAAAATAAAATATCTGGTAATTAAATAAATTAAATTGAACACTTAACAAATTAGTGTTCGGGCAGAAGGGACAGTTTCTCGATTAGCTGCAGCTGGGTCTTGATCATGGTGGAGAGTGTAATGGCCAAAAGTATACCGCTAACATTAGCATTGAACATGAGGCGAAATGAGTTCGCATCCATCATCGGCACCGAAGTTAGAGCCACGTACAGATCACGTCCTACATGGCTATCCGGCAGGCGCTTACGAGCAAGTACATCATTGATATAGCGCAACACCAGATGCAGTTGCTTTTCCAGCTTGAGTGTCATCTCAACAACACTCGTCAGTTGGAGCAGAATGGGGACGGGCTTCTTGCCCGGCTTCGAAGTGTACTGCTGCATCTGGCGCAGCGCCACAGAGTCGATGATCTCCGTACCCATGTTCAGTAGCGGCAGCACCGTGAACATTAGACCACTGGTGCCACCTGGCACCCCAATTGGTACGCCGCAATAGAGACGCGTATTTATCCTGCCACCGTGCATCTTCAGATCCAGCAACAAATGCAGAGGCTGTGCATCCCCGCACTCGCGGGCATAATAGGCGTGCAATTTGGCTGAGTAATCGGACAGCGATTTGCCGGTGCTGTACCAGCCAATGATTTTCTCCTGCGGATTGGTTCTCTGGTGCAGTTGGTACATATTGGCGGCGTACTTTTGGTCCAGCTTAAGTTGATGGATCATCTGCATTCTCTGATGTAACACAATGAAGCTATTGGTTATCTCAACAGTGCCGCTAATACTGTCGCGGCGGCCCAAAAGCGTACCCAGAGTCACATCGTCCAAAATGGGCCGACGTTCGTAGGCGCCGATAATTTGGAACAGTACCACTGGATGCAGATGCACCTTGGGCTGACTCAGATAGTTTGAGATCGACATGTACGCAAATTTTATTATTATGTGTTGCAAGTTAAATGGCAAAGAAAACAATGAAAAGCTGTGTGAAGTTAGCTGCACTTAATTTGTGTTCCAGTGTTGTACAATAAAATTAGCAGTGCTGACATAATTTTAATAGGACCAGTTATTCTGAAGAAATCGATTTATAATTGAAATGAAAGATAAATCATTTTTCGTTTACTTTACTGTCAATTATATTTATATATATACATACATATGTATAAATCATACATATAAATATATATATAAATCTGCAAACAAGATTACCAAACATTGAAAATTGGAAGTGATGCCAGATTAAATTTTTTTTTTACATTTTCTAGTTAGAAAAACATTTTTTCAAATTTATTGCCTATTGGAAAACCTACACATTTCAAAGAACATGACTATTTTAAATGCGAAAGTTGACAAAAATAGATTAACAGTTATCTGTCTGTACACTTCACAAATTACTTGAAAGTGTCAAAAAGATTTTCTTCATTCTCGTTATGTGTTATGTCTGTGTGTGTTGTCTATGTGTTTGGTTTTCATTGTTGCAAATTTGGTTACTAACAAGCATATCCTTTATGGCCCACAGTCCTCCTCTTCCACTCCCTTTTCACATCTTAAAAGGCCTGCGATTTCCACTTCCACTTGGACGAACGGCCTTTGCGCTTGACCGCCTGTCCGGGTTGCGACATATGAAAATGCCATAAAAGGGTGCACAGCACCAGAAGATAGAGGAGGAGAGAGAAGAAGCCAAGCAGAGAAATGTACAAAAAAAAAAAAATTAAAAAATTCCTTGCAAACACTTTGATTTTGCTAGAAAATTTGGTCAACAGCAAAGTTTTCAATTTATAATCAAAACAAGTGAGACCCAGAAGGGCTAGAAAATGTCCTGGACTAGCTGATTAGTCCGGTGACCCTAACACATTCAAAGTTTCTCAGTTTTATATGTTTTTTGGGGGGTTTTTTTTTTCTTTTTTCTTTGGTTTTGTATATGGGCCTTGGCCCCGGCACATTCACTCATTCAATCATCATGCATTCATGCATTCATTCTAGCTAGAAGAAAAAAAAGAAAAACTGTAAAAAACGAAAGGGATTTTGAAAGGTGCGCAAAATCCTTTTTACGTATTCAGCAAACAGCAGTAACAACAACAAAAAAAGTCGTCCTTTCATGGTTAAATGCGTTTTCTTGGTGAGAGTTAGTGGCTGTGTGAAAAAGTGTCCATGTGTGTGTGTGTGTGTGAAAGGATTAGGTATCCCAGCATTTTTATGATTATACTCATGCTCTTAGCCATGGTGTGCGATGACGCCTCTGAATGATGACCATAATGCAGACACGCGCTGCGCTCAAATAGTCCGCGTCCTGACGAGTCCTGAATTATGACTAGCACAATTTCTCTTTGGCATTATCTACCGAGTGTACTTTGTTGTGCGTGTGTGTGTTTTGTGTTCTCTAAATTAGTTTTAGCTGAGCGCTTGTGGGCGTAAACACTGTGACATGTCCGCTGATTAGCAGCTAGATCATTAGTTAACGGTTGATTTGGCCTTTTTCTATATATATTTTTTGTTAGGTTAGGTCCGACTCAGCTACTGCATTAGTCATGTTAATTAGGGGAATAGCCTAAGTTATCATAACGTATATGAAGCTAGGCAATTTAGGTACATTAGCGACGCTCAGGTTGAGTTAAATCTATATAAAATTGCATTTAAAATTTGAAATTTGAAGCAGCCGACAACCGACAACAATGAAGAAACCACAAGCCACAATCTACAACCGACAACAGCAACGAGGACAGCAGCATCACTTAGCAGTTAAAAATATGCTACACTTGCCCCAGCGGCAGTTAGTTACATACTCCAACTGCGTGCCCCACGTAAGCAGCAGGAACCAGTCTCCCTCCTGTAAGAGGCGTCTATTAAACATGAGCACACACACACACAGAGAGCATGATAAAATGAAAGACAGGTGCGGATGCGGGTGTGGGTGTGTGGGAATGTGGGTGTGGGTGAAGGGGATGCCTGCTTGAAGAGCTGTTTCCTCTTTGCCACATACTCGGGCAGAACGAGCTGCACACACATACATGCAAACCGACACACACATACACATACAGATAGCAAACAAAACCAGATGCAAAGCATGGTTGTCCGACCAGTTGGCCGGGCCAAGCGTCCGTGCTAACAGTCAGCAGCTTTTGAGCCAAAGGCGAAAAAGGTATTTGCAAACATTTTTCATGTGAATCTGCGGCGGCGGCTGGTCTTAGCATTTTGGCTAAGCTGGTTGCCATTTCTGTCCAATGGGCCCTGGCAATGGCCGTTAAACGCGTGCGCCGCAGATAAGATTCTATTTGCTGTCACAATTGTCGCTGCCGACGTCGTTGGCAACTGTTGACAAATACCCACATGGGGGAAACTCCACCGCCCCTCCGCACCCTTCACATAATCATTCTCTGACATAGAGATAGCACCTAGCACAATGCAGAGCAGGAGTCCAACGAACATTTATGAAGATTTGTGTCTGACCCAACAATGGCTTTAAATGATTTGCTCTTTAAAGTCGCCTGAGTGGAGATTGCGCTGTGTGCCACACTGTCTGCCACACTGCCCCTCGGTGTGCCCCTCTGTGTGTTGTCTTTTAATTATAGCTAAAGTTTTTGCTTTTGCTCTGTTTTTGATCCATTTGTAGCATGTCGATTAAATTTGTACTGCATTTGAGCGTTGCCAGATCATTCAGTGTCTATTCAAGTTTTCAACTAGTTCATGATTCGCTGCCAGTGAGTACTCTAGTTGGTTGGCAACAAACAGTTCATGCTGCTGACCCGCATTGACATTGCAATTTAGTGGGCCAACCTCCTATCCACCCATCCGTCTAAACACCAAACCATCCTCCAACTACCCAACCATAATTTAGTGCCCGCTGTTGAGTTTCAGTTTCGTGAAAGCTGCTTTACCTATTTAGCATAATTTTTGTTATACTCAGTTGCTGCTGCTGCTGACGTCCAAGGCTGCCTGGGTCCTTTAGCCTGTGGCGCATTTTGGCCACTTTTCTGCATCTCTTTGGACATTAGCCTGCTGTTTAACATTTTACGTGCAGGTGAAGCCTGCTGCTGCTGCTGCTGCTTCATATATATATATAATTTTTTTTTCTTTCTTTCTTTATGCAGTTTTGCATGCCAAATTTGCAGATGGAAACGGTATCACACTCACACACACACTCACACACACACACATTGTAGAGAGTCTGCTGTTGACATAGTTAAACGTTGGCCATTTATTATGCGAATTTATTACGGTGGACGCAAAACTGCAGTTGCGTTGACCGCAATCTTTGAGCCAAAAATGTCTTGATAACTTAATTAATGCAGTGTGTATCTCTACATGTGTATGTACAAGTTTATGAACTTTAGAGTAGACCAACACATACAGAGCACATGTATGTGTGTGTGTATGTATGTGTATGTGTGTGTTAGCCCAACATGCAACGCATTTTCGCACTCGCGTAAATTACCAAATAAGCGACGTGAGAATTTGCATGAGTGTGTTGCGGCACACACACACACACACACACACACACACACCTGCACGCGGATACCGAATTAGCATACATATGTATATGTATGTATGTATGTGCCGAACAAATGGCCACTGCCGTTCAAAGTTTACCTTTGGTTTTTGGTGCAAATTTGATTTGGTTGCGCCTCTGAGGAAACTTTAACTTGCATTTTACTGCTGCTGCTGTTGCCACTGCTGCATGCCTGATTTTTGGCAATGTACGTGTGTGTGTTTGAGTGTGCGTGTGTGCACACACTCTCTCATGTGTGTGTGTGTGTGTATGTATGCAGTTAATTTTCGCTAGAATGCAGCTGCTGTTAGGGCTGCTGGTGATGCTGGTCTAACAAGACACATACACACATACACACATGCATATAAATTAGAGAGTGTGTGTGTGTGTGTGTGTGTGTGTTTGAGTGTATGTGCGCATCTCTGCCACTAAGTGGCGCAAAGAGCTGGTGTTGCACCGCTAACAGCTACTAAAAACTCAATTACCAGTCAACTCATTTTCAAGCATACACACACACACACACACACACACTAACACACACGCACCCACAGCCATATAGCTTACCACATATACCGTTGCGGATGTGTGCGGGGTGTTAATTGAATTCTTACATTACAAATCTAAAGTATTTAAGTTCTATTAAGACACACAATTTTCTACGTCATTCAATTTGCGTTAGACTTTTAATTTACTTTAAAAACGTTTTAGAAAAATCAGTGTTATTAAAAAAGAGTTGATTTTAAATACAGCAGTTAATTTAATTGAAAAAGGATTTTTACTGTAATTTAAAAACCAAAATGAGTTTTATTAATTGATTATTTTTTCATTATCATTCATTTTCATTGTTTTTTCATTAAAGTGTGCAAATTCAAAATATTTAAGCAATGTTTTAAATTTATAAAATAGTTAAAATTAAAACAAATATTTATATATGCAAATTGAGCTTATCAAAAATGGTTCATGTAATTGTTTAATTAAATAAAATATTTAGTTTCTATCAAACTTATTTTTTTTTTTTTGTTAAATTACAAATTCTATGCACTCGCTGAGGAATGACCAAAGAGTTGGCCAAAACTTTCTATCATGGCAACCCGCACGTATTGTGAATTTGCAGTATTTAAGAGGTAAAAGCAGTAAAAGCTGATATGGAAACCCGCTTCACCTTTAGTTTTTTTTGGGCGGCTTGTAACTAATTGCAAATTAGCGCCACCCACATTTTTGGTATACGTACAATATATGTGCATGTGGTATTAAAATATGTTGGATAAACTTTCCTGAAGTAATATGCGCTCGAGGCTGATGTGTAATTGCAATTCAAATTCATAAGGGATAAAGTTTGCGCATGCTTAACTGAAATTCAAATGGAGGCGCTTTAAAGCGCTATTAAAACGCGCACAGCCAGCCAAAAATTCACCACACCACTGACCCACATGGTGTGCCACACCCACAGGACCCCCAATCCCCCTCGCCCCCCTCCATGACTAGTGTGTGCGTTGTGCCCACACCGACACTCACAAGTTGTTAGCACTACTGTAAGCATATTTTGGGCAACATTTTGTGAGCACATTAATTTATGCAAATAGTTGAAAAATATTAATGGCTGCCTGGCAGCTGCTGGTGGTGTGTTCGCTCTGGGTTTATCCTGGAGGACAAAGTGGAACATCGTTGCCAGCTAGCTGGGGCCTTGTGAACAAACAGTATATTGAGCTGTGGAGCAACAGTTTCACCCTAAACTAGATATATATAGGGGAGCGAGCGGTGTGTGGAAATTGGGGCTTGCAGTAAAGCGACATTTGAATTAAAAATTTATATCTTTTAAAAGTTGAACAATTTCCGTTATATTATGGCGCATAAAAGTCAATAAGCCCAACAAATACAACGGATCAGCGCCAACTGTCGAACGCAAAACTAAATGCAAAGCTTAACAAACACACACACACACACTCACACACACACACATATTTAAACATGTTCATATATATGTTTGTGAGCCTGAAATCATACTGCAAGCAAAAATGTATATATATAAACAAAATGGCGCACAAGAAATAAACTTATGGCGCACTTCCGCCAATAGTCAAACATTTTATTTTATTTCATTCCATTCGAATTCGCTTTACATTCACTCGTTGCCCCATCAACGGAAAATGGTCAAAGCACTTTCCGAGTATGAAAATTAAAATGAAACACAACGGAAATGCTACAGAAATCATCCAACTGGCATCAACTTTCCAGTTCTGTTCCCTATAAACTTTCAGTTTTGTGTGTTTTTTTTTTTTTTGCTGTGTTTATGTTTTTTTTGTTGTTGTTATTGTGTTGTTATAAGCTGCAAAATCAAGTAAGAAATTTCTGTTTTGTTGTTGTGGGCCTGCGGAAAATGGGCATTTCCTGTCACTGCCAGTAAAATGGTTAAAAAGGGCCACAACAAAAAATGTAGCTTGAGCAATGACTGGTCAATAACAAGGCCAATACTAATAGATTCATTAGCCCAAAACAGCTGCAATACACACACATAAAGTGCGGTTGGTTGTATATATTTACAAAATGAGTAAATTTGTATTAAATATTTATAAAAACATAGTCTACGCAAAATATAAATTTAATTAATTTTTTATTTATGATTTGCTCTGTGATATTAAAAAGCTGACAGTCAAACATTCATGCAACATTTTTTTATTTAATTTCTGGTTATTCACTAAGTTTTTTCTCTTTACCAAAAATCTAGAAATGGAATATTTATGCGGAATGCTTTTTTTTAATCCATGTCAATATTAAAAATATGCTGAAAATGCCTAAATATGCATACCAAATTCGGATTATTTGTTTAATTATCCTTCGCATACAACAAATCAGCCCAATATGCACTGAAATATTTGAAATAAAGCACTAAAAGCATTTGCTGCTGCTCTACACAATTGATTACAAATCAATTGTATTTATAAGGAATCTAAAAATCATATTTATCTATGGTTCAACACAACTATATTTTCCACACATCAAAATAATATCAATATGCTGCCTGCAAATATATATATATATATTATACATATGACATATTCTTGTGTTTTCATATGTAGTGCTCAAAGTTCGAGTTTTGTGCTCAATATTCAGCTTTTAGCGGCTTAAAAGCTCAATAAGCGAATATTGTTTGAATTTGTTAAATATTTTGCTTGGCATCCTTGTTGTCGTTGTTGTTAAGTACTTTTTGTGAATTTGTATGTATGTATGTATTTGTATGTACATATCCATTTGTGTTGGTAGTTGTATTTCATTGGTATTTGATGGGTGGAGAGGCGGTATTTGCTTGTTTTTTCTCGGCTGGCATTCACAAATTATTTCGTTGGCCAAGTTTCTGCTCGTTGCTTTTCAATAAAAACTATGAATGCTCCCGAAAAATGTTTGGCATCGCGCAAAATATCAATACAAATAAAAATTTAAAAAAAAAAAACGTTGCAGGCCCAGAAACTGTATTGTTGTTATGTATATGTATGTATTTTGTTGGAAAACAGATATGTCGAGCAACTAAAAACGGCTAAACTTTCAAGCATCTGAAAAACATTTAAGCTTAAGCCAAATTTAATTAGTTTTTCCGCTTAAAGTTTTTTAGTACCACAAATGGATTTACTTTATAGTTTACATGTGTAGTTTTTGCGGTCAGAGCATTTACTGGTCTCCATTTAGCTTAAATTTTCTATTTTGCTTCTAACCATTTAATATAATCTTCAATTCATATACAATATTGGCAAATATTTCTCACATTTGGCAAACGTTCAATTTTGACTAAAGCCAAATAATTGCCAGCAATGTGTACTGGCCAAAACAAACAATATTTGCTCAAGTTTGTAAATAATTAAACAAGTACTTTTGATATTGGAATGCATTATTGACTTATCAATACCCTTTGTAATTATAAATCGTTGCTAAATTGAAATGGTAATGGAAGTGGCTTTGGAAATTAAATATGTAATTTACATTATGTTAGATGCCTTAATTGCAATGTGTAAAATTTAATATAATTGTTTACTTACCAAATGGAGTTAATTGTTTACCAGCAGAAACATTTCAACAGTTAATCGAGCAAATCTGTAAAAGCAAAGGAAAAGCAATTTCCATTAGTTAAAATTGTTAATTTGGAATTGGAAATATTTGAATATTATAGTAAATTAATTTGCCACAATAACAAATTTAGCTGCACGTGCCACTCAAAGCTAACCGCTAGCCTTTATTTAATTATTTTATTGGCAATTATTTTTTAATTGCGACACTTTCAAATAAAAAAATACCCGACTTCCCAAGTGAGTGTCCGGCTTGACTAATTGAAGTTCAATGGAAAAATGGGCAAAAGTTAATGATGACATTAAACCGGCTAAAAAAAAAAATGCCACCAACAAATCAACAATTCACAAAAAAAAAAACCGAAAAGAGAAGAAGATGAAGTGGATGCGGAAGACACAAAATATAAGAGGTAGGCGATAATAAAATTGGGCTTTGCCTTCAGCATTTTAGCTAAAATGAAAGCGTCAAATGTATTATTTAAAATTCCAGCAGGGTACGCGTGCAAAAAAAAAAACCAGCAGCAAAAAGTACAAGAATTGAAATGCTCAAATAGCGGGGGGGACAGACGGGGCAGCGGTTTCGGTTTGAGAATGGGCAAAGAGATTGATTTCATGCCAAAAAAAAATAAAAGAGATAAAAAAGAAGAGAATCAAACAGCAACAAGCGAAGTAAACGAAAAAAAAAACTGTCGGCCAGTTTGAGCTGCTGTTGTTGTTGTTGTTGTTGTTTCTGACTTGGTCCAACAACATCGACAGATATTTCGGGCAAAGAACACGGCCAAACAAGACAGCCAAGACAAGCAGCAGCTGCTGCTGTTGCTCTTGCCGGATAAATGTGGGTCACCTGAATGCGTTGCTTTCAATTTTTATAACGTTACTAAAAATAAGAAAAAAATCTCAACAAAAGAGGAACAAAATCATCAAAGACTTCAAAATACGAAAATACGAGTTATTGTTGGTTCTGTTCGTATCTTGTCTGAGCATCCAGATGATCTGCTTTGCGATCTGGCTTATGAGTGTGCTTGAGAATGCCACTCGAAAGTTCCTCTGCAGCCAGCAGCCGCCACATGTAATACTCATTCCCAGCCAGCCAGATAAAAGCTAATCAGCTACAACTGCTGCTGCAACTGACTGCTTGCATCAATGTGTGGCGCTCGCGCTTCCCATGTTGTTGCCTATAGTAATTGCCGCACTTCAGACACACTGGAGAACACACTTCTGAGCGCGTCAAAATACACTAGACACAACACACAACACAACACACAACAAGAACAACACAACAACAAACATGAGCAACAAGCTGAACCATCCGCAGCACATAATCACTTGAGTTGTTGGGCTGTGTGGGCGGGGGTCTTGTCAAGTGCGCTGTGCGGACTAAGTAAAGTGATATAAAACAAATATATACACACACAAACACACACACACACAAATACACGTGCACACAAATATGCCAATAACCTATTGAAATACTCGATACGCGTTTTTTCTATCAATCTGTCGATTGATATTCTACGGCAGCAAAAATGAAAGTTGCTTGGCTAGAAATGAATAAGAAGAAGAAGCAGCAGCAGCTGACTGACGGAATCGGGCTCTGAATACACTCATAAATCGTGTTAAAGATGTTTTCATGGATTGGTCACGCAGCATCAGCCGCAGACACTAACCGGAGGCTCTACAACTGTTCCAGCTGGTCATCTTCAGGTGAAAAGAAGTTAATGCCAAAAAAAAAACTACAACAAAAACTAAATACAAAAATTGCAATATCATGCGATTGTCGCATGCGATTTTTTTTTGGATAAAGTGAGAGCAAAATGATATCTGGAGTCGAGTGTGTGTGTGTTTGTGTGT
Organism: Drosophila multiciliata; assembly: GCA_037043605.1. NCBI lineage: Eukaryota > Metazoa > Arthropoda > Insecta > Diptera > Drosophilidae > Drosophila > Drosophila multiciliata. The sequence goes on from JBAMBF010000589.1 coordinate 6,149,364, forward strand.
GTGTAAGCGTGTGCTGCTGACAACCTACTGACACTTTGACCGATTTTTAGCATACTCAATATAGTAATTTTGTCATTATGGTATTTAATGCGCCTTTCGCCGCCAGCACAGACGGCACACGCTGTGTGGAATCATTCAATTCACAGCAACATATAAAAAGATTCATTTATATACATAATAAATTTATATACATATGTATACATATGTATATATATGTATATATATAGCTGAGAGCTACTCGTTTCTCATCTCTAGCTGCATTTCTTACCACCTTTCTTAGCTTTAATTAGTTTGTTCTTGTTGTTTTCCAATTTATGTGATGACAGACACAACCGTGTGAAATACATAAAATTGCTTATAATTATATAAAGTGGTAAAAACTAAGCAAAAAGTAAAAAAATAGAAAAAAAATAAAAAATAAAAGTAAACTTAATGCGGAGAAAAATAATCACAGTGTGAGTTTTGACTAGATTTGCAATGTGTTAATGAATTGAAGTTCCGTATCAATGGGAATCTTTTTGACCCATTTAACGGGACGAGAGAATTCTTATTATTATTTCTCTTTTGTCAAATATAACTGGTTTTTGGTTCTGGTTCTATTTGGTAAGCATATGCTAATGGTTCTTGCTCTTTCAGTTGCCTTATTCGTATTGCGGTCAAAGTTATTAACTAAAGTGGCATTTTGTTTGCTCTGGACTCTGGAGCTATACATAAACCCATGAGCCAACAATAATCATGTAAATGAGTGATTCAATGAATGTTGAATGCTGCTCTTCTTGTTGGCTACTTGCATGCATATCGCAATATAGGGTTGACCAAAAGCTTGGCCCAGTTTGTTGCTTATTAGGCGTGAAGCTAAATGCCATGTAATCATGGCCAAATGGAGAAATAACTAAAGAAGCAATTAAAACCACACAAATATAATAATAACGCATTCATCACTCATGCGTATAATTGAGCCATCGAGGTGACCTTTGAAGCTGATGTTTTTGGGTCTGTCATAAATAGAGCATTAATTGGGTCATTTGATCAATGAAAAGCACCGGAGACGACTTAATTGAACAGTTCAAAAAGTTGCACAGCCATAAATAAGTAGCCAAAGTCTCATTACAAGAGTTTTACATTTGGCAGCTACTCTTTCGCCGTTTTTTTATGATCTAAACTTTTTGGGTTTTGTTACTCATAGAAAATATGTGCTTAAAGTTTGTTGTTTTTGTTGAAGGCTTTTGCACTTGCTGCATACTTAGCAGGGCACACTTTGCGCCTTTTCATGAATTTATACTTCCAAGTGCAATAAATCATAATTTGTTACTTTTTCTAATGGATTATGGACAGCACTCTACGTTCAGCTTGGCATATTGTGGCTGCCGGACATGGTTGGAAAAGAGCTCTCAAGTGCTGATTGAGCTGCCTGCATGAATACTTCATGATTATGTTGAAAGCATGTTGAATATTATTACACTGTCACAAACAAGTAAGTAATCTATAATAAACTGCACATTTAATGACATTAACAAATTAATTACATTGTTTAAGTATTTTTGTTATCTCTGACGCGCAGCGTAAATGTGTCTGAAAATGTTAATTGTTGTTAAAAAAAAATAATAATAATAATAATTATTACTTATTAAATGAATATCTGATGGGAGTCAATATATGTATTTAATAGCAGCAACAAAAATTCAAAGCGCCAACTCAATTACAATGATTAATTGTATTTATCGCTGAAAATTCAATTTGCTTATTGTACTGCTAACCCTTTGATGGATTGTGAAAGTGATTGCATAAAATTTGATAAAGAAACATTGAAAAAATATTGAAAATTATATATTATATACTTGTAATGGTGTTTGTGTACATCATTGCTATTATTAATTGAAGCCAATGAAAATAGGCTGCGCTTTTTCCACGTGCGACAAAATAAACATAAATTTACAATAAATGGGTTTATATATATTGAAAGGCATCGCAAATTAAACTTAACAATTTAAAATGAATGAAATTGTAAAATGCATTTTAAATTGAACAATTGAAACAAATTAAAATAAATCATGACTAGCTGATGCAAACTAAATAATGCGCTTAAAAGGCATAATAATGCGATTAAGTGTACAAAGATCGGCTGTCAATTGTTGCTATTGTGAAGTTGAAGGTCATGAAAACTGTAAACACGACAAGCCGACTACAAAACCCAAAAATGCTAAACAACAGCAGCTGGCTTACAGGCTCTCTCAAGTTGGGAAAAAATATGTGGTATGAGCTGAAGTGCTGGAGGGCTCCCAAGTGACCTATTACCCCTTTTTATCCAACTATGACAGCCAAATGCCAAATGTGTCAAGAGTTCAAAGTCATGCGACTACAATAACCGGCAACTGACCCGGCCTCATGTCTGAATTGGCACCAATTGGATGGGTTAAACTAAGGGATAACTCTCAACTCTGACAGCAAACAGCAAACAGCAGCAGCATCAAGAGCAAGAGCATAATATTAACAAATATGCGCATGAATTATTTCAAATTTGGATACATATTCGTGCAGAAGTCTGCTTTGACTGACTCGACTCGCCTCGACTCGAATTAAGTCGACTTCACTCGACTATAGTCGACTTGACTTGACGTTCTGCTTAGTCAAAAGAATAGCTGGCCAAGGCACTGCAAATGCAAGAACTGCGCTCAGTTGTCGTGTCGTGAATCAAATACAATAAATAAATTAAATTAAAAATTCATTCGAAGCAAGTGAAAAAAAAGAATGCAGCCAAACGAATAAAGAAACAAATACAAAGGAAAATCTTTATTAATAAATATGCAATGAACAAAGTTGGAGTAAAATATTTCACTCCCATGATTTCACAACTTTTGGCTGAAAACTATTTGAGCGTTTCGCGTCGGCTAAAAGTTCCCATGACATGTGGCACATTGACTGACTTCTTGTGTGGGTTTCAGTGTGTTGGTTTTACACTCTGTGTGTGTGTGTGTGTGTGTGTGTGTCAGGCTTGCCTGCTGCCAGCACAACATGGTCACAAGCCAACGTCAAGCAACAACTCTTATGGTGAGCGACTTTGGCTGCTTTGAGTCTGCTGCCAGAGTCTTCGCCCCAACTGAAACGAGCACCTCAAAAACTTAGATGCTTTGAAATTAACCTGTAGCCAAAAACTGTGCAACCAACATACTTTCCTTGCCTGCCACTGACGTGCACCACTGCCAACATTTCGTGTTGCAATATACTCTGCTTGCTGCTGCTTTTGATGGCCAACCGAGTGCCTGGCTTGAGTTTGGATTAAACTATGCAAAATGAGAGTTTCGCATTTAAAAGGTTCGCTTTATTGAAACAATAGTTTTTCAGTTTGCAATTCAATTTAATGGCTGCAAAAATAATGCTTTTTAGTACATTTTTATTATGAAAGAATTTATGGAAAATTTAATTTTAAAAAAGAAACTAGTATCAAAGTAGCACTTTATTTATATAAATTATCTTTTAACTGATTTGTTTAAGAGTTATTATTAGCTGTTCTAAACAGAAGTCTATCATTTCCTGGGTTGTCGAAATCTTTGGATTTCTGTGATGATGAGTCAAGACACTGAATATATTGCATAAGCAGATGGTAAACTTGCACATAACAATTTTATGGCAAATGTGCACGCTATGCGGCTCGTCGCCATTAAAAGCTGCTACATTTTAATTAATCAAGCTAACAAAAAGCAGCAACAACAGCAACAACAGCAGCAACAACAGCAGCAGCAATCGCGCGGTGGCAGCATCAACTAACATGTTCATCTGTCAACAACAATGCGCGCCACAAATTAATTACATGGCACTCAGTGAGCAGCGGGTGGTAGACCCAAAGTGCCAGCACTCAAAACCATAAAACCCAAAATCCAAACCACAAACTTCAAACCCCAGCAGCACCAGTAGTGCATCATTGTTTAATGCCAGGCTGGGGTTTGTTTGCCTTTGCGAGGCGTGCGATTTCCAAATTAGATCTTACCTAATTATGGCATTGGAAATGCAACAAGACTTGAGGAAATTGCATCCAATGAAATAAGCAAAGCAAAGTAAAGAGCTAAAATGACAGACATAGACAGCTTATAAACGGCTAAAGCAAAACTTTTTGAGAAAAATGACAGCAAACAAATAAATGAAACAGAATCAACAATAATAATCAGAACAAAACTTGTTGGCCAAGCTCTGCCTCTGTCTCGTCTGGAGGCTGGGAAAGTTTTGGCCAGTTCTGCTCGAGTTTTGCACAGCGTTTTGGCAACTGCACTTTATAATAATTAAATAATTTTTGCCAATTATATAGCCAGCATATAACTATCTAAACAAACTGGCTTACGCGATCTACGCCTCCTCCTCTGCCACGTTCATTATTTCAATCTGAATCTGTATTTTTATCATTGTGTCTGTGTGTCTGTGTGTGTGTAAATGCGTTCAGCACTACACTAATAAATAGAATTGCGTTTAATTAACAAAAAAGAAAATTGTTGCCTGAGCGAAAAGTTGTTGCAAAAAACTTGCTCCGTTCGCCTGCGCAGATACAAAACTGAAATGCAGCAAAGCTAGTGCAACACAATGTTTAACTTGGCTCAGATAATGGAAGTTGGCAACACAAAGAGCCAGCACAAAATGTTCAAATTAAAAGTGGGCCTTTGCATATCGTTGGGAAATGCACAAGTTGTGCCAAATGCAATCTATATTCATTAAATTTGATTATACATTTTAAGGAAGTTTTTGATTATTTTGGGAATGATTTTCTTTTTTAGCAGATAAAACTATGAATTTGAAAGTATTATGTGTATTAGCTAAAATTAAGCAAGTCTTCTATTAAAAAGTTATTCTGATCATATTCAAATTTTGTAAAATTTTTCTTTCCCATTTATTTGGATTTCTCATTTTATAACAAATTTGTGCTCTTCCCATATACTGATAATTGCCACATTATTCAGTACCGGCAAATTTTGTAATATTAAATTAGTAGAAGAAAATGCAAAGTATGCACAATTATGTTAGCTGATTTGAAAGTTAGATTTTAAGCCAACAGAGTCCACTTTGACCTATCTACAGTTGGCCAACAGGTTATTATGTCAGCTGAGAGAGGTAACGATTTTGCGTGTCTGGGATGAATCTCTGGCATTTTGGCAATATGCAACTACTAAGTTAAATAGTTTTAGTCGAACTTAGGCCAAGCCTCAGACACTTCAATTGAGCAAAAAAAAAAAAAAAAAAAAAAATTTGCACGTTTTGGCCATATAATAAAGACAGCTTTGGGTGCGCAAAAGATACTCGTGCGAGTGCTCAAATTACAGATGAGCCGCTATCTTGCGGTTATTACATGTGTCTCTGTGTGTGTGTGTGTGATTGTGTGTGATTTGCTGCTTGAGTTGATTAAAGTGCTGCAAATTGACTGACTGTCTGGCAATTATTAACTGTAGGGGCAGCAACAACAACAACAATGCAGTGCAACAACTATAACATTTATTATGGGCAGCAACTAAAAAGGAAGTGGGTTGGAAAGCGAGCAGAACGCATCTATAATAACACTGCATTTGTGCAAGTCACAACAACAACAAACAACAAACAACAAACATACCAACAACATTTGAGAAGATGCTATTTTTGTTGTTGTTGTTGTTGTTGCCGAAGTGGCAGCAATGCAATTTCTTATTTGCTGAGCTGTGGCAAAACTATGAGCACGTCGTTGCCATATTTATTTAACCGCAACAACAACCGCAATAAGAACAACGGCAACGGCAAAGCTGCAACTGCAACTGCAACAAAACGGCGCGCTCTGCACTAATCTCCAGGCCAGGCCAAAACGTAAAATGCTATTTAGAAAGTAACTCAAACTCTGCAGATACGTTGGCCACCAGCCGCTGTCAGCTTAAGTTTGTTACCAAGCTGAGCATAATACCCCAACAGACTGTCGGTCGAACGGAGGATGGAGGACGGAGGATGGAGGATGGAGGAGGAAAGAGGCTGAGAGACACAGCTAGACACTGTGAGACTGTAAGGCGAATAGTTAGTACAGGATTTCCCTGTTAATGCTTGCATAAATATTGCTCATTGTTTTCTGCTTTTATAATATGGAGAAGAAGACGCACAACAAAATTAGCAGCAGCAGAATAAACTATTATGGTTAAGTCAAGCTGCTTTATGTTGAGTTTTTGGGACTGTTGACTGTTTACTGTGGAGACGGGAACGGAGACGGAGACGTAGACGTTTGGCCGTGTCTAGTTGGTCAAGTTCTTAGTGGGTTCATTAAAATCACACAAAGCAGTTTTAAAAACCTGCAGCTCCATCAGTGCTGGGCTCAATGTAAGCTTGACCAAATGTAGCTGAGGCATTTTAACTTGTTTTCAGTTACACACAGTAAGTTTGTGTGTGTGTGTGTGCGTGTTACTCGTTTCTGTTGCTGCTGCTGCTTTTGCTGTTGCACTTGTTTTTATGTTGTATTTTTTTTATGCGCCAGTTTGCTGCTGGTTCTGGCGGCTACTTTGCTTTGCTCCTTTTCTTTAATTAAAGACAAGTCTTCATCTCATTCTTTTTTTTTCACCTGTTTGCTGTTGTTCTTAAACTATTTGGTATTGGGCCACAAAACGTATTACATTGTTGCCAAAACGCAGCTTGTATCAACTCCCGCAGCTGCTGCATTTTATGATTGCCAAGCTATGGGAAACTAAGTATGCTATTTGTATCAGCAGCACAAACTGCAGCGGTATAAACCAAATATGAAATATGCGCATTAAAAAAGGACATCACGTACACACACACACACACACACACACACATACTTGTAAATATTTGTATAGTAATCCGCTTTGTCGACACTCGACCCGGGTCCAAGTCTTGATTGTTTTATATGACCTGGCATTGTGCTTGTTGTGTGATTGCCGGAAATTTGGTTGTGGATCTGTCTAGCAGCTCAGCTTTATATGTTATATGCCGTCTGCCGTCTGCTGTCTGCTGTCGCTTTAGTTGTTTCAACAGTTTAAGCAAAGTTAATCCTTTCTGAATGCGAGGCTTACCTGTTGACGGCGCCGCGCTTCGTGGCCTGAAGCTGCAGCAAAACAACTGCAACAGAGTTTGTCGTGTGCGACGTGTTAGAGCGCAAATGCATAAAATAAAAAATCCAGCAAATCCATAAACAACAATAACAAGTGACAACAACAGTAAAAACAACGACAGCTTCTCTCCAACAACTCGCGTGCGGCTATTCGCAATCAGTAGCTTTATTTTTTATTTATATTTTATTTGGCGTGCTGTAATTTTTATTTATTTACTGTATTTGTTCGCTGTTTAATTTTTGATGAAATACTTTGTTTTTTTTTTTTAATTTGATCTTTTGGTATTATTAAATTACTGTGGGTTTTAATTAAAAAATCACGCACGTTTGCATGTAGCAGTTTTAAAACGTTATTCCTTTTTCATCCTCTTTGGCCAAGGCCTTTACGTATTGAATGTGGCTCGATTGGTTTTTTTTTTTGGTTAAAAAAACACTTCCGTTACAACGTACCAAACGCTTGCAGCGCACAAATCGTACTGAATGTGGTCTTGGCGCTTCCAAAAGACTTTTAAGCATGCTGGCAAGAAAGTCCAAGAAGTTAAAGCCAAGAAAGAAAAGTTGGAAGCTCCCAGCCAAAGAGCCCACAATACAACACAACACACAAATGGTCAAGATGATCATCATTATGATGATGATCGTGGCGACGACGACATGTAACCGGCAGTCCACAGAGCGTAACAAACAGATGGACGGGGAAGCAATAGAGAGAGAGAGCGCGGATAAGAGAGAGTGGCAGTGAGAGCAAGCAATCAAACGCAAGAGCGCTTTAGCCGGCTGCACATGCGCACAGCTCGATGACGCGCTCTCTTAGAAAAAACGAAGAGAGCGCGAGCACTTGAGGCATTGACAGCTTGTGTGTGACAGTGTTGCAAAGAACAACAATAAATCACCGTTACTCTAAAAACAAAGCAGAATCAATACTCTAAGCAAACAAACAGTGTTAATTAAAAAAAGCTTATTTTCTATAACCTAAATTATGTCATAAAACAGTTAAGATAAATATATATGTAGAAAAGGCCTTTGAATAAGGTATTAATCTACAGTTAATAAATGATATTTTATAACGATGCTGATATTTTTTTTGTTAAAATGTTAGAGACAAAATTAAGTTGGTTTTAGGTAATTATATTTATAAGTAAAAAAAACTGTTCAATAAAAACTAATAGTGAACAAAATTAAAACAGCAGAGAATAAGACGGATCCATAAAAATGTAGTGCTAAAAGACTATTCCGATTAGACAGTTAAAGTTGATTAAAAACTTAAAAAGAACACCTTAAAAAATATTTAGTATACAAAAGAGTTGCCAAATTGTGTTGCCAATGCTAAATAATTATGCTGTGTGCTCAAAATGCCATATAATGAACTGCAACTAATGAACTAAACACAAGTCTAACTGAAAACAAATTAATTAGCAGCGAGTTATGCAGATGCATTATGCAATTGGTAACACGGCGAACTTTGACATTTAGCAGGGGGCAGAAACTATCGTAAGCTTAAATATCAACAGAATTAAGCATATGTTGAGCAATGTCAGCTCTAGCTCCAAGACTGGCCAATTGAGAAATGAAAGCAAACAAACGCTTCGCATAATTGTGCCCGGGAGAAATCTAGAATCCGAACAGCAATCGAAGCAATTCAGGCGGCGCTCTGCTGCACTTTCTTTGCCGTTTTCAATTTAATGCATAGTTTCAGGAAGAAAACACTTGCCACACAAATACATGTACACATACAACAGACGGACAGTGTGTCGTGTAACCGGCGTGTGTGTGTGTGTGTGTGGCTTATAGATACATTTCATTTCATTGCATTGCAAATGTTGCTTCTAGTTCTATGCCATGTTGTATTTGTATTTGCGACGACAATCGAGACGATGTGCTTGAGTTGAGCTGGCACGTCCCTGGCTGGCAATGGCAATGGCAATGCGAACAAGCAACAAGCAACAAGGATGCAGATATAGATACAAATACTGTGGGATACAGTTAGAAAACACTACATGGCTTTGCTAAATTACTGCCAACTTAAGCACATCTGCGGTAAATTCAATTAAACAATTTAGCATTTCTGTTGATTTTGTTACCCAGAAACACATTCTGCTCTCCACCTCTTTCCCCCCGTTCAAAATAAGTAACATTTAACAGATTGTCGCTACAACTTCTGACTACATTCAGCAAGGACTCTCTCTCTGTGTGTGTGTGCGTGTGTGTGTGTGTTTGTATATATTTCTATGGCATTTGCTAAACATGAAGTGTTATGCAAATATTTGTGCATTTCTTTTTTGTTTTCTTTTTTTTTCTTGGCTTTCATTTGCTCAGCACATGGCTTGCAATTTGCTACTTCATTATCAAATTAAAAAAAATGTGGCTTTTTATTTAAATCTAGCAACGAAAATGTGAGTAATTGGATAAAGTCATGTTTATTTTACGCCCATCTCAACTCACTCGCCAAATGATTGCAACAGCTGCAAATGCAAGTTCACTAATTATATGTGAGAAACGGGTTGGCTCAAAGCAAACCTTGCCATCTGCAACATCAGATTTAGATTGTATTTACATGCAACGTCCTTGTGACCCACAGCCACAAATGTTTGAAAGATAAAACTTACGAAATGCGGCAAAAATTTACCACCCATATGCAAAATTTATGAGTTGCAATAATTGTGAATAATGCGATGTGTAAATACACTATATAAAAAATATATATTATAATAATTCACTTTCATTAAATTACATTTTAATATACATAATTTATGAATTGGAAAAATCTTTAGGAAGCGATAAAAATTATAATAATACATTTTAATTGAATTCTATGCGTTTCGGATATCTCTTTATTAATATTTTTAATTTACGCATTAAAATTTAATTATGCGTAGTGCATGTTTATTTTTTATGAATTAATAAATGTAGCTGTGGGAAATTTATGTTTCTTTTTACATTAAACAGAATTTGCATAGCTCATATTTCACTAGTTAAAATTTGACTCAATAGTTAATTATTTATTAAGAAATGTTGCTTCTTATTCAGCAGAAAAAAAAAATCATTAATCATATTAATGGAGTTAACAGAACTAACTGATTTGAATAGGGAATATGAAAACTGAACGATTTGGCAATAGTACTCAATTAATTTATCATTTATCAAGTGGTTATGGCCAAAACAACAACAACATGAAACTTGACTGCAACAACAAGAAGTGCGCCGGGGCATGCGGCATGTGGCTGGCGGCACAGTCGCCATTCAAATGTCGCGTCGATTGTCCACAACGGTCAGCGTCGACAGGCAACGCCAGCAAGTGTTGCTGTTATGTTGCTGCTGTTGTTATTGTAGCAAGTGTTGTTGTTTTTGTGTCTTTTGGTGCTGGCCGGTGTCAAATTGGTTGACTGCTATTCTCGCGCCACTCTCGTTACCAGCGAATTTTTAAAGACTTACGACTAAGGGAGGGGAGGGGGGCTTGTACTGCAGCAGCAGCAACAGCAGCCCCATTACGCCCATGTTTCTGGCCATTTGGCAGCTATGCATGTGCTGCCAGTTTTTGCCCATTATCTCGAGCTTGTTGTTGGTGTTGTCGATGTTGTCGATGTTGCTGGGCTCGCGAATTTTGACATTTTCAATTGTCATTGGTTGTTTTTCGGTAGCGCCTCTGCTGGTTTTTGGGCTGTTGATTTTACAGTTAATTTTTTATTTTGACATTTCCATTTGTCAATAATAACATGTTGACCTGACCAACAACGCTTGCCCAATAACGTTGATGCCTCTGATGCCTGTTGCCTGTTGCCACTTTTCGTCGAATAATTGGATTTTTGGCCAAAAGCACGTAATGGACGTGCATTTAATATGCGTATCTTTGTTATTGTTGTTGTTGTTGCTTTGGTTGCAACTACCGAACTTGGTTTTAGATTATTCATGCCATGCCACGTTCACGCCCACGCCCACGCCCACGCCTGCGCTGACACGCATACGCCCCCTGCTATTTAGCAGCAACAACAGTGACATTTCAATTACTCACCGTTACAGGCACCGTTACAGATACATCGACAATGCAACTGCTGCTTTCGTCTGTCCGGTTGTCCGCTCCGTCTATTGACTGCTGACTGCTGACCGTGCAGCTTCAGTTTATTATACAACGGCGGAGTTCTAAGGAAACTCAAAGCTGACATAAACAGCTTGGTCATCATTATCAGCAGCATCAGCGGTGGACATCGTTTTGTTGGCCAGCATAATCGTCACACACACACACACACACGGCACCCACATGCTAATGAGACGCATAAACAAAGCATGTGTGTGTGAGAGAGAGAGAGAGAGGGGGAGATGAGATGAGACAACAAAGGGTTTTTGCTGTGGGTCTGCGGTATATCCGTCAGGTATGCGCTGACTTGTTTAACTCTCTCACATAAATCGTAAATCGGCTTAAGTTAAATGCTGGTTAAACAGCAGCCATCAGCTGGCATCATGATTAATGCCCTGGGGGCAAGTGTTGAATGGATTTAATTTCCTGCAAGAATACGCGTTGAGGCAGCAGTGAAATGCACTTGTGTCGACGCTACACTTCAATCACAATGAAGACAGACAAAAGCGACAGATCGCTTAAGTCAAAGAGAATTAGAGAGAGAGAGAGAGAAGAGAGAGAGAGAGGGAAAGAGAGAGAGAAGAATTTCAAGTCTGGCAGTTAGCAAACTGCTTAACAATCTCCGCCTGAAGCAAACAGTTGAAGCGAGCAACAGTTGCTGTTGTTACTCTTGTTGCTGTTGTTGCTGTCGCTGCACTTGCGCCGCTGTTGTTACAGTAAACTACTGAGATGAAGAGGCGCTGCCACTTGCCACTTGCCACGGCCATTGACAGTTAAAAAATGAAATGATGTTGCGCCTGCGCAGCCGTTGCACGTTCTAAGTGGCTCTCACTCTGTGATTCTGGCAGCAAAGCAGGCAACCAACTTGTTAGCTGTTTTTGTTGTTGTTTGGCTTAAAGAAACACAGTTACAGTTAAATAAGCAAAAGTTTCCAACTGTCCCGCTTTGTGTGTGTGACTCGATTTCTTCGGGATACATATATGCAGACAGCATCCGAACCAAAAACACACTACCAGCTTCCCAGCCAACTCCCGACCTGGCCACATGCGAGCACGCATTTTACCGTTTGAGCATGCAACTGTGCGTGTTTGGGCCAGGCCTTAAACATTCTCACATGGCTCTTCGTTCTGTTGTTCTTGCAGTTGTTGTTGTTGTTGTTGTTGAGGCATGTTTAACCGCAATCTGTGAGTGCAGCAGAACAGAAAGAACGCTAAGGTTTCACAGGCAGAAATGCGCAACAATTGCTTGCAGACTTTGCTGTTGCTGTTTCTGTTGTTTTTTTTTTTTTTTTTTTATTATTTTTGTTTGTTGTCGCTGTTATTTTTTTGTACACAACACTCTCCGAGAGATGTCCGGCCAAAGTGTGTCACGAGAAGGCAACACTTCAAGCCAGCTCATGAGGTACTTAACCAACAGCGATTATTATGATACGTATATAATTGTTGGGCACATACAAATATAGGTATGCATATTTCATAAGTTGCAGCATCCATTCAAATATTCATTTGTTACATAATACATAGCTTTATGCTGATATTAATTTTATCAAACTGTTTTTTTTTGTGTTAAAAATAGAAAAGAAAAACACACTCAATTTGCATTTCTAATTTATGCATTTTTAATACATGCAAAAATGTTGTACTTAATTGTTTTTATAAAAATTATGAAATCAATAAATTCAAATTTATATTTGAATTTTTGTAAACCCTATAATAATAATGTGATAATATATAGGCACTTTTTTTGTATGTGTAAATTTTAATTTAGAATGTTTTAAATTTATGCTTAACATGTTTTACAACTGGATAAAAGTGCTACATTAAAATACATTGCAATATAACAAGATTATTAATATTAAATTATTAATGAGTTAATCCAGAATTTCATAAACTTTTCATATATAATTATATATTTACTTCACAGCTGTCTGAGCAAAGCTTTTAGTTACTAATTTTCTTTGAACTTATTTAGGGTATTTGCGTAGCCGTTTATTGAACTCCTTCTTATGCAATTTCTGCATGCAATTGTCATTTCAATAATTTGATTTATCGCCCAGCATTGGCTTTGTAAACATTTTATGCATTTGGCTCTGTAAATTTATTAGCAGTGGCAGCAACAATAACAACAACAGCGGCGGCAACAGCAAACGACAGGCTGCAACCAGGCAATTGTCAACGTTACGCCAATAATTGCGTTGATCAACAACTAAAATCACAACAGCAACAACAACAACAACAACGATAACAGCGAAATATCTAAACAGATATTATAACTGAGTTATATGCGACAGATAATGGTCAATAACCTTTTGACCAATAAATCAAATGATGGCGTTTGGTTAAACTATAAATTAAATACCAGAGCCAACGAGGCCTGCTTTAGACCCTCTTTCGAAGTCAGCTTTTAGAGATAATCATAGACATAGCGCAGCGATAAACAACAACAAACAGCGACAAACGACATCGGCCATAAAAACCAACAACTAAAATAATCGCTCGTAAATGCCTAGTGACAATAAAATTGATGATAAACCAAACCGGCAGAACAGAAAAAAAAGAGCCAAGTACAACGGGGCTGAAAATCACAGAATAAAATCCATCCCAAAACGAAACGAAATAATGCAAAACGAATTTGCGTTTGCCTCTCCTTCCCCTTTAGGCTGTAATTTTTGTTAATACCCTATAATGAGGGCTTAGCACAGCATATTAATAAAGTCACGTTTGAGTTAGCGAAAAACAAAATATTTTCTATAAAGTTTGACGAAAACAAACTCAAAGCTGATTTTCATACATATGCATCTATCGTGGATTTTATTGATTGCCTAAGCTAATCCCGACTAGAGGGTATTAGATATGATTATATTTGCAGGTTGCCATTCAGTTGGCCAGCGTCCAAGTAGGCAATTGTAATTGTTGTTGCTTTTGTTGCTGTTGTTGCTTTTGTATATTATGCTACTTGAACGTTAAATAAAATTAAGCTGACGTTCGGCTTGATTGGTTCTCTAGAGGCCAAGCAATGTCGGTCCACAAGTGACTTTGTCTTTTTCACTTAATCATTTATAGTACCATCTGAAAATCACACACACACACACACAGGCAGACAAAAGCACAGTAAAGCAGACCCCTAATCAAGCTGCTTCTAATGACACTGCAAGTTCTGTAAAAGCCGTCACGCCCTCCGCCCCTTTTGGCCGTACTTACGTTTGATGCCTGGCACACACAAAATCAACTGCAATTATGCTGAAAACTCAAAACTGTACTTAATTTTCAATTTTCAATGGTAATCAATTTTGTAATTGAACATTCGACTGGAGGTTTCCATTGCTGTTGCTGCTGTTGTTGTAGTTGATGTTGCTGTTGCTGTTGCTGCTGCTGCTGTTAGAGATTGTCCGTTTACGACTATTGTCTCTTGAGTGGCCGCATCAGAACTTGATTTAATGGTCGACATGAAATGCAGTACAGTGAACACTGAATACTGAACACTGACACAGAATTTTATTTATCCCCTAGAACATTCTTCCCCTTGGCCTCTTGGCCTGGCTATCTTTGCTTAACTGTTTGGTGCTTTTAATTCTTATTTAAAATTGCATGCTCATCTGTTAAGTGGGCTTGCTGCATTTAATTTCATTTATTCATGTTTCTTTTTAAGAACACATACATACATACATAGCACTAACTACTTATATACGTATAATATATATATACATTTTTTGCTTGTTCTTAAAAGCCAAGCGGCTTTGCTGTCGCTTTTGCTGGTTTTGCTGTCCGCTTGGACATTTTCCGTATTGCTGTTTGTTGATGCTGCCTTTTTTTTGCAAGAGGGAAAATATGCTTCTATTAGTTTTTCCACTCTGCGCGGCGACTGCAACGCCTGACTGCGCCCAGGGCTGTTATTTAATTATTTTGTCAATGTGCTTTTTTCTTTATTTATTTTTGTTTTTTTTTTTTTGTTTGTGACCTCAAAAGGGAAGCAACTGCAGTCAGTCTGAGCTGAGCTCCGCTGCTCTTGGCTTATTCATTTTGCCACTTACACTCTGTGCGGGTTGGAGCCATTTTTTTTTATTGCTATTGATTTTATTCGCACAGCAGCAATTGAACAATGTTTCGTTTCAATTCGATTTGCTCTGGTCTCTTTTTTTTTGCCTTTTTTCCTACTTTTCTATTTTGTTATCGTATTATTTTTGGATACGTGGCATTAATCGCTAACAAATCTGCCACCTTTTGAATGGATATATCTTTTTGAAAATTCTACTCAATAGAAGAAACACACAATGACTGTCTACACGTGCTTAATTATTGTTCAGGCCAAATAACTCATTTCTTTGCGATGTTTTCTTTCTTTTTACCTCCGAAAATAGTTTGACAAAGAAAGTGAGCAAAAAAAAATAACATCATAAATAATGTGTTAAGAAAAGCCGCTAACAAAAGCGCCTAGATAGATTCGCTATATGGCTATCTAAGTGCTTGTCTGTATATGTGTGCGTGTGTGTGTGTGTAAAAGCGTATCAGAGTATGTGTGCGCCACTGGACTGTGAGCCGCTATAGCGGTGTGGATAAAAAAAAAGTCAAAAGTGAAAAAAAAGTGTATTCTGGTCAAACTGCTTCCGTCTGCGGAACTGACCTAAAAAGCACAAAATTAATACAAAAAAATCGCACAAAACAACAAATAAAATGAATCCAAGAGCAAACGACAGGAGAAGCTTAAAGTTTCAGCAAGAAGCAGAAGTATACAGAAATTATTTAAAAACCTGGCAACGAAGCACAGATGCTCTTAAAACTTTAAAAGAAAGTAAAATGAAGTAAAAATAATTTGCATAAAAATGTTGTATACTAATTTTAAGTGCTGTCAACTTCATTTTTAAATACAACAAATTTAAAACGATTTTTGGGTTATTATAAATTCTCATTAAAAAATATTTCTACCACTTTTTGTTCAGATTTCAAGTTGAAAAGAAACAATGACCAAAATTTGTAACACTCTCCTAAGCTCTTGGACAAAAGCAACATCAATATTAAATAGTAATAAAGAAAATTTAAAGAAATGGAAAATAGAAATAGCTACAAAAGTGTGTTGACAAAAAGACAAAAATGGTAGAAAATAAGAAAAGACAATAACAATAACAATAACAAAAGACAAAACAATAAACAGCGGAAAGAATCTAAGCCAAACGAAAACTGGCAAACAAAAGCGACGGCTAGTTTTTTGTATGCTGTTCCCAGAAAATGTGAGAGAGAGCATATTGGGTTAATGTTTCAAGATAACAACATTTTAATTCGTCTATAAATAAAAAAGTGTTGTCATAAAAATAATAATACAGCGGAGATTTAACTAATTTGACTTTTGAAATCCATGAGAGGCTTGGCTAACTGCTTTCTTGTTTTTTAACAGAGTATCAAACAGCCGGCAGTTTCTCCAGAATTATTGCAAAGTTTTGTCACTTGCCTGCGAATTTTGTAACTGTTAAATAAATCTTCTTCAGTTAAGTTTTATGTCTTCATGCGGCTTTAATGAAGCAAACGCTACGCGACACGTCGAGTCGTGTCTTGTCTTGTCGAGTCGTGTCGTGTGGTTTGCTTCTGCTGTTCTCCAAGCTGGACAAAGTGGATAAGTGGACGGACGACTGTGCCACAGGCTGTTGACATGGCGCGACGTTTTTTGATTTTGGCATTATGAAAATGTTGCCGTTTTTGCGGTTGTTGCTGCTGCTGCTGCTGCTGCTGCTGCTGCTGCTGCTGCGAGAGTGAATGTGCTGCTGTATGTTGTTGGCCATGTAATTATGTTTTGATTTGGGCAGCAAACTCCAGCTTAATAGGCTGGCATAGAACTACTTTCGTTTTGTTGAATTGTCGGTGTCGGCACACTCAAAAACACACACACACACACACACTGTGATTTGTGTTGCACGTTGCGTGTGGGCAGCGACACCAAATAAAGATTCCATTTCAAGTTGGCAGTCCCATAAATTGTCAATATTGCCATTTGCCGTTTGCTCTTGTTGCTGTTGTTGTTTTATTTTGTCCACTTCGACACTGATTTGATTTTTGTGGGATTGTCTGACCGCTGACTTTTCCCACATCTCCTTCGCCTTTTGGCCGCTTCTCTTTATGGCCAACCGTATTTTTGGCCAAATGTCACTTTTTTATTGTCTTTTTATGAGCGCAGCGTGTCACTGGCCCTGACAGGCAGTTGTTAAACGTGCGCCGCAACTTTCGATTAACCAAAATTATTTCACTACATTAGAGTTTCAATGTATGTGTGCGCGCGTGTGTGTGTGCCAAGGGCCTGCAATAATTGGGATTTTATTTTTATTGAGATATTTTCCTTTTTATGACATTGAGTCAGCTGAATTATCAAACTTACTTGTATAGTTTTTTATGCAAGAGTACTTTAGCAAATTGGACATCATTTTATTAGCCACTGTTCTCGGTACCAGTAGATATAAATGTGTTTTACTAGATATTAAAAACTAATAACAAAAATGTACACTTTATTTATATAACTAAATAACTTGAAGTATATTCTTTACTTCCTTGAAGCTCTTATACTCTCTATATCAGCCCAGCGGCGATTACTCTTTTTATCCGACAGCGATCCGGTTTTATTTATTTCCCTTAAGCACTTGACTGGTGACTAGTCCATAAATTTTAATATATAACTAATATAGTTCATATATTTGTATGATTCAGACACTTTCCATCTGTCTGCTGCTCCTTTTTATCGCTCTCCTTTTAGCACAACAAAATAAATATTCCCCCAATGTTCTGCTGTCTCTATTCAGCAAATTTATGCTGGCTTCAATATTCTCATATTTTATTTTTTTTTAAAAACTCTTAACAGGGCATCTTGTAGTCAGTTTCATTGCCTTTCTTTGCGTATGCCTTGTTTTCTAAGTCAAATGCGTTGGGCATTTCAATTGCAGCGTTTGATAAATGGCCAGAAACTGAATGTTGGCGCTTTCATCGCGCTAAGCCAGGCAGCCAGGCAGCCAGTCACTCTGAGAAGCAGCACATTTGACGACCGTGGGTGAAAATCACCAAAAATGGCATTCAGCTTTCGCCCATTTGAGGTAAAAATGAGTGAAGTTGACCAGCTATAAGTCCCCAGTAGTGGAATAGTACTCCAATCAACAAAAACGCAAGGTCAGCTGCACAGCACTGGTTCTTGTGTATGGCAAAACACCCTCACACACACACACACACACTCACACACTCTCACATTAAATCGCTTTCCGCATATTCATAAGAAACGTTCGCTTTTTGGTGCTCTGCTCTCCGTTGTGTGGCAACTAAACACTTTGCTCCAGCGACACAAATTACGTGCTCGCCGCGCTTTTCAACTTGCCGCATGCAAAACTTGAAGTTGTTAGTCACTCGACATTCATTATTCTACCTAAAATGCCATGCCGCCTTCCCCTTCCCCACTCTTGGAAAAGAAGCACGCAGCAATTTTCACATCTTTCCAGCTGCAGCTAATTTTACTTTCGGCAAGAGCTACAATAGATTTTTGTGTGTTGCCCCAGCTTTACACTTGGACTCCAAATGTGCGTCCCAGACACATGCGCATGCGCCTCACGTACCCCGTCTGTCTGTCTGACAGTCCATTTGTCTGCCTTTCTGTCTGAATTGTGGAAGTTGCTGCTGCTGCTGCTGTTGGTGCTGCTGCTGCTGTTGGTGCTGCTCTGAACTTTCTGTGAAAGTTCTGTGACTCAAACGACTGCATAAATCTTCCACATATTTCTTTACATTGTGTAGCGCGTAGATACAATCTTTTTCCCATATCTTTACGTATATACTCGTATATATATTTATTTTTGACTAGTTAAAGGCTCTTGTCGCAAATGTTCCCACATTATGCGCATTGTTCTCGTTCTGCTTCGCTTTATTATAATGATTATTATCGCAATAAAATGCTCAAAATGTTCTCTCAACACTCGGAGGCAATTTCAATTGACTTTCGCATGTTTTGCAAACTACTTTCACAGACCCGCAGCGACATTTCATTTTTGTCTAATCATAATTACAAATTGATTATAAATTATGTGCATGACAATGCATTACTTTGAAAGTAAAATCGTTTTGCATATACATTTAGATGTTTTTTTTTTATATCGGACGTACATCTTTATGGTTAATTTATTTGTTTTGTAATATGTTTGGCTTGGACTTGATGCTAACTGGAATGGCTTCTGCGGCTTTTGCTGCTACTCACATCATTTTAATGCCGCATTTATGAACGCCTTTGTTGTCACATTAAAACAAACATAACAGCTACGTGACTAATTATGTTGATATCAAACATACTTATTTATATATATATAAATATATTTATATACTTTGCTTTCTGTATACTATTTAAGCTGTGTGTCTGTGTGCGTTGAAGAAAGTGAAATTAATGTTAAGTGCGCGAATAGCAAGTTTGTTTCTCTGTTTTCTGAGGGCTTAGGCTATGTGGGTTTTTTTTTTTGTTGCCATTCTCATATGGAGTCGCTGCCGTTGGTTCTGCGATGACATAGAAACGTGTTTTGTGTTTTTATTAAAATAAATTAACAGTCGGTTGTGAAACTGTCTATTTGCTCGCTTGTCAGCTTTGCACAGCTTTATGAATCTAGATGAGCGAAATATGTGCGTTAATAAAGAACTATTGGGAACAATTATTATAATGAACTGCAAAACTTAGAGGTAACTTTACGAATAACGCATAATGTGTTTAAATAAATTACATCTTCTCAAAAAAAATATAATAAGTTTAGCTAACTTCTGCATACAACCCATGAGCAAAAGTTCATTCACCCCATCAGCTGGTCAGTTTGTTGTTCATAATGACCTAAAGTCTACAGTTGCATGCAGCTTTCCTTTTCTATGTGTATTTGGGGTACTCAATTTATTGCCACATTTTTTTTTTTGGAACCCAGTCAAATGAAAGTGATAAATTTTATGCGATACGCAGTGAGAATTTTCACCAAAAAGCCAAAACAAAATAAAATAAATAAAGACAAAGCCCAACAACGCATTCAAAAATAGTTGCACGTAATTTAAAACATGACAACAACAATAACAGAAACTGCTGCCAAAAGGTAAATGCGACTTGGTAATAAAAAAAGAAAAGTGAAAAACTTAATGCAAATGCGTTGCTTCTGTCTATTACCATTTTTTTCTACTTCGTTGTCAATGGCCGACGACATGAGAAATGTGTAAAGACCGAAATTAATGTTGCTCACTGAAACTGAAAGTGCATAGTTAATTAATTGAAATTTTCATAATTTCGCATTTCGTGTTGCCTCATCAGAAATGCTAAACAGGCCCCATTTGTGGCGTTGCACTCTTAAGCGTTATTTAATTTTAGTTTAATATGAAAAACACTTAACCAAAGTGCTTAGCCGGTGTGTGATTTATGTGTGTGTGTGTTTGCTTGTATATATTTTTGGCTAAAAACAAAATGCATAAGTGTTAGATTGAATAAAAGTCGCATATTTCAAGCTGTCAAAGGCAATTTAAGCTGAAACGCAAACAGAAACGCACACACCAAAACACACACACATATACACCCACTGGCAACAAGAACAGTTAACACAATATTGAACAGCTATAACAACTGATGTGCGGTTTTTGGTTTCATAGCTTACGGCTTTGATTGCTGCCATTGCTCAATTGATTTTCCACTAATGCCATCGATTGGCACAAACCGAAATAAAAGTGAAACACAAACTATTAAAAACCACACACACACACACAAAAAAATAATATATGTGATGCGGCATTATTGGAAATAAAATTCAATCGCATCGGAAACAAGAATACGCACATTTTATTCGGGCCAAAAGCATTCGAAACTTAAATGAGATTAGTTGCGGCCACGCTTCATTTGGTTATTTTTAGTTGTTCACCAAGGCGAAAAGTGAAAATCAGCATAAACAGCCACAAGCCGATTAATACTATAATAAATGAAAAACTAAAATAGTTCAATATTGAACAAAGCTCTTCTCTGCATGTATGAAAAGAGTTTTGGAGAGCTGTCAAAATTGTTTGCGGATTGCTTAAATTGATAAGCCGCAACTCACATAAATCTTCAATGACAGTGATTCACCTGGGGTGAGTTCCTGTATCTGTTTTTGATTTTTGTGGGCTACTTCCAATTATATTTGTGTGTGTGTGCCTAGTCTGGGGTCCAACACGCCCACACATATTTGCTAACGCTCGCTGGCCCATTTTATGGGCTTGGCTCTACCTCAAAGCATATAAATGTCAAAAATACTAGCAACATAATAATTTATTTGAGAGCAAGTTAACTGCATTTGATATATGCAGTGCGGCACATATAGATACTCATGCCACAAACCCGGCTTGACACCTTTGACCTGCACGAATGTGTTGTATAAATGTTGTGGTAATGTTTTAAATATACATATTAATAAATATTTTACATAGCTTTAACTACTGAGATATATACTCTATTCATTTATATATATATATGTGTGTGTTTATTATTTTCATATTTTACACACATTAGTGCATATTTGTGCATTTTAAATCAGTTAAAATTAATTGTGCAATAAATATATAATTTCTATTTGGGTATGGCATAAATACTTGATATCAGTACTTTAATAATGATTTACTTTTCGTAGAGTGTTTGAAATATTTCCTCAGTTGAATTGCATTAGAGTAAATCGATATAGCTGCAGGAGCTTAACATAATATATATATATAATATATTTATAATGGCCTTTAAATGTCATATATATGCTATGCAATTTTCGCTTAAAATCAGTGATTTCTTTAGCATTCGGTTTGCGTTTGTTTTAGTTCATTTAGTACACTTATTTTCTAATTAGCGTTAGTCAACACTAAAAACCGCACAGAAACGTTTGCCGTGTGAAAAATAAACGCAATAAGAAAATAAGAGTTAAAAGAATAAAGGAGCAAAAATCTGTGCTAATTTGAGACTTCAAATCACGACTAATGAAGATTTAAGCAGCTGCATCTGCGGCAAATGAATGTGTCTGTGGTTGGTTGGTTGGTTGGTGATGATGCAACTAGGTGGCTGCTGGCCAGTGATGCTGCAAATCTCAAATGAAAACAAAACGCACACCAAACGGCGCTCGAGGAGCACAAAGGCAAACCAGCTCCGCAGCAGTGGCAAATGCATTATTAATAAATGAAATCGCTGCGCGTGTAGATTGCAATTTATGCATGCATGTGCGCCCCTCTTTGTGTGTGTGTGTGTGTGTGTGTGTGTGTGGCACAGTAAGCATACAGTTCATGGACAATGCCAGCCTGAATAAGATGTCCTCTGCTCCATTGTTGTCTCTGTTGCTGTGTCTGTGTGTGTGTCTGTGTGTGTGTGGGTAAGCAAGCGCGGACATCAGCTTGTGCGTCGCTGTTTTCCGGTGTGAATTAGCGTCGAGTGCCATATGCAATTTCCTGTTGCTGTAAATTGCAGTTGCTTTAGCAGCAGCAGCAGCAACATCAGCTGCATTGGCCGTGTTTCTTATTGTACCTTTAATTGGTGTACATGGCGAAGTCCGCTTTAAATTGAACGCATTGCGAGCACTTAACTCACAGGCAGAGCGAGAGCGCACCAACAGTTTTTGGCCAACTTTTGGGTTGGTTGTATCAGCATTCAATTTGCTTCGTTTTATAGTAGAAGAGGCAGCAGCAGCAGCAGCGCACAAAGCTCAACTAGCTGCGGAAATTTGCTCAGTTACTTTTGTGCAATCCCCAAATCCCAGTTCAATTTTATCTATGTGTCTATCTGAAACTACTTGGCAAATAGCTTCAGCTAGTTGCGGCTCCAAGCTGGCTCTTTGCTTTGCTTTGCTTTGCTTGTGTGTGAATTTGTGTTTGTATTCGTATATCTGTATCTGTAACTGTAACTGTAACTGTAACTGCAGCTTCAATGAAATTGTTGACGTAAATGGACAACAAAGCCCGGCACTCAGCTGCGTTTTTCTTTTTCGCTCTTGCAACGTGGCTGCCCTTCTGCAGCTGCTTCTCTGTTTCTGCAACTGCTTGTTGCAGCAAAAAATGCATGCTTCGTTTAATGGCAACGGGGCTGAAATTCATGTTTATTGCATTTTGCATGCTGGCAAATCAGCGCCACGCCTTGCAGGCCCACTTTGATCTATAACTTATAAGTATATGCTGAAAAAGATATGTATATCTATATATATATATATATATATTTATATTATATTTGAATAAAAAATAAATGAAAAAGCATAGAATGCGGCAACTCTTTTCTCCCTCAATTCAAAAGGCAACCGCTTACTTGATTTCAGATTTCTATTTTTTCTTTCGCTCTGCATTTTTCCTTGATTTTCTAGTTTGCCTTCTTTTTTTTTTTTTGCTGTACGCCCCCAAAGAGTTTTGCTGACCACAAAGCCGCAAAGCTGCTGCAGAGATGCCTTGAAATGTACCTTTACTTGGGCAAACAGACCTGATTGGCAGCTGGCCGTGCGGCGTTGGCCTCAACGCTCTGCCAATTGGATCATAGTGGTCGTAATTAGTGCATGCCATATGCCTTTCATCTACTCACATGTCCTGGTCTGTGCAGAGATTGATGTCAGTTACCTGTGGGTTGCCATTTTAAATATATATATATATATATATATATATGCCCTGCCGTGTGATATGGTTGAATGCAGCTATTAGCTAGGTAAATTTAAATGGACGTCTGTGTCAATTAACTCTTAACTTGCAACAGGCAACTCGCTACCTGAAACTTGCATCTGTCAAATGCAGCTCCATGGTTATCGATTTGTGTTTGTGTTACTTATCCTGCTACCTATTTGACCAGTTACAAGCAAGTTTTTTCCACTTCCTCAAGCATTGAGTGCTCGTCATCATCATCATCTTTATTCTTTGGCTGCACATCGAATGCACACAGTTTCATGCCACAGCCAGGGACAAAATAATTCACAAAGCGAGTATTTCTCGCAAAGTTTCCTTTTTTTTTTTTTGCCATAGACAAACACACGCAAGTTGCAAGTTGCCAGGAAATATCACATTTATTTAGCATTCGTTGCATTTTTTTTTATCAGCATAAAAGCTGCTTACTGACTTGTAAAATGTATAAAAATATACGTAACTTTAAATATTATAAAGGTTGCTAAAATTTTAAATTATAAGATTTGGTAATGATTTGCTGATTATAAATATGCTGAATATAAATAAAAAGTTGGCTTATGTATTATTTGTATATGTTTATTCAAGTTTAGAAGAGTTGCCATGATTTTGTTCTATTTCTATTTTTCGATTGAATCGATTATTTTATATATTAATAAATAAATAAATATTTTATATAAGTGGCTTGTAAGCCTGCCTCTTGCAAGCTTCAACGGAGTAATTGAGAGATGCTCCGGCCTGGTTAATTAAACCGTAATTGCAGACAAGTGCTAGGACGTTCTGATCCTATTAAGAGCAGAGCAGCTTGCAGGACACAGGACGCAAATGGATATGCTCTACAGGTACATGGAGCGAAAGGACTGCCTGAATTTTCCGTTAAATAATATAACCAACGAATATAACCCAGGAGCACTTTTTTTTCTGTCTTTGTGCTCGCACAATGGCATTTCTCAGCGGCCACTGTTAATACCCACTGTCCGGCAAACAGATTTATTGAGAGTTTCTCCAGCTGAAAGTGCACACCGAACCCGGAGAGTCTTAAGGTTGTTGGCAATGGCAATTAATAATGTTGTATGGAGAGTAAACTTACATAAGATTGTTATCTTGGGGAAACAGAATCGTAAATGATGGCATTGAGTATATGGTTGAAATGGGAATTTGTTGTATGGAAATGAACTCTTTTGATTGCTCATTTTATGGATTCTAATTTAAAGTTTATGACTTTGGGTTGGCATTAATATTCGGGCAAAATCAATAATAAAATTCAGAATTAATATCTGTGTCACTGCTCATTTATTCAGAGTCGCTAAATCATTGGAATAGTTTTAAGGCTATGCTTTTACTTGAGTGCATAAGCTCTGCCATTTGAAAGCTAATTTATAAAATGAAATAAGATGAGGATTGAAAATGCCGCTGGTCGCTGCACAATCATCGATAAATTCATTCATTGCCAAGAAATAACTCAATGGAAGTCATGTCATGAATGACAAGAACTTGGCAAACTTTAAGATAAGGATAAATGCCCTTAGATTTTAAGACAATAAATTAATAGGGGCTTTGCAATAAATGTGAGAGAGTGAGAGAGAGAGAGAGAGAGGGAGAAGGGAAGAGTTTCGCCTAGCTCAAGCAAAAGTGCAGCATGGAATTTAATTTCAGGCACAAGTACAAACAGCAAATGCAGAGAACTGAAGTGGAATGTTGCAAGGGGGGGGCAGTTTGTGACTTGCTCTGACACTTGTCATGCTGCATTTAGCAGCTAACAAAGATCTGGCGCATATTCAGTGGAGTTGAATAAGCAAATAAATGTTCATTTTGCTAGCAAAAAAGCATTCAATCAGCTCACAACGAACAGCCAACATTCTCCGCTGCCAAAATGAGCCAAGAGTGAGCAGTTCAAAGTCAAATGGCCCGCGCACGAGAACCATTACAATGAGCAATGCCAGCAGCAGGAGCAGGAGCAGCAGCAGGAGCAGGAGCAGGAGCAGCAGTAGGAGCAGTAGCAGGAGCAGCAGCAGTGGTAGCTAATGTGGCCATGGTGACGATGGTCCGGCAGTGGCAAATCCGTACACACAAAGTCAAAACCAATGCCATGCCCAAGCCCAAGCCCTCTCAGCCCTAAGTCCTTTGGGCACATTACACAAAATCGCTTGCAATCAATCAGCAGCAAATTAAATTTCCAAGCGCCGAGCGCAGATTAAGTATGAAATTGTGCGCTGCTTTGTGTGGCGAGTGCTGCACTGGTTTGTGTGTGTGTGTGTGTGTGTGTGCGTATTATTCTTCTTCTTTTTTTTTTGGTGTTATCTAGAACTGTAATTGTGCCGTGCGTATATCTAAATACCGTTGAGCTGCTCGCTCCATTTAGCGCATCTAAATTCAGCTTGCAAATTAATAACTTTTGGCCAAAAACGTGCTACCCCCCCTGCCCCTGCCTGTGCCCCTGTTTCAGTTTGACAGCCATTTTTCAGAGTTCACATAGACGTCGCCATGGCGGCCATCATTGGGTCGCCGAGGCGCTCAAGTGTGTGCGTGAGCTGAAAAATTTTTATTGCATACATTTCAGCAGTCAGCATAATTTCTCACTTCTGCGTTGTGTCTGTGTGAAGTTTATTAGGCGCCGGCACGCACCAGCCACACACACACACACACACAACCAATAAGCTGGATAAAATTGTCATCGGGTAACTCAATTTTGATAATTTCATAACGACATATGCCGATTGGCGTAGGTTATTTATTGACTGGATGCGAACATAATTTTGGTTATCATTGAAGAAAATTTTAGTTAATTTTTAATAGTGTTGCCCTAATTATTATTTAAAAAAAAAAAACCAAAATGAAATTTTCGTAAATATATTTAAATTTAAAATTGGTAAGAATTGTGAATTTATAAATTCTAAAATAAACCATTGTTAAATGAGGAAAATAAGATTTAAATTTGGCAAATATTTGAGGAAGATTTTGCTTTTATGTGTCATATTAAAATTTGGAACGCTGTCCTAATGAAAACAGCTGTAAGCTGACAGATATACAGTTATTCAATGACTGCTTGTAACTTGCCCAACAAGCTTACAGTTTGATTAAATAAATAAAATAAATTCAACGGTAAATTAGGGGCTTTAGTAGTCATACACACCCAGAATTCTCGCAGAATTCTCAATTCCCAATTTGAGCCACAAACTCGGTCAGTTTTGGATTTTTATTTTATTGGTCATGTGTGGATTTGTATATTTGTTTGTGCCTTAACCTTTCTTGCTGCTGTCAGCGCGTAATCTTCTGGCATAAACAGTCTATTTTAATGCGTTCTCTGGACACCAGGACACGCCCATAAGGCGCCCATAAATATACTGATGCTGGTTGTGTGTCGACAAGACGCTCTTTGAACCGCAGAGACAGCGCGACCGACAGAGATGATGAATTGTGCTGATGACTCATTTGGGAGTATTTTTTTTTTGTTGTTTTTCTTTTTCTTTTCTTTTTTTTTTGCCGTTGCTTCTTCATCTGTTTTCCGTTTTATGCTGTGCATTTTGTTCTGTGTCTCGTTTTCCATGGGGCTTTTTCTGTCAGCTGACGTTGGGTTTATTGGATAATTAGGCTAATTAACGTGGAGTTTTTGAAGGGCTTTAAAATGAACCTGGCGTTATGTTACGCACTCCACTAATTAAACTTTGTATCAGTGAATTTAGTTTTGTTTTTAACCATTTTAACCATTAGTCAATGACAGTAAGTAAATTACTTACTGGACTCCTCTTTGTGTATTACTACTGAGGTAATATTACTTAGCATTTGAAGCTTCATCAGAAGCGATGGGGTAATATAAACCAAAAGAGGTTGATTTCTTTGGAAATACTTCAACAGTTTTAAACAGTCGCAAAGCGCAGGGACTATAAGGACTATAAGGACTATAAGGCAGCTGAACAATGCAGAAAGTAATAAAACTTTGTTTGCGGCAAGCGGCATAAAAAACAAGTACTAACCGTTTCGTATGGGGTAGTATAAATGCAACTTAAATTCCAACTCGACACTAAATCAAAAGTTAAAGAAATCAGCTCCATGTCCAGGGCCAGTTGCTGACGGGTTGGCTGGTTGGCTGGCTAAGACGATTGCTGCAGTCGCTACGTGAGAAAAAGTCCCAAGAATTTATGCACTCGCCGCATGCCAACACACACAAGCACACACACACACACACAATCCAATAAACACACACAGGTAAAGCGCCGGAAGTTTGTGGCCCATAATGGCTCAAATCTGAATTATGCGGCAAAATGCAAGGAAAATGCGAAGTGAAGATGGAAGACAAGGGCGTCTCATAGTTAGTCGTTTGGCAAGCAATGGGAATGACATGCGGACATCCGACATAGGTCAGAAATCAGCATGCTAAGCACTGTGGCGCCAGTGCTGGGTGCTCCACCTGGTAAGTGCTGCCCATGACCAGCCGTTTGGACAGCTTAAGCCCGGATACGCCTC
Organism: Drosophila multiciliata; assembly: GCA_037043605.1. Classification (NCBI taxonomy): domain Eukaryota; kingdom Metazoa; phylum Arthropoda; class Insecta; order Diptera; family Drosophilidae; genus Drosophila; species Drosophila multiciliata. The sequence goes on from JBAMBF010000589.1 coordinate 6,177,580, forward strand.
CCCACCCTTCCCTCACTTACCGACAACCATCAACTTTATCAATTATGCAAATGGCAAATTTAACACCTCGGCTACGTGCCACATACGAATAGCTGCCACGTTGACTTGACCTCAACCGCCTGCCACTCCCACTCCCACTCCCATTTGGTGGCCATAAATTTTGGACTGCAACGCAAGCAAAATCCGCTGCAATGAATTCCAACTACTTTGGTGCTCGCGAATTTTTTAAGTGCTGCTGTTTAATTTTACGTCGCCCCGTCCGGATATCACGGCAAAGTGGATTTTTCCGTCAAACATAAAAGGAAAGTCCACATTCGTAATTAATGGACAGACAGAAGCGGGGCGTGGCACTTTCTACTCAACTGCAGTATTTTATGCACAAATGAAACACAAAAGCCCAGCGGCCTATTAATTTAAACGCGAAAACAAAAATGCGCAAAAACCACTTTGACAGGCAACAAGAGGGATCCAAAGTTGTAATACACTTTTTTTTTTTTTTTTTTTTTTTTTGTCTAAGGCAAAAATACAAATATCTGTAATTCATCAAAGATCCTACGAATTAAAGGATTTTCTTACTGTTTCTTTTTTTAAATTTTTTTATAAGTCACATTTTGTATAGAGTATATTTAAATTGGACTCTCTCGAGTGGAGATTTGCTCTTGGATTTTTTATGATCCAAAGTTCTTCAATGCAAAAAAATGCACTTATAAAATATGCGTTTAAATATATATATATGTATGTATACATTTATGCATATTCCAGCCAAAACCAAACACATGCGATTTCTTGGCAAATGACAGAATCTGACTCCAACTCGAACTCCAACTGCAACTCCAGCTCCAGCTCCAGTTCCGACATCGACTCCGCACCGACGTCAGCTGCTGCTGCGTTCAGCATAAAATGCCTTTGCTTATAATATTAAAATAGCCGGAAGCGGAAATTCGAAACGCCATTGCATGTGAATATATATTTGCCACTGTGTGTTCCTGCATATTTGATTGGACAGAAGAAGCGATTGGGAAGTAGCCGAGAAGGAGAGCTCCTTGCATGTCACAAAACATTTGATAAAAGTTGCATGCAACGGCCTTTGGCTACTTGGACTGCGTCCACCACTCCACTGCCAAGCTGGCCACTTATAAAACGCCCCCAAACATACACACACACACACACACACACACACACACTCAAACATATATAATCAGTTATATTGTTGTTTATTTGCACGTACTGTAACAAATTATAAGTGCCGCATGTCGAAGCCTTCCTGCTGTGCTGTGTGCGGGCAGCTGCCTCAAATACTGCTGCCAACTTGTTTACATAACAAACACGTTCCGAGTCGGAAAACTCATGAACAAAAAAAAAAAAAAAAAATGCAAGGATGCAGGCTTGTTTGTTTTTCACAATGAGCCCAACTTGGAGCTGCCGGCGGTGGCAACGTCAGCAGCCGCATCAGTCATTAAGAACAGGTTCAATGACTTGGCAGCTGGTCAGCCAGACGGGAAGCATGTGAGTTGGCTTTTAAGCCGGTTAAGCTTAAGTCCTTATTAGCTATTTTACATAGCATCAGCTGGATGTTAGCTGAGGCAAGGTCATTACAAATGTCAAACTAAAGGCTCAACTGCTTAGCCCTGCTCAGCCCTGTGCTCTGTGTTTTCTGTGCTCTGACATTGAGGTTGAGCGCGTCAATTATGTTCCGAAGCGACATGCAGTCTACAAATGTGTGGCACACACGCACACACACACACATATACATTGCACCCATGAGACGCTCATTAGTGGACGACATATCACATCTTCGAGTGTGTGTGTGCATCTGTGTGTGTGTGTGTTAGTCGGTTTTCCGCTGCATATTCCCAATGCGATGCACCTACCATATCCTGTTCATTAAAATTAATGATTTCGATTTAACCTACGCACATAGTATAGATGCCACACACAAACACACACACACACGCACACATTAACATATCCACATATTCAAGGCTGCTGATGCGGTGAACTTAACTGTAATGAGAATTGGATATTAGGAAACAAATATATGCATAAATGCATCCGGTGCAGTCAAATGCGGCGTATTATCATGTTTCCGTCAACAGGGAGCGCCTCCAAGTATGCAATGACTTTTGACTCGGCTTGAATTGCTTTTAGCCTAATTGTTTCGACAAGTTCTCAATGTCAAAAGTCGCAATGCCCAGCGACCCGGCTATACAATTTCAAAGGATTTAGACAGGTCGCAGCACAGACCATCAATAGTGCATTTTAAAGCAATACAATTAATTGAAATATGACATACATTTATAGAAATGTATGTGCACATATTTGACTAACTTTTATTAGAAAAGTTTGAAATTTTCAAAACTTTGCCTCGAAAGGGAAATGCAAATAAATGAAATATTAAATTGAAACGCAAATAAAACGTTTTTTTTTTCAACAAAAACTGTTAACTTATGTAAATAATTATATTTACTTACTCAATATCAGATCAATGTCAGCTGTTTTTTGATGCATGGCAGCATTTTAATTATGGCTATCATAAATCAGTTATAAATTCTTACCTGCATCATAATATGCAAATATTTTAACTGAATTCATTAAATTACCTTGTTTTTAGTGCTTAAGCTAACTGAATTTTGTGTAGAAAAATGATTTATTTTCTTGTATTTTATTGGCAAATTTGTGTTTTAGTTTTAGCTTAAAAGTTTTTTATCATATTAAAGAATACTTTAAACTTTCACTTTTAGAGCAGTGAAAGCGGTTGCACATGTTGTTAACTTTTTTAATTATGCCAGGCAAAATAAAAATTAAGCTTCTACTTTTTTCGACCTTCGTCGTGCCTTCAAGTGCTACTTGTGTCCGAGTGTGTGTGCGTGCGTGTGTGTGTTAGCTGAAGGATGTGTGGTCTTCGTTAGAGTGAATTACAGGAGAGCGGCACGTGATGATGATGATGATGATGCACTTACAATTCAGTATCCAACGAACCATTAATGATAACTTTTTCACCACTTGCGCACTCAATACACAAATGTGCTATAAAATGTGTGCAAAACTATTTCTTCAGAGGATGGCAACATGGTGGATGGGGGGGGGTTGTTAGTGTGCAACCACGTAAATGGCTTTTAGCTATTTTTCATGGCGTGCAGCTGTGGTTCTTGTGTTTGCTGCTATTGTTAATATTTCGCCCTTTTTCCAATGGCTGTGCGCGCTTGCATCATCAATTATGCTTATCAAAGCACAGCGATGAGCAAAACTTTTGCTGCTGACCAACAACAGCCCTGCCCTGCCCTGCCCTGCTCACCTTCACCATGCGGTGAGTCGGTGAGTCGGTGGTCAGTGGAATGGGTTACAAACAGGCAACACGCCACGGCTGGGAGCGAGTGTAACTGATTTGAGTGCACTCGACAGGTAATAAATATGAAGTGCTAAACATGAGATACGCGCATTTTTCTGCTACAAAAAACTTTTGCCACACAACAACAGATTGTAGCATATTACTGGCAACAAAAAAAATAAAAAATGCTTTTAAACAATTGCTGCCGCCTGCAGAGGGGAAAATAGGACAACATACGGGAAGAGGGGGGGGACTGGGCTGACTCAATGTTTTCCAATCAATTACAGAAAATGTGTGCAGCACGGTGAAATGACACGCCCACTTGGCATAGATTTCCACAAATGCACAATAATTTCTGGCAGCAGAGAACATGACAGCGACAGCTTAATGCCGCCTTCAGCTCACTTGAGTGTTGTCTGTTGCCTGCCACTGTGGCACGCTCTGCGTTTGTCTCTGCGTCCACGAAGCGTATGCGCAATGTGCGCCATTTGAGTGATTGTTTTACATACTGTTTGTTTTCACTCCGCGCTTTCACCATGCTCCTCCACATGTGCTGATTACAGTTATTGTTAGTTATTTGAAATTTATTGGATGCATTTTTGCGTTTCAACTTTGATTGATGCGGCGCCGTTAAGGAGGCAATGGATATAAAATGCAAGAATAATGTACTTTTTTTCTGCTTCTATAAGCTTGATTGAACTCTTCGATAGATTGGGTGCTCAAAGTAGGCTCAGGCAGTTGAGATTTCTTGGCTGAAAGCCAATGGATTTGCCTCCTCAAAAGCGCCTAAGTTTAAGGTCATTGTCGACAGTTATTTATAGTCATGGATTGTACTAATAAAAGTACATTTATTGTACTTTAGATATTTATTAAATTAATTTAATCTTTGAGTTTGCTTTATTGCCAATTTAGTTAAAAATGTGTCTGGCTTTTGCAATAATTTACTATAATTTCCAGGATTTTTTTGTTTTACCAATATACTAACTTATACATCCGGCCCAACTATCAGAAGCAATTAAGCCATTTTAAAAATATTAAATTGTGACAAAACTGTTAACGCAAATAACCGCAATAAATTAAAATAAAAGTTGCAGCCATTAAAGTTAATACTCTAGAAAATTGGATTATATAAAATTTTGAACACAAATTGCAACTGAGTTAATAAACGCTGCAAAGTGTGCTTCAGTTTAGCTTTATTTGCAAATATTTTATTCATGTGTTGGCTAAAATTAGTCAGAGTTTATTTGCCAGTATTTGCGTGTCCATATTAAAGTTAACGTGCGAAAAGTTTTTAATCAAGAAAGCAAATCGAAAATAGAAAATGGCAAAGTTTTCAATCTTACAAATGTCGAAGTATTTCGACACACTCAACTCGAGGCTGTCAACAGCCAATTTCGCCCATTTGGCCTGCTTGTGCGAAAATAGAAAAGGAGAAGTTAAAGGTTTTTTCGAAATAACGGCAGATTGCCGAAGACTTAATACACTTATCGAATAATTATGTCCTAGAATGAATCGATAAAATTTGTGTAGTACCTATAAAAAAAATAAAGACAATTTTTTAAACAATATTTATAGAAATTGCTTTAGTTTCTGTCAGTTAGCAATTATTATATTCTGTTCTTTGGAGTGCAACACATTTAAAAGAACAATTAATACGCTTTTTGAGAGGGTATTAAGTTTTGCCTGGAATCAGGCCGTTCTATGTCCAATTCCCTATTGCTGTGTGTAACTCTGTGTATGTGTTTGTAATTCTTGTTGAAATTTCTCCATTACTTTTGCAGTTCAATGTTTTACTTTAACGCTCTTTGCCAGCTGCTTCTGTTTTGCCGCCGTCTGGCACTTGGGCATGGAAAATTTACTCTAGGTTCATTTGATTTGCCCGAAACTTTGGTGGCCACAAAAGTTTTGGCTCTCGGTTCTTCTTGGCTCTGGCGTTGGCGTTCAATGCATTTGATTTTGTACGCTCAGCCAAAGTTTTTGCCTTTAAGAATTTCGAATTGGTTGTTTGTGTGTGTGTGTGTGTGTGTGTTGGGGTGTGTGTGTGTGTGCTTAAGTGCAACATGTTTGCTGCCGAAATGAACGGCGGCGCGTTCAATAAAATGTTGACAGAAAGCAAACTGCAAACTGCCAACTGCCAGGGCTTACAAAGAATGTCGAAATATAATTTACGCGAAGCTGAAAAATGCTAGAAAATTGTGTGGTGCTCGCAGTGTGAGTGGTTGAGTTATGCCAACAATGGAGTCCAATTATAGCGCAAGATGTGGCACAATAGCCGACAATTTGATTGCCGCTGGCTGATTGATTGGCATTGGTAAAAAGTTGCAGACATCGCAGCCTACTTTTGGGTAGACCCGCCAACACCGATCGTTAAAGAAATAGACTCTATTAGGTTTTGTAGTTATTATTTAAATTACATTTATTTCTGATAATAATCACTGGTTTTTTTTTTTATTTCAATGCATTTCTTATTGGTATCAATGCAGTCATTGCACGGCTATTTGTTTCTTTTTTACTGTCTGACCCAGGGGCAAGAACAAAGTGTTTATAATATTTTTTTTTTAAATTCATATTCATCAAATGGTTGTAAAGTTCAAATTTTACATTAATGCCCTTCGAGCAGTTACATTGAAAACTTTTTAAATAATTTTTTCGCTTTTTTCGTTTGTTTTTTTGTTTTTTTTGTTTTTCTTTTTACTTAGTTTTTGTTACCGGATACAGTACATACTTATATTAATTTCTGGCTTTATGTCATTTGCATGTGTTCCATTAATTAGTAAATGGCTATTATCAACCATACCATATGGTTTAATTAAAATATTTACAGTGGAAAATGCATAACAATGGAAACCAAACGATATTATTATAATTTTTGTTTTGTTTTTAATATAAAATAAAATCAGTGGTGCTGGCTTTAAATTGGGCTTTAGGCATACACATATACACGTATTTATTCGGTATTCCCTTTTTTTTTTTGCAATGATGTCGGCTTTGTTCTCGCTTTTTTTTATTGTTGTTAATATTATTATAATATTAAGTTTTTGCAATTTGCTTTTCCTTTACTAATGAATCTATTTAAATTTCATGAAATACTTAACAGTTGCTTATTATTATTATTTTTATTATTATTTGCTATGATTTTAATTTTAATGAATGTATTATTTTTCTCTATTTTATGTAATGAACTTTTTGCTTGGATTGTACAACACACAAATATGTTTACATAATTTTTGAAATTGTGTTTGGTTTTTGTTTATTTTAGTTGAGAGAATTGTACATATTTGATTACGTAATGGTTTCAGGTGTTTTGTATCCTCTTTCCAATTAGAAAGCGTACAAGGCCAGTGGAAAAAATTTCACTTATGGGCATGCCCCATACTACATGTTGCATGGCATTGTACGCCAACATGGCAAATCTCTAAATTTAATATATATTTTCAGATTGTTTTTTCGATTGCTGCCACAGTTAATGGTATCAAAGTGGGCATAAGGAATTTGTATGAATTTGTAATGCATCTAACTTGAAACTGTTTTTGTTATGTTCTATTTTTTTTATTTATATTTAGTAGAAGCAGCAACATCTAAAGTAAGCCTGTTCGCTTTATTAATTTGATTTATTCTGATTTGGCTGTTTTCTCACACACACACTTAAACACTTATATAGATTGGAGCCATAGATAAGTTGTCTGTTTGCAACCGGCATTCGGTACGAGTCTGCTCTTGACACATCAGTGGTTGTTGTTGCAACTCTTTTGTTGTGCAATTAATTACAGTTACGACTCCGACAGATGATGCCCTCCTCCACCCTAACACTGACACACTCGCACATAAACAAGTGTGCGTAGCTGCTGCTCATCCTCCTTCAAAGATTACAACAATGCCAATTTTGTTTTTGAATTCAGTCATTTGTATGTTGTTGTTGTTGTTGTTGTTGCTGTTGCTGTGTTGTATTTTATCCATTTTCCACATTTATTTACACTTGAAATGAAATATTCTTTTTGTATTTTTTCTCTGTTGCGACGTATTTGCCATGCCATTTGCAATACAATTTGTTTTATTTACAAACATAATAATTCAGTTAATTAATTATTATGAGCTCTTGTTGTTGCTGGGTTGTTTTTTTTTTTTGCCTATGCCTTGGTTTTCAATTAGTAATTAGTAACAGTTATAATAACGTTTTGGTATGTGTGTGTTTTCAATACTTTTGTATGGACTGAAATTGGCTACTTATGCAAAACGTTTTTAATGTTATTTCTCTTTTCGTTATAATATAAATATGTATTGTATGTAATTGCATATGCATATATATATATATGTATAGGTCTAAAGTTTGGATCTATGCAAATTTTATCTGCTGCAGACCAGAAAACATAACGAAATTAAAATGCGATTAGCTGTGATGCACAGATCGGCCAATGATTGTTTTGGCAAGGCAAAAGTATTAACAATAAACAGACGTTACACAACAAAACAATTCAACTCAAATTGAACTTTTACAATTACTTTAAACAATTCATTTAACATTATACATATTTAGTTACATACACATAAATGATAAAAAAAACGTTTTATTTAACATACTGTACACAATTATGTAAAATGATTTCGAACTAAACTTACAAGACTAACGAGTATCTAAACTGTATCTTGTTGTTGTTGTAAATGCCACACACACACACACTCACACACACACACACACACATATAAATAAATAAATATTATTTTTTTATTTTTATATGTGGATTTTTGTGTGCTTTGGATTTAAACATGATTTTTACACAGTTGCTATGGGACTTAGCTTAAGAATTACTCTAGGTCGAATGTGTGTGTGTGTGTGCGTGTGTATTTATATTTGTTATATCATTTATTTATGTAAATTTGTTTTCGATATTTATAAGTATTTATATATTGTTAAGTTCTAACATTGAAATAGCTTAAATAGGATTCTCATACTTTACTAAATATTCCATTTTGTGTTTTGCGCTGCAATTCTTAACTTGTTTCGCATTGCAGGTGCTTAGGTCAAGAAAATACGTCTGCAGCAGGAAATTAAGAGAGAAATTACAGTTGGAAATGTAACCTCCACTTAACGGGGTAGATTCAGATTGAGATTGAGATTGAGATACTTACCTAACGACAACAGTATTCAGCAGCAAACAGGGCGCCAGCATCGACCTAAATATGTGCGTGATGCGATCAGCCGAGGAGGTTTTGCGCCGTGAGATGGCAGCCATATTGTCGCCTGCAAGTGACAGAATGAGAGAGAGTGGGAGAGAGAGAGGGGGGCATGGTATAAATTTGAATTAGAATTTGTATAGAATTACTGGCAACAGATACGCTGCATTTTCATTAACATTTTAATAAGCTGCAGGCGAGCGCATAATTTGCATATTTTCATTTACACTTCTTATCGCGATGGCTATTTGAATGCTAAAATCATGCTAAAGAAATTCAATTTGGCCGCGAGGCAGCCATGCAAATTGCATGCAACTGTAACGTACAACAAAACGCGGCAAAAAAAATCTAATGCCCAAGACCCCGCTCTTTGCTAATGCAATGCTTAAAATGGAGCAACTGCATTCTCTGTGCAGCAGCAGCAGCTGGTTAATCTTGCAGCCAGTTTTGGCTTAGCTGGTGCTCATCTGGGATTCTCACCTTTCGATACAAAGACATAAATGCTAGCTGGCTCGGTGTTGCTGGCGGAGCAGGTGTAGTTGCCAGAGTCTGTGATTTGGGGTTCCCGTATGATGAGACGGCTTTGGGTGCGCGGCCCCGGTGTCGTCTCAATGGATATGTCCCGCCTGGCGTCATAGTAGTTAATGAGACGTTCATTTTTCTGCCAGTAAACGTACTGCGGTGGTGTCGGACTCTGGTTAAATAAAAAAGCATAGTAATTTAATATAAAGCTGACTTAAATAAATCATTTCAATTAAGAGTAATTTAAGCTAAATAAAGTGCCGATAATTTAAGATTGATTGGCAAGTGATCAATATTGAAAACGTAATTATTTGAATGCAAAATTAGCGAAAAAAAAACCTTTTAAAGAAATTTGGAAGTTACTTGTTCTTACCTTCTCAATAATGCAAACCAAATTGATGGTTGAGCCCATGTCGACATGCAGTTCACCGGAACCAAGAATGAATGCCTCCGGCACAACCACTTGAAGATTCACAAAGTGAGAGATGATGCCAGTCGGTGTCGAGACCTGTGTGATAAATCAAGCGAAGTCAGCAATTGAGTCCAAGTACGAGTCCAAGTACGAGTAAGAGTGCAAGCTTAAATTTGATTCGTATACGTAATCAACTCGAACGTTAATGCATCAGTAAACTCTGAGCAATGGCCAGTCAGTGTTAGCATTAAGTTTATACAACTGCTGCCTCCCCCCCTTCCTTACCGATGCCACACCCAAATGCTGGGCTGGTGAAACGTTTTTGACTACAAGAAATGTTGCATTCATTGAAATGCAAATCAAACAATTTCAATTTGGCACGCAAAATGAAACAAAAACGAGCATTTTCTATATAAGTGGAAAAGTGCTGGCGCTTCCTACACGTTGCATACCAAATAAAAAAAAAAAAGGGAAGGTTGCTCAGCTCAGTCCGGGCACCAATTGCACTGCCAGGCTAAAGGAAAAATAATCATTTCGGCATATTTGCATGCAGGACTCGTAGCGCTCAGCTGAGCTGACTGCCCCGACTGACAGACTATCTCGACCAGCCCGGTTGGCAGGCAGGCAGACTCTGTGCTGGTCGTAGTTCTGGCATGTGGACTGTCTTTCGCTCTTATTGAAATTGCATGCAAACAATTTTGAAATTGAAGATACGTTTTTGAAGCTCCGCCAGCTCCGTCAGCTCCGCCTCCTCGTGACCCAACCGACCGCCCCTCAATCTCTGCTCTCTGCAACTGCAAGTCTCGGAGCACCACTTGTACGGGATGCTGCACAGAGTTACTGTCAAGTGTCCATTTCAGACGTTGCCAAACTTTGTTGCTTTTCGGTTAGTTGTTTTCCTACATCCTACCCAATGCTGAGTGTGTGTGCGTGCGTGTGTGTGTGTGTGTGTGTGTGTTTTTTTTATGCAACCTATCTATTCTTTTTGTGGTAAAAAATAAAAATGCCTTTAACCATATCCGCATGACTTTCGGCTTTGTCTGGTGGCTTACTTTTGCATTACTTTGAAAGCATGTCAGCACACACACACACACTCACACACACAGGCACAAGTACAGTACATGATCCGGGGCGTGTGTGCAAGTCACTGGCTAAATTTGTCAATGTCCAGTTTATCTGGCATCCGCAGCGTCTGCGCCTGACAGTCACATGCTTTCGGTGGTGCCGGTCGGTGAGCCTGTCAACGTCATGAAAATGCGGATTCAGATGTGGTTGCGGATGTGCATCTGGATGCCAATGCAAATGCGGATGCGCAGACGCCCAGCAGGTTGCCTTAAATCGAAGCTGTTTGCATATAAAAACCCCAATTTGCATACTACAATTAAATCATGCGCCGTGTAAAAAATCGACAGAGTTCTGCGGAACACAACCTGAACCGAGCCATAAGCGAAACATGAGACAAAAAAAAAAGTAATAATAAAAAACAAACACAAAAACCTCAAAATTGCGTATTCGCACTCGCCCCACTGCAAAATGGTGCATATGCAAATCTACTTTAGTTCATTGCATTGCATTTCATGCATAAAATATGGAATATCCATTTATATATATATATATATACATATATACGTTCACTCACCTGGCACTCGTACATGCCGTGATCCCGGCGCTGCACAAACTTTATCTGCAGCGTCCACATGTTGGAGCCGGGCGTGTGGAGTATCGCAAAGCGCTCATCATTCGTGTAGAGTTGGGCGCCCGAGGATAATATGTGCCAGTCCCGACGCCGTATCCAAGATATTTGATTCTGTGCCACACAAGTATATATTAAGCACAATCAAATTAACGACTGAACAGAGTTCGGCTCAAATGTGCCAAAGGGGCAAAGGTGCAAAGAATTGTTTTTGGAGAAACGCATAAAAGTAGGCCACAAAAAGTTTCCTTACGGTAAATTTGCATGCAATTGCTGCCACTTCTGGCTGTGATTATATAACAAATAAATCTAATTAAAAAAATTAAATATCAAATGCAAAAGTGTGTTTAAAATGAAAAAATATTAAAACTTGTGAAACGCTTTTTTTAAAACAGGTTTCTCTTTTAATTATATTTTAATATGACTCAAATTTAAATATCAAATATGCTTAATATAAAAATAAGAATAAAGAAAATAATTGCTTGAATATTTATTACATTTTGGAACTCCAAGATTTATTGGATTGCTTTCAGTAATTTTTTTGAAATGCAATTTAAAATACGGAAACTTTAACTATAACTTTTGCACAAATGTCAGTTCTAAGTAAATCAACCAGCAACTGAGGAAAATAAGCGCTCAAATCTCGTTAAGAAAATAGTCATTTATATATATATATATATATGTAATTTGGCAATCTAACGAAAAATAAGCAATTGAGCTTTATATCTTCTGCACACACAAAAAATAATGTTTTTTTTTTTTTTGGAGTAAGTGAGTAAATGCAATTGCTTAAATAAAATAAATGCAAAAATTTTAAGAACAAAAAGTTTGTAAAATGTTATTAGCAAAAAACATTTGGCCAGAATATGTGTTAGAACTTTTGCTAGATTAAAATTTAGAATTATTTTAGCAGTGGTAAACATGTTTTTCCTTTTGCTAGACACGTGTCGACACTTGAGTGGAACCATTTAAAATATTTTGTGTTGGCTCTGATTAATTGATGTTTTGGCACATACTTGGTCAAATAATGGGGTCTTCTATTGGATTGCGTTGAGTTACGTGGCTGGGTTTGAATTGCGTGTCGCAGTTAGCCATTTAATTGCCAGTTAGCAAACGTTGAATGCCAAACAAAGTGTGCACAATGTCATGGCAAACGCTTTCTGGCTTTCAGCTGCAAATTAAGCTCGTATTTGTATTTCGTGCTCAACTGCCAAACAAATTGGTCTTTTGCGTGCCCAATTTGACGAACGAAATGAAATCCAAATAAAAAGAAAAGACACCAAAAACGGCAAAAGCCCAAGAAAAATGTCATAAAATTAAAAACTGAAAATATTACATAAAATTTGCACCTTAAATTACAAAACGAATATAAAATTTATGCGGTCAAATCGAGTAAAATGCGGCTATTGTGGCATGCAACAACTACAATGCGAAATATATACACTTTTTGTGCTAGAAAGTGGGATGGCCTCGTGCAGGAGGCGGTACAATTAGAGAGTCAAAAACAAACCCAATTTACACCCACTCTGTCCACGCCGGTGACCTTGCAGACCAGGAAGGCGGTGCCACCCAGCTGGACGGTCGTATTATGCGCCATCAGCTGTATCAAAGAGAAGTAAGGAAATGTGGAAGAGAGAGAAAGAGAGAGAAAAAACACAAGACAAAAAGTTAAAAGTTCATTTTTTATGCGCGACCTGTAAAGGTAAAAAGATACAAAGCGAAGGGCAAAGGGCAAAAAATAACCACACAAACTGTGAGCCACATCGCACTATTAGTCAGCAGAACAAAGCGCCATTTACTATATATATATATGTAAATCTGTATGTATGTATATAATTGTATATATGCTGGATCTGAGCACTGTGTCTAAGTAGTTGTGGCGTGGCCTTTTTGGATAATTACATACGTTGCGAGAACGAATGAAATATAAATAAGCACTAAAGATTAATTAGACAGGGGGGGCGGCGGGGCGTCTTCATGTTTTATGGTAATTAGCATTACACTGGCCAAAACAATTTGAATGTATTCCGTTTGAACATATTGATCAAAAGAAGGAAGACTCGTACCCTCGACATGGACACAAGTGCCACTTGCCGCACTTGCTGCAAGCGCAACAGCAGCACCTTTTTGAAGTCAATTTAAATTGACTTTAAGACACACTTTTCGGAGCACTTCATCAATGTCGCAGTTTGAGCAATCACCTGGGCTTTTTGGTCTACCTACCTCGCTGTCCTCGAACATGGGGCTGTCACTGGAGTCGAGATTATTATCCAATTTTGAGTCGGCACTTATACCGCCGCGCATCCATAGCTTCTTCCAATCGTTATCTGTGAGTATTGACTTTTGGTCTGCAATCAATAAAATATATATAATTTTTATAAATAAAATAAAAAAAGCTTTTGACAATTGATGGACAAATAAGCTAGTTGCTGAGTCCAAGGTGCAATTGGGTTAGAGGTCACTTGGGTTACAGTTCAAATTGCCAGTTTTCAGTTTGCAATTGCAATTGCAATTGCTGTTGGGCTTGCAATCAGCAAGTGCGCCACAAATATGTATCTTTTTAGGTGGCACTGCAAATTTAAAGATGAAATTTGTAATATTATTGAACTCACTAACTGGCAGTGTTTTCTACCTGCTGATTCCTCCATAAATTCAGTTATAACTCTTGAAATAATAAAGCAATTGATTGACATAGGAATGCTCAGCGTGTTATTTATGATTATTGACGCTGCTTGGCATTTATTGATTTCTCTACCCTATCACATGCTCTCAATATACCCAACACAATAATGACAGAAAACAAACTGCCTTTTATTGTCCTTGTCCAATTTGTGTTTATTTTGGGAGCACGCAATTTGCTTATATTTAATTGAATTAGATTAGGCATATTTTGTGGCACAATTTACAAGTCGGAAACAAATAAGTTTTCAAGCGAAATTCATGCAACTTTTTCGAGTTTCTTTCACCTGCAATATAATTATTTTTGTTTGTTCAATAAAATAAAGTAACGAGCATTTCAGAAAATACATATTCCCTTTGTATAATATTTTACATATTTAAAAGTGGTTCAACGATCTGAAATTTAAATTAGCTCATAAGTTGATGAACTTTGTCACATGGGTCAATACTTTAAGCAGAATAATAAGCCAAACTGATGCAATAAAAAATTAGAAGATTAATCAAATTGCGATGCATTAATAAATTACTTAAGACAAGGCCAAAGTCATCAAAGGGAATTGACATTGTTAAGAGGATTAAAAGACGAGACACAACAACCCAAATGGATGGAGTATTGATTAGCTGATTCTCTGACAACTTGGCTATGTTGTTGAACATTTAAATTCTTATGCTATTATTAAATATTTAGGTATATCATTGAGCATTGTCATTGTTATTTACCAATCATACATTAACATCAAATTATAGTGTGAAATTCCCATGTTTCATATCAAATCTATCATTTGGCTATCCAAGCCATAAATTAAATGTTACTTTGCATACAATTTTGTAGTGCGTATGAGTATTTTGATGGCTGGGCAGATCCATCATTAGAAATACATATAAAATAGGGCTTCATTGACCCTAATATCAATTTAATCATCAATAACAACTGCAATACCAGTAATCGATATAAGCAGCTTACATACAATTAAAGCTGACTTTAATACAAGTATTGTGAGTAGATGCCAATTAGGAGCTTACTTGCTGCTGTTTAGTATGCAATTTATTAAGTATACGCCTCATGCGAACTTAAATCAGACAACTGCAACTATAATTCTTGAGTTTAATTAGGAAAGTTTGATTGCCCAGGCAACCTGAGTGGCCAACCTGTAGCCAAATTAAGTTTCCGCCACGTTGCATCCGAGTCAAGTATTTTACTTGATTTAGTACTTTTTAATGCGTTGCGTGCTCAAGCAGCTGGAATATGACTAACCAAGTTAGGTTGGGCAAAGGCAGGCGAACATTTATTAAATTGAGATTGGGCCAGCGTAATGTAAACATATAGCCGTGCTGAAAAAAGCAATTTAATCAATCAATCTATCCGTCAGGAAAAACTTTTAAACAGACACAGCCACGCATGAGAGATTGTTTGGCCTTGGCGCCAAAAACCCACCTATTCCGTCCACCTGCTTGGCAAATTGGTTGTGTGAGAGTGAAAAATCGAAGCAGTGCGCAGTATTTCCGTTCCATTTTGTCCCGACTCTGTCTTTACCTATTGTCTGCCTTTACTGACTATAAAACACAGCGAAGCGAGCTCGCACTTTTATTGCCTCGTAAATTTTTATAGTTCATACTTTAGGCATGCGTATGCAATAGCCGAAATTCAGAGTCCTCTGCTCACATCCTTAGCCAATCTCACATGTGTCTGTGTGTGTGTGTGTGCACTCGTGTTTGTTATTGAATCTGTATTCGTTTACGTCGTTGTGGAGTACATGCGCATTGTCCTTTATTAGCGCTGCTCTGCAATGACGTCAAAGTTCCTTCGGTTTTTTGGTTCTTCCTTTGCTTGATTTTGGTCACGCTGCATTCAGTTTAAATTTGTTTATTTATTTGTTTGTAAGCACATTAAAATTGTCTGCAGACAATAACAATGCACCATTAATATCGCAAAATATGGCAGTAGCAGGACAAAGCCAGAGAGACTTTATGACGGGTCAGGTCGTCAGGTCAATGTTGGTGGTCAACAAAAAAAAAAAATGAAATAAAAACACTTATATATACCGAAGATAAATGGCTGATTCTACCAATTTTTAGCTGAAGAGCCACAAAAAAAAATCAGAATCAGAAGAAGCATAAATTCTTTATCTTTTGCATTTGTATGCATGACAGCAAAAACCGACCACACACACACACACACACAATATACACACACATGGAGTCGCAAGTCGAAATATATTGCGCATTTTAAGAGGAATGTAAATGCTGAGAGACAAACACAAAAAGTCAACTCACGCAGGGACTAAGGTCAAGTGCCTGCTGCACTATGAGTATAATATCTGCATGTGTGTGTGTGTGTGTGAGTGTGTGTGTGTGGGGCCAAACGTTATAATAGTAAAAAAACACGCACTGCTAATAAAATGGCTAAAAGTCGCGTATTTCAACGAGTCGCTTTCTTTGACTGCTTTCTCATTGCTGCTGCCCCTGCTGCTGCCCCTGCTGCTGCTGCTGCTGCTGCTGCTGCTGCTGCTTGCTACGTGCGCATGTCAGCTGCCTGCGGCTTAGGCGTGTGAATTATATTATGCCTGAAAGTAGGCAACTGTAATAAAACTTGCGCAAAAAGCAATAGAAATGGCGACCGGCAGCGCCTTCGTCCAATGGCCGCCCGCAACCGGATGTGTCTTGCAAAAATGGCAAAAACAGCACAAATAAGTAGCAGGGGGCAATACGCGACACGAAGATGCCCTGTAAAAACTAACCAGAAATTGACACCCAACCTTTAAATGGGAAATGTTTATAGAATTTCACTTATATTACAAGCAAATAAAAACATGCTCTAAAAGCAACATCAATTTAATCTTCTTCACCTTTTATCATCTTAAATTCTGCAGTACATAAAATTGTAATATACATAAATGTAAATACATATTTAAATATGTCATGTATTGAAATACATCACAGCGCCAACTCACTCTAACCCTAACAAATAAATGGTTACAGGGTATACAAATTATGAAGTAGTCGTGGAACTGTTGGCTTTTCGTTATTCATTCCATTTTCAGGAGAGGAATATATATATATATAAATAAATACATTTTCAGGGGGGGTTGAGCAACTGAAAAGCGATAAATAATGAAGTCAGCAAGTGCGACTGGCGTGGCTTGCATGTTTATTATTAATAATAAATATTTCTTGTCAATCTTGCGAGGAGCGTTTAAGTTCTATGGCCCCAGAGCACGACACATGGCAGCTGATACCGTTCGTTTCTCTTTCTTTTTCCGTTTGTTATTGTTAATGTTTGTTGATGTAGTTGTTGTTGTTGGTGCTGCTTCTTGTGCGCACTTGTCATGTTTTCCAAAATGATTATTTATCTGTCTTCTTTGACTTTCCCGAACCGACGAACCACCGAAAACCATCCACAACTTATCTGCCACCTTTCCGCCCTTGTACTTAAGTACTCTATTCTCACATATCCACACGGCGTATGCGTAATATTTTAATGCCCTGCCAATATGTTGGCGTTGTCTGCCTCCAGTTAAGCCAGAAAGCTGCTTAAGTCAACGCTCCATGACAACATGGCCAAAGTGCTTAGCAGTTTTTAAGCTGTGTCCCTTCCGGTGCGCTGCCTTCTCCCGGCCACCAACCAGCTGCCAGCTGCCAGCTGCCTTAACCTGAGCTCAAGCCCCGTAAGCTGAAGATCCTGCATCTAGCGTTACAAATGCCTCCAGCTTAATATGAAAACCACTAAGAAAATTTGCAAAATAGGTGAAATTTTACAGCGCATTAGAAGAGCATCCAATGGCAAAACTCATTTGCACTTGAAACATGAGCGTGAGCGCAAACAAAGTCAAAGGCGCGAAAGAAAATGAAACACTGCAAATGTGCGAATGTGTGTGTGTGTGTGTGAAGGTGTGTAGTTGTGTGTGATTGTGTTTCTGCGAGTGTGAAGCTGCCCTAACGACCTTGACGCAGGCAAATATGTGAGAGACAAGCAGACAGGGAAAGAAAGTGCGAGTCGAGTGAAAGTAAGAGAAAGAGAGAGGAGAGAAGTGGAGAGGAGAGGAGAGCGACAGAAACTGACACGTGTGTGTCAGCTGCTGTTGTTGTTGTTGCCTGACTGTCAGCGGAAAGCGCTAAGCTGAGTATTTTTTTCTCTGTGCGTTTTGGCCATAACTTAGGCAGACGCCAGCCAACATACACAATATAAATTCGAAAGGCGGCTTTAATATATTTTTTTTTTTTAATTTAAACGGAGCGTTTTTTGAGGAGTTGCTCGCTTGTCAGTTGAGAGTTGTATATCGCATTATCCTCGGTGCTTGTGTGTTGTGGAATTATTTGCATATTTCACATTTTCAATTGTTTGGGCGCAACGCACTTCAAAAGTCAATTTAAAAATGTTTATTTTTAGATTCTGCATAGATTTTTAAGCCACAAGGCGTGGCAATAAATTTTCAATTTTGGCAATGTCACGCGATCTTGCCGCAATCCAACATCTCGACGCGGGCTCCCGGAGGCTGCGTAATGAGCGACCCGCGAACCGATAAGGTGTCGCCGTTCCCGCTGCTGCCTTAATAATTTATGCGTAACGCGTTGGCTATCCAAAAAAAAAAAAAAAAAAACAAAAAGCCTAAAAAAGCCAACGCCAAAATAAAGCAGAAGGAAAACAAAAAGCAAGAGGCAAGAAGCAGCAGGCAATGGGGCTCAGGGTTCTTTTAGGTCAAAACCAAAGCCACAAGGGCAAAAGAAACAGTGACGGTAACAGTAACAACAACAATAACAACAACAACAAATAGAAGAAGTGCGGCCGCTGCCAAAAATAACAGCAACAACAACCACAAAAACAAATGGTGAGGTGCCCCTTAGCGCTAATCTCTCCCCTGTGTATTTTTCATTATCCTTATTATTTGTGAATGTTACGTGTTGGCCATAACTTAGAGGGGCTAACGATGCGTATACGTGATGCCGTGTAGCGAGTGTTGCACACACACACACACCATACACACAAATCCACACCCAATAAGCAAATAGCCCTGGGGTGTGGCATGCTTTTAGGCGCCGTCGTCCATTTAAACCAAATTAGCAAAAGGTCAAAACAAAAAAACACTGCCACCAAAATCCCGCGTGAGCTTAATGAAAAATTAATAATTGTTTGCCAAGCTATTGCCGCCGTCAACTGAAAAATGCTTATCTGCCAGAAATTTAGGCCAAACATAAACCTGCTCCAAACAATTGGCTATAAACACAAAACTCAAACTGACTTCAAATCGAATGACAACAAAAACAACGATTTTGCCGAGTATTTTGTCATTAATGCAAATATTTGGCTTAAAAGTTTGAGCCGCAGGTGTCTATTTAGCGCCAAAGTGTTGGAATTTAACGCTGCCGCTGTTGGCCAAATAAAATTTGTCTAAAATAATAAATCCGTAAATTGGCAAAGTTGCGTTCATGCTGGATTAGGAGTATTAATTGTTGGGCGTGGCAGCAGTTCGCACAACGGTTCATTTCAAACTTTATGCATACAATAAAATAAAGTGCCGTTTATTCTCAAGGGGGGGCTGGTAAAAATCTCATTTAAATTCAATTGTCAGGCCACTAAACCCAAAAACTGGCAACTTAAACTGGCCTAAACGTTTCCAGAAATTCTACGAGTGGCATTAATTAAATACCGAGAACACTCACCTGGCTCCAGGGTGGTGGCCAGCAACAGCGTTGGCAGGCAGAGCAGCAGAATGCGCAGTTCCATTGAGTGCAGCGGCACACGCAGTAGCCCCAAACGCAGCAGTCGTGGCGGCATCATTTGTGGCAGGTTCACTTTCTTCTACTTCTTCTCTCTTGTAGCTTACTGCTCGTTGTGGCTGCTCTTTCTGAGTATTTTTACTTAGCTCTGGCGTCCTCACACACAATGGCACATCGATGTTGGTGTTGGTGTTGCTTTTCTTGGTCGCTTATTAGTGTTAATGGTTTTTTGAATGAACGCGCCGTTTCCTTGCAGCACTGGCAGCACAATGGTATCTCCAACTAACACACATATGCCTGATATTTTGCCTGTTGTTATTGTTGCTGTTGTTCTCTGGCCTGATGCTCTGATAAATGATGCTGCCGGCTCAGTTTAATTCGTTGTTGCAACGTAGCCCTTTTTGCTACCGCTTCGTATTTGGGCCGCTTTGTTGTCGCTTGTCAATGTTGTGTCTTCTTGCGCTATTTGCAACTGCCGTGACACAACGATAGCAACAAGCTCCCCCTCGCTCTTTATATGTATATATATATATATTTATATATGTATCCAATTTGCAGCTGGTTGTGTTTACTCGAAGTTGGTTAGTTTGCTCCTTCCGCGGAGCGAGGATGTGGCAAAACTTGCATGTTCTCCATCATTTTTCATGTCACTGCGCATTAGCACATTAAGCCACGAGTATGTATTGTTGCTATTGTTGTAATGTTGCTGTTGTCGTCGTGCCACAGTGTTGCTATTGTGTCGCACAGCAAAAAAATTAACACCCGCTTTTTATGAAATTACATTCAATTTGCTGTAGTTGCTGTTTTTTTTTCTTTTTCTTTTTTTCTTTTTTTTTGCTTTTCCCTCTTTGTTTTCCTAACAACAACAACAACACGTCACGTGTCACGTCGATGATGAATTGCTTTTAATGTAATGTCTTTTCCGAAAAGCATCTTTTTCCGTCTTCCGCCTTGGGAATTGCAAGTTGTTTGGGCTGCTCTCTCATTAAGTAGTGGCTGTCTCCCATGTAGTCAAGGCATTCTGTGAATCACAAATGTATATAATAAGTATATGATTTGTATATAAAATTAATTCCGATGAGAATATAAATACAAATTAATTCACTTAAAAAAGATTGAGTCAATTTAAAATCAGAATGCGGAATACTCCATTCGGGTTTGTTGTTATTTTTCAGTTAAGAATCAATATAAAAATTGTAATTTCTTCACATTTGCATTTTGGTGGTATGCCCAATTAGAATACCAATGTTTGTTATTTTTTTTTCCTGCTCTTTTTGAGCGGATTTGTTACAGTTGCAATAAATTGATTTGCCTGCTGTTCCATAGAACATTTGGCATTGTAATTGGCCAGCTTCCGCTGTGCCCTACAATCGTTCCTAATTGTGTGTATACAAAAGTTTAAGCTTCTCCATTCATTTGCATAGTGAATGGAATTTATTTATTGTGCCAGCAAATTTGCCACATTATTTATAGGTCAAGAAGAAACCACCAGCCCCACAGTTTATGCAAAATGGACCACCAAAGTAATGAATTGCCCCACGACTGTTGAGGTCAGAACGCATAAAGAGCTTGCCGAGATTCTGGAGAAGATGATGACTGATGCCGCTATTTGCTTGTTGGTTTTTCTGCTTTTCATAATTTATTATTTATTTGTTTGTACGCACGACGAACTTAAGTATTTTTTACCATTTTTATGTTTATACGCGTAAAAAATATTAAATTTTGGCAATTTGGTCGGAAAGTTTTCGAGCAAACTCGTAATTTTTATCTGCTTTTTTTTGTTTGCATAAATATAAATTCTTTTTTTTTTATTTTTTTTTTTTGGTTTTTAACATATCCCAGCGCACAAATTGTTGTCCCTAAGCGCTGTCTCTATGGTCAACTTTGTGTGGCACTAGTCTACTGGAATAAATTCGCTTTTTTCATCCCGCCATAGCTAAGCAAATAATACTAATGAATTTGAGAGCGACGTGAGCGAAAATTCAAATTGAAATTTCACCGCAAAATTGCGAAAACGGCCGCTACATATTTTAATTACAATACAATGTGGCAAGCAACTTTATGTACATGTGTCTGTGTGTGTGTGTGTGTGTCTCTGTGTGTGTGTCAAAGTTTACTATTATATTTAATTAAGCTGCGTCCATGGCAACTTATTTGCAAAAAACATTAGCAAATGTCATGTGGCATGAATTTATGACACACTCGTGTGCAATTCATTTAAATTGATAAAAGCAGCTGATGGTAGCTGGCAGAGCATTAGTGTTGTCTGAGGGGGGTTGAGGGGGAGAGGAGGGGAGGTTGGTTTGTTTAGCTACTTTTGCTACTTTCGTATCAAATGCAGCAGTTTAGAGTAATTCGCTGGCAAATGTCATGCAAGTTGAATGCTATTTTATGTGCCAATGTCTGATTGTGTGTGTGTGTGTGATTGTGTGTGATTGTGTGTGTGTGTGAACAACACAACTATGCACTTAAATGCAGTCACGTATTTACTCACACAAATACATGCACACTCTCAAGCGCTGTGACACAGAGCAAACGTACATATTATTATCTTGACACAATGGTGCCATAAAACTTAAAGACCCCCACAGCAGTTGCTGCCACTGCCGCTGCCACTGCCACAGCCACTGCCACTACTGCTGCCACTGCCGCTGCCTTTTACCCGGCCCAACAACAACACTGGCATAGGGGCAACCGGGGGCAAATTGGTAGAGAAAGAAATAGCTCTATGAAGGACATGCCATTTGCCACCCACTTGCTGTGTAGCCCGCCGCCGCCCCAGTCACGCCCTGTCTCTGTCTTTGTGCCTTGCCTCCCCTGACCCCCCCCTTGCGCGACTCCTCGGCTCCTTGTGCTGTGCTTGTGCTTTCTTTTCATTGCACTCGCACTCGCATATGCACATTTGTTTGCATTTTACAGGGGGCGGTGTGGTGTGGTGTGGCATGGTCCCCTTATTCTCGGGCATGTCCTGCTGCAGGCGCCTCGGGGCGCGTTGGAGGTTATATGGAAATTGTAATAAGTTGAAAACCAAAAAGCTGATGTCATGAGGTTAGTTGCTGTGGCTCAAGTTTCAAGCGACAATCATGTGCTTTCCTTTTGTGTACTTGTTGTTGTTGTCTTTCGTTTAGTGTTGCTTGTTGTTATTGCGATTGGTATTGTTGCTGTTGGCTGTTGTTGTTGCTGTTGCAACTGCTGCTGCTGTTATATGCTGACCTCATACTTCATTTTGTAGCTTTTGTTTGTCATGGCATGCGAAGGTTGTTTTTGTTGTTGCATAATGCACTGGGTTTGGGCCTGCTGTCGTTGTCGCTGTCGGAAATGTAACGGCATGCCACATAGCATACACACACAAACACACACACACACACACACACACACCCACACACCCACTAAGACAGTCATAAATATTTCATATGCAACTGCTGTGCCGTATTATTGTTGACAGTAATTGAGAGAGAGGTCGTAGTAAATTATTTAAATGTTTATTTGGGGATTTGCAGATATAAGTTAGGCGCGCACAACTAAAGAAACTGTCGGACCACACGGCGTATGATGGATCCCCAATTGCATTGGGGAGTCGTTAGCCAAAGCCAAACAAATCGCTTTTGCCTTATTTATATTTATTATTTGTGCCAGCTTACAAAAACAAATGTCGTTGATTAAACGAATGTTTCTCATTTTGTTGTTGTTGCTACAACAACAATTGCTAAGGGCATATTGTGCTTATTTTAGGGCGTGGCCACCGCCCGCACATGTCAGCATTGCCAAT
This sequence comes from Drosophila multiciliata, assembly GCA_037043605.1. Taxonomy (NCBI): domain Eukaryota; kingdom Metazoa; phylum Arthropoda; class Insecta; order Diptera; family Drosophilidae; genus Drosophila; species Drosophila multiciliata. The sequence continues at coordinate 6,200,870 of JBAMBF010000589.1, forward strand.
TATTGTGCACTGTTAAATCGAGTTTAACAACTTTTTTTTTTTTGCTATTCGCAATTTGTGACCCGCAGACGTTGGCTTTTTAATTAGCGCTACTAATTCGGGCAATTACATATGTCGGTCAAATTATAATTTGTAGATAACTATTGAGCAATACACACATGAATCATGAATCATGAATTGTTGTGTCTGTATTTTGTGCTCGATTCAGTCATTAGCCGCAAGTTTTATGCATTTCAATTGCCGCAAAAGCAGCGCAAAGCAGCGTAGCGGAACAATTGCCAATGGCCATAAATATGCACGGCCATAACAATGTCCATTTTGTGGCCAGTATTGTGGATGCCACAACCGCTCCGCCAGCCTCAGCGCTGCAGCTTTAAATGGAAATTGCGCGTAACGCATTTTGATTGCACTTCTGAGTGCCAGCATAAAAATGCGCATTATATAAATTTCTCCCTTAAAGTGTTGCCTAGTTATTGTTGTTGTTGTTGTTGTAGTTGTTGTAGTTGTGCTTGTATCTACATATGTGTAAGTGCCAGTTTATATCCGGCAGCGAGTGCGATTTTCCCTCTCGCTCGCTCACACGCACGTAATTGTTTTCCGCCCATTTCCGCTTTTTACTGCGTTGCACTTGAATAACTTTAATTTACGCCATTTTATTCACAATCATTTTATAAATGTATAAAATATATATTTTATATTTAATATAATAACATAATGCAAGTGACTTCACATTAAAATATTTATGTTCATTTTTGCACCCATTCTTAAGTTCTTATCATTTATATGTTGTCATGTGAAAACATTTATTTTCTCTTCCGACTTAATTTATTTTAATGTTTCATAAATGCAGATAAGCTTTTTTCTTACATTTATGTGTTATTAAAATAAATAAGTTTTGCTTTTAATTATCAGCACTTGGCAACATGCAGTTTAGTTCTGCTTAATTTCATTAGTAGTTTTCAGTTTGCTGTCTTTTAGCCGCGTTAAGTATACGATGTGTTCACGGCTTAAGCTTCTTTAAATGGTTTGCTTACACGCATATGCATTTGGCGTGTGTGTGAGTGTGTGTCTGTGTGTGTGTGTGCGTGACCTGTTTGCTTGGCTGACTGCAATGAATCCCTACCAAGTTGATAGCAACGCAAAAGAGGAGCAAAAAAAAATTATTCAAGAAACTTGCAAGTTGCAAAAGTTTTTCAATTTAAGCCAGTTTCAACCACCTATCCTTTGCACCACCACCCATCACCCCAACAGCTCGTGTTGCATGCTGTGTGTATTAATGTGTGTGTGTGTTTGTGTGTGTGTCTCTGTAAATTTACTACTTAAAGTACAATGGCATTCCAGCGGCATTTAAATTAATTCGTGTCATTGCCTGCCGTCTCGACAGTTTTGTTGAACTTGAGTCTTAGCCAAAATTGTAGCGTGTCCGCTTTCAATGTATCTGGCCCTAATTGAAATGGCCAAAACGTCAACAGCTCATTAAGTTAACAGTTTGCCCAAAACTATTTCGCAAAATATTTAAGACGTCGTTTCATTGAGCTCAGCCCTCCTTATAGCAATCGCTAATATTGTAAGTGTGTGTGTGTGTGAGTGTGTGTGTGTGTGAGTGTGTGTGTGTGTGTGTCTGTGAGTGTGTGTAAAGTGAAATGGTGGCAGTTTTAATAAAAATAAAACCATTCTCGGTGTTTATTTAAGTTTCGAAATTGTACAAATTTTCGTAAATTGTTTTCAGCTTTTACACACACACCCACACACCAACCCACACACACAAAAACCCATAGTCACATACCCTAATGGGGTATGAGTGTGTGTGGTTCAGAAACTGTGTATAGCTATATTTACCCGACTACTGAGTTTTATTATTATTTTTTTTTGTTGCGTGTTTGCAGCAAAGTTTTAGTTTGGCAATTTTGCTTTTCCGTTTTTTTTTTCGTGAGTTATTTTTCTTTTTACCAATTTTTTTTGTTTTTTTATCTTTCTTCTAGTTGTGTGTACGCGTTTTTTTCTGTGTAGTTTTATTGTTGTTTCTGCTCGTTTTGTGCTTTGTTAGTTCCGTTTCCGCTCGGCGCCATGGCTTGCCTCACCTACAGCTACGTGGAGCGCTCGCTCGCTGTTCCATTTGGAATCGTTGGCTCGTTTTTATTTCATGTAGTGTTGTCAACTTATTTTAGGATTCAGTGATTTATTTTCTAAACAATTAAAGAAAAACAAAAAGTGGCCAGCAGCGAGTAGCAAATACACGTGGCAGATTCGTGGATGTGCCATAGAAAACGCTGCAGCTTTATGAATTTTTCAGTTGAATTATTTACAGGAAAACGCGGAATAACAGTTTGCCGTTGCGCAAGTTCCACTGAAAAGCGTACACCCAAAATAAATTTCGATGAAAACTGTAACTGCACCATGCAAAAAAAAAAAAAAACAGTTTGCTAAATGGATATTTACGAACAAAATAAAATAGTATTAAAAATATGTATCTTGGTTTACAGGTAAGAAATACAATATTTGCACCTGCCAAAATCAATAAGCCTGCTGAATTTGTTTTAAATTTATACTGCGTAAAATATTTCTGAAGAAGATCTCTTTAAAACGAAATTCCATCCACAGGAGCCAAGCATAGTTGATAGCTGAGTTTATTAAATGTATTCGCTACATTTTTGCTTTTCTCGGAACTTTACATTATATCCAAAAAAAAATGGCGACAGTTGTGTAACTAATGGAAAATTAATTTCACATTTTCCCCAAGCAGACATTTTTCTTGTCGCTTTACTCAACTAGCGCATAAATCGTGGCAGGTATTTCATTAAACTAGCGTCAGATGTTATCGCAGTGCATCGCTGCTCATAAATATATACACACCAGCACACCATCACACACCCACACACACGTTTATATATCTAACATATATTCACCTATAAAGTCATGTAATCGTCTTCATAATTCCGCCAAGACAAACCACCCAGCTGGCATAATATTTAACGCGGCGCTGTGAACAATAAAACACATCACACACACACACACACATACACACACACATGTAAACACACATACATGTACAACAGCGTGAAATACTTTTTGCTGCACTACTTCAAGAAAAACTACTGAAATTATGCGCATTTATCAAAGCAACAGGAGCTCTGCGAGCAGAAGAGGAGCAAAGGAAAACGGCGACAACAGAAACTGGTGCAAGTGAATGCACACACACACACACACATATATATATATATAAATTCACATACATGTAAAAAGCATGGTGCGATAACAGAAAATGTAACTACCAAGTTGGAGTCGAAGAAGTTGCTTTCTGAAGAATAATAATAATAATAATAATAATAATAAGAAGAAGAAGAAGAAGAAAAGCAATGTAATACTCGCGTGGTAAATAAATCAGTGTTGCACTCACTGCGGCGTATACTTGATATTTTGCGTCTGATTTCATTTGATTCCATTTCAGTTTTGCGTTTTACGTTTTACGTTTTTTGTTTTTTGTTTTGTGGCATGAAAAATAATCTGGTTGGCATGGTTTATGGAAATATTGTCGTCATGGCGAATGCGTCATAAATGCATGAAATTAATTTCCATTTGCATTTCCTTATTCCCAACCCATATGCATATTTTTGATAGATTGCTTTCACTTTGCGGTAAAAGCTTTGGGCCATGTTTTTGGTGGCAACCAGCCCCAAAAACTCTTGATGCGTGTGTGAACTGAGTCACAGCTGCCAGAGAAATGCATTTGAATTTACAACGTGTCAGGACTGGGAGCACCATTAATATGCCGTAACTGTAAATGTGTGTGTTGGTGTGTGTTTTGGTGTGTCTGTGTTTGAAGTGCTTAAGTTATGCGACGGTCTTTGCCCTTTCGCCACGCACACACACACATTTATGAGGGCTGAGGCCAGAAGTTTGCCAATGCATAAATATATTTTCACACGCCCAGCCAGAGATAATAACGCTCGGAATTTACGATAAACGCCTTACCCGCCGGATTATTATTATTATTATTTTTGGTTATTTTCTTTTATTTATGCTCAGCATTTTCAAGGACAATACGCGCATAATGGGAACCGGTTGCCATTAAAAAGGGTCCAGCAAACGGCTAAAACTCGAACCAAGGCAAAGGTTGTCCGGCCGCAAATGTTTCTCTTTCGTTTTCGATTAAACGCCGGAAGTCGGTGGCAGTCGACTGTGGCCGTGTCCGTGGCAAGAACGCCGCTTTTGCCGCTGTTGCTGCTTTTTGCGCTGCTGTGCGTGGTGGACATCATTGCCGCCATTAAGCCCTAATGACCGTAATAAATAATAATTTATTTCACCTGCAGGGCAGGCCGTGAATCCTCTGTCCCGCGGCCTGCATGCATGCGGGTTTGAAGTGGTGCCTCCCCGGCTTGCCACTAAAAACAAAAGGTTATTGTTGCATATGGCAATATTAATTGTTTTTCTTTGGCCGCCGGACAGCGTTCCCGTTGTCTGGATATAAGTGGTATTTTTATAACCGCAGAATCGCCAAATACGTGCCACGATTTGCCAAGTGAACCCGAATCCCAGCACCGTCAAAAGCAGCTAAAACTGGCTCGATTAGATAAACTGAGGGTGACTTTCTGCCGCCCTTACTTTGGTAATTACCAAAAACACCAACTTTTTGGGTCGATTGTTGGCTTTTACTTTGTCTTTGGCCTTGGCCAGATTCTGGCCCTAATGCATGCTTATTAAAATTTTGGTTGTCATTAGAATGGCCGGAAATTGGCTGGGCCCGAACAGCGTGTGGGGAGCTGTCTCAGAGGGGTGCAGAGGGTGCAGACTGACCACCTTGTTGCGTGCAGGTGTTGAGCCATTGTCCGCATTTAATTCCACGCCTTGACCTTTGGCCTTGGTTCTTGGCAAATTAATTTTGATGGCCATTTGACATGAGCAAATCATTTAATGAACCGCATTGTGCGTTTAGGCCATTTACCATTTGGCTTGAAATCAATAAATGCCGAGAATATGTGCAAGTTGCTGCCACCAAAAGTGCTTCTTAACTGATTGAAGGAAAGTGCGTGTCTTTTGAGCCACAGCTGATCTGACTTTGGATAAGAACTATAATTAAACATTATTGTTTATTGCTGTATGACACGTTTAGCTTAAGCACTGTATTCACACCAAAATACTACATCAGATCTTTGATCTGTACAAAATTAATTTATTGAATAAGAAATTATATGTGTATAAAAGTTGAGCGGGGTTTAAACTGGCCAAACGAAGTTTTGCCAAAACATAAATGAAAAAAATTCTCTGGCAAATAAAAAAATGATAGAGAATTAAATTTTTTCATAGAACAAAAATCGGACTAAAACCACAAAATATTCAACTGATTTTGGTCAAGAATATAATTTTTACTTTAAATTCTTTCAACGCGACGCTTTCAATATGCTTTTACGCATTTTAACCCAAAGTCACAAAAACTGCAACAAAAGCAGCAAAAAAAAAAAAAAAAGAAAATGCTTTCAAATTGGGTGGAGCAGTGAAGCGAGTCGTTTACTTTGGTTTTTGGCTGGTTTTTAGCTAAGCTGAAATGTGGCTAACAAAAAATAAAATCAATAGACGAAGCGGTTGCCAACAATGGGCAACATATGCGGCCGCTTGCAATAAACATGGGCGTGAAAACCACAAAATTTTATGCAAACTCATAAAATGATTTTTACAGCGCACACTCTGAAATATGCCCAGGGCTTTTGTTATTGCTGTTTGTTGTTGGCTCTTCTTGTCGTTGGCTGCTTTTACACAGACAACAACAACAACAACAACAACAACAGAGCAGGCCATAGATGTGCCATATAAAACTCCAAACAAAAACTGCAGTAAAACATGGCCCAGCTACCACTGCGGCCTGTATTGCGACTGAGTTTGTGTTCGTGTTTGACTTTGGGTTGGGGATTGGGCTGGGCTTGGGAGTGGGTCTCGTATTACACCCGGCGGCATCAATATTTTCTCTAAGGCGATTTCCATGCCAACCAAACAAGCGCAACAACCACGGCTAACGATTTTTATACATTTTTGTATGCTGCAAATTCGCCAAACACACAAAACCAAACAAAAACCGTTCCGAAATGCCCACCAAATCAGTGGAAGACCATAAAGTGGCCTCCATATGCACTGCGGCTGAACTGAAGCTGTAGTTGAAGTGCGCCTCAAATAATAGAAATCGAAGTGCTCTCCATCAGAGTGTGTGTATGTGGTGTGTGTGTGTGTGTGTGTGTGTGTGTGTGGGTATGTTAGTTTATGTATAAATGTGTGCACATTTGTGCGGCTGCAAAAGTTTTGCCCAGCATTTTGGCTGACCTCAAAGGATTTGCGCACTGGTCGAGCAGGGTTGGGGCAGGCGAGTATTGAACTAATATTCGGTCACATGCGGAGCTTGAGGATTCGATTTCGAGTTGGATTTTCGATATTGCCACATCATGTAAAATGCTCCCCATGCGACACAAATTTGTGCATTTTATGATGGGTATTATTTTTATCTTTGTTTCTTTTTTCTCCTTCCCTGCTGTTTGTGTGTGTGTGCGTATAAGCCAAGAGCATTATTGGGCGTGACAAGGTAGAAGGTTGTGCTTGGCATCTAGGACAGAGTTAAGCCAGTATCGGTCACGGGAATAATCTTCGTAAAAGTTGGCTAATTGATGTCAGTAATAAAAGTGATATGCAGCGCACAAATTTGAAAAGAATTAAAAACTGATTAAACCAGTTTTTAAACTGCTGCATAATATTTTTTAAGACATTTTGAAGGGGTTTCAGTAGAGTAAAATTAATTAATTTGCTGCTAAATTAAGTGAAAAGCACATAATGAGCTTGCAACGAGATACATTGGACTTATCAGGCCACATTCTGAGTGACTTTTAGCCGGGTCTAGACCATCAAAGCAATTTGTGGCGCACATATCAAACACAACTGCCACACAGGCAACCTAATGTCGCCTGTGCAAATGTGTGTGTGTGTGTGTGTGTGGGCGGCTTCTCTCGGCTTGTCTATGTATGCCACACCCACTGGGAGCGCAGGCTGTCTGGTCTCAGCTGGCATTTGAGTGTCAGTTTATTGGAGTTGTCATTGAATTTGGTGAAGTGTTTATGCAGAACTTTGAAGTTCAAACGCGATGGCGCTTCAAAAAGCGTCCACACATGTGGCAAATACGCCACACAATGGGAAGAAACTGACAAATATTTGCATTTTATTGATTGACTGACAAGTGGCCACATCCGTTGCCATTTGCATGAGTAACGAGTTCAAGCGAAATAAAAATCAAATGTTACAAAACCAACGATTGCGTATACGACGCGTGTGACGCAATTCCCCTGATAGTCATAAGCTGAAAGTGATGTTGGAACGTGGGGTAGATGAAAGAAAGAGTTTGTGTGTGTCTATGTGTGTGTGTGTGTGTTCTGGAATGTTGAGTTGTGGTGCTAAAATTAAGCAAATCCCAGCTAAGCAATTTTTACAAGCATGCAAGCATTTATGAGCCAAGAGACTGTCTGTGCCAAGAAGGTGGGTTTGGGTGGGGGGGGGTAGTGCGATATGCTATAATAGTCGAATTCCTTGCGCATGCATGCCAAAGTTCATTAAACTGCTGTTAATGTTGCCCGCATGCCCTCAAACACATTTGGATTACCCTCACCTGCGTCACATTTTCTCGAAGAGCATTTTGCAGGAGCAGCAGGAAAACAGTTTCCCCCCCCCCCCCACCACATGGAGCAAACTTTGTAAATTGCTTTGGCTCCGCATCGGAATTCGATGTCAATGCGTCCTCTAAGAATTCGCATTTTCAAAATTTATAATTATTGCATGACAATAAAACAGCGTCAAGTGGCATGCGATGCACAAATAGTTTGCCCCAGATAAAAACGAACGCCAACTCAGCTAAAATTAGCGGCAAAACGCAATTGGCATACAAATGAGATGGGAAACAAGCGCCAACTCTCCTCCTCCATCTCTATCTCTATCTCCATTTCCATTTCCATTTCCACTGCCAATTTCAATTTCAGCTCCAAATTTAAACCTTCATTTTCATTTACATGCTTATTACAAATGCAACATGCTCATATTGGATATGTGCTATGCAGGGGGAAGCGAAGGGTGGGGGGTGGGTTCTTCTGACTGCTAGAAAAGGAGCGAAAACATTACAATTCTGGTCGTCATTGCCGCAACATCATTTTCTTCAGTTAATTGCGACTGGGATCATCATGAGCACAATGGCGGGGACAAGCACACCAGTTGGCAAGGCAAGTGAAGTTTGTGGCAAAGAGCTGGCGGGGCATTGGTACGAGTTGGCAGGAGTTTCATTTAAAAAATAATGAGTTTCCCAGCAAGGGCGCATGCAAAACAACGCGCAGCATGGCAGCATGGCAAAGGAGGGCAATGGTTAGGGGATTGCAGAAGTACAGACGAGTCGCACTATGACACAGTCGCAAAAAAAAAAATTAACTTTTGCTTTAATTATAAAGCTGACAAAACACTCGGGAGCAGCTCATGAAAATTGCGAGGGAGGGGGGGGGGATGAGTTAACTATAGCAAGATTCAAGTCAGGCACTTGTCAGAAATGAAGGCACACACGGCGCAGTCCCACGCAGTCGAGTTTAGCGACGAACCCAAACGGGAGTCAGACGGACCCCGATAAGGGTAGAAAAAGGCCCGAAGACTGACAACAAACAACAACAGAAAAAAATTCTTCATGCCAGATAGTCAAATATTCTGATGAAGTCATTTCCATGCGGCGCAAATCATGATAAACTCCAAGGGTCAGCAATAAAGTGCTCGCGGGGACCACTTCTGAGGCAGACCTTTTGAATATTTTAATTAATTATGAGGCCGCACTGCAAAACCGTCAAAACAAATACCAAGTACTACACAAAAAATTATAAAAGCTAACACTGACATATATATATGTACTATATATATATTATTATTTTTTTTTTTGAAGTCCTTAAGCAAACAATCAGCAAACTATGTCATTATGGAACCCAGCTCGCAGCCATAAATACTAATGACAAATTACTCGGGGTATGAATTACATGAATCCACCAGGCAAACAAAACACACACAACAAAAATGTTTGTTGTTATAATAAAAATGCAAAAGTTGCAAAATTGTCACAAGCTGTGCACATGCATGAATGGATGTATGTGGGTGTGTGTGTGTGTGATATTAGTATTCATGTTTGGTTGGGTTACGCAGCGTGTTGCAGATAAAATGCCAAAAATTGCACAGCTTTTGTATATGGAAATAATCACAAGTCAGTTGTGTGTATATTGCGGATATTAAATATGTTTTCCTTTTCACCAGTTTCTCTTTTAAATTTGCTGATTTTTTTTTTAGTTACTTTTGGTATTTATTTCGATAAATGTACATTTTTATTTCCATCGCTAAACTTGAATGCACTTAAATAGTAATCGCTTTCTGGTTGCTTGGCATTTTAGCGGCTTATTTGCCAATTCAAATGCTTCGATTGTTATATGAGCTTTTAAATGTAATTCTCTTACTTTTATGTAGATGTGTATATATTCTATATAGTTATTTGATTGCCATAAATACAGTTGGGGGCAATAAAGGAATTGCCATTTCATTTGCAGTTCATGTTTACTCCGCACTCTTCTAATGCCCATTTAGCATATGGGTTCGTGAAAGTCCGTAAGGATGTATTTGTAAATTTATCTTTTTGTGCATCGTAAATCTTGTTGCCTTCTCGGCATTTTGCACAAAATTTATTTCCTTATTAAAACTTTTTTATTTGATTTAATTCAGGCGCATGTGCAGTGCCTGCTCCTCAGCTTCTGTTCCGTATTCAATCTCGATTTCAACAGTTAGCTAATGCTTTGCATATGTGCTAGGTAAATGCATACACACACACAAGCACACACACATACACATGTGTGTATGCATGGCCAAATTGTGATAAATGTAACGAGACTTTCTGTTGGTATTTGTAAGCCGTCTACCCTTTGCTCAAAGTCAAATAGTTTTTCGAAAAAGCATTCAACTTTATCGTGCGTTTCCTGGGAAATTAACATTCCCCCACGTTTGCCACCACTGCCTCCCCTTCGCTCCACATCTGCTGGTTTTGTGTGTATGTTTTTGGGTGTATATCGTTGATGGTTCGTTTACCTCATCGTCAGCACACACGCACACCAAAATAAAAAAATATCGTTTGTGAACTTTTGCCCCATCACTCTATCCCCCTCTCCATCTATATCTCATTCACTCATTGATACTCACACCATTGCTCTATCAATTTGTGTCTGTGTGTGTGTGGGTGAACGCACTAAACTTTTATTTTAGATTAAGTCAATTTGCCCCAGCCACGAATAGAATTTTTCATTTGCCCGACTAGCCTTTTTTATTAACAAGCTTGGAATAGCTGCGCATCAAACTATGAACTTGGCTACCTTTTTTCCTATATTTTCCTTTTGGGGCTGGGTGGTGATTACGTTTATGGTATATGCGATGCGATGCGATGCGTTCCGTATACGCAATGTGGCTTTGTCCGGTCTCGACGGTGTAATCGGCAAAGTTAAATTTCGCACTTTTGCAGCACAAAACTTTGTTTGGCTTTGATTTGGCCCAGCAGCATATTAACAGCGGCGTTCCTTTTCCAGTTCGCTGTTTTCACTGATGCGCACAGGAGCGTTATTTTTTTTTTTTTTTTTTTTATTTTTGGGCAACAGCAAGTTTAAAGCACTTGCCATAAATTATGTTTGGAGCTGTCGGCATAGCCCTTTTCGACCTGATTGCTTGATTTATCCGCTGTCTTTAGGCTAAAGACTTTATTGGAAAAGTTTGATTGGCGCTGCTGATGCTTCTGCCACCCCGGATTGCTCAATTTCACTGTTGGTATGCAATATATACTCGTACACAAAAGAAAAAAGAAAACTGGTTGAAAACTGATTGACGTCAATGTCGGCTCTGGGACCATAAATCAAAAATGCATACGGCAAAAAGGCGCAATTTTAAAATGTTTAAAAATTAATAGAGCTGCTTCGAGAGAACTCAATCAATAACCGATACAGTCCAAAAAGGCATTTAGTATACACATGCGTGTGCGTGTGTATGTGTTTGCTTGTGTCTGACCTATGTTCTTTAGGGCAATTCAAACTTGGCAAACTACGCTTCGCTTGCAGTTAGTAATTTTCAATTTTAATGACCACAGTATAACTGGTTGCATAAAATTTACCTTACAGTGGTCTTGATTCGTTTATGGTCATGAAAAAATATATTTGCCATACCATAAATAATTTATAAATGCTTTCGAAACGCAGGCAAAAATTGTTAATTTAATAAAAGCAAACTACATAAATGAATTAAAGGACATACATTAAAGCGCAATATAAAAAAAATGAATGAATCAGTGACATATTTCAGCAAGGACATTAAGTTGTCGTTGCTTATCCGATGTACATTATTTTTTGCTCTCCTCGCAAATTTAATCAGCGTTTTAAAAGTAAAAAATAAACAAACGTTTTTTGGAGTGAATGTGTAGAGCGGAAGAAAATGGTTTATTAAAAATGCTTTTAAGCATCGTTATCGAAACGGCGATAAAATAAATACAACATAAACTGCGACACATACCCGCACTTGTTAATAAAAATGAGAATAAATAATACAAATAAAAATACAGCAACAACAACAAATTAATGGAGGCAAGTTCTGCAATCTGCACTTGTGGCAAGTGGGACGGGCGCTGTGGCATTGTTGAATTTATTATCTGTTTCATAAATCAACATTTTAATTATGTGGCAGTCAGGCAGGCGCTCCCCTGAAAAAGTACATAAAAATGTTAATTACCTGGAGGAATATATATGGGAGCCAAAGAGAAACTTCTGAGTTCTTCTAGACATCAAAATGAGTGGCAAGCAAACGCACAGCAAAGGATCTGGTATTACACAAAGGGCTGCTTTAATTAGAGACGCGCAGAAAATACCAGAAAAAAAGAGATACTAAATTAACATAGATCGAAGGCAGGACGAATGACAAATACCCTTGCAAAGGAAAGAGGATCTGAACTGTGCAGAAAGCCACTTGTAATACAGGTAACGAGCGGAGTAATGAGACTGTAAAATAACATCTATCAATATCCATGGATATCAATTCTGTGATCATTATTTTAATGTAGAAGAAGAAATTAATCGTTGTGAATATGGAAAGGAAAGCAAACATAATTTACTTTTGACTGCTACAATTGAATAACACAATGAAATATATTGAATTAAAAAAAAACACTGAAAAAATTACAATAATAAAATAAATTACTTAGAAAACTGTATTAGTCTGACATGCACCAATAATCGATAGAAATTAATAATCGATATACATTTTATAGCAATATTCCTAAAAGAGTATTTCACATGCCGTCAAAGGAGTCTAAAAGCAGCAGATTTGCTTCTAAATCTTTTTAATTCTGACACAATTATCAACGCTACTACCATATGGAATTGAGTGTCTGTGCTTTGCTGCCGTTCTTGGCCTCCTGCGTGCTTGAGGCGTGGCAACAGCTTGTAGCGCACGGCATTTTGGCCTTTTTGGGCTGCGGTTGCCCCCAACAACACGGCAAACCTGCTGTTTACTTGTGCTTTTGTTTGTTTACGGCCCTTTTGTTGCTAATGATTGTCTCACCCCCCCGCAAAACAGCCTAGTTGTGTGTGTGTTTTGAGTGTGTGTGTGGGTGGAAGTAAGAATTTCGTTCTATGCCGTGTGGCTTTTATATGGGATTTGCAAATTGCCTTTTATAATATTTAATACGCCATAGCAAAACCCAGGCCAGCCAAAGCTGTTTACCCCCAGGAAGGCAGTCAGTTGTGCACACTGACAGTTTTGTACTTTCATTTTATGATTTTTACAACGCTTTTATTGCTTAATATGGCTAAGCAAATACTCTTGGCACAAATTGTCGCCTTGGCTGGCAGTTGGCAGTTGGCAGCTGCATAGAATGTTTTCCCGGCCATTCTCAATCGAGGAAACTGTTTATGGCAATTTTGCGGAACTTTGGGTTGCCCCGATAGTGTCCTTGTAATGTATCCTTAATGTGTTTTAATATGCAATTAATGTGCTTTGTAGGCTTTGGCATATTTATTTGTTTTAATAAATACAAAAGCGACAGTTGTGCGTATAAATCATACGCCTCATGCGCCACATAAATCAACATGAATGTCAGTATCTAACACTTTCGCTCGAACTCCTTAGTAATACCCTATATATCCAAACTAACATATCCTTTAACTTGGCTCGTATGCGACTTATCATTAATACGGCTCAACGCCTTTTCTCCAGCGACTTTAACTACTCGACTCTGTTTCTTGTACGGTCGGTGGGGATCTGCACTTGATTGAAGCTATTTGAAGTGTATTTCAGGCCTCTGTGCGCTACTTGGGCTGCAGTTGACACATTAATACAAGCGCCACGGAAAGATTTATGGCACGCAACCCAAACAAAAAGAACAACAGGAAAAAACGTTGGCTGTCCAAACTAAACAAAGTCATATAAATAATAGGTCAGTGACAGCTGCCGCCTGCTGATACCGCACCCAATTCGCTCCTTTATCAGCCAAGCTATCAATTCCAAATTGCACTCACTTAAAATATGCGCCTTTGACTCCAGCCTCCCGATAAATTATTATATTTTATATTGTACCCACACTCCAAAAAGTATGTAAACATATATATATATATTTACTTATATATACATAACGACTTTGAGCAACTTGATTATACCGACAAATTGGGGTTCTATGACCGCCTTTTGCTTAACGCCAAACTCAGCTAATGTGCACTCATTAGAACCAGTCCCATTTTTTTTGGATACCCTGCACTTATTGAGAAACAGGCAACTTCATCTCTTGTTATGCCCTGCAATCGCAAAGATAGTTAAATTCGAGTATAAAACTCTAATAATCAATGAAGTGTAAAAAAAATATGGAATCATTTATGTAGAAATTTTTAACAACTTTATTTATTTTTATTTTAGAAATTACAAATCACTTCAGATTATATACAGGGTATTTTAAGTCATTCTTACTTGTTTTTGTTTTTTGTGGTTGTGCTGCATTGCTTTACATTTTTTTGCGAGGGGACAGCAGATAAAAATAAAAATAGGAATAAAAATAAATTTAAAGGCAGACAGCAAATTATGCAGCGATGCGTATAATTAATCTGTTGGCATTAATTGCGGCAAAGGCTGCAGCAAACCGCAAAGCGTGCGGCGTCAAATGAAAAGAAAGCCTGAAATTATTTTAACGCTCAGCCAGCGAGATAAACTAACCAAGAAGCCCCTCATCTAGCCCCTTTGGGCGGGGGAGAGCTCTTAGCGTTTTTCAGTTGCGCATCCACTTGAGTGTCATTCGTGGCCAGTGAAGCGTGGCAACCAAATATAAATCTGTGGCAAGGACAACGCGGCTTATTGAGAGATCTCAGGATCTGCTGAGATGAGGCTGATTGGGCCAACTAAATTCGGGCCTTAAATGCGCTTTTAAAGTTGTCAGGCAACTGATGAACTGCTGTCTAAGCAACCGACTGGACAGACCGACAGACTGACAGACCGACAGACTCTTGCAGTCGTTGTGTGTAATTAATTGCTGAGCAAGTTGAGCGGCAGCCAAACAGGCAACACATTCCCATGCAGCCATGTGCGCTTACAGCCAGGTCAGCGGTTGGTAAGGCAGAGGAGGAGGAGGCTGAGGTATGGTAAGAAAAACGACTGCACAATTTATAAAAGTCAACACTTAAGCACGTTTCAGCATTTGAGCAGCACCTGGGCAGAGGTTCACTTCATTTTATTATCAAGCGTATTTCTGCACGTAATTGTTTTGACGTCACTCTTGCAAATTGTCCTTTTTTTTCGTTGTTGTTGTAGTTGTTTTTTATCTACGCCAGGGCCATGTCATGACCCGCTGAATGCTTGCTTTATATTTATTTTATTTCGTTTATTCTTTTTATTCCGCTCAACTAGTTCATTAACCGAAGGCAGTGCCATTAATTGCTAAATACCAGAGCTAATGACGCATAAACACACACAAAATACCCAGCAATTTTACAAACAACCACATGCAAGCGGGGAATTCCCTGTTTTTTTTTTACAAATGACCGCATCGCACGTGCATTGCCGGCCACCTGGCGTATGCGCAATGTGCCAAGCAATTTGTCCCAAAACCACCGACTGATACAATTAACAGCGATATCAGTTTGTGTCAATCATGATTTAGCGCTATTCAGCGTCGGTTTTAACCTGGCAAGCCTTAAATCTAAACCCGGATTAGCCTGAACATGGCAAATGGCTTAGATAAGCGACTTCGTTACTCACCCCTTTCGAAGCTGACAGTTTCCTCCGTTAAATGGCTGAAAGTAAAACAAAAATTTACAAAAAAAAAATTAGCATGTTTACGGTAAACTTTGCACAGTTTAGGAACAGTTTAAAGTACAACACAAATACAAATAACTGATGAAGAGGCGAAAACCAGCGAAATACTCTTTTTTTCCAGTGTGAAAAACGAGTCCTTTGATATCATAAAACAAAAAATTTAGGATTATTGCTTAGCATAAATCCATGTTACAACTAATTAAAATGAAATTATTGCCTTAAAATTCAGGTAAATACATTCAGATACATAGTAATTTAAATATCTTTATATATATAAAAAATAAATCTGACAAAGAATAAATATTTATAATTTTTCTGACTTCTTTTTTATTAAGTAAGCGATAAAATAAATCTGACAGAGAATATATATTTATCATTTTGCTGACTTCTTTTTTTTTTAAGTAAGCGATATTATAAAGAACAAATATTTAATAAAAAAAAGGGTTATAAAAATATGCAATTCATACAACTTGGTAACAGTATATAGAAAAAATACTTTGCTTTCCACAGCGTTTTTTTTTTGCTGCTTGTTGTGCTTGCCGGCGGGTGTTGTGCCCTCACATGCAAAACAAACAAGTGGAACAAAAATACACACACACACGCATTAAACATTGACATTGAACTAAAAGCTAAAGGAGAAGAGAAGCAGCTCGTTGATTACCGCCTGCTGAGTCAGCCAAGTTAACAGCAGTAGTATCCACATCCACATCCACATCCACATCAGATCGTATGCTATTGACATTAGAGACCAGAATCTGAACAGAATCTGTTTTGTGCCTTTGCTGGGGCTTAAGTGCAATCAATGCTGCCAAAGTCGGTGAGCTGGGAGCTTCTAAATCAACGTTACGCCCACCATCCACATCAGCAGGAGCATCATCATCGTCATCATTAATACCCCCCGCATAGCCTCGCATTCATCATCATTTCGGAATTTGAATGGAGTTTTGCATTGTCATCGGATTTGTAGACTGCGAATGAAGCGTTAATCCTTCTAACAGTTATTAAACATGCTTTTGGGGAATAGAAAATCACGTAAAGTGCGCAGTCCTCGCGCGCCATATTAAATATGAGAGTTTCGCTAGAGTTTCAATTAATTATTGGCAATTCTAGACAAAAAAAAAACAAGTAACAACAAAGTGGAAAATAAACAAAACAAAAACTGAATAGAAGAAAAAACAAGATGGAAATAAATTAATTATGCTCGCCTGACAGAGCTCCATGGAAGTTAGCGACAAGCCTTTAGCAAATAATTAAAAAGGGACGAGCTGGCCAAATCTGAAAAAGTAATTATTTGGAGCAGGCCTCAACCCGTCGCCACCCATCGATGTGCAAATGGCGCTGGGGTAAAGCCAAACTTTTCAGCGAATTAAAATTAATGAAAATAAATTTTGCAAATTGTTTTAGCAAACCCCTTTTCTTTTTTTTTTTGGCTCCACAACGGCCGAGTTGACTCTTGAAAAAGATTCAAGTGTAATAAAGCAAAGCAGAGGACGAAGGGTTCCGCCGAGCTCGTCGGCGAGGGGCACTGTCAATTGAAATGCTGAGGCTGAGGCTGAGGCTGAGTCTCTGATGGCTGTTTTGGGGGATGCTGCGCTGACTTGGCACATGAAAACACTTAAGAAATTTAGTTCTTGTTCTCAATCTTGTATTTGAGGTCATTTCTGGGCTCAGGCGCTGGGTTCAACTCTGAAGTTTGACCTTTTCTTTTGACTTTTCACTCGGCGTTTATATTTGACTGTTGTTTGTTGTTGTTTGCTTGGCCCTCGTTTTTTTTTGATGGAAATCTTCAAGCTCATTTGCCAACGTATATAAATTAATTAAATATTCGATTAGGCAAAAGTGCACTTAAAGCTGCTGACATATTTCAAATTCATTAATATCACGCTTTGACTTTTATTTGCATTACGTTATACATTATTCAGCAATATGGCGGACGGAGCACAAAACGTGGCTAATTAGCCGCCAGCTAATCCACAACGGAGCAACCGGAGCACACTTTATTGGTTTATTTTCCATGAACGTTTAATGCGACTTTTTCCAAAAACTCTCTGCCATTTGTTTATTTAATTAAGCGCATTAAATGGCCAACAGTTTGAGTGATTCGTTTTGCCAACTCCCCCCCCCCTCCCACTTCCCCCTTTCTCCTGTTTGTGTGAATTAAGTGTGCATATAGACATATGCTAACAGAACACATGTATGTATGCATAATTAATGGCCAGCTTTGTGTCTCACTCCCCACTATTATTTGAGCCATATTGAGCTGTTTGACCATATTGTAACTGTAGTCTTACAGCTTTCAGTCCCTCAGCATATGTTTGGCTAGGAGCGATTTTTTAGCTGGCCGACATTTAAAACGCCTAATTAGCTGCGGACCCAATACTGTAGTGTCATTGTCATGAAAGTTATTGGAGCGTGCAACTGCCGGACGACCCAGTGCAACCCAACCATCGCACAGCATGCCACAGAAATGCTTATTATGCCGAGCTGCAGATAAATTTAATTTATTCAAAATAACACACATTGTGCGGCAGCATGTCCTTGCCAAACTTTTGACCGCACAGACCCAAAAAGTGTCCGCAGTGCTTATGTATGTGTGTGTGTGTGTGTGGGTAGGGGGTAATTTCCATGGGTCCAGCTTCTAATTTTCACGCATGAGCGCACTTTTGAGTATACTGTTATTTAAAAAAAAGGAGCATCCCGTAACAGATCCTTGACCATTCGTATCAGTGGCATGCTCAATTTAATTTGAATTGTGCCAACCCCCCGCACACACACACAAATATCACCCAACCCCTGTCCGCCTTTTATATAGATGTGCTTATTTTATTTATGTCGCTTACGCCTCGTGTTATAGGTTAGGATTGGATAACTCTGGCTTAGGTTTAGAATACGCCCATAAATAAGTGCACTTCCTACATGAATTTTTTGGGCATCTCAAAAATTATTATGGACTAGTCCGGAATCTCTTTCACTGTTTAAAGTTCTTTGAACTTTATGGGCCTGATCTACTAGGCATTCCCGACAAAATGACAAGCCTTGCTCTGGCTCAGTCCAGGATAGTCTAGGCGGATGTTTGTTATTTATGTGCTCTACGTGTGACTGACAAGTTTATGTTTTAATTTTTTGCCTTCATAAATATACCAATACATATTTGCAGATACCGAAAATGAGCGCCACTAAGCTGGGTTATAAATTTTACGTGACTGGACTTTAAGGATTTTCCGGCAAACAAATTCTCTCGTTTAGCTAAATGCCTCTGAATACCTTTTCTGCAGCAAAAGCTGGCAATCTATTGAAATGCGAGGCAAATTAAAAAAGGCGGTTTGCACATTGGGTGAATGTGTGTGCGAGTGTGTGTGTGTGTGTGGGTGTGTATGTGGGTGTGTTTGCTATTTATACTTATGTAATCAGCGTAGAGTTAGGTTCACATTTTATGGTCGTTTTTGTCTCGCTCGCTTTGAAAATTGTTTGTAATGGCATTATGAACACTTGGCTGCATGTGGGCCAGAGCCAAAGCTAAAGCGCTGAACCACTCGGCGTATGCTCAACATCGATTTTCTATGTACTCTGCGTGTGTATGTGTATTAGTTAAAATTGCGGCTGCTTTAATTTGTGTTTATTTACGAGCATTTTTTGTTTGCCATATTTGCTTTGATTTACATTAAATGAGTTAATGTGGCGTTCTCACTTTTAGCTGAAGTCTCTCTATCTCTCTCTCTCTCCCATTTTCTTTCTCCCTCTCTCTCTGAATCACGGGCTTTCAATGATTTTTTATATGTTCTGTTTTGCACAAAAGACGCGTCTCGCGGCTCAAGCAGCCATCTCGAATCCCGCACCGGAACAGAGCAATGGCAATGGCCGCAATTGAGCCGCATCTCTGAGTTCCTTTTAAAAAAAAAGTTTTTTTTGTCTAAACATTCAAACTGAAAACAGACTTAAACAAAGCCGAAGATGGAGTAAAAAGTGTGCAATGTGTATGTTTTGCTTAGCCAACTTTACGTTACTTCAATTTACTTTATTGCGGGGCAAAGTGAAAGGCTTTCACCGTCGAGGCCCTCAAATGGCAGGTTAAGAAAAATTTCGTGAATTGAATTTGTTGTCTATATACCCTGTAGACATAAAAGAAGTTGAGAAACTGTAGTTTAATAATTAAATTAATTGTATAAATAAATTATTTATTATTTGCTTGCTTGAAAAAGTTCAAATTTTATTTTTTAAGCAATTAAAAGGTTAAATATTTATAAAACCAATTAAAGCATCAAAAATTTAAGGTAACTAAAATGTAATTATTTTATAATTAATTATTTAACTGAATAAAATATTTCCTTCCATTTAAATATTTATAATAATAAATACTTTAAATCTATATATATATATATATTTTTATTTGTAAAAAAACCTTTTTCAGTTAGTATTAAGTGATATCTACCAGTAGTGAAATTTGGCCTACAGCATTCTGGATATTGTTTTGTTTTTATTATTGTGTAGTTTAATAATTAAATTAATTGTAAAAATAAATTATTTATTATTTGCATGCTTCAAAAAGTTCAAATTTTATTTTTTAAGCAATTAAAAGGTTAAATATTTATAAAACCAATTAAAGCATCAAAAATTTAAGGTAACTAAAATGTAATTATTTTATAATTAATTATTTAACTTAATTAAATATTTCCTTCCATTTAAATATTTATAATAATAAATACTTTAAATCTATATATATATCTATATTTTTATTTGTAAAAAAAAACCTTTTTCAGTTAGTATTAAGTGATATCTACCAGTAGTGAAATTTGGCCTACAGCATTTTGGATATTGTTTTGTTTTTATTATTGTGTAGTTTAATAATTAAATTAATTGTAAAAATAAATTATTTATTATTTGCATGCTTCAAAAAGTTCAAATTTTTTAAGCAATTAAAAGGTTAAATATTTATAAAACCAATTAAAGCATCAAAAATTTAAGGTAACTAAAATGTAATTATTTTATAATTAATTATTTAACTGAATTAAATATTTAACTGAATTAAATATTTCCTTCCATTTAAATATTTATAATAATAAATACTTTAAATCTATATATATATATATATTTTATTGGTAAAAAAAAACCTTTTTCAGTTAGTATTAAGTGATATCTACCAGTAGTGAAATTTGGCCTACAGCATTCTGGATATTGTTTTGTTTTTATTATTGTGCTTTCTGGCATGCACTTTGGTAACATTTATCGTTGCCGGCTGCCAAGTTGCTTTGCTCATTGTGCCGGAATGACCAATTTTTGTGATTTTCAATTAAGTTAACTGAACGAGAGAGTGTGAGTGGCGGAGGGGGAAAATAGTGTGGAAGTGGGGAATGTGGCGAGCTAGAGAGTTGTTCGCTGTCAGACTCACTGTATTTTTGTAACAGTTTAAGCAGCTGCCGGCTGCACTTGTGCACACTATATATATATATATATATATATATATGCTGTACACCGAAAGCCAAAACCAAAACCAGAGCGTAAACCAATCCCAATCACAGCCATATCCAGAAGTTAAGCCAGTGGGGCAGTGGCCACGTTTCTTTGCGGCTAGCCGAGCGCTCGGCACCATTAGCTTGGAAATTTATCTACATGCACTTGACAGGTGGCAGTGGCCAGTGGCAACGACTTGATTTAGTTTGGCTTTGAGAACGGGCCAAAGCCGACTGAACTGCCACATTAAATTGGAGCGCAACAAACGTCGGCACCACTTGACGTGCAGATGCAACGTGCAACATGGCAGCACATCCATAGCTCACGGGTAATTTTAGCCAGCTTTCAGCCCCCTCTTCCTCTTCCTACAGATACATATCACTCTCTATCTATCTTTGTTTTTTTCTTTCAGCCACGGGTGATCAGCTAAGTGCCTAGCCAGGCTAAATTGGCTAAAATTCAATAAGTTAATGTTGGCCACCTTGGGTCCGAGAGCTGATTGACATGCTGCCGGCTGGCCAGCTTCTGAAGGACACGGCGTATGCTTTTATCAGTTGCACTTAAATACATTTTGCATGTGGCATGCAACATGGGCTTTTGTTGCGACCTGCCATTAGCTTTGATTACATTAAGCATTACCACAATAAAATCTAGTTTTTGACTTACAAAGTGATTGCGGCGAGTTGTGGTATTAATGTCTTGCTGTCTCACTCACTCTCACTGTTTTTCTGTATCTGCAAGTCGTAAAAAACGCAGGTTCCACTTCATTTGCCACAATCGCCAGCGACAGCAAATAAAATCGACTTCAAATGCCATTTGTCCTTGTCAGCGCACAATTTACGATTGACAAACGATGTGCGACTTATTCCACTCCCTTGTCCTTCACACCCCCCCCCCCCCCCCCGCCCTTCTGTATGAGGAATGAAACAATGTTCACAATTGTAATTCAATACCAGCTGGAACATTACAAATGAGCGCCGGCGTCGCAGTCGGCAGCAACAGTCGTTGGCCATCAAAAATAATACAAATTATGCGCGTGTCAAAGAGGAACAGTGGCAACTGGAGCCACTATTCCTAGGAGAGATCGTGGATCGATTTGGAGGGAGATTGTGGCCTGTATTAAGGAGTGCATAATTCATGTCAATCAGGCAGGCAACTTGTGCATCAATTCATCAGCAGTGAGTACAGCGCCAACACCTAATTCGCTGTGACACACATGATTGAGGGGGGTGGGGATGGGAAGGTGTGAGGGGCAGACAAACCCTTTTAAGCTGTCAAGTGGTGTTTTTGTTAAAAGCCGCGTCTAATGAACAATGACACTGATTCACAGAGTACGCACAGCATGGAGCAGCTACAGACTGTAGCTACCTTCAGCCAGGAGCTGAACAGAAGCTGCCGGGAGACGCACACGAAGTGTCGCCACATCTCTTTGGTAATGTGTCGTCCGAAGCCTCTTTGCTGCAGTCTTCTGCTTGTTTTCATACTCAATTAGCTCTGACAGTGATTAATATTGACTGTAATTTCATTAAATCGCCTTTTGATATGGCCAGCACAGCACAACTTGGTGCCCGGGTTGACGACCACGCCCCAATGGGCGCACAGGCCATGACATAATTTCGTTACAATATCGCTCCTTTTGTACTTAAATGTAAATACACGTATGCATACATATGTATGTATGTATGTGTGTACGTGTCGGCACTTCACTGAGATATGTATCTGGCAGATACTTTGGTCAAAAACCACTTCGGCTTTTGGCCGTGGTCAGCATTAATTCGGCTCAATTGTGCTCCCTTAAATCTATATTAATGAGCCGGCTTAATTCTTTAAGCTTGAGCAAACTCTTCGCCACGTAAACAAGAATTACTTTTAAAGTTATTAGTTTCAATTTAAAATGAAATTCATATATATTTTTTATATATTTATAATTTTAATTGCATATTTAAAAGTATAAAAAAACTTTTTGTTAAAATATATTTGAATTGCAACTCATTTTTATTATCTTATTACACAAATTATTGTAAAAAAGGTTAACTTGGTCCGTTACATGCCAAGTGGGCCTAAAGTTGTCGCTGGTGTTGCCAGTGTTGCATGCCACATGTCTGAATCATAATGGACGCATTAAGTACGATATTATAACTTCGACCTGGCTGCATATTTGCGCTTGTTAGCTGTCAAAATAATTGACATAAAGTGGCATGTGTCTTCGTAGTTGTTATTTACGAGCTCATTCAGCGTAACAAAAACTTCTACACACACACACACAGTTCACACACACTTACACATTGCGTTAGGAAGGTGGATGAGAAAATGACGCGCCCTCAACTATAAATAAATGACAAAGGTGCTGACGGGCCCCCGAGTGGCATTTTTTTGTGGCACTTCTTGGATAAAGCTTTATTTATCTACGCATCGATACACACACGCGCACAACACCTTTCACACACACACTCACACACACACACACTCGTGGGCTTTTATAGAATTTATTTGGGTGCCGCTTTAATGCCCGTAAAGCAGCAGTTGAAATATGGTGCATACTTTGGGGGCACATGCATAATAAAACGACACATAAAATATAGACTAATTTGCCAGATATTTGCGCAATTTCTAAATGTGAAAATTCGCACAATTTGTTACCACAATAAAGCTGCTTCAAATATACTAGCAAAATAAACCAAGCAGAAATCAATATTTATATACATATAGACTTATTCAATTATAAATTATATAAGCATTGGGTAAAATATTTATTAATGAAATTGCTCGAAACTGTTTAGCTGCTTAACAAGTCGAAAATATCTACAACGACTTCTTATTAATTTACATTATTCCTGAGCCCAAAGGGAAAAAAAACATTCAAAGTCCTTTCCTCGGTTGCTGTTATGAAATTCACACGCTTCGATGTCATCGGAAATGTTGGGTTCATCAAATATTTAGCTTGAGACGCAACGCCCAAAAGATGCCAAAGATTCCTGTACTCAAAATTCCGTTAATGGGCATAAATGTGGTACAGATCCTGGCAACGACAGCCGAATGAAGTTTAATGTGCAGACACCAGGCAAAGGTCCTGTCGGAACACACACACGCACTGCGCACACACACACACATATGTATTTGGGCGCTAAGTGTGTTTCGTTGAAACTTAGTACACTCAGAGAAAATTGGGAAATCTTTACGTAGTTTCAGTTTGATTTGGGGAATTTTAATAGATTTTCTAATATATATTTAAATTTAGTAGAAAATGTTTTCATATTTTTTTGTTAGTATTTTATTATTTTATTTTATTTATTAATAGTGTAAGCTTAATGGATGAAATAGTGGGTGAAGCTTAAAATAACGAAGTAAAAAATTAAAAATTATTGACTTTTCTAAAATAGTTTAATTTACTTAAACTAAACTAAGGATTCCAAAATCCTACAAGTTTAACTGGTTATTCTTTTGATTTTCCAACTCTTTAATTTTGAGAAAAAAAGTGTATCGGTATTTGTTTTGAGTGTACTATTCCTGACACTTGCTCATATTGCGTGTGTGAGGATTGTGTTCCTTATACACACAGGGGACTTCATCTTTTGGCGCTTATGTAGTGTGCCGTTTGCTGGCGTTCCTTGGATCGAAGCTGGCTCACAGGCATTATTAATAAGTACAGCAGGCGACGTTGCGTATACGTGACATTTACGGAAATTTGATTGAAAAATATTAAACATACTTTTCGCCACTTGCTCGCCTTTTTTTTCGGGGCATAACTGATTCGTTTGATGTGTACAAGGAATTGCTCAGCGATATGCCAATTTCTCTCCTGGAAACCAAAGAATGCCATCAGTCACGTATTGGGCAAATTCCCTCTCTCTCTCTCTCGTTTGCTGCCACTGTAGAATTATGTCATATTTTGAAGACGCACCTTTTTGCCCTTGTATTAACAAATGTCATTGATATGTGCTGGTGTGTGCGTGTGTGAAATTACGTGAGTGTGCGCCCAAAATAAAGGGTTTCGACCCCATCCATTTCGAAATTCTCAACGCGCCGCGTCAATGTCAGCTGCCGGCGACAGTGGCTTTTGTTTGGCCAACAAGAGCGGCGCCCAGCACGCTGACAGTTCACAGATTTGCAGCAGTAGTTGACATTGATTCATCAAAAATTAATCGAATTCCCACTCCCAGCAGCGGCAAAGGTCTGCATCGAAACGTCAACTGTCACGCCTGACATTTACTAGTGCGTGTCTGTCTCCCTCTCCCTCTCTCTCTCTCTGTCTGTGTGCGCGTGTGGCACCTGCACCACAATGTGGCTGCTACAACCCTTGCTGTCACTACGTAGCATAATCAGTTTAAACAACAATTTGTATTGGAATTGACAGTAATGCAGACATACCAATAGAACTGTGCACCACTAACTAAAATAGCGTCAGTGGTTGTGTCTACATGTTGCAGCGGCAGTCGTGGCAACTAACAACACATGTTCACCCACAAACACCACATTTTGATTACTATGGCAACTTGGCGAGAGCAAATGCGTATGCAATTAATTCCATGTGCTTTGTGCTGGAATGTTGCAATATTAAAAATGTTGCATAGTTGCTGACAGCTTGGCCGCCCCTTTGGCGTTGCAAAATTGTGACAGGCGGGCAGTTGGCAAGCGGCTTTGTAATTTCACTATTATAAAAATGAAAGCATTCATGACCCTGACAGCCGCCCACAGCAAAAGCAAAAGCAAAAGCAAAAGCAAACGCTATATAATATATCAAACAGCAAATACTGAAATGAATTTCACTTAAGTGGTTGCTCCACGATGATCCCCTATGCGCTGCCAATCATCTGGATGCTCCAGAACGGCTTAAATCATCTGCAGTCGGCAGTCGGCCACAAAAGTGGAAAAAAAGAGAAGGAACACATCATCGCTTTGGTAGTTGTTGTGGTTTGTGGTTTTTTAAGCAGCCACCAAAGATAAATTAGCCATCCGTAGCAAATGGGATTAATGGTCTATTTATTATCGAATTTGGCAATGATAGAAGCACACCTCTATTAATCTAGTGCTTATGTGTGTGTAAGTGGCTTGGTGTAAGGTGTGTGTGTGTGTGTGTCCTTGAGCTCGTAAATATTTGTCAACCTCATTCGCGGTCGCCGTGGCAGCGCACATGGCGTATGAGTGTTGGCCGTCGCCAAGGCGCTCATAAATTTTCTGTCATAAATCGCACTTCGCACTTTTTCGGTTGCCACTGAGCCAGCTCAGCAGGTGAGTTGGCTCCCATTCAACAAATAAGTGGAACGCGGAATGAGGAGGCAGGAGCACCACAAATGAGCTGTCAGGGGCTAACAGTCGAGTTTGTGTCGGATTTATGCGCATGCAAAACTTTTACCACCATCTGACCAAGGGAGACAGAGATCCAAACAAGCAATTGGAAAACCTGTCCTGAAAATGTGTGTGTATGTGTGTGTGTGTGTGTTTTGTCCGTCGGCTAGGCCCATCATCCTTTGTGCGTGTCAATAAATGAAGCGTGATTGATTACGTGGTAAAGTTTTTGGGCAAATTCCATTCCCTGTTTATGACAGCAAAAAAACAACACTAACAACAACAACAACAACATTGCTGGGCATACAAACTTCTAGGTTCCAGGTGTTCCAGCAGTTGCGGCATCCTATTAAAGTTGATTGTTTGAATTTCGTGTATCTTTTTATTTTGGGCTTTTGTTTTTTATTTATTTATTTCATTTTTTTTTTTTGCTTTTCGCATTTCATTGGTTATTGTCGGGGCTGTGCCTGTGCCCCTTCGGGGCAGCTACCTTGGCCAACCTTAACAATTTCTGCTGTTGTTAGCGGCTGTCATAATATTTTGTCAGCCATTTTTATGCAAATGAAATAAATTTTGCATAAAAAGTCAAACATCAACAGAGATTTATGACTTGTTGAAACTTTGGCATAATTTCATAAATATTTAAACCTTTTCCTGCGCCGCATTTCCACAGCAGCACAAAATATATTCCGCTCCAGTGTAGCCATATAACGAACAGCAGGAAAAAGGATCATAATGATTATAATTATGTGCAAATATTTGCGCTTATTACTGACCCACTGACAGGACATCAAATTGTAATGTTCGTCGACCAACTGACCAACAAAAACCGTCAATGAAGCTGCCCATTCAAATAACGCACTCCAATTTCTGGCTGAGCACAATTTATCCAATTTAATTCAACAAATAAAGTAAATGCGAGTCTCCAAACTAAAGAATTTTATGAGATATGTTACTGTTTATATAAGGTCGAAACATTATTAATATATTTTAATAAAATAAGAAACGAACTTTAAAGAATTACAATTAGCAGTTATTTAATATTCTTTAGAAGCCCCTTTCAATTTGTGCTAAAAATCCTTTAATATTTCTCAAATTCGCACAGCAAGAAATTTTTTGATGTTTGCTTCAACTTACCTTTAAAATTGTTTGCACTTCACATCGAAAAGTTAATGAACCTATATCTGAAATTTGAACCAATCCCAACTCATTCTATAATTACCGAGTCGTCTGCATTTTTTCCGTTATTCTCAGAAACAGTCAGAACTTTTTCTTTGTGTCCTAAGCCTGGCCAATTAATTTAATATCGATTCTTTAAAAAGCAATTCTTCGATTTTTAAGGTACTCACCTGAATTTCTTAGAAATTTTGTCAAGCCAACTTTTGTTTCGGCACAGTGTTTATTCCCTACACAGAACGATTAGCAACTTAAGGCAAAGAGTTCTCTAAATCTTGGCAGCTTTGCAGCTAGTTTGCAAGTCACCAAATTCCGTTGCAATCTCTATTAAAACTGCTTTCCCCAGCGAATCGCTAAAGGCCATAAAATACGAATTTAAGCCAACTCTATGCGGATTAACTTAAATATTATTTTACCGGCATTTGCATGTTGTGTGTGCGTGTGTGTGTGTCTGTACACATTGCTAATTACAGATGGGCCAAAGTCATGCAACAAAATATGTGTGTAGACATTTCCTATTTGCTTGGAATTTGCAGTCACAGTTGCTGAATAATATTTGAGTAACGTATTTAAACAGGGCGCAGCTGTTGGCCCCTTTTTGGTGCCACTCAAGTTGCCACACAGCGTCAAACATCGCTTATCGGTTGCCATTTTATCGCTGGCAACATTTGAAGTTAATTTATATTGCGATTTTCAGCGTGAACCTTTTGACAGAATCCAGAAGGCAAACAAGTTTTCATATAAATTTCACTCGATGAGCGACAGGCAGCAAACTGCACACAAAACACAAAATTTATCAGCTCAATGAATTTTGGCCACTTGTGATTCAAAATATTTACCAAAAACTGTCAGCTGTCGAAAACCTCGAGCACTTGAGCAAAAGTACGAATTTTCCTCCCGTTCTGTAAATGTATGTGTTATGTATGTGCCACAAAACATTAGCTGACGAGTGTTTACAAATAAGCAATCTCCCCATAGGAATGGGGTCGGGCGAGCAGGAAGTAAAAGGGATAAATGAACGAAACTCAAGGCAGATGGCGTATGGTCAGAGCTTAGCGAGCTGACAAGTGATTACACGATTGCTGCTCAGGTCCGAGGGTTTGCCAGGACGACCAAAATGGAAAAGTTACTCCACACTCGCAGACTGGAGACGCCTCCGAGCGCTTTCCATGCCTCCGCTGTTGTTGTTGTTCGCATTGTTGTCGTTGAGCTTTCTGCCTGACATGCGGCGTCAAGATAAGCGTGGAAGTAAATACGACAAAACAACTTGGATAATTTGCGAATGGTAAACTTATTTCAAAAACAACATTTATAAAGTGGTGGCAAATTAATATTAATGTTATGAATATATCTGTTGAGCTAATGATTATATGTTAAAGTTGCATAGAATGAAAATAACTAGTACTTTTTACATCTGTCGACTAAAACATAAAAATATATATAAAAACGCTTGATAATTTAGTTTTTAATGTTTGTACGATAATTAATTATTTTTCTAATATGTATCGCAATTTAATCTTTCGACTTTTCTTGATAGAACACATTAAATTTATTTAGCTTTGTTTTTCGTTGCTTTTGTTGCAACTACTAATTTCTTATTTAATATGGTGGCAAATTAATATTAATGTTATGAATATATCTGTTGAGTTAATGATTATATGTTAAAGTTGCATGCAATGAATCTAACCAGGACATATTAAATCAGTCGACTAAAACATAAAAATATATATGAAAGTGTTTGAAATAATTTAGTTTTTAAGGTTTGTACGATAATTAATTAATTTCCCAATATGTATCGCAATTTAATCTTACGACTTTTGTTGATAGAACACATTAAATTTATTTAGCTTTGTTTTTCGTTGCTTTTGTTGCAAATACTAATTTCTTATTTAATATGGTGGCAAATTAATATTAATGTTATGAATATATCTGTTGGATTAATGATTATATGTTAAAGTTGCATAGAATGAAAATAACCAGAACATATTAAATCAGTCGCATAAAACATAAAAATATATAGAAAAGCGCTTGAAATAATTTAGTTTTTAATGTTTGTACGATAATTAATTAATTTCTCAATATGTATCGCAATTTAATCTTTCGACTTTTGTTGATAGAACACATTAAATTTATTTAGCTTTGTTTTTCGTTGCTTTTGTTGCAACTTCTAATTTCTTATTTAATATGGTGGCAAATTAATATTAATGTTATGAATATATCTGTTGGATTAATGATTATATGTTAAAGTTGCATAGAATGAAAATAACCAGAACATATTAAATCAGTCGCATAAAACATAAAAATATATAGAAAAGCGCTTGAAATAATTTAGTTTTTAATGTTTGTACGATAATTAATTAATTTCTCAATATGTATCGCAATTTAATCTTACGACTTTTGTTGATAGAACTCATTAAATTTATTTAGCTTTGTTTTTCGTTGCTTTTGTTGCAAATACTAATTTCTTATTTAATTTCTTTCAGGCAACATTTAGAAATTGTTTGCACAGCTTAAATGAGTATGTACAAGTGTGTGTGTGTGTGTGTTTGTATTTGTATTTGTGTTAGTTTGCGCCATTTGCCATTGGAACTTATTTCACTGCCTATGCTACAAATACAAATAAGTAAAAATAATCGGAAATCGGGAGTATTCAGTTAGTGGAAAATTTGCAGTTAAGTCCTTGAATAATGTGCGGCATATGGAAAATTAATTATGAAATGCATTTCGCTTCTCTTTGATTAAAATTCAGAGAAAATTGATTATTTATTTAAATATATATTTACAATAGAAATATCGCATTGCAGTTGTGCACACCCCTCCGATATGCCCTCTATTAAAACATTGTATGGCTACAGGGTATAATAAGCACTCACAGTCGTTGGCATTGCCAAGCTCTAGTTGCTCCCCTCGTGAACACCACATCCCCTTTCCGTTGTGTTGCCTACACTTTGCACACTTCATTCCTTTGGTCCCCTCTGGCATTGCTTTGTAACTGTTGAGTTTTATAGCTTGCATTTGTTTCACGCTCACTCGACGTCAACGGCATTGACACACATACAAACAAACGCAAATACCAACATTTGTGTTACACTTAGAAACACATACACATCACTTGCTTACACACACACACACACACACACACACACACACACACTTATGCACTCATATGTGCATTCAATTTACGTTGCACTGCAAATGAAATTTTGCTTGTTCGTTTGTCGACATTTTGAACTCTCGCTTGGCCCCGTTTCTGTTGTTCAGTGTTTGGGTGCTGCTGCTGCTGCTGCTGCTGCAATTTGTGCTACATTTTGTTTGGTATTTTCAATCTTCTGCGTTATTGTTATGATGGCCCAAACGGCTCTAATGCAATTTTATGGCGTGCCAGCGAGAGCGCGAGGCGAGCACAATTTATTGCAAATTGCCAGAGATTGCTTCATTAATTTGCACTTAGGTTTGCAAACAAAATAACTTAAATTTCATGGTGTATGTGTTTCTAATGTGGCAGCCAGAAACACTTAAAGAGCAGCAAATTATGCTAGTCAACGCAATAATTAGAGATAGGAAATAAACTGTGTTAATCCTTCCACTCTAAAAAAAATATGAATGGAAGTAGCTTTTATATGAGATGCTTAAATTTATTTTTTCGATATATCCTTACAGCTGGTCCATAAATATTTTGTCAGTGTGCGGCAGATTTAATAGATACATAAACACAGCGATTTGTTGAAAGTTAAGTGGCTGTAAATTGCAAATTGCATATAGATAGAAATCGATTAAATTAGAGAGTTTTGAGTGATTAAAAACAAGACAAGATAAGTGTAAGTAAACAATTAGACACATAAACATACATGTTAAGGACTTAGAATTTCTTAAAGAAATACTATTTTGATCGCTTTTCACTAGAATATTCGATCAACCTATCGATTAGTCACGCTTGCAACTTTGCCACACTTTTCTTGCTGCTGCCATATTTTCTCAATAGAATATCTTTATGACATAATCCTTTTTATATTTTTTTATTCCAAGTGCATGCCAATGTCATGAATAAATTTCAATAAATAAAACACTGGAATGGTCGCTTGTGTTTTAACCATTTTATTTGTCATACATTATTGGCTGGGGTTCCCCTTGCCGCTTTATGTCAGCTGCTGTGGCACTTTAACTGCCGCAGCGCTTTAATTTATTGTGGCACGTCTCAGTGCGTCGTTTGTCTTCACTTTTAAGTAGCAACAAAACGCTGACATTGCCAGGCAGCAGCATAATTGATGCAAATGACAACCTTAAAGCCAATGTCCAAGACGACATGGCGAGATGTTAGAGATGAAATGAAAGGATGCCCACTCGACTCCTTCCCCCATTATGTGTTTCCTGGTAGCGGAAGTATCTCGTTGCCATTTGCATGGCATTAATCGCATAATTTGCGGAAAGTGTTTGTCGCTGTTTAACGAAGTAACTGACAAATATCGCAAACGAAAATTCAATTAAATCTGCGCACCAACTGCTCGCATCTAATTAATTTTTGGCTGTTCCTATTGAAGTTTTTATTGTTGGTGCATGCCACTGTCAAGCGCAAAATAATGTTGTCTAGTAAATGCGAAGGCCTTTTTTCCTTTTTTTCCTGAGACTCCATCAACACCTGCTGTGTGTGTGTGTGTGTCGCTCTCTCAGTGTGTGGGTGTGCGCGTGTTTCAGTTATTTCTTGTTTGGCTTTGATCAAATATAAACTTAGGAACTAAAAGCAAAAATAATTGCCCCGATACTTGCGTGACAAAACCCATCACGTGTGTAGAGCAAAAGACAAAACACTTCAATAAAGTTCAAGGCGGAGGGTAAACAATTCCTGCGTAGGCATATCCTTGTGGAGAATTGCACGCAGCACATCAAAACAATAAATATAATGACAACAATCATGAGGACCGACTGGCACAAATATTTGTGAACATTTCGCGGAAACAAAACTTTGAATTTCTCCGCTCGGTAAATACATATTTTATTTATTTGTGATGCATGGAACAGAAACAGAAACGCACAGGAAATAACAGGCAAATATAAAAAGCTTATCAAATATGCAAATGGCACAATTTGTGGGGGGGAGTTTGGTGACAGAAATTAAGCATCATAAAAATAACACACACTGAGCAGGAAAACGAGGAGAATAATAAAAATTAAGCAAAAAATTTGACATGCGATAAACGGTAGTACGCACACGCCATCTAGCGGCGGCCATTTGCAGTGGAGCCAAAGGCACGTGTGCTTCCCCAAATTCCAGAAATACATACAAGAAAAGATGCCACACACACACGCACACAGGGGTGTGGGGTGGTCTGACATTGATCAAAGGAATGCGTGTGGCATGCGAAGCGTTTGCCTTGCTGCCTTGCTGGCTTGAATCTATGTGGCATGTGGCATACTCTCAGCTTTCCTGTGGCTCTATGCTGTGGCTGCCATGAATTAGCAGCAGCTTTAAGCTGACTTTAAAACTTTAACCCACAAACAAACGTGTCACTTGCCAAAGCTGCCGGTCATGTTCGATAAATTTCTACCCATATACCTCCTCTATATGCATTTGTATATTTAGCTAGCAGGTCCCTGGGCACAGTCAGGCATTCTCTAATCATTGGCACGCAAATACATAATTTCCCAAAATTTTGAAATCAAAACAAACACGTCGCAAAAGCTCAAAAGAAAATGCAAACCTTTTTTGTTTTTGTGTGTGTTTTTGCCTGTGGCGATTTTAATTTTATTGAAAAATACTGCAGACTGTCGAAAAGGTAAAGCCAGTACATTTATTTTAGCTTTAAATATTTTGGGAAATTTTGGGGGCGTCCTTTTTCCTCTTCCATATTCAAAAATATTTCAATTTATTTTATTTCTGTCGACGTCTATACACACTTTTCCAGTTACATAAGTTGAGCTCACAAAAGGTGCAAAATAATTCGTGTTGCGTGCCAAAAATGTAATATCCGTCAAAGTTCAAATACCTTTTGCCAGATATTATTAAAATGGCCAAGACAGAGACAGAAACATGACACATTATATCGTTACAGCAGACAGGACAACCAATTTGAGTGTGTTGTTGTGGTTGCAATACTAAAATTTGATTCGATGGAATGGAAACTCTCAAATTGCCATTAAATCAAAGAAGATTTCAATTTTTATGCTAACAGCGCATAAAATCGCGCTGCGGAATATCAATAAATAACACTCTATGTGCGGCTGCTAGTCGTTATTTTATATATTTATTTTTTAGCGAAACAAATTCCGAAAAA
Source organism: Drosophila multiciliata (assembly GCA_037043605.1). Lineage (NCBI taxonomy): Eukaryota > Metazoa > Arthropoda > Insecta > Diptera > Drosophilidae > Drosophila > Drosophila multiciliata. The sequence goes on from JBAMBF010000589.1 coordinate 6,234,409, forward strand.
ATTAAATAAAGAACGGCAGAGCGGAAATTGCTTAATAAGCAGCGCAGCTGTCAACGCCAAATGCCCCACGAGTGTGTCGGCTGGTTGGCAGAATCGCTGTCATCAAATGTAATGGTCAGCCCCATGGAGCGCTATCAATTTCTAGTTGAGTGATCTAAGCAGACGAAGTGAAGTGCTCACAAAATGCCAAATGCCATAAACAATGAAAATGGCCAAAAAATAAAAATCAAGCGCAGATGTATCCATCACTCGCACCACCCCTCTCCTCTCCCCCTCTCTACAAGCAGCAACAGCACCACTTAAAATGGCCAAAAATCAAGGTGAAGCGAATTCATTTATGCTGCAGGCAGGGCGCAAATTAATTTCGTGCTGCCTGAGGCACCGCTGTAAGATCTTGATGGCGCCATGAGCTTTTGTATTATCGCCAACGCAATTTACGCCTCATGGAAATTGAATGGCGGCATCTACGCAACGCACGAGTCGCCAGATAGACGACACCACACCCACCATACCACAACACTTCACAACACACCACACCACAGCACACCCATCCACACCCATCCACACCCATCTCGCCTGCTCCAGCTTCTGCTTCTTTATGTGTCCGCAAATTGCAGCTGCCGCCTCTGGTTTTGACAATAATCAAAATACAAACAGCTACAACAATAACCATTTTGGTGAAGGGTTTGGTAAGGAGAGGGGCAGGTGGGAGGGTGTAAGAAGCTTTGCTGCTACTGGGATGCCATGTCAGCTTGTTCCCAGCGTCTCACACTAATTGCTTTAGATTTAATGAAAATTTTAATAGGAAAACGCTTTGGCTGCCAAAAATTGTCCTCTTTCACATCGTCCTTGCTGTTTTTGTCCTGAGTATCGTTGCTGCCACTCGCTCGACTAGCAACTCGCAGTTGCACGCCCCGTCCATGCGAGGGGCATGCCCCATGCCCATCTGGGAACTTAAGCTTTTGTCTCCAATGCCGTAGCGTGCATAAAATATATAAAATAGCCTTTCTTGGCTAAGAGTGGAAATGGTGGGTCAAAATAATACAATAAAAAAACACAGCAATAGACAGAGTGTGTGAGAGAGAGAGAGAGTGTGTTCGAAAGAGAAAGTGTGACAGACAGTGTGTTGGAGAAGAATCAACAACAATTGCGCCAAAACAATTTGCACTTAATATTGTTCATGGAATTTAGCCCACACATGCAACACACACACACCAAGAAACTTAATAATCAAAAAGTTTACATTATGTGGCATGTGCAACTGCATTCTATTTAACTTTCGTATTTGCATTCTCTGCACAAAGTTTGAAACATGCCGAAATGCCTTAAAGCAGACACAGCACGAGCCAACGACAAACAACTCCAAGGACATCGTCCTTGCACAGCTGATGTGGCACTCACTTTGTCGATTTCTCGCCTGACGCGGAACGAGGGGAAACTGCCTACAAATGCAGCGATTTAGCAAGTTGTCAGAGTTGCAAAAAGGGTTTACGAATTGAATAAATCTATTGAAGGCGCATTTGCTGCCTGCATTTGCAGCAACTTAAAAGTTTGCGAATTGCGCCGCCTTTTAATACCGATTAAATTCTGGAAGCAGGGTATGATGAAGTATTGGAAAAATAATCTTAAATATTTTTGTGTTTATATATTAAAAATAAAGCAATATTTGGTAGGTAAAAAGTATTCTAAAAAGCGTTGAAAGCAGGAATATACCCTTATAAAAACCTAGAAAACTATCTACCCCAGCAAGCAGAACCGCAACTTGATACAGGATATTACACAGAAGAGTTCTCGCGATTTACTCAGATATTGTTAGTAAAGTTTCAAATAACATGGCATACAGTTGGGCGTCGGTTTTGACACCTTTCGCAAACAGTTGCTGTTGACGCCTCGACAAGTGGGCAACAAATGGCCAAAAATCTGGCTGGCCAATCAGCTAATGAAAACGGGGCAACAACAAAAACTGATTCACCGATGTGATTTGGTACGCTTACCTGGTGGCATTATTTATGGCGAGAATGGGGGGCTAGGCCAAATTGTCAGCCATAATTCTTGGCCATGGCTCATTCGCGCTTCGATGAAGCCAATAAACAATGACGAATCACTTATAAATTGTTGCCATATTTCTGGTCGAAATTTACTGTGGACTCCCCGCAAGTGTGAGAATTGAAATTGATGTTGTTGCTGATGCTTTTGACTTGTCGCTAAATGGGACGTTGGCTCTGCAACGGCAACACCTCCCCCCCACGTCTAGCGCCTCAATGTTTTTGTTTATTTACGGGCATTAACAAAATAAATGGCATGCAAATGACGAAGAATAAAAAACCAACAAAATCTAGAAAATGCCACAATTCGCTGAATTGAGATATACTCTTACAAAAAAAATATGTCAAAAATCTGTCAATATTTAGAGAAAACTAAAAACTAGTTTGCAAAGAATGTTGTTTTTAATCACTTGTAAAAGTCTCATAAAATTCTCTTCTAAAAAGTTTTGTTAATTTTTATAAAGATATGTTCGATATGTTACCAAATTCGTCGTTCGCATAGAGTATAAAAATGTTAAAAAAAAAAAGATAAATTTGTTTTCTTGGCAGCCAACAAAAAAAATGTTCCGAAAACCCGCTGAGAAGCGAAGGCGAAAAGTGGCTGGGCTGAATTTCAAATGGTATTGGAATCGGGTGGAGACGACTGGGAAAACGTTAAGCGCAATTCATTCTCAGTTTGTGATGGCGCCGCCGGGAAGAGAAAGTTGAAGCGGTAAATGGAGAAATTGACTGTCGAGGTATTTTTAATTTTGTAGCCAAATGAGTCGCGATTCTTGTTTAATTTTGTGTTGATTGGTTTTTGCACTTCTCTTTCGCTCACTCATTCAGTCAGTCAGTCCGTCAGTCCGTCAGTCAATGTTTTTGCTTCATTTTATATTGACTCGGCTAAATATTGATGTTGGTCACGTAATTAAGGACGAGTTTATTAATCGTCCTGGCTGTCGACTTGGCTAATTAAGTCAAATTGGCCGCACAATTCGAATTGTGCTCAAATGAGTTTTTTTTTTTTGTTTTCCAAACAACAGTTTTCAATCGGTTGCGTTGATGCGACAGAAGCACGTGCAAATTATACTAATGCCAAAAAAAGGAAACCCTTTCCTTAGTGTCCTTAACACTCAAAGTGAAAATGCGGCAAGTGTTTCACGGAGCTGTGGTGCTGTGGCAAGTGTAGGGACGGATTGAATTTGCATGGCTTGGGGCAGGTTTGGCGCCCAACGTTGGCGTTTGGCATTTGGCTTTGTGGTAATCGTGTTGAAGGCCTGACGCTGCCGTTGACGGCAAAGTTATATTTGGCTCATGGAGGTGAGTGTGGTGCTTGTAGCCCAAAACATTTTCAAAATTTCAAAATAATTATAATTGTGTGTGTATATTTGCATGCTTAGCTAAGCGGAGGTAGAAGATTCGGCTTTTGGTATTTTGGTCGCTGACTGTGACAGCTGTGCGTCGAACGAGGCAAGAGTTGTGCTTAGCCAAAAAGTTTTGGCGTGTTTAACGAAATATTTGTGGCAGCATGCGTGGCAGGTACCGTTTATGGGCGTTGCTCCCAATGCCCATAGCTGACACTAACACTCCCATAAAGCCCGATCATTTTCACTTTGAGTAACATCATTAAGCTGCATGTTCAACAAATTTCATCCAAATTAAAACAATTTTAACGCATGTGGTGAGAACTTCCGCCCGACAAGCTCAATAATTGTATAACACACACACATACACACACATATTGCATTACTCATGTTTTGGTTTTTGACATAATTAAAATTACAACAAACACCCCCTTCGACTATATATGTTATCAAAAGTGCTCAAGGATATAAATTTGAAATGCTCGCCAAAGCAGCAAAAGCCTTTTCTCAATTTAATTAGAGCTTGGCTGAGCTACTTTATGTACACAAAGGTGCATATGTATGTTGTGTGTGTGGTGTGTGTGAGTTGCTTTAACATATTGCAATCTGGCATTAGCTGGATTTAATGCAAGTTGTAAAATACCTATCAGCTTTTAAATACTATTAAAACTATTTACATAGAAATTTCTACCGCATTTATTATCGTTAAATAATTTATGACTAGCAAAATTCCTTGAAATGTCTGAAACTAATAAATTTAACTGCAAAATCTGTTGTAAAGCTTTTTGGCACAAGACATAAATTATTGTAAAATACTGTTTTGCTTAATGTTGATTTACTCTGTTTAATTTTATATGCTTCCTAAGAAAAATATTGAAGATGAGTTGAAATTTAAATATGTTGTTAAGAGAATCCGCGTTTTAACGTCTCCTTTTAACTAAATTTACAAGTTGTCGCATTCATAGTTCAAAATCGTGAAACATAATATATATAAAATTAAGATGTCGTCTCTTAACCTTGGATTTTTTACTATAAGGGTATATATTCTTCGTCGTTGCCGTTCCGTCGTTCTATCATGTTTCCTGTTATTTAAAATTATTATTTTAAAAATGGTAAACAAAATAATAATGTATGTTAAAATAATAAATATTTGTAATTTATAATATTATCTTGGCTTAGTAAGCTAAATAAACATGATGTGTTTTGGTTTCATTCCAAATAACAAACACGAAAATAACTTTGAAGTCTAAAAACAAAAGTGCGCAACAATTACGTGTTTTATTCAATGTTTAGTCACATTATTCAACACCTACATATATATATATATATCAACTAGTGAATAACTTTTTCTGCCCGCTTTAACTGGGTATTCGATTTGGCAAATCTACTCGCTTCCAACTATTCATTTGATGTATGCAAGTGCAGCATTTCATACTTTGCAACAGTGCAATTGACATTTTGTCAAAGGGCAGCACAATAGGTTATTGCCGGAGCACATGTAAGCATGGAACTACTACTCCGACTGTATTGTATCGCTTGCTTGTATCAGCTGAGAGTAGTCGATTGTGTCTTTCTCCCTCTTTCCTTTTGAAGCTTCACAATAAATTGAAAAGAAAGCAAGCGTAAAATACAAGCAACAAAGGCAAATAAAACAGTAACAGTAACAGCAGCCGCAGCAGCAGAAGCAGCAGCAGCAGCAGCAGCCGCAGCAGCGCAAACATTGTAGGCAATGCCATGGCGACTATCAGTTGCAGACAGTCGTAAAAGGGGAGACTTTACAATGCCATCCGCTGAAATACAGTTATACAATACAATGCGACATATGTGCAAATAAACATACAAATATATATACATATATATATATATATATATGGCAATAGCAAATCCTCAAGTCGCAGATTTAACATTGCTTTATATGGCCAGCTGCGATTGAAAAATTTCACTCGCTTTGTTTTGTTCGGCGCACATTTCATTTTTATACCCTATACCCATTAAAATTGATTCGATGTGGAAAGTCGCATCAGTAGGAAAAAAAACTTGTTCAATAGGAATTCATGTTTGTGCACATGCTGTGTATTTTGTTAACAGAATATCTGCTCGTCGATCACTGACAATTTTTATTTACTTTTTTTTTGTGGCTCAAAGAATGTCAATACTCGCATTCAGGGTACTTTTCATTCAATTTTCAACATCTTTACGATTTGTTAGTTGCCAGTCAGCGCCCCACCCCCCATTCCGCCCAAATAGTCCCTCTATCTCTGTCTCTCTTTCTCTTTTATGCACACATGCTGCGCGTGTTTAATGTCACGTATTTGATCAGAAAATTAAGGATCAAAAAGGCATTTGTGTAAGCATCTGAAAATGTTGTGATTTATTGCGCCAAAGCGTTTTGCAACTAACTCCTCTGGTCGCTGAATACCCGACAGGACATGCACCAGTAGCTGGCTTATGTGTATATTTATATATATATATGTGTGTGTGTGTATGTGTGTGCCTGCCAGCCTGCCACTCCTTATGATGTACGACTAAAAGCAGCTGCTGGCTTGAGCTGTTCGCTTGCTGCCTGTTTAGTTTAAAACTGGGACGTGAACAATTTAATTTAATCTATAGGTTTTCCTTTGTGCTTGCCACCCTTTACCCCACATCACTTTCGTCCCCTCTACCTGCTGCTGCTTGACACTGCTCAACTTGGTCGACACATAAGCTTTGCACATGACTCGGACACAAATTAAAGTACCACAATGGAATCTCAGCAGATTACTGAAAATCATATTTTATTCTTACAAATCTCTTAATCAACTTGTATAACTCTTATATTCATGCAAAAATATTGTATATTATTAAATTAAATAACAAACAATTTTTGGGTTTCTTTTAAAATTTAATAATAACTCGTAAGATGCGAAATATTCGCACATTTGAAAGAAAAGGTTTTACCTGTTACCTGTGTTACATAACGGTAGTTTCAATTATATTCGACCAATTGGCTATAAGCGTCAACTTACCTGCAAATATAAAATGATTGACATTAGATTGGAATTTGATATTAGAATGAATGAGTAAAATGCCGCAGTTTCCACGGCAATTAACCAAAGCATTTGCTAAGCTTTTATTTAAATGTGAATAGTAGATGAAAATGTACAAAACTCAAAAGCCTGCTATTCACATACATATATGCGATCATAGTCAAATGTTGCCAACGATGAAAAGTCAATTTAATTTGCTGAAAGCAATTGCTTTCCCTGGCACGTACACCAAATTGCAAATGATACACATTGATACACCAAACAACAACAACAATAACAACAGCAACAACAACTGATGATGGCAAAATTTAATAAATATTACACGTATCAGATTTGAGCACACAAATATGCATATTATAGAACTGGCTGTATAACTAATTAAAGCCGTCCATCAACTTTGATATGCCACGTCTGCCAGTTGGCAAGTGCTTCATATTACCACTGGTAATATTGCAAATATTATATATTATCCACTTTTATGCACTTCAATATTATTTTGTAAAATGTAATTACAACAGCAGCTCAATAAGTGCAGTGCTAATTGAAAATCAATGCAAAAATTAAATATATCTGTTTTTTTTTTGTATATTAATTGCTTGGCAGTGAGCGACTATAAACTATTTTATTAAAAAAAAAATGTAATCAATTTTTTAATAGATAATTGAATAATTAAACATTTAACTCTCTTTTAAGTTGCCAAAATTAGCTCAAAGTGATATTTAATTAAGGTCATTGACTGCATTTAAGTAATGTTTATAAATTTTAATGAGTATTGATGAGTTTAATCGGATATATAATTAGTGTTATCATTCAGAGATAAAATGTTTAAGAATTGAAAGTTCGTTTAACATATTCAATTAGTTAGTCTAGCTGTGCCAGTCAATGTCCTCGTTTTGGCTTATGTGACCTGCCTAACAATGTGCTATGTAATTGAGTTGAGAGCCAAATGATGTTGTGTCTTGCAGATAATTCTGGCTCTGATTGCATATTATGCATATTACGAGTGGAGACCACATTTCTGAGGGCACGCAGCGAATGCGTGGCAGCCAAAACAAATACGGGGCGTATTCTTAATCTGCGCATCTGGCCACAGTCCAGCCCCAGACGCACAAAAGCGCTGGCGGCTATATTTGCTCTTTATGTCAAATGAAGCGTGCAAATGCCCTACACGCCCCCTCCAGCCACGAAAACAGAGCGGACATTAAATGCGCAGCCCAAAAACAAAATGCTGCTGGCGCTCCAAAGCAGATGGAGCAGCAGCAGCAGCAGGACCAGGACTTAGACCAAGCCAGGACACATTCATGCATAGTGGAATTGTATGTCTGTGTGAGTGGATACATTTGCTGTTTGCTTTCGCTTTGTTTGTGTGTGTGTGTGTGGTTCTATGAATGTGTGTGTGTTTGCGAGGGCGCTTAACAAGTGACCACTCGTTGGAGAAAAAGGCAAACATTCCAACTGATAAAGTCATCAGAGCATAGAGGCACAAATCGATAAATGAAATGAAAGTGCGAAATAAAAAACCTACTTATATTTCTGGCAAAGCGCAAAATATAATTTCAACGGAATTCCGTTTTGGGTTTCGTGGAGCACACAGAAATTTGGCTGTCTCATGGAGCCGACATTTCCGACTCATTTGCCAGCATCTAAATGTCAAATTAATTTACGTCCATTTGAAGCAGCTGCCCCAATAGCCAACCTACACCACCGCCCTCCGCCAACGAGTGTGGATAATTAATTAGACGCACGTGACGTCACTTGCAACGGTTTTATGATTTTTAATTTAGAAATTTATTTACGCGTGCCACAACTAAAAATTGACGAGCCCCACACAAAAATCCACAATAAATCCATAAATCTCTACTGCGTTTAATAAGCAAATAAATAAATATAATAGAATAAATAAATAAAATGCTGCAGTTTTAGTAATTTATTTAATTTTCCCATTTTATTTATTATACAAGAATTAAGCATCACAAATGGCTGCACACACAATGCATATGCATTGACAGGACACGTGTCCTGCTGTGTTTGCCGCTTGTTGTTTGTTGTTAGTACTATTTTGTTGTTGGCATTGTTTAGCATGAACTGTGGGTGGTCAACCAGTTGGCTGTCGGCTCATAATCGAATTAGTTGCAATAAAGGGCACAATTAATTTCCGCTGCTTGATGCCGAAAAGAACGCAAAAACCCGAGTTTTGCCAAAGAATTATGATTTATGTGTGTATATTGCAAATTAAAAACACACTGAGATAACACTGATCGCTAAACATTTGCGTCGTATTTATGTGTAAACAATTTTTTCCAGTACATAAAACCAGGCGCTGATACTGGACATTTGGTCCACTCTAATGGCAATCAGCTTGTGTTGAAAGTGAAAGAGATAATAAAATGAAAGCATAAAGAATGCAGCATAAAAGGATAACGGCATAAGCACATGATACACGCTTTTATCTTCAATGAAGCAATGCCGGCAAATATGACTACAGGGACGGACACGAGGACACCAGGGCAGCGGGACACTCTCCTGCAGAGAGACACAGCTAGGCAAACAAGCCGCTGCCAGATAAAACCGATTGCCTGGCGATACGTGTTGGACATGAGCCCACAAAAACACATTCACACATAAACACATACACACACACACACACACACACACACACACACACACACACACATACAATACGTTGTAGTGTTGTGGTCTGAGCTAGAACAAAACAATGCTATATGGGATCACAGAGTGGAGTGGCATGGATGGGTCGGAGACATAACTATACAGTTGGCATAGGCAAAGGCAAACGCACACAACTTCACTTTGTATGTGTGCCTGTGTGTGTGTGTGTGTGTGCGTGTGTTAAGAGAACTCGTTCGCTGTGCATTATGTGGCAAAGCGTATTTATGCCAAAAAGCTTTCGCATGCCTTGCATACACTCAATAGCATCTTTATGCCAACGTCAATGATTCCAGCCGGCAGAGTCTGTGCACAGTTAGCAACTCCCATGACACACTTACGGAGGGGGGCAAAAGAAGAAAGAGCAGCAACAGCAGTTGGCATCACAGATATGGCAATTCAGGCTAAAAACCAGCACAATAACTCGACGCAACTCAAATTTTCAAATCGCTCAGTTGTTTGGGTGTGCTTGAAAAGTGAACGGAATTGCATAAAGTATTCCTTCACCTACATTTCAATTCACTACACACACACACACACACACACCGAACTGCAACTGGATGTGTGTATGGAAATAAAACTACCACTCACTTTGGCAACTGCCACTGCTCCACTGCTCCACTAGGCTGTAGGCACTCAAATGTATTGCCAACAGTAGTCGTAATGTTTTCTATTGCCCTGACTTAATAGCCAAATCCCTAGCGGGCAACAATTTGCCATATTTTTTAAGCCCTTTCGGCTTTGTGTTTGCGTATGTGTTATAGTGTTTCGTGCGTGTGTGTGTGTGTGCGTGTGTACGATATCTATCACACAACATGCTTCGTCAGTTACTGGGATGCTTAGTCAGTTAGTCATTGAGTCGCCTGGCTAAAGATATGGAGGTCGATAGATCCCTATTGCTGAAAGCGCTAACACACTTTAAAATCCACCAGGCAGCAGTTAAAAACTTTTTTGGCCAAAGGAGTCTCCTTGCAAGCCAGCCATACAAATCCCACATGCTCCGAAGTGCTATTACTGAAATTGAAGACATCTATAAGTTTTCCAACCCAGCTTTTATTCCGAATTTCTTTTCCTCTCCAACTCCATTCATTTTTTTTCTTTTTCTTTTTGCTTTTTGCATTTTCCGAGCTAATCGGGCCGTGTTCATATGTGCGTTCAGTTGTCGCAGTCAGTCGCTCTCAGTAACGCTTTTATGGTAATGAGCTCACATTACAAGCGACAGCAGCGCCACCACCAGCAGCAGCAACAAAACCGTCAACAGAAATGGCAAAAAGGCAAAAGAAACATTTTGACATGACGCCCCCTTTTTGATAAAAGCAAAAACTGTCAAAGCGGGATGTTTGATATGTTTTCAGATAAGTCAGAATATATTTTTAGTAAATTCACTTTTGAGTGCTAAATAGAAAATAATTTAAAGATTGCTTTTATAATGTCCCAGCATGATATTGCATATATAATTTATTATTAGACTCTGCCCCAATTTTGGTATATTTTCATGCTCAACATTAAAAAAAATAAAATATTTTAGACTACTTCTGATTATGTAAATGGAAATTTCGTTTCAATTTCGTATTGATAATATTTTAAATATTTAATAAGTATTGGAAATGTTGTCTGATATGTAATTTACAAAACGACCCTCGCAATTTTTAGGGGTGTTAAAAAGTTGTTCACGCTTTTTACTCTCAGCCTTTCCAGTTTACAGTTTGCAGTTTGCAGCCTTATCACATAACAGCAAAGGAATCGCGACAAGAAATGCTCCATTTTGAAGCCGCTGCAGCGTGAAACATTTTTATTTCCTTAATGTAAATTGAGCATCTTTTATTTCGCGCAACGCGTTGTTAAATTGTTAAATGGTAAAAAGGGAAAGAAGCCAACTGGCAACATGTCTACAGCTTCAATGCACTTCGTGCGATGCCTTTGAAGTACACAAAACGAAGTGTGAATTGTGTGTGTGTATATGTGTGTGTCCTCGAGCAGGCGTTGCAAGGCCACACACACTCTTACACCTGCCCTGGTTGTCAAGTGGCTGCTTTCTTTCTAGTTGTGTTCCTCTGCATTTCATTTGCGTCTCTTTCCCAGCATTTTTCGCACAGTGTTTTTGTCGCGACTCGTCGCGTTGTGCCTCATTTCATTTGCCACCGCACCTCAGCGCCCCGCACAGCCATGATGTATGTTGATGTTAAAAATCGTGATGTTGTGCTCATTTTGACTGGGCATTGTTTTTATTATTGTTGGCACTTACATGTTTTTATTTGTGCGCCTCGCAACAACTTGTTCCTTGCGGCACAGGACCTTGAACTCGTGGCAAGCTGGTTAACGAGTTACAACAGGCAGGTTCATGTGTGTGTGAGATGGTGTGCAAATATTTCTTATTTATTTAACGTACTTTTTGTGTGTGTGTGTGTGTGTGCACATACAACACGGCGAGTGTGAGTTACTCTTTGCGCGTGATTTACTTTGTAAGTTTTAATTGAATTTGCGTGAATACTGTAAATGCATTTAGGGGCAAAAATGGCAGCCATTTAATAATTCAATTAAATGCTCTCAATAGTTAATTGTTGAGTGCCGCTCGGCAAAGCGTAAATTTCAATTGAATTGAAAAATTCAAATTCTGCTTTATGCAAAACAGCAAAAAAAAAAAAAATAATAAACTCGCACAAAGAGCAAAATTGCGAATAAGCTGAAAAATCTATAAGCTATTTTATAATGATCAGTTATATAGAATATATTTGTTTGTTTGTTTATTTTGTTTGATGAGCTTTATGTGTGTGCATTTTGGCGTAACAACATTATAATAATGCAAAAACAAAATCAGTGTCAATCAGAACACAAAAGCTATATCCTACATAAATACATACATATATATATATAAATATACATAAAAAAAATATATATATATAGAAGCTTATAAGCACATGCTTCAGTGAACTGGACGCTGAAAACAAAATCCAAGGCGCATTTGTATGTAAAACAATGCCAGACAATAAAAGCAAAATAAAAGAGAAGAAAAAAAACACGTACAAATAAAAAATAAATAAAGCAGAGGAATCTAGCTGGCAAGAAGAAGACAGTTCAAGTTGTGTCGCTCTCTCTCTCTCTTTCTCTCTCACTCTCTTTCGTTTTGCTTTGGCAATAATAATAGTAAAAATACAAAGTAAACCAAATGCAAAGACATGGAACGGGACTGCAAAAAAAAAAAGGAAAGGAAAATGAAAATGTGGCAAAGGAATCTGCTGCAAAAATATATCTATTTGTGTGCACATGGGGTAATTTTTAGTTAACGAGCAAGCAAAACGTATTCACGCTTTGCTTAATCCCCAGGGAACTCATTCAGCTTGTGCTACGCGTGTGTGCGTATGTGTATGCGTGTGTGTGTGTGTGTGTTTGGGTTGAGCGTGTGTTGTATATGTGCTTATGCATGCGTAGGACAATGCAAAGTCTCTCTATGACCATACAATTTAAGCCCTAATTGTGGGCAATTACTTTGTGCTCGGCTAATAAAAACGTTAGAAATATTTGCGTATTTTAACTAATGATTTTCTGCTTATACGCAAAGCTTGACAACAGCACGACCCCAGCTCCACACCAGCTCCACAGCAGCTCCACACCAGCTCCACACCAGCTCCTCACCAGCTCCTCACCAGCTCGACACTATCTCGGCACACAGCCGACGGCCAATTAAATGCTGCCTAAATAAACAGCGCCTAAGTTTTACCCACTCAGAGAGGTTATGTGTGTGTGTGTGTGTGTGTGTGTGTGTGTGTGTAAAAGGTAAGCCCCAAAGTTGCCCTGTTGTTTCTATTTTCATGTCTGTCACAGGATTTAATGACTTTGCACACACAAATACAATATGTATGCAGGTGTGTGTGTGTGTGTGTGTGGGTGTGTGTGTGTGTGTCTACATATCCTTTATCCGCACCCACGCACAATACTTGCTAGTCAGAGCGCACTGACACACTTATTAATAATTCATTTTGTGCTAATAGAATGTTCGAATTTCAAGGTAAAACCGACAAATACACACTTTACCATATCAAACAAACCGAGTTGGTAAAACAGTAGGCCCGACAAATTAAGCCGAATAAAGCAGCAATATAATACGATCTCAGTTTTCGGCTCTTAGCATAATTAGCTGATGCGAGTGTTCAATAATTAAGTACAATGCCAAACCGAGTTCGACTGTCAAACTAGCTTACATAACGGTAAATGGGTATTAACAACAACCGCGACCTGCGAAGTGTCCCACCTGGCCACAATCCTGGTTGAACATGATTGATTAGTCATCCGTGCATGTGGGCTGGGGAGGAAGGTGAAGGTAATCCAACTTACAAGACAAAATCCTGTCGATGCCAATTGCTGTCTGTGTACCTAGGTATGATTAAATACTATATATATATATATATTTATATATATTTAACTGTAGATGTATTTGAATACAGTCAGGTATATATCTTTGATTATGCAAAGACTACGCTTAATTTAATAAGCTCACTTAAAAGTTGTGTAAATTTAATTAGCTCATTATTCTATAAATGTTTATGGGCATTGTTAAAATTCATTTCACTTCACAGATAAAATACGGCTTAGTCATTAAACTGGCCCCGACCCTTCAGGCCCCTACAAAGTGTGTAAATTTGCCAGAGTTGCTTAGGTGATGGCCTAAACGAAAAGTGCTAAAAGCATTAAGTATTCGCCTCGGTGGTATAACTATATTTATGCTAGACAAATAAAATGAAATGATAGACTCTCAAATTTTATGACTACCAACTAATAAACAAACTGACAATTAAAATAAAATATCTATATAATATAGCAGAACCTTCTTATATAGGTAACAGGCTGAAGTAGTTTGTGAAATAAATTTAATTTAGTTTTGATTGCTGCAATAAATGCTATCAAATAAAGAAATGCTTGATTGAACATCATTAAACATCTCGTATCAAGACCTCCAAAGAAAGAGTATAAAAAGCACGAGTGCACCGTAATCAATCAAATGGAAAAGCATTAAAAATGCAGCTACATACATATATATATATACATATAAATTTATATCTGCAGACGGGATCCACAATGCAACCCCAGAGTCAGCAGTCTGCTGGTGCACACAATGCCACAATAGCTGGGGCAGCTGAGGCAGCTGGGGGCACAGCCAAGAGCAAGGATGAAAGGATGCAGGGCAACAGATAAGCCTTGGGCATCAGCTGGACCAAAAGTCGGCCAAAATAAATGGAAATTAAAAGTTGGCATTCACAACAACAGAAGAAGAAGAAGAAGGCAAGCGATGCCAGAGCTATGCATATGAAATCATTTAAAAGTATGCTAAGCAAAATAAAAAGCAGGGCTGCTGACAATGCTTATAAGCTTAAGGATTGCATAAAATATAATATGAGACGAGACGAGGCACACTTGAAATTCATACACCCATCAAATATGTGTGTGTGTGTGTGGGTGTACAAGTTGATAGCCCCAGCCACATATGCTTAGCATAATAACTGGCTGTGCGTGCCAAGCGAATGGAGAGTTGAGCTGGGAAGCTGGGAAGCTGTTGTTAACATGACATCATCTCGCAATGAGCGGGACACATTCTAATGAATAAAAATGACTTTAAAAACAAAGTAAGAATTTTACACTAGGATGAGATCAACTTTTAGATGCTCTACAACAAACACTTTCAGAAATAAGATTAAGCAATTATTTATATAATTATTTAAATAAGTAGGTACTTTTTTTGCTTGCTTCTACTTTGTATTATTTTTAACAATATTATTCAAGTAGTAATTATTGTTTCTTTAAAAATTTATCCATCGACGTCAAATTCAACGTTGAAAAATAACTATTAATGCAGTTCTTCGCTATTTTAAATCGAGCAGACAGAAATAGATACAAAGTTGCCTATATTGACTACATTTTCTTATGTGGAACCAAGCAGCTTCATTCTGTCGGTTTACACACATTTGCATAACTGCATTATACCCCTTTTAGTCTATTCAAATGGGATCAGGGTATAAAAATAAAAACAAATGCCGTGGCATAGATGGAGTCTCACAGTAAAATATGCGGCGACATAGGCAGATGGAGCGCAGCAGGCTGCCAGCCAGTCTACGCACCAACAAAATGATACAGCTTTATTCAGCTAGAGTCCTGTCAGGCAGTCAGCCAAGTCACACACACACACACAGTAACGCACACAGAAAAGACAAGATTTCAATATTTCATGTTTTTCTTGGGCTGCTGCAGGCCAAGTTAGCTGTCCTGTCTTCATAATCCTTTATTTAAATATTGTTTGCTTTTATTTGCCATTGTTATTATGCTTGTAGATATTTTGCATAAATAACTAGACATGGCAAGACCCCTGATCACTCACACACACACACTCCTACACACACAAGCATCTCAAGCTTAAGCCAAAAAAAATTGCGCTTTTCATTCAATTTTTGCAGAGTTCGCATTTAAATATTTAATCAGCAATTGTTTTTTCAGCGAAGTTGAAATTTTAATCCTATGCGCAACGCAGGCGTATACGTAATATACGATTTTACATTGTTTAGACGCCGCACTCATTAGTAATTACACCTTTGCCCCATGGGAGACAGTCCACAGCCTTCTAAATTTTGTGTCAACGTCCAGACAGCCAACAGCCAACAGCCAAGAGGCAACAGCTAACAGTCAAAAAGCAACATGCAACAACTGACACCTTGCCCCAAAGGCGTCGCCTTATTTAACATGTTCACCTGTATCCACCGGGTGCTGAGCCGTCGACTGGGCTCGTTAAATGCCAGACAGTCGAGCCGTTGACATAGCCAGGTGGCTTGTCAGAGTGCCACGCCCAAAAACATGTGCCTCAAGCCCTTCTTCTACTGCTTGCCCCACTGTGCGTGTGCGTGCGAGCATTCAAATATCAAATTCACATTAATTTTGACATCGAAGCGGAAATATATTTAATTGGTTTCTAGCCGCAGAGTCACCTTGTCATATACATACCAAACGCATAATACACGTACACACATGTTGTCACACTGTGCGTGGTGTCCATATAGTCATTGACGCCGTCGACGACTTTCCATTAGCGACGTGTCTCCAAGGACCCTACGCAAATATTTGCCTTTTGCTAGCAATTTTCCCGTGTTTTCATTTTGCCATTTCATTAAGAAGCCGCCGTTGTAGATATTTTTGTCATCTGCATATTTATGACATCCCATACCCTTCATTCCCCTCCAGAACCACTTCCCCTTAATAGCGCTTATCCGTGCGGCTGTTTTCACGTTAAGTTGCCATAATCGCATTGGCTTGTTCGGGGCAAGTTTCAACCAATATAATCAAAAGCCAAGTTAAACATGCCCGATTTTGATTAACTTGAAGGAAACTTCATTTAAGAATTTTGGAAGCTGAATTTAATTTGCGATGAGAAACGGAAATTCATTTAAAATACCAAACACATTGATTTCATCGATAAATAAATATTGGTATTATTTATTATCGTTTGTGCCCAGATTATATTAGCACTTTTATCCATCCAATTAAAGGCAAACAAAGTGGCCAACACTTGTCTATTTATGTATGTATTTTAATGAGATGACATGGTTACCGTCGTTAATTAAGAATAATTGCCTTCGGGATAAGCCAAGTATGAATGATACTGGTAACAGTGCTCTCTGCATAAAATGCCCTAGATTTAATGACAGCTGCATTAAAAGTATTTAATTAGTTTTATGCTTATTAGCAAAAGCTTTCGTATGATAACAAATCTATATATATAAAGTGACTGTTGATAAATAATTATTAATTAAAATATATTTTTAGCTGAGTTGGTTAGTGAAACTGATCATGAATATAGATTCTTTATGGGTTAGAGACGTCTCGGTCAATCCATTACAAACTTAAAATAAAAAATTATGTTGCATACCAATAATATGTAACTTTACATGCAATTACTTTATTAAAAAATATAATATCAATATCGATCGATATAATTAATTAATCACCAGCTGGAAACAGCACAGCTGGATCGGTGTGAATAAAGTAAAGTAAGCTGACTTTTTTGATAAATAAATATAATTTAGATTTGACTGCTAAATTAAGACTATCATACAGAATTTTATGACTGTCAAGTATAATTAAAATATATATTTATATATATATAAAATTGGCATTCAAATATAAATAAAAGTAAGAGATGAAATTTATTTTCTATTTATTTATCAGCATAAAATTGTTGGAGGCCATCAAAGTAAATGATAACAAACGATATGCTAAAACTGCCGCCAGCTCGTATGTGTCATATAAAGACACGTATTTATGCAGCCGTAAATGTAAATGCCGTAAAATTTGAAAGCGGAAATGGAGCTTCTGAAATTTCGTTAGTGTGAGTGTGGAGGTGGAGTGGAGTGGAGTGTTTGTGACACTGAGGTGGCAACAAACATTTTTACGTTTGCCGCTGGCCATAAACTAACGAATGTCAAACTTTCAAATCCGTGGCAAGTATGGAAACGAATAAGCGACTGGCACAGCGGAGTGTGGCAAGAAGTCAACTAAGTACCAAGAGCGAAGGGGGGCGAAATCGATGTGAAGGCGAGGGAGAAGGAAAAGCTGAGGCTAAAGTAAAAGTAAAAGTCATACATTTCACAGGTGCCACAAAAAAGAGGAAGAAAACTCACATGTGAGAAGCTGCTCGGTGAGAGGCGACTGTATCCTGAATCCAAAGTCTGAAATATGACAGCTGTGGCAACAGAGATGCACTTAAGTCCCGTTGACAGGCGAACTTTCGACATACGCGGCAAATATATAAATAACAGATTTGTGTTTATCTGCAAAAAGCTATTCTTTTTGATAATTCTCTTCTTCTTTTTTCTGCTCGATTCACTTGTGTTCACTTTTATGTGCTGTTCACACGGAACTTTGTCACGGCATTGAGACCGGTCCGCTTATCGGTCATGCATTTAACTGCACTCTAACTGACTCGAACACACACACATACACACACACACAGTTACAAATGCGCGTTGCATGCGATTTGGGTCAAAGTGCTAACAAAGCAACAATGCAGCTACAGCACATGGCAGTTGCCGCTTTGCCACTTGTGATGTGATGTGTGCCTCGCTTTTGGTCCCGCTACCGCCTGGCTGCCAACTTCCGTTTCCGGTGCAGGCGCTTTCACTTTTATTTTTTATATTTTGTTTTGTTGCATATATATTTTTGCCGACTTTTTTTAGTTGCGTTCACAGTTGCGCTGACAATTCGCTGAGCAACATTTTAAGCTGCTGCAGACACACAGAGATGGTGCCACAGGACGCAATTCAAGCCGTGTTGCTGCTTTTAGCTTGCCCAGTATTTTCTTTTCGTGCGTTTTCAAGGATAAGCAAGGATGTGCGGCCCCACACACACTCGCGCACACACACATGCACACACACACACACACGTGCGTAAGCCGCCTTTTGTTTTGAACTTGCGACTTGAACTTTTGGCGGCTCGATTGCCAAAAATAAATCACGGAAAGCCCGCTGCGCGTCTATTTGCCGGAGGCCAAGTCTGGCCAATAACTCGTGTTGCTATTGTTGTGGCAAATATTGCAATTGTTGTTGTGAATATATTATTATTGCTGGCTGGCGTTCTACGGCTTAAGAGCCGTGCGTGGCTGCCGTAACGTGAACAGCTTTCAACGAGTATACGAAGTGAACTGAGAAGGGCGCTCAGGCGCTGCCTCGCCGTGGATAAACGAGCAGCCCGACGAGCCGGAGTACCAAAAACCGAAGAGCAGGACGAGAACGACAGGATGTGTCCTCTGTGTGTGTTCGTGTCTGTCTGACAGCTGGAAAGTTGCTGAGCGCCAGACATGCGCAGAGTGTGCAACACGGAAACCGAGTGGCAACATTTGCAGGTCAGTTAAGCCCCATTCGAATTTCGATTTCATTTGGCAAGTAGTGCGGAGATTGGTGGCTTCCAGTGCGCAGGCAAGTTAAGAGCGAGCTGCAGAGTGCAACAGTTCTCTTTGGCGCTGATGCACTCTCTTTGCCAATTCCAAATTCATTGGTAACACGCACAAAATGTGTGTCACAATTCAAAAATGCGTTCACTTTGGCTAATGTCACGTGCTGACTGCGTTACCCATTTAATTAAGGAACGACATCCTCACTGCCGCAAGGAATCGTGATGGGGAGAGCAACAATTAAAGCTGAACAACATTAATGACCGATTTCAGGCGCCCATCTAACCGCAATGGGTGGTATATGAATGCAGATGGTTCGCTGGCATGGACAGCAAATCAGTGCTCAAAAGAAATTGATCCTATAATGCTTTCTGCTGGCTGAAAAGTTGCTGCACGCACCGGCAGGGGGCAGGGGGCAGGGGACAGGTGGTAAGGCGGGACTCTCACAACTAGCAGTTAAACTTTTGCGGTGACCAAGCCCAAACGTGAAGTAAACTTACACCGCAGCTCCTCCGCAGCTGACAACGACAACTATCGCTCGAGCAACATCCGGCTACGTGCGTGGTAGGATGGTGCGCTGCGGTGCGGTGGGGAGCTCACCAAATTAAGGAGATTGCAACCACAGGGTAAAGTGTGGATAGCAAAAGGCACGGACGGTGGGAGCTGCTCCACAAAACGTTTGCCCACATGCCGCTTGTCGTTTGCCATTAGTGTGGCGACCAACCTCAATGATTTCTTACTTACAGCGCTCAAATCGTAAGTTTGAGAGTGCGCGGCACATCACACACCCACACACACACACACACACACACACACACTCACACACACACTGATACTGACTAACAGAGCCGCATAATCGTAGTCGTATTGGATTTCGAATGCTGTCGAGTGTCGTTCAGCGCCACACAACTTGGCCAATGCGTGTGTGCGTGCTTCTGTGTGTGTGTGAGTGTAGAGTGGGGTAAGAACTTCAGGAAATTGCTTTTGCATGAGCGCTTTGGTGGCTGGAGACCGCAGCGAAGTAGTTACAAAAAGGAAGCTGCGGCGATTGCAAAAGAAGCAAAAATGTAAAAAAAAAATATAGATACAAATCAGAAACACCAAACACAAGCGAACATAATTGTGTTGCGGCGGGGCGGGGCGGATTGGGGGGTAAAGATAGTTAGATAAATGTACAATTTGCCAGTCATTCAAATGCATTTTCATTTTGATTTTATTGAAATTTGATCATCAGCCCGCTGTTCAATAAATAAACCAAACAGACAATCAAACACAGGCAAACTTAGACAAATGCACAGATACAAATCACACTCAGCAGCAGCAGCAGTTGGCAACACACACACACACACACACACACTCACAGCGAGGGAGACACTGAGTTTGGCACAGTGTTTGGTGTTTTTTATTTGTTTGGTTTGGTTTGTTTTTATTTTTGTTTTGTTTTTGGCTCGCATGTTTGCCAGCCATTCAGTCAACGGTCAATATGCTTGAATCGCATTCATACACTTTGACCTCGTTTAACTTTTGTCGTCAGCCACGTTCAAAATGATTTCGTGTCTGCCCAAAATACAATGTTCCCCCCTGCCCGCTGCCCGACCACTTCGCCAATATCACCTACGACACCATCGGAGTGTAATGTTTTTTGTTGTAAAAGAAATGTAGTTTTTCTTTTCAATTGAAATATGTTGCCTACTTTTTTCAGTCAAGTAACGACAACAACACAATACAACTAAAAACATTGCACTCAAGCATAACCGACTGCGAAATACTCTATAACAGTTGATTACGGCAGGTAGGTGAGAGGGTGGGGGAGTGCATTGGTTTAACTGAACCATTGTACAATAAATAAGGTGCAAATCTAGTTTGGTAACTCAGTCTGGTAAATTTTGAGAGATTTGCATCCGGACATATAGCTAATCCAATATACTCCCATAACTTAATTAGCAGAGGAAAACCAAATAACTGAAAGCAAATTGTGTACAAACGTGTTAGTGGATAGAAAACTAGCTGTCCACCCCTGAACAAGCCTACACCAAAAAAATGATGCAACTTGCAACATATTTAAATGCAATTTTAATCGAAAGGTGCAACGGAAGCATTTCACATGCAAATCATTTAATTGCATTTTCAAAATATTAATTCAAAACTAATTTTAGTCATTCTATTTTTCTCAATTTTAGCAGGAAAATAAAAACGGGACTACCTATATAAAACAGGTAAATCTAGGCACAAATTGCAGCTTTTCAAAGGGTTATCCAAAAGTCAATCAAAGGAAAATGCGGAGAGCATTTCAAAATTGCTATACAAAACTGCCAATTAATGCAGCAAATCAGATATATATATATATATATTGCTATCTAGCTGTCATTATGTATTATATATTTGATCAGGCAGACATCTATTGACAGGTTGAGCAATGCATTTTAAATGCTCTTCAAGTATATCAAATTTTAGTATCTAGACAGGAAAGCAAACACAGAACTGCTGTGTTGCCCGCATAATGTAGGTCTATTAAATCAATTTTAGTTGTTGCTCTTTTCTGCTACCACTTTAACAAGGGCTGACTGACAGACAGCCAGATGGACTCACTTACTGACTGACTGACGGATTGACTGACTGACGGATTGACTCACTATCTTGGCAACATGTAGTTAAAAAGCACATCAGAGGGAGTCCCTGTTATTGGACTGTGCAGGTATACCCCGGGGCTAAATCAGTGCTGGGCTCAAAGCCAATCAAATGTACACATTTGTGTGTCAATATGTGTTGTGCTTGTGCTTGTGTGTGTGTGTGTGTGAATTTAATAACTTACAAAATTGTTATGAACTTCAAATAGGCGTTGCGGTTGTGCGAATATTGACACTGCTCAGCAAATTACCTGATGACCTTTGGGTCAAGCCATTTTATCTCTGGCCACATGGCGCTACTAAATGCAAATGTGTCTGTTAATACACAAACACACACACACACACGCACACAACCAGAGACAGACACATGCCATTACTCGCGCTTCACACAGACGTAGATTAATTAAAAGTTTTGTTTGTTGTCTAATATAATGTTTTGTATGAATGTTTCGTTTTGTTCTCTTTCATATTATTCTGCTTAGTTTTATTTTTAATTTTTTTATTCACATGCATATGCTTATTTGCGCGACCTTGTGGCCAAGTTAACTATTTGGGGCACACGCTGTCGCAATGTTTACAAATAATAATGGAATTTATGACCCTGCTCTACACAGTTATAGCTGCATTTGTATATCAGCTGTGTGAGTGTGTGTGTGTGTGTTTGTGTGTGTGTGTCTGTGTGTGCGTGCTTGTGTGTACTTCAGGGTCTCTAGCTGCTGTTGGGAATTTCCCTCATCAGAGGAGCACCCGCTAACCAAAGTGCATTTTATATACGAGCAATTTTTTGCCCTTTGCTAGGAAAAAAAAACTCAAAAATTAATTTAATGCTTGGCTGAAAAATTATTCTAAGCATTTTATGCTGAATACATATGTACACTTAACTTTTTGTAGTACATATTATATACAATTTTTTTTTTTACGCTTGTGATTTTGAATAATTTTCTACAGCAGCCAACTGGGCCCTGGCCAAAACTTTAGGCACCCACATACCAAAAGTAAAAGAAAGAGCAAACTTGGCTAAAAGTATACGCTGTACCCAGATTTTATTTTTAGTCACAACTAATCACATTTTCTTTCCATTATTAAAATATTATTCAGCTTTCTTTCCTACATTTGATATTTTATGGTACTTTAAGTCTGTCATTGGAAAACGATGCAACTCTAAAAATGCATTCAGAATGATGCGAGTCATATTCCCGTTGGGTGGTTGTTGCTTTGAATAGTTGATGAACTCACATTTCAGCAACACTTACTCTCATCTAAAAAACTGAACTAAAATTTAACTGTTTTAAAAAAATTAATCCAATGCTTGAAATTAAAAGAAATAAATTAAAAACGCAAAATTTTTGCTTAATTTTTAGTTTGTCCTTTTTTCTTATATCGTACTTATGAAATTACTGCACCAACCATCTTATCAAAAGCATCTCTGTGTTCAATATATGTCAGTCATATGAAAAAACATACGTGTACACAACAAGTATATTTTGATGACAAATATGGAGCTCTGTCAAAGGCGGACAAGTGCGCCTCGTTGTTAACTCCATTAATTTGCAGCATATCAAAAACAGATTGACACTCCTATCTGAGTGTTTGCCTGTGTGTGTTTTGGGCTTTTAACAAGGTACACTGAGCGGCATACAAAGAGTATGTGTGTGTGTGTGTGTGTGGCATCCTTATACGAGCCAGTGTCCTGTGCGTTCATGTGTGCGTCTGTCGTCAGGTGTTTGTCGAGCTGAGCGGCTAAGTTGGAGGGTGTTGCGGGGAAGCAGCAGCACGAAATGTGTGTAAGCAACTGCAAACATGTTCGCACAGATGCGCACTGTGGCATTAATTTCCGTTAATTAAAATAAATACGTCAAGCGATAATAAATGACTCGCTGATGATATTAAATGCACATACCAGCATCCTGCCAGCCGAGATAAAAGCCAAAAATGACACGCGCCAACTGCAATTAGTTGAGAGGGCGACGAATATTTAAAGTGTTGTTGGAGGGGTGGGATGGAAGAGGGTACGAGTAGAGCTGGGCCATATTGGTTCTAACACATGTGTGCTACATTAAACGGCTTAATTGATACAACTCGATTCGGCTGCAAAATGAGTTTTGTGTCCAGACAGCTGAGACCACACAACACTCTCTCCTTGACCAGCGCCAATGTCGCTGGCTTTATTACACTGCATAAATTCCAAACGAATTCTGGAAGATGTCAGCACGTAAGCTGCTCTGTCAGCCAACATATGAAATGAGTTTGTGTGTGTGTGCCGTACAAAACACCTGGGAATAGTCAAGTGTGGGTAGCGGATAGAGGGCCAACAAATAACTAAAGTAAAATACAAATACGGAGCTACAGCTACAAACGACTCCAACCAGAGAGGGAGAGAGAGCAGAAGCATCTGCTTACCTGCAGCTGAATCGGAAGCCGAAGGAACTGAAGTGTGAGCTGTACAAAGGCAAACAAAAGATTATCCTTGCTCTTACTTCACGCGCTGCCTTTGGACACAATATCCAGCACACTGGCACACACATACACACACACACACACACAAACACACACACACACATGAGTTTATTCGGAGCTGGGCAGACGGGCTGCTGTTGCTTCTATTGAAACGTTGAAGTAATGAAAAAAAAATGTCAACTTGTGCACAGCAACATGGTGCGGGATGGAGAGATGAGCCGTATAAGCAGCCAGTTGCTGCTGCGAGACGCACAACAAAAGCTACAATGCCACCGACAACAAAACATGTGTCAAACGCCAGACATTCTGAGGAATATTAATAACACTCACCGAACATATTTTTCATTAGAGCTTCTCGGAAATGTCAAGCTGCTGATATGCATATAAAAATACAAATACAGACTTAACTTTAAAGCAGATTATGCAAAATGTATTTCCTTATCAGCCAGCAAATTTAATAATTGCAGTTGAATTTTATTATATACTCAGACTTGAAACCCAAACTGTGATATTTCTTTACAGCGATTGCCGGCCATTTTACAAACGATGCATTGTAAAATCCAAGAATAAAACAAAAGAGCTCAAATTGCAAATACCCTAAGCCCAATCACTAAATTATTAAAAGTCGTTATTTTGTTAAGGTTTCTTAACCAATCTTGCTTACACTTTAATGGAAAAGCAATATTATTCTAATGTATTTAAATATTCAATTTGAAAACTGTATCTGACATATATGTTTTCATGAACTGCTGCCCCAACAGAAAGACTTGTTTTATTAAATTTAGTGGGAGATTTTAAAAATATTCTCAATATTAAAAATTAAACTACACAAAAAAATAAATTGTAGCTTCATAAAATATATGAGATTGGTATTAAAAGGGTTAAGTTTCTGCTCGGCATCATTAATTCAGGTTGGAAAGTCAGCATGTGCAAAAACTCACAAATTAGAGGCGCTGCATTGGCTACCCGCCCAACTC
Organism: Drosophila multiciliata; assembly: GCA_037043605.1. NCBI lineage: Eukaryota > Metazoa > Arthropoda > Insecta > Diptera > Drosophilidae > Drosophila > Drosophila multiciliata. Next base: position 6,259,479 of record JBAMBF010000589.1, read on the forward strand.
ATAAAACTTAAGGGGTAGAGCGAAAATTCTCAAGTGAATTATTTAAATATCCAAACCTCATAGCAAACTTTTTAACTGAGTTAAAAACTGTATCAAAATGTTGCTAGACCTCCTCCTATATAAAGGAATGCATCACCAACGAGTCATTAGATACAATTGGTATTCTGTCCGATATGCTCTTCAGACTGATAAAGCAAGCGCCGTTGACGGAGAAGGTGGCCTCTCGGGATGGCTGCATCTATCTGTATCGAGGGATGAAGCTTATCGGCTGGATACCTCCAAAGGATGGTCTTTTTCGCAACGTGTATCTCTGTTGGACAATGATGACTTTTGTCTGGTGCACCACTTACTTGCCACTGGGTTTTCTGGGCAGCTATATAACGCAGATTAAGCTGTTTACGCCGGGCGAGTTTCTAACGTCGATTCAAGTGGGCATAAATGCGTACAGCACCTCGGTAAAAACAGTCATCTTGAACTCCCAGCATTGTCGCCTAATCAAGGCCAAGGACATACTGGATAAGTTAGACGTGCGCTGCACCAGTCTTGAGGAGCGCGAGAAAATTCATCGCGTTGTCGCCCGGTGTAATCGTGTCATTCTCATCTTTATCATTGTCTACTGGAGCTATTCTGTCTGCACCTATCTCAGCTCCGTACTCAGCGGTCGTCCTCCCTATCAGCTATATAATCCATTCCTGGACTGGCATGATTCCACACTTAAGTTATGGATTGTTTCGACTTTTGAATTTGTGCTTATGATGGGCGTTGCACTGCAGGCTCAGATATGTGACACCTATACTTTGGTCTATTGTTTCATCCTGCGAACTCATCTAGAACTACTCAGCGGACGTATTAGCAAGCTGCGCACCAACCCAGAAGCGACTGAGGACGAGAACTACGAGGAGCTGGTGAATTGCGTCTTGGATCACAAGCTGATATTGGAGTAAGGCAAATCATAGATAATTACTTGGCCATATTATGTGACTATATTTCTTCTCAGATACTGCGCTCTTATTCGTCCTGTCATAAATGGCACTATTTTCATTCAATTTCTGATTATTGGCATTGTTCTTGGACTCACTTCGATCAACTTGCTATTTTTCTCAGACGTTTGGACGGGACTCGCTTCCGCCATGTTTATCGTCGCCATTCTCCTGGAAACTTTTCCCTTCTGCTACATCTGCAACCTGATTATCGATGACTGCGAGGCTCTGTCATATGCCATCTTTCAGAGCAATTGGATAGGATCCAGCTCCCGATATCAATCGACTCTGGTTTACTTTCTGCACAATGTGCAAAAGCCCATCGTTTTTATCGCCGGTGGTATTTTTCCGATATCGATAAGCACCAATTTAAGCGTAAGTTTCGAAGCCTGCTATTGTTATTCTTTTTAATTTGCCTTGTTTTTTTCATTAGGTAGCTAAGCTTGCATTTTCGGTCAGCACCATCTTTAAGCAAATGAATATTGCGGATAAATTCAGAACAGAGTGATTCAAAAACATAATCTTCGAAGCAAATAAGTAAAGTGCAATGTCTATGTTTTTTTTCAATTGATTAATTGGTTTAATAAATGTCTTAAGAAAATCTAGATTTAAGACCTCTAACATTTTGATAGGATAGAAGAAGAGAAAAAAAAAACTATTGCATAATTGCAATTTCTCCTTGGTAATTTAGTTTTAAATTATTCATTACAGAAAGATCTGATCTTTAGGTACAACAGCTAGACTTAGCCTAAGTAAAAATGCTAGGAGTGCTATATAGAAAAACACATAATAAGACATAATAGAACTACCTCTATTGATCGCAGGCTGTGAAGAAGAAATAAGAAGTGAGCTACTGACTATCAACAAGAGGTGTTAGAGTGATGTATTATTATTCTATTCAAGCGTAATCGACTGTTTAATAATCTGGTCTATGGTGGGCGTACAATATGCCGATCTTTGTAGGACATCGCGAAATACCTACAGACCACCTAGGAGATATGTGGCTTGATACTTGATAATTTGCAATTAACGACTCTATCGATTTTCTAGCCTCTTAATGGGGCTGCCGCAGGTCAAAAGAACTTGTGGGATGGTTCGGATGCGGCTGAGCTGTGGCCACCAGGCGGGTCGCGGGTTGCGGATAGCGAAAGACCTCCCCTCGGGGAGGTTAGCTGCGAATAATACGAAATGTAAATCGTACTGTCGAGGCGTTTGTGTCGCCGCCTTCTCAAAACCATAGCCTCACACAACCCCAAACTTCCCTGCACGAGTGTACCTACCCCCTGCCTAACCCCACATCTCACTCCGGGCCGGACTAAGGTGTGACTCTAACCGTGCCGAGAATCAGCCTGGCTGGGGCAGGGGTTAATAACTAGCCCAGTCTCTTACGGTGAGCTCAGGCAAATGGCGCCTGTTCTAATTAGCCTTACCCGTTAATGCGGATGTCTGCCCTGGCGGACATACCTTTCTCTCCAGTACGTGGGCCCAAAACATGAAAAGTCCAGAAAACATTAACATACCGCGGAATCTTCCCGCGGAGCATGGCGCAAGACATATGGAAGACCGAACCATCGAGAGGGGGAGGTCATCTAATGTGGTAGACCATCCCCCACAACGTGCTACTCCAGCACCATATAGGAGAGTGCCGCAGGCACAGGGTGCCACAACTTCATTGCGCGAGAATGTGGTAGTCGGACCACCACAATCGGCAACGAATCAGAGGGCAAATAAGAGGGTAAATCTCTTACCTCTGTCAAAAGACACAACCGCACCCTAACGCCTCCGGTGGCCACTCCTAAGAGAGTGTGCCCGGGGGCCAGGAGTGCGGCCTGCGGACCATCAACGGCAAGGGTGGGAAATACAACGGCAGACCTGGGCTCACATCCGAGCACATCACGGGCCCACCTCGAATACATCCACCGCATCACGAATGTCGTATTCAGATATGACAAAGAAGGTGAAGGTGGCCGTGCTACCGGCGGAATACCCAAAGGTATTGCTCAATCACGGAGAGCTGTTTAAGTTGGAAGAGGCAATCATTGATGAGCTCATTGCGTACCGATGGGATAAACCGATCGCATTTCGGGCTGATAACCTTTGCGTCGAAATTCCATACATGGATGGGCGTTCCCCTCGATTGCAAAGTGGGCGATGAAATACCATCACCCCACTGCATCACAATATACTGTCCGAGAAGTGAGGACAGAACATCCAAATCCCTACTGGCTTTGCTAGAGGTAGACACTTGGAAGGTTATATCCAGGAGGAATGAAGGTGGAGAAGCCCTCCTAGTTATCTGGATAGACGAGCTATCCAGAGACCAAGTCAGCTTCCGATTTGGGAACATCCCGGTAAGCGGACTTAAAAAGAAAGGTGGAGCAAGGTCAATACCCGCTCCAACGAAAGAAGAGTGTGATGTATCAGAAGCTCTCACCACCGTTACTCTAGCAGAGCAGAACACTCGAATCAAGCCAACAACTTGATCGAAGACCTTGCAGAAGACGAGGAGTTGGCAGAGGGTTGAAGGGTTGAAGATCACGAGTGACTGGTGTAGGGAGGTTGGACTCAACCTGAACCCTACTAAAACAGTCATTGTCCCCTTTACTAGACGGTATAAGCTACAGAGGATGAAACAGCTACGGCTCTTAGGGAGCCTATTAGAGATAAGCAAGGAGACAAAATACCTCGGCGTCACATTTGACAGCAGGTTAAACTTTGGCACCCATGTGCGAAACACGATAATGAAGTGCTCTAGAGCGCTTTATACATGTCCTAGTATAGCTGGGAAACCATGGGGTACGTCACCAAAGATAATCAGATGGTTATACCTAATGGTTGTAAGACCCATGCAGACTTACGAAGTGATAGCATGGGGCGATAGAGCATGGTTAGCCACCGTAAAGAAACAATTGCAAAAATTGCAGAGAATGGCCTGCGTATGTATGACAATGGCAATGCGCACCTACCCTATAATGGCCCTGGAAGCCCTAATGGAGCTCACGCCACTCCTTCACACCATAAGGCTCCAACAAAAAGCTACAATCTTAAGGATGTCAGCAGAAGGAGTTGGGAGCAGACACATATTGAGTCATAAAGAAACTACTTTCAGATGAACTTCCCCTCCTCTTACAACATAGGGATGAAATGAAGCCAGAATATATATTCGAGCGGAATTTCAAAGTTCAAGTGCTTGTCGGTCTACTGACAGGACATTGTAGACTAAAAAGCCACCTGTCTAAAATGGGTATCTGTAGCAGCAGTCAATGCAGGTTTTGTGAGATCGAGGAGGAGTCTTTAACTCACATCCTAACAAAATGCATCGCCCTTGCCAGGAGAAGATGCAGCATCCTAGGGATGCATGTTATGAATGTCAAAGACATAGTAGCCCTTGACCCATCAACGATCCGGACATTCGTTCAGGAACTGGGGTTGATGGAGGAGCTATAAGCTCAGAAGGGGGCACAATAGATCCATTAGGTCGCAGTGCACAAAACCACCCAATAAATAATAAATAATAAATAATAAAAAATGGGGCTGCCGCCAAACAGAACATCGGACATTGCACAAAACCAATATACTATGATAAATTCCGTATACAAGTCTAAATATATTAGATTGATATCAAACAATCAAGGCTGCTTAGGTTAAACTATTTGAGGGCATCATTAATTCAGGTTGGAAAATGAAAATGTGCAACTCACATAATTAATGGCGCTGCATTGGCTGCTCGCCCAACTCATAAAATATAACGGGACAGATCGAAAAATTCTCAAGTGAATTATTTAAATATCCAAACCTCATAGCAAACTTTTTAACTGAGTTAAAAATTTTGTCAAAATGTTGCTAGACCTCCTCCTATATAAAGGAATGCATCACCAACGAGTCATTAGATACAATTGGTATTCTGTCCGATATGCTCTTCAGACTGATAAAGCAAGCGCCGTTGACGGAGAAGGTGGCCTCTCGGGATGGTTGCATCTATCTGTATCGAGGGATGAAGCTTATCGGCTGGATACCTCCAAAGGATGGTCTTTTTCGCAACGTGTATCTCTGTTGGACATTGCTGAGTTTTGTCTGGTACACCACTTACTTGCCATTGGGTTTTCTGGGCAGCTATATAACGCAGATTAAGCTGTTTACGCCGGGCGAGTTTCTAACGTCGTTTCAGGTGGGCATTAATGTGTACGGTTCTTCGGTGAAGACAATCATATTGTACTCCCAACTTTGGCGCCTGATCAAGGCGAGGGATTTACTGGATAAGTTAGATGTGCGCTGCACCAGTCTCGAGGAGCGCGAGTATATTCATCGCGTTGTCGCCCGGTGTAATCGTGTCATTCTCATCTTTATCATTGTCTACTGGAGCTATTCTGTCTGCACCTATCTCAGCTCCGTACTCAGCGGTCATCCTCCCTATCAGCTATATAATCCATTCCTGGACTGGCATGATTCCACACTTAAGTTATGGATTGTGTCGACTTTTGAATGTATGCTCATGATGGGCGCTGCACTGCAGGCTCAGTTATGTGACACCTATACTTTGGTCTATTGTTTCATCCTGCGAACTCATCTAGAACTACTCAGCGGACGTATTAGCAAGCTGCGCACCAACCCAGAAATGACCGATGACGAGAACTACGAGGAACTAGTGAAATGCGTCTTGGATCACAAGCTGATATTGGAGTAAGGCAAATCATAGATAATTACTTGGCCATATTATGTGACTATATTTCTTCTCAGATACTGCGCTCTTATTCGTCCTGTCATAAATGGCACTATTTTCATTCAATTTCTGATTATTGGCATTGTGCTTGGAATCTCTTCGATCAATTTGCTATTTTTCTCAGACGTTTGGACGGGACTCGCTTCCGCCATGTTTATCGTCGCCATTGTTCTGCAGACGTTTCCCTTCTGCTACATCTGCAACCTGATTATTGAGGACTGCAAAGATCTTGAACATGTCATCTTTCAGAGCAATTGGATAGGATCCAGTCCCCAATATCAGTCTACTCTTGTTTACTTTCTGCTCAATGTGCAAAAGCCCATCGTTTTTATCGCCGGCGGTATTTTTCCGATATCGATAAGCACCAATTTAAGCGTAAGTTTCGAAGCCTGCTATTATTATTCTTTTTAATTTGCCTTGTTTTTTTCATTAGGTAGCTAAGCTTGCATTTTCGGTCAGCACCATCTTTAAGCAAATGAATATTGCGGATAAATTCAGAACAGAGTGATTCAAAAACATAATCTTCGAAGCAAATAAGTAAAGTGCAATGTCTATGTTTTTTTTCAATTGATTAATTGGTTTAATAAATGTCTTAAGAAAATCTAGATTTAAGACCTCTAACATTTTGATAGGATAGAAGAAGAGAAAAAAAAAACTATTGCATAATTGCAATTTCTCCTTGGTAATTTAGTTTTAAATTATTCATTACAGAAAGATCTGATCTTTAGGTACAACAGCTAGACTTAGCCTTAGTAAAAATGCTAGGAGTGCTATATAGAAAAACACATAATAAGACATAATAGAACTACCTCTATTGATCGCAGGCTGTGAAGAAGAAATAAGAAGTGAGCTACTGACTATCAACAAGAGGTGTTAGAGTGATGTATTATTATTCTATTCAGGCGTAATCAACTGTTTAATAATCTGGTCTATGGTGGGCGTAAAATATGCCGATCTTTGTAGGACATCGCGAAATACCTACAGACCACCTAGGAGACATGTGGCTTGATAATTGATAATTTGCAATTAACGATTCTATCGATTTTCTAGCCTCTTAATGGGGCTGCCGACAAACAGAACATCCGACATTGCACAAAACCAATATACTATGATAAATTCCGTATACAAGTCTAAATATATTAGATTGATATCAAACAATCAAGGCTGCTTAGGTTAAGTTATTTGAGGGCATCATTAATTCAGGTTGGAAAATCAAAATGTGCAACTCACATAATTAATGGCGCTGCATTGGCTGCTCGCCCAACTCATAAAATATAACGGGACAGATCGAAAAATTCTCAAGTGAATTATTTAAATATCCAAACCTCATAGCAAACTTTTTAACTGAGTTAAAATTTTTGTCAAAATGTTGCTAGACCTCCTCCTATATAAAGGAATGCATCACCAACGAGTCATTAGATACAATTGGTATTCTGTCCGATATGCTCTTCAGACTGATAAAGCAAGCGCCGTTGACGGAGAAGGTGGCCTCTCGGGATGGTTGCATCTATCTGTATCGAGGGATGAATCTTATCGGCTGGATACCTCCAAAGGATGGTCTTTTTCGCAACGTGTATCTCTGTTGGACAATGATGACTTTTGTCTGGTGCACCACTTACTTGCCACTGGGTTTTCTAGGCAGCTATATAACGCATATTAAGTTGTTTACCCCGGGCGAGTTTTTAACGTCGATTCAAGTGGGCATAAACGCGTACGGTTCCTCGGTGAAGATGATCATATTGTACTCCCAGCTTTGGCGCCTGATCAAGGCCAAGGACATACTGGATAAGTTAGACGTGCGCTGCACCAGTCTCGAGGAGCGCGAGAAGATTCATCGTGTTGTTGCGCGGTGTAATCACGTCTTTCTTATCTTCACTATTGTCTACTGTGGCTATGGGGGCTCCACATATCTCAGCTCTGTGCTCAGCGGTCATCCTCCCTATCAGCTATATAATCCATTCCTGGACTGGCATGATAGCACACTCAATTTGTGGATTATTTCGACGCTGGAGTATATAATAATGTCGGGAGTTGTACTGCAGGATCAGTTATGCGACGTCTATCCTTTGGCCTATTCGCTCATCCTGCGAACTCATCTAGAACTAATCAGCGGACGAATTAGCAAGCTGCGCACCAATCCAGAAATGACTGAGGACGAGAACTATGAAGAGCTAGTGAAATGCGTCTTGGATCACAAGCTGATATTGGAGTAAGGCAAATCATAGATAATTACTTGGCCATATTATGTGACTATATTTCTTCTCAGATACTGCGCTCTTATTCGTCCTGTTATATCTGGCACTATTTTCACACAGTTTTTGCTCATTGGCCTAGTCCTTGGACTCAGTTTAATTAATTTGTTCTTCTTCTCAGACGTTTGGACGGGACTCGCTTGCGCCATGTTTATCGCCGCCATTCTTCTGCAGACGTTTCCCTTCTGCTACACCTGTAACCTGATTATCGATGACTGCGAGGCTCTGTCATATGCCATCTTTCAGAGCAATTGGATAGGATCCAGCTCCCGATATCAATCGACTCTGGTTTACTTTCTGCACAATGTGCAAAAGCCCATCGTTTTTATCGCCGGCGGTATTTTTCCGATATCGATGAACACCAACATAACTGTAAGTTATGCATCATGAAATACTCTAAAATCTTAATTTTAATTTATGTTTAAAATTCTCTATTTTTCTGTTTTAAAGGTAGCTAAGTTTGCGTTTTCGGTTGTTACCATCGTTAAGCAAATGAATATTGCGGATAAATTTAAAACTGATTAATAGACTATACAATTTTTTTTTTCATTTTCCCCTTATACAATGCAAATTAACCAACTTTTTGTGTAGTTTAGTGTGCTTGTGTCAAATCGTGCAGTGCTGTTGATTATTTGTTTTAATATATTTATGTACGCTGGAAATAAATAAAGTAACTTCTTAACAATGTTGGTAAATAAAACAAATACGTTTTAATAATTTGTAAATAATATGAGTGTACTAAGATATATATGGCATATTAAACGTATTTCGAAATAAATTACTCATCAGCCTTATTAGCATATATTTATGTGAATTAAATTTTAAAGTCAAATAAACTCGATGCATTGTGCCTGGCTCAAAACATCAATTAATGGCAAAATGGGTTCCAAATAAAAGAAATATTTAATTAACTTAAGAACCCATATTTTTAGTATATGTGTTTTGTGTTTTTCTCAGGATCTATTCCTTATGTTGCTAGAGGGTGTTGGATATTATCACGATAGTTACGGAAGGTAAGAAACGTAGTTGAAATCCCAATTTCCTCTTATTAACTACATACAAATTTCAATGTACTCAGATTCTAATTTGTCACACATTTTTGTAACCTTAACTTTAAAACTTTTTGAAGGAAAATTATTCAATAAAATTATAATATAATTAAGAACTGTATTCGGGGTATATCGTAGTCGAGCTTACTCGGATACAACATTTTTACTTGCTAAATTCAAAATAGTTATAATTAATAAAGCATATTATTCTTTTCCAAATAACTGTATAAACTTCATTAAATAATTCAAAAAATAATACATAAGTTAAAGTCTATAATAATGTTAATTTTTTGCTGGAATAAGAATAAGCAATGAGAAAAAAATCATTTCTTGAATCAGAGATATGGATACAAGCCCTAATATTCAAATTTATTTCAGATTAGTAAAGAAGAACACAAGCACACCCAAGCCGCAACATCATTTTGTTGATTAAATATACAAAATAATATCAATTTAATTCATTTAAGACGATTGATGACGCGGTTGTTTTAGTTAAGTTTCTTTAGGCTATCAATAATTCAGGTTGGAAAGTCAACATATGCAATGACTTATAAAATTAGAGTAAACTCTCAAGTGAATAATTAAAACTATTTAAACTTAATAGAAAACTTTTTAACTAATTTCAAAACTTGAACAAAATGTTGCTTGACCACCACCTATATAAAGGAATGCTCCAGAAAAGAGCCATTAGATACAATTGGTATTCTGTCCAAAACAGGATGTTCTTTAAACAGATCAAACAAGCGTCGTTGGCGGAGAAGGTGGCTTCCCGGGATGGCTTGATCTATACGTTTAGAGTTATGAAGTTTATTGGTTGGATGCCTCCAAAGGAAGGTCTTTTTCGCTATGTGTATTTCTGTTGGACAGTGATGATTTTTGCGTGCAGCACCTTTTACTTGCCACTGGGTTTTCTGGGCAGCTATATAACGCATATTAAGCTGTTTACGCCGGGCGAGTTTTTAACGTCGATTCAAGCGGGCATAAATGCGTGCGGTTCCTCGGTGAAGGCTCTCACTTTGTTCTCCCAGCTTCGACGCTTGATTAAGGCCACGGATTTACTGGACAAGTTGGATGTGCGCTGCATCAGTCTCGAGGAGCGCGAGAATATTCATCGCGTTGTAGCGCGTGGTAATCGTATCATTCTCATCTTCATCACTGTCTACTGCAGCTATACTGTCTGCACCTATCTCAGCTCCGTACTCAGCGGTCATCCTCCCTATCAGCTATATAATCCGTTCCTGGACTGGCATGATTCCACACTTAAGTTGTGGATTGTGTCTACTTTTGAATGTATGCTCATGATTGGCGCTGCACTGCAGAATACGTTGTCAGACACGTATACGTTGGTCTATTCGCTTATCCTGCGAACTCATCTAGAACTACTCAGCGGACGAATTAGCAAGCTGCGCACCAATCCAGAAATGACTGAGGACGAGAACTACGAGGAGCTAGTGAAATGCGTCTTGGATCACAAGCTGATATTGGAGTAAGGCAAATCATAGATAATTACTTGGCCATATTATGTGACTATATTTCTTCTCAGATACTGCGCTCTTATTCGTCCTGTTATATCTGGCACTATTTTTACACAGTTTTTAATCATCGGCCTTGTTCTTGGGCTCACTTTAATTAATTTGTTCTTCTTCTCTGACGTTTGGACGGGACTCGCTTCCGCCATGTTTATCGTCGCCATTCTCCTGGAGACTTTTCCCTTCTGCTACATCTGCAACCTGATTATCGATGACTGCGAGGCTCTGTCATATGCCATCTTTAAAAGTAATTGGATAGAATCCCGCTCCCGATATCAGTCTACGCTACTATATTTTCTGCACAATGTGCAGAAGCCCATCGTTTTTATCGCCGGCGGTATTTTTCCGATATCGATGAGCACCAACATAACAGTAAGTTATGCAGCCTGATTTACTCTAAAATCTTATTGTTATCATACGTTTAAAATTCTTCATTTTTCTGTTTTAAAGGTAGCTAAGTTTGCGTTTTCGGTTATTACCATCGTTAATCAAATGAATATTGCGGATAAATTTAAAGCTGATTAATAGACTATAATAATTTTTCCTTTTTCCATCATACAATGCAAATTGTGTGCTTGTGTCAAATCGTGCAGTGCTGTTGATTATTTGTTTTAATAAATTTATTAACGCTGGAAATAAATAAGGTAACCTGTTAACAATGTAAGTAAGTTGTTGAAAATTATGTTATTTTACATTCAATGCAACCGTGAATCAGTAACATATGTATGTTAAGTCTATTAATATCGATAGTTATAATGTTAATTAACAGTCTTGAAAAAACATTGATTGAGTACACAGCGCTGGTGGATATCAGTTATATTTTCTTATCCAGGCACTCCCTGACGCGGGGAAAGGCTTTCGCTCCAACATAAATAAAAGAAATTAATTTTTATATGTTGTAAATAAAGTGAGTCTACTAATCATGATTTAAATTACCGTAGTATAATAAATGTTGATCGAGATTAAAATCACACACCGCTTGACACAACATATATTTATGTGTAAATTCATTTTTAAAGACTAATAAACTCGATACATGATGCCTGGCTCAAAACATAAATTATAAGCAAAGTGGCTTGAAAGTAAAATAAATATTTAATTAAGTTAAGAGCCTATATTTTTTGTTAAGCATATTTTTTTTTGGTTAGGTAATGTTTTTCTCAGGATATGGTGCGTTGAATAAGGAGGTTTTCGAACAGAATAGTTTAACACTTGTGTTTAATTTCGCTTTATAATTTCTATTGTTTGCTACATGAAGCTAATTAGGTATTGTGTTAAGATATTTCCTATGTTGCTAAAAGATGGTGAATATTACGACGATTATATTTAATTTATGATTGAAGAATCCATTTTTCCGATTAACTAAAAGAAAGTTTAATGTACATGGTTTCTAATTTGTCACAATTTTTTCCATTTGGTCTCGCTTGATTTGGATATTTTTTCCAGCGTAAATACTGAGACTGAAAATGACATCGAAATTAATTGATTAAATATTAGCTTAAGTAAATTAATGAGGGAATCATCTCCATCTAAAACACTAAATGACCGACGACTTATCAGGAAAATTGCTCAGCTGTTGCAAACGATCTGCCAAATTAGCTGCATTGGGAGCACGTAGTTGATTGGATAACAATCGGCGCAGACATCCTGGAAGTAGCCACCCATCATGGTAAATCACTCCTGCCCCGAGTTGAATACAATATATAGATTATTTAGTTGTTCATGACGGCTTCGTCAGTCGTCTGTCCAGCTTTTCCGGCCTGATCAAAGCCCTTAATCTTGCAACTCGCAACAATGTGAGAATCTATATCTATCTATCTATGAGTCTATAATAATGTTAATTTTGTGCTGGAAAAGGAATAAGGAATGAGAAAAAAATCATTTCTTGAATCAGAGATATGGATACAAGCCCTAATATTCAAATTTATTTCAGATTAGTAAAGAAGAACACAAGCACACCCAAGCCGCAACATCATTTTGTTGATTAAATATACAAAATAATATCAATTTAATTCATTTAATTTACAAAAAATAGACAGCGCACAAATAAAATCACGACCGATCTCTGTGAAACCTAAGACGATTGATGACGCGGTTGTTTTAGTTAAGTTTCTTTAGGCTATCAATAATTCAGGTTGGAAAGTCAACATATGCAATGACTTATAAAATTAGAGTAAACTCTCAAGTGAATAATTAAAACTATTTAAACTTAATAGAAAACTTTTTAACTAATTTAAAAACTTGAACAAAATGTTGCTTGACCACCACCTATATAAAGGAATGCACCACCAAGGAGCCATTAGATACAATTGGTATTCTGTCCAAGACAGGATGTTCTTTAGACAGATCAAACAAGCGTCGTTGGCGGAGAAGGTGGATTCCAGGGATGGCTTGATCTATCTGTTTCGAGTTATGAAGTTTATTGGTTGGATACCTCCAAAGGAAGGTCTTTTCCGCTATGTGTATCTCTGTTGGACAGTGATGATTTTTGCGTGCAGCACCTTTTACTTGCCACTGGGTTTTCTGGGCAGCTATATAACGCAGATTAAGTTGTTTACGCCGGGCGAGTTTCTTACGTCGTTTCAGGTTTGCGTAAATGCGTACGGTTCCTCGGTGAAGGCACTCATTTTGTACTCCCAGCTTCGACGCTTGATTAAGGCCACGGATTTACTGGACAAGTTGGATGTGCGCAGCACCAGTCTCGAGGAGCGCGAGAATATTCATCGCGTTGTCGCGCGTGGTAATCGTATCATTCTCATCTTCATCACTGTCTACTGCAGCTATTCTGTCAGCACCTATCTCAGCTCCGTACTCAGCGGTCGTCCTCCCTATCAGCTATATAATCCGTTCCTGGACTGGCATGATTCCACACTTATGTTGTGGATTGTGTCGACTTTTGAATGTATGCTCATGATTGGCGCTGCACTGCAGAATACGTTGTCAGACACGTATACGTTGGTATATTCGCTTATCCTGCGAACTCATCTAGAACTACTCAGCGGACGAATTAGCAAGCTGCGCACCAATCCAGAAATGACTGAGGACGAGAACTACGAGGAGCTAGTGAAATGCGTCTTGGATCACAAGCTGATATTGGAGTAAGGCAAATCCTAGATATTTACTTGGCAATATTATGTGACTATATTTCTTCTCAGATACTGCGCTCTTATTCGTCCTGTTATATCTGGCACTATTTTTACACAGTTTTTAATCATCGGCCTTGTTCTTGGGCTCACTTTAATTAATTTGTTCTTCTTCTCTGACGTTTGGACGGGACTCGCCTCCGCCATGTTTATCGTCGCCATTCTCCTGGAGACTTTTCCCTTCTGCTACATCTGCAACCTGATTATCGATGACTGCGAGGCTCTGTCATATGCCATCTTTAAAAGTAATTGGATAGAATCCCGCTCCCGATATCAGTCTACGCTACTATATTTTCTGCACAATGTGCAGAAGCCCATCGTTTTTATCGCCGGCGGTATTTTTCCGATATCGATGAGCACCAACATAACAGTAAGTTATGCAGCCTGATTTACTCTAAAATCTTATTGTTATCATACGTTTAAAATTCTTCATTTTTCTGTTTTAAAGGTAGCTAAGTTTGCGTTTTCGGTTATTACCATCGTTAATCAAATGAATATTGCGGATAAATTTAAAGCTGATTAATAGACTATAATATTTTTTCATTTTCCCATCATACAATGCAAATTGTGTGCTTGTGTCAAATCGTGCAGTGCTGTTGATTATTTGTTTTGGTAAATTTATTTACGCTGGAAATAAATAAAGTAACCTGTTAACAATGTATGTTATTTTATTCAGTCTATCATTAATCGATACTTATAATGTTTACTATAAGAACAGTCTAGAATAAACTTTGATTGAGCACACAACTCTGGTGGGACTCCCACATTTAACGAAATCGTAGATCAGTTTGCCTGAGTTGGAATAGAAATAGTTGACGAGCTCAAGGTCATTATTTTGCTTTCCAGCCTTCCAGACATTTATGAGAATTTCGTTCTCGCCACCGAGACGCGCGACAGTCTGCCAGCGTTCGAAATTCTGTGCATAAAGTTGTTGGAAGAGGCGAGTGGAAAGAAGGCGCAGAGAAGCAGAGCGATATCGCGCAGGTCTTTACAGATAAACAACGGCATAACGATAGTGCGAAGGTCACCACAAAGAAGAAACTGAAAAAGGTCGCCTGTTACGAATGTGGTGAAATAGGGCATATTAAGGTGAATTATCGCAGATTAATTGCCAAAAATTATGAAATAACTACAGGGCAGGGGAATTGCAGCTTACTGAATGCAATTGAATGCAAGCAGTTAAGAAACTCGGCTGGTGTGTGGACAGTGGAGCGATAAGCAAATGTTTTCAAAGTTTGAGGCGCATACCGAAACGATCTGTTTTGCTGGACGCCGGCACCTTGCAATCCGAAGGCAGAGGTGAAGTACAAATGAAAACGGATTTGTTTACACTGGTACTAAACAACGTATTGCACGTACCAAAGTTGACGAGCAATTTCATGACTGTGGGACAAGCCGTAGCAAAGAAGTGCAAGGTTTATTTCGATGCAAGCAGTGCACGAGTATTCCAAGGCAGCGAATGTATACTCGAGGCCAAACGAATAGGAAATCTGTAAATGTTTGAAAGTCATCGTAACAGATGTTATGCAGATTTTAAGTCAGACGGCGAGTTGTGGCATAACAGATGTGGTCACCTGAATTATGATAGTTTGCGTGAAATGGCAAACAAGACGATGGTGCAAGGAATGGAAAATGTTGACATGTTGCAAGACGAGCATACTGAACAAGGTTCACGTAGTTGATCGGATAACAATCGGCGCAGACATCCTGGAAGTAGCCACCCATCATAGCAAATCACTCCTGTCCCGAGTTGAATACAATATATAGATTATTTAGTTGTTCATGACGGCTTCGTCAGTCGTCTGTCCAGCTTTTTCGGCTGATCAAAGCCTTTAATTTTGCAACTTGCAACAATGTGAGAATCTCAACCGGTGACAAATACTAGAAATGTGACAGCCCGGTTCGAAGTCAATGGGCTGATAGAATATGGAGCTTAGATTCTGCACAAAGATGAGAAAAAAGCGTTAAGTTGGATTACGTATGCCTTAAATAAAATGCAGAATATCATGTTGCAAGTGAATCTATCGGTAGTCCAATGAAGGGCTGTCTACTTAAATGCCTCTTGGTATAACCCAAAGCCTGGTTATGTGATTATAAACTCATCAGTTGGTAACGCTGTGCAAAATTCATGGCTAGCACTTACAAACGCGTTATTTAAAATCAATTAAAGTCAATCAGCCAGCTGTTAAGCTACCTAGACCCCTTTCGATGCACTATATAACTCTAGATACAGTTTTTTGTTGTTATTTTCACGTCTTGTCAAGTAATAGTTGATGAATTATTAACAAAAAATAAAACTTAATTGCTACCTTTTTGACTGATTTCAAATATTTAACAAAATGTTGCTGGCCCACCACCTATATAAAGGAATGCTCCAGAAAAGAGCCATTAGATACAATTGGTATTCTGTCCAAGACAGGATGTTCTTCAGACTAATAAAGCAAGCGTCGTTGGCGGAGAAGGTGGCTTCCCGGGATGGCTTGATCTATCTGGTTCGAGTTATGAAGTTTATTGGTTGGATGCCTCCAAAGGAAGGTCTTTTCCGCTATGTGTATCTCTGCTGGACAGTGATGACTTTTGCGTGCAGCACCTTTTACTTGCCACTGGGTTTTCTGGGCAGCTATATAACGCAGATTAAGTTGTTTACGCCGGGCGAGTTTCTTACGTCGTTTCAGGTTTGCGTAAATGCGTACGGTTCCTCGGTGAAGGCACTCATTTTGTACTCCCAGCTTCGACGCTTGATTAAGGCCACGGATTTACTGGACAAGTTGGATGTGCGCTGCACCAGTCTCGAGGAGCGCGAGAATATTCATCGCGTTGTCGCGCGTGGTAATCGTATCATTCTCATCTTCATCACTGTCTACTGCAGCTATTCTGTCTGCACATATCTCAGCTCCGTACTCAGCGGTCGTCCTCCCTATCAGCTATATAACCCATTCCTGGACTGGCATGATAGCACACTCAAGATGTGGATTGTGTCGACTTTTGAATGTATGCTCATGATGGGCGCTATTCTGCAGAATACTTTGTCAGACACGTATACGTTGGTATATTCGCTTATCCTGCGAACTCATCTAGAACTACTCAGCGGACGAATTAGCAAGCTGCGCACCAATCCAGAAATGACTGAGGACGAGAACTACGAGGAGCTAGTGAAATGCGTCTTGGATCACAAGCTGATATTGGAGTAAGGCAAATCATAGATAATTACTTGGCCATATTATGTGACTATGTTTCTTCTCAGATACTGCGCTCTTATTCGTCCTGTTATATCTGGCACTATTTTCATTCAATTTCTGATTATTGGCATGGTGCTTGGACTCAGTTTTACAAATTTGTTATTTTTCTCAAACGTTTGGACGGGACTCGCTTGCACCATGTTTATCCTCGCCATTCTGCTGGAGACGTTTCCCTTCTGCTACACCTGTAACCTGATTATCGATGACTGCGAGGCTTTTTCATATGCCATCTTTCAGAGCAATTGGATAGGATCCAGCTCCCGATATCAATCGACTCTGGTTTTCTTTCTGCACAATGTGCAGAAGCCCATCGAATTTATCGCCGGCGGTATTTTTCCGATATCGATGAACACCAACATAACAGTAAGATATGCACCCTGAAATACTCTAAACTCTTTTTGTTAATTTATGTTTAAAATTCACTATTTTTCTGTTTTAAAGGTAGCCAAGTTTGCGTTTTCGGTTGTTACCATCGTTCAGCAAATGAATATTGCGGATAAATTTAAAAGTGATTGATGGAGTATATTATTAATTCATTTATATTTTATAATAAGAAAATTACTAAGCTTATATGTAGATTAGTGTGCTTGTGTCAAACATTGAATCTTCAATTGTTTTAATAAATATATTTATGGTTAAAGTAAACAAAGCTAATTTTGTAAATGTTGTTTGGCAAAATAGCCTCAACTGAGCACTCCACAACTGCCGCAAGGTACCGTTGCTATTGTCGATCTCTGAGCTATACTTTGGACATGGATTGCCTTATAGATATTTCGTTGATATGGGAGCAAATCATGGTTCGAGGGACGACCGGAATAAGGTGTATACCGGATACCTGTCGACCTGCAATATTAATATGCCTGACCTGCATAGTGCCTATCTCTGTGCAGATGGATCAGAAAATAAATGTAATCAAACCAACAAAAGAGAGATTTTCCCCCCAAAAGCCGAGAGGTAGAATTTCCTAACCCTTACCATAGACAGTTGCTTCAAATTCTGAGTCAAATGACTCTTTTTAATACCCAAAGCTAGGTTATGTGATTATAAACTCATCAGTTGGTAACGCTGTGAAAAATTCATGGCTAGCACTTACAAACGCGTTATTTAAAATCAATTAAAGTCAATCAGCCAGCTGTTAAGCTACCTAGACCCCTTTTCATACGCCTTAGCCCCAAATTCAAATTCAGGACATGTCAAGTAATACTCGGAGAAGTGCTAAAACTTACACTACCCTCTAAATATTTAAGGAGTTCTCAGCGCTGCTGCTATGTCCTGTCATCCGTCAAATAATACACGTTTTTTATGATGCTGAAATTTGATAATTGAAAAATGCAATTATATAATAGTTAAATACAACATTAAACATTGAAATACATACATTAAAGCATAATTAAAGCGACTTCAATCGCTATCATTTAATTAATCAAATAAAACATAAAAAATTAAGTGAATATGTAATCATTTAAGAGACAGATAATATTTAATTGTTATCTCAACTCACATGCTCTTAATATGCGCAATAATGTAATTAAATTTGGTTCGAAATGCTCCGATAATTCTATAAAAATATACTTATAAGCGGATCATATTACTCAAACCACAAATATCATTCGTTAAATTACTGTGCAGTTATTGAAAATATGGTTATAATCATTAAATGTTTACCAATTACTTTTAGTGACATTACTTTTTTTATGTTTCATGTTTTTATTACTATATCGCTGGCCATACTATTTCACTGGGGTACCAATTATTTTATATGGATTGGGTGTAAATTCCAAGCATATTTGTTGATACGTGTATTTAATAATAATAATTAACGCATTTCAGTTTAATAACGTTTAAGTGCGAATAATTGAAATTATTTGTACAATAATTGTGGTAAATAATTTGTTAGCATAGTGTTTGTTAAATAACAAATATGAGCCACATAAAAACTTAAAACATGATTGTCGTTTATAAAGGATTATATCGGTTATATCTGTTAATGTTTCGTTGAATTTACTTGAAAAACAAAAAAAAAAAGTGCATTTGCAATGGCTCATTACTGATTACTGAATTTTAACGTATCGTTGGATTTACTTTAAGCACTTTAATGGCAATCCAGCTGGAAATCGTAGCTGTGACAGGTGAATTCGCTACTTATTTTGCTCTGGGTCGTCGGCAAAGAGTTCGGAACACGTATTGTCATTGCCGGCAACGTGCTCAGCTGCAATTTGTTCATTTAATTAACAAACTGTGACAGATTTTGAGCGGGTTCCGAAAAGGTGTCAGACTTAAACGGAAAAGTTTTAATTAAGCACTTGAAATTCGAGATGTTAAATTTAAGTTGAAAACATTGTAAACAAGCCGTCAGAACAACACGATTTCACTCACTCGATCATTATCTGATGTATCCTTACCTTTAGCCAGAAAACACCAAATGTTCGTTCAAATTTAACAGATTAAACAAAGTTTTGTTACAAAACTTGATTATGCAGCTGCTCACTGTGAATTATAAAAAAAGAAGATATATCCAAGATATATCGTCCAGCTCGAATATCTAGGATCATAACACAAAACTATAGTCAACAATTATCCACTGCACAGGGAAGAGCCTGGGATCTTACGCCGACTTATGCACGCAATTCACAGGAGTTTAACTGGCGACAATAAAACTCTGGCAATCAAATTTGTAATATTCATGTTTAAACATGTTGTCAGAGCTTAATCATCAGCGTTAATTGAATTGTTAACTGCAAAGCAGTTTGAAGCGGACCGTTGCAAGTGCAAGTGGCCAATAAACATGAAAGTTGGGTATTTCAAAAAGCGATTGCCTTGCAGGGTATCATGTTGACAAACACGCACAACCCACAACTCGGATTTGCTTGTGTTTCTCGTTTTTCTAGAGGAGCGTGTGCTGGTGGGCGGGTTGGGGGTAGAATCGTAGGTGGGTCTGGAGCAATCAACATCAAGGTGGCTGACACGCAAATATTTAATTTCTGTTTGCTTTTATCCTAGCTGTAGCTGTTTTATTTTTATTTTTTATTTTTGGCACAGCCCAGTGGGTGCAAGTGGGTGTGGAGTAATAGACATTGCAACAGGTGCCACATTTTATGGCCAAAAGTAAACTCATTTGCACTTGAAACCACAGCAACATGTCTGAAGCGGGCCAGAGAGAACACCAGCACAGCGAAATGTTTATATTAGCCATCCGAGTTGGCTGTAATCAACAGTTGGCTTTTGGGGTCAACTTCAAAACGACAGCTGCTTTCAAAGTAAATAAACATTGAACTACATTTCAGTGCCAGCCACTTACCGCAAAAAAAAACAGGAAACAGCAGACGGTCAGAGCCACAGAGTGGATGTGACATGGCCAAGATGCTGTGCTGCTGCATATCGGAGGGCTTTGTGATTGTGATCAATGTTGTATTGATTGGATTGGGCATTATATATCTTGTCGATCTTTACAATCATATCTACTCTCTGAGCTTGATATGTCCATAGGCCTGCTGGGTTTGTCGGCACGCGTATCTTGGATACGAGGCATCTGTCTATTCGTCTACCCATCTGGATAGTTCCAATCTCAGATACTAAACCATATAGAAACAATGGAGGCGTTATTCGATTGAAGTGCTATCCATGGAACTAATGATTATATCGAAAATCGAACCTGGTCGAGGGCGGCCTGCTGTTACCTACTCGGTTGTGGTGGCTGTCAAGAGTTGGAAATGGCAATTGCACGAGCTAAAAATGCATTGTCCTTAATTAAAGATAATGCCTTGGTATTAATGATTCTGTGATTTAAGAAGATCCCTACTTACCCGAGTATATGGAGCAGAAGGACGAGTAACAAAGACCGTTACGCTCCAAGGAACAAGTGGGCCTGATACGCGCAATAAAATTTGATCCGGAGCGATATTTAAGCAGCTGTTTTGTATTGCTTATTCTACCATAAGGACTGGCGATTAGTAGCTTTATTAACGACCCTTGGCGTGCTTTGGCCAATTGAACTTTAATTCAATGTTGCTATTGCTGCCACGCCCCCCACCCCCCGCACGACCTGGCAGAAAATCGGTGAGTGTGTTTGCCTAGTTGTTGCGCCTCATTAATCGACCTTGTGTCCAATTCCACACGCTTCAGGCTTGGTTGGTAAGACAACGCTGCCGCGTCTAATGGCCGCACTTAATTAGCTTTCAAAATAAAATGCCCTCGAAATATATTTTAAATGGCTTCGATTACAGTTGTGCTTATTGACGGGATTGAAAAAGCGATTATGGACTTACTTTCCCGTTTTAGCTAGAGATTTATATTTCTTATAAGTCGAGTTCGCTTGATCGCAACACAGTGCGTATGATTAATGCACTTTGGTATGGGGTCGGTAAACGCTTCATTTGACACGGCCATTAGGAGCTTTAATAGACTTGTTATGACATAAACACTCGAAACTTTTAAATACCATCACATCTGAGAGCACTGCCACTGACGCATCCAATGTGGCAGCAACATTAAGTGCTATAAAATTACAAGTACGAGTATTTTCATAAAATGAAATTTTTATGAACTTCAGCACTGAATCGCGCTCTCTCTCTCTCTCTCTCTCTCTGTCTCACTGTCTCACTCACTTTAAGAGAAATAGTTTTTGCAACTTGCTTTGTCACTTTGCAGCAAGTGCAGCCTCAGATTGTGGTGGGTGACCGTGTTGGGTGGGTGGTGTTTGGCTGCATCCGTAGCGGTTTGTCTAAGGGAAGCGCCTCCAAAAAATAAACAGCCAAAAAGGATGCGAAATGTAACGGAAGTGCGCGAAATTTTTGCACATTTTTGAAAGCGTCTACTTTTACAGTTGTTGTTGCCGCTATTGTTGTTGTTGTTGTTGTTGCTACATTTGCTGCTGTTTTCTGTTTTAGTTGCTGCTTTTTGGTATGTCTGTGCGGGCGGTTAGTGGGCCGCCTGTCCCAACTTTATGACATTTTAATGATGTCGACATTTATGACAGTTGGCTTGAAGATCTCGCAATGCTTTGACAGTTGGCCTTTTTGGTAACTGAGCACACCGAAATACACTCGTTAAACACTGTGCCAGCCACCACAAATTGAAAGCCAAAAATATATCGCATTTTTTTATTTATCTTCTTTTTTTTTTTTGGTATTTATCGCCTTTTTCTGGGTGACAACTACAGCAATCAAATCTTTCATAACTAAGTTCTACGCGACAATCAAATAAATTCTGAATGGAAAGTTATCAGAGGAATATTCCGTGTTTAAATGCCATTCCAAACATATTTATTGAGTATTCCTCTTGTAGTAAACTTAACAGCCAAAACTTTTTTTTTACTTGAATACATTTTTTTTTGCTTAGGTAATCTGAAGAATATTAAATTGATAGAGTTGCAAAAATATAAGGCTATTTAAGTATCTGAAAAAAGTAACTTAAAACTAAATTCTGACCACACAAAAAAACATGGTAAATATCTATTAATTTCTTTGCTATGCATAAAAAATAGTATGTAAAGGTCGGGAAATATCCCCAGCCAGAGCATACAGAATGGTTGCTCAGGCGAGTTGTTAAAATTAATTTAGCACTGTTTGTAAATCACACACTCGCTTACACACACCCTCATACACAACAGTGGTGATTTGTTGGTTTCGTTGTGGTTGTTTACCTGCTTGCTGGCAAAGGGTCAGACTCGGTAGACGGTGTGTGCTTCAAAGCAGATTGCGATGGATTTGCGGCAAATATTGTGACATAAATCAATCATTCTCCAAGCAAACAGCATGCAAAACATGACATTTATTAAAATTCGCATGTATTTGTGTGTGAGTGTGTGAGTGTGTGGGTTTGTGGGATTTACGTAGAATGGTTTGAATTGCTTGGGGTTTTGTGATTTTATATTCAAACGTGCCCATAAGGAACGAGAAGTCAAATGATAGAAAGCTTATAAGCTGAGATTTAATTAAATTCTTTTACAAGTTGACAGCACATATAAATAAAAAAATATATTGCGTTAATTTAGGTAAATAGTTTGGGCACACAGGTTAAATTGGTCGAATGACGGTAGTAATTTTCAAGGTTAGCCAAGGGGGTAATGGGCATGTCCTTAATCAATGTGCCAAATGACAAATGCTTGTTGTCCTGCGTACTGCCTTTAATTAAGTTTTGTCACGGAAATTGGAGAACATGCAGCATTGACACAGCAGACGACAAAGTTTCGCTGACATTTCGCATTTGCATTTTTATTATTCTCATTTTCGCTTATTTCTTTTTTTTGCCACGTTCAATTGTATACCGCACACAGCAATAATTATTACAGTGCCCAACAGCAAGTTGAAATAATTATTTATATTTTGCAGTAAAATATAATTTAATTGTGCAACTTTGCACATAAATAAAACAGCTAACAATGTGGTGTGATGAAGGTAAGCAAGAAACGAAACAAAATAGAAAAGGTCATCAAAGGAAACTTTACTGTTAGCTGACAAAAAAAAAAAGTTGTCATCTCAAAAGTTGAAGCTAGAAGGGTAAGACTTATTTATATGCTAATATATTATTTTAAGCACACTTTAAATATCTGCAAATCTCTAAGAATTTAAGATACGAAATATATAAAAAAAAAACTCATAGAAACTCAAATTAAGATAAAATAAATACAGCATATTTTTCCAAACCCCGATTAATATTATTTTATATATATATATGTAATAGCCTTCAAATTTTAATATTTATAATGTTAACTTAAGTTAAGGTATTTAAGCCAAGCTCCAATAACCGTCAAGCATTTTGGCAGTTAGGCTGGGCGTAAAAGCAAAGTTTGAAATCGGATTTGGTTTGTGTTGGTTGAGGCAAAGTCGATTAGAGATTAGATTTCCATGTGCGGTAAGTCAATATATATATATATATATTAGCAACCTCAATGAAATACACACATACACACACAGTTTCATACAAGCAGAACAAATTACATAGCTGGGAATCGAGCCGCCGTTTTCTATTGGCACCCTGATTGCAAATATTATGTGACTCTGTAATAGAGGAAATTATGTTGGGTAGATGAAAAGTTAAGGAGTGTATTGAGTGATCTTTAGTTTCTAAATTTAAGCTAGGTAAGTATATAAATTATATATATTTATGAAGAAATAGTTTATTTATAAATATCTAAAACAGTACAGTAAACACAAAACGCTTTTAAAGTATAGCTGAATTTTAATTTCAGGCCATGTTGTCGCCGCGTGTTCTACTGCTCGACCTTTTGACTGGCTGTCATACACGGAGAATTCCAATTCGAGTTAGACAGTATATATATAAAGCAAATGCTAAAACTTTTACATGTCGCAGCCGTCAAATGTTGCCAGCCAGTTTTTCACCTGGGGCGTCAAACGTGGCGTATGCGCAATATTTGCATAAACAAATATTTAAGCGTTTGTTGCTGCTCTTTTGCATTGGATGTGGCTTATAGCAGCTTATATGTTTGTATATGCCAAGATTTTGGCAAGTTTGACTCGAAGTTTATTTGAACCGAGACCACATAAAGTTAAATTAAGGTTTGTGCTGAGCGAGACAGATAATCAGTAAACGAGCAACGGAAGAGAGGTGTTTTTAGGTATTTGGTCGGGTGACTTTTTTTTTCTTTTCATTGTAACATTTTTTTTTGGCATTTTTCAATTACCTTTAAAGCTTAAATGTTTGGCAATTGTTGTTGTTGTTTATGTGCTTGTTGTTCCAGCTCTTTATAATTTTACTAAACAATATTTTTATCTGCTTGTGGGATTTTTGCCACATGCTTCAAATATTTTACAATGTGCTTGAGAGCTTTTTTCGGTTCCAGCATTTGGGCCGTATTTAAAGTATAGGCTCAATTTTCACATCGTCCGGAACATGGTTGGCATTCAAATGGAATATAACACACTGTGCCCCCAATTTTTTTTTTTATTCTCGCCTGTTGCAAACTTTTGCATTTCTTGTGCCCCTTGTGGGGACGGCTTCATCTGGGGCTTAATTTAGTTGAGCAGTCGAGTTGATACAACTTCTTGTTGCTGACTGTCTGGCCGAGTAATTTATCAGCAGACGTGATAGTTGAGTATTTTTTTTTTTTTTTTAGCATCCTAACTACTTTTTAAGTTGCGCAGCATTTGGCCAAGTTCGAAGCCACTTAACTTGTCTGCCAAGCCATAGCCATAAGCCATTAGGTGCAAATCAATTTCAACTCACTCACTCCTTCAGCAATTCCCACAAATTGTTAGAGACTTTTGCGTTAATTTATGCCTTGTTCATTGCTCAACCCTCTGCAGCATTTTGGGCGAGGCACATCAGCAAGTGTGTCAGCAGCGGCTTTGCTCACAAATCTCGCACACAAATCACAAATTGAGCACTTGATTAAACGTTAAGCATTGGAGTTAAATGGCCTCAGCTCTTTATATGTGTGTGCGGTTGGCATTAATTATCCAGGCGCCACTTTGCATTGATTGATTGATTGATCAGTTGTAAGGCACGCACACAGCGCACACATTTCACCGAAATTTCCAATTCAACTAGGAAACAACAAATAGAAATGCCCCCAAAATGCGTTTTTTTTTTATAATACGACTATGCAAATACTGCCAGGCGGGGCACGTCTCATGCACAGTTGCACCTGGTACTTGGTTGTGCCGCCGGTTGTGTTGACAACGAGCGAAATATTAAACTAAAATAACATAGCTGCTGTTCCATAAAATGTAATATAAGAGAATTTCTGCATTTCTGCATAACGACCCGCAGCAGTAGGTCCTCTCAAAATAGCCAAAAAATGAATTGCAACTGTCATCTATCAAAAAGAAGAAAAAAATAACTATAAAAATGGAGACAAATAAAAATATGTAATTGCATTGCTTGGGGCAGGTATTCAACAATTTAGAACACCAATATGAAAACACAATGTGCAAAATTGTAATGAAAACTATTCGGCTTGTGTTTATACAATAAATGGGCTTTGATAAGTCCGCTCGAGTGCACTGTTCTGGCCTCCAAATAGAGATGAATGCATTTTTTGAAATTATCAGAAGCTACTCGTAGGAACTTTTAGCTACTGTTAAAAAATAGTTAAAATCAATATCAATTAACTGCAATCACTGAAATGTCGTTAGGAACTAAAAAAAAACGCCTTTCCATATGAAAAAAAAGGAGAAAAACCCAAATGCACACAAAGCTTGCGTCTTAAGCCTGTTGTCCTGTCCTGTTGACAGGCAATTTGGCTGCGAACAAACAGCAAACAAATTGACAAACAATTTCAAGTGTTCAAATGCTAAACACAAAATGCTTAACTTGACCAATAAAAAGTAAATGGCGTACACGCATACACAAGGATACTCAGACACACACACACATATGCACACATGCATACACTAGTACAAGAAACACCACAAGCTGTCCGCAAGTTAAACACACACACATATAAACAAACACCCGCCCATATACAAATCGTAGTCTGAATGAATGGCAATGGCTTTTGGTAAAAGCGAGTCGACAAAAGAATAAAAGGACGAAATCAGTCGGAAGCCAGCAGCCGCAGCAGTGGGCCAGGCCAGTCAAGCTATTTGCATAGCACTTAAAATAGAAAGACACATGGAAAAAACGAGAGAAGAAAATAGTAGAAATCAAAGAGAGAGAAAAAAATATGTTAGCCCGAAAAGGTAAAAAGGATGTGCAAATCTGCTGCATTGGCAGATGCTGAGTGATAATTCGACATGAGGTTCGTGTAGAGGCGCTGGTAATTGACATTGTTGGGCGACAGGCCAGAACAGGAAAGCGCATGAAAGGACAGAAGAGGCGAATGCTGTTTATCAGGCAGATTGTACCGTTGTAGGTTGACTCGCCATCAGCAATGCAGCACTTGAGTCCTGGGCACATGACGACCTAATAATGTCCATGTCAACGCTGCAGCAGCACCATATAGGCACAAAAACTGATCAAGATGTGACAATGACATTTGCAGTCGAAAGTGTTTGACAGCCAACCCGACCCCCGACCACCGACCCCCTGCCGCCCACTTAACCATTTGTCCATTCTTAGGACACATATCTCATTGTGAACGGGTTAGTGCCGCTAGTGCCAGCTACGGCTAACCTAATTGCCGAAAGAACCAACACAGCATCGGCCGTCGCACCTGGCGTATGCGTAATTTATCATCAATTATTGCCAGCCTTTCGGCGACAGCTGTTGACTGTTAAGCAACTAATTAACTTTGAAAACATAAGTGAAGCATTGACGTAAATCGCACAAAAGTTTTGCAACTCACTTCAGTAACAGATTCGCAACGCATTTCTCATTAAATTTACAAACAACTGTCAAGCACAAAAGTCCTTTACAATTGTCGACTGCTCGGCCCCTTTGGAGCTCACAGACAGATTCAACGGCTGTCACAGCTGACTTATGACAGTTGCAAATGCGCTTTTGTATTATGCACTCAGATGCTAATGATGTTGAATGTTGCCAGCTGCCTTGTCGCCTTGAGACGAGCCTCAAAAAGGCCAAATGGCAATCACAATTACAATTAACATTTCATTGACCTGGCACAAACAATCACAAAACACCCACATAAAAAAAACTTTCAAATAACATAAACACGCTCACAAAACTGAGCAGGTTCACAAGTAAAAACTTCAAACATTAAGTGGCATTTAAAAAATTACTGTTGAAGTTAGGAAAGTTTTATACATAGAAATAAATTTGAGGCGACTCTGCTTGACTGTGAAATACTCTTATAAAAAAAAGTAAAATTAAATTGGTACTCGAATAGTGAACTGGAGTGTGCTCTATAATTTGGTTTATTAATATATGAACTTATTAATATGCCATTAAAAATTAAATCATGAATATATTAAGATTTATTTATTTTATATATTTATATACGGTTATTAAGTAACTTCTTAATAGAATGTAAATATTAAATATATTATATATATTAAGAAGCAACAGGAAAGGTAAATGCTCTATAATTATTTCTGCTACTTAAACATTTGGTCAAATAATATTTGTCTCTCTTTTTTTTGTGTCTGCAACTGTTTGTATATTTCACTCGCATTTGGCAGTTGTTGCGTCTTGTTGCATACTTTTGAGCGCATTTATTTGTTTTCACGTAGCGCATACGCCTCGTGCGCGCCCTCACTTGTTTCCCAGTGTTTGGGTATGTGTGTGCGTGTGTGCGTGTGTGAGTTAGCGCTGATGATTCTCGTTTTGTAAACGACTCGTACCGCGCCCGCGTTGCATATCATTTCGTGTACACACACACACACACACGCACAAATTGTGTTATTCTTTTGGGTATTTCTTTTTTCTTTAATGTTTTTATTTATTTCATTTTGTGTAAAATACGCTTCCCGCCTTGATGTACGATGTACACGAGGTGGGCCTGGAGTTGGAGTTGGAGTCGGAGTTGGTGCTGGGCAATATCTGCATTTTATACTCGCTGCTGCTGCTGCTGCGGCTGCTATTGTTGCTGGCTTCTTTTTGCTCTTTCGTCAGCTTCCGCTCGTCGGCGGCGGCATCCGCCATCATCATTGCTGCCATTTTGTGCGCACTGACCCGCTTTTTGCGCTTTTCCCATTACATTTGGTTTGCTATTTCGCTTTTATTTTGTTTGTCTTCGTTTTTCGTTTTATTTTTTCGCCCTCTTACTTACTTATTTATAGTATAACTGTTTCATTGTTGGCTCCCGGGCATGAACTATCTCTGTTTATATATGTTAGCATCTATATGTGTGTGTGTGTGTCTCAGTGTGTGTGTCTCAGTGTGTGTGTGGCTAGTGTTTGCACAGGGTGCACGAAATCAGTTGTGCCATGTAGTTTTCATGTTAAACGCGCTCAAAATTAATGGTCACACACACACTCACACACACATAAGGACGCCCAGTTGGGAGTTTAGAAATAGAAACGAACGTTATCGTTACAAATGTGCTTTCCGCTGCCTGTCAGCATGGCTACAATTCGCGGCCGGGTCCTAACTGCAGTCGCCGCTGGTTTTTCGCCATGTTTTGCGCTGAATTTGATGTTGTCCCGTTGAACGCTGAACGCTGGGCACGAGGGGCACGAGGAGTCCATCTCTCTCATACACTCTCACGCGATATGTCTCTCTCTATCTGTGTCTGTTCACATGCATTTAATATTTGCCTGAAGCTAAATCAAATTGTTTTTCTGCTTCATTTTTGTTTTGGCTGTTTTGTTGTTATTTTTCGCCCGACTCACAGTTTATTCGCTTATTTTTATTTTTATTTGTTTTTTTTTTTTGTGTTCTTTCCGTTTTTCGCTTTTGTTTCTCTGTCTGCCCACAGTTGGTCGCATAAAAAATTGAAGATAAATGTCGGTAAATGTAATTTTTAAAAGCTCTAATATCCTGCGTCCATTTGCGTTGCACAAGCTATTTTTTTTTTTTCCAGCGGGCCTTAGAATTTTGATTGCATGCGCTAAAAATTGTGGTGAGAATAATCTCTTTTTGGCCATCAAGCAATTAAAAACTATAAATGTATCACACGTTCATACTGCAAATTTGGGGAATTATATTCGCAGCCAACGCTGATTTTCGCAAAACTGTTTTTAAACCATTCAAATAAATAACACCACCATTTTTTTTAGGTCTTGTGGCAGACGACACACTTTAATTTTTTCAGCTGTATCAATTAGATTTATATATATTGGAAGATATGATATTTTCTGGTAATAATTATGCTTATCAATTATACTCATCTATAGAGCTAATAATATGATAAAAATCGTTCGCATATGATTTAACTTCAAAAAATATATTCTCCCTCCAAAAAGAAATTTATATGAACTTTGCCAGTGGCAGCAACCGCATTACGAACGTCCGACATGACATTAATATTTAAAAGTCAGTTTTGCAACTTGTTTGACAGGCTGTCAGGATATGTTTACCAGCAAAGGGTAGCAGCAGACTTATCCAACTGACGTTAAATTGAAAGCATCTGCTCGCTGCTCATACATGTACAAGCACATATATATATGTGTATGATTGCACTATGAATGACAGACAGACAGACAGATATTTCTTAAGTATTTTGATTTAAAAAATAACGAAAATATACAGAAAAGTCAGAATATTTACAATATGGCTAGTTGCGAAATGCGCTGTCAGCCAAATAATTGAATTTACAGAATGGGATAGATTAAGAGCAACTTATTTTATTTTAAAAAATAAAATATTAGAAAGTCGAAGTGATGCTTGGCACAAATCCAATATACCTCATTGCCAATTTGAATTTGAAGTGTAGCCAAATAGGTAGAAGCTCCGTGTTATGTCGACGTGAAAAACGCCTATAAATAAAAGGTGAATATTAAATATAATCACGTCTCGGCTAATTTTTGGGTAAACTGAAATTGTCTAATGGAGCTCACATTTTAAACGGTTGCCTTAGCCAAATTCCTTAAAGACCATGGCACGTGTGAGCCGCTAAAAGCAATGGCCCTCCAACCATAAAAAACGACAACAACAAAAAATCAGGAATCATATTTTGAAATTTTTTTGCATAAATACGAACGAGGCGCTCTCCTTTGTCAGCAATTTTAAATTAATTTTATTTCTGTGTGTGCCACTCCATATATGTATATAACACATATATATATATGTGTGTGTATGTGTGTTTAGTATGCCACAAAGTTTGGTCGCCCTGGAGTTAGTCATCGAGTCGGGAGTCCCATAAGAAAGAACCGCAATCTAGACATGCTACGTCTTTTGGTATACGTCTCGTATACACAATGTTTGATGCGACTTGTGATTTTTTTGTTGTGTTGTATTTTTTTGCCCTCTTTATGCAGATGGATTTGCTTTGGCACACACGACATAACACACGCTCGTACACACACACACACACACACACACAGAGACTTGCTAAATCACAATCTTTGCTGGAAGCATATGAAAATTGCGTTTTGCGTAATAAAAAGACGAGTTTATCTGCGCTGCGTTCGCTCAGAAAAACTGATTTACTTTGCAATTTTATGACTTTATTAAGAATTATGCGCTGTTTTGTATATATTTACAATACACAACATACACGCACACACACACACACACAGAGAGAGAGTCTGTGTGCCAGGAAGTTAGAGCAGTAGCAGGAAACTTTCACAAAATGCAAGCCAAGTTGACTGTGTATATACATTATCCATAGTCCTCACTGTATCCTGGTGTATTTGCTGTAGCTGCTCCTGCTGCTGCTGTTGTCGACTGATTCACTTGACCTCTAGCAAATGACATGAAAATCCTTTGATAGAGCTGAACACATTCATTCATATCATGGTCACAAGTTATGAGTGCATATTTTTATGCAACAAAATCGTACAAGGATTTCACAGGATGCACAGGATACCCACTCGCAACACATCTCGTACATCCACTGTATTCATGCTGAATGTCTATTTGCTCTATTTGGATTTAAATGCATGCACTTCCATAACCAAGCACAAATTTGCTACAAAAATCCAAAGAGTGCTCATTGTGCTACAGCGAGCGAGGGGTGTAGAGAGGGGTTAGAAACGATAGGGTGTGCTGACAAATGATAATGTTGTGCGATATGTTTGGCATGTAAGTTGCCGGATAATGCTACGTATTTATGTATGTTTTTTTACGGACATTCATTGCATATATCAACATTAGAAAGCTGACGCTGAATCTTGAGTCTTGAGTCCTTCCTATGGATTGCCTTAATTCAAAGGGTTTTTAAGCTTGGCGACCTCTTCAGAAGCAGCAATGACCTTTCACCTTAGAAATTACACCTGCGTTTGTCAGCAGCGTAATGGACTTTAATCTCTGATGACCCATCTGGCGCTGTGTATTGTGCTATTTAATTAATTTTATTTACCCATTAAAAGTGGGTTTTATTGAGTTTCTATATTCCCATACAGCACATCGATCCAACTTATATAATATATATAAATATATATATTTATGATAAACATAATGTTATGAATTATTCTGCTTGAATTAAAAGCATTTTTATATTTTTAAAAATGTAAAGAAAATATCTGTGATAGCAACTAAAATATATATATATATATATATATATATAGTATATATATATTTTTTTTTTTGCCGGATGTCTTTTAGTCGACTATTCCCACTGGTATTTTTAAGAGTCCACACTTGGGACAATCCAAGTCACATAAATCCGCTGCTTTATTGTGCTGTTGGGATGATAAGTTTTGGGCAAGACACTTGGCCAAAGGGCTTAGAAGTCGATTAAAATTGGGTTAGGACCACTGCAACAGGCATACAAAATGAAAGTCATCTTCCTTTTTTTTTTTGCTTCGATATAATCTTAACGACTTTAATCTTATTGTCAACATGTAAGTGTAGGTTAAGCGGAATAAATATATATCCTTACAACTTGGCATTAACGTGAATGGCAACAACGCCATCCTCATCGGAGTTGCGAATCGAGATAAGGGCACGTCCATCGGAGCCAACGGTGATGGTCTTGCCGGTGCAGCGGGAACCGCTCTTCTGGCCAGAGATGACATCGCAGTAGGTGCCGCTGGGGAGACCAGTTTGCAGAGAGGTATTCAAATCGTGGTTGTCATTATTGAAGGCCACAAAGCCACGATTGCCGCGACTGAAGGATATCTGGTTCTTGCCGTTATCCCACCAGTGCTGAATATTGTTGTCGCCGACCGCATTTCTGAACAAGACCATGTTGTAGATTTGGCGCCAACGATGCTCGCAAACCCAGCCACCGCTGCAAGACTTGTCACTGTTGAATCTGGGCGAGGCAATATTGTTTCCATCGGTGGTAGGAGGTCCCTGGCTCTCGTCGTTGAAGGAGAAAGAGGACATGACGCGTGGGGTGCCGAAGGGATGAGCCAACATGAAAGCGGAGGCCATTTTGTATTTCCTTGGTACCTTGTAGGTGAGCACATCGGCGCCACCAGCACCATGACCACGCTGGTTATCATGATTGTCCACAAATACCAGCGAGACACTGGAGGCTGCAAAGCCCCAGGCGGTGCCCCAGTTGGACAGATAGCTCAGCTGATCCTTGCCGCGGAACACCTTGCCAATGGAGTCGGAATGACGGAATTCGGTAACGGCTCCCATGCCAGTGTATTCGTACTTCTGGATGGCCTCGTGGCCCAGATCGATAACCTCTTGCACAATGTAGGGACGAGCACCTGAGTTGAAACCATGATTGGTATTCAGATTCTTGATGCGTCCATAAATGACACCCAAGTCTCTGGGCCACATATGCTTGGCGGCATCCACGCGGAAACCGGCAACGCCCAAATCAACCAAATGATTGAGGAAATCAACAATCCTATCACGCGTCCAGGCGTTTGCCTGGTTCAGATCTTTCAGACCGACCAACTCGCAGTTGCGCACATTGCTGGGATCGGCATAGTTGGTAATTGAACAGGTGGGATTGAAGTCCAGGGCGGAGAAGGGAACGGCAGGGAAACTCTTTGAGTTGGGATCGGCACTGCTGCCGCCAGTACCAGTGCGACCACCATCGGCGGCCATATGATTAAACACGACATCCACATAGGTGCGCACGCCGGCATTATTGCAACGCCTGACCATGTTGGAGAATTGCTGTTCGTTGCCGGAGCGGGTGAGCAGCTTGTAGGAGAGGGGCTGATAACGTTCATACCAAGGACGACCGCCAATTACAGCATTCTCATTGACAGGTGAAACCTAAGTGCAGACAAGGGTTAGTTATTATTTAAATAAATAAATTAAAATTCGCGTGGTTTACCTGTACGCCGGCATAGCCGTTGGGGCCCAGGAAGTTCTCGCACTCGGCCGCAATGTCATCCCATTTCCACTCGAACAGGTGAACCATGCCATTGCGTCCACTCTTGTAATTGGTGGCAAACTGGGCATTGGCCAGCGCCACGAAGGCAATCAAAATTAAACTTTTTTTAAGAAACATGCTTCTGCTTGATGTGGAACGCAGTTCCAGACTGATTTTGCCAAAGGCGCAAAATAAGCTTTTATAATCGACAACTCTCCAGCAAAAGACAATGGAAACAACAAACACTCATCAAATACTCAATGGGCTTTGCTGGGTGTGTAAATGATTTGTGATGCAAATTATACTCTTATCGCAATTCCAATTTCCTGGGGGTAAAGAGACCCACGCTTGTTCCACTATGTCGTGCGCATAGATTAGATATGCACGTGGTGGGGCGTCAGTCTCGCCGGCTGTAAATAAACATCATTATCTAAATTAGTAAAAGTTAACAGCCAAGTAACAGTTTTTTCAATAATTTATTATTATATAGAAAAATATAAGTGAAGTAAAGATACAGGAATATAATTATAACCATGATGGGGGGCTTTTCGCTTTTGGCTTTGGTTGGCATAGCTATTTCATATTTAATATATAGTAACCAAAACTGATGACTAATATTGTAGGATGTTTTGCTCACATTCTCAGAATATTTGAGCCCAAGTTGGCCAATAAATTAATACGAATAGTAACGGATAAGAACAATTTGTCATGGGGGGTAAACCATCTAGGCAGACAGTATTATCGATAACATAACGAAATTAAATGCGTTGCTCGTCATAATTCAAATATAAACAAATCAAAAAACTTCAATATAGTTCACTTATCAGCGTATTTTTGGACAGATTTACAGACATATATTTTTATAATTATTTTGATTAAACATTGCAGCTTATCATCAGCTCTACAGTTCAAGTTTAATATATTTTTAAATTGCTTTCTCGAAAATTAATTAGCAAAAAGATTAATATTTGATATTTGCATTTGAACTCATTTCAGTCAGTCATTATCTTTGCGATAGAGTGATTAAATTTAGTTAAAAGACTGCGTCAAATTTTGAAAGATTCTAAAGTTAAATAAGATCTGCAAACTACTCTTTAATTTAAATTAAATGGAATTTCCGAAAAACAATTTCTGAATAGCGCAATGTGCGAAATTTAATCACATCTAACTACAAACTTAAATTGATCAAAATGTAGCTTTGTTCAAGTAAATCATTTTTATTTTATTTTTTTATTAACAACTGCTAATAATTGGATGGCCACTTGAGAGAAAATTGAATGAGAAAAATACACGCTGCACTGGACAAATAGAACAGAAATTTTGACATAATAATAATTTAATCTCAAAAGCAGCAGTCGGAGTGGAAAATGTTTGATAAGTTTTCAATTAAAATATACAAAGCACTACAAATTTAATTGTTCTTATTTACAAAATGAAACTATTTCGAGTGCGCTGCCAGAGAGATAAGAAATGCGTATTTGTTACGTGGCATGGCATATGTGGCATATGTTATGGTGTGGCACTCGTCTTTTAATCTATATGGCCAACAGTTTGCAACACAATTTTAAAATGGCAGCAGGCGAACAATGAAGTCAACTGATGCATTTGCAATTGGCAAAATTTTCTTGTTAGTTTGCTCGAACATAAAACTTGCAAGAAAATTTTTGCTCATGAAATAGCTACACATCAGCTGTGTGTGTGTGTGTGTGTATCTGTGTACACACAATCAAATTATATAAGCCAGTGCAACAACGGTGAAAAAAGTGACACTTGTGCTGGAGCATATTGATTTGCATGCAAAACAATTTTACATATGCAAGGAGACGGGCAGGGGGAGTGAGTGGACGGAGGGGATGTAGACAGACAAGCTGTCTAAAAGTCAAGTCAATGTACAAATATTTACTTTAAAGTATGTATACACAGCTGAGAAACTGAATGTGAGCATTTCCGCACATTACACCTGAATTTGAAAACTTTTCTGTTGCGAAAACTTGGGATCAAGATATATGCTATTTTGCTGTCTCTATCTGTCTCTCTCTCTATCTCTCTCTCTCTCTGTTTGCGTCCGACTTGCTAGCCAATTTGAATTGTAAGCAAATGCCGGATATGGCAAAGTTCTATAAGCGGAAACGTTTGCTGCACTTTCAATGCCAAAAAGGCAGCAACAAAATGCGTTGCCAACTAACTGACACTGCCCCAAGTTTTGCGCCCAAACTGAAAAGGTGTGCCCGCACTGTCGTCTCTCTTATACTACCCTTCCCTCTCCATCCAACTGGCAATCTATAACTGCAACCACAAGCAGCAGACTTCTGAAATATAGTTAGATAAGTAAGCTTAAAACTTTGCAATATCAAACTCACTAAAAACCTCGACACATTCTCCATTCCGCACACACAGCTGCTGCATATGTGTGAAAAATGAATTTACATTTAAATTAAATTGTTTGGCATTGAGGCAAAATTTGTTGATTTTGATTGTGACTTTGACTGTGTATCTACTGCTAGTTGATGAAACAAATGCAAACTTGCTTATTATTATTATTATTATTATTATTATTTTTATTGTGTTTATTGCAATGCAATTGAAACAAGAACACATTTGCAGAATCAACAGCCCGTAGCTAAATGAAAATTAATAATATGAACTGTGTAAATATTATAAAACTGTAAGAGCTGTATTTGCTTACTTTGGACAGTAAGTACACTCAGAAAAAAATCTAAAGTCAACTAAAGTTCGTTTTGAAAATTAATTCTTGATTAGAATATTAAACACGTGTCTGCTAACGATCCATTGATAAGCCTCAACTTGTTTATAAAAGAAGCAATCATTCATAAGATATTTAGCTATAATAAAATAAAAACTAGAATTAGGCAACACAATAAATTTCAAAATAATAATAACAGCTTAAAATAAATTTACAATGTAAAACATTTCAAGTTCCCATGTGAAGTGTTCTTTGGAAGTGTCAATACATAATAAATCTTCCCTTTTTACGTATATCTTATCTGATTCTGTCAACTTGCACGTGCCCAACGAATTACTGAAAAGTTAAATGAATACAGAAAAAAAATTGAAAAGGGAAAAAAAATAACAAAGTTGCAGACAACGAAGTGTGTGGGTCATAAACCTGTTTGCATGCAGCACTCAGCTGCAGCCCATCGACATAAATGTGAATGTGTGTGTGTGTGTGTATGCGTGTGTGTCTGTATGATGTCGCCACGTAATGCGTTTTACGTAACTCTGTTACTTTTCCCGTTTTGCTTGCAATATGCTAAGCATTCTATGACAACATACACACACACATACACTCACACACACACACAATGCGTGTTGCGAAATGTGTTTACCGTTTAACACGTTGCACAATTTTATAGCATACTTTCAGGCTGCGCGCTGCTCTTGCCTACTGCGTCTTATAGAATTTGTCATTGCAAAGCCAACGGCAGCCCTTTAATAACATAAATTTGCCAGCACAGCTAATAAAATATAATACACTTCCGTCTACAGTCTAACGTCCGAATGACTACAGCAAATCTGCCACTGCCGTTGCGCTTTTTATACCCTGTAAACTGTCTAAAATAAATGCCTTAATAATTTTGTATAATTATGTAAATAACAAAAAAAATAGAACAAAAAATCATTAATTATTCTAAAATATGCCAAATTGTAAATGGAGTCTTCATCCACAAATCCTGTTTTAGTTTTAGTCTTAAAAAGAATTAAAAAATAATTAACTGAAGCTAAATATTATGTACAAATGAGCACAACAATTAAAAATCTTATGCTAAAAGCTGATACAATTATTAATTCAATTAGGTTCTGTTTTATTATAGGGTATAATTAAGTTGCAACGGTTTACTAAAATGCAAGAAGCGAGCTAATAAAACCCAACTTTGACGCTGCTGGAGCGACTTTGACTTTTCGCTTCCCTTTTACTGTCACAGCAAAATAAAAACTGAGAATAACGAGCCAACTGAAAGCGACTGGCCACGGCGAGGCCGGTCTGGGCCGAACCACGCCCCCGTAGCTGAACGCCAACGCCAACGCCTGCACACAGTTGCACAATGAAATGTAGTTGAAAATTATGAAAATTATCTGCCACGCCATTTTTATGCCAGAAACTTTGCATCTAAATGTTCATAAAAGCGGAAGCGTCGCGTCGCATCGTGTCGCCAAATGGCAAAAATAAAGAGCGCCGTATAAATAGAGGGAACAAAAAAAAATAATACGGCGATGCCAGCGTCAGCGACAACATTCCTGTGCCCGTATAAATGGCTACGTGTGGGTATTTGGTGGGCGTTATAGGCGTGGCTGGGCAGCGTATAGAAGCGAGTGCCCTGCAGTCGGCATGTCATCATTATAATAGAAATTAAGTGCAGCTCCAGTTGGAGCCGGAGCCGGAGCCACAGCAGCAGAAGCAGTACTTCAGAGCGTGGCTCTCATTTCAGCATTTTCTCCTATAATGGGTAATAGAATTAAAATTACTTGGACGCATGCCACTCAGAAGCCAACGGCTACGTCTACGACGATGCCAACGACAATGAAAACGACAACTGCAAGAGCCAAACAATAGCAACGAGTCATTAAAAACAAAGAACCAAAGCCAGCGCCAAGTTCTGCTCCCTGGTCTGTCTGGTCTTTAAGCCGATTGTATTTGCAATCGCATTCTTAAATTCAATTCATGCATAGTGAAAAAAAAAATAAATACTCTATAAGCGTGTGTCGGGGTTTTGTTCATGCAACACGATGTTCTCAATGGCAAAAATTAAAACAAACCGCAATCTTTGCATTTGTTATGTCAATCGTAAAATAAAATCACACAATGGCGCCTAAAGACTTATTATATTTTTAATTTAAAAATGTTTACAAAAGAATCTGATAGATTCAGTATTTCAAAGATTGTTGAGATTAATTAAATAGCTTGCGTGTCACAGTTGCTCAAAGCTTAACTGCACAGTTTATATATCTATATCGTGGAATAAAATCAATATAATCATTTTAAATTATATTTAATTATATCAAATCAAATAAACCACAAAACAAATAAAATATTTTTGTATAAATCTGGCTTTTGAATTTATAAGCTTGCCTTTTAAAAACAAATTTGACACGCTCCCATCTCCGATATGAATGCAATCTGACCGTGCTTACTGATGCGCAACACGTCACTGTTTCCCACCCAGTCTGTGCCATTTCAGCAAGGAGATGATGAACACCTCCTTTATTACGAGCATCAGGGATTATCAACACAAACACATTGCAATGTTGCAATTTTTGCCTTAACACACATATATATATATAAATATATACATATGTGAAACCATTTGACAGATGATTTTCCACATTTCACATTCAGCAGCAATTTTTTTTTTTTTTAAATTTTCTTTTCAACCATTTTGTGCAAATAATATACGCAATTAATTTAAAATACATAAAAAACAGGCATTTTGTTTGTACGGCATTAAAACGTAAAAGGGACCACAAAACAAATGGCACAGGGTTTTAACAAAAATATACAATTAAATTGCGAACATTTCGATATCGGACTATGAATGCAAACGTAATGTTAATGGAATAAAAATCAAAAAAAAAAAAATCTTATTATAATATTAAAACAGTTGAGCAGATTTGGATAGCAACTGATCAACTGGAAGATACTTTATAATATGTAATATAATTTTATTAAATTTGTGTTATTTTACTTTTATCTGGAGTCTATCAAGTCTTAACTGGAAACCAGGTAAAAATTCCATAAACCAAAAAATCACTTTTGCAAGACAGAAATTACATTTGCTTCTAACAAACAGTGCCAACAAATGTGTAATACCTTTAGCATTGGAAGGGTATTTAAGGAATGTAGAGCAAAAAACGAGTAGTCCAACCTGTGACCACAGCAATGAAAGGTGGTTAGCCACACACACACACGATTACCATTTATAGTGTAGAGTAGAGAAGTAGAAGCTCAGCCAGAGGGGAAGGAAATGCAACTTGATTGCACCGATGATGACCATAAAACGAGGATACATTTTGAGCCAGCAAAGGCACTTAAAAACCGAAAATTTGAAAATAACTGCGAAAAATTGTATTCACGTGCAGAAAATGGAAAATTGAAATTTGAGGTGAAGAGGCGAAGAGGCGAAGAGAAATGTGGTAATTGGAGAAATTGAGTAGTATTGTTTGTTTGTATTTGTATTATGCAATAATCTCTGGGAATTTCAGAGAATTGCGTTCTTGGAAGTTTTGTTGTTGCTGTATTTCTGAATCCAAACAAGAGCTGATTGCAGTTCTCTGGGATTTATGATTGATAGTTTAAGTATGTTTATAGCCAGATGCATAAGCCCCCCCTCCTCATTGATTTGGAATCAGCACTTTAATGCGCCCGAGGACTTTGCCAATTTATAGCGGCAATACTTATGAGCAATGATAACAGAGCCGTAAGCATTCAATTTGTCTTAATATCAGCACAAATTGCATGTCATAAGTTCAATTGTAGGAATTGAGCAGTAAATTCTAGTGGGCAAAGCAAAATGCAGGCGCAGACGAAACGACAGCAAGCCAGATGGATGGAAAAAAGCTATATAAAAAAAAACCTATCCAGAAATGACGCAAAACAATAGCAAATGAGGAAATCGTGGAATTGAACGCCCGACATTCGCCACTTTGTCGCAGCAGAACAATCAATTTTATGGCAAAGCCAAAACGCAACAGCAGCATGAACAACGGTAAAAACAACGGGAGAAGCGCGTTATGAGCATCAAATAAACATAAAGCCACGCTCGTTGACCGATTTGGGCTTTTGGGGTCACAGTCGCATCAACTAGTTACGAGCAGCCCGGTGAGGCCCATCGCTATTGATGTACTCGTTACTGGCCACTCTTTCTGCAACGGTATTTTTTTTTCGTTTATTTCTTTTGTGTTTCAGTTTTTTTTCGTCAGCTTTTTGCTGTCACGTTGGCCGCCATTTTCAATTTATGGCCCACTATTTGGACAGGGATTTAGTTGGCTCGCCCTGTCAATAGAGAGAGAGATACGTGAATTTCGGGTAAATAAATCAAATCAAATAAAATGAATTTTGATTTATCTGCCGGAGTGTGCGTAGGAAAATTGTCACTATAAGTAAGAAGCATAAATGTAATTTAATGCAAGCGCTTTTAATGCAAAACAACAACAACAACAACAACTGAGTTTTATTATGCCAGCGAAGTAATCTTATTTAATTTTGAATATAAATCATTTCGGGTCTTTGCATTGGACTAGTTTTGTAATGCCAACCGATAAAATGACAGTAATATATTATAATTATTATTGATAAAAGAAACTACTTTAACTTCAAGTAGATATTTATTTCTTATGATTTTTATAATTAACATTACGAGTGACCTGCTACATTCTTGTCTACTATAATTTATTTTCTCTTAGTCCTGAGATGGGCTTATTCATACAGAGGAAAGGACAAATCTTATCAAATAAACTGGTATGTTGATAATAAATCAATTAATATTTGTTCATATACTTAATGGATAAGAGTTTTAAATTGTATATTCATCGAAATACCGTTTTTCTCTAGGTAAGCTGGTGGATTAATTTTTGGCATTCCTCCGACAATCAAATGTCCAAATAAATCTCATGCGCAGAGCAATCAGACAAAAACAGATCAAAAAAGACAGTTTTAAGTTCAAATAGCTGCAGAATTTGAACGGGTGAGCAGAAATCTATAATATTTTAATGGATACTGGTATGAACGGATTTAATGAATGGCGTTTTTGTTGCCTCTATCGAATAAAAGGCTATCAATGTCTGGCAATGTGATGTTATTTGGCTTTAATGCAAGGCATTTTCAGAGGAACCCAGAGGCTGGAGCAGCTGTATCTATGCAAATCTCCACAAGAACTAAAATCAGTGCAAAACGAATTATCAAAGGGAGGTGCGGGGGTGTTGTTGGCACAATGACTATTAGAGAGAGGGAGGGTGTGTGTGTGTGTGTGTGTGTGTGCTATACTCGAATGCTAACAGGCAATCACTAACCGCCGACTCATTTTGAAACGCAATTGGTCAGCACACACCGGGCAGCCAGACGTGACAGTTGGGCAGAGGCAGCTTCATGAATAAACCATGAGAGTCAACACCAGTTAACAAAAACAGTCAGTGAGGCAGGCTGGCTGGCAGGCTGGCAGGCAGGCTATAAAAAGTAAGG
Organism: Drosophila multiciliata; assembly: GCA_037043605.1. NCBI lineage: Eukaryota > Metazoa > Arthropoda > Insecta > Diptera > Drosophilidae > Drosophila > Drosophila multiciliata. The sequence continues at coordinate 6,301,332 of JBAMBF010000589.1, forward strand.
CAGCTGTATTCTATCCTTTGGCCAACTGCATATTGACTGCGTTGTTGCCTAGTTACTACTAGCTACTCCCACACCACCACCCCCCCCTTCAATACCCCATACCAACTGGACAAAAGTGCTTAGCATATTTAGCACTGATGTCGCTTGTGGCACGTAATGGCCACAGTTGCAGGCTGTGCGCACCAAAAGTCTTAATTATTTCAAAGGTATGCGCACACGATGCAAAAGTTTTTGGCCTTAAACTGTTTACCCGAGTGGCGCACACGAGTTGAAGATGCATGTGGCAAGATTTGAGGGCACGTTGCAGTTATCATTTTGGTTGCAACAGCATTTCAATTATATGTGCGTACAAAAACTAATATAATGCATATCAAAAGCAGCTAAAAGGATGTGCTCAGCAAGAGCAGCTTATCAGTTTTGGCCACATTGTAGCTGCTTACCAGCTACAAAGTAAACGGAGCGCACAATTGGGGTGTCAAAAGTGAATTTCGAATGCTGCTTATCGGCTTGCCACAGATGCAAGTAGCAACTGGCAACTGGCAAATTGCAGCATTAAGTATTAAGCATTAAGCATTTGATATGATTATATATTTATATATATATATATAGTTGATATTCTTAAAACATTTACACACAAATTGAAATTAAATGGACAATCGACCGTTGCATCAACAATATAAAAGCTGCATAGCTTTGTTGTTGCCACAACTTTTAGCAAACAGTTTTAAGTGAAATGGCTGAACACTCACACGCCGTGTGGGTGCAGAATCGCAGTCTGATGCCAGCAAATACACAAATGCGGCCAATTTTCAAGTCTCCGGCCCTATTCAGTTTTGCCACGTGCTGCTTTGGCAGCAGCAAAAAAAAAACTAACGAATAAGAAGAAAACTTGATCGTTAGCAGAAAATTTCTGCTAAAAAACTTTGCTGCTGCCAACTTTGCACAGTCTTTTTATGCGCCGTTATAGTTTATCGTTAAAAAGTTGAGGTAGCGCCATGCTAAAAAAAAAGAACAGAACAGGATTTGCAGCAATTGATTGACGTACTTTAAATACCCTTGCAGATTAATAATAATTATATATAAATATAAATAAAAGTTAAATTTATATCTGAATACCAAATTGAATACATATGTAAAATATTATAATAAATAATATAAAATAATATAAAATAATTTAACAAAAATAATACTAAAACTAACTGGAAAATTTTAAGATTATATTTAAATTATCATTCGTAATTAAAAGAAAATAATGTTTATTAATTTTTAATATTAAATATAAATATATATTAAATACATATTTTTAAAGCGCTCAAAAAAATACTATTCATACCATGAATTTAAATATTTTCTTTCAATTTAAAAACAGATAAATAATATTTGATTTATTTTATTTAGATAATTTTGAATAAAGATAATGTTAATCATTTTTTCTTAATGTGTTACATAATTAGGTATAAAATAATTATGCCCAAGGCAAGCGCATAACTTGAATTATAAAAGTTGCATTGAGATTTACGGAATCGCAGCTCCACGCTCCACTTTTGGGCTTGCATCGAAGGTGAGTAGCCAATACTTGTAGTTCTCAAAAGTTGATGATGACGTTGTTGGGCTTCCATTCCTCCATTTCAATATATTTATGGAATGGTTTGGTTTAGCAGCCAAAACGTGTATACAATATTCTTTCAATGCGCTGTGCTGAAGTGTTAATAATGCACTTTTGCACAAGAGATGAAAGTTTGTGGCACATTTTCAGAAGTAGCTGTACACTACAGCTAAATGGGGCTACTAGGGATTCGAGCGGCACGCACTGCTTTAGTTTTATAAGCCCACTTAGTGGGACCAGAGTCACTTGGACTCTCTGGCTGGATTCAGTCTGAACGACGACCTGGAGTCGACCTTGGGGTTGCTGTGTCGTGCATTAATTTCAAATAGATTGAAGATTCAAGCACCTTCTAACTGTGTTCGTGTGCAATTTATAAGAACGTGCTTCACTCACAACAAACACACTCACAAATACACACACACACACACACAGTGACACACCCACATTTGCTATCATTCACTCTAACGATTCCATTGCCACTGTCTGAGCCAGCTTTCAACTAGTCTGCGTCTGGCGCAGGTGTAAGCTTCCAAAGATTTCCCTACACACACACAAACACACACACACACACACGCACATCCGCACATTCCTTGACATTTATCTGTGCCAGGAAAACGTTTAATTAAGTCACTTGAATGCGCAGCCCGTTGCTCTGGCATTTATTCTCAATGAGGTTGCTAATGTTGATGACGATGATGTTGCCACCCGCCTTAAAGGATAACGTAGTCGGGGGTTGGGGCAGCCACCACCACAAAGCCCATGAATGTGTGTCATCTGTGTTGTGTTGCTCTGTTTTGTTTGTTTGCATTACCCGGTGACCTTATCAAGCATGTCAACGTCTAACATTTGTTCACCCAGCTATTTCAAAGTGCGCATTGTGATTTTTATGTGTACTCATTTATAAAAGTATATAGTCACGTTCATAGAATATTTATTCCCCTATATATGTATATATATATACATATATATGCATTAAGGTATGTCTGACTGCTTGTTTACTCATTTAGATTGAGCATGAAATCGGTTTAGTGGTGAAAATAATTCCGATGTAGTGTGCATTTTGGCAGTTTCAAAAACGGAGCTACAAAAATGATTTAATTGAAAAGAAGATTGAAATGAAATGTAACAGAAATCGATAAAAAATGAAGTGGAAAATAATATAATTTATGCATGAATTATCGTAGAATTCAATATGAACAATCGAAGATTACTTTTTGGTCTCTAAACTATAAGTACACAATTCCAAATGCTTTGTAAATTGTCTTATGAAGTCTGCTGCAAATACAAAATTAATAAAACTGATAAATGTTTTATTTATTTATATTATTTGTTGCTTAAACATGTAAGATACCAAATTCTTTTGGCTTAATCCGAAGATTTGGTTTGCTTATCTCCCTTACAAATTTCCACATGTTTTTAGGATGCTCTTTTAAGAATATATTTATGATATTTATGGATATGCATAAGCCACAAATGCAGGTGTTTGTTTTTAGTAGAATTGCAGTTGTTCTTTTATCTAAATACATAAGTGCTATTCAATGTTCCCTAAATAATAAAATGCATATATATATAGGTATATAACATATTATTTAATGGCCAGTGTTGACCTGGTTTTCGAAAAGCAACCACAAAAAGACAAGGCAACCGCAAAAACACATAAGTAAAATGCTTTTTGTGGTCAATGCCTATCTAACATGGAGTTGCAGCAGTTGAAGTCATTTGTTGTTAACTGGGGTTTTTAGCCTTATTTATACTGGAACCCATAATTCCTATGATAAATGCGCAACTTGCAGTTGGCGCTGTTTGTAATTAGTGTTAGCAAATGTTTGGATAGGCCAACTACAACAACAACTGAGTGTTTGGCTTTGTGTGGCTTATTTATTTTTTGTCGTGCGCCATTTATTTACTGTGACTGCTTGAATTCAACGGACACTCAAATATGCTTAAGCCAACTGAACTGAACTGAAGTGGCAGACGGGGAAAGGGGCAAGGGGCAAATGCAAACACATTATGTTTAGGTACTGCTGCATAATTAAACAACAACTGACATTTGAGTAAATACAAACAAAACATCGAAAAATAAGTAGAAAAATACAGTACAGCTAACAAAGTTGTATTAGACCAACCAACCAACATTTTGTGCCATTTTGCCAGTTGGCTAATTGGAAAGCAGATAAAATATATTTGCTTGCTCTTATTTTACCTGTTTTGGTGCAGTGTGTCAATCTGTGATCCTAATATAACTCCGCTGCTGGGCTAATTGAATTTAATGATTAGCGCTGACCACTGTTAATTATATATGCTCAAAAGCATGGCTACCATTCAATTAAAGTGAACTACCATAATAGTTGGAAACCACAGCCACTAATAAATGTTTGACGCCAGATCTCGGTTAAAGCAATTAGATTTACATTTTCACAACTACTAAATTCCCCCAAAAAATCGGTGTGGATAAAGGGCGTGCTGTGTTTTAAAGTGTTTAATGAATTCACTTTCCACGGCGCGGCGGAAAAAACTTTGAACCGAAAATAGCAACGGGGGCGTGCCAGAGCCAACAAGTCAATTTGTCAATTTTAAAACAAACTACAGCAAACACAAGAACAAAACACAAAAAACACACACATACACACACACACACACACTTGAAAAACCTATCGACGACGAGCAACTGTGAGACAACAAAAATGTGAGGTGTAAAAAGAAATATGTTTGTGTGGAAAATGATGGCTCTCACCCGCTGAGCTTATGTGTGTGTGTGTTTGTGTGTGTTGGATCACAATGTGCAATATTCACTGTGCCAAAAGCCGCACACACACACACACACACACAGCAATCCGACGGCACTCAGCCAGCCAGCCAGTCAGTCGTTCATCCATGGCAGAGTCGCTGGTGACGGAGTTGAGTTCAAGTGGCGCTTCCGTCGAAAACAAAATCAAAGTTAAGCACTCAATTTTCAATTAAGCTTACAAAATGCACACGAACGCACCACACACAAACAGGCAGCAGCACAAAGCTAAGTTCCAACATCGTCGTCATTCACCCATCGCTGAGCTTGTGCACAAAATAAATATATATATGTATGTATAAGAAAAGAAAAAAAAAAGTTAAAATAAAAATGCCTTGGTGTAAATGAAACAACCAGCAGCAGCAATCGCAACACCCCCTCCCCCCTGCACCAGCAGATATGCCGCTGAGGCATGCCCCATCGAACTAGGATATATCAAGTCTGATGTCATTAGAGAACACTCGAAGTGCTGCGAGTTCAGAAGACGAGTACAAATAAGTAGGCAATACATGTTATGATAAAACAGTCTATACACACCGACTAAAAGATGCCCTGTTTTAAAATGATTTTTATTTTATTAAACTTTATCTGTTAAAAATAACAGCAAAATATTTGCCTGATTTTTGTGTGCTTTGCTTTGCTTCGTTTATTTATTATTAGTCTCATAATTATTTTCCTTGCTAAAAATAAATTTTACTTTCCACATAAATGTGATTTATCTTCAATCTAATAAGAAAAGCAACGCAAAAATATGAAATTTAAAGTTTATATATTATTTAATAAATATTTTCGCTTAATTAATATATTTAATGTGAACTGGAAACCATTAAAAATTAATATGCAAACCCAATATTAAATTACAACTAAATATTAAATTACATTTAATGGAAACAGTAATAAAAAAACCAAAACAAAAAAAATTCAACTACTCAAAAATAGCATACAAAAAATCAATAATAAAATACCTATATTTGTGAGATAATATTTACCTCACTTGGTTACTTTTTTAGTACATTAACGAAGAGCAACCAAGGTTGATGCTTTTCACTATGGCCCCAGGACTGGTATCCCTTATTTCCTGGGAGCCGAAAGTCAACGGAGGAGCACACATACAGCCAAAGACGCAGTCATTGAAATGCTCAAGGCACTTTGTATTAAATTCACTTTGCTGTCACCTACCAGTTCCACCACTTCCACCAACCCACCTACCACTCAACCCACTCACCCCTCTCTCTCTGCGTCGCAACCTTGTAGTCCTGTCTGGTGTCTAGCAGAGGCCGAGTTACCTGGCTAGACCAACAACAAACACATGGCACAGTGCAAACGGACACAACGAATACCCCTAACGATATTTTTATCAGTTTTTCGCACTGAAGTAGCTTCTTGATTCGGTTCGTTATGCGGCTCGATGATGGTTCCCGTTTGTGTTTCTCATTCCCATGCACTGTGTGCTTGTACTCGAGTGTATGTGTGTGTGTGAGTGTGTGTTGAGCTTGGTTTTCAATTCGCACTCAGCTTTAGGCTGCAGAAAGTGGGGCAGAAAGACTGCTTCTGACTGGGTAAGTGGCAGTCATGCCATCAATCTAATTTGTTTGACTTTCTAATTACGCTCAGAAATGTGTGTGTGTGTGTGTGTGTATGTGTGTCACTGTGCTTGATAGCAACTGCCATTTAGGCGTGCGATTAGGTTCAGACGTAAAATGTTTCATGTTTAATCTGTGCTTTATGTTTGTCAGTTATCGTTAACCGGCTGTATACCCGCAAATTGTTGCTTAGCAATCAGTGAAAAAACGACCCAACACTCAAGCATACACACACACACACACCCACACATAGCAGCAAAATGTTGAAGCCAGCCCCCGAAAGCAAACGTAATCAACATCATCATCAATAGCAACAGCGACATCAATAGTTCAGTGGCAAACTTCAGTTGACATGTCTACGGATATTCAAAATGGGTGGCAACGCTTTTGTAAACATATATATACTATATGTATGCGCCGATTCATACACTTAAGCATTGCATATTCGACTTGGCTTCATGCAGACAGGACATACAGACAGAGAAGTATCTTAGAATTTGGGGGCGTGTACACAAGGACAAATTTGGAAGGCGGTTGGCAACAGTCTTGGGCGTGACAGAAATGGAGAAAAAAATAGAAAAAGCCCAATTCCAAGAAAATTTAATTTTTACTTGTTTTTTATTGGTTTGTTTTTACCTTCAAAAATTGCGGTCTGAGGGCAGCACGCAGCTAAACAAGTAACGCAAACATATATATATATATATGTGGCATGTGGCAAGTAAAGTAAAGTGAGGCAGCTTCACTTGAAATGTGCTTTTCATGCCGGCAACAATTTCAGGACACCTGTCCTGCCAATAAATAGCTACTTCAAGACTTGCGATTGCCTGTCTGTAACTTAATATATATATTTTCCGATTACGACGTCTGAGAAAAGGAAAAAAGATGGAGCGAGAGAGGGAGAGGATGGGAGGGGACAAATCGCTTAGATATTAATTGAAATCTTATCGTTTTAGGGCATATTTGACATAAGCATAATCGATGCATTTGGGGTTTAAAGTGAAATTACGGAAATGATTCTGATTTAGGGTAAATCGATTGCCAAAGTGGCTAAAAATAACAGTTTAAGGTAAAGAAATAAATGCGATTTGTATAATAAAAATATTAAGTGAATATAATACGACAGTTTGTTGTGGCAAGCGATTTTTGAGCAGCTTAATTAATTGTAAAATACATATTATAAACAAGAGAACAAGAGATACAGCAAAAGAGTAAAGTAGAGCGATATATATATGGAATTATAAAACATACTCCATATACAATATCGATTTGCAAGTTCTCTATAAACAATATATAGGAACCGAAAAAAAATCACTTCTGTCTATATCATATACAATAAACGCACGTCTCTGAATTCCATATTATATTAATTCAATACAGAATATATAAATTGACCGCTGCATGCCCCATATTCATTAAATTGATCTTTTTGTACCCAATTATATATTCATTCTGTATATGCATTGTATATATGTTTGTATATATTTATGACTGTAGTCGAGGTTTAGTATAGTAAATACACACAATGCCAGAAAAATCAAAATATTACATAGAAATGTTTATTTGCTGCGACTTTTTTTTTGGGTACAGGCTAAAAACTTGTTAGTGACAGGACTTGTTTGACTGGTATGTCACTAATTGGATTGAGATTAGCTTCCGAATGAGCAACAAGTTTCTAGTGTAAAGAAGCATCTTTAAGCAAGTTTATATTATATACCAGTTTGTGGAACATTTTGTGGAACAGCTTGAAAATCTAGTTTAATATCTGTTCAAGTTCTACAGAATAATATTTTGTCCGACATCTTTGCTGTATTTATACGTTAGCAATCAAATATTATGACTTCGACTTATTGACGTGAATCGAACAGGATTCTAGACATAAAAATCGCTATAGTTCCTGATTCTAGCTCATTAACTTTACTTTATACTGGGAATATTAAGTATGGTATTTTTCCTCAGGTCATTTAATTTTAGATATACACAATTTTATTGTTTGAGAAATATTCATTATATGGATATAAAATCGAGCATGCCTTAAATTTGCAGCTGTTCATTGTCTTGAACATTTTACTGTATTCATTATAAAGCGGTCGAAATAGGCTAAAGCCAATTTGTTTTGGCAATACGCAAATGGTCTGAATTCAGATATAGATATATATGTATATATTTATATATCTGAATATATATAAATCAAAATATATTTAAATTTCTTCAATAAAAGTAAATAGTTAAATATTTTTGCATTAAATGGAACTTAGAATTAAACTTTAACAATAAATAATTGCTGTATATTTACCAATTTCCAACTGAATATATGTTAACTGTAATAGGGAACTAGGGAACTGTAATAAAGGAACTAACTTTTTAGCACAGGTCTAATGCATCTAAGAATCGAAAGAAGACTGACCGATCTGATCTTCATCATCAGAAGAGGACCACTTGCAATTGAGTCAAGTCAAATTCACTCAAATGGCAGAAGCACTCACTTTGTGGTGAGCAATATTCGTTTGGGTGCTTGCTGATTAGCACTTGGCTGAGGGAGGAGCGGAGTAGAGCACTTAATCAGCACAGCGATGACGTATCCAACTAAATACTTACTTACATAGTTATTTGTATCAACCGGTGCTCCCAGTCGCGTGAGCGAGCGAGAGTAAGACTCTTGCTGACGCTCTCCCTTCCTCTTTTACACGCTCTGCTCACTTGCTGTAGTTCTGTGGTTGTGGCGTAGGCGCCGTCAGTTGAACTTCATGCGTCGCTGGCAACGAGCGCGTCTGTAACAGTGACAAGAACGCTCAGCGAAAATAAAAAAATCAGCGGCGTGCCAATGATCTTGCCACTGCACAAATACGAAAATTGAATCGCAAATTATTGTTTAAAGTAGATAATAAAAAATTTCGAATAATCCGGACAATGACACAAAACACAAATGTGCCTATGGAAGTGAAGTGTGATATTTAAAATAGATTTTATATAAAATTTAAAGTGTTTTAAAACAATAGGATTACGTATATTTAAATGCTGAATACAAATAATGTGATTCCCTACCGTGACAAATTTGGCTGAGTGAATAGATGGCGTGTGTAATTGCATGTCTCTGTGTATAACAAATTTTAAAAACAGCAATAATAATAAAAGTAAATAAAGGTAAAGTAAATAAACAACGATCAAGCAACACGGAATTAACGGTGCTAGTAAACAGACTGTGCGATTGCCGGAAGTAGAGAAGAATATAATATAAACAAAAATAATGTAAATGTGTGAAACAGTTTGCAATCACGAGAAAGGTGCGATCACAAAAATTCAAACAACTCAATTTACATTTTAATCTACTCATGTTTGCTGCTGATAACGGCCTCTCTCTCAATGCGTTCGCAAAAGCTGAGTTAAAAGCTCTTGTTTGTATGTTAATCTTACTATTTACCTCTCTCTCTCTCTCTCGCACTATCTCTCTGAAAAAGCGGCTCTCGTTCGACCGGCTTCACGTGCTTATGCAGCTGCCGGTTGAGCGCAGCTTCTGAACATAAAAAAATGGCAACAAAAAAAACCTGATGAGAAGGTCAATGTACAGAGAAAACTCGCAAATGCAATGAGAGTCGGTGATGCAGTTTTTTTGCTTTTGTTAATTAACTCGAACCACCTTAAGTAAAAAAAAATCACACAAATGTGAATTTAAATTTTTTGTATAAGAAATTAAACATATCGCTCGCAATGCCTAAATTTAGCTGAGATTCTAAAACAAAAGACGTCACAGACAAATACGAAAGAAATATAAAGCCCCTTCGCAGTGCAGGCGGCCATAAATAAACTGACATAAATGGAAATCCCATAAAATGCGATCGAAAAGGAAATAACAAAAAGAGAACATCTTAGCAACACGAACAACAACAACAACAACAACAAAAACGAACGCCAAATTCTGCTGTCAATAATAAATATATTTTAAATCAGTTTAGTATACCTCTCAAAACCTCTGAGAGCGTAGAGACTCCCAAGCGAAAAGTGTGCCAAGCGCACGTACTTTTTATTAAAACTCAGCGGGTTTTAGAAGCTCAAAGAATCTATCTAAACATAGAATACAAAATATATATTGGCTATTGTACTGGCAGCGTATTGAAGACTAAATCGACAGCATTTCTTGAATAAATATTGTTTTTATCTAATCTGCACAAAAGTTGTGTTTTATCACACTAATTAAGACAAGAAAAAGCAACGAATTGAAATGCCACAAGCAACTCAGAACAAGTGCCAGTTGTTTTTTTTTTTAGTCTGTGTCAAACTGCGTTCTTAATCAGTTGTATTTTATCAAATAATTGTATATATATATATATATATATGTTTATATGTGTATGTGTGCGTATGTTTGTATGTGTCATATATTAATCATTGCTTATGGAACCGCAAAAAAAAATCAGAACTACGAAAACTGTAACGCTTATCGCAACTTCGACAAGTCCCTAAGGCAATTGCGAGCAAACAAATGAGTGTTGAAACGAAAAGCAAATGAAATGATAAAAATATAAATAAGAAGTGGCTTTTAATGCATGCATTATTTATTATTCTGGTTGATAGCACAAAAAAGGGTAATAAACACCAGCAAATGAACTGACAAGGTCAAAAAAATTCGTTGATGTGTGAAATAAGAACACTTCAAATGAGTCTTGGCCTATGACTTGCGGGCTGATTAAAAGTTTGTCTAAAAACCAAGTGAATGCGAATTTTAGAATTGAATGATATGAAGGTAGTAGAGCATAGCTAGCAGTAGATACCCGTCAAAAGCTAGTTTTTTTTATAGAAAACAAATGCGAAACGTAGCAGCACACTTATTTAAACAAATTGTACCCCATTTTTGAGCTCATAAGCAAAGTAAACTTGAAACAAACAAACAAACATATACACGTAGAAACACACCATTAAGATAAAATAGAATATGCTTAATTTATTTTTGATTTATACTCTTTGTACACAGGAAAAGAAAAACGCAAAAGTACCCCTAATGATTCGACAATAATGACGGTAATTTAGTTGAAGCTGACAACACTTGAATGGAGAGTGACACACTTGCACTAATTATGATAAATGCAATGTTGATAAGCGTTCCAGGAAAAGCTCAAATCATATATAAAAACACTCACAGCCCAAAAAACTACTCGTCAAAGACGCACACAAACCAATTAAATAACTGAAAGCCACAGCTTGGGTCAACAAAGAAAGCAAAAAGAATGTCAAAATATCAACAACTTGCAGCCGCAGCGCATGACGATGATGATGACGATGAGATTGTTTCACTGTATACGAAAGATAATCAACAGATGCAACTGCAACAGCAGCAGCAGCAACAGCAGGAGCTCAACACCAACAGCAATAAAACAAGACTGAATATCAGCACTCGCATAGCAAATGGTAATCCTAAATACCACTATACGGACAACAATAACAGCAACAACAACAGCAACAACAATTGTAAAACTAGCAACAGGAATGCGATAGCACGCACAAGAGTGCCAACAGCTCGTGATGCCATGGAGCTGGAGGAGCATACCTACGAGGTTCCACTGTTGCGTAAGAGTAGCAGCAACAATAGTGGCACAAATTTGGCAAGTTTTACACATTTTCATTATTTATACATATACATATATATATATATGCAAGCAACAGGAGACAGCATGGCTTACAGTGAATGCCGTTTAAATAAACATATTTTTTATCTTTTCGAATTTAACTGTTAAATTGTTTTCTTAGTAAGACTTACTTATGCAGAACATATATCTCCATATTCCGTCGTCCTAAATTTATAAACTGTAGCATTTCTCGTTCAGCCACTGATCAAATTAAAGTGCTCTTTTATTTTTATTATTTTAAATGTAAGCATAAAGTAGTTTGCATAAATAAAATGCGAAAAAATGCTAAGCATCGCATTCTTAATTTAAATACTTATTTTACTTAATATTACCACAAAATGGTTTAAAATATGTGCTTACTACGAGCGTTGAATTTTGTATGCTATGAAAATGCTCTGCCGGCAGCAACCATTTATATATATATAAATACACACACACACACAAGCGCATTTCATGTATATGTAGGCTGTCATATTTATAAGGCAATTATTACCGTTATGTTTGCAGAACTTGGAACCGGGCACCGAAGCTTTCGATGGCTGTCACAGTTTCCAGCCAGGCTTTGGCGCGAACCTCAAAAGCAAATCGGAGCAGGAGGCGAAATTTAAAATTCTGCTCGCAATTTCGCTCTGTTGCATATTCATGGTAAGCGCACACGCACACATATATACACAGACAGGCACACACACACACACACACACACACACACTGTGCCTGAATGCTTGATTTAATTATGATAAATTTCAACTTCTACAACTACAACAATAACTTACGAATCGCGTCTATAATTCGCGAAACCGCCAGATCATTGAATTCCTTGGCGGCTATATGGCCGGAAGTCTGGCAATTATGACTGATGCGGCGCATTTGGCATCTGATTGCATTAGTTTCGTCATCAGCCTTGTGGCCATTTGGTTGGGTGGCCGACCGCCAGACGCACGCATGTCCTTTGGTTACAAACGCTTCGGTAAGTACCCAATTATGGCCGACACTATGCTAATGAGTGTACGACTAGTTGACAGACGCACCACTTACACACTCAAACTCACACTGATACCCCCACACACACACACACACACACACACACACACACTCACGCACATCCACTTGCACAGTAATTGCATTTGTGCCGAGCACAGAGTGAACATGTTAGTTATCATTCAGTCTATTATTAGAGCATGTCCTGCACAACACGTGCATTTAGTCAGCCATTCGACTTAAAGCTTTCCACTTTGCGCTTTTTATTATTAGTATTTTCTTTTTTGCAGAGGTCCTGGGCGCCTTGGTCTCCATCCTCGCCATTTGGCTGCTTACGGCAATGCTCGTTGTCGTTGCCATCGAGCGAATCTACTCGAAGGACTTTGAACTCGACGGTAACATCATGATGTGCATTTCGGCCATTGGCATTGCCATTAACATTATGTAAGTAAACAGTCTAAAGATTAATTTATTAGCCTTAACAAAATTACAGCAAAAAGCCAAACAAGTGTAAATAAACTGGCTTACTTCAATTTATCATTCCATCCTGAGGTTTGGATGCCCAAATGATTTATCTTATTGAAATGCTCAAATATTTTCAATAATTCTCTTGGCATATTCAACTTTGCTGAATTATTAATATATGTGCATACACAGAAAAAAAAAACAATATTTTTAAAAGGCAAACTTTGGGTTAAGATTAATTTGATAAATATTTAATTTTAAAAAGGCAAAAGTAATTTTAATTTTCCATTATAGTTCACATTTTATATAAACTTTATGCGATATAAGTTGAACTTAGTTTTGATCTCTGTAATATGACAATTTGTCACACTCGAAATGATTTTCTTGCCATTTTAATTAAATATAAATATGAAATGTTTTTTGTTTGCAACAGCATGATGTTCGTGTTGCATGGCTCGTGGTTCATGAAATCAAATGGACATGGACACAGCCACGGCTTCGGCCACGGGCACAGCCACAGTCACAGTCATGGGCACAGTCACGACGGACATGAGAATGGAAATGGAAATGGGCATGACCACGCCCACGCCCAGGCATTGCCTGGCAGCGCCAGCGATGAGCTTCATAATGTTGTTATAGCAAATGGCTTAAAGCCAATCCAGCAAAACGGGTAGGTGTATGCCAAGTGCCAGGTTTTATTTTATGCGTTGGCTTATACTCTTTATGTACACTCATGTAAAGATATTGGAATATTTATGTGTAGTATATTGAATTGAATGGCCAGTTGCAATTTTATAGCCTGCGGTTGAAGCTCTTCTGAATTTGTAGTAAAACAGCAGCATAAATACGTAAATTGGCTCAATTGCAACTACAACATACCCTGTATATTTTGTATCCAATATGTTCAACATGCAACCAATGAGACCTTTTTTTAATCTCCTAAAGTAATGCAAATTCAATTAAAAATGAAAACAAATTTAAATATAAAATTTGTTTATTAAAATTTAAATATAAAATTTGTTGTCATTTTTAATTGAATTTGCAAGTAAAAAAAGATTATAAAAATTATTTGCACACTATGCCAAAAATATTTTGTGCCTACCACAAAATTTATTATCAGCTAGCCTATTGGACATTGTTAACAAATATAGAGTATAGTATATATATATATATATATATATATATAGTATGACAATAACAACAAGTTTGACTACAGGCAATTGTTTGTTTGATTACATGTAATTGAAATTTAATTTAGTTGCATTGCGACAGAGAGTAAAAGCCGAATTAGTTATGCTTGATTTGCAGTTATTAATTTGTGCTTAGTTATGCTTGAAGTTAATATTTGTTTAATATTATGTTTAAAATTCCATTCCACCACATCGAACGTGCACCTGTGCAGCAAAACCGTGGAGGTCAATATGAATCTGCGTGCAGCGATGATACATGTTATTGGGGATCTTGTGCAGAGTATTGGTGTCTTTCTGGCCGCCGTCCTTATCAAGTTCTATGTGAGTGAATGTGGAAGGAGCAATGTCTAGAGCTCTAGACAATTCAATTAATATGCTGGTATCTGATGACTGACATTGCTAATTCAATTTGCAGCCCGGAGCCAAGTATGCGGATCCATTGTGCACGCTGCTCTTCTCCGTAATTGTGATTATGACCACGGTGCAGCTGTCCCGAGAGTCAATATCCATATTGCTGGATGCGGTGCCCCGCAATGTGTGTATGTCATCGCTGCGGCGCGACCTGGCTACCATTGAGGGTGTCAAGTAAGTCATTGAACCCAGCTCGGACAAAAAGTTTTTAATTTATTTTTATCTTTATTTACCTCCCGAGCAGATCGGTGCATCATCTGAATGTCTGGCAACATACCAGCGAGCACAATGTGCTCATGGCTCATTTGGTTGTGGGTAAGACTCATAAATAACCCAGTATTATAATGATGTGATTATATATACCTTATCTGTTGTAGATTTCCTAAGCGACTCGAATACGGTTCTGAAGATGGCGACGGAATTGGCCTGCGGCAGCAAGTACAACATCAAACATGCGACCATCCAAATTGAACGATTGACTGAGTAATTCAATTATGAAATTAGCAATAGATTAATTAAGTTTTATAATGCCCCTAGACATAAGTGTCAACAACAACAACAACACCAATTATATATATATATACTGAACGACCAAAGTCTGTGTGCCCCAGCATTATCAACCCGGCACAATTTTATGTGATTGTATTTGTATTTAGAGACCCCAATTTGTGTAAATTGATTTTATGACATTTAGATAAACGTAATTGTTATGATTTTAACACTTATTTCTTAATTACCTCAAGATAACACAATTAAAAAAAAAAAAGAAAACATAGACAAATACATTTTGAAACTATATTCCCCGAATTTTTTAAAAGCTACCTCAAGAGTCTAGACTATAAACTGTTATAAATAATATGCGTTAAGAAACTATAGTCATTAAATATAATAAATAAAAGTATAGTAAAACAATTTATCTTCGATTTTTTTGTAATTACCAGATATTGCTCTTCTGCGACGCAATCTTAATTAATTATCTTGCCTTGCAGCGACTCCAACCTCAACTTAAGCAACTTCATGAAAATAATTAGAATTTCAATTAGCTGAAGACAATGTAAACATTTTAGTTGTAAAAATTTGCACAAAATTGTAGAGATACGCAAAAGCCAAGTGTGCATGTTTGTTTAAATATGTATGTGTGTGTATGAGTGTGTGTGAGTGTGTGTGTGTGCTGTGCTGTGCTGTGCTGTAGTGTGCAAGTCGTATGACGATGTATAATTAATTAGAATTTGCAGCATCAGCGAGAGATTCGAATTCGCGAGCGACGCATAAGCTCTGTAAGCAAAAACCTTGCGCAATGTGGTAATTGATGTCTTTATCTTTGGTTCCCATTTAATTAGAAATTCACTTCGCAGCAGACACCGCCCCGCCTCTCTCTCTCTCTCTAGTAGCAGGTGCAGCTGTAATAAAAAGCAATTTACAAATTAATACGTGAAATGAATTAACATCAAAGCTTGCAAAAAACTCCTTATTATGCTAATACTTAATACGGAAGTGGAGCAAAAAATTTACGCACATATGCAATGGCTGAGCGGCAACATTTGTTTTATCCACATAAATCTATAAATGTTTAAAATAATTTTATAAAAAAATATTTGTATCTGATTATATTAAAGGTGCCTTCCTAAAAACAATTCAATCGAGTAATTCAATAACATATTAATAAGTCAATGGCACTATTAAAAATAAAAAATTATCGCTGCCAAATAGTAACATTTAATGTACTTTTCATATTGCCAAAATTATTAAATTTACATAATCTTTCTGGCGAGCTGTTCATATTTATATATGCAAAGCTGACTTTAAATGAAAAATAGCATTTTAATATATTTCGGCAGAAAGTGTGCAATGAATATTTATTTATGCATTGGTATTAATGAGCAAGCAATCATGTTTTATATGTATATAAATATTATGCTTAAACATAATTATTTTAGCGTTTGTAATTGTTGTTTTAATAATTCATTTGGCACGCACACAAACTAACACACACACACACACACACAACAGTTGTCATAAAAGCTGGGCAGAAAATTCATATATTGGACAAACACACAAATCCGATTAGAATATCGCATCTCAACACATTCGGACACTCGCACGCAGCAAACGGAATTCAATGAACCGGAAATGAGCAAATCAAGCATGGCGCACTCTCGTATATACACACACTCACACACACACACGCAACACACATCTGCAAATTGCGCTGTATAATGTTAACACATGAATGAAGTCAACTCTAAGCATCTTAATCAGTAAACACACACACACAAGCAAACACACACACAAACACACACTTATTTTGAATGATGCCTGTGCATTTGTCAGCCGTTAAGCCGCATCAAATTGAACAAACTTCTTCTCGATCCTTGAGCCCTTTTTACTCCTGGGCCGCACAGTTCAATACGCTCGGACACGATTAAGTTATTTATAATTTATGAAGCTCAGCAAAAGAAACAAGGGAAATATGTGTATATATTTTGTATATGCATTTAATATAAATATCAACAACAAAAATGTCAGTATTAAATAGAAATTTCCATTTCACTGCCATGGAAATTGCGTTAGAATGATGAAGTTGTGTGTTAACGCAAAAGAGCCTCATAACTGACACACACACACACACACACATGAGCCTTTTCCGCACATATGTTAAATTACCGTCAACTGACTGAGCGTCCCAACTTAAAGTTTAATAAATCAATTCAAATCGGAGCTGCCCTCATTAACAATATAGACACGAGCCGAACAGGAGCTTAACTAATTTAATTGCTGACCTAATTGCCTGTTGTAGAAGCGCTTGGTTTATAAAAAACTAATTAATAACGGAAAACAACAAAGGAAAATATCGAGTGCTTTAGAAAAGGGGTTGCAAGTACCAAGTACTTGGCCATTTTTTGTTTTAAGTGGGCGTGGCACGGCTCACTTGAAATGTGCAAATGTAAAATTAATGGCATACTTGACTTGATGCTTTTCCAATTAGAAATGCATATAACAAAAAAAATACGTAGCATACATTTCTGCTGCAGCTCAGCTCTAAAATACGCTCAAAACTGAGTCCTCGAGAGCTCAGCTTGCACTTAACACTTTGTCAGTTCACACACATACACACACAGTCAGACAAAATAATTAAAGTGGGTATACACGTGCGCTTCAGTCATTTACTCAGGAGCTTAGTAAGTGCAAATCCGCCGTGGACAGCTGAATTGAGCAGGTTTCTAGGGCAGCTCCTGGAGGTTGGCACGTGTTGGCGCTTCAAAATTGGAGAGCCGCATTCAAATAAAATTGCTTTCGCACAAACGATACTTACTATACTGAGTACTTTTTCCGCTTCTCAACTCTGAAATGATTTTAAAAATAAAGCCACGTCCTAGAATCGATAATTAGACCTGCTGTTCTTCAATATATTCCGGCTCATTGCCTACTAAACGTAGAAAGAAGCGAGTAAAAAAATATATTTTAATAATAAGAGTGCATAATGAAATAATTTTCATCAGAACATTCTTCAGCAAGGCATTCAAAAAAATGTATTCTTTATATTTTATTTTATTTTATTTTTTACAAAACTGTGCCCAATTTACAAATTGAATATTTAACAACATTAGATAATTTCCATTAACTTACGCCTAGTTTTAATAAATAAATTGTTTATAAATGTGAAATTAATTACACTTGCAAAATTAACATCTACCTTAATTACTTTATGTCTGATAGATGCAGAAGTTACATTTGACCCTCATGGACAACCTTACCAAATGTATTAAATATTAATTCCCTAAAGTATCATTAAGTCTACCCTACAGAATTAAGATTTTAATTGGTATTGATAATGTATCGGTCCACTTTTGAAACTAAACATGGAAGCAACGTTTGAAAGAAAAGTCATTAGTTCTCCAATTCCATTTACGATACACTTTGGCAGTACGTGTCTTTAAGTTTAACCTGAGTTAATAGCTTTTCTTAAGTTAGATTTGCATTCAGGCAGCCACATTAGGAAATCAGTGCGGCTGCATACAGAATTCAGTCAAAACTAATTGAAGGGACGCACATTGTGACGTCTATTGGGACTGTTCATCTGGGGATAGCCATAGCTAAAGGGCTCATCCCGTATTGGCGAAGGCGGCCCGCTGCGATTTAATGTAACTGTAAAGTAATTAAATATTAATATTATATTGATTTTTGAAAGTAGATGCCTGCCAAACTTACTATTACCATCTTGTGATCTATTAAAGGATTTGTTGGTAGCTGGATTCGTGCGATTTCGTGAAGTTTCTCTTCTTCTACGCCGATAAGCTGTACAGTAAAAAGTAAAATATATTAGCAACATATAATTAAGAAATTATATAAATTAATATAGAAATGTGAGTTGTAATAAAAAAGATAGGGTTTAATAAGATAGCTACTACAATTAAAATATTTCAATTTGTATTTAGTTTACTTAAAGCAGACAATTTTGTAACAAAATATACTCAGGTTAAATTGTTGTCATTGCGGCCACTAAAGCCAAGAAGGCTTGGGCACTTCACTGTGTGTAAATAGAGCTCCTTAAAACATTCTTGCAGGTAATTAGTAAAACGATCCTAAGGAATGAGAAATGAGCAGAGGAGAGCCAATAAAAACGGCAAACAGCAAAGAATTTTGCCAACACAAAACTCACACAACAAATAATTTAGCTATTAAAATTAGTGTAAAAATTACGTGCGGATGGGCGAGTAAGGAGCAAATAAATGAAAGGTTCCGCTCTTTGGACATTGGACAATTTGGTGACTTAGCAAAGTACTTCTTGGATGGGGAGCGGTGGGGGGGGGGGGGGGGGGGCGATGTGGAATGAGGATTGGCGCGTGTGGTGTACCACACATTTTAAGTAATTAGACTAATTTTGTAATTAAGCTAATTTGACTGCTAGCAAGTTGTGGCCCATTGCTGATAAAATGCTAAAGAAGCCAACGCTTATCGGGATAGCAACAACAACAAATCTTAAAAGCCGTTAACTGAAAACGCTAGTTGCAAAGACTTGAAGCTTATGTAATTTATTTGGCACTCCAAATGCATTTCATGGCAACAGACGAGACAATTTGAATGACTTGATGCCCAGCTTAGGTCCTTTGCAGCTTATTGCGATTGCATTTCAAATTGAATTGATTTGCCATGGCATGCGAGCTGTTCTCCTTGCCAGCCAAAAGGCTGATTAACATTTAAGATTTGGCAGTGGGACAACTATTTCACTGTAGACCATCTTATATTTATAACGCCCGTTTTTAGTAAAAAATTGTAGTCACATCACGCCTGAGCGAGATTCCCAAGAGCAAAAACTAAAGCCGATAGAAGAGTACGCAAAAAAAAATTAAGTATACACAAAAAAAAAAATAAAAGATGGAGAAGAAAAAATGAAAAATCAAAGTTTAAGTCATAAATAAGAAATTTTTGTTGAACAGTGCTTCAACTGATGATGATAGTGCAAAGACTGCGGCCTGTTATCGCTGCCCCAAAACTTTTTGGTATTCATGCACGAAATGACTAAAAACTTAAAACTAATAGAGAGAAGTGTAGCAAAAGTTGTGCGTAGAAGCTGCCACACAGCCTGCGGGGATGCTGCTGCTGCTTCTGCTACTGCTGCTGATGTGCACTCAAAATTATTAATTAAACTTACCCTCTGAGTTGACTTGCCTGACGCCCTGCGTCTGGAAGAACGTTATATATACTGCAAGATTGAATGTAGAAAAAGAATAATTAGAAATAATAAAAAAAAAATACTGCAAGGAAGACCAAAGTATGTACAACTTATATAGATGATACTCATGCATGTAGCGTAGATACCAATTAATCAACTTGCAAGCTGCAAGCTGCAAGTTGCAAGTTGCAAGGCGCAAGTCGCAAGTCGCTCAGCTCTTGTTGTTGTTTATATTCAAGTTTTTTTTTATTTGTTTGCCTACACAGAGTGCCAGCAGGGTTAGAAAGTGGGTGTGGATGTGGTTGTGTGTGTGTGTGTAGGGTGTGCGCGTAGCACAACAACCAAGCGAAAAGTTGGTGCTTATCAGTTTTGCGGTTGGCAAACGAACAAGGTAAACCCTAGTTAAGTTTTGTTAGCTACAGTTTTTTTTTGTTGTGTTTTTTTTTTGGAGTCTTTTTTTATTGGGTGTAAAGTGTTTTCGTACCGATAACACCCATCGACCAAAGCGAATAGACAACATTGAAAAATGGCAAACACGAGCGGCGTCGGCGCCGAAAAAGCAAAAACTTTCGCCACCCAACTAGGAGTAACTCGGATTGGAGTCGTCCCGACTTGACTTGACGTGCAAAAATGCAAGAAAATGGTAAAGTTTAACGAAGCGTTCTCCTAAAACGCAGGTCGCATGAAGCGTCACTAAAAAGGTCTGCATCAAAGGATAACGCCCAAGGATACCAGCCACTGCCTGGACTTTGCCTGCAGATTGGTTACAATAAAAACAATTTGGAGCTTCGCGTTGGTTTTGATTAAAGATTCATGGAATTTGCGATTAACTGCAAACAGCAACACTGCCAGGGTCAAAGCGCTTATGATTTATGTTTGCTCTTGCTCTAACAATGTCCACACCTCCTCCTCATTTTACCTTGTTGCGCTTTTGCATGATTAATGGCGCAATTGAATATATTAAATTTTGAATATACTTAGCTTACGATTAGAAAGTGTACTTACCCCATATCGAACCGATGACAATGAAAGTTGTTGTTAATATAAAGCCCAGGTTATCGATTAGGGGACGGACAAGAGGTCCTCCCGGACGGCTCGAGCACTTTCCCGCAAACGTTGTTTCGCCAATAATGGGCACCTGCAATGAAACGGGCAATCATAAGGGTTAAGAGCTGTACAAACTTTGTGCCACAAATGGCTTTTATATTTTGGGTTTGCGTCTGCCGCAAGCCAATGAGAAAGATCCTTGGGAATTCGCTATGTGGTCGCACACACAAAATGAATAAATAAAACAGCAACCAGGGAGTTGAATAAAAGTTGCTAAAGACAAAACACAAAACACAAAAAAAAAAAAAAAAAAACAAGCAAAAGCGCAGAGAAATCAATTACAAGGAATTTCCAAAAGTTTTTGACATGTGACCAACTAGAAGGGCAACTGCAACTGTACATTCAATTGACATTCAAAGTATTCACTTGCCATTTCGAATATTTGGTTAAGCAAATTACGTCCTAAGGCCCAGAGCCACTTTGCAAAAAAGACCAAAGAATATTAAATCAAACACTACAAAAAATATATAACCCGACTGTCAAATACTCTAAATACTCATTTTATCGATTTTAAAGTAAAACCTTATTTCCAATTTCTGCCTTTTTAAATAAGCTGTATTTTATTAAATTTTGTTTCCAATAAAAAAGCTCCTTAACAGGAAAATAATTTGTTTTATTCACTGCTTCCAAAAATCATATTTTGATATTTGAACAGATGGGGAAAATTGAATGATTGCATTCAATAAAAAAAAAACAACAAGCGACACTACAATTTATATTTTGAAAGTGTATTCGAATGAGTTTTGGCTATTAAAAATGAATTTAAATGTGGTCAATGTTTTTATGGCAATTCGCAAATTTGCATGTTAGTAAATAAATTTGGTTTTCATATTAGAATACACTTTTAGTTTTATTATTCACAAATTTAAGTCTGTTACCAAATAAAATATTTTAAATAAATCACCAATTTCAATGTGTTTCAAATTAAATGTAGATTTTCATATAAATGTACCCTTTGTTAAATATTTTATTTATAGTATGGCAATATTCAAATAATTCTGTTACGTTTTTTTTTTAGTATCTTTGCACGTCGTGCAATATTGAAGCAAATTGCAAAACTGAAAGTTGCCGCGAATGGGGAATTGAGCAATTAATACATGCCACAATTAAGCGGTTTGTTGCCAAACTCAAACTCAAACTCAATATTTTAAGTGTGGCGCGAGACAATTACAACGCCTTTGAGTTTTCCATGATGGCTTTTGGGGCTAATAAATGAGCATTCGGTGCTTGTGAGACGACCAAGGCGAACAAGCGATCGACTTATGGAACCGAATTTATTGACATGATGTGTGCGTCCCCAAGCGTTGGATGAGCACACCACCGATGACACAATGGCCATAAGACAGGCGTAGGGAAGACATTGCGGCCGGGTTGGAGGGAGGAAAGTACACATACTTAACGACTTTTCCTTTGTTTATGTGCAACTGAATGCGAGATAGCGCTTATAGATGAACCCTGGCCATAGGGAATGCGTCTCCTCTGCTTCTGCCTCCCAATCGCTACAGAAATTTATGCAATTTGGCTGTGGGTACATGGCAGGGGAACAGGGACAGGGGTAATGGACATGGAATGGTGCTGCCTGAGCAAGATATACGCCATTTTGTTGTTACCGATGCTGGTGCTGCTGCTGCTGCTGCAACTACTGCTACTGTTGCAAGTGTGCCGGACAACTGACCATTCGTTTTGGGGTATATAAACGAATCTTATTTATGCAATTCCGCTTTGCTTTATATGTGTGCAGCACAATTTTTGTTGCAGTTGCATTGTTTTTCGGCTACTTGCTTGCTTGCCCTTTTGACTGCCCAGCGATTGGCGGCGACTACGGCAACGGCCACTGGCCGGCCACAACGTTGGCAACGTGCACAGGAAGTTAAACTGCAGGAAATGGCCAAAACTTTACCAACAAATTGATACGCGCCTTCGTCTCCGCTGGTCTACTGGTCTACTGGTCTACTGGTCTACTGGTCTCCGCTGCAACTGCGGTTGCGGGCTGTCAGTCTGTTTGCACTATCTAATGGCATCAGGTAACCAATGAAAAATGCCAATGGCAGCGTATTTACATTTGTGCTTATTGCTTTGCTTTTTTGTTGCTACAGTAGCTGCTCCTGCCAAGTAAAAATAAACACAATTTGGCGAAATTGAAACACCAGTCAAATATTGCATAAGAAATATTGTGGAACAAACATTGCAGTTCGCCGAAAAACAAAATCAGCAGCAGCAGAAACTACAGGCAAATTCGTAGAAAAACAGCAGCGGTGCTCCTCTGGAATACCAGTAGAAATCCTCTACATGTAATCTAAAAAAAATAAGCCCTGATATACAGATCAGACCAAAAACTTAAGCATTGTTATTTTACCCATTTTAACTTCCAGTTTATTTCTTGATTTCAAGGTCAATAATCAATCATGTCAAATTCAAAAAAATGTAATGCTTTTTTTGTAGCTAATTTTATGCAATCATTCAACGTATTTGCATAAAATGCACGAACAAGCGCAAAACCTTGAAACATTCAGTGTGCACTTACCTGAATACTTTGATTCGTGTCCGGTGAGTTCACCAGTACATATAGATGCTCTTCCGTTGGGAATTCTTTAAGGAAACGCACCCGATATTTGCTTATGCCATGCGCATGCTCAATCAATTCAACGGCAAAGTAGTTGGTGTCCGATGCTTTGACCTGCACCAGGAGAGAAATAAAACAAAGTTTAATTAAATTGTCAGAAGTTCAAATCAAATAATGGTAAGTTTGCATATGTTAATCTGTAAACCAATTGAATGATTCAATATATTTATTTGCATATTTATATTGATATTTTGACAAAGTCAAACATGTCATATATATTATAGCCACTCATTAGTAACAGTTGAGAACAGGCAATCTGCTTGATAAATGTGGTAATTGTAATGGCAATAGCAATATGTATTAAACAATAACAACAAACATTTAGTTCGTTGTGGGTGTGTGTGTGTGGCAAAATCTCAGTGAGCTGCATTTCTACTTTTATTTAATCAAAATGTTTAAAGCATTCAGCAAACACACAATCAAATATATCAGTATTTGAAAGCATTTGTTAAGTGTTTTGAACATTTTTCAAGCAGTAGCTGCAGATATTCAAAAATTCAGACCAACAAATATGTGTGTTATTTATTTTCGAATGAAATAACAAATAAAAGTTAGGCTATCAAGTTATTAAGTCAGCGTTCAATTTATTAGATGCTACAATGTTATTTTGTAAATTCACTCAAATAATTGCCATTACAATAATACAAATTAAAAATGCATCAAAAAATATAAAAGATTGCAGAAAAACAATCAACAATATTACAAAGTTGCAACGTGATGCACACAAGAGGCGTGTCCAGAGCGGAGAAGGGGTCTCTTTTCATACGGACCACATTTCACATCTGCTTTTGAGAGTTTTCTGATATTTGCATACAAATCGATAAATTAACAAATCAAAAAATCACGTTTCATACATTCCAAGCAAATAATAAACAATATTATAAAGCTTTATCGAAATGCTATTTGTGGTTAAATTTAATAATTCCCATTTTTTGTGTATCTGGTTGCAGCTGCTATATTTAATAAATTATTCTAGCTTATTGAAGCAAAATATATTTTATATAATCGAGCATTTTCTGTAGTCGAGGAGCATATCTCACGCAAGAGTTGTTAATTATATTATTTCGTTTTCCATTTTTGTTTGCAAAATTAATGCGAACAAATGAAAAAATAAACAAAGACGTACATTATGGAAACGGATGTGCACGGAGAGCAACTGCTGACACATCCGATCCATACTTGAACATAAAAAACAAATATACAGACATATAATTCAGAATGGGAGGCTAAAGATAAAAGTGTTGGACTGGAAGATAGCCTATAAATTGTTCCATAATAATTCTATAATTAGTTATTTTGTTGTAGCAGGAAGCGACATACTCCTTTCAGGTGCAAATATTATAAAAACCAAATTTAAATTGAATAGCAAATTGCATCTGAGTTTAATGAGTATAAATTATAATTTCTAGAGTAGAAAAGACAGCTCATTCATTATAGGGTAGGATAAGCATGCATAAACATAAAATATCCAATAATTAATATGTTATAATAAATACTTGAAAAATTATCAACATTGTTAATAAACGGAAGCGCAAGCATATCAGCAACTGAGGCAACAGTGGCAAAAACAATTCTTATTAGCCCATTGATAATACACGAAGAATATTTAATAATTAATTGAAAATTATGCAGACCAGCGCGCAAAAAGGTCGCACATGTGAATATATATATATATATATTATATATAATTATGAATGATCTGCTGTGTGGTCGCCGTTGCTGTCTGCAGAAAAATGTGAATTTTAATAAAAGTGCCGAGTGCACTGAAATTGACAGTCACACAATTTGCCTCTTTGTGGTCTGCAACAACTTTAAATGATTAATTTACGATAATCAACCAACAAATAATGATAATAGCTGACTTTTAAGTCCACTTATAGTAAGCAGAAAAATAAAATACACAACTGGTAATCTTATCTTAATAAACAATTTATGAAAGTTTGTAAACGCACTTATTTTCGTGAAAATACTTTTTGTTTCAATAAATAAAGTTCGATAAAAGTATTGAAAACATACTTAATACAACGCGAACAATGCGAAGGGACAACTTAGCTCAGATCAACTTGAAAAACAAGCAATCAAAAAGTTTTTATGCCAAAACTGAATTTACTAGCGTTTTATTTTTGATTGTTGAAGGGTTAAAGTACTTTGATAGTGATAACTTAAATAGGGACTAATCCGCAAAGGGACAAACATTCAAAACATGAATATATATTGATATATATAAAGCCACTCTTTGAGAGCTAAACACAAAAAAAAATAGTATTTATGACTGTGCTCGAGCCTAGAGCCCTTTAATCTTGATGGCAAAAAAACATTGAAAATGCCAAGAAATAACAATAAAAAACAACTATGCCAATAATGACAATGGGCCATATTGAATGTCCACTTCACACACTTGACACTTTTGAAGTTGCAACGAGCGATTTGTGATGCACTCAAGTGCGTTCTGTATGCGCCATTGAACTAAGTGTGGCATGTTTCGTGCGTGTTCGGACGGCTGGCGTTTTGCTTGAAATGCCGTTTGGCACAGTAGGCAGTTTGTTGCTGTTATTGTTACTGTTGATGTTGCTGTTGTACTTGCAACAGTAGCATTAATGCAGTGCCATTGTTGACCAAACTGCAAATTTGCAGCTAATGCAAAATTATGCGGCATATTTCAAATGTGCCACTTAACTGTAATTAGAGATGCTGAAATGCAGCCAATATTTTAGAGTGCGAAGGGAAGGGCAGAAGCAAATAATAATGCCCGCAGCTAGCCGGAAACGGAAGTCAAGCAAAATGCTGTCATTTTGCATTTTGCAAGCATGCAACCCTGGGGGTGGACATTGACATTGCAAAGCAACTGCCGCTGCTGCTGCCGTTGCTGCTGCTGCTACTGCTGCCGCCGCCATTGCTTCTGTGGCACAAGAAGCCGCAACTACTTGCGGCGATACAATAGAAGCAATAGCACTGGCAACAATCATCCTGACTGGCTGGCTGGCTGCTTGGTTCGTGGGTTGGTTAGCAAGGACAGTCCATAAGCAAGCAAGAACTTTCAAATTCATGGAATACTCTCAGTATCTCAGTCGCTGTTCTTCACTATCTAAGTCGGACGGACGCGCTCTCAACACTTGTCATACATAATATTGTACTTTAAGAGCTGCTGCCAGTGGCGATGGCAATGGCAATGGTGGTTGCGATGGCGCTGGCGATGGCGATGCCTGGAACCGGGAGCTTACATTGTAAAGCAATTTCCTGTATTTTATTACCACATAAAATGTGCGTCCTTATGTTCTATCCAGTGTTGGAGCGGCTGCTCCAACTCACGATTGTTTCTCAAGACAGCCGAATAAATAGGTACAAGTACAGCTCAAGAATTCAACTGTAAGCGGCGGAAATCCTGAGCACCACATATATATATATATGTATATATATAGATATATATATAAGTGTACTGCCTATATGCAGAAAATAGGAAACTTCAATGTGACTTTGCTGCAAATCTGTTAAAAACAATACAGCTACGTACTTGAAATTAATTTATAATATATATAAAATTTAACTAAAACTTCTTTTTTGCTGACACATAAAATTTCCTATGAAATAAATGTATATTGTAATTTTATATAATTATAATTATAAAAGTGATATATTAAATCTACTGTGTACTTGGAAAAATTTAAGTTTAATGGTTAAATTTTTCGCCCTAGCAATTTGAAATGTGTTTTACCAACTCTGTTAAGTTAGTACTTTAAGTCAATAAAAAAATGAACGCGGTTAAAAGCGTACACTGGTCATCAATCAACGCTACATGCATCTAGTTTTTGTGCCAACTCACCTCCAGCTTTTGCAGCGCCTTGTCCAAGCCACTTATGTTCAGCTCCTGCGATTTTAGGTCGTGCACCTGCAACGACTCCAGCGACACTTTAATGCCCGGCACCAGTTTCAGCGACATGGTATCGAAAATACCATTCGGCATAGCCGCCTGCAATTAATACCAGAGCAAATAATAATTAAGCAAATTGCATTCGCTGAGTGCACACTTGTTGTGCCACAGTCCACAATTCACAAAACGTACCTCGAGCTCAAGGTGCACGTTGTTTGTCTTCAAAATGGACAACAGTTCAGTGAAGCTGGACGTTAGCCAAAGCTTGCACGCATACTGGTTGCTGGTTATATCAAAAATGGCTTCGACCTGATAGAGTTTCAGCAACTTCTGGCCCAACTCTTCCTTGGCAACCAGGCGACAGGTAAATGCATCCACAGTGACTTTGTGCAATTGATTTATGCACTTTGATACATTCTGGGCAATCTGCAATAATAATATATACGCATTAGCCATGCACTTTACTGTTGCATATTTATACTTTATATCTCTGCGTGCAACTCACCAGATTGCTCAACTTGTCCGTTTGCATGTGATTGCGCAGCACCAGCTGTGCGCTGTACTCCGAACCGCTGAATATGTCCAGCGATTTGGCAAACACAATCTAAAATAATTACAAAAGACGTCACAGTTATGAGTTATGACTTTGAATTTGGCCAAAAATATGCAGTATATACCAAGTCCGATTCGCGCAATTCCAGATCGTATTTGAGGAAGCCACCGCGACGCGATTTATCACCACATGTCACCACCACCTTCTCGACCAGCCTTTGCTGATGACTCATCACTCGGGCAATGCCTAAAATCAATAAAGTTTCATTTAATAATATTCAAATCGATAAATAATTAGCGTTGCCAATGTACACTTTCAATTATAAGGGCTAATAACAAGGGTTGTTTTGGTAATTGCCTTTTGAGGAACGAAATTTATGACAGAAAAAATACAACCTGTTTAACCACAGTCCTGTTTCCTGTTCCTGTTTAATTACCAATATCGTAATATATAATAGACTAGTAAATAAAAATTCTTTTAGGAATTAGGTGAAGTAGGTATTTTCCTATAATTTCAAGCAGCAAATAAAATTTTTCGTTGAACAGCAATTATGACTCTTTGCTGCTGGCATTGTTAAAATAAATGTTGTGTTCGAAAATTGCATTAAATTCTTGAGCTATGATTTTATTGAAAATATCTACGCAATGGCCTTAAATATGCAAACAGTGTCGTTGAAATTGTGCGCGAGCAAGAAGTTGCCAAACAAACAATGATATTAATATTTGATGGCATTAAATATGCTTCAATGATTTTTTTACCTGTAATTCCCCCTGGCCCCTCCTAATCACCATGCTTTGCAAATGGAGCGCTGCATTGAATAGTAAATGACATCGCTCAGAGACGCATAAATACCGGTCGAATTGGCCTGTCTAGAGTCGACTGGTCTTCAAAGAGACACAACCAGCTTTATCCAAAGATGTTGTCTCTGTTGGCATCTAGTAAAATGGGTCATCTGACTACACGAATGTAGCATAAATGATAAGCGCTCCGAGTGATAAGAGGGGAAGGGGGAGGGGGGTTGTGGGTATGGGCTCATCCAGTTGGTATCGCTCGCATTTCAATGCGATCGATGTGACAGCTTAAGCATTTATGTTGAACAGGAAAGTTGTTACATTGT
The DNA here is from genome assembly GCA_037043605.1 of Drosophila multiciliata. Taxonomy (NCBI): domain Eukaryota; kingdom Metazoa; phylum Arthropoda; class Insecta; order Diptera; family Drosophilidae; genus Drosophila; species Drosophila multiciliata. Next base: position 6,330,907 of record JBAMBF010000589.1, read on the forward strand.
GCTCTTAACGCTGTTGTGCACTTTTAATTAATTTATGCGACAACATGACATGGCACTCCTGACATTTGTGTACCACAAGGACCAAGGAACAGACAGTTATCGTTACAGTGAACACAGAATACACCAATATGACTACAAATACACATTCGCATACAGAGACAATGTTTTGAGTGTCATTGTTAAATTACTAAACATATATATATATATATATATATATGTAATTAATTTAATTTTGAAGCACTGCAGGCGACATCAGACTAATTGTTTTGGGAGTTCTGTTTTTCCTTTTGCAGCCATGACAAAAAACAGCTTTGATTTTCCACTTTTCCTTTTGCAGTCAACAACAGTACCAGCAGCAGGAGCAGCAGCAGGAGGAGCAGGAGCAGCAGGAAAGGCAAAGGCAACAGCTGAAACTAATCTGCAGCTGTGTGTAATATTGGTTGTATAAATTGCTTGGGGATTTCTTGTTGGTTGTCACACAATGAACGCAATGCCAATCGAAAAATAAGTAATCACGTACGATATATATATAAATATAAATATATATATATAAATATAAATATATAAATATAAACATATATATATAAATATAAATATATAAATATAAACATATATATATAAATATAAATATATATATATATATATAAATATAAATATATATATATATAAATATATATATATAAATATCAATATATATAAATATATATATATAAATATAAATATATAAATATAAATATATATATATATATCTATATATATAACCAATATACACATAAATCGATGTTAAAGGGAAAACAATTTCATAAATTTAAATGTGTTTGAGATTTTGACCATTTTTGACCGCAATCATTCTCAAAAACATTGATTATTAATATAATAAATAAATTTAACTCTTTAGAAACAATATTTATAAAGTGATATAATATGTTTTGTAGTATTTAAAGTGTGAAGTAGTTTTAACCGTAAATGTGCATGTTGCATGTTGCATGTTCTGTGCTTCTCTATATGTGTGTGGATCTAATCTGATTGAGGCTGCCAGAGCTTTGGGTTACCCTTACGAGGGCAACTGAAATATCATTTGCAAACCCAAATTAACATTCATCGATTTTTGTGTAAGAATCAGGCAACTTCGTGTGTGGTTTAACATGACCCTTGTAAATGGACTCCTGAGTGCATTTTTCGAATAATTCGTGCAAGTTGTCAATTCGAACTGAAAATTGCAATGGGTAGCAAAATTATTGGAATGCAGTTTGACGGAGTTTCGAAGAGTTTATCAAGTTTAGTATTCGGCCTGGCTTTGTCAATCTCTGCCCAGTTGTGCACTTGGCTTAATATTTTCTTTTTCCATCAGCATTACCAAAACCGACAGCCCAAAGTTTTGCGGGCCTGAAACAGAAATAGATTCACACATACACACACACACACACACACACACACACACACACACACACACCCACATAAGCAGACACTTATACACAGAAATGTGCATATTCAAGTCATGCTTGAGTCGTTTTAAATTCCTAGTGAAACATGCACAGTTATGCCAAGTTGTTGTACCTATTTTTCGGTCACAGACAGATACTACATGCAACACATATTGATATTTTGGAAATACAAAGATACTTTATCTTTATGCTCGGTTGCAGTTAGGAACAACAAACACTCACACACAGACAAACACACACACACACACACTCACGCACACACAAGTTGCATAATCGCGATTGCTGTTTGCCGCTTGTGTCTCTCCCGCCTTTATTTGGTTTATCCTTTTGCCAAAGGAGACGCAGCTTCGCGTCGCCGCGCATCGTGTAAAGTGTGAAAAATTGTTTTTCTCAATTTTTTTTTTTTTTTGTTGTATTTTGTATTTCCGGAGATTGGGTTTTGTGGCAAGCAGCAGAAGGTGGGCGCCACTTTATGAATAATGTATAACGCTTAACTGAGTTCTGCTGTGAATTACGCAAGAAGTTTACTTCTACAATAGCTCAACTTGGAGTGTTGATAACTATTGCAAACTAGATACTTGATATTACTACCAGCAATAACTCTCAACAAATGTTAAGAACAGAAGATAACCTCAACTGAAAATTCGATACAGATGAAGTGAAAAAATGTATTTACCTTGACTTGCATTTATAAAAACGTTAAGTAAAAAGAAACATTTTTCATTACTTACTTACAACACTAAAATTCAATTCTTGTCTTATTCATTTTTATATTCGTTTTTCATGACCTATTTACCACTACAGGGTATAGGAGTCCCCCAATAATAAAACAATTTCAAAAGCAATAGTGTTGAACTTAGTACTTATTTACTGTAGAGAAAGCGAGACAATGTTTTCTCAACACTTTACGCGCCACTCAAAGGCTCAGGGGACACTCACACACACGTTAACACCTCCTTTCCGCACAACAAAATGTTCTGTAAATATTTTTTAGCATTGCATCCGAAAAACAAAAAAAACTACAAGAAATGAAAAATGGAATAAAAAATTGTAACTGCTGCAATTTGAAATTCCGCAGCACAGAGCTGAAATCTATGGTGTACCCCAAACGATAGTTAAAGGTAATTAATTCGCAAAATATACCATCAAAATAGAGGCTGTTATTCTGAACCAGTTTTCTTGTTTTTGCTCCCTTTTTTGGTTTGTTTACATAACAGCTGAAAAATAGGCTTAATTGGGTTATCAATAAATCGTTTGCAAAATATAGTGCAATTCACTGGATTTTTACATCAACAAACGGTGTGTAAACGAATGTGGGTGTGCGGTAGGTGTGTGCCGGGTGTGTGTGTGATAGGTGTGTGCTGGGTGTGTGATTGCTGTGTGGTGTATGTGGGGATGCGAATGTTATGCTGCGCTTTTGTTACAGCACCAACAAACCAAGCATCCAAACGAGTGGTATTGAATTTATAAATTGCATATATTAGTTTTCAAATAAATACAAACTGTGAATTGTTTGCATAGAGGATTAGCACCCAACTATGCACAAATTCGCAAATTATAACTAAATCAAATTAAAATAATCGATTAAAATATGCAAACAACAATAAGGACTAGAAGATATTTAGTAAATGTGCTCATTAATGCTCTTGCACGAGGAATTAATTTGAGCTATTCAAATATTTGTAAAAGAGCGAAGAAGATGCAGTTTTCTATTCAAATATTTGTTCAGCTGAGAAGAGCCACAAATACCTAATTCATCAGAGCTGTGATTCAGAAGGGGGCAGAACAGATCTAACTAGGTCGACCTCACCAAATAATAGCTATAAATTTGTGTCATTTCTAGATTTATAACTTCAATTAAAGTTTACAATTTACTTTACAAAGGCAACGACTGTAAATATATAGCTAAAATTATATAGCTATGTGTAAACCTATGGGGAAAATGCGCTGCAACCTTGTTGCAAGCAACTCACCTGTGTTTTTATTAATCGCCACCATCTGCTCATTGGAGCTGCTCCAAATCGATGACAATGTTAGCGGTGAATCGAAGCAAATGATGTCACCCACAGAGAAAATTGTCTGTTGGCGTTTGTCGTCGTCGTTGCATCCATCCATTGGGGATTTCAAATTTTGGTTGCGGCATCGTTCGGACATTTGCGGTTTTTACAAAACGGTGTGTTGACAAATCCCGATAAAAAAAAAAAATGTGACACAGTTTTCCAATTTTAGTTATTTGATTGCGACATGTGAAAAACGTAAGAAAATTCAAATGCAAATTAATTTATTAGCAACAAGAAGTTAACAAATTAAATAGATGCGGTATGCCCCAAAATAACATAAATCATTTACCTACAAACTGCAATGATTGAGTAATTCAGGTTGTACGCGCAAATTTAGATGTGCAATTTTAAAGTTGCCACAGCTGCAAACAATATGCAGCCAGATGACGCTATATATATATACATATATATATATTTATATATAGAACTCACCTTGGTGGGGTAAATGAGCTGGGACTCGGCAACAGAGAGTTTGATGTAGTCCTCGGCATGTTTAACTCCAGTTGTATCTTTTAAACTGATGGCAATCATGTTGCTGGTCTCCCGTTGCAAATTCAACTGTGTGCGAAATGGAATAATTTTGAAATGCATGTAGTTTGGGATTGTTGAGGTTGCCTGGGTAAGTTTTATCTTTAGTTTTGTGCAGCGGGCTTTATTTGAGCATTTTGAAGTTAATGCTTGTTTTGTGGCTGCAGCTTGTAGAGTTTCAAGAGTTTTGTGTTTGCGGTCGGCGGTCGGCGGTCACTCGACAGCCGCAATTTTTAAGAGCCAAAAGCTGCAGCATGTGCGACAACGCATCGTTGCATTTTTATGTGGTGACATCAACGTGCCACAGCCCAGTAAAATACAGAACACAAATAGTAAAAAAAAAGAACAATTCTCAACGGCATGTCGACAATCGTATACACTTGCAAACAACAAGTTGCCGAGTTGTGGTCCGATTTGGCAAATACCAAATACAAATCTTCAACTCTTTACATAAATATAAGTAGATGTAAACGCAGCAAATCAAACTTTAAAGCGATTATTCCCAGGATACATTTATAAATTGTGATTCGATTCGGACGACTCAAACTTTCATAGTTCTCAAAAGACTCGACTCCTTCTGTAACATTTATTCCAGCTGAGAGATAAATTGAATGTGTTACATATATTGTAAGAAACTTGGAAAACTCGCTGCAAGCGGAGAATAAAACGAAAATAGTCCTGGTGCAAGCCAAGCGACGTGCCATGCGGCCGGACACTGAGATTTCTTTTTTCTTTTTTCTTGTTTTTTTTTTTTTTGTTATTTTCCGAGACGGACACGAACGAACCAACGAGGAGAGCTCAGGTGGCAAGACAGGTCTTTTTGAGTGCATTAAAATGCAGCGGTTTCGTTGTTAGCAGCAACACAAAAATGAAATTGAAATAACTTTCCCAAAAGTTTAAAGATCACATTTACATATAAACGAGCCAAGTCAGCAGGCCAGTTTGCCAGTCCTAACTATAAAGTATCTATATAGAATAGTGACTCCGCCCAAAAATATAACAGCCGTAAAAAGTTACAGGTATGTATGGCACTCACCGAAATGGTTAGATTATTGCCAATCTGTGCATCGACCACATCCTTGGTGGCCAACTCATAGCGCAATCCATTCACATCCTCAATGTTGTGGGAGAACTCGTTGCCGAGATTATCGTGCAGGGACACTTTAAATACGAAATTCATACCGCGTGGTATTTTATGCTCGACCTGCTTCAATTTGATGTCCGGCTGCAGAGTCACCAAAATATACTGCACATTCTTCACTTCAATGCCAATGGGCAGCGTCTGGTCAACCGTTTTGGCCTGTATACCCGGAACAAACCAAAAAAAAGGATAAATATATATATATATAACAATACGTATCAAATCAAATGCAATTGCCAAGAGGTAAGCCGATTTAAGGACAATCCAAAATAGATTCACACCAACACACACACATTGATAGATGGGCGCACACTTACTATTATCAGATCCCGACCGAGAGTATCCTTTGTGTGGACAACGCCATCTGGCGTCACAGAAACAATTCCGCTGCTCTGCCCATCCAGCTTATAGACCGCATCATCCATATTACATTTCAGCTGAAGCGTACTGCGCGGTGCCGCCAAAATCCAGTCCATTGTTATGGGCTTTGGTGCGAGGAGCTCCAGTGTTTTGAAAACTGTGCGATAACAATTTCAATTTGCGACTTTTTTTTAATGCGCCACCAAAAAACCAGCCTAAGACCGGAAGTGAGCCCCCATTGCTCAATTGAACTACATACCAATTAGTTCCACGCTCGATGCTGGCAGTTGGACGCCATCTGCCAATTGCACGGAGGCTGTAATGGTGACCTTGCCGGGATTGAGTGCACGTATCCGCACGGAAATTAAGTCGCTGCTTTGGTACTCGATGCCTACAGCGGGGAGGGATACGGATGAAGAGAGAGAGAGTGTGTGTGTGTGTGTGAGATTAAGATAATTGTAAGGATGAAGGCAATAGCTAAATACAGTTATTTTTAGGAAAAAAAAGATCTGTAACTGAAATTATTTACTGCGCTTAGAAAATACTAGTAAATAATTATTTATAGCAAATATTGGGAATATTTAGTACCTTAAATATAACTTTATATAGAAATTAAAAAAAAAACCATATTTATTGGTAATTTATATGTTCCGTATCTGTTCCTGCACTGGAACTCAACCATGCAAGCTCATCGAAGAACACTTTGATATGCGTGCACTGGGTGGGCATTGAGCTGAAGTCTTTGCGCAACAATGCGGTATCTGGGCACGCTTCCAACTACATAAAAGCATGTTGAGACCATCGACTTACCCGCTGTTGTGAACACATTGAAGATCTCAATCACTTCCGCCTGATTGACCGTCCAGCTGATACGCATATTCTGCAGTGTGCCCAACACCATTGGCGACAGATCCGGCTGACCCCACAGCGTGGCGGGCATAACAGCGCCAGCCCGAATCCGTAGAAGTGGCGTGCGCACTTGGACTGCAGTCAGGGCAACAACACGCACCTCCACCGAATCCTCCGAGACGATCTCGTCCTTGCCACTAATGGGATTCTTTAGTAAACACTTGCCGGTTATTCTCGTTGCGCCCAGCTTATGTGCTGTGAGAATGGCTGAGGTCATTGCTGTGGAAATGGCCAAGCGGTTAATATGATCTTCAATTGGTCAAATAATTCAACTTACTGGCCACATTGCGTTGCTGCACGCTGTAAACGATGTTGGTGTTGGGTTGCGGTCCGCCCTGGTAGTAGATTTGTATGCTGGAGCCCACGACGAGCGTCGAATTGCGCGGATAGAGACGCAAGGGTGCAAATACCTGCACATTGTGCGGCGCACTGGATATCTGACCAGACTGGAATACGATCTTGGTCTCGCCAATGTTGTTGCCCGTTATCCTGAAGCGTATCTCTCCAACTCTCAAGCCGTGCTGCTCATCTAGCTTGACGGTCAGTATGGCTGGATCGAAGACCTGCTCGGTGACCTGATAGACGCTCAGCATATTGGAATCAATATGCAGCAGATTTTCATTGGTATCGAAGAGCCGCACAATGGCCTCAATAGAATTGGTACGTTCGATACGATCCAGCGCTAGCACACTGATGGCGCCTATGCCCACCACAGAGATGGACAAATGCGCCGGCTCGTTCATCAGGCAACGATCGGTTAGCTCCAGTCGGACATGGCCCAAACGCAACGGTGTCAACACTAGCTGCATTTGCCTCTCGTCATGGGTTACCTGCACGATGCCCTGCTCCGAGAGTTCCAGCTGAAAGAAGCCGCTGCCCTGGGCTATATTTATCCGCTGGCTGTGCGACGGTGCCAGAAACACGCTCACATGATCCTGTGGCAGCAATGTGCTATTCACCGTGTGGAAGCGTATCTCGTTCTCAATCACAGGCTTGGTTACTTCCTTCGTTTTCAACTGCAAAATAGAGTACATTATCATTAAAAGGATTACTGTTGCTGCAATTTGGTTTGCTCACGTTTTTAACACCAAATGGAGGACGCTCCGCAGAGATGCCCAGCTGGGCGAGCAATTTGTCATTGTAGTGGGCAACTGTGCCCTTGATGCGAAAGTTGGGCGCCACTTCATTCAGTGTTAGGACGAGGACATCTCGCCCGGGCAGACGAACGCTATGATAGATCTCCGGTTCATCCAGCTGCTGGTGTGGAATGCTATCGGTTTGATAGCGCTCATCGCCAGCAGCAAACTCCCATTCAAGCCAAAGAGAGCTGATGTTCATCAGCTTTCGATTTTTCACATCCTGCACCTCGATTTCAATGTCAAACTTGTTGACGTCATCCTTGAGATACAGCAGCGAGGATCGGAGCTCCACCGGGCAGGACTGACGCAGCTGCTGACGGGCATACAGCTTGAGGAAGCGTGGTCGGACGCAGTGCACCTTTGTCGTGATCTCGGCTGTGTACGCGGCAAATTTGGGCGTGGCCAATGTGTTGTGCACGCGATACGTGAACTGTGTTTCGCCCAGCTCTCGGCAAAGCACCGTAAAGGCTGTGAGAGCATTTTGTGTGTCGAACTCTATTTCGGAGATTTGAATAATTTTGCTATCGAATTTGGTATGCTTGCTGAGATCGGCTTCGAGCGTAAATATGCGTTGCGGCCCATGCGCATAGATGACATTACGCGATGCGCCAATCGGCAGCACCAGCTCATTCTCCAAGGGATTCAGCGAAGATAGCGGCTCATAGACATGAAGATCCACGGAATCCTGCAGCACCTTGTCCTGGAAAATGTATGAAATGCGCAGCAAAGTATTGCCAACGGCAGTGCTGCGTAGACGCAACACATGACAAGCCTCGGCAGCCAGGATATCCTGCGTCTCAGCACCATTTTCCAGCTGAAAGATTTGATGCGAAAAGTCCAGTTGAAAGTGCAGATTGTCGCATTTGGTATATGGCACATAGCTGCCATTCACATGAGCATAGACGGCCACGTGCAGGCGCACATAATCCTTGAGGGCTGTCTCAAAGTTATACTGTTTAATCTCGAGCCGTTGCGGTGGCAGAAAGTAGATTTGGGCCGTGCGAGCCACCTTCTGGTTCTTGGTCAGGGCCACCCGAACGGTGGTGTGTGCAGCCAACTCCACTCCGGCATCGACCAGCTCCTTGGAGCCGCCAGGCATGCGCACATCACGAATCTCTGTTGTAGCCAGACCCTGTCCATCGATTTGCAGGACCTGCGGATTACCCGAGAACCACACATAGCTGTTATCGCCGCCAGTTGCATCAAATTGGAATTTCTGTGGCTTAATGGTATTCGGATCATATGGCAGAATCACTTTCATGGGCTGCAGCTCCAATCGCGCAAATATTTGCATCTCGGCCTGCACCGACAACTACAAAAAATAATTATTAATTTATAATTATAATGTTATAAATTCAATAACTTACGTCCTTGTAGGAGCCATAGACTTGGGTGACGCCCTGTTTGAGTGCCTCGCCGTACAGGCGGCTGCCGTTCTGGGTCTTCTTCAGGATTGTAAACAGTGATTTGTCCAGCTCGGAGTTGATGGCATAGCGCGAGCCCAGCGTTATCTTCTGTCCAGCTTCAGCGTACAGATCCAGAGCGAGCTCGTGACGCTCGCCCTGCACTGTGACCCAGTTATTGTATGGCAGCAGGCTAATGCCAAGTTTCGTGGGTTCGGCAACGGTCAGCAGGGCGCTGGGCCCTTTGGGCTTGTCCGCCGCGTTGTCGCTGTCCTGCGGCATGTTGTGATCCCGGAGAAAAACTTGTGTGCGACCGTTACGTGAGCCCGTTGCACTGCTGCCCTTCAGGTAGGCAATATTGGTGTCCTCCACCTCCAGATAGTACTGCCGATTTGCCGTTATATCGTGCAGTTTGTCCATTTTCAGCTGCAGAATGCGGAAGTTGATCACGTCACCAGCCATGATGGTCACCTCGGATGGCTCAATAATAATGTTTGCTAGCACGCTGATATACACCTCCATTACGGGCACGTGTCTGTACTCGGGCTGAGGCATGCTAACGGCCACCTTGGAAGTGCCCGTATTGATGCCCTCCAGCAATATCATGTAGCCCTTAAAGCCGGCAGCTTCAAATTTCTCCAGTGCTGGCGGCACCACATGAAATGGACTGTCCGAGAAGGTAAGAAAACGCAACGCCGGCGGCATCTTACTACTAGAGGACGAAATATCCCAATTGAACTCAATGCCCTCCAGCGTGAAGAACTCGTTGCCCTGCGAGTCAAAGGCGTGCAGCTCGAAGGTGGCTGGTGCCTCCTCCAGGTACAGTTGGCGCGTCGCTGTGCGCACATTTAGCCGATCAATCGTATCCACAATCACGTCGCAGCGAAGGGTGGCGCCGGTGGCCAGTTCCTCAGCGAATACAATCGCCGTGTTGCGGCGTCTTTCGCGAGTTTGAACTGTGACGACCGCCTGGCTGGCACACTCACTGAATCCATGGTACACAGGCGTCACAGTTATTAAGTCCTGACGCGATGAAGTCCTGCAAAGTAAAAATTGAGCGACAACAATGATTGTATTTATTTTAGGTTATACTGCCGACAGACGCACCACTTGTAGCAGTTGGGATCGACCACTTCCAGCGTGAAGTTGATGGATTTGTCCTGAAATATGGGCAGCAGTACGCGCGGGTGATTCAACTTGGCCGATTCACCGACATTTTGTGATACGAAAATCAGCAAAAACAAATAAAATTCGCCTCTCATTTTGCACATGCAAGCGTCTACAATAAAGATGCGTTGTTCACTTGTTGAACTGGCTCAATTGAGTTTTGCCTTCGATAATTCTCCAAATATTTGGCGCCAAAATCAGTTATCGAAAATGCGTTATCGATATAAGGCAACATTTAGCGCTTGATTTAAATCTTCATGAATTTATTTAAAGAGAAACAAAAAAAACATTTGGCAAATCAACGACTCCAATTTGGCATATGGGCTCTGATCATCCAAAACGACATTCATATGCAATTTGTCCACATGTTCCGGAAAATACGCTTACTTGCTGAAATCATTGACACCAAAACCCGCTGAAACAAATAGAATTCGCATTTCATTTTGGGACATGCAAGCATCTGTTCAAAAGACGAACTGGCTCAATTGAGTTTTGCCTATGATAATTATCCAATTATTTCGCGCCACATACAGTAATCAAAAATTCAATATCGATATAAGGCTTACTTTCAGCGCTTGCTTTAAATGTGAACGGATTTATTTAGAAACAAACAAAATGATAGAAATGAAAAACTACAATTTGGCAAATGGACCCTCATCGTCCAAAAATATATCCAATTCCAAATTGTGCATATTTTCCGGAGCGCACGCGTACTTGCTAAAATCCTTAACACCCACATCCAGCAAAACTTCGTCGTCCACGAAGAAGTTGCCAGTGTATTCCTTTGCATCGCGGCAGATTATTGCGTACGCCGCATCTGCCATTATCTCCGGCTTGCGGGCATATGGAGCACCCTCCTCGCCACGCAGCATTTCCACCGCCGATGTATTCACAGTGGTCCGAGGCCAAAGGGCATTAACTGCTACTCCCTGGTCCCGGAACTCCTCAGCCATACCCAGCACACACATTGACATGCCGTATTTGGCAATGGTATAGGCCGTGTGATTGGAAAACCAATGAGGCTTCATATTCAGAGGGGGCGATAGGTTCAAGATATGCGGGTTATGGCTCCTCAGCAGATAGGGCAAACAAGTTTTTGAACTATGGAATTTGTATAGTCATAAATAAATAATAATAAAATTTTCTTGATAAGATTACACTTACACCAGAAATGTACCCCTTGTGTTGATATTCTGCATCAAATCGTATCGCTTCATATCGGTGTCCAGCGTTGAAGTTATTGAAATGGCGCTCGCATTATTTATGACGATATCGATGCCTCCGAATTTGGCTACTGCAGCCTCAACGGCCTGTTGCACCTGCCTCTCATCGCGAACATCAACAATGCAGGCCAAAGCCTTACCACCTGCCCTCTCAACTATAAATCAAAAAAACGTGCAAAGTTCAAATTCCAATTCAAGTACAACCTTAAATTACTCACTTTCCTCTGCTGCTGTGTAAATAGTTCCAGGCAATTTTGGATGTGGTTCAGTTGTTTTGGCAGCTATGACAATGTTGGCTCCATCTCGCGCCGCTTTCAATGCAATCGCCTTTCCAATTCCACGAGACGCACCCGTTATAAAAAGGGTTTTTCCCTGCAATTTTCTGTTTATCCGTTTATTATTATTTGCTTAATTCGTTCTGCTTCGGTCTTCTTACCCCGAGTTCCTCATTGTAATTGATGGAATATAACACCTGCTGGAGTCTAGTGTGACCAAGTCAGCTTACCAGATATATACAGTTTTCTGCTAACAAATCAAAAAGACAAAATGTTAACAGTTTGAAAGCCACTATTTGATCTAATTTATTACCGGCTAAATGATTTAATGAAGGCGGGATTATGTTTTACTAGCTAATGATAATGTTTTTTATTTATCTTACTTAAATTCTATTATTTAAATGTTGATTGATAATTAATTTAAGCAAATGTTTCCGATATTTTGCGACAGCTCTAAAAACAGATGCCGAAGCATTGTCCAGCACTGTAAATGAAAAAACATCTGTTACCGGTGAGAAGTTTACTGCTGAATTGTTAAAAAGGACGCCGTAAAGTGAATAACAATATTAATAAGAGGCGAGAGATATGAGCAATCACAGAATTATTAAAGTCCTCAGTAAGTCGTCGTAAAAACCATTAAAAAATGTCGACGACAGAGCCTGATGCCGGACAGGTACCTAAAGAGGAGGATTCCACACATGATTACATCGACTTGAAGTCAATGGACGAAGTGGAGGCGCTGGAGAAGAAGCAGCTTCACAGTTACATTGAAAAGTTGCACGGTATCATCAGAAAATACGACACAAAGATTGCGTCATATAAACATAAACTAAAGCACTTTGTGAGCAACAACAACAATTAGCGCTCCTTCAATTAAATAGCAACTAATGTAAACCATTTTTTGCACTTGCAGCTGAACAAGGAGCCGCAACGTGAAAAGTGCACTCAGGAGGCAACTGGCGATTTGCAGTCAAAGAATGATAGGGCGAACGGGCAGGGAGAGGAGACCAGCAAGGAACGTGAGTGTAAAACGAGATCGATAAACTATTTAACAATTATGCTTATGTTTTATTAAGTTCTACTGAAACAAAAATGTTTGACGGCTATTGGAGTGTTGGATGTTTACTTCATTTTGCTGGCAACGGCAGCGACTAGCGCTGCGCCACGCCCAGATCCGTCCTCTGACAACATGATGTCAAACTCCTTGTCCGACTTGACCAGCTTGTGCATCATTTCCCGTATGTAGGCGTCGAACTTTGGATGATAGCGGTACACAGAGCCATCGATACCGACGACCACTTTGCGATCATTGATTCTGTTGATCAGTCCACTGATGCCAATGGCCACCAAGGTGGCGGCCCGCTTGGACACACACTCGCATATGTATTTGAGCTTCTGGCAGTCTTCGACGGCGGCCTTCTCTAGCCCGAATAGCTGTTTGATAATGCGTCTTGTGTTTGAGAATTCCGGAAAGGAGTCGGCTTCCACCTCAGAAATATGCTTCGTCTCAAATATATTTGTTTTTGCACGCAAAACAACGGCGAATTCCGCTCGCTTAGCGCTCAGCTTAAATATGATATTTCGCTCGAGGGCTCGGAGCAGCGCCAGACGCACAAGTTCACCCAAGTACATGCCCGATGTCATTTTTTCGAATAGCTGCTGGGAGCAGTTGATCGATTTACTGTCCACCTCGCGATCGTGTTCGGTGCGTACAAAATCCAGCTGCCCATTGTCTCCAAAGGCGCCCCACTCCACATTGATAATGACCTGCTTTTGAACGCGCTTAAATTCCGTTTCGAGCAACTCTACATTATCCACATGCTCAACATAGCATGCATTGCAGCCGGTACCGACAATGACGCCCACACGGCAATCGGGATTCCGATGAGCGCAAGACATAAGCGTGCCGGTTGTATCGTTGAGTATGGCTACAACCGCAATTTCGGCATCGCCGCGCCGCTGAATGGCATCGTGCAGCATGAGGCCCACATCCTCACCCTCTACACCCGGGCAGCTGAAGCCCTTTGTCCAGCGTGTCAACATGGCTTCCTTAAGGCCCGCTTGGACGCACGGGAATGAGAAGGTGAACCCCAGCGGCAAATAAGCATTTCGCATGTCGTGCTTCTCCACAAACTTTGCCAGACACTCAGCAATGTGATCGAAGAGTTCAACGCCCGGTCCAACCATTAGGTCCTTGGGCACTGCATAGATCTGTGACTCGACCGTCGCCTCGTGATGACCCTTAAGCGTGACGAGCAGCACACGGAAGTTGGTGCCGCCCAGATCCAGTGCCAGATACTTGCCAATTTCATCGCCCGTTGGCAAATCCTGCACATACGTTGTATAGCATTTTGTGACTGCCTGTGAGTTTGTGCTGCGTCTCAGACCCTTGGCAATTTCAGAACAGAATCGTGTGTAGACCTCTTGCACCTGATAGTCGCTCAGCACAAAGGGTTGCATAAGTTCTCGCAGCTCCACATCGGCCATTTTTCTGATTTTTATAAATGTTGCTTCAGCTTCAACCGCCTGCCTCGAATATTGAGTAACGACTAACTAAAGCCACCTGCTGCTGCTGCTGTGGCGACGCTGTCGACTTCGCTGCTCCTGATAAGCTCGAAATTCGCACTGCAATTTCCCAGTCGTAGAAACAACTGTGCAATCGAGGCAAATTACAAAAAACAAATGCAGCTTTATAGCTAAATCTAAAACTAAATAAAAATACGCAACCTTTGCTAAACGTCAGCCTCTGTTGATAGTGTCGATAGTGTCTTACCTGCCACCGTTTATAGGTATTTTTATATTTGTTTTCCTTAAGAACATTTACTCTCCTTTTTTTGCTTAAACCTTTAGAAAATAACCAAAATTTCTAATCTTCTGCATTATTTTTTTAATGAGAATCAATTATTTTAAATTAATTAAAATTATTTATTATTTTGAAAACTGACATTTAGGATTCTTTTTAAATTATACAGAACTATTACTTATTTTACCAAGAACTTACCTGCAACACAACCCATAGGAAAAATTTATATGAAATTTATATTTCCTGATATGATATCTTCTTAGATAACTACCATATAAGATTTATGACTTTTTACACTTTGACTGTAAAAAAAAAATTGCATTTTCGCTAATCAAAAAGTTTATTTAGCACATAGATAAGAAAGTATTGGAACACAATGTTTTAAATTACCTGTTAGAAATCTTACAAGAATTCGCATTATTACTAAGCTTCACTTCCTTTGCCTAATCTTAATGATTTTATTATTTATACTATTTAAAAAAAGAGTGTGACATAAAAATACCCTGGTTAATACGAGCGATTAGCAAAAGTTTCCGGTTTTCGATTGGGAAGGAAAGGCAGGCTGAAATTTGCTCAAGTTTACTAAATGTACAAATTATGTATTTTTTATTGCAGTTTCAGCAACAGATGCTTTCAGTTTTGTGGACGAGATGCGTCAGGCGGCCAAACACGCAGAGAACCTGAACAATTTTGTCTATGAGCCGACATCGGGCATGTACTACGATCCCAAGACTGGCTACTACTATAATGCGGTAAGTCATTTACAACAACGTAATCTTTATGACGTCCCATGTCATGCAATGCTTAGCGCAGTGCTTAGTGACTTTTGTAGGTTATCACTAACGATGATCTGCATCAACGCACATGCTTCTATTACATTTTCTTAATCTCTCACTCTGACAATCTGGCAGGAATACGGGCTTTATTACGATGGCAATACGGGCTGTTATTATAGCTACGATCAGGCAAAAGATTCGTACGAGTTTCACTCACAGGTACAGGTGCAGGTGAGTCAGTATTTGGTATCCACCGATGATGAAAAGACACCAAATTAATTAACCATGACTCTTTTCCTCCTTCCTCATATCTGCAAGTGTGCGTTAAGCGAGCCTCTTGATCAAGGCGTTAATTCTTGTAGACTGTTAGAACGTTTTCGCAAACTAAACATAGACCAAATGCGTTGCAATGCATTAGGTAAGCGCTGAGGATTCGAATGTGCGATAAAAACGCGGATTTCTTTTCTTCTCATTGGTTCCAGGCGAACAGTGCGACGGACAAGGGCGGAACAGACAGCAAGCAGCAGGCTGACGATGATGACCAGGACGACGATGTGGAATTCGATGAATATGGCGGCGTCATAACGGATAAACACACTTTAAAGCAAATCAAAACGGAGAAACAATTGCTTAAGGAGCGCGCTGAGAAGAGCAAACGCAAGGCCAAAAAGAAGCTTAAGAAAAAGAAGAAAAACAAGAGTCGTCATAAGTCCAAAAAACATCACAGAAATCGTGATAGCGATGACAGTGATAACGAGAATAGCCGCAAGCGAACGCGCAAATCTTATGATGTGGAGGATGGCGAACTATCGCAGTCGTCAAGCAGCTCCAGCTCAAAGTCCAGCAACGAGGATGGCAGCAACAGCGACAGTAGTGTGCTTCACTTCAAGGTCTCCAGCCGTTTTCAAGGTGTTTAAGAAATTCGCGTTTTTATGCTGCACACAGAAACAATCTTTTCATTTATCTAATGAATGAATTTTATATTTTGCAGACATTGCCAAGAAATATCCACCTTCGCTGCGCATCATTGTGCAGGAGACCAATGTGCAGGAGCTGACTGTGGGCAGCCTGCACCTGATCACCTACAAGGGCGGATCGCTAGGGCGCGAAGGTGCTCACGATGTCATCATACCGGATGTGAATGTTAGCAAAAGTCATCTAAATTTCCACTATGACACAAAGCAAGGCGTTTACAAGTGTCGTGATTTGGGTTCCCGCAACGGTACCGTGCTTAACGGTGTGCGCATGGCCGAATCGAAGGATCCCAGTAAGGCACAGGATCTGGTGCACGGCAGTCTCATTAGCATTGGCCATACCAAGTTGCTATGTCACGTGCACGAGGGCAACAGCACGTGCGGACTATGTGAGCCCGGTCTGCTAATTGAGACGCAAACTCCAGCAGCAGCTGCATCAACTGCTAATGTTAATGTGCTCACACACAAGGAGCAGCTGAAGAAACTCCAAAAGAAATACGGCTTGGAGAATGAAAGTGAGTAAATATTTAAATGAGCTATGCGTAATTAGTTTGACTTATCGTTTCTCATATTCAATTAGAATTTGTGGAGGCTAGCGGCAATGCGAATCCCAACTACAACGATCGTAGTGCACAGAGGCGCATCAAAGTGGGCAGCAGCACGGATAAGGAGAAAACAGAGGTGGCCTGCGTGAACACGTAAGTTAGAAGCACCACGAAAAAAAATACTGCTATAAGGTGTTCTTACTAATCTTTCGTTTGCAGCGAGATTTCCAGCTCAAACAAAGGCTTTAAAATGCTTAGCAAACTGGGCTGGCAAAAGGGCGACACTTTGGGCAAAGCCAATCAGGGACTGTTAACACCCGTAAGCTATGATATACTAAATGTTTTTATTTGATTTAATAATTATTTCTCGTTACAAGATTAATGTGGTGGCCAATGAAGGCACCACCGGCCTTGGCAGCACTGAGCCGCTGGCCTCGACTGCCTCCCGGCCTGCTGATAAACGTAAATTGGCCAATTTGAAGATAACGCAGGCGCGTTATGAACGTGCCAAAGATATATTTAAATCATCTGACGAAAGCGATTGAAATGTATGTGTGGATGTGTGTAGATATGTTTAAGTTTGAAACACATTTATTTAACAATTACTCAAACATTATGCGGTCATAAGTATACATACATATATTATATATATAGATATAGGTATACAAACGTATACATATTATTTAATTAGAAAATCCTGCTATATAAGGTTAAGCTATCAGTCAATTAATTAATTTAGCTTCGCTCAAAACATACAATTAGAAAAAAAAATAAAAAAAACATATATATATATATATATATATTTAAAAATCTAAAATAGAAAATATAGTGGTTAAGCAAAAGTGAACGAAATGCTCGTACCAACCAATTTGTATATAAATAAATTATGAATTAGTTTATGTTTATATGTTAAATACAAAAGCCTCTTAAGATATGTGGTTTTCTTTCTGCCATGGATGTATTACATAAGAATTGTTTTTATATATATGAAAACGTTTTTACTTTTTTTGTTCTTGTTGTTGATAACAAAATGCGCCAATACTTTGCCATGTGCATATATAAATAAATTTATAAAATAATTAAATATATATATATATTTGGATATAAATATATATAAATAGTGGAAAGTTGGCAGCAGCTTAAGGCCCTTGCACTGTTTACAACTGAAACAAAACGCACAACGAGAATCTTTGGATGTTGGAACTACACAGATATGCGCTCTATATACGCTCTATATTTATGTATATATATATTTATATATATATATAAGTATATATGTGCTAATGTGATTTTTATATATTTCGCTAATTTGATCTAACACACGCCAGTGGATCGCACACTAATATAATAGCCAGTGGCGCACGAGTCCTTGCGCATCTCACACCACGAATTGTATGTGTGATTGTTGTTGCCACAGATTTTATCCACTCCGAACTGCTAAAGAAAATATGTTAAATTTCTTTTTTCAGTTTATGGTAAAATGCTGTCACTCACCGTTCGCTGCTGCTTGCGGGCGCATTTGTAGCGGCAGGAGACGCAGCGCGGCATGTGCGTCTGCAGGTCCACCAAGCAAATATCCTTTGGGCCACACTTGATGTCCGCACAGGTGACGCGGTCCGCTGCAAAAAACCAAAAAAAAAATACAACTCAAATAAATTTTACGAGTCATACATTTGATGCAGCTCTTCCACTTAAAATGCTTTTTTTGCGGTTTTTTTTTTTATTTGTAGCTTTTCAGGTGCGGTTTAATGGCTCCTCTCGCATATCCTGGACCGAAATCATGTGAATCTTAGCAGGTGCTGTTCAAGATTTCTTTTTGACTGCGACAGGCAGCTGGAATAGCCACACAAATTTCGTGTGTATTTTTCATTTTTATACCCGGACAGGGAACATACACAGAAGATAAAGTGCAGGATAAATGTATATGATATATATATACACATAAATCTATATACACACACACAAATATGTGTGTAGTCAATATGCATGTAGCAGACGTCATGTTTTCTTAACATGAATGATAAGATGACTTTGAACTTAATACGTACTTCCTTGTTGAACATTTTTGACGGTTTCATAACTTTGATTCTGGCCATTTCCTCAAACGCTTATAGCTGTTTTGGCTTTTTTAAATTGGGTGTTGTGTGTGTTGTGCTTGTATCCCAAGCCACACACTGAAATTTCCAAAGCTGATACATTATTCACACCACAGGCATGGGAATGTGCGCACATACAATGTATGAGGGGTCCGCCCCATTGTTTATACGCGCAAGACGGTAGCCAAGTCAACGGCAGCCAAGCCAACTCAACTCAACTCAACTTAACTTAAGGCAGCCAAGCGGCGCAGCCGCAATTGCACACTAGCACACACACACACACACACACAAATATATTTACATATATATTTAAATATATACATATCCATGCATTTATCTTACTCATGATCTTGGTACTTGGCAACAATGTTGCTGAATTCCCAGCGGCAAATGTTGTGCGTAATTGCTTAGCGGGGTCGGTGATGGGACTTTTGTGGCAGATGTCGAGGCAAATACAGTGAACACTCGCAATTTTGAAAGCTCCTTCAATTGGAAATTGCAACTTCTGCTTTTGAGCACTGTGAGTCTATGTAAATTTATTATTAGCTTATTAACCTGCAGCTATTAAAATTGGGGTAAGACTTAAAATGAACTCGTGCTAAGAAGGAAAAGGCAGGATGTTCCTGTAAAGTTTATATATAATTGATCAGTATAAACCGACGCATAGATTAAGATATATCCGTTTCATTATTTTACGTAGTTCCAAACTGAGCAAACTAAGAAAAACAATATAAAAACTTCTTCTACTATAAGACAATAAAATAATACTTAAAGACACAAAATTAAAGAACTTATTATTTGCATCAAAATGAAGTATTTCAATTTGAGAAAATATTTTTGCAATGGCAAATCAAATGAGTAAAACGTATCGTTCATCATAGCGAGATTTCATCGTATTTGCAGAACTGCTGCCGGCTGCAGCGACATTGATTGAAAGTTTGACCGTCTGGCAATTCGTAACAGATCAAGTTTATTAATTTCCACTGTCAATATTCGCTGTAGGCTTGAAAGTCCTTTGCAAGGCAGTATCAGACCGCTCCGCCCCGTACCGTTCCGCCCAGCCCATCACCGACCCGACCCGACGCACTTGTATTTGTTGTTGCTTGCGATGAATATGTCGAGGCGCGGCGGCGTGGCTGCATGGCTGCATGGCTGCATCGCCTGATAATACCGTCACAATGCATGCCAACTGTAATTTGTTATGTCGACGTGGTTTAATCAACGCCAGGGGCAGCCAGCCGCCAGCCGCCAGTTCATTGCGTCTAAGTCGCTGCTGCCGGCTGGCTGGCGGAACTTATTGCAACATTGTATGGCATGGCCAGAGACACAGAGAAAGAGAGAGAGCGAGAGAGAGAGAGAGAGAAAAGAGATTCTTTGTGGTAGCAGGTCATACATATGAGTGTGTG
Organism: Drosophila multiciliata; assembly: GCA_037043605.1. Taxonomy (NCBI): domain Eukaryota; kingdom Metazoa; phylum Arthropoda; class Insecta; order Diptera; family Drosophilidae; genus Drosophila; species Drosophila multiciliata. The sequence goes on from JBAMBF010000589.1 coordinate 6,351,157, forward strand.
TGTGTGTGTGTGTGTGTGTTTCCTTAGCTGGACTGGGTTGTCTGGCCATTTTGGCATTGCGTGTTGCTTAAGGTGATTTTAATACGATCGTAAACTTCAGCCGGCCCAGACGCAGCAGACGCTGAGCCAGACAAAAGTGGTGGATTGGGGGACTGAAGTACTGAAACAGACTCAACCGGACCGGACAGTTGCAATCACTAAACCTGCGTCGCCGTCTCTCCCATCACCAACAATCACCATCCCCATCGTCATCGTCGTCGCGAAAATGGCGTTTTTAATGGCTTGTACGTGTAGTCATATTTCTTGTGGCTAACTTACCGTCCCTAGTCTTTTTTTGGGTCTTATTGGCTTGATCGCGACTCAGCAAATATTTATGTGAAAGCACACAAACTCACGAAAACCATAAACTTACTAACCATAAAGATAAAATGCTTGAAAACAAACAGACTAAGAGGAATACTGCAGTTATTTGTGTGTGGCTGTGTGGAGGCATTATTTTATCGGCTGACGATCAACAGAGTCACAGTGAAAGAGAGAGAGAGAGAGAGAGTGAGGAGAGAGCAGTAACAGAAGCTAACTGAAAGAAGAAGGCGAAGGTACCACAAACAGGAAAAGCAACAGCCACAGGAGCAGAAGCAGGAGCAGGAGCAGGAGGAACACAGGCAGCAGTCTTTGCATGCCAAGATCATCAGTAAGATCCAAAAACAAACAAACTGTACGCACACACGCACACACATACATGTGCAGAGGACACACACATTTGTGCTAAAAGCAAAAGTGAATAATTGTTAATGATGTTAATTTATTTTAGTATACGGCTACCGTGCAACAACTTGGCCAGGTCCAAAGAGCGGGACAGAGAGGGAGGGAGGACAGCAAAAAAATGTGCAAAATTTATGAGTTTTGCAGTGCAGGCAGCAAAACTAATGACGAAGTTGGGGCAACAGCCTTGAAGAGTCGCCAGCTGTATGAATGAACGAATGCATTCATGAATACACATCAGCTGTGCAATGTGAATGAATGAATGAAAAGGTTTTTTATGAATAATACTGTGCTATTTTTAAAAGTATTTTTAAAAAAAACGTAAGATCTGAGTTTTTGATAATATGCTTGGAGCCTAGCCAAGTTGTGAGTTTGTTTATATTTTAGACATCAAGAAATAAATCAAGAAATACTTTGATGCCATATATTACTCAGCAAAATATAAAACTCATTAGGCATTGGTTAACTGTCAATTAAATCCACAGACTATACCCACACGCGTCTGGCAATGCAAATCGAAGACAATGGACACAAGTGAAGTGTTTTGAATATTTCTAGTTGTCAGTGGCGGAATTATTATTTTTTAAAGGCGGCAGCTGTTGATGAGACTTGGCTTTTGGTTGGTCTGTTTTTTGTTTTAGTTATTTTGTTTCAACATTAATTACAGGCTGTTATTTGCAACAAAACACTGCAATTAACACGCAATTGCAACCGACAGCCGCCTCTGACACACTAAACCAGTTTGGGCAGTCGTCTGTCAGTTGGTCTGTCCCTCTGCCCCTCTGTCTGACTGTCGCCCAACTACAGATATGGCGCGCGAGAATGCAACACCCGCCACGCCTTTAATTGGTGCGGCGACTGACACCAAGGCGGAGACGATTGCCGCTGCCGCTGCCGTTGCTGTTGCTGCTGTTGCTGCTGCTGCTGCTGTTACTAATGCTGTTGCTGCTGCTGCATCTCAACAGCAACATTGTAGGTGGGCAGCTGCAGCTGTTTGCATGTAATTAATTGGAAATCGGAGCCGATCAATCGCATTTTAAACCACAAACTTAATAAGCATGAATTAAACCGAGACTCCAACAATGTCGTTGTGGATGCGCAGCTAAAGTAGAGCAATGCTGACAGTGGCTACAACAACAATAACAACAACAATAGCTGCGGCAGCCACAACGCTAGCAACGGCAACAGCAACAGCAACAGCAACAGCAACAGCAACTGGCTAATCAAATTGCTGGCAATCATGGAGCACTATAAGCAACTGTAGCAATTTCAGCCAACAAACGTCGAGTGTAACTTGATATGGCTCAGCAGTTGCAGACGACAACGCGACAGCAACGACAACAACAACAACACCAACAATTACAACAACAACAATTACTTGTGGTTGTGACTCGACTCGAAACCTCAGCCAAGTCAAGTCAAGTCAAGTCAATCAAATGCAAAATTGCGGTTCTGCGTTGATTGTTGTTAAGTTTGCACAGCTACAGCATCCGAGACAGCGAATAACTACAACAATAACAACAACAACAACAACAGCAACAACAACAGCAGCAACTAAAACTGCAGTTGCTGGTAATAACTTGCAATTCCAGCGGGAAAAGTACCTTAATTTGATAGAGATTTTAAGCTTATCATTCATCATTCATGTACAAAATTATACACAGCACAACTTGCAACATATGTATGTACTTACCTCGACACGGTCCCGGATATGCCACTGCAATTGATCGACCAATTTTGCATATCATACGATTGATATCACAAGTACTCCTGTAAGTCTTGCCATCGACACCACAAACCGCATGCTCATCAACAATTACCGACTCGTCGTCGAGCCTCCCATCGCCATTCAGATCGTATGCTATGTCATCCCAGGGACACTGAATGTTGCACGTTATGCAGTGCGGCATCATATACTGATCCTCTACACAGCTCAGGCCATTCATACACTGGACCCCATTGCAGCTGGCTGTGGAAATGCGGAAATCAATTCAATACTCATTAAATGCAAATAAAAAAAACAACTACATTTTTAAGCTAAAAGCAGATTATTTTAATAATGTGTTTAATGATTATTTCTACATTTTTCATTATCATAAATTTGGCTAAAATGAACCACTTATTTAGCATTTAAATTTTATTATTTGTGTAGTATTGTTATACTTAAAAAATTAAATATATTAATATTTATTTTAAATTGTAGAAAGTTGCTTGAAAATATTTTGAAAATTATATTTGAAATTAGTTGCTGGTTCTAAAAGATTCTTATGAAAGATAAGACAGAAATCACGCCGAAAATGTGAAAAAACTCTTGCTAGAATTCACAGGTCTTTCTATAGCCATAGTTTAACCCATGTGTTCATCCTATTGACCCTCTGAGAAATCGAACATGGACGGCTAATAAATTTATGTATTGAATGATTTATGTAACTTCTGGCAACAACTAGTACATATGTGTTACATACTTGTCACATATATGTCGGATTTATGTATATATGCCCTGACTGAAATAGTTATATAGGAAAATATTTAGAAATTACCTTGCCTATGCAGCTTTGTAACATATGTTCCTATATACACGACTATATATGCTGATTATCCTATAAATAAACTGTTTGCAAATTTCTATGATTAGCGCCAAAACCGCATACTGTATGTGCAAGAGTGTGTGTGTGTGTGTGTGTGTGTGCAGTGCTTGTGTGTAAGAATACTGTATATGGATAGCTATAAACTGTCAAATTTATCATTGCACATGGGTCGTTGAAACGCCTTGGCGCCAACTGTGACACTGACAAAAAATTGCATTCATTTTTTCTGCACAAAATTACGATTGAGTGTTATTGGAGGCGAGTTGTAGCCGAGATATTTGCATTGCATTGCATATGGCCATTGCCAGATCTCCAGATTGCCGATTGTACATTCCACAAAAGCCAGAGCTGAAGTTGCAGTTGGAGCTGGAACTAAAGCTGAAGCTAAAATTGCTGCCAGATCGGCACGCGCCAACGTTAGAACGTTGTTGTTGCTGTTGCCAGACATAAAACGGCAGTGGCAGCCAGCAACACACACTGCAACAGCAACAACAACAACAAGAAGCAGCAACAGGCCGCTTGCAACTTGCTGCTTGCGGCTAATCCAACAAGTTCTGCGTGGCCTCGCAATACAGTGTGCTCCTCATCTTGTACGTTTTTATTGATCATTTGAGCATGTTTGCGAGTGCTTCCTGTATCATTAAATTATTACACAATATTTCGCAAAAGGGGGGCAGGTCCGAGGCATCGCCAATCGATTGGCATGTTCTCAGTGGTCTGTCTGTCCTTGGGGCCAGTGCTGCTCTTGGCTCACTTGATTTTACCACTGGCGACAAGTTGTTGGCCGTAATTGAAATGTGCAATAATTTGTCATCTAATCTAATTGAGACGGTGCTGCATTTTGGCACGCGAGTACACTCCAAATGATTCCACACACACACTCCTACAGTGGTCGCTGGCAAAGTAGCGCCAATTTGGTATCAGTTCCAAGTTTAACATCGCAAATACTGAGTTATTGGAAATTGCTATAGTATTTTATATTGCTTTTGGTCACAACAAAGAGATAAAAGATATTACAAATCTACAGCACTTCAAGGATTAATGGCAAGATTGAAGAAATCTCTGCTTGGGAAAAAGAAAATAAATTTATATATTTAATTTAGCGCGTAGAATTTGTTTTTAAATATGTTTTCAATACTTTTACAAAAGATTATAATCGTTGCAATGTTTTTTTTTTCAAAACGACTATTTTTACATTCTTGAGGAAGCTCGACGAGAAACTGACCAAGCCACATCTTGGAATTCATCTATATTTTTACAATTAACAATGGATTTTCATTTATATATCGGATAAGTCGTATTAAATCGAAATCGAATTAAAATAAACTTGGCACGTGGAATATTTCTAAATATTTATAGTTCTTAGAGTCATACTCAATGTGACTGATACTCACTCTTGCAGTGGCCGCGATAGGCAACCTCCAGTTGGGCGTTGTTGGTGCGGCAGGCGCGTTTGCGCAGCTGGCATTCTGTATTGTAGGTGCGACCATCGCTGCCACAAACCGGATTCGTGTGTTGCTGTTGGTGCTGCTGCTGCTGCAATGAGTAGAAGAAGCATTGGCAAAATGTGCGCTGGCCCCAAAGAGTATGCAACGGAAATGTGTGACTTACCACTGGCGTCGGCTCATAAATTCCAGCCATAAATGCTAAATCATCGGCATTATCCAAGTGGCTGCGGCTGCTGGATGACGCAGCCGTTTCACTTCCGTGTTGAGGCAGATAGAGACGACGACGTCCGCCAGACTGAGACCCAGACCCAGACCCAGAGCCAGACCCAAGCCCAGACATTGTGGTATTCGCTGCCATTCTTTGCTGATCCTTGTGGCTGTGCTTGTGCTTACGCCTGCGCTGCTCCTTCTTTCCGTTGTCGTATTGTTGTTCGTGATTTGGACCATGTTGCTGTTGTTGATGTTGGTGTCTGACTCGAGCTGGCGCATTGTCTTGCTGCTGCTGCTGCTGCTGTTGCTGCTGTTCCGACTGTCTATTAATGTCGTTGGCGGGTTCATTAGCATTTGCCAACTTGTGTCTAGACTGAGCCGTCTGCGCAGGCGTAGCGGACGAGTCATTGGCTCCTGTTGCCGTCGTCATTGATCTTGTTAAGTGTTTGCCATTGTTGTTGCTGTCGCGGTTGCTGTTTCTGTTGCTGTTGCTGCTGCTGTTATTTTGTCTATGTCTGCGCCGCTCGCTGGTCGGCATTGCCACGGCCGATGGTGGCGTCATTCTCTCCATTTCTACCTTCATCTGCATTTTCACTTTGCCGCCGCTGTTGCCGTTGTTGCTGGTGTTGCTGGTGTGCCCCATGTGCAGTCGTCTGGTTGTGGGCTGTTCTTGCAAATTGCTGCTGTCTATAATCAAAAGTCTTCTGTGTTTCGTTTCGCCCTGTGCGCCCCTTCGCTGACTTGCTCGCTTTGGCATACGTTGTAGTTGCTGCTGTTGTTGTTGTTGTTCTTGTTTTCTTTGGTTATCAGCGCCGTTGCTCTGGCTCTGGCTGTGGCTGTTGTTGTTGTTGTTGTTGTCGCTTTGTTTATGCTGGCGTTTGGCGCCATCTAAACCTAAATTGCTGTTTGTAATTTCGCTACTTAGACTACGTGAACCGCGCGTCGGCATTGACGACGACGACGACGACAACAATGACGACGCCCACTGATGTTGTGACTGTTGTTGCTGCTGCTCTGTTGCTCTGTGATGTTGCTGCAGTTGCTGTTGCTGCTTCCGGCGTAGTGTAGCTCCACACTCGGGCGCACACACACACTTTGGTCTGCCCTTGCGCTTCACGCATTTCTTGTTTGGCCCACATTTGAAACCCTTGCAGCTCTCTGCAAGAAATGTTTGCCCAGAAATCGAATAAATTTTTTTTTTTTGTATACCTGCCGCTCTTTCGAGACATATAAGTAGCATATCTAAACCTAAAGTCTGGCTGCAGACTCACCTATGCACGGTGCACACTCGACGCCGCCTCCAATGGCCGTCGCAAAGAAGTACTCGACGCTGCTCAGTTCGCGATCCGTGTAGGAGAAGGTCTGACTGGCGCCGCAGCAATCCGATTTTGTGATGTTCGTGGAAAATATTTGATTGCATTTCCCGCTGCCCAGATGCGTCTGCCAGCAGGTGCCAGCTGCCACAATAAAATCGAGAAAATCAATAGCTTGCCAATTTTGGTCGTGTAACCAGTCTATGAATTGCCCTAACACACATTTGAATCGACTTGTTCGAGTATTCATATATAAATATGGAAAGCATATATATATATATATATGCGAATTCATATATTTATATATATACATATATAATATTTAAAATATTGCCATTAATTAACTATTTATTAATTTATTAATGAAATGCATTTGAGAAAAAATATTTATATATATTTTTTATAAATATATATAATATAATATAGAATATAATATATATATAAAATAAATACTGGGCTCATTTGATAATTTGACTGAAACAAAATACAATTTTAAATACCTTTCAAATATGTGTATCGATGTAGACAGTATTTTTATTGCATTTTGTTAAAATTAATTAAAAATAATAAGCTTGACTTCAGCTTTATAAAAAAAAAAAAATATATATATATATATATATGTGTAAAAATACCCAATAAAATGGGAAGGCATTTAAAATATTATCAACTTCTTAATCAAGCGCTCTCATTATTAGAATATAAAAACATTAATTTGCACTTAATGTTTAACAATATTTCTGGAAAGTAGCGATTAATTTTTGCAAAACAACTATTTCGCACAATTTCCTAAACACAGAAGACAAACTTAGCATATGACATAAATCGCTGATCAAGACCGAAAACAAAAAATATCAAAATATAAATAAAAAAAAAATAAAAAAAAAATGTATGTATATATATATACAAATATAGTTGCTTAATAAAAAGCACGCAATAATAATAATAATAAGACTCGCAAGTTCCAAAATTGAACTCTTGAAACTGTTTTCATTTCGCACTTTTTTACGAGTCTCTCATAATAATTTTGTTTGCTTTGCTTTCGATTGATTTGGCATGTGGAATAAAAAAAGAAGAATCTTGTGAGAAATTGCGTCATATTTGGTACAATGTTTCTCATTTATCGTTCAATCACTTCGCTGTGAATGAACGCTGATAAACAGAAACAAAAAAAGAGATTCCAAAATGTATGCTAAAAAGATACTTAAAACGCTCGATTGACAAACTGGCGCCACTTTCATAAAAGTTTATGTGAGTTTGTGTGTGTGTGTGTGTTTTTGTTTATGTGGCACTAATGGCAATAATTTTGATTTTGGGTCAGACCGGATGAGTCAAGTGTGTGAAATGTGGCCAGCTACTTACCCGATGCAAGGCGCATGCTCAGCAGCAATGCAATTAACAGAGTCATCAATGGAAGTCCAGACTTGCCTGCTGCCGGCAACATGGCTCTTGTTCTTGTTGTTGTTGTTGCTGTTGCTACTGCTGCTGCTGCTACTGCTGCTGCTACTGCAGATGTTGCAGTTGTCGTGCAGCAGCTGCTCTTTTGTGGACTAGAACTAGATAAATGTTGCTGCTGCTGCTGGTGTTGTCTTTGCTGCAGTTGTTGCCGTTGTTGTTGTTCACGTGCCGATGACACCTCGTCATTAGCGTCAACGTTGTCGTTCTCGTTGCCGGCGTGCGAAGTGCGTGAATATGAATGCGATTGCGAGTGTGAATGTGAATGTGAATCCGAGTGTGGTTGTATCTGGGATTGTCTCACTGCGGCCACATTGACGTCATGGTCATGGGCAGCATTCACATACGCATTCCCATCATCATCATTATCATCATCAACGTTGGCATTGCCAATTATGCGGCCAGCAAAACGCAGGCAATTGGCCATTGCTTGCAAAGCTTTCCATATGATTACTATAAATAAACTTAGAATTGTGCTACATTTGCGGCGAGTTGTTGCCGCCGCTGTTGCTGGCGTTGCTACTGCTGTTGCTGCTGTTGCTGCTGCTGTTGCTGACGTCTTCGTCATTGACAAAGTTGTCGCTAATTGGTTTGGCTTACGCGCTTCGAGCGGAAGTGCTCGCATTGCCGTCATGTTTCTGCGTTTGTATTTGTAGTTTGATTTTAGAAATGTCAAATTGTTCTGACTGTTTGCTTGAGGCAGCTGCATGACAGGGCGTTCGGCGAGCACAACGATTGATGAATGCTGCAAGCAAGAAACAAAACCATTTATAAATCAACATACGTAAGAAGTTTCAATTAAATAATGCACAAATAACTCAGCCAAGTATTTTAGAAGCAATGTTAGGCAGCACTACATGTATTCGCATACGTCTAAAGACTTACGACATACGTACTGCAGCAGCCGCTTGAATGAAGCACATGCTTCAAGTGGCATAATGCAACCACAACAGCAGCAGCAACAGCAGCAGGAACAGCAACAACTACAACACCCAGTCAAGCACAAAGAATGTTTTGTATAAAAACAAATAATCGAGGAAGAAGTGTTTTCTTGTTGCTGCAGAATAGTAAATACCCTCTTTGGAAAAGCCTTTTGAATTAGTTGCCACAAACAAAAAATATTATTTGTGGCATCGCCTAAAAAACACCTTTTTTTTTAGAGGTTAATATAAGATGTCAACTCAATCAATATTATATAAAAACATTGTCCATTTTGATTTACATCATTTTTATTTATATTTACAAAAGTTATGTATGTCTAAAATTGAGATAATCCTTTCGAAAGAGTATAAAGATGAGAGTAAAGAGGCAACAATTAAGTCTCAAACGTTGAGTTGACATTGAGCAGGCGGTTTTCAAAATGCGACTACTAAAAATAAAGAACCTGTTGCCGTTGCCGTTGCTGTTGCTGTCATCGCTGCTGTCGATGTCTGCAATGTTGCCTTGGCGCAGCAGACGCAGACAGCGGCTGTGACAGCGACTGAGGCAGATGCAGATGCAGTAACTGAGGCAGAGACAGAGGCAGAGGCAGAGTCAGAGACAGAGGCAGAGGCAGGTGCGCGAGCTTTGGTAGGTTTGGCGCATAATGCAGTCGCGTTTGTCTTCAGCCAAAGTCTTCGTCTCCAGTTCCAGCCTTTGACTACAGCTCCAGCTCCAGCTCCAGCATTTTCTGTCTCCTTGTCCGTTTGTCTGTCTGTGTGTTTGTGTTTGCGTTTGTGTGACTTGCAGTTTGTTTGACGCGCTAGTTTGGCATTTGTTTTATTTTTTTGGCTGCTGCCGTCATCGTCATGACATTAAGGACGTGCTCAAGCCAACATATGCAGACGGCTCAGACAGGGGGGGACAGACGGCGGCACTGGCGACACTGGCCAAGACAGACATGCAACAATTGCATCGAGTAGGCAAAACAGAAACAAAACGAAACGAAACGTGACTGGAGTGTGACTTGTGCATGCTGCTGTTAGTTAACTCAAGCATCCTAATTTGGCCAACTTGGCGACGTCCTTGAGAGCTCCCTCAAAACAGCAATTGTCAATGTCTATTCAACCAAATGAGTGGTTCTGCCCCCAGGCAGGCTACCCTTCTTGCTGCCACACATCCAAAATTAGCCCCATCAGGCTGCAAACTTGAGTTATTTTTCTTTAGCCATTGCGTTTACCTGTGCCGCGCCAGACACATTGCACATTTCCTCGTAAACAATTAATGACCTACTGCGTCATGGTTCATGTTCATGGAAAGAAAAAAAAAAATAAAAAAATTATTGCGTTAACATGCGTTGCGACATTTTATATGACGGTCGCTCGCTCTGTTGCCGCCTGGTGGCTTTCCAGGTTAGCCCCGGCCTGCCAGACGCTGTCTGCATCCACACACACTCACCGCACACACACACACGCACACACACACACCTATACACATGCTCGGACCACGTCCAAGTGCAGCACACGCACTTGCATTGGAGCTGCATTCCTGTCGTGTCTCGTGCAAGACGCTTGGCTATTTTTAGACCCGGCGCAGTCAGTGGGTTTTTCGAAATATATATTTACTTTTTGTTCTAGTGGAGACTGCTTTCTATGATTGTTTCGTCTGTTATTATTGATTTACTTTATGCATGTCATAACTTGCACAAATTTCGAGTGTTTACTGTACTTGATGGTGTTTTTTTTTGTACATTTTATTTTTTCACTCAAATGCCTGAAATTCCGCAGTGTTGACGAAACAACAACAAAAGCAGCAGTGGCAGCAAAAATTGGGTTTTAAAGGAGCACAGCAAATGACAGAAACGGCAGCAACAGCAACGAAAAATGCAAGGAGCAGTAACAACAACAACAACAACAACAACAACAACAACGGCATAAAATGCATTCACCACAGCAGGCAAAAGCTTAGCAACTGCATTGCCAAACCCCAATAACAACACACACACACATACACATATATATATATATATTTAGTATATATTTCTACTTGCATGTACCTATATAAACGTATGTATATAAGAGCATAGCTATGTATGTATCTGTTCTTATATAGCCTGCCTTTAGCTTGATGCAGTTTGACCGTTGGCCGACGCGACGTCGACTTTAAAGACCTGTTTTCATGTTTTTTGGGCATTTATTCTGGATTTTCGCAAAACATTTTTTTTTCTACTACTTTTTTTTTTTTTTTGTATTGAATTGCATCCTCTGGTTTCTGTTGTTGTTGTTGTTGTTGTTTGCTGTTGCTGTGGCTGCTGCACTTCAGCAACAAGTGCATTAAACAAGAAAATGCTAAAAGAAGCGCACTCAAAACAAAAATTTCAAAATCATGCGCCCAAAAACCGAAGAGCAGAAGAAGCTCTGCAGTTGAAATTTTGTTGCTTAATTTCATTACTTGCAACGTGCAAGCAAAGATACAAATTGTATAACATTTAGTTGCATAGTAGAAAAATCGATATGATATTATGGCTCATAACATTCTGGTGGCCAAAACATGCTCGTTAGCACATCATAAATGCCCAAAGTGAACTATTCAATTAGAAAAGCTTAGCGAAAATAAATATTGTTAAATATAACAAATAAAGGCATACAAAAATATACAAAACCAACTCACTAATTAAAAACACACGAATTATATTTATATATTTGCGGCTAATAAATATGCATGATTTGCATTGAACTCAATTATTATTTTTATTTATTAAACACATTTTGTGTATAATCTACTATTTTCTATGCTGAGACATATACTTATATATACAAATTCTAAAATTTTAATTTTCAGCATATTCAAAACGTTGGCATTATAATTTTTCAACAAATCCAATAAAACTCTTTTAACTACTTCAAGTATTAAAATTGATTGTTGTCAAGAATTGTTATTTAAAAATGTTAAATATTTGTATATTGATAGTCGATTTAACAATATCAAATTTTATTTGGCATTCCCATGCTTTACAAAGACGTTGACGGGTCGTAACCCCGAGTCTGAAAGCATTTGAGTTGCTTCCTGCTTCTGGTGTGGCAACAAAGTTGCCGCCGCGATTGCGCAATAGCTGAGGACGCGAAAGCGGTCGGGGCCGACAACAGTCGCCAAGTCTCCGATTACAGACCTGAGTTATTTTTAGCGCACGTCGCACTTTTTTGCGGCTCCCAGTCTGGGTCTGAGTCTGGCTTTTTGCTTGTATCTGGGTCTGTTTCTGGGTCTCTTGCCTCACTATCTATATCTGTATCTGTATCTGTATCTGTATCTATGTATCTCACCCGCTGTGTAACTGTGTTGCGGATCACAATGTGTTGCGCTGATAGGTTTAAATCGAAAGACAAAATCCGAAAAAGGGTCAATCGACATTTTTGGTTTTATAAATCGCAGTCGGCGGACGGACGCTTCTTGGGAAATATTTGTTTGTCTGGGACAACAGGAAATTCCTATCAGCAAACTCATCAGGCTAAAGTAAACGACGCGTCAAAAGCGTAAAGTCCCAACGTTTTTTGGCGCGAGATTAATGACATTTGGACGGTCCGGGTCGCCGCACTCTCCACATTCTACCCGTCTTAGGGAACTGCCAAACGTGTGTCAACCAATGCCGCCCACTTACGCATACGCATACGCAATTTGCATATTCCAACAATAACAACAACAGCAACAACAACAACTGCAGCAGCATCGTCGTTGTTTGTTATGCAAGCAGTAAATTTTCAATAAATATACATAAACCAACAAACAAATCAAATCAAATCGACGACCGCCGAGACACACGACGACGGAGACGGAGACGACGATGGTCAATCGAGTAGCCAAACTGACGCTGCCGGCCAGTGCCGACTGCCGGGTACGCTCGTATCCGTGTGTTTTGTGTGTGTGTGTGCTTTTGTTTGTGTTTGTGAGTCGAGCCTCCCACAGGCCAGTCAGTTATAGATAGAGAGAGAGAGAGAGAGAGATATACATAGCCGCATCATGTGATGTGATCCATTGGGGTGTTTGCTTGTTTGTTTTCTTAGCGCTCGAACGTCACGCGTTCGTTTGCATTGCACATACGCAGCGTTGGCCGAAAAACAGTCGACACTCCAAAGTGCTGGGCACATATTTGTTGTTATTGGTGCTGCCGCAGCTGCTGTAGCTGCTGTATCTGGAACGCTGTGATCTAATCACACACAGACGACAGCACCGTTGAAAACAACAACGCCTCATTAACACCAGCAGCAGCAGCAGCAGCTCAGTCACAGTCTCAGTCAACGCTTTAAGTAAACAGGAAATTGGCAGGATTGCAATTGCCGCTGTCAAAGTTTAGAAAAAGCGCGCGCTCCTTTTTTTTCCTTACTTTTCAGTTTGTTTCTTGTTGTTGTTTATTTGCCATTTTAGTGGCGTGAAATTGTTGTTTACTTTTTACTCCACCTCCCTCTCTCTCTCTCTCTCTCTCTCTCATTTGCTGTGTGTTTTGCTATTGCTGTTTTCGCAGTTGGGTTTGTTCTTCTATTTGAAAGTTTTGACCGTCTGCAGCCGGAGAGCGCACAATATATAAAGGAAAGAAACCATTAAGTTGACTTCGTCGCAGCAAAATGAAAATAAATATTGTCGCACATGAAATTGGATCTGTTATTGAGTCTTTCGATTGTTCTGTTGACAACTATGCAAGAATTTTGTTATTGTCTGAGTCTCGCAAATATACGTGGAAAAATTTGTTCTTTTTTTATTTGTATTATTTTTGTGATCTTTTCGGCATTGCATTGCATTTGCAATAGGGGTAAATGGAAATTAAGTGTAAATTTGTTAACGACTGTTGCAGCTGCAAATCACAAAACTGTTCGCAGACAATTTTCTAAATAAAAACAAAACAGGAAATCTTCACACCTTTTTGGTAAGCCATAAAGGTGTTAATTCTGCTATATTTAGTTCTTGTATATGTCTTGGAAATTAAGCGCGCAATTGGTTTATTAAATAGCAAAGCAAAGATAAAGATTGTTTTTATTTTAAGCTTGAAAATATATATATTTTCGTACCTGCTTAGACAGATTTATATTTAAATTGAGACAGTAAATAGAAACATTTATTTTTTCTCTTACCTGTCTTAGCTAAAATTTTCAAAACAACTTTATTTGATTTTATTGTATATAATTAAGGCTCAGATTAGCCTAAAAAATTACATGACATACGCAAATTTTTAATACCGTTTTCCTTTTATTTCAATTATTTAATAATTAAATTACGTTGTTTTATGAGAATTTCTCCACATGTTTTTCGGTTATACAAACTTTGTCACATATTATGCTGTATGATTTTTTAAAAACCTTCGACATTTATTACGATTAATTACAATTTTAAAATACATATGTACTTAAGTCAAAATAAACAAATAAAATACTGCAACGCTAAACAATAATTGACGTATTTTGATGTGTCTTTTTAGCGCGTTTTATGCTTACACTTCACATAATTTTTTTACGATAAACAAGTTTATTAAAAATGATGAATAAATTAATATAAATCAAATTAATTTCGCAATTATTTTTGGAACACAAAATTTAAGATTGTTATTTATTGAAATTGACCAATTTTCGCGAAACAAATCATTGGAAACTTTTTGTGTTTCCGTTTGACTTCGGACGATGTGAAAAACGTGCGCCTCAACTGATGGTCGAATGCCGACTGAATTTTGAAAACTAAAGTTCTCGTTTAGGTAGCAAACACAGACAGCGGTGAGAGAGACAGACAGCGGAAGAGAGAGACAGATAGAGAGAGAGTGAGAGAGAGAGAGAGAAAGAGAGGGAGATAGAGAGTGAGATAGAGAGAAACTTGCAACGCTTTTTTTTTCTTTTTTAGATTTGAGAATTGGTGGGTTTTGTTGTTGTTTACTTGTTGCTTCGTGCTCAAGGACTACAAAGCTTTTGGCCAATTGCATTGCCTTCAATTGAAGTGTGCCGTTCAAAAATTGCAATTCAATTTAAATATGCTAACTGCTTAGCGTTGCAGTGGCCAAGAGCACGAGCCACTGAACGAGTTGCACACACAGACTGAGAGAGAGAGAGAGAGAGAGAGTAATTGGTGGAACCTGCTGCTGCGACTGCTGCAGTTGCAGTTTTTGTTGTTGTTGTTGTGACACGCAAAACAGCTGATGTTGCCCATGCTTTTTAAGTTTCTTAAATAATTTTGTTGCATTTTTTTATGACCCGTGGCCTATAAAAAACTGTCTGAAAAGCGCATATTAAAATTATGCAGGTAGTTTCGACTCAATTTACTGGTTCAAATCTTCAACAGCTGCGATCGCAAAATGTGTTTTTGCATAATGGAGAAATATTTACTATATAGAATATATATATTTAGCTTGTGTTCTAAACTACATTTATCAGACTTATAAGTTTATTCAATATTATTTTGTATAAATTTATTCTTGCTTTTGGAATTTTGATAAAAACTATACTGTTACACAAATCTGATTACAGGGTATATGCTATTCAAGATGCCTCAACCAACTGTTTGTGTTTAATATTTTTGCATCGCAATGTGAGTTTCCGGCTGTGCTTGGCTGTGTGTTTGTGTGTGTGTGAGTTGCAATTCTGCGTGGCTCATTTAATGCAGCAAGTGCCATGCTGCGGCCATATAGTAAACATCAGCATAAACATAAACATAAAGATATCTGCTTGGCCTTAACTGTCTATTGTTTGCCAGCAGCAGCAGCAGTGGCAGTGGCAGCAGCAGCTGGACAACTGCTAACTGGCAAGCGAGAAAAGCTATTTCTTTATGGCGCAAACAGTATCATAATTTTGATCTAATTGCCAGATATTTGTAAAAACAAACTGCACGTCGTACGCTGCACGCTTGCTACTTGCCGCTTGCCGCTTGCCGCTTGCTACTTGCCGCTTGCCGCTTGCTACTTGCCGCCTGTTAGTAGTTTTACCTGTTAGCTGCTGTTGCAAAAATTAAGAAATTTTGATGTGCAATGCCACAGAGACGACGACTGCTCGCTGTAGGCCCTTGCTCCGCTGGAGTGTTGTTGAGCGTTTTATTGGACAATGGCGTGTCGCGGTTGCATTAAGATTCAGCTGCAATGCTCGAACGCTTATTTCTGCTCTCTCTCTGTCTCTCTCTTTTTGCCCCTCCGTCTGCCGCCCTTTATCATTGGTCTGAGTTCAACATCAATACAATGCATGTGTCTGCCACATTTAGAATCAACAGCATTGCGTGTGCTATGACATAAACTTCGTCGAGATTTGGATAAGAAACCAAAAAAAAAAAAAAAACAAATTAATGAAAATACAAGCTCGTACCACATGACGTATACGCAATCAGCTGGGCCAGCCGAAATGTAACACATTCGTTTTGAATTTTTAATTGAAATAAATTGTGTATGCATTTGGATATGCCGCCCACTTTTGTTTACACCTACAATTGCATATTAATTGCATGGAAATTGCCATGAAATTGCCAAATTTTTTATATTCAATGCCGTTTTCTTTGATTTCCACATAATTATACCCTCGCAGAGCAGGCATTATAGTTTCTTCAGCAAATATATATTCATTATATATATATTCACTAATTGAGTAAGTTTTTTAATTTAATCAACAGCTGGCGATATTTTAAATTATTATATTAAAATTAATTTCTTCTTAGTTATTTTTCTATGTAGAAATAAAAATGAACATTTAAATATTACAGCTCTGCAAGTGTATGCAATCTTTGATGTTCTTGTTATTTCTACTCAAATGAAATATTTCTAATTTATGAATGAGTTTCCCACTGCCCCCCCCCCTCCCCCTATTCACAATTTTCCATTTCATATAATTGAAAATGCATATTTTTGTGTTTGTTTTGATTTCCGGTCGTCGAAATAAATCAAAATTCGAATGCAACGCTACATCAAAGTGCAATCTCTGACATTTGAGCGGTCGCAGGAAATGAATCAGTTGCTGATCAATGATTATTAATAAGTTTATGGCAAGCACATTTCCAAATGCAACTGAAATATCTTTCTCAATGGGTCAGGCGTTGCGTATGCGTGATATTTATCCCTTTTCCCCTTAAAGACAAAGTGAAATGCAATCTGAGTGCACAGTTTGTCTTCGGTACGTTGGGGGTGCACAGGGTGGGAGGGGGGACTCCTGTGCATATCGTATATCAAATGAAATGGATGACCAAACAAAACCGATTATTGGTAAACATCAAAGTGACCTGCGCTACAGTCAAGCCTGCCTTTGAGAGATTTCCCCGAGTGCCATTCAAATGCAACGCCTATCAAATATGAATTCGTTTCTCACGCTAATTAGTGCACTGCACTGTAGGGTGGTGGGGTGTAATGGGGGTGGTTGTGGGCGTGGTTGAGGGCAGCTTAAGTGGCGGCAATTTGCGGTGCCTCAAGGATATTCGATGACAAAAAGAAATTGCTTTGCGTTAAGCTGTCTGCCTGTTGTCTCGTCTAGACTGATTTCCCTATGTTTGTGTGTGTGTGAGTGTGTGCATGTGTGTGTGTGTATGTGAGTGTGTGCATGTGTGTGTGTGTATTAGTCCGCTTAGGCTTGTTCTGCTGTCGGCACTTTACATCAAAGCAAAAGCCATTGCAATTGGCTAGACAGCGTCATTATAATCCTCGTTAGTCGGTTTGCAGTTGGACAGCATATGTGTGTGTGTGTGTGTCAGTGTGTGTGCGTGTGTGTGTGCAACATTATTGCATGTGTGAGACATGTTCGTGCACATATGCATAAATTAATAGATGCGACTATTTCAATCTTAAATTGTGCAGGTAAATCTCTTGTGTGCATTTGAATCTTGCCAAATATGCCATGTGTTTTGTAGTAGAAAGATTTATCATATTTTAAATTAGAGCAAAATCTGTCAAGTAAAATTAAAATATTAAGATTTTGTATTATAAAGTTTGAAATTTAAATAAGATTTAAAGTAAATAAATGAACAATTAAAAAATAGAAAAAATTTATTTTTAGTTTGAAGCAGATGCGAATATTAGAAAATGAATAATAAATACAAAAGTGGTTAATTCAGATTGTTCCATTGTTAAATAATTAATTTAATTGACCTTTTTGTTTTGATACATAGGATATTTAAGATCTTTGTCAGTATAATGGATATGCAGAGTTGAAACTTGAACTTTTTTGTATATAAATAGTCAATTTACTGTTAGATCTCATATATTAAACATCGGTTTACAAATGATGCCACAAATTGTTGAATTCTTAGTAACTGCTCAATTCTGTCTAAGAATTTCAATTGCTAATTTTATGTCAGCCCAAAGGTATGCAACATATATGCTAAACTAGACAACTGCTTTCTTAGAGTAGAGCTGCTTGCATGCACAAAGCACGGCACAGCGTGTACTGCTTACCAATGCCCCTTAGCGAGTACACAAACCCCAACACACAGTGGTTGGCAACGCGGGCAAACTGCGTTCGTTAAAATTCACTCGACATATTGCTAAATATGCTAATAAAACCTTTGATTACTTACTAAATCTGTATTTTTTTTTATTAAATTTAATTTATAAAAAATTACAGCTGAAACTGCAGCTATTTCGTTTTTATTCTCTGCAGTTCAATGTGCATCTTTTCTTTATTCAAATCGCAGCAATGCTTATCAACTATCGTTTAAAATAGATAAACAAATCAAATTAAATTTGTTTTGGCCTAAAGTAAATTTGATCCATTAAAATAAAATAAAGTAAATTAAAAAAAACATGAAAATTTGTAAAGCAATAAGCAAATGTGGATTATCAGCAATATTGGGGTAATTCAGGGCTAAAGCAATCATTTTTATAACACTTAGATAATACATAAGAGGTCAATTGGCCATTTAACTGCCAATTTGTAACAGGAGTGAAGTAACTAATAATATTAATAATTGATGGCGCTCCCACTTGGCAAGTTGTTGAGCACATAAAAAAGAAATCTGTAATAATAATAACATTGCGCAGTGTAATTGTGCGCAATAACTATACACAAAAGAAGTTAAAATCCAATTTCCGCAACAAAAATTTAAAGAAAAAAAGGAAAACTCACGATTGGGACAAAGCGTAAAAGAAAATTGGTCAAGTGGACGCAGATAAATGCGAGGTCAATCAACAAACACATTTTGGTAGCATCGACGCTGCGTAGACAAGAGCGAGTACAAGAAAAGGGGGCAACTAGCACATTAACATTAACATTAACATTAACTTGAGGCAGCCTCAAGCTGTACACGCATTTAGGCAGAGATTAACAGTTGTTATAGCCCGGTTGGAAAAGAGCAATTAACTCGCTGAGGTCAAGTCATGCCCGCCAACGGGGCGACCACCATTAGCATTACAAAGTGGCAAGTGTCCCATTGCGCTACAAGAGTCGAAATATTATCATATTTATTCTCATGTCATTTGTTTCTTTATCTTTTTTTTTTTGCTGTTTGGTTCCTGCTTCGTCTTCTTTTGAGCTGCGCACTTGTTGAACTCGCCGTCTGACACTGAAATATGTCTGAAGCCTAACTTCGGCCAGACAGGTCTTTTGTTCTGTGTTCCAAATGGGCAATCGGAAGTACACAGCAACAAGAATGTTAATGAAGTAGTTGCCCACCAAGAACTACATACTTACGCTCTAAGGGAACTGTCTATTTTTGGCATTCACAAGTGCTCTAGAAATCAACTTGGCTTTATTTTATTTTTTGGGATTTTTTTACAGAATGGTTAAGGTAGAGCACCATAAAATCAGCAAAAGGCGTCGATTAAAGCTAGCTACGTATTTTTATTCTTATATATACTATATTTATCATTATTATATTATTCTTTTATTTAAGATATATGCTCCCCAAAATGGATCAAATTGGCTTTGCTAAATGTTTAAAGAGTCAAAACAAAAATATATATGTAAACAATATGGTTAATATGTGTCAGGGCTGGACACAGAGTATCGCGTAGTCGAGCATTTTTGACAATCTTTTATTTACTCTGGGAGCGTTTGCGTTTGCTCATAATGTTGCTTAGTCAGAATGACAGTAGCTGAAACTGATAAATGTAAAAGCGAAATGACAAAGAAAAAAACAATGTTGATTCGTTCATTCGACTATAATAATAACAATATTTTATAAAAGCATAGTAATTGCCGTTTATTAATTTACAAGATTATAGCTTTCATGGGCCTTCAACGCAGCTTATATATTTTGACCTACATTAGTTACAGTGTTGGAAAATATAGTGTTGGTAATATGAATTTGACCTCGATTTTTAACAAGTATCATTCAAATATTCCCTAACATTTTGGAAAAACTTGGACTAATTTGTTTAGCTTTCTTGGGTATGTGCTAATCGTCGGCTGCTTATCTAAACTAATTTGAAAAGAGGCAATTTGAGCTCATTTAAATGAATTCAAATAATATATACTTATATTATGTTATTATATAAATACGATTGAGATGAGACGTAAAATAAGACTTTCACCTTAAAATTAGGCGGTTGGCACATTTGAGTCTTGATTTAATAAATATTTATGGGTGATGATGATAAATTTATATTGATTGATTTTAAAGCTTGAAAATGCATTAAAATAAATACTCAAATATTATCAAAGCTAGGAAATAACCAACTTACTATTTGCATCTTAGCTTGAGGGGCGGCAGATGTTTACATTTTTGACATTCCGCAGTTTGTAGATTTGCATATGAATTTGTATGCCCGCCGGACACATTAATTAGCTAAGCAAACTTTTCAATATCTGCAAGGGGGTTTCCTTTCGCCAGCAACAAAAACAACAACAACAACAACTCAGCGAAAGCATCATAGCTTTATCTATTTATTTTGCTCACTATTAATATACCTTAATTCAAAACCATTTGCTCTTCTTTAAGCCATTTTTGTATAAAGCAAAACAAATTAAATATGTAATCGCTTTTAATTGTTTGCTTGTCAAGAAATAAATAGCATTAAAAACAACTAAAATAAACAAAAATTAATAAGAATTAGCTTGTTAAGATTCTAACAAGAAACATAACATAACATTAGAATTTAATTTAATTTTTTTTTTGGCAAGAATCAAGTTTTATTTAAAAAAAATTCTCAGAAATAAGCAGAATCATTTCAATTATTGTACTACAGGGTATAACAAATGACCACAGTGCTGGCAAGATCATTATCATTGAGATGATTTGTATGACATTGTATCATGAGATGGCCAAAACCAAAAGTACTTATCTCAAAAATAAATAAAACAAAGAAACGAAACGCAAAAGACTTACACTTAACATTGGCGACTTGATAATTGCTCTGTCTTTGAGGCATTCGCTGCTGACTGAGACTTAAGAATGGAAAAGGTCAGCGTTTTGAATAGTTAGGAATAATACAATTAACAGATAATATAATAAACACTCGATTAACGCTAAGTTCAAGATCAGTAATTAAAAATCAATGCGTAATGTGCGAAAAAAAAAACGTATTACTTATTGTCTTTTAGCCGGAATCGGAGACTGAAGTTTTGTCTTTTGGGTCTTAGTCAAATTGGCCAAATGACAGCAATTCACAAGATATTTAATATATGTGAGTTGTGTAGATGGTGGTCAGCAAATCGATCATTAATTTAGCAACTTTGCTTAAGGTGGCTTTAACAACGACGGCTGCTGTCTGTCTTTCTGTTGCCCAGTTTTAATTGATTGCTGACAGCCAAAACGCTGCATATTAATCGATGATTAGGCGCCACTGAGCCAATGAGCCAATGAAGCCGCCGACAAAACGTGCTTGGCTTGTCCTTGCCATTTTGGCCAACTCTTACTCGACCGCAATTGAAACCCAATTAAGCCATTAACCAAATCGTATCAAATCATATCAAAGTTATGAAATGTTATCATTAAAACGCGTTCGCTTCGTGGGGAGTCGAAAAGGTAGCCGGAAATATTAAAAACAAACATAAATACCAAAAAACATCTATAATAAAGACTAAATTCAACGGCTGAAATCATTAACAATTTTGAAATAATTTTAAGTACTGCATCCGTCGCCGCACATTAAATACAAATGCAGTTAACTTTAGCTATGGGCATTAATATACATACACGGCGTATGCTTAATCTTGTACAAATATTAAAGTCGCCGCTAGCAATTTGTATTTTGGTCTTTCATCCATTTGCTTGAAAGGCCAATACAATTCAAGTTATTTTTATATATAAAAAATGACGACTCGAATTTTAAATTACTAGCCACAATATATGTTGCAAATAATACGCATAATTAACAAATGATTGTCTGCATTGTGGCATCCAAATACAAGGGGCGTTACCTGCCAGCTTGTCAGAAAAATTGAAAACCCAGAAAAAAAAGTTGTCTGCATACCAAAGAGTTGCCAAATGAATGGCAATAAAATACCAGCACTCCAAAATTTGGCAGATGGTATATATGTTTGCAGAAATGCCAAAGCTACAAGGTGAAAAATATAATATTTTCAAAAGTTAAACAGCAGTTTTAGTTAAAACACAGAAAAGTCCTTATTCATTTAAATTTTGGGATGAAATATATATCCACTTTTACTGCATTCTCAATTTATTGCAAATTATTATTATTTAATCTTTTACAGTTCTCCTAAAGAGCGCATTATTTACTTGGCTGTTGGTTCATTTATCATTAGACAAGTTAATAGAAATGTTTAGCCATGTGGTCTAAGAATACAATATTTATCACTGCGTGCCGATAAACGATCATTTAAGTCAGCAATTATAAACTGGAAATTACTTAATGGGTTCATCTGTATAACAATTGATAAAGTCACGGCCCAAGAGGGAAACGTCAAAAACCCGAAAACCATCTGAACTTTAACTTGGATAGCCTTGAACTGAAACATAGTTCAATTCTTAAAAACATAATACATATATTGGCACACGACTCAAAAATTGGAGGAATTAATTTTGTTATTAATTAACTAAATATAATTAATAATTGTTAAGATATATTTGTTACCATTATTCATTCTAAGTTAGTTTAGAATATAATTAATTAACACGAATTGATCAATATGAGAAATAGATTAATATATATCTCTCGGAATCTTATTAATGATATGCCCGCTTAAGGCAGCAGGTTCGGGTATTACGTGAAACCCAAATTGAAAAATCAAGTGCAGCATTCAAAACCAAAAGCCAATTGCGAAGGTCATCAACGCGGCATGCCACAATTTGGTGGCGTCGCTCGATTGGTCATGCTGCAGCAGCTGTTGCTGCTGCTGTTGCCCGGCGGCACATTTTATTTCTTCATTATGCTCGAAACAATAAAATTTAATTGAACGTTAAATTTAAAACGTATCACGGGGCAGTGGCAGAGGAGGTGGTGGAGGCGGCGGAGGCCGAGGTGGCCACAGCGACTAAAATGGAGCAAATTAACTCATTGTTGCAAAAAGTTATGCAAATGGGGCGTAGGTGCCGAACAAATTAAATTGGCATTAAAATTTATGCACCAATAAAAATAAATATTAAAATACCTTCAAAATGAGGAGAAAATATTGTAATAAAGATAATAATGCGGTAAAAGTGTCGAAGGATTGTAAATTAAATGCTCGTTGTCGAAGTTTATCCGAATATATGAATTTTTTGGGTGTCTTGTGTATATGCAAGATTTAACCAATTTTTGTTTAACCATATGCAATGTATATAAACAATGTTGTTCAAATTTATGCTGTGGAAAAATCCCAGTGTAAGAGATGTGTTATTACAATTTACAGCATTACTTGCTTCATTTAAAATTTGCTTTATTATAGTTAATTGAGAAATGTTTTTAATTTTATATAATATTGACTTTTACAGAATATTTTAAACAAGAATGATTTTATTTGTACAATCTTAATATTTTAAGTCTGTGTCAAGCATAAAGCACAGACATTTAATCTGATTAAATTAGTTAGTCTATAATGTGAGAACAAATTATTTGTATATATAAAAAATTATTTTTACTTTCATCATAGACTGTTTTCAATTTCTGTATAATTTATGTGCTCAATAACCACCTTTAAAGCGAGCATAAAAAAACTATTAAGGATACCTTCAGTAAAAACAATTTATTTAATTATTATTACACATTGAGGTTTACAAGGCTGGACGCCCTCAAATGTGCATCACAGAAGAACACATAAATTATTACAATATTATATCA
This sequence comes from Drosophila multiciliata, assembly GCA_037043605.1. Lineage (NCBI taxonomy): Eukaryota > Metazoa > Arthropoda > Insecta > Diptera > Drosophilidae > Drosophila > Drosophila multiciliata. Next base: position 6,375,002 of record JBAMBF010000589.1, read on the forward strand.
TCATTAATATACCATGTAATGAGGTGCACATCTCGTGTAAATCAATACAACAGCTGCTGACAGTGGGAATATTAATTTCTAAGTGAGTTTGGTTTTCTCAAATTGTTACCTGCATATGAAAAAGTGTTAAGATACCTGCACAATTTTAGATACGACCTTCAGTTGGCAACATCAATTACATGTAGGGTTTACCAGGGTTAGATCTTCTGTTGCACGCCCAAAAATTGCAGCGATTGAAAAGCATCGGAGAAGATTATACCATTATTTACTATAATAGATGATATATGTTTTGATTACCGAACATAAAACTAATTTGCTGATAGTAGAAATTGTGCCTTTTGTGGTTTATTGATTGGCAATCTCAACATTTATTTTTTTTTTACATATTAAGTATGGTTTTGATGTTTATGTATTTATTACTGTTGGGCATTGTGTTTGTAGTCATTGGCGAGTCATCGAACCACTGTCTTTGTATAATTTATGCATCTGCCAGTTGCTTACAATAAACTTCAAGAACCGAAGACTTCAATCAACCGACAAAAGTGTCTATTTGGTGAATAGACTGTAGGTTGTCAGTATCTTTTGTGATTCATGCTGACCTTCTTTGGACCATTGGATCCGTCTCTGTCTTGGCTGAATGCAAATACACTTTACACATTTTGTTGGGAATGAATTTGGTTGGCCAAAGTCATTTGAATTAGCACAAAATTAGCTAAAGAGCATTTTAGTTGCTCTCCTCTTGTCACTCTTAGTCACAGACAGTTTACATCGACCAATGAAAGCCGCAATAACCGCTCATAAATTCTAGTTTTAACTTCCAACCACAGCAACAAGTTTCTAGCCACATTTATTGCTTTATTTTACCCATTTTTTTTTATTTTATTTTTACTTTTGTGTTGTGGTTTTTGTCGTTGGCAAAATCCCAAAACCCACATCCGCCTACGAAGCTTTGCCAGGGAATTTCTGATTTGATATTCAATTAACCAATTCAAAAGCTAAGAATATAAAATATGAATGTCACCCATTTCTATATTTATATGTAGCGGAATATGTGTCATTTATCATAATATAATTTCTATATATATATATTTTTTGCTTTCACATCATATATCATTCAAGATTAAAGCCAATTACTTTTCTTTTTATTTCAGGGTTTTGTTCGTCATCAATAATTTTAAATTGCTTGATTTATTAATCTGAATGATAAAATGGCATTTCTCATTATAAATTTCAAAAAAATAAATCATAACATATATCAATTATATTTCCATGAATCAAACAATTTTACGATTCATTCAAATTGTAATCCCAGATTTATAAAGCATTTGATGATGATCAAAAAATGGAGGTTATTTCTAATTGGCTTATCAAAAAGTTAAACAAAGCGTTATATTTTTGAGTTTTTTATAAATTGCTACTTTAAAAGCGATCTCATCAGATCTATTTGACTATTGTTTATAATCAGTTATATTGGTTTTGAATGAAGATCATCAAATCTATTTGGCTATTGTTTATAATCAGTTATATTGGTTTTGGCTGCTTCTGGGCAATCTGCATTTGCAATTGTTCACATAGATTGTGCCATTGCTGATGGGGCAAGCCAAAGCTGTTGCGCAGGTGCCATTCAAATTGGTTAGAGGGTGGAGCTGGGGGCATTAATATTATGCAGTTACATACAGCTGCAACAAGTTGCTGGCCGCCTGTAATTATCAAGCAGCCGAATATTATTTTAATTGTCTGCTGTCTGCTGACTGCCCCAGCAGTTTGGGCAAAGAGAAGGGTGGAGTCTGCTGGGCATTTGCCATTTGGCATGTGCAATTAACACCGTCGTACAATGCGTTCAATGTGCAAGACCTGTCCAATCTTCAGACCAGGCCCAAACGCTGCTGCTGCTGCTGCTGCTTAAGCCGAGTTGACGCATTGACATGCAGCTGTCCGGCCTTTGTCCAGTCTGTCTGTCTGTCTGTCATATGTATATATATATATATATTTGTCTGTTGTTGCATAGAGCTCTTTTCGTGATTGTCTTTAGTTAAATGGCTCCTCCTAGCTTGCAATAGCTTTTGGAGATCTGCGCGTCTTTTGTTCTACCTAAAACTCTTTCATAATGCTCCATTAAATTTAATGCTTTCATAGATCAAGATGAACAAATAAATTTGAGACCATGTGACGAGTGGTTGTTGTTGTTGTTGTTTTTGTTGCTGTTGCTGTTTTACAGTTTGTGCAGTATTTCTTTGGTTGTTGGAAGGTCTGCGATCGCTGCCCAACCAGCCGTTGAAATGAACTTGAGCCCAGGCCCAAGACACATCAGTTTATCTATCTGTTTTTTGGCTCTGTTGTTGGCTAGTGGTTTAGTTGGTTGCTTGGTTGGTTTGCTTTGGTCCATGGTTTATATGTTGGCCCAGTTTCTGACGATGCGCCTCAGCTGAAGAGGTTTAAGGCATTCTGAACGGAAGCGCTTTGTTTAACGCGCCTCAGACATTGCAATTTTTTTGGCGCAGTTTTCGGCTAACTCTTCGCACAGTGGGCCGCAATTCACTATATTTTAATAAGTGTACTTTGTGAAATTGTCAAATTAAAAATTATAATAAAAACTAATAAAGAATTCCTAAAACTAAAGCATTATAATTGTATTTTAAATATTAATAATATACCAAAATTAAATTTAAAAAGTGAATAAGATTAAGAAATGTCAGAAATTAAAAGGTAAATGATAAATGACCAATGTCAAAATAAACAGAAGCAATCCACCTATTATTAAATATATACTAAAACCATAATCTCTGAGATTTTTAATGCTAATTCAGGTAATGATAACTTTGAAAGCACCTCCCACAATGTGGCCTTTTGGCCCACTGTATATGGGTCTATGGCAGCAGATCTGAGGTCTCTGGGTCTCGGTTCACATTTGGCTTTTGCCGGTTTGTTTATCGGAAGCGGTCGTCGTCGTTGTCGTTTGGTTGAGCAACTGTTACCAAGTGACTGGAATCATATGGATTTATGATAGAACCGTTGTGTCTCTCTCCGTGCTGCGATATTAATGCCCATAAAGATGCCATGCCTTTCTAATTGGCTGCTGCTCCGTCGGTCGAAGGGCAGTTGAGAGTTTTTATAATAAACTTGGTTTTTATTTTTGCATTGAATTTTGTATTTTTCTTTTTTGTAGCTGTATTTAACATTTTCGTGAGCCTTAATTGGGGCATAAAAGTTCAGTTTGGAATTGTTTTAAATATATGGTGAATTATTATGGGTGTTTTGGATTGGTCATATTAAGTTGATATTTAAATTAAATTGAAATATTATTATTCACTATAAAAAAATGTTGCTGGTGGTAATTCATAATTAGATGAGTGTATCTGCCGGATATTAAGTCAGAATATGAGTAAGCTCAAGAAGTTTGCATGCAGCGAACCTGAACTCAAGATTGTCTCATATATATATTATGCTCAGGTGTGAATATGCTGGTACTTCAGTTGACGTCAGAGGCACAGAGATCGGATCAATGGCTTCATTTGCGATGGTTGCGACGCGACGTTGTCCACTATATGTTTGCTTGCCGATAATCTTTCGGGCGCTACATTTTGTGTTTCATTTCACTTTTGTTTGTTTGTTTATTTCGCTGTTGCTGTTGCTCTTGCTGTGAGCAGGAGGCGTCAAGGTCGGACGTGACATGCACAGCAACTTGAGCGCCACTCAGCCAGCGGCAAAGGCTGCGCATCAAGATGAGTCCCCAGCACAGTCAGCACCAGCAACAGACCCATCACATCACAGTGCCACAACACACCAACTTCAAAAACAACAACAGTCGCCACACGTTTCTTGACCACCACTTGACCGGGTCGAGAGCTGCTTCTGCTGCTGCTGTTGATGCTGTTGTTGAGGTTGAGGTCGAAAGAGTGCTGAGTGCTGCAACGGAATGCAATGCAACACACGCTTTCGCCTCAAGTCGCGATATGGCTGCAAGTGAATTATTTTGTCACGCCAATGTGCATGTTGCAGCCACACAATAAACAGAATCGAGCGATGCCTATCAACAAATTGACCCTCATGCGACTCACAGTTATTCAGAGCAATTCATTTCGATATTTTATTGCAATCCAATCGCAGCGGCTAAACACATCTCTGAAAGCACTTAACCGCTCCAAGCACCAGAAATTTTATATACTTCTTTTATTTATGATAATTTAAGAATCGGCGCTTGATTACGATTTACATTTTTGCTTTGGCTTATTTTATTATTTATAATTTTCACGTAATTAAAGAATTGTTCCTTCTTTGTACTTTAAATCGATTAACAATTCTTAATTATTTGCAATTTAAATATTATTCTTTAACTTACAGATTTGAAATTATTGAGAAAGTAGCAAAGTTAAATAGCTCTCCCAAGGACAAATAAAGATTGTTTTCTCAGTGGATTTTCGGTCGTTTATTCTATTTTATTTATACACAAAAAAGGCAGCTACTCAAATTATGTTTATATTTAGCTAAAATCCTTTTTTTTTGGCTTGCAGTTTAGTCTGTGGCTGTGGCCAACACCGCATTTTCTACTCAATTGAATTACGCAAAGTTCAGAGTTCGGCGCAGTAGCTAGCACTATATCGTAACTTGGTCAATGCGTGTTGCCAAACTGTTGAAATTATCCAATATGATAATTTGAAATTCGACAGATTTAAGTAATTTATGAACTCCAAACAGCACGCGAAGTAGTTGAAAATCTTGGGGCGCAGCTGGCGCCATAACTGGCGCCAAATGAATTTTCCCAAAATGTTTATTTGACACTTCCAATTTTGTTAAAACTTTTTGTTTTTATTTTAACGCGATCATAAACGAGTTTTTCGATTTGGCTACTTGGACGATGTGCGTGAGTCTTAAGACCAGCTCATTGCTCAGCGATCAAAATGCTTGATTGATATGAAACTGATCTATTAGTTTTCAAGTCACATCAATGCAAATTAGTCACAACAACATAAACAACATAAGCAACATCTCAAGAATTCTCGAATCCAAGATGCGAACAATTTTGACGACGCATCGCAACACGGCAACCGACAAATATTTATCTGGCTTGTCTCTCCCTCTCCTTGACTTGACTTGACTTGACTTGACATGGGGCTATATTAATTAGTGCCTGTAATTTTTTGAAGACGCCAAACAGCGTTTTACAGACGTGTAAAGTGATCAACTTTATGTGGCTGACCGCCAGCGAGCAATGGGGCGTATGCGCGTTGCTCATACCAATACGCTCATGATTTTAATATCGCCTATTTAGCACGCATAATAAACATCACACATATGGCCAACATGCCGGCCAACATCTTGGCCCAGAAGCCACATACAATTTACTGCACAGCGTGATGCCTTTCCCACTTCTCACAGTGCATTTGCGTTTCCGTTTCTCCGACTGCCTACACCCGCATCTTGAGCATCAGCCTGGCATTGAATCTTATTACCTCCGGTTATGTCTATAGAATATGATTTAATTCTATAAAATGTGAGGAAATTGATTGCATGGAATTTACTTGGCTAAATTTTTTATTTTTGAAGTTGCATGGTGGTAATCATTTTTAGCTTTATCTTATTCATTTTATGAATTACTAATTTTGTGTGGTTTAAAAAAAAAATCAATTTATTTGCGTTAGTCGAGTAATTTTAATAAGTCTCTTTTAAGAAGTTGTTTAAGTTGCTTGCATTCCACAAATATTTTTGAGGATAAGCTATAGCAATAATTATTCATAATTATTTATGATTCGACTTTTGCAAAATGTGCTTAAATTATTTAACTATTTTATATTCATTTTTAAATTATTATTTATTCAAAACTCTTGCTTAGAAGTCGTCTAAGAAGAATAAATTTGATGTTGAGCAATAGTTATAATTGATCAAAATGTTTCATTTTTGGGCTTAGAGATTTTTATAAAATATTATGAATTTTGAATTTTAATTTAATATTTTGTAATTAATTCAGAAGAGTTCATTGAACAATTCCTTTAGAAAATACTGATATATGCAAGCACAAACAAATATAAATAAATGAATTAAATATAAAAAAAATGACAATTTTATATATTTAAATTTCACTTTTATATATTTGCATGAATTAAATATAATAAAAATGACAATTTTATATATTTAAATTTCACTTTTTATATTTGACGCTTTTGTTGCTTTCAAGCCATACCATTATCATTCCATTACTGGCAAATTGTCCAAGTGTGCGTTAGAAATTGATTTCATATTGTTTAAAAAAAATCAGCCCCTAATTACCATGCCTATAATACTCATAACTTTTGATCCATAAAGTGCATAAATTAGTTATGCGACAACTTTGGGAGCAGCTGAGGGGCAATCACTTAGCAATCAGTTGATGGCATTGCCTATGGAGACCTTCATTGCTTAAAGCGTGAAATTATTGGTAGCCGATTAAAAGGTGATCACTTTTTTTGAGTATTTCAGAAATGATTAATAAATGTGTTTCCTATGGGCCCCGGGGTCCATCAAAAGTCACCTCGAACAGTGCGTGTGACAACTCTGGTCAAATTCTGTCAGGCATTTGAACTTTTAATTGTTTGAATTGTCACTACTTGAGTTTCAGGCGCTGTTTGGCTCATTTACGTTTACGTGCTTGACTCTAAGCCAAATCAGCCAAAATCCAATGACTGATCCACGCCTACAACAATCACAACAGTGCCTAGCCACCTACACCCATCCCCCCTCACGTTGCACCCCTTTACATTTGATGAGCTCCAATGGCTTTGGTTGATGTCATAAGCTATTTATTATTTGCTTTGCTCATGCGATTTAATTCACTTTCGGTTTCAGCTTTATTATTATTTGTATATTTAACTTTATTTTCCTCGCGTATTGTTATTGTTTATTCATTTCATCAATCAAAGTCACTGCCACTGCCACTGCCACTTGGCATGGAGGCTTTCAATTTGATTCGATATGTTTCTTGGCAGAGTGTTTTAGTGTCCTTGCGCTGGCAAGTGTAACAAATTTTAATTCGAATACGAATTGAAAATCTGAATTTTAATTTTTAATTTGTATACCTTTATAGAGGGTATTTTTATTTTGTTTCCAGATTTGCAGCACATCTATAAAAATAAATATATATTTTTGATTTATATGCGCAGAAATCTTTCAGCTAAATCTTGATGAATCCTGCTATTTACTTTATATATTAAATTAATACATTTACTAATTAGCAATTAGCAATTCTCTAACCAAAAGAATGTATTTAAAGGTCAATAAACTTTTCAAAATACTTTGCAGAGACTTTAAATCTTATTTAATAGCCTTCAGTGATTTACTTTTATATGCTAATGTAAACAATTGGCGCTTAAGACAATTAAATAGTGTGAGAAACGTCATATTATTCATTAAATTACTCAAGATATTTTGAAGCTGATGAAAGTGTTCCTGTGCGTGGACAGTTCCGCATTGCAAAGAATTATTATTAGATTATTTCTTATTATGAGGCGGAATTAATTTGTGTTAGCGTGTGAAAAACAGGGGACACAAACGCACTTAAGAAGCAAAAGGTATGGAATTATGGGCAATTTGTCGAAGCGTGTCCAAGAAAAATCTAAAAATATATATATAAACAAAACAGCAGGTCCGACATTGAGAATAGACTTAAAAAAAAGCATACAAAAACAGGTTTAATAATATTTCGCACCTTCTTTGCGCTCTTATTACTGTGGCATCTAATGACAATGAGAATGGGGGAAGCATGCGTAAAGTAATTCTTTTGTCATGCCGCCCCATGCATGGTAGGCAGTCCTTAAGCCTGATCTAAAGTCTGATCTCATTTGCGAGCTATTTAAATGTTAATTTAGTCAATATGCTAATTTTGTTATTTTCTTATTGAGCTTTTCGCTTTGCGTTCTGAAATATTATATTTAAGATATTGATGCTATGGTAAGCAAAAAATAAAAAAATAAAGATAGCCAAACAAAAGCCGCTGAATTGACCATAACAAATGAAAATCGATTAAACAAAGCGGCAGGGCAATTAATTTATACAAAACAATTCTATGCTCTGGCAGACAAAATTGAATTCTATAATAAATATGAAATAATGATATATCAAGTCTTAACTCAATGATTCTATAAAAAGCGCATCAAACGTCAAAAGATCATGTCATAAACATTATATATATATAGTCAGATAATATCGCATATGCTTTCAAATATAATATAATTTATTCTCAGACATAACTTTCGCTTTATTAATGGCACACTTCAATTTCAAAAGTAAAAGCATACATTTTATTATCAAAATCAATTTAATTATAGCCTTTTTTATGCCCATTGCAAATGATTAGCAACAAAAATGGTTGTATAAATAGAATTAAGCTTCTGTAACATATTGATGATTGTTTTTTAAGAATTAAATAATAGTTTTGCAAAAATTTATATCTAGAATATTCTTATTTTTTTTATAGGGAAACAAGTAGTCAAGCATTTTTAGTTAGCTGTTTAAAAACAAGTTGCAGTATAAACTTTTACTTTTGTTTGTTGTCTTTTTATTTTATGTTTTCGCTAGAACTGGCAATAGATTTTTTTATATTGGACACACTCATTAATTCAGCTGTCTCTTTATCTATTTTGGCTATTGTGCAGCGTGTTTTGTTTGCTGTTGTTTTTTGGCCACATTGAACATTGGCGCAAACATAGTGTTAAATGGTATTTGCTGCTATTTGTGAGTGGGTCTTTTCTAGTTTTGGCAAAAACGTTTATTGATGGGCGCACATTAAGCGACAATGCCATGTTTTGACTAAAGATTCCTTCTTAAAGCTGTAATTAATCACATCTCACTTAAGTCTCTTTGAATTCCCCTCAATTTATGCAATGCTGCATTAGGCATGGGAATTGCCTACAAAACTCGTCCATCTCCGGGTCCCTTCACACCAATCATTTATATGTGCGAACAGGCTTCGAAATGCAGCTCAGCTCAATTAAAATGGAACAAATTGCACTCTGCTCGCTGCGCCTATTAAAAATTGCACAATCGTCGCGTTGTGCGCCCAGCATTTTAATTATAAATTATACAAAAACTCTAATAAATTACATCAAGGGGAATCAAGACAAGAGTATCCGAATAGACTACACACTCTACTCAGAGGATGGCAAATTCACAAGTGAATTTTGTTGTGAACAAATAGCTTACAGGAACTGGTATGATTTTGATTGAAAGTTTTGTTTTGAGAACGACTTATAATGTACAACAATATTAAATAGAGATTACTGTAATTTCTCGACTATATCTAATTCTAATTCGTAGAGTATTCAACTTGCAACAAGCACTCATCATAAAATTTCTCTAAAAGCTTAATGACGGTCATAAAATAAATACAGAAGTTAAGAACAAATTTTTCAAGTTGGACTACGAAAAAATGATGCATATTTTGCCTTCACTGCATAATCAATTTATTCATGTTCACTTATTAGTTTTATATGCATTTTTTTATAAACACAAATATTTTTTTTTATTTACATGCTCTCTGTGATATATATTTCTTCTATATTTGAACATTAAAAAAAAAATGTGTGCTGTTTAAAAAAAGTTCTTTGAAATTTACTTATTCACACATCGCTGTGATCTCTTTTAATTATAGGAAATTACACAATCTTATCTTTATGAGAATTGAAATGGTATACACAGGTAGTAAAGATATTGCACAAAATTTCGTTATTTATTCTCTTTGCACAATCAAAATGTGTTTTGTGTTAGGGCCCGGGCAAAGTGAGAACCGCCCATTCGAATGGCATTTGGCAACCCAAGGCTTTTGTCTTGGCAGATTGAATAATGATTGCCATTCACACTGACTGGACATGTCTGACCTATGTTAATGCGCGTATTAACTGTTATTTGTTATTTGTCAGAGTAATCATAAAAATGCAACAAGTGACAGCAGAATTTGCAGTTTGACTTTGCCCGCTTTGTTGCCTGTCAATTTTGCAGAGTTTAACATTATTTGTTGTGTTTATCAAATAATATTTTTTTTTACCATTTTTTTAATGTGTTTTTTTTTGTGGATTCATGAGCAGTTAAACATCACACAGCGATGTTGCAGCCTTGTGTCGAAATGTTGTTAACTTTGTTCTTTAGCTGCGATGCTTCATTAATTTATAATCGAGTTTTCACTCGTTTCGATAGTTGCTCAGCACGCTGAGAATTGCAATTGAGTCCATAGATTTATATTATGTTTATGTAAAAAACAAACCAACAAATAATAAGTTTTTCATTAATGTATGACACATTAAATAATTATTCTATTTTATATTTCAATAAATCAAATATCTTTAATTTCCATATACTCATAATTTAACAATTTATTCTTTGATAATATTTTTGGATTTGGATTCTGAACTTTACTTTTAATAAACCAGTATAAATAATTCAATAATAAATTGATCTTTTAATATAATACCATGTTTTTTTCTAACTTTTTTTCTCACCAACGGAAGACTTAAATCACATTATTCGCTTGTTGTTGTTCTGTTTACTATTTTTGTTATTATTGCACTTCTTTATGTTTAATAATGACAATAATCTCGTTGAAATCAATGAGCAAATTGTCATTTTATGCGCATGCCTGATAGGATTAATTTTGAAGAGCTACTGTTCAAATTTGTCAAATTGTCTATTGTTCTTTAGAGCTATTGATTGATTTGTAGCATTTTTTTTATATATGTATATATGTATAAGACGATATTCGGACACGTGTTGCTCACAAGTCAAGTTTGAGTCATTTCGATACAGGACATCAATCAAACGAATCTTGAAATCGAAATGTATTTGCATATAAAGCTGCTATTGTATGTAGAATTAATGGTGTATATTAAATGATAATTTACCATATCGTAGATGGAAATGCCACAACCCAAATAACAATTATCAAACATAATATCAAAGGTTCCATTTGTCGTTAAGATCAAATCTGAACGATGAGCAATGAGCAATTTTTTATTTAAATATTATAAAGGCAACATTCGTAAATTAAATTCAATAATAATATTCCCAACAAATTGAATACACATCAAACTTGTTTGCTTGTCATTGAAAAATGACTTCTCGATTTTGTCAAAAGGCAAAAAAGTTAAAGATAAGCCTAATTACACTCATTAAAGTAGAAATTAATTGGAATAGGCAGTCAGATAAATAACCCATTCTGGATATGTTTTGTGTGGCTTTTGTAGTCAGACTAGCCAGGCTGCATTCCACAGTTAGAAGAGAACAAGTAACCAACTGGTTAAATTGAAGTTGTTAAAGTTGCACACTTGGGAATTCATGATGATATTCTTAAGGAATCGCTGACCTTGACTAAGATCAAGTTGTGTGTGCCATTAAGCAGCTCCAAGCATCATAATATTTGTACAAAGAGACCGAGTGAGGCAGATGGCAGAAGACAAAGAGATCTCTTTGATGACTCCAAGACCTCAAGGGCGCAAACTAGATGAAATTACAGTATAAATCTGTGTATGTGTTTCAAAATGTGCTTTGGACCCACATAATTATTACCAGCTCTACGACTATGATTAAAAAATACTCTATGCATGGCCAAATCAGTTTAGCTATGCAACATTAAAAACTCAACAATTTGTTACGCCTTGATTTAATGCGATAAAATTATATCAAGTTGCCGACAAAACAAGTTTCAATATTATTGCTATTTAGCTATTGTTCTAGTTCTGAAAATCAGAATCAAATGACTTGATTGTGATAAAGTTATGCTAATCTATGCTCTTTGATGAGGAGACGAAAGCAGCCAATTACGTCAGCTGGCATCACGAGATACATAAACTGCACAATCTATGACCCAGTATTAAGATCTTTTAAGGCCTACTAATCATATGTATATCCGACATTTTATTAGGTCTTCCAACACAGCTGGGTGCTTGGCGGCTGCAGTCAAAACAAAGGGCTTGATTTGGTTCATTGGGTTCGCATTATACCCTGGAATTTAATAAGCAAACATTAGATTTAATAAAGACGACTGAAGACTGAACTTTGATCTTTGGAAATAAAAATAATGCATAGATAAAATTTAATATGATTAACCTATTTAGTTCCTTAGTACTGGGAAATCCCATTTTTATCCGCGAACTTTTATTGCGAAAAAACTCTATAAATATATACAAATTGAACAGTTAAAATTTAGTCGACTATATTAAGTCGATGATACCTCAGCAGCAATCTTTTTATATATATATGTACCCAATTCTGGCTCTGTTTCTGTTTGGCATACGGTAGCTTGAAGACATTTGTCAGACTGGCTGATAAATAGAGACGCATTGGAACTTGATCTAAACATGATTCAAAAATTCATTTACAAGTTTTATAGAGTTTATGAGCATTTTAACACCAGCCAAACGAATTTACAATTTTTCTACATTTTGATTTTGTTATTCGTTCGATTTCATGTTAAATGGTTCTAATTAATATTAGCCTAAACGTGTAATTTAATTGTCTTACATTCTTGGCAATAAAATTTAGAATAAACAAAATAAGAATATAACAAAAAAATTCCAATCAATAGATAAATGACAAATGACAATGTCAAAGACTTAAGTTCCGTCATACAAAAGACGGGGAAGCTCAAATTTTATATTATAAAATTAATTATTTAATTAATTTAAAGACTTTTTGAAATTTGATTTAATTATCTCACATTCTGGATAATAAAATGAAGAATTAAAAAATACATTTATCTAGAAAAATCCAATCTCAGACAATGTCAAAGACTTGAATTCCGTTTGCCATAAAAATGTCTGCTAAGATCAAATTTGATGCTAGGTTATTGACTATTTGGTTTTATAGTTTTGTTGTCTCGACGTTTTCTTCACCCACATTGTTTTTAAACATTTATATTTATGAAACAACAATTTGGTTAGATGCCCATATTTCATATTTCGTCTTATTTTCTATGATTTTTGTGCTACTGGCTAAGCTTTATTAATTATTCTTTTACCGGTTATTGCTGGGGAATGGGATATATACAGGAATATAATATATGCTCGCAATTTACTATCAATCTTAATTTTCTTGATGCCTTCATTAAGTGAAAGAATACTTGAGCTTGACGTCAGTAGATTATTCACTTGGACATTTGTGGCATAATTGATGCATGCGTCTAACCAGCATCGGAAAGACACATGAGTAAACTATGGCCTCAAAGTTGCCCCGTTTGACTCATGCATTCTTGTCACTGAAAATGTGTAGGAAATAGCTGAATGTCTCAATGTCTTTGCTGAGTAGTTCAATAACCCGCTACCATTGGCTAATATAGCTTATGAAGAGCTAATTATTCACTCTGATTCATAAATTGTTGTGAAATCTCTGCATCTGCATAGCTTCGATTTTAATATCTGTTAATAAGTAATCTTCAAATTCATTGTGAAACAATTTCTGATTATGATACATCTTTTAAACTGTGATGTTATTTTTTTTATCGATAATCAAAACAAAGAAACTTATTGATATAATTTAATACTGCCTTGGCTATTCGAAATCTATATTTAAAACTTTATCTAAGTCTCAAAACACTCGGATCCACAGAAAGCTGGATGACAGACAGACTCAGTAAATGCATATATATTTTATAAGTAGAAAATGCAGTACAGAATATAAAAAACTAATACTTTGAATAACATATCCATTTTGGCACCCAGTATCAATCAGTTTGAAATGCGAATATTTATTCTAACATCATTGATTGATTTCTGATGACAACGAATGAATGCTTTGACATAATAAAGGTCACTCAATACTGCGAAATACTGAATTTAACTTTTGTTTCTCTTTTTCAAAACAGTGTGAAGACATTTTTTATAAATTCATATTTTAAACAATTTAAGCTTATAAAAAAATGTATTAGTATTTACATAATTTAGGCAAACTTGTTTAATAGCATGAGATAATATATTTTATTAGTATTTTTAATACGCAATCAACTTAACAAATTTGTAGCATTAATTAAGATAAATAAATGCCTAAAACCGGTAATAACTAGTTCTAATTCTAGGGTCTAAATACGGCAAGACTTTCAATTGTTGTACATTTTTTTAACACAACCGAAAAATTCTACGAAATGGTTGAATGGGAACAAGAATTCGCGTGCCATTTAAGAATCTGATTTGAATATTTTAAGCAAACTTGTTTCCATCACTTTCCCAGTTATTATGAGAATTAAAACCCTAATTTATATCAGGAATTTCTAGCTTTTTTTTTCATAATTTGCTATGAAGCTATGAATAATCTCAAATATCTTAAAGTCTCGAGTTAAACACTAAGCGGGAAGGCATCAGGAAACGCCAAGCAGACTGGGTCTGAACGGTGCCTAACACATTTATCATTTCTGTTTGGCTATTCATACTTGAGTTGGGTGATTGGAAATTTCACCCAGCATGGTCTAATGCACCCATTATTTGAACTTGCTTTGTTCAATTCTTCAATTAAGATTAACCCGAATCGAATCGCAATAAAGCATAAAGAAAAATATAACGAATATGTGAAAAGCAAAACTGAACTGGCCTGAACTGAACTGAGCTGAAATGCTTTTATTATAATGTGCATTTGATTCGCGAATCAGTCTGCTATTGACCCGCCAGTAATTACACAATAATGCTTAATAGCTTTCATTACGGGGCCAAAAGTGTGCATTAGTGCGGCTCAGCCTTTGGACGGGCCCAACAAAAAGCCAACCGCAACCTTACACAACACCAAAAAAAAAAACCCTTCAATCACAATCACATAGACTTTGAAAATTGCATGTATGATAAGCTATAGGTGTGACTTGCACTTCACTGGTATATCTAAAAACCTTTGGAGTTGACATTATCAAAGTAAGTCAACAATTGTGTCAATAAAGTGATTTGCAGATTTGAAGGAACAGAAAAAATAAACAAAATCAGTCTAGCAAATTTTTTGGCGCCTGCCTTGACCAACTTTCATATTATGCAGAACGCTCCATAAATATCAATTGGCCTAATTAACTAACCGTTAGTTGTACTGATAGGCGTATCTAATTTTTGTCTAGCCACTTGCAGCATCATTGCAAATGATGGTTTTTTAAGGTTATTAAAATAGCACTTGGAAATTCACATGGCCTTTAGTTGTTACAGCTATCGTTGTATTTCATCAAAATAGAGTCGAATTTCAGCTTGCAACACACAATTTGTGTTATGGTTTCGATGTAGCTTTTACGATATTACGAATATTTCAATTTCCCCACGATACGTGATTTTTAACACATCTGAATCTGTGGTTTGGTTTAAATTATATGTTTGTTTTTTGGGCTACTCTTTCGACTCGTTTGTTTTTGGCGGTCTTTTGCTTTAGCGTGATCAATATTTTATTTTGTTAATTAATTGTTTTGTCTATCTTGTGCATTGTATTCACATTTAAAACTATCCTCTTGTATTATATTCGATTTGTTTGTTTGTGAATCAGCAAGTTGGCTTTCGCTCTGACAGTGCGAAATGACGATGACGTTTTGCTTAGAACTTCAACCCGGATTTGTTTGGGGTTTAATTGACTGCCTTTAATACAGACGTTGAGATTTAATTATTTCCCAGGTATACATTTTTGCGTGATTTAGCAACAACAAAAAAGAGAGGAATCTGTGGGTCAGTGACAAAAAAAATATAATTGACAAATTGCCCGTTTCATTAAATAAAATTACCGCATAAAATGCAAATGTGTTTAGTGTCATAAAATGTTTTCGGCTCTAAAAAAAACTTTGCCTAATGCTCGTAAAATTCACTAAGCTGAAAAAATCAATTAGCTGCCGGTCTTAAAATCAAGCTAAAAACAGTACTATCCACAGACATAATAAAAGAACTAGAACCAAACCGGTAAACAACACAAGTCAACCGAATAATTTAGCGGAAGGGCTTTCGGAAAAGTTGTGTCTGCTGCTCAAGATACCTAAAGAAGCTGCTCTGCTTTGCTCTGCTCTGATCTGAACTGAACTGATCTGTTCAGCTGAGCACGCAGGCCTGTACTGACAGTTAGCACTATCATACAACCATACCGCAAGCTCTCTCTCTCTCTTAATCTCTCTTCATTGGTCTGTCTCTTCTTTTTTAGGCCTCTCTCTGTGAGAGAACTGCTGCCAACGAAAGTGAGCAAGAGCAGCGACAGAGACTGCGCAGCGTCGTATATGCTAGAGTCAGCACTTTTGTTGTTGTAGCTGCCGCTGCTGCCGCTGCTGCTGCTGTTGTCTTCTGCTTAATTCCACTTGTTCGCATCTTCGCGACGGCGTCGTCGATGCCAGCTATTGTGTTTGTTGTACACTGTTCAGCGCTGCTTGGGTGCTGCTTGTTTGTGAAGCTGCGACGCTTACGTTGACGCCGACGCTGGCAAACGTTTGCTGGGCCGCATATAAAAACGAGGAACTTGCTAAAAATGTTTACAATCATATTGAAGTATCGAAGTTGTTCGTTTCGTGCGTTTAATTGTGCGAGTTTAGTTCATATCCAACAAAAAAAAACTTAGCTGTGTGTAAGCCGATATTATAATAATTTATATATATATATACAAAACTTATATTAATAACTAAAAAGAGACAGTGTATGAGTAGTGATAAGAAGTGAACTTTAAGTTAAAGACTTTGTGCAACATTTTGTGACCAAGTGACAAGTGCCAGGCGCCAAGGATATGTTTTGATATGTATTTGTTTTTAAGGATATCTGATAGAGTTGAACTAAAGAGTGAATTACTTGTGCTATACAATTGTACAATCCACCAAAATTAACTGTAAATTGTGCCGTGACGTTTTGTTTGTGGTTGAAAATTAAATTCATTTGCGGTTGATTGATTGATGGATGGTTTGATTGATTCAGTTGCTGCTGCTGCGGCTGCTTCTGGCTGTGCCACACAGTCCCTCAGTTCAGCCTAACCGCATTGCTGTCTGTCCGTCTGGCTGCCCGCCTTGTCTTGGCCGTGCATTGTGTTTAACTCACTTGAAATTTATTTGCTAGAGATGCGATCTGAACTTTGCGCCGCTATTGCAAAACTGCATACAGCAGCAACTTGGCCAGATGAGCCCCAGACAACGCAAGCAACATTTGCAGTTTTAATTTATGTGAAAATCAGTCACAGAACCCAAACGGCTTAAGAGCTAACCAAACACAAGTTCAGACGGAAGCCTCACTTTCCACAGCAGCACCGACAACAAAAGATTTACATATGACCAGCTGAAAGCATTATAGCCCCTATCGTGTGTGTGTGTGCGTGTGTGTTTGAATTAATTTGTTGCATGCCATTTCAATTTAAGCTAATCAGCATTAGTAGTTATTCTATTTTGGCAACTCTGAACAATAAAAATCTCCAAATCCGATTCCCGCATAAGGTTCGTTGTCTAAGTCTTTTGTTTCGAGCACAGGTTCATCGATTCCCGTTGTAAAGTGTGTCACTGACACCTACCCGAGGCTGTGTATATTTCCATACTCAAGAATTTATTAATCTGCCAATCAGTCTGTAGTAGGAAATAGAAACAAAAATACAAATTAAAATTATTATAAATTTTGACAGCTGACTTCAGAGCGAATTATAGAGAAAGTATTAGAAACTCAGCAACAAATTCAAAGTTTTTAATGAGCGCAGCTAACAAAACAAATTCGCATAACTTTTTTTATGCAAATTAAATTCCACAACAAGAACATCAACATCAGCTGCTGTTGTGGAAAAACCAATAATTTTGTTTTTTTTTATTAAATGCTTAATTGGGGGAATATTTTTGGTTGTCTGTCAATAGAATTATTTATAGCAATGAGTCATGCAGCACGCATCTAGCCAAATTTGGCTCAGTTCGAACATCTGAATAATTGGCGATTCGCCAGTCAAAACTTCGAATATCGTGTTTATTATTATATGCAAATTTCTTGGCGGCATTTGCTTTTTAATTTCTATTGTCGCATTGACAATTTTCGAGTTAAGTTTATTTATATTTTTTTGTGTTTGCTTTGAGTCAGCATGCAGGATTTAAATATATATAAAAATAAAAAAAATTACTTCAAATGAACTGGTCTTGCCAACAAATGTTGGCATCCTGCCTGAGCTCACGATCTATGCAAATGAATTAACTATAAGTTTGTCAATTTAGACACTAACTTGGCAGGTGCCATCAATTATGAAATTGCCGTGTTAAACGCCAAGAGGGGCGGGCCAGAAGCCATAGAATTAACTAACCAAACGACGACAACGCCTCTTTGCGTAATCGAGCGGCCAAACAGCTTAGCAATTTAATGAATAGATCGACGGACAGATATAGATAGACAGACAGACAGACAGACGCACAGACGCACCGACGCACAGCTAGACACATCCAACAGATACATCAAGTTAGAGCAGGCGCAACAGTCGCTGCTTCATAATTTATCTGACTTAGAATCTTTGACAAATTGCACAGCAGCAGCCTGCAGGGGGGCAATAATAAATAAACTTGTATATATCTATATATATATATCTATTATATGTGTATATATAAGTCTATACAAAATGTAGGCATATCTTTTGCAAGTTTTCGGAAGTCTTTTTGGCCAAAACCAGTTGTGTGCTAGACACTGAAATTCCTTTGCGCAAACAACTTGTAGACAATCTGCCCAAAAGGCTAACGTCACGCACTGGACTCCAAAGTGGAGACTCCGCTCGAGAGTCAAGCTGTCTGTCTGCCTGCCTGTCAGCAGCAAGTGCCATTTGCCGTGTTAACCATATTGTAGTAGTAGTACTTGTTGCTTGCTGCTTGTTACTTGTTCTGGTTGTGGTTGTTGTTGCCGTTGTCATGGAGCCGGCTCATTGCAATATCCAAAGCTGGCAATCCGCACAGCGTGTAGGCTGCTTGAGGCCTCCTATCAACGGCTTCAGGGTATCCGGCTAGTGCACTTTTATGGCATTCTTATGTGCGTTCCTCTTGCGAAAATATGTCATCACGATATTTTGCATTTCATTGCTGATGACAACAACAACAAAAACAACTGCAGCACACACACAGATAGCCAGCTGGTGTTGTAGCCGGCCGGCTAACTGATTTAGTCAGCAAGTGCTAATTGCTTAAAGCTTCTGAAATCTATTTTAACATGATTGTTCTGGATCTATATAATACTGTACTGTTATTAAAAAATATAAATATTTTAATTATTATAACAAATCTTGAAAATCGGGCAATTAATTACTATATATTGTTATTAAAAAATATAAATAAAATTAATAATAATAAAGGACGTGCTAGTTATAAATGATATATTATTTAAATAAGACATTTAGAATTTTGTTTAATTTTTATAACTAAATTATTTGTTATATTTATTTTATAAATATTTTACAATTATTTAATATTCAATTGATTTTAATTTTTACAGACCAGACACATATTTGGAATAAAGAATCAAAAGCCATGTCACGGTTTCGAAGCTCACTCACTTTGGTGCTGCCACTGCTGCTGGCCATGCACGGCACAGTCAAGGCCAGCTATCAAGGCAACTTGTTCCTCAATGGTCAATACCATAACGATATCAAAGAGCAGCCCGAATCGCACTTCTCGGTGAATCCGGCATCGAATGTGTTCCTGCACCATGCGGTGATTAGCAGGCAAGCGTCACCGTTCCAGGCACCCACATATCTGCCGCCGCTGGAGCAGCTCAGGTGTGCCAATGGACAGCAGTGTGTGCGTCTGGATCAGTGCCAGAACGGTTACTTCAGTCAGCAACTGCCCAAGATTCAGGTAAGATAAACTGTTTTAGTTGTGGTATTTGCTCTTGTCTCGAGCTAACTGGCTAATAATTGCATAAGGCGCATCGATTGTGGTGCGGTTAAACCCAACATTCAAAATTGTGGCAGGCACTTGACAAGCGATCGGCAACCGTACAAAAACCAACTCTAAATTAAAAGCCTGTCTGCGGTCGATAATGTTAAAAAAATATTGCAATTCGCTTGATTAGCCAGATCTGATCTGCATTTTTTTATTGTTGGCACAGTTGCCGTTATTTTCCGGTTTGTCAGTTTTCAAAAAAAAAACAACAACAACAAAAGAAATACCCATTCAACCTTTCGTCGTTGCCGCATTTCGTAATATCTGGCAAGTGAAATAAAAAGTGAAGTTCATGTTTAATTGCTGCTCTGCCAAGTTCGCCGCCTGCCACAAAGAAATTTATGTAAATGCAAATGTCGCCCCACTTTTTTCGAAATGTTTTATTTTGCATATTGAGCATCTGCCCAATAAAATTGAGCTTAAAACAATCCCCAATTGGAATTTCACTTTTATCGCATTATTTTGCGGCTATTTCAGAAGTTGAATTCCTGTTCAAAAGCGACAGTTCCATTGAAAGCCAATTTTATTAGCTTATTCCACTTTGAAAGCCGCTACTAACAAAAGAATTAGGCAACAAACTTGCCGCAACTTGCCGCATCTACACGCATTTGCGTGTATTTTTATATGACATTGCAACACCAAGCAACGGAATTAAGTTTTTTAATTAAAAATTATTGGAGCCGATCTATGCGAGATGTTGCGGTTTCCAAACGGCGCCTCAAGTGCAAATTTGACCCGCTGACCAGCGACGACAAGTTTGGTTACCTAAATAACAACAGCCAAAATACAATTTTATTGATGACAAATTTAATTACGTGCACAAATTAGTTTCTGTGGACCTCAGCTGTTCCACTGTCAAATGGCAAACATTTGAATAAATTAAGAATTGAGAGACGAATATTTGAATAGAAATAAATAGAGAAGTAGAAAAAGAGAATTTAGAGAATTATTTATTATAATATTATAATTATTATTTATAATTATTTATTTATACTCATTAAGAGTATCAAATGAATGTGTTTAGTCTACACTTAATTGAATTTGTACAACAATTTCTTGCCTTCTTTAGTCAGAGACTTATGGCAGCCATATATTATTATTATTATTATTTATTTGGGGTTTTGTGCACTGCGACCTGATTGATCTATTGTGCCCCCTTCCGAGCTTATAGCTCCTCCATCAACCCGAGTTCCTGAACAAATGTCAAAAGCCATATATATATTATATTAACTTTTTCTTTGGCATATTAAAGCATTTTAATAAATCAATTAACAAAATCGATTCTGGTTTGAAAGAACAAAAGTGACAATATAAACAGTTTTAAGCCAAATTTGTGTTTCATGCTTCAAATTTGAAAGAGGCTTATTTGCCTTTTCTAATAAGGCTAAAATGGTATGCTGAACTACTCAGCTGCTAAAATGTGGTCATTTAAGTGGCTTAGAGCAATTAGCCTGGAGAGCAGCTAAGATTAATTGCCTAGTTTGGTTTTTCTAGGCAATTTAGAAATTAAATTAATTTAAATGATCAAATAATCAATCAATGATATCAACATATAGCCAAATATGTAGCTCTCACAAGAAACTGTATCAACAATGGCCAACAAATATTAACAAGCTGACAATGCTGACAAATTTGCGCCTGGCCAATTGACAAAGAGCCAAATCGTTAACGCGTGGGCGTCTCGCCTCAGCTTTGAGTCAGCGAGTTGCTTGTTGGCCAAATTAGGCAGCCAGTTAACTTGTGTGTGTGTAAACTTGACTCTGGCATAGTCAACAGAGCGAGTTATGCCAACTGTATTTTATTTTTCGATATTTTTTCTCGATCTGTTTGCATTTCCTGAACAATTTACAGTTTCACGCTTAAGGGAATCCGCTTTACACATTTAAATATTTAAGCTTTTACTTTATGTATTTTTTTTCCATCTTTTATTACAACTTACTGTTATTATTAGCACATTGCGTGTCAACATGTCTTAAATCAATAATAAAGCCAAATATTTTTTGTGAATTTCTTAATAATTTGAAAAATTATTGTGCACACAAGCAATTAAAATATTGTATACAAAAGACAGTTCAAAAATTCTCAGCTTGATGATGTCAAGTGCTGTGTGATTATAATTATGATTATTTACTTTGTATCTTTATTTGGATTTACGTTGAAATCGCCGAACTTTCCGTTTGCTTATAGGTTTAACAACCTATGATTCAATAATGTAAAACTGAACTTTGTTTCCCATCCGGTTTGACGAGAATAGATGATCATGGCTTATTTTAAATTTGGGAATACACGATTACACGTGCATACTTAACCTGATTAATTCATAAAGTAGATTGTATGCCATTTGAATACTGATTAACTGTTCAGTCATGCCAATGATTAACCAGAATTGACATTTATTAAATATGCACGTTGTTCGGTTTTGCTTTAAGTGCCTTTTAGACACGTCTAACATATTCCTATTCATCTCATAAAACTGTTTCATCAATTCACTTTTGCTTGATTTAAGCGCTTTGCGATTCAAATGTGTTCGTAACTTGACACAATGTCTATGAGAAAATCGCGTGTTCTATATGTGATTTGACAGGAATTTCTTGTTTTCGAATATCGATTTGAGTGTGTTGTCCAGCGATCAATGTTTTATGATCCAAGGTCGTTTAGTTTGATATATAAATAATTTTATTTTGTGCGGGATTGTAAAATGTGATCTTCACTATATACACCCAAAACGTGTGAGACTGCGAGACACACCGAAAAGGGAGATAGATTGATTGATACAGTATAGGAATGATAATTATATATAGTTCTAAAGGTGAGCTGTGAACTGGTTTTCGTGCCAAGGAAATAAGTTTAAAAATGAATGAATTAAATAATTAAGATTAATAGCATCATATTTAACCCATTGTTTGCCATTTTCATGCTGCATTTCAAATGTGGAATGGCCAAGCTAATTGATTTACATATACGTCAAAAGCACACCTCTGACTACCGTCGTTCTTTTGTAGATTCAAGCAAGAATGAAAAAAGGCAACAAAAAAAAATATATAGAATAAATGCAGAATCACAAACACCTTGGCCATTCTTGAACTTTTGGCCTGAGGCCAGACAACATGATTATCATTATTAATTTGCAATTGTCCAAATGCCAGCTGGACGACGGGCTTGCGAAGGTTTCGATAGAATCCCATAAGACCACTGAGTGAAGGCGGCAAAGTTCAATGCAAATTGGCAGCAATGCCACCAAGGTGCTAAAAGATACAACAACAAAAAAAAAAATCCTCAAGAAAATGCTTGGGCATTATTTTAACACATCATTTATGCAACTGCAATGGCCGCGTTGCTGACCTTTTGCCAAAGGCGACAGAGTTGACAACAACAACAATTGCCGTGGCAGAAGCAACGATCGTTTAGGCCGCCTAATTAATGCCGATGCCAACAAGTTGCAACTTTATGGCTAACACTGTTGGTCAAGTACGCGGTTGCTAAATACATTGATTGATTACGCGACCACTTAACTGGACAGTGCGATTTCTCTGTGTGTGCGTATCTTTTGGCAACTTACTTGCAGTAGTCAGTTGTCTATTTAAGGCCTTTAAGCAAATGTTAAAATATATATATTAAATTGGTTTGAAATGATCTAGAAAATAAATAAAATACAAAATATATAGATTTAAAAAAAAAAAAACGAAAGCTGTAGCTAACAATATATTCAATTCAGAGAAGATATATCAAAATACAAAAAAATATTACATTTTAGTCTAGTTTTTTAAATTTAGCTACAGTAATTTTTCTTTATTTTAATATTATTCTATTACAAATTTAATGTACAAAATCTATATCTCTATCCAAAAAAATATTATTTAGTTTTTAGATCATTTTCTAATAAATTGTGTTTAATTTTCAATTTGTTTGCTTTATTCATCCAGAACTGTAATCCTGAATCAAACATTTGCTGCAGCTATCGTCCAGTGCCAACCACCACAACAACCCGGAGAACGACGACAACAACCACACCTGTGCCGTATGCCACCTGCCCACGTGATTCGGATTGTGTGTCGCCACAAGATTGCCGCAATGGTGAAATCAGCTCCGTCAACTATGTCAAAAAGCAGGGGGTAAGTTTCAATGCTACATTTGTCAGGAAAAAGACCGCTTAATTGGCTCGACTTGTGCAACACAAATGAGACGAACCAAAAAAAGAGGACGCACACACAAAAAGTAATCATTAGCAGTGGCAAGTTGTCTGGGCGTATCAAAAGTTATAAGTTTTGTTGGCAAGCATCCGAAATGCATTAGAAAAAAATGCAGCAACGGCATCAAACCGCATTTGGATGTGCCAATGATGAGATGCCCCGAAAACAAAGCAGCGCCACATAGATAACTGCAGCAATCGTAGCACATTTCACAAGCAATGCAAACTGCAACTGCAACAGCAACAGCAACCAGCCAAAAACAGCCAGCAGCAGCTTGAAAAAAAAACCCACAACAACAACAACAGTTGCAGCTTATTAGCACACAATTAGTTAACATTTTCAGTCAAAATATTCTTTTGTTATTGCTGATTGTTGATGTTGTTTGTTTCTGTAACTAGATGCAAATTGCGCTCAACTTTTGATCTATTTGGTTTTTGTTTTCCCAATTCTACGAGATGACGAATTGTCCGCCTCAACAATCTGATATTTCAATTTGATTTGAGCTGACTTGAAATGTAGAATTTGCCAAGATGAATCAACGTGATGTGGGATGAGAATCGCTTAAATTACCATCACATCTACTTGTGAATATTGACTCACTGCATATTTAAGTCCGGCATTATATATACAGTATTAGATTAAATATTGTTTCTACATTTGGCTCTTAATTGGCATGTTCACAGGTTAGAAGCCAACTAAGTTTAGCTTTTAGCCTAAAGTAAATAACAGAAAAGGTTTGATTAAAATGCATACAGTGGAAAATGTAACTGATTTACATCGTATTACAATGATATTGCCCAAGTCGGTCTCCCCGTTGACGCTGGGCGCTGTTGTTGCCATAGTCAGTGGCAATGTCAAAACGAAAGACTCAGGCAACGAACTTGATGCCGTCAAGTGGCAATCAAGCAATGGAATGCAGTTGAACCTACAAGTAATGTGCATGAAATGCATTCAAGCCGAAAATGTGTTAAATTACGGCCTACCAGAATACTAGCCAGTTAAGACAGAGAGAGGTAGAGCGTTAAAAAGAGAAAGAGATAGAGATAGAGAGAGGGAGCAAGACAGAAGCCTCTGGCAGTCTAGAGCGAACAGGATGGCAATACTTTTCTTCACGATTTATACAGAGCTGGTGCTGGCATTGCAATTGCATAATTTGTTTACATGCAATGGCCAACAAAACGGGTCAGTTGCGTACTCAACGCTCTCGTTGCCTGTTGCCGCATGTTGAACGAAAAACCAAAAACAAAAAAAAAAAAATTATAAAAATACAAAAAATCATCACAGCAAGTGAATTATGTTGCAGACGCTGCAGCAGTTGCAACCACGCACTTAAAACCGAAATCGTTGCAGTCAGTTGATGTTTCTTATTTCGTTGTTTTTTTTGTGACTGCTCATTTCGGTGGGCCACAGTCTCATAATTTGCCTCGAATCAACAGCAACAGCAGCGGTAGCCTCTGCCTCAGCCTCAGTCTCAGCCTCAGCAGCTGGCGAGGAGCAGGTCCAGCGACGATTACGCACCACAAAGGTGCCTCGAACTCGTTAAGTTATGCAGGCATTGACGCCAATTGCGTGGCATGCTACAAAATGCACGCTGGGGACAACAAGCAGCATATGCAACAACAACAACAACAACAATAACATTCAGTTCAGCTGTGTGTATAGACGAACCAGTTGCCTGCAATGTATCCCTAATTTACAAGAGTGCGAAGAGGCAAAAATAACTTAAGTAGTTTAACAGTGAAAAATGCGCGGAATGCAACATTGCAAGGTCGTTCGACTGGCTTGCTAGGCTGGCAGGCTGGTTGGCAACCCTCTCAGCCTGTCCAGCGTTGCAATTTCGCCTTGCAAGTGACGCCTTGGGAGAGGCCATATTTGCGGCCTAGCCCAACTCGTAACTCTCGTTCTGATTTTGGTACGGTCAGCAGTTGTTGCACTGCGAATATCTGATCAATTAATGTTCACATGCCACATGCCACATGCGACGCATGCCCACTGTGCCCACATCGGCTATTGACCGACCTTTAAGCTTCAGCATTTGCCACGCTGATTGAGAACGCTCCTTTTTTAGTTTCATATTTAATTGATCATCCGACCAACTGAACTGAAAGAATGTCTTTAGGCCTGCTGCAAACTTAAATGTATATCACTTATATATAATAATAATATAGGTGTTTATGGCGCGTATTTTCATTATGGTCATTTATCATTTAAGCTGCTGCTGCAAGTTGAATGTTTTACATTTTATAACATGCCGCATTGCGTGAACTCAATTTTTTAGTCAGTTTTTGTTCCACTTCCATGTAATTTATGTAAAACGAAATTTTCTGCTTCTTTTCGAGCCGGTTTACCACTTGCAACTTTGTCAAATTTTAAGCTACTTGCTTAATGACATTTTACAGCGTCATAAACAATTTTATAATTTTTTTTTGAATTTTTTATAAATAGTTGCAGAAGAGTTTTTTTTTAATTTTTTATGTTTTTTTTTATTAATTACTGCTAAATATTATTATAATTTCTTCATTATCTCTGCTATTCGCATAAATCGCAATAAATCCAAACACTGACCTAGCATTCCGCAAGGCAGGCAACAGGGGGCATTTTGCCTCGATTTGCTGTCTCAAATGTTGCGTTATTTAAGCTTTTAATGTGGACAGTTGTATGGCTAGATAACTGTGTTGTTATAGAGGCAAAACATAAGAAAAAAACAACCACAAAAGGCTAACACAACAAACAGAGCATGTCGAGGCGCACACCAGCGGCAAACACCAACCATAACAATAATGATGATGATGATGATGATGATGATGGTGATGATGATGGTGGAGTTGAAGATGACAACCAAAACTTCAAGGTCTAGGTCGACAACATGACGTTGTCGGGCAATCGTTGACAGCGTTTAACAATTTGTTTTGTGTATTCATTTTGTTTGATTTTTCTTCTAAATTATTAGTGTTTGGAATTGGTAATTTTGTAGCGGCTATGCATGCATATCATTATTAATGATTTCTGTTATAGATGTGGCACGCATAAACACATATTATTGATATGAGGTTGTAATAACAATTTGACAGCCATTGGGCACATAATTAATAGATCAGAAAAGGCATGTAATAATTTGAATTCATTTATTCTTCATCTAGTTGACCTGCGCTATAAATTAACAGTATTTCGGACATGTATTATTTATGCCAAAGAAGACGATGCATAAACAAAAGACTTAAGCGACAATGTTGAGCAACAAAATGTTGTTTACTTGCTAAATGCACACGAGGGCCGGGCCAAATGTAAGATGCCAAAAAGCATAAACAGAAAATCAAAAATTTTATTTTTATAGGCCCATAAATAGTCAAAGCTGAAAAGAAAAAAAAACATCATATACAAGATGTAGGAATTTAATACAGGGGTATTCGCCACATTAATACTGTCATAAAAACAAATTCGCGAAACATTTGTGTCATAAATTTCGATTTTACATAAGGTGCTAGATACACTCTTGACATTTCGAATGGATGTGCACACGAAAGCTTAAATTACCAATGGGTTGTCCAAGAGAACTAACGATCTTTTTTCTCTGTAGCTAAATCAAAGTCTTATCTAGGACAAGGCATATACATTTTATATATGGGATGTAGAAGCGTTTTTTTAAAGCACAACTTAGTTTCTAACAAATTTTCTAGATGGAGTAATTGATATTTTGAGTTTTTTTCATTAACAATGCGGCCTTTGGTCAGTTTGTTGCCTAAGTCATTTGTTATTTGACTTGAAGCAGCTGGCATTAAAATAAATTTCATACAATTTCATATACTTATTGTAATTGCAACATTATTAACAAATTGCAGCTCGCAGCAGCAGAGACAGGCAACAAAAAAAAACAAAAAAACATCAAAAACAAAAAACAACATGTTGTATGGCCAACTAAATTTATTAAAAGCATTTTGACGTCATTGTTGTTGTTGTTGTTGCTGTTGCTGCTGGCGATTACATATTTTAGCTGTCGGCTGTACAAGTAGCATCAGTTTTTTGTTGTTGTTGTTGTCACTGTTGTTATCTCGAAGCTGCAAAATGATTGATCATAAGCAAGAGGGCAGCAGACGCGACTTAATCGGCGATCAGGTGGACGTTGAGGGCTGCTGCCCGCTGCCTGCTGCATGCTGCCTGCTGCCCGCTGCTTGTCATTGATCAACCACAACAACAAATTATGTCAGTTTCGCATTGTTGAATTTTTTAAAATATTTTTTTGCTGTTGATTTTAATACCCTGCACAAATTTAAAGTGGTCTGTTTAAAGGCGCTGAGGCGAGAGACCAAAAAGCCAGAAAAATGTATGTTAGGACTGGTTACAGGGCATCTCGCAGTCTATTACGCTCGACTAGAGCACTTACTTGTTTTGTTTTTTTTTTTGGTTTGGCAGCAGCAGCAGTCTTAATGATAACATGTATTACATAAAACTTAATGCGTGCGTCGCTTGACTTAATGCCCAATGAGTGATGTCTACATTAAGATAACATTTGATTAAAGCTTAATTGATGAAAATGATGCCAGAGGGCCAACTAACGATAATGATAACAAATTAAGGCAGCCAAGAAGGACAACCACAACCACAACAGCAATGGCTAATTCAGGCCTAGCCAACGGAAGCAACTCGATTCGCATTCGCATTCGCATTCAATTATAATTATTAATTTGTCAGGCAACGAAACTCGACTGCTGTCTTCTGTTCACTTTTCGCTTAATTTTTAACAAATGTGCACATTATTTTGGTTGACTTTTGCGGCGTTCTTTTTATTCACAACTCGCATTCACACGCCCCGCAGTAGCAGCCGCCGTCTGTCGTCCGTCTGTCGTCCGTCTGCCACTTGAATTATGAGTAACAAATTGCGCGAGACAATAAAACAGAAGGTCGCCGCTCGTTGACAACGCAGCCGTGTGAAGAGCCAAGAGCCAAGATCCGAGCTGAGATCAGCTGCGTCTTGGGATGTCTGCTTGCAGAATTCTTCTCAATTCACTGTTCTTTTGTGGGCGGCCATAAAAACATTTGCGATTGCGTAAGCAATGCGACAAGAGTCAAGCATTATTTTTATTGCCTGCATGCAAATCCAAAGTGTTGAATAAAAAAACAATAACAATTTGTTACTTGCGAGAAAAAGAAATATCTAAATATCAAAGACTCATACATTGTTGTTGTTTCGCCTCTAAATCTTTGGTTTTTGTAGTACTTTTATTGCTTCATAAAGTTGGTTTTATTATTTATGTAAGAAATGCATAACTTGAAATCTTCAGCAGTTGTTATTATTTTCCTAAATTCTAATTTATATGGTTAAATTGCTTATCATATAAAATATATGTATAATATATATATACATATTTATCACCTATCATTTCGTAAAAACTATTTGTTTGCAAAAAAAACCAGTTATTGTTATTTAACTGTACCCAAATCAAATTAAAGCGTATTTAAATTTCGTAAAAAGGGTTTTTTCCAATTTGTTTTTAACATAACATTCGTAATTTTTAATTGATGCCAATTTAATTTAGAAACTGACAAAATGCCTATTATATAAACATTTATATTAATATTCATTTCGATTTATAAACATAACTATAAATATTTTATTTATATTTGTTTTTTTTTTGTTTTTAATTTATAAGGTTATTTTTGAACAAATTTGTCAGCATATTTTTGTTTTCGTTCGTTTCTGTCAAGCGCCTACGGAATTTGAAAAATATTTCCGTTTGCCATAATTATTGGCGATTTTAGCATATAAATTATCTAATTTTTTGTTGTATGTGTGTGTATGTGTGTGTGGGTTTATGTGTGTAGGTGTTGTGTTGCCAGTGAGCAAATGACTTGGGCGACAAACTTGACACAGCAACAACGTTTGTGGGGCTGCATTTCAAAATGCTGCTGCAAAAGATTGCAGCATGAAACTGCAAATTTCTGGGTTACCATTAACACCACATAGAATACTAAAAGAAGAGGCAAGAGAAAAACAAAAAAAAAACAAAAAAAACAATTGACAGGCAGGCAACATTGGCCACTTTAATGATCAGGTAGCAAAGCGAGGCAGTCGAGTAGTTAGCAGTCGAGTTGCAAGCAGCTTGTTGCTTGCAGCTTGTGGCTTTTCTGTAATTTAATGCGCTGCAGCGCTGCATGGACTTTGAAGCACGACCCAGACACGACTTTGGCTACTTTGGCTCAGCTGTTTGCGGCAACGCCTGGTGTTAATTTATGTGGCAGCTGCCCGCTTTAATTGACTAGCTGCAACATTTGAAATTAGCCCGACTCTTTTCTAAATCAACATTTCTCTATTTTAGCCAAATCGCTGCTATGCACCGGAAACTTGCTGCCGCATGCCATCGACCACACTGACTGAGGATGGCTACATCTTCAATCTGCCCGAGAAGACCTTCCCGCTGCCCACGAATCCCACAGTGCCCGCTGTGCGCACCACCCAGCCAGCCTATCGTCCACAGCCGACCGAGTATCTGCCTCCGTCGACCACTCGTCGTCCCGTTGCCGAATATTTGCCACCACAGACCACTCGTCGTCCCGTTGCCGAATATTTGCCACCACAGACCACTCGTCGTCCCACCTATCAGCCGCAGCCAACGCAGTCGCGTGCCACCCAACCGCCACGCCCACAGCCCACGCAGCCGGCTTACCGCCCACAGCCCACACAGCCGGCCTACCGCCCACAGCCCACACAGCCAGCCTACCGTCCACAGCCAACTCAGCCCGCTCCCACGAAGCCCGCGTACCGCCCATTGCCCACAGCAGCGCCGACACGTCGCCCCACCAACGAATACCTGCCGCCCGTCTCATCCAACGAGATTCCTCACCGCGAACCGCGACCAACACAGCAACCACGTTACGAGCCGGACCGTGTGCCACAGCCATCGAATGAGAAGCCTGTGTACCGCGGAGAGGATCAGCTTTCGCCACAAATCTTCCCCACACCGCAGTTTCCTGAGCAGCCCAAGCATTTCGCCAAGTGCGCCTCTGCGCTCGTCTGCACCACTGAGAACTATTGCAATGCCATCGGTGTGCTAAGCGAAACGCCCGTCCAGTTGAGCCCCATGGAGGCTGCCTTCCGTGTGCCACTCACCGATTGCCTGGTGGCCGAGAGCGGCGTTCCCGGCAAGTGCTGCCGCGATCCCAACTACGTTGATCCCTGGCCCGTCAATCTCGCTGGCATCTGCGCCACACGCAACAAGCGGTAAGTACTGAAGTATATATATATACGATATAATATATAATCTTATACAAATCGTCTCGCTTAATTTCTGACAGCACCAAGCCCACCGGAGTTAAGGAAATTGATGCCAACTTCGCTGAGATCCCATGGCAAGCAATGGTTCTGCGCGATTCGAGCAAGACTTTGCTTTGTGGTGGCGCCATCATTGGCGATGAATTCGTGATCACCACGGCTAGCTGTGTGGATGGGTAAGTTTTGGCTCGAATCCCTAATTAGACTCTGGTGGACTACAACTAATGAATTCTTCCGTTAGTGTGCCCGTTAACGATGTGCGCATCAAGGCCGGCGAATGGGAGCTGGGCAGCACCAATGAGCCACTGCCGTTCCAGTTGGTGGGTGCCAAGACCATTGATGTCCATCCCTCGTACAATCCGTCGACCCATGCCAATGATTTGGCCATCATTCGTTTGGACAAACGTTTCGAGTTCGCCACCCACATTCAGCCCATCTGCATCAGCGATGAGGATCCCGGCGCATCGGAGCACTGTGTGACCACCGGCTGGGGCAAGCAGGCCCTCTCAAGTAAGCATGTCCCTCGCTGGCAAACCTTACGCTCCAACTAATCACCACTTTCATTCGCGAAATACAGTTCACGAGGAAGGCGCCATTATGCATGTGACCGATGCCTCAGCACAGGCGCGCAGCGATTGTGGTGCCGATGGAACGAGCGTGTGCAGTGCCACCAAATTCGATTCGTGTGAATTTGATGTTGGCAGCGCGCTAGCCTGCGGCAGCGGCTCCAATGTCCGACTCAAGGGTATCTACAGCGGCGAGTCCACTTGTGGCGAGAATCAATCTGTGCGCTTCTCCAAGCCCGACGTCAAATGGATTAATCAGGCATTTGCTGACCGTAACAAGCCGCTGCTTCTCAAGCGTTTCTAGAGCATTCTGATTTGGCCAACCACTCGAAGAAGAGAAAGATGAAGCAGAAGACGAATCCGAATCCGAATCAGATGATTAAGATGATCATAATGAGGAATCCATTCAGGCGACAGCTCAACTGTTGCAAGCACATTTTTTTTTTTTGTTTAGTTGAACTATTTGTAATGTAGCCAACTATGCTCTGCTGTTAAAACTCTTTCAACCACTTATCTCCTAAAGCACCACTAACAGCAGAACACCACCACACACCACTCTCATTCATGCATGCCCGAAGAACTTTCTAATTTATTCACGACAAGAGCCATTTTTTCGACCTGACTACATTATTTGAAATGCCAGAAAATTCTTTTTTTGAATCTATTTCAATTTTAGTTCAAATAAGTGAAGGGAACATTTTTTCCACTATTCTATTTTAATGGTAACTCTCCATACCAACAAATTGTAAAATATATATATTTAATTGTAAGTTTAGGTTCTACGGACAAGCTCAATGAATTGCGAACGAAAAACGTTACAATAATATCAATGCACAATAATTCCACAAAACGAAAACAATGACGATCTGCTACTCCCCCCATTCAGAGAAATTGAGATTATACAAATATAGAGATTTTTGATTGTTTTTCTACCTAGGTTAAGCGATCATTTCCCCCCCTTATAGCCGTGCACATTTTCACACATAAGAGCACAAGATCCCGAGATTTACCGTTATTTAAAGCTTTTCCTATATCGTAAATCGTATATATGTATATGTAATATGTTAAACATGTTGTATAAAGTGTCTATGAATCTAAATTTAGCTTCTTATTTAATTAATAAATAAAGAAAAATTATTTAGAAATATATCTGTTATAAATGCGTGATTTTATTGATGTTATATTTTATAAACAAACATCAAATTTGTATTTGATTGCAACAATCAGTTCCTAGCCTGATCATAATTTGTCGTATACCAGTTCACAGATGCTTCGATGGCCTCCTCAAAGTCTGTAAACTTAAAATCTGGCAACAGCTTGCGCAGCTTTGCATTCGAAGCTGTTTTCTTGAATTGTCCATCTGCCTTGCTCGTATCACAGACCAGTTTGCCCTGCAATAAATATTATTTTATTGTGATACGTTATAATTAATGCAAATACTATTTGTTCACGTCTCACCTTAAAGTTAAATGCCTTGGCTATGGCCTGAGCTACCTCATAGATTGTCACCTCTGAAGCCTCGTCTACACTCAAAACAATGGGCTCAATGCTGTTGTAGTACCTGAGCACCCAAATCATCAGCTTTGCCAAGTCTAGGGAGTAGATGAATTGGCGCAATGGTTTGCCACTGCCATAGACTGTAAAGATCTTTTCGCTTTCATCCAACTCGGGCTGCTCGGTGCGCAGCTTGTGCATGCGATTGATCATGCCTGGAATCACGTGACTGACATCGGGCTTGTAGTTATCATGCGGACCAAATATATTGCATGGTATCACGGATGTGTACATGTGTCCATACTTGTCGTGATACGCATGATTATGTATGTCTATCAAACGCTTCGCATACGAATAGCCATAGTTCGAGGCGTGCGGCGGTCCATTGTGCACCATGGTCTCATCGATGGGGTAGCTGGTCTTGTCAGGAAATATGCATGTGGACAGGCAGGAGACAACGTTTGTGCAGCCCAGCTCATGTGCCGTTTGCAGGACATGATCGTTGATCAAGCAATTGTTTCGCTGGAATTGAAGGAATACATTTTTAGTAGGTAAACATTTTCAGTCCGCATCAAAAGCTTACCAAAAAATCAAGGTTATTGTTCATATTGTGAAATAGGCCACCGACCATGGCAGCCAAATGTATCACATGAGTCGGTTTCACTCTCTCAAACAATGCCTGCGTGGCAGCCAAATTCCTGTTGTTGTTCGATCAGTCATATGAAACCAAATGTTGTTTAAACAAAAAATATTCTCACGTTAAATCTGCATCTTTCGAGCCGGCAAAAAACCACTTCTCATCGCTTGGCTGTTCAGCTTTGATAACAGCCTGCAAAGCTTTGCCAACAAGACCAGTTCCGCCCGTAACTAGAACCCTTTTCATTTTTTTAATAATTTTACTTCAATGTATTCTATCAACAAATGGAAGCAGCTGATAATCCTATTAGTGATGGTCAATAGAAAAAACCAAGCACCGATATTTGAAGAACCGATATATTTAAATACCAAATGGATATTATCGATATTATTGTACTCGATACTTTTTCTACTTTGTTTGTCAGCCGGCTTGCATTGAAAATTTGCCAGTGTGTAAAAAATGCAAAATAAATAAGTAAACAAAATGGATACGCAAATTTTAGACGCCGTAAACGACTTTCTGGTAAGAGTTGATAAAACAGAAATTAAAAAGTTGCTAATCTGCGCCTTATTTCATACAGAAAGTTGACTCCATAGACGAAGCGTTTGTCAGCGTCATTGTTTTTAAGTCCGACGATGATAAAGCGAGCAGTTTCACAAATAATCTGAGTAAGTTTGCAATTAAATGTTGTCCTTAAATATATGTTGATAATTTTCAATTCAAGTTACCGCATTTGGCAATGTGGAGAATCGGGAGCAGGTGCTGCGCTCATATCTGCTGCGAGCTGCCGAGGCGCCCAGTTATCACATGCAGGTGCTGATGGGAGCGCTGCCCAAATTGGTGGATGCCCATCTAATAACAGCCAGGTAACAGATAATACATCACACAGTTACAATATGTATATTAATGTTTATCTATTAACTCATAGAATGCTATGCGACAAGGTGTTGTCCTGCGAGAAGCTCGACTACGAGCGTAAAACATTTTGGATCGAGAGCTTCCGGCTTATCAAAAAGGTCATCGCCCAGGTGGACTATAAGGGTGTGCGGGAGATCATGAAGGCGTGTCGTGACAAGGCTCAATGGTTTCCCCTCAATGTCAATGTCACATATCTGCCACAACTGCTGGCTGTCGAAGAAATTATACGCTTCATATTCGATCGTAATAATTGTTTGCTGCCCGCCTATTTCATAGCAAATGAAATAATGCGTCCGTTTCCATATCACTGGAAGCTCAACCAGCTGATGACGGATTTTGTCGAAGAGTTTCGCACCACAGCGCAAATGGTGTCTATTATTGGTCATGCCCACATGCTGCCCAT
Source organism: Drosophila multiciliata (assembly GCA_037043605.1). Taxonomy (NCBI): domain Eukaryota; kingdom Metazoa; phylum Arthropoda; class Insecta; order Diptera; family Drosophilidae; genus Drosophila; species Drosophila multiciliata. The sequence goes on from JBAMBF010000589.1 coordinate 6,410,293, forward strand.
TGTTGAGCATTTCGGGTATGCGGATCACTTGATGAACTCCTGGCGTCTGGATCACAACACTTTGAAGTTTAACTTCAAGGGCAGTCTTCCATATGAACCCGAACTGCTGGAGGATCAGACACCGTTGTTGCGCCATGTGCTCGAGCAGCCATATTCGCGGGAAATGGTTTCTGTCATGCTCAATCTGCAGAAGCATCAGAAGCAACGTTACAACGCGCTTGAGGAGCAGCTGGTCAATTTGATAATACATGCGATGGAAATGACTGAAACGAATGATGCTACTGCGGGCAGTGGCTTCAATGCATACGACGAACAAATCTCGTCCAACGAATGGGTTTGGCTGCATCTCTCCTCGCAGTTAATCTACTTTGTGCTCTTCCAACTCGTCAGCTTTATGCACATTGTGATGGCGCTACATGATAAGGTAAACGGACTTATCAAATTCTTGGCATAAGTTTTTATAATCTTTTCCTTATATTTGCAGCTATCAAAGCTGGAGCTGCGCAAGGGACGAGATCAGCTTATGTGGATACTTTTGCAGTTCATCTCAGGCAGCATACAAAAGAATCCCGTAAGTCAACCTAATTGTCCTTGAATTACAGTTTACTCCACATTTAATCAACATTTCACATAGATCACCAACTTTTTCCCTGTGTTTCGACTGTTTGATCTCCTCTATCCGGAGCAGGAGCCACTTAAGCTGCCCGACTACAACAAGTCATCGCTAGTGCGCCACATGGCGCCCATTTGCATTTGGATACATCTAATGAAAAAAGCGCGTGTGGAGAATATGAACATAACACGACCACTGCCCATCGCACTCAAGAATCATCAAGAGTGTGTATTTCAATTAGCTCAAAGAGATGACAAATATTAATAATCACAATTATTACAGCTTTCTACAGCATCTGGTCGCACCGAATAGCATGATGAACGTCACCTTGGGCAACGATTTTCGCATTATACTCATCTGCAATGCGTACTCCACGAATCAAGAGTATTTCGCGCGTCACATGAACATCTTGCTGGAAGCTATGAACGGCAATGCAAAGTCAGCGAATGGCACACCAATACCAGCAGTGACCTACTCCGTTTCAGTGCTCGATAGCCTAACGTTGCACAGCAAAATGTCGCTAATTCACAGCTTTGTCACCCAGATGCTGAAGCAGGCGCAGAGCAAGACGCTGGTGCCGGCACCAGCTCTCATTGAAACTTACGCCAGACTGTTGGTCTACACTGAGATCGAATCGCTTGGCATCAAGGGTTTTCTGAGTGAGTTCATTGCGGAGGTGGAAGTGGCCAATAATTGAAGAGGGTTTGCTAACACATTTACATTTCAAATTGTTGCAATATACATACAATCCTCTATTGGTCCTTAAAGTTTATTCGGTACAGTCGATTATATTAGATTACCTTCTTTACAACAGTATTTTTATAGAAAGAATCCTCTATTTTTGTACACAGAATTAAGGGCAATTTGATCGGATATCGTATTCAAATTGAATTTAAGATCGGTTCTGACTTTCTTGGAAAGAAACCGTCCGATTTGACAAGACATACTTATACAATTATATATTCTCTTATATACATACTTTACAGCTCAACTGCTGCCAACGGTATTCAAGAGTCACGCTTGGGCCATGCTGCACACGCTGATGGAAATGTTCTCGTATCGCTTGCACCATGTGCCCACCCACTATCGGGTCCAGTTGCTGTCGCTGCTCTACACGCTTTCATCCGTTCCGCAGACAAACAAAATGCAATTGAATCTATGGTAATTTTGCAATTATGATTTTCAAACCAAGTCAATAATTATTATCTTCTTTGTCTGCAGCTTTGAATCGACCGCTTTACGTTTGATAACCAGCATTGGATCCGCCGAGTTTCAGTCACAGTTCTCGCGCCATTTGAATGACAAATCACCTGGCGGCGTTGCATCCAATGAGAGTGAGGAGCTGAATCGTGTGCTCATCTTGACGCTGGCGCGTTCCATGCATGTGCATGGCGGTGGCGATGAGTTGGCCGGCTGGTGCAAGGACTTTCTGTCCAACATAATGCAACATACACCGCACTCTTGGCCATTGCAGTCGTTGGGCTGCTTTCCGCCTGCCTTAAACGAATACTTTACACAGAACAATCATCCTGCTGAGAACAAGCAGCAGCTGAAAAAGTCTGTGGAGGAAGAGTATCGCAATTGGACATCCATGTCCAATGAGAACGACATCATTGCCCACTTCTTGAGGCCCAACACAAATCCGCTTTTCCTCTGCCTGCTTTTTAAAATCATTTGGGAAACTGAGAGCATTAGTCCTGTCGCTTACAAGTGAGACACTACTAAAACTTGTCTTAAAAACACTTTGTAACTTGCAATCCTTGCTTTTAATCTTAGAATCCTGGAGGGGATCAGCGCACGCGCTTTATCCACGCACCTGCGCAAGTTTTGCGATTATTTGGTCGCTGAAGTGGCCAGTTCTTCGGATGGCCGTGACTTTATACACAAATGTGTGGACACAATTAACAACATGATTTGGAAATTCAATGTGGTCACCATAGATCGGCTCGTACTTTGTTTGGCTCTGCGCACCCATGAGGGCAATGAGGCCCAGGTTTGCTTGATAATTATACAGCTGCTACTGCTGAAGGCTTCCGAGTTGCGCAATCGTGTCCAGGAGTTTTGCAAGGACAACAATCCCGATCACTGGAAGCAAAGCAATTGGCGAGTACAACATATTTGAAGTCTATTCTCAGCGCTGACATTAACCTTTTGCTCGTAGGCATGAGAAGCATCTTTCGTTCCATCAAAACTATCCCGAAAAGTTTGCACCGGATGAGTCTGCATCACAGATCCCACTGCCCGTTTATTTTAGCAATGTGTGTCTACGTTTTTTGCCCGTTCTCGATGTAGTTGTGCATCGCTTCATTGAGCTGACCATTCCCAATGTTCATCAAATATTGGGCATCATATTGGATCACTTGAGTATTCTCTATAAGTTTCATGGTGAGCATTTACACATTGCCCAAATTTAAGATACTTCTAACTCTTTTTTATTTATCTGCTTTCAGATCGTCCCATTACGTATTTGTATAACACATTGCATTATTATGAACGGATACTGCGCGATCGCCTGCCACTGAAGAAGAAGCTGGTAAGATGTTGGCTATAATGAGTGACAAGCAACTGGCTAAATAATAATTGCTTACAGGTTAGTGCCATAACAAGCGCTTTTAGTGAGATTCGTCCGGCCAACTGGAGTGTGAGTGAGCCCTATAAAGTCTACCTGCAAGGCCAGGACACGTTATGGACGCCCGAACTGAGCTATTACATGAATCTCATCCGACGGCTGGCTGACAGTGAGTAAACTGTTTAGTGTACCACAATGCTTTATTTAATTGTATTTATCTTTTAGCTATCAGTGGCAAGAACGTCTTTTACACAACCGACTGGCGTTTCAATGAGTTCCCCAATGCGCCCACGCATGCGCTCTATGTTACCTGCGTGGAGCTGCTTGGCCTACCGCTGGCACCTTCTGTGGTCGCTGGAAGCATTATCGATGTGATTGTCGATGGATATGCGGTGATACCGCAAAAGGAAATACACAGCTACATTAATGCGGTGGGCATTGTTCTGGCCGCCCTTCCCGAGCCCTACTGGAGTGCCATCTATGATCGCCTGCAGGATATGCTTAACACTCCGAGCATGCTCAATTGGACCTATCGTTTTAATGCCTTTGAGCTGTTCAACTTCAAGACTGTGCGCGAGGCCATGCTGGAGAAGAGCTATGCCGTTGTGCTCGCCGTGGCGCATGCCGTTTTCCATCATATGGGTGCTTTTAAGCTTGCGGCCATGACAAGGTACATCAAGGAGAAACTGAAGCCCTGTGTGCGCACCGAGCATCAGTTGTTATACCTGTGTCATGTCTTCGGGCCGTTCCTGCAGCGCATCGAACAGGAGAAACCAAATGCCGTCGCAGGCATTGCTATATTTCTCTACGAAATGCTTGAAGTTGTGGACAAGCAGCATGGACCCAAGCCCCTGGAGTATATGGATCAGATTTGTGATTTTCTGTAAGCCAATTGCCAAATTCGATTGTGTGGATATAGTAAACCACAATTTATTTATTTATTTCTGTTCATTTAGCTATCACATCAAGTACATACACGTGGGCAATATTATCAAAAACGAATCGGAGGCAATTATTAAGAGACTGCGACCACTGCTGCAAATGCGTTTGCGCTTCATAACCCACCTAAATCTGGAAGATATACACAATGAAAAGAGGTGCAGCTTACAAGTCAATTGCAAATAATTAAATTTATTAAATATTATCTATTATTTCACAGCGCTGATAGCAATGCAAATAGCACTACCAATTCCAACGCAAATGCAAATCAATCTCCACTGCAACCACAGCAACAACAACAACAACAACAGCAGCAGCAGCAGCAACAACCTCAAACAGCGCCTGTGGCTGCAGCAACCACCAGCGTGCCACTAGGAAGCGGCGGCAGTAATCAGCAAATGTACTTACAACACATGCAACAACAGCAGCAGCAGCAGCAGCAACAACAACAACAAATGCAAAACATGGGCATGCGTCACAACTAGACAGCGAGGAGAGAGAGTCAATCACAAAAACAACAACTATTTAGCATTAATTTACTTTATGCATTTTTATTAATAATTATAGCTTTTAATGAAATCGAAAAAGTCGCTTTCTCACTGTGCGAGTTGATTCGAACAAGATATGCGGTGAACGCTTAGAACTTGTCTCAGTTCCAAGCTGATCTTCACTTCAGTTGTGCTCGCAATGCTGCCCGCAATGCACGCGCTTTGCGGATTGCTCATTTGCCTCATTGGCCTATTCTCGAGTTGTGTTTGGTGTGAGCTTTGTGACAAGGGCACCGGTGAGTGCAAGGAGTTAACTCCCACGGATTGCCCGGCTCTATTCTATACTCAGCACCTTATTGGTAATGTCATCAAGTACTGCAATGAGTTTGAGGACATTGTCTGCTGTCCGCTGCCGTTAAATGTTCAAAATCTGGCGCCAGTTGATGAAAATCGTGCTTTCGAGAGGGGTGAGTCAGCAGTTAATTTCAGTAGAAACTCGTTCACATTAATTGTAATGCCAATATGAATTAATTATTAATATGTATTGCATCATTTGTAAACATTTGCAATTTCTAAACAATAAATTTATATATATTTTACTTCAACCTTTACCAGAATGCAAAAACTTCAATGACATACGACCTACTTGCCGCTCCACGCCCTTCATTGTGGGCGGTAGCAAGGCCAAGGGTCGAGAATTTCCGTTTATGGCACTTATTGGGATTAAGGAGCCGGGCAGAAGCGACATCATTTGGGACTGTGGCGGCACCTTAATACATCCCAAATACGTTTTAACGGCTGCCCATTGCTTGGAGACCGATGAGACGAAGGCGGAGCGTTTGGATCCCAAATTCGATTCGCCCAAATTTGTTGTGCGTCTGGGCGAACTGGATTACAGTAGCAGCGAGGATGATGCAAAGACGCAAGATTTTACGGTTGTCAACTACGTACTCCATCCATTCTATGATGGTGACGATGAGCAGAGCTCTTTTGAGAATGATATTGCCATCATAGAGCTGGACAGGAATGCGACACTGAATGAGTATGTGGCGCCAGCCTGTCTGCCACCGAGCAGCGGTAATGAGAATATGCAGCTAACAGCCGCCGGCTGGGGATTCACCAGCGAAGCAGGCCAGAAATCATCGCATCTACTTAAAGTAACCCTCGAGCGTTTCGATGACGATCTGTGCCAGCAGCGTTTAGGACTTGAAATTAATATACGTTCCCAGTTCTGCGCTGGCTCTAGCAACGGCGATGGCGACACTTGCAACGGCGACTCGGGCGGACCCATATTTGTGCAGAGTTCGCGCTACAATTGCCTCAAGGTGCTAATTGGCATCACATCGTATGGGCTGATTTGTGGTCACAAGGGACTGCCCAGCGTCTACACAAAGGTACATCTCTACACGGATTGGATTGAAAGCATTGTGTGGGGTCAGTGAGCCAGGAATTGTGTTTAGAAATTATCGACTTAATTAGTTTAAAATTAAAAATACACATTTTTGTAACAGAATTTAACTTTAGTTTTATTTTACTTACAAGTCATTCAGCATTTATATGTTGAGGATCAGCCAGATGACAAAATTGACTTAGAATAAGTGGCACTTTATCTTGAAAAAAGTGAGAAAGAAAGAGATTCCATAATTATCGGAGAATCATTTGCTGCTTAGTTTTTAATGTTGATTGCAATTTGTCAGTTATTTGTAATGTTGCCATACAGGTAAAAACAGAACGGCAAACATCCGCATGTATGGCAACGCTTTAAAGCTCTCTCACTCTCTCTGTCGATCGTTAACTGTTCAGGTGCTTTCAAGTCCAGATTGAGCTGCGAAGTAGTCAGTTTGAATTTCGACGTGCTTCGTAACAGACGTGTGCTGCTGTGTGTGTGCCCATGTGCTATTCTGCTGCCGAACTAAGCAAGGCACGTACTGCAACCGCCTCTCGAATAGAACGCGCCATTGCAATAAATCAAGCGAAAAGTATTTAATTAGAAAAAATAAAAAAACAAATGAAATGCAGCAATACGAAATGTACATTCGATGCGCATACGATTTTAATTGATTAACACATCGCAAGCAGTGTGCCTTAGTGTGTGTGCGTGTGTGTTAGTGATTGTGTGGGTGGGTGCAATCTGCCACAGTTGTTAGGTGAGGCGAGGTGTTGCAGAGTGCGGAGTGCAACAAACATACCGTTGCCTTAGTAGCAGCTTTAATCGTAATACTGCCGCGGCAACTGAATTGTTTTTCTTTTTTGTTGACTTTGATCGTGTACTACGCTCGAACCCCCCCTCACCAGCCCCGCGGCCCCACCGCTCTCTCTCTCGTTGCCTCCGGTAGGCGCGTGCGTGTCGTAACTTTTGATTAGGTTGGTTTTCTGTGCTGTGTTCCAAGACTCGTCTTCAAGTACCCCGTCACAGTCACCACCACCATCAGGAGTTGCAGCTCACCCTTTGGAACATTGCGCTTGGCGGTTTTTTTTCGTAACTTATCGCCGCCTACATCGCATAATTTTTGCAGCCGTTTGCCGTTTCGAAGGTGAGCTTCAAAGGAATTCACATTTACCCGTTATTGCACCTCGCTGCTGCATATGTATCCGCCTCCTATACGAAATTGTCTTTTTTTAAACGTATTTTGTATTCGAGGAATATCATGGTGAGCAATAAGTAAAAAAAGATGCTCAGATGACTCGGTTTATAAATATAACAAATTTAATAATCATCAAAATTTTATTGTATTTATTTAAATTTTCTTGCCCAAAACAAAAACACGTCTTAATTCATTTAATTTATTTAATAATTTTATACTTACTAAACAGGTCAAAGCGGTATTTATATATTTAGACCAGCCCCTTCTTGTTATGAATTTGGGATTTATATAAATGAACAGTGATCCCATTTTTGGATAATGTTTGACAATAGTTCTTCGATGATTATTCGGCATTGCCAATTGCAGTAACGAATGCTCATCCCATTTTAGCTGAGCGAAACTCAGAGGAGATGACATCATGTCTAAAATCAAAGAGCAATTCTTTTGAAAACCGCAAAGATGAAAACACACAACACAAAAGAATGTCCAAAATAAAGACAAAAACTCTGGTGTCTGCTTGTAAATCATTAATCACAAAAGAAATGTCGACTTCGCAGCTGCAAACTTTTCTACACTGAGTCAGGAACAGAAATATTTAAATACTTTCATTAAACAAATGACTATTGTTTTTTTTTTTTTTTTTTATTGTTTATGGGCCGCTTTGTTGTTACATCGGTTGTCTTGTCTTGTCCAAAGAATGTGCGCGGAATTAATTGCGAATTTTGGTGCCCAGGTTGCCACTTTTATGGTCTGATTGTACATAATCTTTGACAGCCTCTTAGAATTAAATCGAGTAGCTATTCAAGCAATTTCTGGAAATTCAACTTTAAGTTACGACCCTAAGCAAATGAGCTAACGATTTTCGACTTGCCGATATCAAATAAATCGCAAGTCATTTTCATACTTGCAATGCCAAAACCAACTCAAAAACAACACACACACACACACACACTCGCGCACACAAGCAAACATACAAATGACCTTGAGGGTAATAACTCTTTGGAGTTAGTCATGTCTGGAATGCAGCCGAACCACATTGGCAATTCTCTGACAGCTGCAAAATAACAGCTAACAAACAAAACCGGATGGCATCTGCATGCATCTAACAACAGCGAGCCAACAAAGCCAAAACCCACACACAGTGAGCACTAGAAGTATTTGATGTAAGCCACACCACGCAATTTGAATAGAAGCTTTCCTTCATGCATAAATTACGTTTAATTATCATACTAAGACGATATGACACCAAGAATTTCAATAAGCCAAATACCATTAAAATATTTTAATCCCAACACAAGAAGAAAACTGCCAGCTTTGACACACCGAAGAGTGCATACCCATAAAGTCCAAAATCTTAACCGGGAGCTGTTCTAATGGGAACTCAAAGAAAGTGTAGATTGTGTTTTCGCATATGAAAATAACTGATTTTTCAAGAAATTACATCCATTCAAGCTATATACACCTGATATATATATACCTGATCAAGAATATACTTTACTCACTTAACGACAAATTTATTGTACTCTTGGCAAGTGTATCAACAACAAAATGTGTAAATGCGGAGAGCGAAACCAGTCGTCAGGTTTGTCTAATATGCGGGCGCCGAATACGTTTTGGTTAGGAAAACTGGTTAGAAATATACACACACACACACAGATAGAGAGAGATATACGGAGAGAGATAGAGGTGAGAGAAGGAGAGAACGAGAACGAGCGATGCTCAATCAGAGATTTGCCTAAGCATTCGTTCAGTGAATTAAACCTTGGGGCGCATCTTCACTCTGTAAGCTAGCTATATAGAAATACAACAACTACAATAACAACAACGGCAACCAAACTACAAAAACAACACAAAAAATACTAAACAACAACTAGTCACAACTAAGCTTTTTTAAGATTTCAAAAGCGCTTTGCCATCGACTTGTATATTTATGCAGTTATTTTGGAATGTTCCATGTGGAATCTTGAATCATTTGAAGTGCGTAGCAAAAAATATAATACTTGATTCCAAACAATACTCAGATTAACATATTGCATTCCACATTGTTGCCACAAAACAAAATGTACTCAGTTTGTAATCGATACTTTTACTTATCAAGTTCGTTGCCTAAGTCTTTTGCTTTTATGTTTTAATTAAATGAGTATTTGGATTTCCGCTCGCAGATTTGGTTTTTGGTAAATAAGTAAATAATAATTAAGTAAATATGCATATATCTGTTTATCCTAAGAGTTCGATTTGGTTATTCACTTATCGAGTTGGTGTTAAATCTTGCAACAGCTTCCCTCACACCTTCTAAACAAAATCAGCTTTAAAGATAAAATTAAATAGATTTTTTTAGTATGTTAGCTTTTAAATTGGCACAAGCCTCCCACGTGCCTTTTTTTATTCCCTCTCTCTAAATAATAATAGTAATAACCTTCAAATTGTGGCAAATTGTGACATGCTTGCAATTAAACTTATTGCAGTGTACTTAATATCTGAAACGGCTTGATTGTATCGCTATTATTGGTTTTTGGCATTTGATTATTTGGCTTGCATTAACGAACTGTTTTCAATGCCATCGCAGAAGCAGCAGCAGCAGCAACAGCAGCAGCTGCACATAATTTGTAACCGACTCGCGTAAATTGCCATAAGCGTAATCGCTCATCATGACGCAATTGGCCAACAATCAATCAGCTTGGCGCATGTTAGGCAGCAGCAGCTGCGCTAAGCGACCTTAAGCAGACATTTTTCTAAGCAAAGCACGCTGCACTAATGGGATGTACAAAAAACCAGAAAAAAAACTGACAAATAGATAAAAGTCACGCAAAATTTCGCTAATAACGACAGCGAAATTTCTGATTGACTGCTGCTTAAGCAGCAAATCCAAATTCATTCGGAAGTGCTTACAAAAGGCGCGACCATTTGCAAATAAATATTTGTTTCTTTAAGTAACACAAAGTGTAAAAATAATGATGTCGAAATAAAGATATAAGCATAATGATTAATATGATATTATTTTGTTGTTGTACAGGTGCTTCTTGGCAACAGGTAAAATGTGTAGGCAGCTTTCTTAAATGAATTGCAAGCTTGGCAAACTTACGTTCCACAAATCAATTTGCTATTTGTACTCGGACTGGGTCCACAAAACAAAATAAAAAAATAATGAACCTGAGTTCAAATGAAGCTTTAAGCAAAACAAACAACAAGCAACACGAACAACAACATAACATAACAAGCTGATGAGACAAGTCTCAAGTGCGATGCCCAAGAGAAGTCCCAATCGCCTTCTAATGCCAACAAACCGCTCAGGCAAAACGACCATCAGTTTACAATTGTTTGCCATCTTGAAGAAATATGATCTTATAGGCAATGTTTGTACTTTCCATAAGCACAATTGTTGGGCGTGTGTGCGTGTGTGTGCTTGTATTTGTTTTAGGTATCAAGTTTAATAGACAATAAACACAACAAGCTTCTGACAAATAAGCGCTTAGTGCTTTATCTGAACCCTGACCTCGACTTTGACTGTAATTTATATATTTTTTTAGCTAATAAAAAGCCAAACAAAACTTGTTAGGCTTGTTAGGCTTGATTCTTGTGAAAGTTGATCGCTAATCTGTATATATATATATATATATATATACATATATACAGCTGTGACTTTCCATACATGCATTTTAGAAACAACAACAAAAATAAGCCAATTTATTCAAATTTAATTTTGAAAGCAAGAACAAACTGTTGACTTTGGCGTGCCGAATATAAAATGCTCTAGCGAATATATTCATAAGATAAAAGCAAATATAAGTCAATAAAATAAAGTTGACTGTTTGTACATAAATAATGCATAGAAAAATGTATTTACGTTAGACAAATATTCAAATATCCACATTCAAAAGAATATTTGTTTGGGGAGCACATCATAAATTTGCAAGTGACATCAAAAAAACAGCGAAACCTGCCCAGAAATATGCAAAGCATTAATCGAAATACTTGAGGCGCGAACTGGATGCACCAGTTGAACCAGAGGCAGGATTATGTTAATTTCAATTATAATTATGACGCATTATTTAAGGCTAATCAGTTGACAATTTGCTCTGGTCGTTTTCTATAATTAAATTTGTTTTTTTCTTTCGCTGCATTTCAAAACACCAAAAATCAAAAATCTCCAAATGAAATAGAAAACTGATTAATGGAAATCGATGGAACTGGCCTCTATCAATCGCAACTTTCACTCCGTTAGTTCGGTTTCAGTTTTTTTTTGTTTTTTTTTGTTGTTTGTGCGATGTGTTTATGTTATTAATTGAATTGATTAACAAGCTGCAACACTTAAGCAAACGTGTTGCCCAAATGCCAAATGTTGCACATGTGCTCGAATCAAAGTCACTCGAGCATTTTGGCCAAGTTGTTAATCAATGAGGCAAATAGCGACATAGCCGCAGCCACGACACGAGTTGTTGGTCAAATGGCGCTATTTATGTCACGAAAAAACTTAGCCGAAAGACAAACAGACAGCTGGCAGTGGCAAATAGCCTGATAGCAATTATAGTGGGCCAAATTGGCAGCAAATGTTTGTCAATCACATTTCTTCGGCTATAATTCAATTTCGGCTACCAATTCGTGGCGTTTCGAGTTCGCGCAAATAGAAATCAAATCACACTCTCCTCTAATAATAATCGTTCACTTCATAATGATGCTCATAATGCGGATGATCATCATCACGATGATGATGACGACTTTCGCAGCTTGTCAGTAACTTGGAAACAAATCTGAAGTAGCAGCAAACCGCTAATAGCCTCTGGCCAAAACACACGCACATGTTTGGTGTGTGGCTGTGTGTGTGTTTGTGTGTGTGTTTGTGTGTGTGTTTGTGTGTATGTGTTTGCTTAAGTGTGTGTGCCTGTGTGTATGTGATAGCTCTTTCATACTTGCGTCAAACAGACTAATCAAAACTCGCATTCCACGTGCAACCCATCAATAAATTGTGATTAGAAAGTTTTTGTGTGTGCGCATCGAATATCATTTTTGTAAATTTTTATTAGCTAATAATAACAATATGTTTGACAATAAGGCTTTCAAACGCTTAAGAAGCACGTCCCACAACACAATAACAAAATTGCCAATGAAATCACATACCTTATGAAAGCAATGCTGCTAAAAAAAATATATAATAAAATTAACGACATTAAATATATATAAATATAAAAGAATATGTTTTTTTGAAGCGTCCAAAGTTGTTAAATAAATATTTATTTAATTTATAGAACCATGTTAACAAAGTGATTAATTATTTTGACACAACAATAAAAAAAGTGAAAATAAAATCAATATGAATCATTAAATACTATTGAGCCGTATAAAGTTGCTGAATTAAATTTATAAATTGTTTTTTATCAGTCGTTGGACAATTTTAGCTGATTTTAAGAAAGAGTTTCATTACAATAACTCAATTTTCTCTATAATTAAGAAGTTTTCAAAATTGGAAGTACGAAAATTGCAAAAAAGTATTAAGATATTAAATCGAATGTTTTTTCGGTTAGTTAATATGATAAACTACTTAAAATCATCAATAATACTACAAGTTAATATTAAATTTACACTTTACTCTGCCTGCTCAAATGCAATATCAGTTAACTGTCTCTTAACTGCCAGCCACTATTACACAATCTGTAAAGCTCAATTTAAAATCAATTTCAAGTCTTTTACTTAAATTTGGTAATTTTTTGTTCGTTTTACCAAACTATTTTCTAATTTTGGTAATTCCTAGTTAAAAATTGGAGCGCGCTCACAAATTGTTGCTGTTCGATGTTTCCTTTGGAAGCTGCCACATTTAATACAGTAACAGCGACAGCTCAAGCTGTAGCTAAAGCTAAAGCTAGAGTTAAAGATAGAGAAACAGATACAGATATAGATACTTGCCACACTTGGTCGCACTTGTTACCGTCTGGGAGCGCATAGTGTGAGTGTGTATCGTAAAACCATTAATAGTTGACTATTTTGTTATGGGCCAGCAACCGGTTACTGGGCACACACATACACACACACACATACACACACACGCAAACAACGCTGGCGGTACAAATTTGTATACGTTTTATTTAGCTGTTGTATTTTGAAAATTGTATCTCAAGCTGAACATGAATGAGCTTTTCGAATATTTCGTAACCAGTTGGACTGCATTTTTTTCTGGCAAGCGGCCGTTGGAGCCGCGGAGCGAGTAGCGTGGCTAAAATGTTTACGTCTTGGCTATAATCGATACACAGCAACAATAACAACTAAAACAACAAAAACAAGAGCACACACAATAAAGTCAAGTGTGTGTTTTTCTTCGAAGAACTTCAACACACACACACACACAATTTTAACTCTACAAAGCTGAATTATTTGCTTAATTGCATGTGCAACAATAATGTTAATTAAGTCAAGATTCTAATTGATTAAATCGTTAAATAATGACAGCATGCAGCCCAAGCTAATTTCGTGTAATGAAGGAAATTTTCTCAACTCAAATCATAATTATACAAAAGAAATATGTGTAAAATTGTATCATTTGTATTTGTTTCTGTTTAATCTGTAGCTTTTCCAGCTGTGCCTCAAATTGCACAAGCACTTGGCTTAAAAACAGCCACGTGAATTTATGAAACACTAAAAATGTGGGCATATTGCATTACCAATAAAAAAAAAAGAAACAGCTTGGAAATGGCTTAAAAGCGAAAACCGCTGTTCAAACAGTGCGCACAAATTTGATGCGGGTCAGCTACAATTTCATAGAATCCCCCCCGATGCGATTCGCCCCCCCTGCTGCTATCGGACATTGCCAATTTGTTCTAACCCACTTGCTGCTCTATGCTCTAAATATTTTTTCAATTCATTTTCAATGCTTTGACAGCTGTTTCTTATTTTGTGTTTACCTTATCTTAATTAAATTTTTTATTAGCTTCTTATACCCTGCAAGCATTCACAATTGCTGAGAAGGGTATTCTGCAAAGTAAACATATTTTTTTACACTGTCAAGTAAATATTTATATATATTTGCAAATTCGTGCAAATATTCTTCACAAACAAATCTTCATATTGTTATAGATAAATAAAACCGATTTAACATACACTCCCAGTATATTATTATCTATGCCTCGCAGTCTATATTTTCTGAAAAATTTATCAAATCTGTTGACAGAGTATGTTCTAGTTGGGCATCCTCGATTAGCTGTCGCTTACTTGTTTGCATGTGAATTTAGCAAGATTTGATACCCTAGTAATAGGTATTTAAATTTGATCGTAAGTTGAAGAACACCATTAGACTTTACTATTATATATCACATATGAACTATCAGCTAAAACATAAGCTTGTACAAAGAGGGGTAGAAGACACACCCAACAAGGAATATCACCTGCTGTTCTGTCTCCTTTTGTATGTGATCATAACTGTATTCCATGCTTGGATGAACAAAGCCAGTTGCCAAGATTGAATACCAGACTGCTCTGATATGTCTGAGAATAAGAAAATTATAGTAATTTATTTAATTAATGGCATATGGATATATAACTAGCTACATTTGCTCTCGTAATAATTGGTTAAATTGCACAGCCAAACTGAATTCTCCAATGATAGGGTATGTCTTCTTCGTCTTGTTGATCTTTCTAAGTTATTATTTTTATTTTTAATTTTGTTGTTGCTATTTGAGCCCGCTGTGTATGTATGTAGTTCAATGTCAAGTAATTTGTGGTCAGTCGTCAGTCAGAGTAGTCACAGTTGTCGCGGCTGCTGCTCTCAATGCCAGACAATTTCTAGAGTAGGCAAACGAGGCAGGCCTCAACGAAAAAAAAATAATATTATTTATGACGAAAATAAAAACATGATGAACAACGCAGTCGAACCGAAAGCAACAACAGCTGTTCGGAAGTTGTGCTACCGTTATGGCTTATAAAATATGCTCGCACACACACACACACACACACATATGTCTGCAGATGGCATTAGACGATGACTAGTTAGATTATTGCATTGGGTGTCCAGGCATCAGCTTTAATTACAAACTAGCTTAACAAAAAAAATAAATAAATCGAGTACACAGCTAAAAACAAGGCAAAAGTGGAACGTGCAAATGGTCAAGTCAAGTCTCTGTCGTCCACATTCACAATCTTTATCAACGACTTCATCTCGTGCTGCTGCTTCTTCTATTCGGTGTTCTAATTCTATTTCGAATTGCAGAAATTTTTGCCAATCATTTGTTTGGATTGTTGCCACGACCAACTAACACCAATTGTCGTTCATTTATCTTGCCACATGCAATTTGCCGTCAAAAACTGAGCCACAATTTTCCATATCAAAACAATTCAAGACACGACAAAATAACACAGCGACTTACCAAGTGCTAAAGAGTAACCGACTTAAAGATGCCCTGTAGAACTAAAAATATAAATAGAGTAAAGCGAATATTTAAGAAGAAATCGACTTAATTAAACAATAAGAAATTTATATAACATTAATTGAAATGTGCTTGATCTACAACTGGTATAAATATTTTGCATATATATTTAGACGGACTTGGTCAGGTCATTCCTAGGCATTTTTTACATACAGGGTATAGAGAGATAAACGCTTGTGCCCATTTATGACGCCCATTTAAGCCAACAGTTGTTGGCCAAATTTGTTGAGATTTTCCACGCCCACCAGACACCACCTTTCCGCTATGATATATTTTTTATTGCAGGTAGCTGCCACAGTTTAGATTCAGCTTATTTATGGCTTTTAAAAATCAACTAAAAGCACAATTACGTATACCCCGCACACTTGCTGGCATTTTGATCCAATGTGTTGCAATTAGAGCAAGAAATATATTTATAGTAAAATATATTGCAAATTTTGGTCATTATAAGACAAACACTGATGTGAAAGGCACATTGCTAAAGGAAAAAGCTAATAAATAAATAAAATAAATATTAGAGGAAGTAAAAAATTGTTATATAAAGTTAATACTAAGTTGACTGATATTATTCATTTGCTTTGCATATTTTCAACTTTTTACAGGGTATCTTAGGTGTGGAGCAGCTCAGCACTGCACAATTCTTGACTGCGGTAACTTTGCTGATTTCTGACCCGTGTTAAGCACGTCATTTGCTATGGCAGCTGTCAATGGCTTTGATTAGTTTGTTGAACGAACGCAGCAAGAAAAAAAAAAGACCTTCGATTTCACTTACCAACCAGGTTGAAGGCGTCTCTCGAACAGTGTTCACTGTACATTGAACCGGCGTTTCACACGCAGCTTTTAACGCTAGCCGAGTGCTGTGTCCAATAGCTAAATCTGTCGACGGTTGTTCAGGTTGCAGCAGATGCTGGAGCTGGAGCTGGAGCTGTAGTTGACTTTATGGCTTCATTACACGCCATGTAAAAGTCTGTCACCAGGGGCCAAAAAATATCTTTCAACACATTTTTGTAGCCCATTTTTTTCCAGGTCTCTGTTATGAAAATATATCTTTTAATGCATTTGCTGTGATGAGAAAATGTTATGGCATTGTTTTTGGATTGTGGTGCCCCATTTTTTGTAATAATATCACTTCAAGCACTTGAAGCTTATACAAAAAAAGTACTTTGTGCACTAAGCGCCTGGTAAATTTGAATTATTTCAGCAAATTATGTAATAACTCTATTTGCACAGCGTTAAATAAAACAAACAAATATAATGAAAATTTCTATTTTATCTTCTCTTTGCAGTGACG
The DNA here is from genome assembly GCA_037043605.1 of Drosophila multiciliata. Taxonomy (NCBI): domain Eukaryota; kingdom Metazoa; phylum Arthropoda; class Insecta; order Diptera; family Drosophilidae; genus Drosophila; species Drosophila multiciliata. The sequence goes on from JBAMBF010000589.1 coordinate 6,427,186, forward strand.
GAATTTGCAAAGCATGCATCTATAACAACTGTTAAATATTTTTTGGAAAAGTGTACAAAAATAATTTGAATTTTTGCTGGCCAGGTGTGATCTTTGTGGCTGTTGTCTAACAAATCAATTTTAATTTTTTTTCACAACACAATTCGACGCGAACTTTTACAACAAACTTTAAAAAGCTAATGCAAAAAAGACTTGACGCAACAATACGCAACATTTGCAAGAAATAAATTACACACCAAAAATATATTTAAAAAAAAAAAAGCAATAAAACAAACAGCATAAAAATGTCTATCAATAAAAGAGCTGAGGGCGTGGCCAACACCCGTCTCTTTGTTGCGACGCTGCTGGCACTGGTCTTGTGCGGCCTGCAGCTGGATCTTGGCGCCGAGGCACATGTGGCCCTCACGTATCCACCTGCCCGCGGCCTGGACCTGGATTTCTTGGATAACTCACGTACAAAGGCGCCTTGCGGCATGCCCAAAGGTAAGCTATACGTAAAACTAGGTCTATGAAAAACTATTGCCAATTCGGGTTGCAGTCAATGCTTTGTTTTATTTCTATATGCCTAGCCTTCAGTTTTTTGCATGTTACTCGTTTTGTTTTCTTCTATAATAATATTTGACTACCTTTTTTTTATTTGTATTTCGATTTTTTGCTGGCGAAATATTTGGTTTGCTGTCCGTGGGAATAATGGCCGGTTTTTTGTTTATGTATTTTGTATGGCCAACACTTGCAGCTGGCTCTGGCGCCTTGTGTGCCACTTTGCCGACTTGGCTAACCAAATGTGGCCACAAGTTTTAGGTATCTAACATCTCATAGAAGTTTAAGTCTTTCGTCGTGGCCTTAATCTACAATTTATCTAGAGATTCTACTTCAGTTTGTACTTCTATAGTTTATGAAGTATAAAGTTCACTTGAGCAGCAGACTCATTCTTGAGGTGATTAGACAAGTCAATTGTATCTCTTTTAAAAAAATTAATTTATTTCTGAGCACTTAATATTTTAATGATAATGTTGCTTTATAGAGTAGAGCAGAAAAGTTAAAGATTTGTTGGCAACTTTTAAATAAACAACTAATTCGCACTTCGAGAATTTTTTCACTTCTGTTCCTTATGTATTAAAAATAATTTAATAACACTACCAAGAAGTATAAACTTCCCTGGACATAAATAAAAGCTACAGAAAAAATTCTTGATATTTATAAAAATAGCTTCAGTAAAACCTGTAGAACAAAAAAATATATGTGTTCAAAAAGTAACGCGAATTTTGTGTTTTTTCAAAAATTATTTATTTATTCATGAATATCTATTTTGTCCCCTTCAAAGTAAGCTTCCTGGGCACGTACATTTCTAGTTGCTTATTATGATCACATTTTTTTGCTCACTTAGTTAGTCATCAAAAATTAACTAAGAGTTGTTTACTTTTTCAGACACGCTTTGGTTTAACTATAATATTTTTTAGTTGGGCTTTACAAATAATACATAATCCATTGATATTTGAACGAGTCGCTTAGTTTGTTTAGCCACGTATTTTAGCCGCATTTAAATTGGCTATGCACGTTCAATTCACAGACTCATTTTTATGTGAAATACATACATGTTCATACAGTGCGGATTCATGAGTGGTATTCATGCATTTTATGATTCACATACATGTGCATTCACTTGCATAACTATTTTAAGTTTTAAAGTTTTCAATGGTTGCGTCTTAGTTAACTGTTATTATTGTTGTTGTAAGTTGTTGTTGTTGTTGTTGTTGTTGAAGTTGCTGCTGTGGCTGTGGCTGTGTCTACAAAGTGTTACCAATTAATTTGCATATGTTGGAGAGGTACCCCAGCCGCCATTCACTTGCGGCGAATATTTCAAATTGGGTCATCATTCGTTTATTTAAAACAATATACTCATAATACCCTGTTAGCATATTAAATGATTATATTATTATTATTATTTGTTCATTCATTCACTTTATTAATAGAGCCTACATAATATGTAGATTATATTCACAAACAGAGATAGATATAGATTTTATATAATATATAAATTAGTAAAAATCGTACTTATATAAAAGAAAATTTTGAATATCCATAAAAGTAAACTTATAGGTGATTATAATATAATTTTTAAATATTGCAAATATATATTTATTTGTAATCTTCTTACAGGGCATCTGCCCGTGTACAATCTACTTTTTCAAGCATTCTTTTACGGTTTTTATGATAACCTCAAATACTTTCAAAAAATGATGCCCACTTGTTTTGAAGATTTTTGACATTTGATGTGGCTGCATCCGAGTCCAATGAATACGATCATATGTATATTATTTATTTTAGTGGCATATGTATATATGAATAGTATAATTAGAGAAGCATCCGCTGAATTTCGATTGGCTTGAGCAGACTGAGGCACGTGTGTCGCATCCAAATGGGAAATCAATTTATTATTGCTGCTTAAAAACTTATACTTAATGGATGTATATATAATGTTTATAGTATAGCATATTAAACGCTTTTGCATTGCACACTTGTTCAACCACATTTTTATACAATTCAGTTTTCCTTTTTTTCTTTTCTCGTTTTTAATTATAAACGTACGCACATTGCGTATACGCGACGTGCACCGCCTGTGGCAAGCTGTGTTTGCCGGTTGCACGTTTAACCCATTTCAGGCCATGACAACTTTTGCCTTCGTTTGTGGCTTTTTCGCTTTTTGCTTTAACGGCGGTTTTTTATTTTATTTTTATTTTTTTGCGCAAGGCGCCGCTCTGCTGGCCAATGCGAATTGGCTTATTGGCCAGATAGTTGCAGCCGCGGCTGACTGACTGCCTGCCTTGATGTTGCTGCTGCTAATGAAGATGATGATGATATATGTATTCTGCCAATAAAAAAAAAAACAAAGCTGAATGCAACGCGCGTTGCAAGTGAAAAACTTTCACTTATACTTTGTATAAGTACAGACATATATGGCCATTGCGCCACACACAGACAGTTGGTCAGACAGTCAGTCAGAGAGACAGACGCTTATTGAGGAGCTGCTGCAATGATGCAAGTTAACAACTGTATCAATACCACTCGCTTCTTTCTTCCAGTGACCGCATTTCTGAAACGCCTGCTGCCCCTTACCGGGGCAAGTGCAGCTGCATGCACCTTATCCGTCTCTGGCAGCCTCATTGAACCGACGATTTGTTGACCTCCTGCCGCTTGTTTGCATTTGTATCTCAATTTGTTAACACCCGTTGCGCTGTCTAAGGGCCAAACGGTTTGTTTTGATTGGGGCTGATTGTCTGAGCCATTGTCTGTGCCATTGTCTTTGGGCTCTCTTCAACTTGTTGTATTTGTCTTGATTTTTTTTTTATTTATATTTTCCATGTTGCTCACTTTAATGGGGTCAACTTGTGGTCCGACGCTTGTGTCACACTTTAACTTTGCATCAGCTCAAAGGTCTGCCACTAAAACCAGACTCTAATTAGCGAAACTACACTTCGACTTTAGACTGTTAGATATAAAAAAAAATAAATATGTATACAAAGCAAAACAAAATACGCAATTTCAGCATGCGTAAAATTAAAAATTGATCATCTCAATTTATGTGTGACATTTACCAAGAGCCATTTATCAGCATCTCCAATGACTTGAATTGGTTTTGTTTTTGGTTTTTTCTGTATGATTTCTGTATATTTAACTTCAAATGCCCATTCAATTGTTGACTGAAATGTCGCATTGAAATTATCATATGAATCTCAGCGACATTCACTTGCACTAGACCCCATATATAAACATGGACAGACACAGAATATCAATGAGAGCACGCTCTACAAAATATCAAATGGCAAATGTGCAACGATCATATCTACGAGAAGCAGACTACACTAAAAGAAAATGTTAGAAAATTGTACATTTTAAATATATACACATATATATATATTATTCGCTTATTATTCTTACCAAACAAATAGTATTAACCTTGGTTGTGTTATAGCTGAGATTGCAGCGTTTCTAATTTGTAAAAATAAATAAAGAAAAATTAAATAAATACATTTTAAGGCAATTCCAATCACTGCAATTAAAATTGTTGACCAAGACTTAACAATTAATTAGATATGAGCTAAGCGTTAAATATTAGAAACTTTTTTAGAAATAAAATGCATGACAAAATTCAAGATTAGTTTAATTTCAATTTACCATGACAAGCGCTAACGTCAAAACATTTCGCTCAGTGCATGTGCCACATAAGATACATGTATTGACTGGCATGCCATAAATACCAGCCGCAGGGGCGCTGACTGCGGATCTGGCCAAGATGCCGTCACGAGCAATTAACTAAAGCGAAAACTCCTTGACCACAAGCCGTCCAAAAAGACAAGCAGCAACCAGTTGCAGTTGCAGTGGCAGCCCCCCAAAAAAAAATGAAAATGTTGCTTGCCACCTAAGCAGGTTGCTTCGTAATTTGCGTCGTCCATTGAAACGGTGGCAACATTATGTTGTCTTAGGGTTGCCAAAACAAAATTAATTTTATGGCATGCCACACTGGCCGTCGTCCACTCACTTAACAGTCGCTCCTAAAATTTATGGCACTGCGCAAAGCATCGTTAGTAGTCAAGTTTATTTGTCAACCTTTTCACGTATATGTATGTATATGTTTGCGGAAGTCTTTGCCTTTGCAACGACACGCCATATTTGGCAGCCATGCTGCAAATACATTCTCCCACCGCCCACCGGCCACCTCCTCCTCCTACTCCTACTCCGTTGCCCAGCTGTCGCTTGTTCATGCAAGCGGCACTGCAATTAGAATGCATGCAAGCACACATTCTTTTCCACTTACATTCTCAGCCAGCGAATTGGCCTCAAGGTTCGTTTGCTTGGCTTAAGCATACCATTAAAGAATGATGCAAAGATGCCAACACGGCTCTTATATAAGTGACTGGTCATTATGGCATAGACCCATCGAAAAGTATTCTCGACTCTTGCTTCTAGTCAATTGCGAAAGTTGGCTTCGACCGCTTTTTTCAAAATTATCTTTCAGGCTTCCATTTCTGCCCAAGTGAAAGAACGTAGCAAAGAACTGCAAATTATCTTAATAGCCATTATTACAATTACATAATTTCTACGTATATTAAAATTAAGCGAGATTTCTGTTAATTTATGCCAAAAAATTAACGTCAACGTTCTGGATAAGTGAATTTCATAATGAACGAGTTGTAAATTGTGGCTAGAAAATAAGGCAAAATACTGGCAAGTAATTGGATAATGGGCTAGAAGGTATAAAATTGCACAAAAATTCCATTCTTGACGTTGTTGATTATGGGATTATAAAAAACGGAAATTTGTAATTTGTTTCATCTAATAAGCCATTGACCTAAGTAAGAAGTTGTCAGCTATTTTTATGAAATTATTTTTATACTTTGGCAACTTGGCTAATAATAGAGTTATAATTTATGACTTTATCAAAACAATATAAAAGAAATTTCTGGCAGCATATAAATAACTAGAAACTTTTGTATTTATTAATTGTGTTTATGTTTATTCATTATAACTTTCGATTACTTTGAATTTCGACACCTTTTCAGCAGCTCTTTATTGTCATACTGGAACTTGAGGCGAAATCAATCAAAAGTCCATTAAAAAAAAAACTTTTACACAATAATTAATGACATTTTAAATATGTAATTTGACAAATTAGACGCTGTTTTTATACATCTACATATTGTATAAAAATAAATAAAAATCATGTGAAAACTTGAAGAGTCAGTATGAGTAAAGGAAATACACTTGCTTTTGAAATGTCGAGAATCATTATCATTATCTTTATCAGTTTCTCGCTACGACTTTCGAAATGAGGCAGACGCCAGACGCCAGACGGCGGAGTTCAAGCGCAATATTTATTCGATATTCATGCAACGCGCAGCCTCCAAAATCAAAGGTGAACAACTTTCGCGCTCGTGAGAAATATGACGGACCAAACCCGAAACAAAATATGAAAATGACCAACAGAGGTGAAGAGCAGCAGAGAGAGAAGAAGAGTGAGGGGCAGACAGTAAGAGAGACGGCGCAAGAGCGATTTCTTTGGCGGCTACATAAGAAAACAATCCCCAAGCACCTGCCAATTTTTTTGGATGCACGCTTCGCTGCCCAGTTCCCAGCTGCCAGGCCGTGCTGCTTTTAAGCAACTGGTTCCACCCAAAAAAAAAAGATAAATATACATAAATATAATTTGTTGCTATTGTTGTTGTCTCTCGATTTATTAATGGGCACAATTGATTTATCGTTTCACATTTTCCATGCCTTAAGTTAACCCATTTTCAGCGTCTTTGAATTCGTTTATCTTTTTGTATTTCATTTATCTTTTTATTTACTTTTTCTTTTTGTGTATTTGCCGCTTTTCTGCGACATCTTAAATCTGTTGTCCACTTGAGTACAAGTGCAAAATTATGTTTAGAATCATTGCTAAGTAAAATCACACACACTTTAATTGCGCTATTGAAATCAAAAGTCGCATTCGATTGCTGACCTACAAAAGACATCGTTATGTCTATTAGACACTTTGCAGTAAATACCCTGTAAATTGGTCATTTAGACAGTTTGGAAATTGCGTATAAAATACTATACAAATAATAAGTATTTGAATTTATTTGAATTTTTATTTAATGCAGTTATGATTCATTGGCAACTATTGGCATCGTATATACTTCAATAAAATCTCTATTAACTTTCCTATTCAATTTTTATATATTTTTAAATCCAGTGTGTCTCCAGTTAAAATTAGGTATATGCATTTTATTTAAACTCTTAAAGTAAATCGATGTAAATTTTGCTATAAATATAAATATATAAATAAAGATGCAATATTTATAACTCAAAGTGTTGCACTTAAATTTATTTAATACCTGATTCATTAAACAGTATTTACAAGTCGAGTAATAAACTTTATTCATGTGTTTTTTTTTTGTAATCAAAGCCAACATTGACAACAACGTGACAGACAGCAAACATAGCAGACTCCATTTCTATGGACCGTCTTTATGTTTGTTGTTGTTGTCTGGCCATATTGGGCAGATTGTGCAAAGACAGCGGGAAATGGATGCGTTGCAACCACGTGGTTAACACAGAGTAGTCAAAGTATTTGGCAAATGCAACAACTATTGAGGATGGCCAACAATTTGGTGGCAGCAGCAGCAGCAGCAGAGTAATCATAATTTTATAGCTTCCCTATTTGTCTTGTCGTAATGTTGATTGCTTTCGCTTTCAGTGCTTGACGGTTGTTGCTTGTTGTTGTTGTTAGTTGTTGTTTGTTGACTGGGTATCGTTATGGCCATTTAATGGCTTCAATTAGCAACTCGCTTCGCATGTATTGGCTGACAACGATGTGCGATGTACGCTTGGGCATTGATTGTTCACTTATAGCACTTACAATGGCCTTTCAATATGCACAGCCTCCTCCTCCTCCTCCTCCTCCACTGCCAACTTGATGCTCAATTCATGATAGCAATTTTTCACAGCTGGCCAAAGTTACCTCATTGGAATTATGCAATGTGAGCAGCAGCAGCAGCATATATAAATTTGTCTGCAGCAAGAAAAACTTGTAATGCGAAAGATGTGTGTGGGGCAGCAGCATGTGTGTGGTGGCAACTCGCTGGGCTCGCGCCGCTCGCTCTCTAGCTGGCTTCCTGTCCTGGCCTGTCCTGTCCTGCCGCCACGGCCAGCTGTCGATCGTCATGCGCAATTCGCAATGTCTGCGCCTGACCAATGCAATTGTTGGAATTTAGTACGCAGGTGCTCAAGTACTCAAGTACTCAAGTGGTCAGGTGTGCGCGCCAACAGCGCCATGGAGATCACTGCATGCTAACCACTTGGACTCGACTCGACTCGCCTCGACTCCACACCACTGCACCCCACTCGGACTTGATTCGCTACGCAATGCAGAACTACAAAACTCAGAAAACAAGTTCAGCTTGAGTGCTGGCAAAACATTTAATTATGCGTTACATATTTCAGTTAAGCCAATTGCCATGGCTAGTTCCCGGCAACTGTAAGGTCTGATCCACTCTCCAACTGCATGGCCTGATAAGCAGACCCATTCCTATGTTCATAATGACCATTATTGAAATTGCGTTGCTCCATTTCTTGCACTCACTCATTTCAATAAGTTTCTTGTCTATATTGATTCCAGAGAATTCGTAATTATATGTTAAAATTTTTATTCATATTTGCAAACATTTATTTAGTCTTGTCTTATTGTTTTTTAAATTTAATTTTCCGAACTTGTTTTTTTAAGTATTAGTTGGAAAATCCTGGTTTCAATTGGGATGATAACAATATGTTAAAGCCAAAAGAATCAGGTGATTTCAAAAATGGAAGACTGAAATGTTTTGTTGAAGATTTCGAAGAGTTCTCTTTGATATATTATATATGGTTATAATTATTTCTAATAAATTACCTGTAAAAAGGGAACATTTTTGGGATTGCCTGGCAATTAGATTGCTTCTGATCCTAATTAATCTGTTCTTTCTTGTTAACCCTAAGCAAATTTAGTTTTTGCAGTAAATTTGAGCACATTTAAACACATTAAAATATGATATATTATATTTATGATCTATTTATATATATTTCACAGGATCTATACGCACCTCTTTGCTGTCGGGCACCGTGTTTAATGTCACCTGGCACTTGGCCTATCCGCACAAGGTAAGTGGAACGCTTGCCTCATCTGGCAAGATCTTTTGGGCAATTAGCGTGGTAATTAATACGCTCGTAGACTGCTCCTACATACACAATAATGCAGACCATGTTCTTATCTCGCTGTCAAGCATAATTACCCAGATATGGGCAGCGTTTCAAATGTTGTAATCATTGCCACACATGCACCTCAGATTACCAGCATCTAGATTCCACACATAATACGCGCAACGGTTCCGCTGCCTCAAAGTCAAGCATTGCGTTAGAAGTTCCCATAGTTGAAGAAACCCAACAACAACAACAACAACAACAAAAAATGAATGAGAAAAGACTGCTCCGTCATTGTTTGCGAGATGTAAACATGACTGCTCCCTTCGTGCCTCACTCCCCAAGTGGGAGGCTCCCTCGACAACCCGTAACCATTTACTTAAAGGCATGTTTATTAACATTGTTATTGTTGTTTACATTTCTAGGGTGGCTTCCGTGTGCAGTTATTGGATGCACTTGACAGACCCGTGCTGGATCTGACACCGCACGTTAACAACTCGGAATTCGTTCGCACCGATGTAACGTAAGTTTTATACGCCCTAATCTGCCCCTGGATTCAGCTAATCCGCTCTTCTCACAGGGCCCAATCGTATCAGGTAAACATACCCAAGGATTTTGAGTGTTACAATTGCACGCTGCGTCTGCTGCGTCAGGCCGATGAATGGTCGAGCAGTTATCGCTTCTGGTCCTGCGCGGATGTGGACATCAAGCTGCGCAAGGACTTCAAGGAGACCTGCTCCGGTAAAGGGAAATATTTCCCATCGCGCTGCAAGTGCGAAAAGAACTACTACGGCCCAAATTGCCAGTACCGGGATGAGTGCACCACCGATGCCGACTGCGGCGCCAGTCAGGGCAAGTGCATCGATCTGGGAGGCACCTCGCTGCCTCGTCGCCAGTGCTACTGCAACTTTGGCTGGCATGGCATCGGCTGCAACAAGCGTTCGCCCTACAAGTCAACCAGCCTGGATCTGACGTCCTATGCAAAGAAGGAGCTATCCCCGGACTATCACATGTACTGGCGTCTCTTGGAAGAGGAGAAAGAGATCGAGATGGTGCTCAAGGTTAACGGTACTTCCTGGGTTGGCCTAGGCTGGCGTCCGCGTGGCCTGACACCGGAATGCAAGAACTTCCCACTTATCAAAGATATTGGAGACTTGACAACAACGCTCGAAGGACCAGGTTCGGAACCCGAGCCCAAGAGCGAACCGGAACCGAAGAGTGAGCCGGAACCCAAGAGTGAGCCTGAACCCAAAAGTGAGCCCGAATCCAAGAGTGAGCCAGAGCCTCAGAGCGAACCGGAACCGAAAAGTGAGCCAGAGCCGAAGAGCGAACCGGAGCCGAAGAGCGAACCAGAGCCCAGTAGTGAGCCCGAACCCAAAAGCGAACCGGAACCCAAAAGCGAACCCGAACCAAAGAGCGAACCCGAACCGAGCACCAAAACGAAACGTGTCGCCAAACATGACGATGAAATTCCCCACATTGACGGTGTCACATCAGTGTCCACCAGTGTCTCCTATCGTGTCAGCAGCAAACCTGGTCGCAGTCGCCGTCAAGTCACCGGTAAGCATTCAAAGAAATGCATTTCAACTGCACTTCTTATCTATTTTAACATACCACAAATATATTTAGAGCTAAAAAGATGTAGTGGCACAGACACACAACCCAGCAAATCCTCTAGAGAAACATACTAGAAACTGACTGTTGTTATTGTTATCCTTGTTGTGCTTCTGCTTACCACAAAACACTTTCAATCCCGCACCTAACTCTAAGCACACAAATCTATTCTTTTTGGCGACCCACACAAACAAAATGCTAAAAACACAGAGCCGAACAGCACAGCGGAGCCAAGCAGTGAACCGGAGACGACAACAAGTGCACCGGAACCGAAGAGCGAGCCTGAGCCTAAGAGCGAGCCTGAGCCGAAGAGCGAGCCTGAGCCTGAGCCTAAGAGCGAACCGGAGCCGAAGAGCGAGCCTGAGCCTAAGAGCGAACCGGAGCCGACGAGTGAACCGGTGCCATCTAGCGAACCTGAGCCGAAAAGTGAACCCGAGCCCAAGAGTGAGCCTGAACCCAAGAGTGAACCTGAACCCAAGAGTGAACCTGAGCCGAAGAGTGAACCCGAACCCAAGAGCGAACCCGAACCCAAGAGCGAACCCGAACCCAAGAGCGAACCCGAACCCAAGAGCGAACCCGAACCTAAGAGCGAACCGGAGCCTAAGAGCGAACCGGAACCTAAGAGCGAACCGGAACCCAAGAGTGAGCCAGAACCCAAAAGCGAGCCCGAACCGAAGAGTGAACCAGCTCCCAAAAAGTCGGCAAATCTTGAGTCAGCAGGTAAACGCATGTGACTTGGTAACGGTTCAGCATTTTTAAATCCAAATCCTTATTATCTACTAACCAAGTTAAACAAAAAAAAAACACACAAAACCCACACGAAACGGAATTGTCCTCATCCCCATTAAGGATTGCAATGAACCCATTTTTTTTACTTCCACAGAGCGCAAGTACAAGCTTAATCCGTACACTCCACGTCACGACTTCAATCCGATGGATTGCACGGATATTGTCATTGGTACGGCACGTGGCATGGCCAGTCGGGTGGGAGATTATTATACTCGGGATCGTTCCACGCCGCGCAGCGATGAGTTCTATGGCGGCAAATCGGATTTGTCGTTGGGCACTGGCTACGAGGAGAATGGTGTAACTACAATTATATTCAGAAAGAAACTGGTGGCAAGCGATGCCACCGATCACACTTTGGACGATGCGTTGACGCACGTGATCTGGGCCAAGGGTCAGGAGCCAAACGGTTATGTGCATGTCCCAGCCTCTGGCTTGGAGACAGAAGCCTCATCCGTCAAGGACTTCTATCAGCCGGATGAGCTCAAATACCATGGACACAAGATGCAACGCGGCGTCACCCAAATCAACTTCTTTGGTAAGTCCCACAAATCCTTCGTTCGCCTTCTCAATCATTGATTGATTTCTCATAAATCCCACACAGAAAAAGATAAACCAGCCATTGCTGCTAATCGGAATGATCTGAGCTCGAATGTGCTGGACAACGACTGCTATGGTCACTGGAAGTATCCCTCGAACTGTTCGCCGCAGGAGCATAGCTGCGAGTACTACGCCAGCTGGGAGACTGCCGGTCGTGGGGATGAGATGCGCTGGCACATTGAGACATCGAATACGCAGACCTGGACGGGCATTGGTTTCAGCAATGATCAGCGCATGTCTCAGACCGATGCCATTATTGGCTGGGTGGATGGACGCAGCGGTCGCCCCTTCCTCATGGACACCTGGGTGCTGGGCTATGCGCCGCCCAAGCTAGACGAACGCCAGGACATCTACAATGCATCTGGGCGCATCGAGAAGGGTGTCACGATCCTTGAGTTCAATCGCAAGCGTGCCAGCAACGATGAACAGGACTTGTCCTTCACGGACGATCACTGCCTCTACCTGTTCTTCCCCGTGCTGGGCGGTGCCTTCAACGTGGTCAACAAGAAGATACGTAAACACGAACAGGTGCCACCCATTTCAGCGCGACGCGTCTGCATCAAGTCCTGCGGCAAAGGTGGGACCAAATCTCCAGTTTCCTTTGATTTTATTATTATATTATTTATTTCTCGCAGAACTCGAGTCGGTTTTCGTTGGCACCAGCACACCGGCGCCTAGTCGCCTGGTCTATGCCGTCGGCGTCAAGCTGATGAACTTGGCGGAATCCTTTGAGGCGCCCAAGCCCGGCACTGTGGACTTTAACAATCTAGCGGCAACCATTTCGGACTCCTTCAATGGCATACTCTCACCCATCGCTGGCTACTATAAAACCGAAATATTGGGCTTTGAAAAGTGCGTAAAATTTCGATATTAGAATATTATAATTAGACTAATTAAACTATGTACTTTATTTCGAAAAGGGAGGGCAGCTCAGTGGTGGCCAAGGTGCAGGCCATGTTCGATAAGACCGATGTGGAGAAGCTGCACACTCTGGACACCAACAACGTTGAGATGACGAGCGCAGCTGCCGTCCAAAAGAATGCGGAAGCCATCAAAACAGCTCTACGGGATCAAATAGCCACCGGCAAGGTGGGCTCCCTTACAGTGGATCCACAATATTTGGACTTTGAGGCGCTCGAATGTAAGTTGATTAAAATTCAAAATTCTGATTAAAATAAAATCATCATTTTTAAATATAAACAGATAAGAGTACGGTGGATATGAGTGCTAAGGATACGTTGCTCTCCTTCTTCGATCTGTCCGAGACACGTTTGTATATTGTCCTAGGTCTGATTGCAGCCCTGGTGCTTATCGCTCTGATCCAAGCATGCTGCACCATTTTGAAGACATCGCGCAAGAGTAAAAATACAAAGGTATACAAATTTTATTTCGGTTTTTGGCAATTAATTTAGTTTGATTGACTTTTTTTAGCATTAACATTCAATTGTTTGTTGAGTTTCTTTTATACGTGGCGCACATAATTATCTTTAATGAGTTCTATTCATACACGATTAATAATAATGTCTATTCAATTGTATAATGTTATTTAAAGCTGGTTTACGTAATACCCGATGAATGGCGCATATATCAACAGCGACAGCACCAACGCTACTATCAGCCCTCTAGCGAGCTATAAAACAAATGCATAATATAATACAAATTAAAAGAAAAAACAAAAACTATCAACAAAAATTACCCACCATATATTCTATAAAGAAGCATATATATATATATATATATAATAATATATCGTATATGTATTTTTCACTGCCTGAACAACTGCAATAAGATTGCTTAACTACATAAAAAAAAATACAAAAAAAAAACGAAAAATTAAAAAATATAAATAGTTAGTCCGAATCAGAAAAGTCTAACAGCAGCGCGGATATCTTTATACATGTACTATATATACGGCAATGTGTTGAGTCGCGCTTATCAAAATTCTAGAACATAAAGAATTCATTGGTAATTGAAATTCCTTTTTTGTTTTGTTGTATTTATTAACCAAGTATGTGACTACTACTATAAACTGCTAACCATAAAACCACAAAAACCAATAATACTGGTTCTAGTTTTCTATCACATAACTTCTCACTCTTCTAATGGAGCTCTATATATCTTTTTACCTCACACTGTCATTCTTGTAACTAAAAAAAAAAACCATCTTATATAATAACTATTCCGTTTCTGTTTACTATATCTTTACATGTTTGTAGCCAGACCAGTTAGCATTTGTTTTATGCTATGTATTTCTTACTAAAAACCAAATTGGAAATTTGCTCCTCAACTACTTTCCTGCTATAAACCTATGTATTATTTTCTTCATTTTTATTTTGTTTTTAGAAATTTTAAAGTAGTTTATTTATATTTTCATCTAACTCCTCACTAGAATTTTACCCTTGGGTGGCATATCTTCAGCAGACTATCTTTGCTTTCTACTCGTATATGGGGTATTATTAAAAAAAATAAATAAAAATACTTTTGGCAAAAGCGCAAGCACAAGGCACATTGCAAATGCAAATTATAGTACATAGTCCTTAAACGATGTCCTTAGACAGCGCACACTGTAATCTCGAGAGTTGCGAATTCGATTAGAATAGAATCTACATCTATCTATACTAGTAGATCGTGATACGATTAGAGCTCGTACCAAATGCTGACTGGTTAGGCGTTAATAAATGAATAATTTAAACACACCCATAAACAAAATGAATAAATAAATAATGCTCTGCTTGCTTACAGGAGAAACTCATACAGAATTCACCCTGGAAGGAGTTTGCCTCGAACACCAACTACGCTTTCGATCCGTATGGCGAGACCGAGGAGAAGCACATGACCAGCAGCACCACGGCTAAGGAGAAGGCACGTAATCGTTCATCCACCAGCAGCCAGCAGACCACCTTACCCATGTCCCACTCACCCACCAGTAAATCGCAGATGTACTATGAGAACAGCAATGTGGCCAATGGCCAGAGTCATGGGCAGGGCAAGAGCAGCAGTGCGAAAAGTCGCTCAAGCAATGGTCGCCACATGACGCAGGAGAGCAATGTGGGTGGCGTTGTGGCCACTGCGCCAGCACCCTATTCGCGTGGCAGCTATGCGGAGCGTGCTTATTCCCTGCCCCGCCAGAATCATCAGTACCAGCAGAGTTCGACCAATATGCAGCCTTCCGGCTATTATACGCACGATCGTCGTGCTGCACGACAGGAGCGCGAACGGGAACGGGATCGTACAGGTGGCGAGGAGCGACGTCATCGAAATGAACGAGACGCCAGCTATGATCGCTCCCGCGATGATCCACGCTTGAATGGCGGCGCCGATACGCCGGACTTTTATTTTATGCCGTCTCAACGCAAATATTCTGGTGAAGTGGTGCGCGTCTATGTGGACTACAACAAGGATCCAAAGCACTAGAAAATGCACACCACAAAACCCCGTTGCATAGTGCATACACAAAACGTTACAGTTTAAAGTTAAAAAAAAAAACAAATCAAATCTCTATTACTTTTCTCCGTCCTTATTCCGTCTTTTCTGTTTGGGCTTCTGCTGCTTCTCATTTCGATTGCCATACAGCAGTTTCACTGCATGCGTTTTTTTTTAACGTTGGGTTTTTTCCCCATTTTCACATTTTGTTTGGGTGCGTAAGCTTTATAACAATGCACAAAACGCACAGACGCAGAGTTAATATGATGTTCAGTTCAGGAAATGTTTTAAATTTCACAATTTAGTAAATTGTAAATATTTTGCAGATAATACAATGTGTTTTCTGAACAAGCATTGATTCAGGACTTTTTTCTCTTTTATGTGCAAAGAAATATAGTCACTGTATTTAATCAAATTAAATATGTATATGTATGTTAATAGTTAAAAAAAAAAAAGGAAAAAATGTTGAGCGCATTATACGATATAATACTCGTACAAAATGTTTAATTTTAGCTTACATTAATTAAGAACATATTAATAAAGTTAGACACTTAATTTACATTAAACACTTTGTTTATTTATTTTGTTATTGGAATTAAATTATTGGTTTACTGCTCAATCGTAGCAATCTTTTTTTGAAATAAACGTTTTAGATATTTTATTTATTTTCCGATAACTTACTAGGCTACTTACTTCAGTACGGGTTATAGATTTTTGTGTTTTATTCAAAAAATTTATATTTCATTTAAAAATTAAAAACGCTTCTTTTCGAATCAGACATATGTCTGTTGTACTGATCAGTGTTGGTAAGCGCGATTGCACTACATCGATATTATCTGTCGCAGCTATCGATATCAGTGGTTGCATTGCATTTACTCATACCTACGCTAACCGTTTCCCGCGCTTTTAGTTAAAAATGATTGCTCCAAACACACATTAATCGCTTAATTGAATCATTTTGAAGAAGAGGTGGCAGACAAATCAATCGAAACTATTTATATATTGGGTCAAGCTGCAAATTAAACGCAATGGACGTAGATGCAGATGATGGTCAGGCGTACCACACGGTGCAGTTGTCGACGAAGGAAATGCTGAAAAACAATCGACGTCAACATTATTGCAACGTAAGTAAATTCCAATACATTTTTTTTCTGCGCTTTGCATTTGGCGCAATTACAACAACAATATTTCATGTTTTAAATGCAGATGATAGACTTGCTGGCCAGTAGCTGCAAAGCATCCAGTCTATTGTCCACCTCATTTACCAATGAGGAACTTGTCCAGTTTTGGCTTTGTGACATTTTGCCGCTGATGTTTGACACAGATCGCAATATACAGAATTCCACTGTGGCCGCCATTTCTGAGGCTCTAGTTGCACTCGACGTGGCCGTCATACATGCCGCCAATTGCTGGCCGCAGGTGCGCAACGAATTTGTCAACAATTACACGACACTCGTCGGCGAGATGCGCGATGCGAAGAACAACAATTGGCACAAAATCTGGACGCTGCTGGTGCAGATCATGGACATCGAACTGCTCCGTGGCTGCACATACATCAACAAATTCCTTGCCATTGTCGAGATGGGCTTTCGGAATCCGGACAACAGCGTTCGCTCCGAGGCGTTCCTCTGCTGGCGCGTTCTCATCAAAATCTTTGCCGCCTACAATGAGCTGTCGGCAAGCAAACGTATCCGCTTGCTACTCATACCATTGCGCACATCGCAATCGCGTTCTTCGCATGTGAGCAGCATTAAGGTGCGCGTCTGGTGGTATTTGATCACCTGTTTGGACACGGAGCTGCCTAAATCCTTTGACAATGCTGTTGAGCATTTTTTGAGCTTTCTCTTCGGGGGCGGTGCACGTGGAAATGCCACTGGGCTCGCGCAAAACTATCAAGCAGCTCGAGAGCTGGCGCTGCCCTGCCTGGTGGCTCTGTGGAATGTGGAGCCGAACTCACAGTCGCTGAAGCGCATGCTGAGTAATATGCGGCTTGAGGAGCTCAGCCAGCCATCGCCACTGATGACCGCTGAGCTGTTGCAGCAGCATTGGCGTCCCATGCTGGCCGCCGCCGTTGTCGCCATGCAGTTGCTCAGCGAGCAGGAGAACAACTCGGCGACGGAGCAAGAACTGTTACATTTACTGCTGCGCAATTTAACGATGGCCATGTGCCAGCTACGTGTCGCTCCCTTCACAATTGCTTGCTGCGACGAGCTGGAGAAGCTGATGTCCGGCAGCGACGGCAGCATTGTACGTTCTGTCTTCAATGCATGCGCCGCTCTGGCCATGCCACAGCAACGTGTTGACTCTCTGGAGGTGCTCGAGGCATACATGAAACTCTGTCTCAAGGCTCGCTCACAGGTGCCGCCGGCGATTTCGCAGCGCTGCATATCGCTCATCTATGCACAGGAACAGCTGGAAGCACGCAACTCAACCGAGTTTCGTCAACTTGGTCGCTTTGCTGAGCTGCTAATGAAGAGCAACGATGAGGAGGATTATGAAACGTTTGGCGTTAAGCTGCACATTTGGCGACAGATAAGCGTGGCGCTGCTCAACTATTTGCGTGAGAATCCCCTCGAATATCGTGTGGCGCACAATGCGACGCTCATTGACAACTGGATCTTGTGGCCGTTGCAAACATGCGCCAGCTTTGCAGGACGACGCACGCACAACACCTTCTTCGATGGCGCCTTCTGTGAGCTGTGGCGTCAACTTATCAACACTGGCCACAATGCCAATGAGCGCAAGAGATTCGTTGTTGAGCTAAAGACGACGCTGCTTGATCTGCTCAAACAGGGTAGCAAGGAGGAGTCGCATTTTGCCGATCTATTTGATATATATGTGGGTGCAGTGATCAAACTGGGCATCTGCAAAGATGCACCACTTTATAAGGATGTTTTTGGGCTGCTGCAGGCGATCCTTGAGCAACCAGCGTTGTCGCAGTCGCTGCTCGAAGGCTGCCTGAATACCCTGCGCAATGTCATTTTGGAGCTGCGCCAGAACGAACTGATGGTCGTCTTTGATGCACTGAAACCCACTCTGGTGGCTGTGCTCCAGTGCTGGACTAAGGGCAAATGCGAGGGCAGCTTTCTCAACGAATGGAAACGCTCGATTATTGACAAGTTCCGTAAACTATCAATGAAGAGCATGGCCAATCAGCTACAGGATCTCTTCAAGGGCGATGATCTGTTTGTCATCATTCCTTCTGTGTGGAGCCTTAATCCGGATAAGCTCACCGATCGCCAGAAGGAGCGATTTGCCGAGAAATCGGACATACCAGCGCTGTACAATGACATGAGCCAATCACAAGATTCCAACATCAAACCCTGGACACCCAATAAGGTCGTGATTGCCAAGAGCAAGCAATCCGAATTGGCAATTGGCGGTGGACGGGAGCAGGACAATGACAATGATAAGAATGACCACAAAAATGATAATGTTATTGTCATTGAGGAATCACCACCTGCCCTGCTGAGCCCTCAAAAAATACTGAGCACGCCCAGCAGCACGGATAAATACAATTTTCGCAAGCCGCGCAATCAACCAGATGACGAAACATGCAAAACATCAACCGCTACTGAGGAGGCTACAACAGTGCGTCAGACGCGCAAACGTGCCGCACAAAAGGATAACAGCCCTGAGCTACCGACAAAAGGTGTTGAAAAATTGCGTTCTCCCCGTAAACAGACATCCAGTGATCTGGCCCCAAGTAAGAACTGCAAACCAAAAACCAAACCGGTTTAGCCAATTTCTTAACTCATTTTAATTGTTTACAGCTGCTGTCGGTAAACCGAGCGCACAAAAGGTCAAGGAAAAGACCAAACTCACCCCTATGCAGAGCGAGGATCTGTTTGCCGAATTTGCCACCCCTATACCAATAACTGTACCTGCAGCCACACCTGCAACTGCAACACCACAGCTGTCTGAGCTGGCCAAGAAAACTGTGGCAAGTGTGCCGGAAACACAGCTGAGTCCTTCGCCCGAACCAGCTGTGGAATCGTTGGCAGCCAGCACACAGATGCCAACAGAGCTCATGGCGGAGTCATCACCCAAAAAAGCCAATACGCGCCTATGCAATTTGGTTAGTACTGAAACTCAGCAATCTTAATTATGATAAAAACTGATCATGTCCATTTTCAGAACTCGCCTCCAGATCGCAAGCAGACAAACAACTCGACAAGTCCAACGCTGCGTCCCAAGCCATCGGCCCATTTGACGGGACGTGGAGCGCAGTTGATAAATATGATACGCAACAAGAAACTCGATGCTGCTGGTGGGCCCACCTCGTATACGCTTTCCTCCTCTTCCACCTCCGCCTCGACATCGACATCTACAGCGACGAGTGGTGCGACTCGAAATCAAGTGTCGAGCGCTCGTTTAATCGAACGCTCCGAGTTGATCGCAACGCCCACCAATGAGTTGAACGAGCTGACCACCGTAGTGGAGCACACATCGACGCCCATTCAGGCCAAGGATCTGTTAATCTTCTCAAAGCGATTGCCATCGCCATCGGCCAGTCCATCGGCCTCAATATTGAAGCGCAAGTTGCGTTGCGAGAGCATGGATGACTTTGAATCGCCGGCACAGAAGCGGAAACGGGTTAGTTTCCATGATCCGCCCGTGTCCGTGACTAAGGAGTACTTGCGCGATGGGGATGAGTCGCGCAGCAGTAAACCAAAGCGTTGCCTGCTGCTCGACAAAATCGCACAGAGTCCAGGAGGAGCACAGGAGCTGCGGCCAGCATTGAAACGACGTGGTCGCTTGGACAGCATCATTGAAATTGAAAGGTTTGCACACGAACAGACGGCCAGAAGTGCAGCTGTCGATAAATCCATGGACAAGTCACATGACTCCGTCGAGGATGAAGCATTCGTCTCGCTCAAGTGGAATGAGACAACAATTACCCACAACAACAACAAAAGCACTCGCAGCGTGGAGAAGCAATTACCGGATGGCATGGAGACAGAAATGGAGGCGGAGGCACCGCCAGCAGCGACATGCAGTCGAGATTTGGCCATATTGGATGGCGAGTCTGCGTTGGATCTGGTCGTGGAGCAATGCTCCCTCGAATCTGTGCTTGAGCGTTACTTTGCCAAGCCGAATAATAAGCCCGCAAAGAGCGCACTCCATTTGGCCAAATTTCTATCGAATCAAATGAATGACAACGAGAAGCTCAAAACTAATGTGCTGGAAACACTCTCAGAGAATCACTCCAAGGACTTTCTGGATCATGCGGTGCGCGAGAATCTGTCGTCGGTGGTGTGTGATCGCCTCAATCCCAATTCGGTGCTGGAGTACATTTGCGCCAAGTCGAAGATCAACAACACCTGCCGCAGCAATCTGTTGGCCCAGGTGCCGTCTATGATACGCCTCGAGGCTGAACGGTTTTCCCTGCTCCAGCATCTTTTACAGCAGTGCAGCCTAAGCGATGAGCAGCTCCTTGATCTTATTGGCCAGCTGATGCGTATGCGCGACAGTAATACGACCGCAGATCGCAACAATTGCGCAACAACAGCGGCGGCTGGCAACGTTAATGGTGACAATGTGGCGGAAACGGCTGCCGATTCTTCCTCCAATTTGTGAGTTGCAACTTTCATCAAAGTATTTTTACGCACACATACATATGCATACATATGTACTACACATTTAGTGTGCGGCCATTATCAACTGTTCGTTGATAGACAACCTCATTTATATTTCCGAGTTTAAGCAAACAATTGTATTATTATATGCTCTTATTGTTTTCCTTGATTACAACTAACTACTACGAAGTTTATTAAAAATGTTCATCGCGAATATCTTAAAAACTGGAAGCTGTTAATCTGAATTTTGAAATTCATCTAAAATGAGTATTTTTAAATGAAAAAGTAATCCGCGCAATATGTGCAGAAATTGCGCATACTTTAAACAAGTGTTGGTAATGGGGAATAAGTTAAATCAGTGCAGAGCAGTTCTAAGGCTCTAAAAAAGAGCGTGACATCATTTTTGCGATGTCCCTGATATCCATGATCTTAAAGAAAAATTACTTTGAGAAAGCCAAATATTTGACAACAAGAACATAAACAAATTTGAAAACAAACAGAAACATAAGCAAATATATTGAGCTAAAAATTCAGTGTTGAGAAAATATGATTTGTTGACGCATAAAATATCTTGTATAGTAAAAAACAGCTGACTTATCGAACTTGTACTGTACATTTATCAAATAACAGTTTTTGATATAAATTTATTGTTTCAGTTTAATTAAAGTACAATCAAATTTGTAGTGCTTAAAAATGTGTTTCTGAACAACCCCAATAAAACGTTTGATGAGGTTTTTAAATGTAATTAATTTAAACATATCATTGTTAGTATAGACTTTAACTAAGTGTGTATTTAAAGTTGACACTTCTAAATATTGTTTGCTTACTGCTTAATCACCAACACATCTACAAATGTGAGGCACGCCAAACAGATCTGAACGCAAGCAGTGCAAATAACACTCGTCAAGAAAACATTGGCGAAATCATTTCAACAATTTGGTTAGTTAAATGACATAATTAAAACGCATGCCAAGAAATCACCTTAATTTAGATTTCCCCATTAAATGTACACATGTCTAAGCTTTTATTACACGAAAAGTGCTCCGATAAAGAGATACATACACATTCACATGTATTTAGGTATTTTCCGTAAAATTACGTTGATAATGTTCACGTGTGGATCGAGCGCCTTGGCGAACTTTATCAGTTGGTGTCTGCCGTTTGCCGATATTGCCGGTCTGTCGCCATCGAAAGCTTTAAGCTTTTTCGTTTGATTTTGATATGTGGGCGGGCATACAACATGCAACATATACGTGTTCCATATCCGTCCAATCAAAATGGCTAAGACCAGCAGAACAATGCTTTAACAATTTTTTGTGTATAATCACTGTATTGTGTATGCAAAAAAAACCAAAAACAAAACTAATATCCAACAACATTTATTGTGTTGTTTTGAAATTAGTGGCGCGAATTTTGGGAAGGTTATTTGTAGGTCTGCACTTTGTGGCTCTGGGTGTAGAGGTATTAAAAATAGCAATGGAATTCTCAGCCTGTATCTTGGCTACTAAGCACACACCACACTCACTGACCTTACCCAAGCCGATGACGTCTGATGCATGTCTAGTGCCTGTCTAGAACGACAATATTCCGCCCGGATGACGTCTCGCACTGGATTTGCAGTACTAAAAATATATATATTTTTTTTTTTGTCGATTGTCATTCGTTTGTTAATTGAATTATGTGTCGCTAATGATTCATTGATAAGGAATGGGGTAGTCTGTGAAATGCGGAAAACACTTCATGAAATTTCGCTTATCATTCCGACACTGGACTGATTAATATATACACTAAGCAACATACAAAAAGGTTTTAGTGAGACCTCAATAGATCGAAATTGGAGATTATAATGAAATAAATAAAAATATATATATAATATAAATTTCAAATATTCGAAGACAGTTGTAGGTATAAATAAAATACTCGGTCATATCAAATTAAAACATGTTTCGTTATTGTTAACAAGCCAATAAATACCCTGTTCAGCAGTGTACTTTTTGCTGTATTGTATATATAGAAGAAATACTACCATAGTGTATTTGAAAACCGTCTAATGCGTCAACAAATTGAATTATCATGTCATGGGGTGCGATTGTAATTAACAAGATAAAGAAAATGCGAATTCACAACTAAAAATATGCTGCTTAATGGGCAATGCCAGGAAAGGTATTTGTAGTTTGCGTTTTATTTTCCAACTTAAGCTGATTTTTAATTACATTTAAAAATAAATTCCATACACAAAATATATAATTAGAATTCATATCTACGACTTTAAAATCATCCTCATTATAAAACGGTATTAACTATCTCTTTGAAAATAGCATGCGAAATAGAAAATGTGAAAATATTGACTGGTATAATATTAATTATTAGTCGTCATAATATACCCCTTGTTTGCACCTGGTTAGAGGGCATAAATAGCTTTGATAAAAATATGTGCGATATGAATATAGAATAGTGCTCGACTAGTTACAGAACACTAAGGTAAAAATAATATAAAAGACGCCCGCTCGGTTCAGTTCATTCGCAAGGTGAACTCATCGCATCGTTTCATCCACGAATACAAACAAACAAACACGATTCTCGGAATAGAGCTCGTGAATTGTCCGTTTTGGTTGTCGAATGCTTGGCAGCAGCCAATTAGAGTATTTCAAAATATTTGAAGAGAGTGCGAATCACATCGCACATCAGCCGTTTCTCATTAATGCGAAAAGGGGTGTAGAACGCTATGTAAGTTGCATGTTCTCTAAGCCAAAACAGCTGCAATTGTCATAGTTGCATCCCATTCCCAGTCGTCAGCTGTAAAACGGCCAGTGTACAGAGCGACGGCGACTATCTAACGAAGCGGTGGTAGTGGCAGTGGCAAAGTCAAAGGCAGAGCGAACAGACGGGGCAGCCAGCAGCAGCAGCAGTTCATACGATTTCCAGCTGTGACTACTCACTGAAATTCCAGTAAACAACGGAATATCAACAACGGTAAGCTCAATACACAATTTGACTTAGCTCAAAGCAGCAGCAGAAGCTGACACAGCAACAACAGCGCACGCCGCGAGTCGAATGTGTAAAATTCAAATGTATAAAACTCTGATGTAATCATTCGCTGTTACGCTCGACAAAAAAAAAAAATTAATCAAATCAAGAAATTTTGACATAAATGCCGCCGTCGCTGACGCTGTGTACATTATTGGATTATATTTTGATTTTATTGCGTGTTGCACTGGAGTCCACCTTTTCGCGTTAAGCACTTTTTTGGAAAAGCTCAAAGGCAACATATCTGATCAATTCCACTATAGCGTTTAAAGCTTTGCTTGAGTCATTTTTACGCGTTTCCTCCGGCGGCATGTCATGGAACGCAACGCACCCATATCGATTTAACATACTTTTTGGTTTTTTTTTTTTTGACACATACTAAGTGCATTGTGGTATGTTGGAATGGAACATAGAACATGCTTCCAATGCTGCGCGCGCCGGCAGCGCTAAAAAGTTCGCAACAAAATTAGCTTTTCGTTAGTCATTAAACACTCTCACTTGTTGCTCTCTCTCACTGTCTCTTTAACAAAGAGAACATGTTTTGAAAGAGCGCAAAGCAAACATCTTATTAATATACTAATTAATTTGTTTGAATCATTATTTTGAATTATCAAATAGCAATAGCCCTTGAGAGAAGATGTCGTCGCGTATGTTTAAATTCGGCGTCACCGCCGCCAGCGCCTGTGTGGGCTCTGTGATTGCATCGTGGAGCATTGATCGTTGGAACTCGCCACATGTGGTAAGCATTAGCTTCTGACCAGGCTTAAACTCTGGTTAACAGCGTTAATATCGCATCCATAGGTCAACAATGCCGTTCAACGTCCACCCAAGCGGAAGCGCACCTTGCCCATGCGCAGCGAACAAATCAAGTCTCTGATGAGCGGCGAGGAATACGATGTGCTCATCATTGGCGGTGGCGCCACAGGCGCTGGATGTGCCATGGACTCCATAACGAGAGGTTTGAATATATCATTATTATTTATTACAACTGTATTATAAAAATTTCATAACTTTACACAGGTCTCAAGACGGCACTCGTGGAAATGGATGACTTTGCCAGCGGCACCTCATCCCGGTCCACGAAACTAATTCACGGCGGTGTCCGATATCTGCAAAAGGCGATTCTAGGCGTAAGTACAAACAGAACTACTGATAAGTCCAATTGCTTTTAATATTAGTTGCTAATAGATCCACACATTTTTACATTCAATTCTCGTAATTTGTTCTATTTGTAATCCCACGAAGAGGGTAAACCCCCTTCAGTTTGTATTTAGCTGCAATCGGAAGCAATTATAATAAAATTAATAAGAATTCTATTCAAAATTAAGTTGAATAATATATTTTATTTAATTACAAACAATATAGTATTCTATTCAATTTAATTCTTTCTTAACTCCCAGATCATTGCCACCTATTTATATGTATATATTTTTAGTTTTTTAAAGTTGTATACACTAGGCTAGAAGTAATGCTTGTACATTTCTGATTATCGCTACAGCTAGACCTTGAGCAATATAGAATGGTTAAGGAAGCACTGGCGGAACGTGCCACAATGCTTGAATCGGCGCCACATTTGACGCATCCGCTGCCCATCATGCTGCCCGTTTACACGTAAATAGCAACAACTGGCGATTTATATATGTCTAATCTATATATATATATAAAAATGTGTGTTTTCAGGTGGTGGCAGGTGCCGTATTTCTGGGTGGGCATTAAGGCGTACGATTTTGTGGCCGGCGATCGCAATGTGAAAAGCTCGTATCTGTTGTCGAAGAAGGATGCACTGGAATTGTTTCCTATGCTGAAGAAGGACAAGCTGTGCGGCGCCATTGTATACTACGATGGCCAGCAGGATGATGCACGCATGTGCCTCGCCGTCGCATTGACGGCTGCCCGCCATGGTGCCACTGTATGCAATCATGTGGAGGTCAAGGAGCTGCTCAAGAAGGACGATGGCACCGGCAAAAAGGTGTTGTGCGGTGCCAAGGTCAAGGATAATATCTCGGGCAAGGAGTTCACGGTGAAGGCGAAGTGCATCATCAATGCGACCGGCCCCTTCACCGACTCCATACGCAAAATGGACGATCCGACGGTGAAGAGCATCTGCTGTCCCAGCTCCGGTGTGCACATTGTGCTGCCCGGCTACTACAGTCCCGATCAGATGGGTCTGCTCGATCCCTCAACTTCCGACGGACGCGTCATCTTCTTCCTGCCGTGGCAACGGCAAACGATTGCCGGCACCACAGATCTACCCTGCGAAATTACGCACAGTCCCACACCCACCGAGGACGAGATTCAGTTCATTCTCAGCGAAATCAAGAACTATCTCAATGCCGACGTTGAGGTGCGTCGTGGCGACGTCCTATCCGCCTGGAGCGGCATTCGGCCCCTCGTTTCCGATCCCAACAAGGACGATACACAGTCTCTGGCGCGCAATCACATCGTCCATGTCAGCGCCTCCAATATGATCACCATTGCTGGCGGCAAGTGGACCACTTACAGAGCCATGGCTGAGCACACTGTGGATGCGGCCATCAAGGGTAACTACTAGTCATCCATAATTCAGAATGCAAGTCCCCAAGCCTCTCTATCCCTTTCCCAAATTGAATTAGCTCAACCGATCTGACTGCGACCTTAAGAGAAAAACCTGCAATTAACTCATAACTAATCCAAGTGTAAATAATCCCCTATCTTTTGCAGCCTGCAATCTGAAACCGGAGCGTGCCGATGCTGTTACGGCGTACTTGAAAATTGAGGGCGGTCAGGGCTGGACACCAACGATGTATATACGACTGGTGCAGGATTTCGGGCTAGAATGCGAGGTTGCCCAGCATCTGGCCAAGTCGTATGGTGATCGTGCGTTTGCCGTTGCCAAGATGGCATCGCTGACGGGCAAACGTTGGCCCATCATCGGTAATCGCATCCATCCAGAGTTTCCCTACATCGATGCTGAGATTCGTTATGGTGTGCGTGAATACGCCTGCACCGCTGTCGATATGATTGCACGCCGGATGCGTTTGTCGTTCCTCAATGTGCAGGCCGCATCGGAGGCGCTGCCAGCCGTCGTTGACATTATGGGCGAGGAGCTGAAGTGGTCCAAGGACGAGAAACAGCGCCAGATTCAGCTTGCCACTGAATTCTTGGCCAACGAAATGGGTCACGCCATCAATCGCACATCCAAGGAGAGAATTCCCATCAAACTGTCCAAGGAGGAGATTCAAACCTATGTTAAACGTTTCGAGCTCATCGACAAGGACAAAAAGGGATATGTCTCTATCAATGATATCCGACGTGCGCTGAAGAACTTCGGTGATGGCGATGTCTCCGGCGAACAGCTGCACGACATCCTCAAGGAGATCGACACCAACATGAACGGCCAGGTGGAACTCGATGAATATCTACAGGCAAGTAGTGTACAAACTATTATTTATATATTTTTGACATTTGGGTATGCAACTTAATTGAATATATTTAAAAATGGAACAGATGATGTCAGCGATAAAGACGGGCGATGTGGCCTATTCCCGTTTCGCTCGCATGGCCGAGCTGGAGGAGCAGAAGCACGAGGCGGCCAATCTCAAGCAGAAGATCAGCGTCGATCGCTCCGGCGGCGGCCTGTAAGTTACTTAACCGGGAGGGAACATCACGCGTCTACATCTAAAGCACATTTTCTAGAAATAAGCCCCCAACGAATTATATGAAGCTATATACACCAATTCTTCTTTACATTTTGCTGTTAAATAAAGTCTTGAAACTCACTCGGACATTTCATTAACAAATGGAACATCGATTGGGCTCGGCAATATTTTTCGGCACATTTTCACTCCTGGCGTGAACTGAATGAACATATTATCCTCAGAAGGATGTCATCCGTCAGGTTACCATCGGCTCTCTCCAGCGTATACAGCTTCTTTGCAACGCAGTTGAACATATTATCGCGTTGGTTTTTATCGAAGACCCCAAACAAATCCAGTTGGGGGTCCCAGAAGAAAGGCAGTTTACCATTCCTATTGTTCGTTGACAGAGATTTCTTCAGCTCTCGAAACATCTAAGCAAATAAAATAAAATAATTATCCAGTTAGCCATTCATCATTGGGTATGCCAAATATTAAATACCCTTTCTGAATCAATATTTCGATATAACTGTGGAAACTACATTTTTATATAAGTGTTCTTCCAATGCTCGACCGAAAGATACCCTGAACTCAACTGGTTGTTATTAGTTAGGGTGTAGGGTGTCAAATAATATGTCATGCTATATTATACATACATTGAAAGTCTACATTCTTAAGAATGTGTCTTATATTTCTGTGTGAAATCGATTTCTATCCATTCTTTGTCAGACGGTGAAACAAACTTAATTTCATTTGAAGAATAAATATTACAAATATATAAATATATATAACACTTACATCGATCAAAATGTCCTTAAGCTGGTGCTGACTCCAGTAGGAAACAGGCTTCTCCTTCACTTGCCACAGAAATAGGGTCTTGATGTAATAACTCTTCAGATTGGACATATTCTGATGGCTATCGCGGAATTTCTTAATGAATCGTATAGTGTCCTTCAACCGGGTTTTGTTCTTGAGCATTACAATCTCGGCCTCATAGTAGGACGCCCGAAAAGAGACATTATTCTTAACGAAGGGTTTCATGGGTTTGGGTATTGCTTCCCAAAAACCAGTGTTCCCGAAATATTTGTATTGCTCCTTGCCGAGAATATTCTGTTTCGCATCTAGTCTAATGGCAGGCACAAAATCTACAGAGTAATTGATATCCTTCTCATTGATAAACATCGTGTGTGCTGGGCCACATCTCTTGTATACGATTCTCGCGACCTTGCCATTGACCATAATTTGGTTATTCATTTGATTTAGAGCCCGACTAACTGCACCATTTATCATGTTCTGCAACTTATCCTCGAGTAGCAAATTCGATGACGTAACCAATCCTTTCAACAGCTTATACGTGATTTCATGTTGCGGCTGACTTTGCAGCAATCTTAGCACCTCCGTCATGTCCAACGTAACATTGCCCGGCTTTTTTGGATCCTTCTTCACAATAATCTTATCGTTTCCGGGAAATTTCAGATGAAGCAATAAGTCGAACTCATTGGGACTTGTTATCTTCAAATTATCTGCATAGCTTCCTGTGTAGCCAAAATATAAAAATAATACTTATATGTATATATGTTGAAAACATAATAATTTATAACAACACGTACAATTTTCACGAATCGAATAATGAAATGTTTATTCAATGCAATAATAAACTGTTTAATCAATGCAAGACAATGTTCGATTGGAATACAAATTGATAAAGGTAGAAAGCTATATAATGCAACTAATAACATGCCATTGCTCATCTATATCCATTGTACTAATTTATTAAATGACATCATAGTTTCACTCTAAAAACCAACTGATAAGAATTACTAGTTCTATGTTTTCGCGATTTGTGAAGCGGGAATTTGGCGAGATATGCTAGTTTGGTACTATATAAAATACATTTTATAATAATATAACTATAGCTCTAAAATTTCACATTAACTAAAGTAAATAAATGGATGGTATGTGACGACATGAAAAAGCGAAAAACATAACATGCAATCATTAAGTTTGATTGAGTTACATCTATAACATAATTATTGTTGAGAAAAATCTAATTCACTTCTTGTGGGTCGAGTCATCGATTATTATACATACATTTCAAGAAATATAATCGAATTAATGCAATATCTGCTCATATTTTAGCCAGCACAATCGAAAAATGTGAAGTACACGCACACGCACCGATACTTTACATGAGTGTGCGTATCTTTAATGTAAATTGTGTTGCATTCTTCGGTCGAACCCCTCCACTCGTGGCTCTCGAACTTTCTTAAAAATTATTTTTAGTTACCTCCCAATTTGTGTCCACATAACAAATTGGACAGGGGCGCCTCTTTCTTTAATTTCCTGTAAAGTGTATCGCGGAGTGTATTGTAATGATTTGCGTGAAATTCGCGGCCGTCATCAATATTTATAAATTTTCCATTTGTTGTGTGTAAAATGTTTTCCAAATTAACGAACATTCTTATGCACTTCTATTGAACACTACGTTGTTGCCTTGCCCTGAGCATTAAGCCAACTGAATCGACTGATATCAACGGCTAAGAAGAAACGTACTCTCTCAAGATTTGTGTACAACTATCGATAATGTAAGAAGCGAATTAAAACGATGGAAACCAAAGGCTCCGAAGAAATCATTTAAAGAGCAGCACGGCATCAAAAGAGAGAAAGTTTATGCTTATTCTCTCAACAGTGAGCAAAAGTAAGCGATATTTTTGCAGCGAAAATTATTTGTGCGAAATTATAAAAAAACGATCAGGCCTCTCTTTTATAAAAAAATTATTAAGCCTAAATAAAAAGTTTTGCTGCTCCTCGCGTCGGTTTACATATATTAAAGATACATATTGAATTGTCACGAAGTTTTTATACTTTTTTTTATTATATTCTACTGAACACCATGTTGTTGCCTTGCTCTGATCAAGAAGCGAATTAAAACGATGGAAACCAAAGGCATCGAAATTAAATCACTTAAAGAGCAGCACGGCATCAAAAGAGAGGAAGTTCATGCCTATTCTCTCAACAGTGATTCAAAAGAAATCGATAATTTTGCAGCGAAAATTATTTGTGCGAAATTATAAAAAAAAGATCAGGTTTCTCTTTTATAAAAAAATTATTAAGCCTAAATAAAAAGTTTTGCAGCTCCTCGCGTCGGTTTACATATATTAAAGATACATATTGAATTGTCACGAAGTTTTTATACTTTTTTTTATAATATTCTACTGAACACTATGTTGTTGCCTTGCTCTGATCAAGAAGCGAATTAAAACGATGGAAACCAAAGGCTTCGAAATTAAATCATTTAAAGAGCAGCACGGCATCAAAAGAGAGCAAGTTCATGCCTATTCTCTCAACAGTGATTCAAAAGAAATCGATAATTTTGCAGCGAAAATTATTTGTGCGATATTATAAAAAAAAAGATCAGGTTTCTCTTTTATAAAAAAATTATTAAGCCTAAATAAAAAGTTTTGCTGCTCCTTGCGTCGTTTTACATATATTAAAGATACATATTGAATTGTCACGAAGTTTTTATACTTTTCCCATTATATTTAAAATTTCAGGTCTTTTTGGCGCTGGTGATGTGATTTCTCGGCGAGATACGGGGATCAAAGATGGCCTCGATATTGACTTGGCAGCCTTGAAAATAAAAATCTTGCATTAACAAACTTATATGCACAAGAGCGATGTGTCTATATCATAGCATACCATTTTCTAGCAGAAACATTGCGCGGTCATACAAAATAATGCTTTCCACTGAAAAATATATTGTATATAAAAAATTATTATTAAAAAATTTGTTAGGGCGGCTTACCCTGTGGCGCCAGCATAAGGCGCAGTGCATAAAAGCAAACAATGCGACGCCAATGCCCTAAATCTGCCTCAATTTGGTCTGGATTTTCAGTTGGCAGCATGGCAAATTTGGTGCTTTCGATGGCTTTTTGAAAATAGCTAAAGTGAAATGGAGATAAAATATAAGATAGATAAACTCAAGTATAACTAATAAAGCTCACTCATTGAAGGTCATGCCGGGCGCGTGTTTTACATTGCGCAGAGCAGAATGTCGCAAATCGGGCATGTGGTGCGCAATAATGCGCTCAGCAGCCGCACGCAGCGCATGTATCTTGAGGAATTCATATTGACCAGCTTGGAGGCGATCGTGATAGGATTCTATTGCGTGACAGGCTATTTCACGTGCTTCGTAGCTGAGGTCAGATTGGATGTTCGATCGCCGTAGTAGCTGAGAGCTAAGCGGATACCCATGCAGTTCCATTTGGGGATGCGTTTGTTGTGTACTCATTTTTTGGTAGCAACAGCCAACAAAATTCAGAAACTTCGCTTGCTTACAGCTGAGAAAGATGCGCATCAGCGTGGCGCCCAGATCACCACACGGATGTAGGCCAATGATACCAAACTGAAAGTCACAATCAGGCGGCAATTGAAAGGCTACTCTGATGCTTTCAATGAACTCCCCTGGCTTTGTGTTACTCGTCAGGCGCTGTGTAAGATGTGTTGGTCTTTTAAAATGTACTCTTTCGCTGGTGCTCATGTGTTTTGCAGCTATGCTTTCGAGTTTGTAATCGATAGCCAACGCCTGCCGGTTCAACTCCGCCTGCATCTCGAAGCAACATACTTGGACGCCATAGCCATAGCCCAGAATGCGAGCCAAGTGTCCCTGGCCGGCGCCAAAGTCCACAACAAGATCAATCGCCGTCTGTTGGCAGCTGCGAGCACAAAATGCGGCCATTCGCTTGATTTCATGCGCCTTCTTGGGCTTGACACACTTCATGAACATGTACTTCAGCTTACGGTGCTCCAGCAGCGGACAAGGCGGCAGGGCAACCTATATATATATGCCGTAAATATGTCGAATCATGCTGCACTATTTTATACAGACTTCGAGATGCTTATAGGGGTTCCTACTAATGCATAAGGAGCGCAACACCTGACGCAGCGCCAACAGCTCCAAGGGCCAAAGCACACGGCTAGTTTCCTCGCTGACATCGTCGTCAGTCTTCAGCAGCTCACCGAGTGCTTCTATTGGTAGGTTTTCCAAATGCTTCTGCCAGCTTGCAGACAGTTTGCTCCACTGATCATCCACAAAAAAATCCTATACGATATGAGAAAGTGTGTTTGTTTTTTTGTCTGTGAAAAGTATAACTTATTTACCAATACATATGAATCCAGTAACCATTCATACTTTTTAACGACTTGCAAGCAGGAGGCGATTCTATTGCTAATATTAAGCATTTCGTACAGAGAGTAGCATTCATCAGCTGATTTGCGATGTAGTGTTACTTTTGCTACTTACCCAGGGCTGCTAACTTTAATCGATAGCAGTGTTTATCTCGCTGGAATATTTTTAAGCAGCAACACAATCACACTCACTTGTAATCGCCGAATTGATAATGATTGCTGGAGCTTTCGATATTTTTTTTCAACACTGTTAAACAGATTGTCTATGAATAATAATAAAAAAAAGGAACAATTTGCTTGTATCTAAAACGCACAATATTTTTTAACTTCTGCTTAAATAGAAAAAAGTGAAATTGTAAAGTTAACATTATATTTGTGAATCATTCCTGTATTTTTTTTCGTCCTTAAAGGGGTGATTTAGGTATACACACACACACATACACGCAAACATATATATATAGGCAGTGCCGTTAGCTTGGGCGAGGTTGAAAATGCATTTGCATCCAACAAATGGCAATATTTGCGAGCAGATATGAAAAAAAATTACCAATTGATGATACCGCGGCAATAAACTGCGAAATCGCAACAGTTGAGGAGATCGACGGTCATACGGTAAGTGTTGCCATATTTGAAAATCTATATGTGCCACCAAATGAAAAATCAATAATTTGCGACGCTGCCGACTACGACGATATGTTCTTGATGTCGGTATATCTGGGCAGTGTGTGCTTAGATAAATATGTGTATACACAC
This sequence comes from Drosophila multiciliata, assembly GCA_037043605.1. NCBI lineage: Eukaryota > Metazoa > Arthropoda > Insecta > Diptera > Drosophilidae > Drosophila > Drosophila multiciliata. The sequence goes on from JBAMBF010000589.1 coordinate 6,460,484, forward strand.
ATTCATACTAACACATACATATTTATATATATATAAACATTTATATATTGCATATTCACAGGAATATTTACTGCGTGTGCAGCGCGGAGATTGCACCTGGAACGTTCTGCGTCGCTACAATGAGTTCAGCAAGCTGCACAAATGTCTTCGTATTTCTGGCATTGAATTACCGTTGCCTGGCAAACGCATCTTTGGTAATATGCGACCGGACTTCATAGCTGAACGGAAAGAAGCCTTGCAAGTATACATAAACACAATACTAATGAATCCCATATTGGCATCATCGCTGCCAGCCAAGCGTTTCGTTGATCCCGAAAGCTACTCGCAATCATTCCATGGTAAGTTAAGAAGCACGTCTTTCCTACTCCTGAATGCTAACAGCCAGCTCTATTGCAGACCATGCAGTGCATCATGCATTACTCTGTTTGCGCAACGATACGTTTTGGGCACTCGGTGGCACAATGGGTGCCATAGGCTGGCGGCTGCGCAAGCATTACTTTAAGGTGACGACTAAGCCCCCAGAGAAGAGCAGCAACAAGTTGGTGAAGAGCGGTTCGCAATCACATCAAAGCAAGCATTTTGCAGCTGGCAGCAATGGAGGTCATTCCGTTTCAATTGATGCCGGCTCAACGGATCCCAATGCTGAAATGGTCGCAGAATGGTTGGAATATGGTCCGGACAAATATGTCGATGAGAAGGAAATGAATGGTGTGCTTAAGAGCCTGATGGGCCTACAACATCCACACATCGAGGCCATAGTTCTAGCAGCTAACACGGAAAACGGTTGCTTGTTTATTAGAAAGTAGGTTTTGTTTTCTTACTCATAATCTTCACCATTAATGAACCATTCTTATTTAGGGTTTATTTTCTGTTAATTTCAATTAGTTTTAAATTACTCATTTTAAATATATATATTTACTAAGCCTATCTCTCTTTAACGCAGATTCCATAAACATGGAACCCTCAAGGATATGCTCTGCATGGTAGCAACGCCAAAGAATCCGTTTTTGACCAAGTATGGCAATCCCAAGGGGCGCACTGCTCTCTCCATGAAGCAAGTAGCGAGCTATGGCAAACAGATTTTAGATGCCCTCATATTCCTGCACTCCAAGGGCTATGCTTACGGTAAGTAGTGGCCTGCTTTGCTTGATTTTCCACATACATTTCACGATATAAATTAAATTATAGGTCACTTGCATGCGGGCAACATTGTAATTGTGGACGATTGCGTCAAGCTGTTGGATGTGGAGAACCATTTGTTGGGTGTTCCGGCCTTTTATCGACCATTTTTCGTTCAGCACAGCAAAATTCATTCAATGGAAACAATTGACGTTTACTGTTTTGGCCATGTGCTCTTCGAAATGGCCATGGGCTATCCACTGCAGGAGTCGGTTGCGCGGCAAATCACCGAATGTCCTGAGGCATTAAGTATGCACATCATTAATAATCCATTTAATGATTTGGTTTTTGATTTTTTTTTTTTCTTTTTAAAGAATGTCTGTTGGAAAGCATATTGTCGAAGGAAGCATGCAAGGCAGGTCTGCCTAGCCTTGAGCAGCTGCTTGGTCACAGATTCTTTACACAATATGCTGCCGATGAGCCAGCCACGTCTGAAAAGCCATACTTCAAGTTGTCCTTGGTAATGTTGTTATATAATGCATGCAATTCAGTGCGCCTCATTTGTTTTTTCTATTACATATTTAGAATGCAAAGGAACTTCTCAGGCAGGCAGCTATGAAGAGCGAGAATCGTTTGCGGGATGAGCAAAAATCGGTGAAGAACCAAAAGCGCATTGTTCGCGTGCAGGAGCTAATGAGCTCCGAGGAGGAGAAGCGCAAATCAAAGCAAAAAGCAGTTAGTAGCATTTAATTTTACTATTTTAGTAAATTGAGTTTTCAGAAATGATAATCATTATTTAAAAATTTTATTTGCATTTTTCATAGTGGATTTTACGCAGAACCTTGAGAAATGGGTTCAATTTATATATGACTATCAAAAACATTTATTTTTAATGAAAAATTTGACAATTGCCAATTCGAATCACTTCTGAAATCGAAGAGTTTGCTTATCATTATTATTTATTTATTATTGCCATATTGTTTGTATCTTTTGTGTATACTATTTAGAAATTAGAGCACAAACAATCGAAGCTTAAGCAACAGGGTTCGCTCCAAGCAAGCAATGGACGCTTGTCGCTGACGGCTGCTACGGCTTCATCAACAAGCCAGGTCGCTGTTGGCCAAGCAGGCGCAGCAGACTCGATCACTCGCTCCGACAGCACGCCCGAAGAACCAACAATGACTGGCCACAGATGTAGCTATTTGATTATTTTTTCCAATTTTCATTTAAATGCACGGCAATCTTTTTCACAACTTGTAACTTTTGTCTTCTTAATGATACAGCAACACTCATGCCAGCTGCACAGTTGCCACGTCAGGAGATGCATGCGAGCAGCGCCGCCGTGGAGAGACAGATATCGACGCCGAACATCGCCTCCGTGGACACCGATGCTGGCGAGGATGAGCCCACGCGCTCCGCGCTGCTCGAGTCAATTTGCAAGTTCAATCGCGGCTCGCTGCGCAAAGTGCGTTCGAATGATTAGGCCTTGGGCTATGAATTTTACATATTTACATTTTGGACCAAATGTGGCGTTATGAAATAACGGTTCCATTAAATCAAAAGAACAAAACAAAAACGAAACACAAATCATGTCGAGAAAATCAAATGGAAAAAGAATACGCAACAAAAAGAAAGATACATACAACAATTACACATATAGGTAAATTATCGCGTCTATTTATTGGCCTACACAAATCCAGAGAATAAGTAACTAATCTATATATATATATATACATTTACTAAACGAAACCCACTGAATCTGTGTCCACTACAAAACTTAACAATGTTTTATGAACTCAAACGAGATATGTACGTCTATTTAGTACTAAATGTATTTATGTACTTGATAAGTTACAAATCATACACGTCTGCGATACGGAGACGGCTAATGGTCAAGCGTACGCAACTAAAGCTTTACATATACATATACATGACCACTACACGACTGAGAATCACCACTTTGGTACGAGTATCTTAAACAAAAAAACAAAAAACTAAAAAAAAACGCGATTAGAAAACAAAAAGACAATTTAGAAACTTCAAAAAAAAAATGAACCATAAGTCTGCACCAAAATTTGCACGATGACACTCTAATCTTATAATATATTTCTAACTATCATGCATATGTATATGTAACAAAATAATACATGTAATTTGTTCCTCGATGTTGTGCTTCTTAAATCCAACAAACATAATTAGTAATGGGACTAAAGCGCTTTCCAAATGGCCAAAAAGTTGCACAGTTTTTTATTATTTGTCTATTAATATTGTATTGTTTCACTATTTCTTTAAATGTTTTTGTTACTGTCAATTTCTTATTGATTGTGTGTGTAATGAGCATCGCCGTATTAAATTGTGTAGCTTGCACTAAAATTAAAAACATAACATGCGCATTGAATGGTGCAAAAGATGTGTATTGAGTATACATATATGTGGAATATAAAATATTTATATATACTCAAACGATAATTTGATAAAGATGTATGTATTCATGTCTATGTGTTTTTTATGTAACTGACTGTGTATATGTTTATATGTGTGTGTATAATATATAAGTACATACCTAAATTAAATTCAAATGCGAATTCAATGTGTAACGAAAGCCATATGAGCAACATATATTAACTATTATACATATGGAAACAAAATAAAGTGTAAAGTATTAATCGTTGTAATTAATCATGGCTTTCTCTGTGCTGTACTCAATTCTAGATTACGATGAAGGAATATTTGTATGAACCTAAAATATATAGCAATAATTTCCTGTCTGCCTCACTATTAGCCTTATCATATATATATTGTACACTATATGCTCTACTGGCTTAAACGAACTCCGTGGTTTACTTACGGAGACAGATTGCATATCTTAACACATCCCAGTGCTAAAATTTCTGCGAGAATCCCAAACTAAGCTGATTGCTGCTTCACACACATTTGGCATTTGAGAAACAGAAAAGGCATAGAAGTGGGCGAAGCCTTCCCAAATTTAACTTTTTTGTGGTTATACCTATATTTCCGAATGTTACTCATAGTATACCCATTCTCTACTAATCTGTAATAGTCGATTAACTCTATTTTACTTTTCTTCGTTCCGTTTCTGAAAAATAGGGACAGAGAAACTCTTTCTCAGCCACGACACGCTAACTTTCCTTAATTTCGTATACAGTGTTAACCTTTGTGAAGAACATGCTTAATGCTTACATGAAATTACGTGTCTCACAATAAAGAGAACAACATGTCATCCCACGATGATATTGGGGGAGTGGTTGCAAGTTGACAGCCGGCAAGGTGAGGCAGGGCAAGGTCGGTTAACCCAATCGTGCTCGTTTAGCGTAATGTGTGTCAATTATTGATTCAACATTATGCCTGGCGCATTGCCAGGACGACACAGTATAGCAAGAGGAGGAGGCAGCCACTTTGTCAAGCTGGCTGCAAGTGGCATAATACAATAATAATCATTTGCGGTTTTATGGCAAGCCGCGACGCACTTCAGGCTTTCGAAATTGAAGGAAGCACGTCACGGCATTAAATGGCGAGCGCAGCGAAGAATTGGTCGGGCCTGGTGACGCTCTGTTTGGGCCAGGAACGCGAGAAGGTACGATTGATTTTGTGATTACATTGGGCCAATAAAAAAACATGGATACTTTATGTGGGTTTAATAAACGGATACTGGTTTTCCGAATTTCGAACATGGGTGGAAAATAAGGAAATTGGTCAAAGTCACGCATATGATTGTTGCTGGGCCAGTAGATGGGGATGGGGTTGCGGAGCGTGTAGCATGCAGCATGTAACATGTAATATAATCCATTTTGTTTCGACACTTTCGTTTTGTCACCATGCAGAGGCAGTTAAGCAGCCAGCGCGATTCCCTGACCAAGTGTGCCAGTGTGGTCGCAGCACTGGGTGCAACTCCCAAGGTAAGTGGTGATGAGGCTCATCTGATGTGGATACCAGTTTTGTAATATTTCCTGTTGTTTATCTTACTGCGTGCCAGGAAAATATAAGTTATTTGCCCACCTATCGCTTGGATCCCAAGAATCCGTTGATCAAAGAACGTCTGGAGATTGCCATGCGAATTATCATGGACAAGAATTACAATGAGGATTACTTGTTCCATCCGAAGCAGTCCTACCACATGGCTGCCCAGGTCAGCGAGGAGATCAAAGAAAGCATCAAGCTCTTGGATTTCGATAGGTGGGTTCGATGGCATCATCAGATCAATCCATCACTGGCATTCTTGTAATCTTTGTGCTCACCAGATACCGTTACGTGGTGCTGGTGTCCGTTGGTGAGTTGCTTATGCAAGGCCTCTGCTCCATGGTGAACTTTCTGTGGGATGCCGACAAAGATGGTTTTGTTACCTACTCCATTCAGACCCCCAATTATTTCGCTGTTTGCACAATATTTTATTTATATTACGACTAAGTGCATTTAACGATAATTTGATAGCTAAGTATTTTTTAAATCAAATATTAAATAACTGAATTAAGATGAGAAAAATTTGAATAGATGATAAGACGAATGTATGATTTAACTGTTCTCCTGGAGTACAGTTACCAATTGATTTTGTTACCTGTTCGAGGACAACATGTACATATTAATTGTACATAGTATATTTTAGTTGGCTGATTCACTTTTGTTGCAGCATGATTAAAACACAATTTTTTGAAACTCACTTTAGAAATCACATGTCTAGTCAAATCACACACATCAGAAATGTTTTCCGTTTGTTCATATTTATTTGAATATCAGTTAAATATATAATAGATATAATATGGTGAAGCATAATTAATTGCCTTTATATATTATTCATTAAACGATTCACAAAAACCAATTAAATTATTAATTAGATATCTGGACAACTATTATTCCAATGCATTATAAATTTGTGTTTAAACTTGTGTAGAAATCTGTTATTGTAGTCATACTATATATAAATATTTATATATAATTTTATTATATCGGCCGCACACATGCACACATACTACACACACTTGTCAGCTGTATATTTTGCATTAGAGCATCAAAATGATAGTTTGTGTATATATATAGATATATATATGTTTATAATTTTACTGTTGACACTTCAACGCACAAAGAACATAATGCATTCATCATCTGAGAGGGGGTGAATGCATTCAATTATATAATATTATAGATATACACACACCATACGACACAGAACTTGTTGAGAGCAACCATAAGAAAACCGATGTAACATTTGCAAAACCCATTTGAACAATTACAACATTTTGAAACAAATGCTACACGACGTTCTCTTTTCGGATGGAAATGAACGAACATAGACATTAGGAGGAACAGATATTTTGAGAGAATCATAAACTTGGAACGAACAGCTCACTGCACAATGATATGCGTCAAATTTTTCAGCCACTTTAAAAACAACACACGGCAATTCATCATCAATAGAGTATAGCAAAGGGACATGGAATCCTTGTCTTGGGCAACAGAACAACGCAACTCAAATTAAAAACATACGATTTTGTAATTTTAGATTCGGATTCACTTTTGGTTTAACAATGCCCACATATCAGAGATAATAACATTTTGGTTTTAGGTGGCCCCATAACATTCAATCACTTTTTGCACAATTTTGTATTGATTTGTTTTGTTTTGTTCACATAACCAAAATTTCTCAAAATCAAATCATAACTCTTAAAACTGATTCGACTTATTAGCACAATATACAAAAAAAGTTAACACAAAAACTGATTTACATTATTTTGTTTCTTTTTCTTGAACTTTTCTCTTATTGGTTTTTTGTTGATGTAGTTGTTGTTTTTGCACTAATTGTACATTTGAGAAAGAATAAATTTGTTTACAAAGCATTTTTAATGGATAAGAGGAAAACTTTAAATAAATCTTTACACTGTTTCTTTTTTTTTTTTTTGTAAAATAAATTGAAGTTAAATATACAACGAATATAGTTATTGAATATTAAAACTTTTTGGCACAATTGTAATTTTTCAAAAAAATCATTTAAAACTGTAAAAACTTTACACTCACTTAACAGAGAATCAGAATCATTTACAGAACAGAAACCATAAATAACCATAAATATTGATTGATTGATTGGTCTGCAAAAAGAACAATAATAATTTGATTAATACAGTTTTTTGTAAACTCATTAGTAACCGTCTTGTCTTTGTCTTTGGGTCGGTCTGTCTGTCTGTGTGTCTCTCCTCTTCGGGTGTTTGGGCATGTCACTGGATGTTAGTAGGGGATGAATTGGTTATTAGTCAAATTGTGTATATTGACTGAATTAGGCTACTACCAATGTATATACATATACATATATGTATATGGGTTACTTGGAGTGTGTGTGTGTGTGTGTGTGGGTGTGTTTTGTGTAAATCTACGGCTATTGTTGTCTTCCGAGCACTGTGCAGGCGAAAGTTATCCTAATCGTAATCGTTTCGATTGCCCACAGTTTGTCCAGTATTGTCTCAGGCGGTGCCGCCCCGGACAACCACAATGACCAGATGATCCTCCTTCAGGCCCTCCTCGGTGAGGCTATGACAGGTGCGCTTCAGTAGATCCGTGGAAAAATCACACGGTGGGAATGCATACAGCACACCCGTCGCCTCCGTCTCCTTGTTTAGCAGCGAAATGACGCCAGCTGCCTCCTTCTGCTTCAAATAGGAGACGAGATTGCGCAGCGGACGCGTCTGCACACTGGCATCATCGCAATCCGTGTCCACCGTCGAGCCGGCAAGGCCCATAAATATGGCATGGGACGATGAGGAGGCGATTCGCTTCTGCACGTCCTCTAGCTTGGGTGGATCCAGACGCAATCGCTGTGTTATACGCAAATTGTGTTTGCCCTCCTCGTCGCGCATCAGCGACTCCACAATGTCCGTGTCGCCGTCTGTCAAATGGAATTTGGCCGGGAATAAGGAACTCTTCAGAATGAGTGCACCGGTCCAAATCGTGCTGCATTTGCGCGCCACCTCCGGCACTGTGGTGGCCAACCCCAGTGCATCCGCGTGACGCGTCGAATTGTCTGAATCCGATCCGGGGGAGCGTGCACGCTTCAGTGGTGAACGGGAACGCGAACGTTCGACACCCGGTTCTCGCGAACCAGAACGAGCTCGATCGTAAGATTCGCCAGGCGGACGACGCCACTCATCGTCGGCTCCGCCCGGTGGCGGCACAGCAGATACACCGCCCATGGCGCTCGGATGTGGCGGACGGTGCACATCATTGTGATAATGATACATGCCACGTCCACGACCACGATAGCCACCACCGCGTCCACGGTAACCGCCACGGGGCGGATAAGGAGAGTAGCCGCCACGCGGTGCATAAGCAGCCGCCTCCTCATAGTACGGATCGTATTCAGGTCGTCTATACTCCATGGCACTCTCGTCATACGGCTTTGAGTTCTTGAATGAGGCTGCTGGCGTTGCACCCGGCAGCTCCGCAAAATCGGTGCGCAATCGACGCTCGGGGCCGCCCAGCGGGAAGCCACGCATCTCCTTAACAGCGGATGTGGCCGCCTCAACGGTCTCGTATTGGATGTAGGCATACGGTTCGCCCTTCTGATACTCGATCTTCTTGATGGCACCAAATCGATCGAATTCCCGCTCGATCTGTGTTACCGAAGTCCAGGCGCCCAGTCCACCAATCCACATGCGTGTAGCAGGCGTCACCTTGCCGTAGCCAATCTTGCACTGGAACTTGCCAATGTACTGGCCGGACAGCTCGATTTTGGCACGATGAGCCATGTCAAGATTCTGATACCGAACAAAGGCAAATGCGTTGCCAGTGCCAGGTGGCGGCCTTTTTATATCAATATCATCTACTACACCATATTTACCGAAAATACGACGTAACTCGTCATCGGCAATGGTCACCTCGAGGTTACCAGCGAAGAGTGTGCGCGTGGAGAGCGGATCATCTTCGGGCTGCACATGATGCAAATAATTGGGAAACTTATCCTTCTTGCTTTCCGGTTTCTCGTACGGCACATGCGGACGGGGTGCCATTGGACGCATTGGTGCATACTGATGTGGGGGCGGATGGCCGTGCAGATGATGCGGATGGGTGTGTGGATGACCACGATGCATGGGTGGGCCGCGTGGCGGATGTGGATACTCGTGTTGCATGGGTCGATACTCGCGTGGGTGAGCTGCATGCGGATGTAGAGGCGGACCGTAGCGGTCATAAGGATCAATTGGTGGCCGTCGATGATCAACGGGGACGCCGGGTCCCATCGGTGAGCGCGAATAGTGATAGCGCTCATAGTCCGGCGGCGAAATAGAGTGACGCGGTCTATAAATTAAACGCTTAATATATATATATGCAAATGTATAGAATGTATTAAAGTAATCGCTCGCAAATTGAAACGATTCTGTTTCAGTTGTGATTCTAATTAGCCAACAATAAATACTGTAAGAAACTTTTATGTACATACAACATATAAATTTAATGATGAACCCATCATGAAAAATCGTATGGGATTGTATGTCTTAAGCTAATAAAATATCCCGTATTAAGGGTAACAAAAATTTAAATAGAAACAAATAACTGAATTCATTCACAGCTTTAGATATACTTCTATGCTAAATCGAAATTTTACAAGACTTTTAATAGGCAAAATCCCAAAGTTCCCATTTTCGAGCGATTGCTATAGCTAACACTGGACTTACCTGTACTCCGGCCTAGTCGTTGATTTATAAACAGGCTCCACTATGGCCATCTTATCGTAGATGATGAGACGCGGCTTGTGGTGTTTAGCCTCGCGCGCATCCTCTGGCGTGCGAAAGCAGACGTAGGCAACCCGTTCGTCCAGGTCGTGAGCGAGACGCACACTGAAATCCCCAAATTTCTTGTACTCGCGATACAATGTCTCCTCGACGAACTCGTCGGGCGCTTTGGGCGGCAGCGCACTCACACACAGTACTTTATAGCCAGCAGGGCGTTCGGCAGCCGGCGGACCACGCATGTACGCCTCCCGATGTGGCGAACCATAGCGACCCCGCGGGCTCGGTGAACGATCCAAACGGCGTCGCATGCGTTCCGGGGACATGCGTTCGGGTGAATCACCGGGCACACCACCGCCATTATCGTAGCCACGACCCATGCTTCGAGAGTTTCGTACTATGTTGCCTCTACCTGGTGAGCGGGAAGCGCTACGTTTCATATTGTGGATTTTGATTGTTATGCGATCGAGTTCAGCTCCTTCTCTATGAATACTCATGAGCAGGAGCGGAATCAGTTATCACTTTTTGCGACTTGGCGATTCTCTGTGACAAAGTCTGCAAAGAATAGAGAAAAATACGCAATAATTAAACATATGCATATGTACTGAATATAATGTGTATGATCTGAATATACATTATTCATGCGTATCTGCCAAGAGAAAATAAAGTGTTCAAAAGCGAAAAGAAAATGGCGGCGATTGAATTGAGCATCGTCGACGGGGTCAAGTGAAGAAAAATTAAAAAAACATAACTACATGTGTGTGCATGTATGCATATGTGCTAATTTGGATAACAATCAACATATTTGTTACTTACCACTTAACTTATTGTAAGTTGTACAGTATACTGCACTTTTATCTTTTAGTTTTCCTTGCAGTGGCACTTTTATTACCAACTCTCTGCGGCTCTCAACTTATGTATGTATTCGTCGAGAAAAAAACCGTGATGACACGAAGAAACAAAAATATCGATAACAATGAGCTGTACAAGATTTATCGATGACTGTTTAAATTCGTTTTCGAAGAAGGTGTACTGATTTAATTATATTGTAAATATTTTAATATTTATTGTAATTGCTTTCAGCGGTACTATAGGGCCGATTGACGTTTTTGTGTAGTTTAAAAGTCGACTTTTGACTGAATAGACCATTTATCAAAGGCCTTGCTCATCCCTAAATCAACCGATATTTAGCCGGTAAAAACATAAAAAAAAATATGTACGAAATATTATTGGCGCCGCTAACGATGTGCCCGTATAATCAAATCACATAAACCTATTTATTGCTAACTAAAAAAAAAACACTGGAAAACATAATTAATCGATGGATATGAAATCAAACGGAATCTATAAATTAAAAAATTAAAAAAAATATATCACTTTTGGTCTTGTTCATATGGTCATTTATTTTAGAAGCTGTTTTTTATTTGAAAATGGTTGGCTTAACATTGTCATTTCCAAAAGATGGTATTTTTGCAAAAACAAAATGGTATTTTGCGCATTTTGACCTTTTTGTAATTTGGATCGCTTGGTCTCATTAGAGTGTATAAAATGTTAATAAATTTTCTGACTTCGTACGAGGTCGTCGATACGAAAATTACCGGGTGAGTTAAGCGATAACACTCAATTTATAAATCATTTTGTTCGCAAATCTGTCGTTAAAGAAAGGGTGTATCGCCTGCTTCACCAGCTGCTGCTGTCAACCTTATCAGACCACAGCTGAATAGAATATATTGATTTATATTGACTAGTTGTTTGAGTAATTAAAAAAAGTTTAAACTTGCTTGTTTCATTAGTTCTTGTGTGAATCTTTTTTGCCATTAGCGACAAAAGCTATAAGTCGATATAATCAATTAATTTGCAATCATATTTGGTAAAAACAATTAAAAAAATAATACAACATATTCAATAAAACACTGTCTGATAAGGATTTAATATAATTTCTAGATTTTTCGACGTATAAACCTATTCAAATGGACCAGAATAATATGGCACTCTCAGACGATTCAAAGCTGAATGAACAAATAAACAACTGGCTGCAATGGGACGGTAATTCAAAAACAAAAAATGAAATTTTAAAGGCCGTCGAGAACAAAGAGTGGGATGCGTAAGTGAAATGCAATCAAATCCGAATTACAGAAACCTGATAACAATTGCAAATATATTAAAAGGCTCAAATCGCGTCTCTGTAACCGCATCACTTTCGGGACGGCCGGCTTACGGGCTGAAATGCGAGCCGGGTTCGATTCGATGAACGATTTGGTCGTTGTTCAGTAAGTTTCCGTTAAGCTAAACAAATGTGCATGTTGGCCATTCAAAATCTATTAATTTTGCAAATTTTAGAACCGCTCAGGGATTGTGTGAATATATTAAGAAGCAGTATCCTGACAAGTCAACGTGGTCGGAACGCGGCATTGTTTTTGGCTATGATGCTCGACACAATAGCAAACGCTTTGCAGAATTATCGGCCGCTGTGTTTTTGAGAAGCGGATTCCATGTCTATCTCTTTAAACTTTTTGCTGCCACGCCCATTGTGTCATATGCAATTAAAGATCTAAATTGTTTGGCTGGCGTGCAGGTAACTGCGTCGCACAATCCCAAACAGGATAATGGCTATAAGGTATAGTACCGGTCTCTTTTATTTCTCTCAAATATACCAAGTATTTACATATATATTATATGATATAGGTTTATTGGAGCAATAGTGCCCAGATCATTTCACCGCATGATGCCGGCATCCACGAGTCCATACTTAAAAATTTGAAGCCAGTGGATGATTATTGGAGAGTAAATGAGCAGTCATTGTGCTCGGAGCCACTGCTGAGCAATCCTTACGATAAAGTAGTCAAATCTTATTTCGAGGCATTGAAAGATACTATCCCCAGTTCATTTAAACAAGTCAATGAAGAAAGTTCATTGAACTTTGCGTACACTGCGATGCATGGCGTTGGTTTTCCATATGTGAAGGAGGCCTTTAAGCAGATTAATCTCAAAAATGTGCGTCTGGTGCCTGTGTCCCAGCAGGTTGAACCCGATCCGGAGTTCCCAACGACGCCAATGCCAAATCCCGAAGAGGGTAAGCAATCGCTGGACTTGGCGATTAAGACTGCAACTGAGGAAAAATGTCCAATCATATTGGCTAATGATCCGGATGCCGATCGCTTGGCTGTCGCCGAAATCAGTGATAATAATAAATATAAGCTTTTTAGCGGCAACGAAATGGGTGCACTACTCGGCTGGTGGTCACGACATATCTACAAGGTGAAGGAGCCACATGGAGATATATCGAATTGTGTTATGATCGCCAGCACGGTTAGCTCAAAGATACTGAAATCCATGGCTGCCGTTGAGGGTTTCATCTTCTACGAGACACTCACAGGTTTCAAGTGGATGGGCAACAAGGCTATCGAGGAGGAGTTGGCCGGCAGAAAGGTATTGTTTGCATTTGAGGAAGCCATTGGCTTCATGATCTCTACAAATGTGGTGGACAAGGACGGTGTCAGCGCTGCTGCGCATGTGGCTATAATGGCCCGTTACCTGCGCTGCGAGAAGAAAATGACACTGCAGGACAAATTGCGGGACATTTATGAGACGTACGGTTATCACACAAGCATATGCTCCTATCTCATCTGCCGCGACCAAGTGCTGATCAAGGCGATCTTCCAGCGCCTGCGCACCTTCGACAATGGCACAGAGAACACTTATCCAAAGAGCATTCTAAATGGTGAATTTGAAATCGAACACGTTCGCGATTTGACAACCGGCTACGACAGCTGCACAGCTGACAAACGCGCAACGCTGCCGGTGAGCTCTAGCTCTCAGATGATAACCTTTACCTTCAAGAATGGCCTCGTTGTCACATTGCGCACCAGTGGTACCGAACCAAAAATGAAATACTATGCCGAGATGTGCGGCAAGCCGGAAGATAAATGCTGGGATGCGCTCACGGCAACACTCAATCGCATGGTCGAGGCCATTGTTAACGAGTTCTACGAGCCCGAGAAGAATCAACTGCAACGCAAGTCGACAGACTGAATGAACTGAATGAATATAGCCAACAAATTTGACCAATTCCCAGTTGCCAACACAAACCCAATGCCAGCAACCAGATTGAAACACTACACCAAACCAAAAACATTTTTATATAGGCACAAAAGTGTTGAATTATTAATTAACTGATATTTATACGTTACTAACAAATGTCTATTTATATATGTATGTAGCACAATATTTATGAGCAACAAAAATAAACTTTCCACCAGGCAAAAGCAAAATAATTAAGCACTTGGGAAACTTGTAATCAGGGCTTATCTTTAGAGTTTATCAAAGCTAATTTTCAAGTGCCATTAACTAAAATCGTTTTCAAATAAAGGTACATTTTAATGCAATTTCCAAGGCGACAAATATGAGTATTGCGGAAACAAATTATATTTCTGATAACACTTCAGATTAGAGGTGAAAGATTAATAGATTGCGCGTGCACTGTCGCTGGGGGGTCGTCTTAGCGATTTCATAAAGTAAACAAAAGTGATAAAGAGAATTTCGCATTTATTTATACAGCTTGAATGTTTAATATAAGTCTATAAATATGCATTCAGTTTCAAATTGCTCACATTTATTGCTAAAACAAAAAGAGGTTCTCATTAAAAAAGCAATTAGCTAGAAAAGGTAGTAAAGACGGCAAAATAAAAGAAGGTTCTCTACGTAGTTTGTATGTAATGTGTATGTTTTTTTGTTGCTTATAGTATACAATAAATATGTATGCATGTATATGTATCAAGTGAACGTATTTAAATTTTTGTTTTTCTTTTGAATACGCTTTAAGTACTTATCATTAATAAAATGTTATTTTTTGCATTTAATTTCATTCTAAAAAATATTGTGCTTCAGTGTTTCTATGCACAGAATATTCGAGTAGTACAAATATTTGTTGGCAATTTTAGTGTATATATATATATGAAATGCATTCATTGTTAGCAGTCTCATGCTTAAGTTAACGTATTTGTCACAAGTTACATTCGAGTTTGAGTTAAGTGTCCCTCCACAACTGGAGAATATTGGGCAGCGGTTTCTGTTTGTTGTCTATATTCAAGCTTAAAATTTATTTATGAATTCTTGCTGCGTTCGCTCGAGTCACGCCAACAGTGTCCATAATCAAAATTAAGAAACATTTTCGAAACACTCTTGGCGCAAATCGGCACACAAATATATATAAATTCTGTAGCCCACAACCATCATACGTCTGGCAAATGGAATAGCATTGTTTAGGGACTATGTTGTACTTAAAGCTATGTGATATTTTCTAAAAATAATAATTATGCACTCTTGCTAAAACCAAAAAGGCAGTACAATTTTAAGCTGCATCATAAAATGGATTTTGTTTTGTTTTGTTCTTATTTTTGTGGTGCGCCGAAGCAACATACTTATGAATAATACTTTGGGAACTTTTAAGTCAGTTTTGTAAGTCATTTCAAGGGACGTGTGATATGTGTGCGTTTGCTTAGGATATTCCACTGGGCTTGAGCATCGTAAACATAAACGTAATCCTGTATACATCTGCTGACCATAAGTATCAGTGTATCGGATTACGATAAAGTAAAAACTTACAACAAATAAATATAGAAAACTAAGAATAATGATTCGCCCAGCAATTTACAATATTCTTATGCAGCTGCTTAGTCGGATTTACAGTCACAGTGGTCGCTTGAAAACAAACACTTTTACAAATAAGAATCATTAATAAGTTTGTATGTTTTGAAAACATTTGATTATGTATTGAATGATTCCTATAGAGCAACTTTGAAAGTGATTTGAGAATTTTAAATTTAACAATATTGTTTTAAAGCAAAAAAATTCTCAATAACTCTTTAAAGTTGGTCTAAAGAAATCATTTTAACTAAAATATAGTATTTTAAAATAAACGATTTTTGAAAACTAGCAAGCAACCACTGTGAAACGAATATATATAAAGAATGTAATTAGTTGGAATAGACACAAATTATAATACCGATTAAACAGCGCTTTTATATTGCCATGAAGTATCAGACAAACACATGCAAATACGAGGATTGCGTTTGATTGCTGTGCGTGGGCGTGATCATTGGCGGTGTTCTCGGCTGGTGATGGTGATGATGGTGTCATACGGATGTCTCTGAGTTCAGCTTTAGCACAAATTTGTTGCTCTTGGGATCGACGACCTCCTCGGCCAGATTAAAGTGTGGCAACTTATGCACAGTGACCATCAGCGATACGTCGTTCTGTATTAACTGGAACGTGCACTCGTTACTAATGGGTCGTGATACGATATCGTCGCAGATGAGGGACCACGACTGCACCCAACGTCGCTCCTTTTCGCTTTGCATAACCGGCGACTCGGTAAGATAGGGTTCCAAGAAGGCGCGCGGCGATAGGTCGTGCTTCAGACAGTGCGCCAGATGCTTCAGAATGCTCTCAAATGTGTGTCGCGGCTGCTGTCTGGTTACACGCAAATATTTCTGCAATGCACGCGCCATCGATGGGAAGACAGCCTGCGCTGCCTCCTGTGGATCCAGTGGCAATGCCGGTGCCGGCTCATTGTGTATGCGTTTAATGTGGGTAAAGGCCTCTTCGGCGGCTGTGATGAGACGTGCTCGACGCTTCTTAACGCGACGCTCGTACTCGTGTTCCTCGTAGAAGCGCTCGTTGTGCGAAGAGTCGCGTCGCCGCGCATTCGCTGCCAACACAGCACGACTTTGACTCTGCTGCTGCGAGTTGCTCACGCCGTCCACATCGTAGTACTTGAAGCTATTCGAGATTTTGTTACGTTGCGATTTTGAGATGGAGATGGGTATACGCTCCAAATACGGATTAAAGATGGGGAAATCGACGTAGTAGTGCTGCAGTACCCAGACAGCGGCACGCTGAATGCTCAGCTGGCCGAGCATGTAGGACCGAGAGATGCCGTCCGGTGAGCGTATAATCTTCACGTAGTAGCTAGGCTGCTGATGGCGCAGCTCAAGTAGCACCACTGCCACATAGTGTATGAAGAGCAGCGTGTCCACAAAGTTGGTGGCATAGGCGACCAGCGATTTATAGTCGACGGCATCGCCGCCAGTTTCGACCACAATCTTAGCGCCATTCGTAACCTGAACGATGTAGAAGAGCCAATAGGCGAATGTGCAAATGGTGACCAGCAGAAGCACAATGGCGCGATACAGGAAAATCCTCGGCATGCTCGCCGCTGTACGTCGCATGAATACGGCCCACAATCCGATGGCCAGCAGCAGGAGACGGGCAGCCAGCGAAACAAGTTGACCCTTGCACTGTTCGCTGCATGCGAGCAGTTGGGTGCGTACCGTCAATTCTTGATGATCGAAGGCAGATGGAAAGAAGCCAATGTACGGCATGACTACCATGGCAACGGGCGAAAAGAATGCCGCACAACCGAGTAGAAAGTAAAAGGTCGACTCCACATAGCGGCGGCAGGCAAACCCAAAGCCCTTGTCATTCTCACGATGCCATATATTGTTGATGTCCTCCATTGATATGCTCTGCTCCGATGTGTTGCCCGTCACAGCTGTTGTATTCTCACCCCAATTCTCATCCTGCGGCAGAATCTGCACCTCAATTACTTCCTGGCCATCGCGCGACTCGTCCCCTAAATGAGAAATATTGAGCTTATTTATTGCAATTAATTGTACAATATTGTCTCGCTTACCCGTCATATTTACGCTGGTCTGATAGGGCGCCATGTTGCTTCCCTTGCCACCGGCGGACTTGGACGAGTGCGTGCTGCGGTGCGAGTGACGCGAACGATCTCGATGATAGCCGTTGTTTACAGTGCCACCAGCAACACCACCACTACCAGTACCAGCACCACCACCACCGCCTCCGCTGCTATTGTTGTTGTGATTGCGAGAGCGTCGCGAGCGTCCACTGTGTTCCGACTTGACAGATTCGTTTTCCATTGCAAGAAATAGATGCAATTGGAAGGGCGCGTGGGCGTCGTCGTTGCAGTTGACGCCGCCAACTGAACTCTCGCTAATCGCTTTGGCTGCTTAATTAACTATACCAAACTGACCGATCGTGTTGCTATTTTAGTGTCTACTCTAACTGTATTTACGGCCGACGGGCAGCAGGTTTTTTCATAGGTGTGCGTGCGTTTGTGTTGTTTGTGTGTGTGTACATTCATAGGTATTTAGTATTTAGTGCAATAATCAGCGAGAGGGGTGGAGTCGAAGCGCCGTTCTGCCACTGCAACAGCTCATTGATTGGAATTGTCTGCAATGCGTTGCGTTGCAAACTAATATTTGTAACTAACAAGGCAATGCGTTTACACTTTTATATGAATGCATGTTGCTCTCATTGATATTTTCACTACACATCTTTGTGCTTTTATTTCACTGACGTTTTACTTCAACCCCGACCAGAAAGAATGGCAGCCAGTGTCACCACACCAACTTCACGTTTTCAACACGGATACTGTTGGCGTTTTGCAACACTGGTGCGGCAAAAATTGCTTGGCGTTCTCTTGCCATTTATTAAAAGATATTTGGCCGCGCAGCGATACGCGCCTTCGATAGCTCAGTTGGTAGAGCGATAAACTGTAGTGAGAAATTTTCTTGTTTTAGCATAGACATCCACAGGTCGCTGGTTCGACTCTGGCTTGAAGGATTTCCTTTTATTATTCCCTTGATATTACTGATAAAAATATATATATTTATATTTGCTTAATAATATATAATAATGTACACGCTAGCATGCAGTAATGCTTGAGAGCAATTGCCTCGCTTCTTGATTGCCTGGATCCATGCGAATTGCGCTCTGAATGAGCTTTAAAGATTGGGCTTTGTCCACCGGTTTTAGAGCACGACTCGCAAAAATTGTAGATTCCGATTGCTCGCTGGCCCTGCTGCTAATAATTACATTAATTAATGGAATTTATTGAAAATAAATATAGAGCAGATCATACCTTGTGCCCATTTGAATGTGGCCCAACTTAAGAGCAATCAAAGCCATATCAGATATGACACGCTGATAGTTTGGATCGTGTAAATAGTCCAACAGAAACTTGACAAAGACCTTGCGGAGGGATAGATTGTGGGGAAACATGCGGACTCGCTTCTGTAAATAATTAATAGCCTGGCGAGGACCCTCCTGTTCCAGTAGAAAATAAATATAGTTACAATCAGATTCGTCTTGACAAACTTGATAAGCAGCTTACACTAATTAAATAGTAGTGAGCCACAATGAAGGCAATATCGGCACAGTGCATCTCATTGAAATTATAAGAATTGAGCTCAGACATAATCGTTTGGACCAAATTACTGTCCCCATGAAGCACACCCAAGGCACAAGCTGAGAAAAGTGCCTGAATTGGCACACCCTTCAGTTGTATGCTGCAAGTAAGAAACAATTTTAATTAGATTTTCATGGATTATTATGGGATAATGACTACCATTGACACAGTAATGTTTTGGTATCCGTTTCTCCCTGGTAGGCATAGAGCATCGAAGCCATGGCCACCAAAATGGTTGCCATTTTCTCATCGTCAACCGTGTTGAGCACAGATTCATAAATCGAATACGATTCCTGCAGTTGACCAGTTCGATAATAGGCCAAAGCTAAACCAATTATGGGTTTAAATGTAGCATGCGCCACAGTGTTAAGGGCACTAACAGCCTGTTCAGGCTGGCCAAGCTTCAAGTACAGATAACCAAGGTTCGTATAAAGCTGATCCCGATCCGCACCCGGTTCACATTGTTTGCAGGCTCGTGTAAATGCATTGATTGCCTGTTGATAGAGTTTCTGGCGTGCGCACAAGAAACCTTGGAAGGTGAGCGCCGATACGCTGGCCTCCGCCTCCTCATTTTGCACATACCTATGTAAGGATGGGGAAGAAGCTAAGTTAATAAATGTTTACAGTTCATATATCAATAACAAACCAATTGATGGCATCTAAGGCGTAGATGTCCGCATACATGTTTTCGAGGGCGTGCTTG
This sequence comes from Drosophila multiciliata, assembly GCA_037043605.1. NCBI lineage: Eukaryota > Metazoa > Arthropoda > Insecta > Diptera > Drosophilidae > Drosophila > Drosophila multiciliata. Next base: position 6,480,306 of record JBAMBF010000589.1, read on the forward strand.
TTATGGGGCTTATCCCGAAGGGTCGCATCCGAGAGCACTTGGCAGACCCAGTGCGCATAGCCAAGTGCTGCCTCCGGATGGTATTCGAACTGCTGGCAATGCCGGAACAAATCAAAGGCTTCCTCTTGATCGCCAATTGTCTCAGCCACCAAAGCCTGACCAATCCACGCATTTGGATAAATGGGACTGGATTGTTGGGCACGCTTAAATGCCTCGTTAGCCAAACGGATGTCGCTCAGCTTCATGTACAGCACACCCAGGTTTGTCCATGCTGTGTAGGACTTCCGCTCCAGCACCAATGCCTGAATTAGACAATGCTGAGCCATAGGCAGATCCTCGCTGGCGGCATGCATATTGATAACGCCCAACAAATTCCAGTTTTGCCAGTTATTACTGCTCTCCTTGATGGCCACCTTGCATATCTTGGCAGCTGTCTCCAGATGACACTTGGCATCCTCCGGCATGTAGACGGCGCTGTAGTAGCTGCACAGCGCCAATTCGTACCACAAAAAGGTGTTCTGCTTCAGCTTTAAAGCGCACAAATAAAACTTTTGCGCCAGCTGCAACAGATCCTTGCGTGATAGGTAAGCAATCTCCTCCTCACGCTTGGCCAAGCTGCCAGCTACATCCAAATTCGCCAATGATTTGGGCAGCTGTGCCGTCTGCACCATGACGCTTGCCGTAAGACGCCATAGCCAAACCATGCCCTGAGCTTTGGGTAACAGGAAAGCGCTGTGTTTGGTTTAAGAAGCAAAGTTTGAAACAATCGAATTAATATAGAGTGGTAAACGTTATGACCTTTGGAGTTGTTCAAGTGCTAGCTGGAAATTATCCTTGGCAAGTCCGTACAGATTCTGCACTTTCATGTTGATCGCTAGGCCAATGTGCGCCTCCGCGGCACCTCTCAAGGCAGGCAGATAATCCGGATGTTGCTTGAGCAGCTCATTAAAATCACTGATTGCTTCGGGATACATGCGAATGGTCTGCAAACCGTAGTAAAAAGGATATCATGTGAAACACAAATATATGTTGTGTTAATAGTTTAGTTACCGTCTTAATGAGTGCTATTTGTAGTTGTGCATAACAATTCAAGGGCGACAGTTCGAGTATTTTTTGAAAGACGCGTATGGCGGAGTTGTAGGAACCACGTGCCGCGTACGCATCACCCAGGGACTCCCAGTAGATCATGCATTTGAAATCATGGTTAATGGCAAGACGAAAGCATTGAATTGCCTACATTTGGAGGAAATCAATTATTATATTATGTTATAACTCATTCCCAAAAACATACGTTATCCAATTTCTTGATTTGCAGATAATGCAATCCCAATTTGTACTGCAGCCGGATGGCATCGTTGCTGCTCAAGTGACGCACAGTGTTTAACAACAGCGCCTCATTGAGATCCTCCTCGCCCAGCTGCTGGTAGATGGAGCTCAGTGCGTCCACAGCTTGTTCGTTGAGCGCATTGAGACTGACACACTTCTCAAAGCATTTGCGAGCACGAGAAATGTCACCGCTCGCCTGATACAAACGGCCCAGATGCTCAAAGCACTCGGAGATATGTGGCTGCAGTCGCGTTGCCCTCAGCATGCAGTTGAGGGCCTCAGCATGATGCTGCAGCTTCATGTGCAGCTTGCCACACAAAAGCAGCGCCTCAAACGATTCATTGCCTGCCATTGCTTGCAGACCTTCGGTGGGGGATCTAAATATGCAATATAAATATAAACTTATATATAAATGTAATCCGTAAATCATAGTTTTAAGCTTACAGTAAATATTCAGCCCTTGTAACCTCATCCAAAGGCAGAGACTTCAACTTCTGCGTCTCTCCCAGCTTAAAATAGCACCTGCAGATACAAATTTGTGTAAGACAGCAAGAATGAGGTTAATTACTGACCGTGCCAGATCCTTCATATTTGTGTCGCCCGCATTGAGTAGTGTAACTGCTTCCTGTAGCTTAGCAGCATCCTTTTCGTATGACAAACACAGCGCATACTCTGCAGACTGCTCGTCCAACTCTTGCAACAGCAGCAGCGCCATTCTGTGCGCACCCAATCTCATGTGGATGCGTGCAAGCAATTTGCGAGTAATCCTATATGTTGGATGGTATTCCAGCGCTTGCAGAGCTAACTGGCGGGCCGTAATGTACTGCTCCTGGTCATACAAATCGAGAGCCTTAACGAGCAGTCCCAAATTAGATTTTGGATTAAGCACTAGCAGCTCTGCGGCGTACTTTTGAATGGATACATGCAGTTCCCGCAACCAGGTTTCATTGTGCGCCTGGTCATAATTTTCAACGTAAGTCTTGCATATCCATTCGTAGCCATAAACATTACGCGGATAAGACACGGTCATATTGCAGGCGTTTTTTATGCATGACTCAAAGTCCTGTTGCTGGTACAGCCACTTGAGGTATCGCTTGTAAACCAGGTTCTTCACAACTGCATTATTTGTTGTCAACAGCTGATCCATGCTCGACTTGAACTGTTTAAGTCAAAGTTACTATTAAGCTATTTAAGAAGGAACACCAAATAAAGTTACCAGATCGCTGTCGGCTGGCGTTATTTCGATATCCGTGGAAAGCCATATTCTGCCCAGATACTCTTGAATTTGATTGTGATTGCTGTCATCGAGATTTTGCGCTCTGCTCTTGAATATGTTTAAACAAGCCGACGACACCTTAACATCTGCTGCCAGTGAATAAAGCTTTTCGTAATAGTTCAAGCATTTTTCTCTGCAATTGTAAGATTTGTGTAACGTATTAGGAACCAAATGCAGTAGCTGATTAATTTACGGTATTAAATCCAAAAGCTGATCATAAATATCGGGAAGCTCCTCCGTTGGCGCACAATTCGCTAGTCCCTGAAGGGCAACAGTGGCAGGTCCCTCCGTAAATTCGATGGACTTTCGAAGGTATTTTGACGCCTCGGTCCTGTCAACATTTTGGTATGCGGCGCCGAGCAACAAGTAACCTACATAATTCGTTGGCTCACTCTTGAGTAGTCGCTGCAATAAACGTCAGATAAGCAACAATATAAAACAAATTTGGCAAAATGAGTCACTTGGCATTTGTGTATGGCGTCACTGTGCTTGGCCAGCTTTATGGTTTCGCGTATGTCCTTGATCAGTGCTTTTGTTTCCTTTGTACTCATTGTTGATGGATTTTAAATGTTCTTTTTTATTTTGGTTTAGTTGAAGAAAATAATAAAAACCAGTGTGTCCCCACGAAAATATTATATACCAACAATAATCTGAATTGCGGATCGAATTTGAGATACCCTTGTAGTAAATTCAAAAAGTGAGTACCAATAAGACAAACAGCCACTCATCCAATAAGAATCAGTGCTTGATTTTAAAAAAAATATAAATATATGCTAAATTTCTTACACAACATTCAAAGATGTGATTTATTGTTTTCGTTCTTCCACATTTTGGCCGTCTTGTTAATATCTACAATCGTACTATAGGGCAACACTGAGCATTTTCATACGGAATAGTGTTGGGAGTTTCAAAAATCGACAAAAATGCGAAAGTACCAACAACTGGGGCTGTTGCTTTTATCCTGCTTCAGCGTGGGCATCCTCTTGATGTACAAGACTGAGAACAATCGCCTCAAATATGTGTTGAAGTATGTTAACTTCTTTGGACGCAATGATGCTGCCGCCTTGCGTCGCCTGCAGAATGGAACAGGCTCCGAAGATGAACACCACAAGTTCAAGTCCGTATTTTCCAAGCCGCTGCCAGTTTGGCAGCTTATTGGGGACTCCTTTCATGCTTACTCTGCTTACTGGTATGTTGCAAAATGTTTTATAGTTGCATTCCATAATATTAAGCAATTATGTTAAGGAAACGGAACGAGCTGGTCGCCGGCGGAGAAGCGCACATTATCGTTGTGGGCAGGCAGGGAGCCGTGGTCGACTTCCGCTGCAGCTTTGATGTGGGCGGACGAAGTGTGCAAGGCAAGTTTCGATTCCAACGGGATGCTTCCGAGGGCGTGGTCAGTGACAAGGGCACCACATTCACCAACTACAATTTCTTCTGTCAAGTCAGCCGCAATTTCGGCCAGCCCGAGTATGTCTCCTTCAGCGATACGAGTTCGGCCACGAAAAGACTGGTCAAGTTACGCCTGCGCCACTTGAAACCTGTGACGACAGACACTAAAGCGACCACATCTTCAACTGTGCAACATGTGCATCCCCTGCCGGCAACAATCTGCGTTGATTTGGTCAGCTTTAATTTTAGCTCGCGATTTGCACGCAACACGGATGCAGTGCTGCAGTTCTTTCTGTTCCATCAGGCTCTGGGTGTCGAGCACTTTCTGGTCTACAATTACGATGAGCTGCCGGAACAGGTTGTACGCCTGTTGGACAACACCAATATGCATATCTATGGACTTCCCTTTAACTTTCCGTTCCTTCAAACAAATTCGACAACTGCTCGTATTCGACAGCTAATCCAAACCGATTGCCTGCTGCGCAACGTGCACTATTCCAGCTTCACCATGCTCCTGACACCCAATGAGCTGGTATATCCAAGTGTAGGATTCGCTGGTAGCAAGGCAAAGGAGGGTTCGCTGCAACAACAGTTGCGTCACTACTCAACGGAGACATCCCGTTTCGAGTTGGCCACTTTTGCTGTCTGCTTTGACGAGCGGAAGAAGTTGCTCATTGACAACGTTCAGTATGATCCCGAAGCAAAGGCACAGTACAAGTTGCTTCTGTATCGTTTAGAGCTGCAGGCGGCTCAGCTGCTACTGCCGACAGCGATGAGTGTGGAACTGCCATTGTCCAGTGGCTTTGCGCATCGTTACATAGACTGCCAGCATGTGGGACAGGATGGCCTCCACGATTGGCGCAGAGGCGTGCGCCAGGATCTGATGGACCATATCAATATATTGCGTAACGAGGTGGATTTACTCGTTTAAATGTTTTACGTCTAGTATAAGTAGGCATCCAAGTTAGATTAAGCTCGACTCAACTAGACTGCCATAAAAGCAAACCGCATTAGCCTTGCACGACAATTTGCCTCCAGTGGACAAGATTTATATATTGTAATATAATAAATAGACAATTATTTATCATCGAATTGGCAATACAAATTATTTTTGAATGCCATTTGAATGCACCATATCCAATAGTATTATTATTATTATTTGTGTTATATGTAGTATGTGTGTAGAATTATTAGTGATCCTTCGTGTTTACTTGAGGCGCTGCATCAGCGCAGCATTCTTGAGGCCCGCCTTCTCAATAGTGGAACTGTCATCGCTTAGCTCACGTGTGGGAAACGAGGACACCAGCACAAAGTTGCTATTCGAGTACTGCGGACGAGCGCTGCAAAAGGGGGAATCATTCAATAACTAACTTATAAAAAAACATGTTAATTTTTCTGAAAGCAGTTACGTTTGGATAAACCGCCGAATGTCCGAGACGGTGTGCGTTAAATTGAATTGAGCCGCCAAGCGTGAGCCATCTGCCAAACGTATTTGGACTGTGGTCAGAGGAGCTCCCGCATTCAAATTTAAAGCATCACGTGCACTAGCCTCCTGTGTAGCTACATCCTCAGGTGCGACAGCAGCAGTAGCTGCGGTTGGCTCGTTTGAAGGTGTATTGGTGACAACATTGGCCACCGGACTGCCCAGTTTCTGTCCGGATCCCTTAAACGTTTGTGGCGCTGCCTGGCGCTTAAAATCCTCATGTCTGTGATCCTCCACATCGACATTCACCATACGTCCCATTTCAAGCAGCTCTTGGGGTATTTCCCTTAAATAATAAGTGAAATTAGTCAATTGTCCTGGAGTAAATGGTTAGTTTCTTACCCTCGCATAACAGTCTCGAGGAACTCCTTGTTTTGTGGATCGTCGTATAGGCGCAGCTCGCCGCCATCAATTGAGAAACCTTGGCTCCACAGCTTAAGTACCACGACGGGCTTGTTCTCAGACAACTGTGGAGTGCGATTGGTGCCAACCGCCGTGTGATCATTATCCGTCATGCCGAGACGCATGCCCTGGCCCCAAACACTGCCGCCACTGGGATTCCCTGCGCCGCTGGTCGATGGTCCCGCACCCACTTCGGCAATGTTCTGCTCCTGAGCGGAGCGCATCATATCGGTGAGCTGTTCGCGAAAGTTCTTCTTCTTGGCTGGACCCAGAACCTGCTGACCCGAGCGATCGGAGCCGCCAGCGTAGAATGCCTGATGCTCATCGTCGCTGGATGATTGCGTGGACATGTCGCGCAGCGTAGCAAACCTAAAGCCAAGACAAAGTCAGTTGTATTCTATACACTACTCCAAGCAACATGTAAGCTCACTTTGGTTTAGCAGCGGACGTCTTTGGTGGAGCACTACTTGATGCCGGCACAGCTTTGGCTTCGGGTGCAGCTGCACCGAAGGCGCCGGCACCAGTTGATGTTGTTTCCGGTGTCGGATTGTCCGACGGCCCACCTTCAGTTTGTGTGGTCCAGTAATTACCAAGCGATTGCTATATATCGCAAATGCGACAAAACAACGTTTTACATTTTAATTTTTATTGGCTGATAATTTTTTTACGTTAAGTTTACCTCAATGTCCCACTCGCTGCTGTTCAAGTAAAATTTGGCAGTTGTCTCATCGGTGCCAGTGATTTCAATAAATTGTGCAACTAGATCACCGCGAGCGGCCATTTTATTGATTTTTTAATGTAGTTTTCTTAACCGGAAAATAAAATACAAAGCTAAGCAGACGATAATGATAGACAAAAATTCACTGTGACTCTAAAAAAAATTATTCGTGCCAGTGCTGCCCTATATATTTGAATATAACGTACTAAATATGCCCAACACATGGGTGCAAAAAATAAATCGATGACGCCAAATGCTGTTATCACTTTACAGCAGTATGACAACACTAGATGGTATTTAAAATAAATAATACGTTCAGTTTATTGGTTTCTATCATTTACATGTATTTTATTAAATATTTACTAAATAACAATAGCTATTTTAAAGCGGAGTATCCAATAGCGTTACATCACCCACCGATTTGCGTATTAAAAGTAAAAAGTTCTTGCTTTTATTTAATTTGATTCTTTCTGAAAATATAGATCATCGAGATACAATGTATAAATCAAACAATACAATAAGAAATATATAAACGTTAAGTTGTTGGTTTGTGTTTTCAATTGGTTATATATATCTATAGCGAATGAATGTGTGAATACCAAGTTAATTTCAATCTAAACGCATGGTGGTAAATGCTTATCGTATTCCACTTAATATATTAGTTAGTGCAATACAAAAACCCAACAATTACAATATTTTAATACTAAAAATGCTTGCGCATTTACAGCAAACAAATCCAATAAAAGTCCAATGGCTCATGTAGATACACAATTTAGGCCCGTCATTGATGTAATTGTTCTAACGCAACACCTTGCCCTAAAATGTTGGACGTTAGTTGCGTATGAATTGGAATTTTTGGTTTTGTTATATTGATGTATATTTGATTGGTGTGGTGTGTGTTTTTGTTTTGTTGCCCAGGGTTATAGAGTGTTTGTAGGAATTATATGCATGTAAAACAATTACATAGATTAATAATGGGCACAAACAGTTGCTTGTCTACAAAATTTACCTTTCTTACCTGAAGATAATAGTTGGCCAAGAAAGTCAGACCCACGCCAAGTCCAGCAGCAAGAATATGAGAGAAATAGAAATTGGGCAGCGGGCGCCGTTTGCGCAATAGGAATGAAAGCATAGAGCTCTTGCGATCCGAGTACGGCGGATAGCGTGCTCTGTAAATAATCGAGGATTGCATTGCCAGATGATAAGCTAAGTGAGTACTAGTCGTATACTTACGACGCCAGCTTCTCGCCCAGCAATGCCAGATCTTTGGCCAGGCATGATTTCTTGTGTGTGAACGTCTCAAATCCAAATTTGCCATGATAGGCGCCCATGCCGCTCATCCCAACGCCTCCGAAGGGCAAGGTGTCAACTGGGAAAATGGGAAATCCAGAATGTGATTAACAAATCGCTTGTATCGCTTGAATCTATTTGTTTTGTTATTTATTTGTGTTAGTTGCTGTTGATTATTTTATTTGCACACCAATCAACACATTTACAGTTAATAAAATATTCGCCATTTTCCCAATCGTTTATTAAGCAAGTATTAGGTAAGCATTTCAATTCGAGTAAAGCCAATTAAACAATAAATTTAACCCCAATTTTGTTAATTTCCAGATTACAAAACTCAATTATTACAGGTTTTGTATGTACTTATAAATTTTGACATTTGGGGAGATCGATTGGACGGATAGGACTGGATTGTGTCCCTTGGCGTATTTCTGGGCTCTCAGCGCGGCAAATTGTGCTTTTCTATTGACAGTTAATAATACTCAAAAATAATGGTCAACGTTTAAGTAATTGTGTTACATTGCCAGTGCATTAGCAATAACTTAAATACCTATATAATTGCATATCAATTAAAACGAACAACACTGAACAAGTTAGTTAAACTTTAAATATATACCTGCAACGTGCATGATAGTCTCGTTGCTGCAGAATCCGCCGCTTGTTGTGTTCGCCTTGAATTCATTAACTAACTTTTTAGAGTTTGAGAACACGTAGATTACAAGTGGTTTTTCTCTATTTTGAGGGGTAGTTGGGAAAGATGTGAAAAACAATTAACATACAATATGCTACATCGATGAAATATATCATCTGACTAACAATCACATAACTCGAATAACTACAAAACACAAACCGAAAAAAATGTCAATGTTATGAATATGATGAATTACAAATTGGATGCTTGAGTATACAGTAGATATATTGTCTGCTTAGTGGTATAGGGCTTAATAACTATCAGATATTGGAGCTGCACAAAACTCCAAAAAAAAAAATGTATTATTGTTTACAGTACCGCCACCAAATATTTAAAACTTACACTTTACTTACAAGTTTAGATTTTTAAACATTTACTCAAATTGTAATTAACTAGCGCAGGCATCAAAACGACGAGCGGGGGGTAGGTTGTAAAAGGGAAGAGATGAGCAACCACAACCGATATATACATTTGCTGTAGCATACCAAATGTCTGTATAGGTACTACGCTTAGTTGAAGAAGTTATCGGGTAAGTTATTATTAAACAATTGGGACACCGCCTCGCAAATTACATATTTATCAATAACCGTAGCCAAAAAAATGTTGTTCAGGATCGCAAAGCATCGATTAATTGATGTTTGATCTAATTGTGATCATTTGGCTTACCGGCATAATGCATAATCGTGTCATTCACGCACAATCCGCCCGATTGTGTGCTGTTCACGAACAGATCGAGAACCTCTTTTTCCGTTGTGAAAATATACAGGACAAGCGGATTTTCTCTAATTTTTGGCGTTTAACGCGTTTTTTTTTTAGACAGACGACGAATTTGAAAACGTTGCAACATTATTATCGATGGCAATTTAGCAGAGATTTTGCATGTTTTGTGTGTGTGTTTTGTTGTTTCTTTGGTTTTGCGACAAATGACATATGACAAATGACAAATGCAAGACTCTTGATGCAAAATGAAATCAAATTTGAAACACTTGAGACACACTTGGCTTTCAGCTCGGCACACTGATGGACATACCTGGAGTTAATGAACTTTATCGCATCGTAGGCATTCTCTACTGTGCAAATGGGCAAGATTGGACCGAAGATCTCTTCCTCCATGATCGCGTCGTCGGGCTTGACATCGACCAGAATTGTGGGCTCAATATAACGCTCGCTGGCATCATAATTGCCGCCAACGGCAATGCGTCCAGCCTTCATTAGTCCCAACAGGCGCCTGGAAGCAAAGCCAATTACAATTAGTTTTTGCAAAAGAATCAATTTCAATCGAGTTAGCTACTGGAAATTGTTCTGGTTTATGATGCGACATAGATCCGGGCTGCTTTGAATGTTGTCGCCGTACCACTCCTTGAGCACATCTTTTACCTCGGCAATGAATTTCTCCTGCATCTCCTTGGAGCAGAGTACGTAGTCGGGTGCAATGCATGTCTGTCCACAATTGATCAGTTTGCCCCACAGAATGCGCTTGACCGCCGTCCGCAGCTCAACCGACTTGTCAATGTAGCATGGACTACAAATGGCGTCAATTAATAATCATTGATCAATGGTGCTGTGCGAGCACAACGACAACTCACCTCTTGCCGCCCAGCTCTAAAGTTGTAGGTGTCAAGTGCTTGTTGGCTGCCGCATGCACAATTTTGCCAACACGCGTCGAACCCGTGTAGAATATATAATCAAAGCGTTGATTTAGAAGCTCAGAGGTTTCGCTCGGGCCACCGCAGACCACGGGATAGCAATCCTGTTGGTAACAAAGACAATATCAACTCAATTATATTTCAATATTATGACAGCTCACTCACGTTGTCCAGATATTTGGGTATGATTTCGGCAATGAACTTGGCACAATTGCCAGCAATCTCACTGGGCTTGATCACAACACAGTTGCCGGCGGCAATGGCTGAGGCAACGGGAACCAGCAGCAATTGCAGCGGATAATTCCAGGCACCAATTACAAGCACAACGCCAAAGGGATCATTAAAGATTTGCACATCGTCCAGCAAATTGACAATCGATTTTTCCGGCTACGATGTGAACGAAAAGTTAACAATTAATTATGAAATACATTTAGAATTTCATTTGGCAATACGCACCTTCTCTGGCTTCACCCAGTTGGAGAGATTATAGAGAATGTGCTTAATATCATTCTTCATGAATTCTGTTTCCACAATTAAACTCTCCTGTTTGGGTCGTCGCAAATCGGCCTCCAAAGCGCTGATAATCTCGTTCTCATGCTCCTCATAGCAGCGTAGCAAATTTTCTAGTTGTTTGCGACTGGAATAAATAATTAATTAATATTAAATGTACGATTAGATCAGCACACAACAATCCAATTTCGATCGGTCGTTTATGAGAATTCTGTCATATAATAATACTAAGCTGCTTGTGTGGAAGACTTGATATCTACAAACGAGACCTTAAACAAACTTGATTAGAATAATGTAGATTGCAATTTTTTAAAAGAAGCGCAGTTAGAAACACGTTTAAAATATTCTGCTTCCTTTAAGATCGATTGAGTTATGAGCAATAAAAAAAGTCAAATGGCAACTAATTACAATGCAAGACAACTTCATAAATATAGAAAAAAAAACCTAATATCATCGTAGGTGCTGAGCTGTTGCTGTTGCTGCTGAGGAACTTGGGGGAAGGTCAATGTTAATTTGCCGTTTCGATTATAAATTATGCAACATTTGGTTTTGGTTTTGGTTTTGGAAAATAATTCTACGTTTTTTATATGTGACGCATCCGGGCGAAAACAGCTGCTCGTTTCGCAAGTATTTACCCATATAGCATACATTAGCAAATATTAGCATACATATACATATACATATACATATATATATACATATACATTTATATATATATATATATGTGATTGGAGATACCCGTATAACCTAGTGGAACTAGAACTTTAAAACCGGTCTGCAAACCTCGCCGATTTTGTTTTTGGCTATTCACAGTGATCTTCTCAATTTCATAATTTTAATTAATGCCAGTTTGAAGGTCAGCAATAAACTTTTGTTCTGCATATCAGAAAAATGCAATTTTTTAATTATATTTCTAGAAATATATTAGGCGGAGCTAAATACGTTTGTGGCCAGGTAATAAGGGTTAAGTTCAGGTGAACTTAAAGCTGCACTTGTTTAAGTCGTGGAGAATGTTATTGATTAGGTTTATAAATATTGAAAACTATCGTTGTGCATATAAATGAAGCAATTATAGTCAATAATCGCATAATCATACGGCACAAACTCTGATATTCAATATAAATAATTTAGAAACGCTTTGGGTGACATACCTATATATATATATACATATATATTATATATATATTTATATATGTATTAATGTATGTATTTAAGCTTAGAGATATTTCAATGCGCTTCTGAATGAGAAGTGGAAGAGGCCGCTTAGAAGGCAAAAACAATCGCAGAACTCAACACGTTTGTTAAGAGTTTATTTGAACAAGAAAAAGATCATGAAATTAAATGGCCATCAACCTTGGAGGAGGCCAAAAGATACGTCCGCACTTCCGTTTCACACATTGTGCTCAAGATACATACACATTTCGTATATATGTACATTTAACTATATATTTTATACTATACACATATCGCTTTTGTTTATTAACATAATTATTTTTAACTATTGTTCAGGTGTTATATACACATATGTATTTCTAAATTGAGCTGTTTTGTTTTTTATTGCCTGACATGTCTAACTTTATGTTGTTAAAGTAATTAGTGTTGCTTTAACGAGTCGCTTTATTTGACATATTTTTCAATTTTTTTTTATTATTAATTCAGTTCAACTGCGCTTCATGAAAAGTACACAAACAGGAGGCTCAAAGATCATAGCTTAATTTGCAATGTTGTAGACTGACTCTGAGATATGCACATATATTAAAGGAACAATCGAAAAGAAAATTAAAATAATACAAAGTGTGTGTTGTATAAATATATATGAAAATATGGTATATTTTCCGTTCAGACTTCAGACGTTGTGGTGCTATATATAAGTATATTATCTACATTCGTTATCAGTGCAACGAGTGCTCGAATTCCATCGATCAAAACAAAGTTCAATAAAGCGAGTCCGACAAAGTTAACCATTTTCAGGCTGTACGTAATCTGTTGGTTATTATATATACTCGAGTACATCTGTATTTATGTTGTGTATATTTTATGTTAGTAAAAACTGTGCTGCAAAATTGCGACAACAGTTGTTATTTCCATTACTTTAAATATGAGTGCAATAATGGATGATGTCTGACGACCTGTTAACTACAACTATCTGTCTGTACTTGTACCTGTACCGTCAAAAAAGCAGCTTTAGCTGTTGATGCTCTTTTTGATTTTGTTTTACAGCTACTTACCGAAAGCTTACGTTCCTGGTCTTGCCGCTGGCGAATGCGAGGCGGGCGCGCTGCAATGTCTGCGAATGGTTCATCGCAGTTGTTGGTGTTGTTGAGTTTTCACATTCGCAGTGATCAAGTTGTGTTGCGTGCAACAACACAGATACATGCGCAGGTATATACATATTTATATGTACACATATATTTAGGAAGATAATAAAAACGAAAACAAAAACGAAAAATCAAATAAAATCAGACGAAAAGAAGGCTTAATGTTCGTTACGTGCACAAATGTTCGTTAATAATACTTATTGCTGCTCTTTTTGTTGTTGTTGTTGCGCCCGCATTAAATTGCATGCGGCATATAAGTAATTTTGTTGATTTGCTTTGCAAAACATAACATAACATTTGCAGTTGCAACTGGCATCATCATTATTGATGTATTATATACTATTAATTATGTACAACACTCACATCGTCGAAATTTGCCATTATGTCAGGCTGGGTTGCGTGCTCGACGTTTTCGCTTTCGGTTTCTGCTTCTGGGGAATACAAGAACACGCACACAAACACAGGCAGACAGATAAGAATATGAAATTTTGTTTACTTTTGTTGCTCACTGGTTAACTGTATGTTACATTCACTTTTATGTTTATAATATATAATTAATAATTGTGTGTAAATACTTTTGAAGCGGCTGTGGGGCAGGGGCAAAACAAGCAGACGGATTCAATAAAATGACGCGCAACGCACAGGCAACAAAGCACAACCGACAACGTTCACGGCGACGAGAAGATTGAAATTGAAAATGACGAGCAGTTGACTACTTGAGCCACAGCCGCTGCTTTAATCGTTTTCAATTCTTAAACCCGTTTCAAAACTCAAACACCGCTCGCCAACCTCTCTTGAAATGCCCCTAACAACTACAAATCGGACGGCCCAACGAACAGCTGTTTTGCTGTAAATGAATTCAGATAAATTTTAGTTACCGAGTACGAGTAACGATTATAGCGTGTGCTTTTTGGCATTTAGATATCGACTAATCGATTCATTGCCATAGTTTGTAACGTTATTTTGAAAGCTCGTTTCTCCAAATTTATAACCGAATTTACAAATTAGAATACAAATAATGTTCACAGAATTAAAAAAAAAATTGTGCTCCTGCCCCGTTTAACTCTAGATATAGATAATAAAAAATAAAATACCTCAGCAACTCAAGTGTATCAGCACAGATGCCGGTTGGTACTGAATAAATATTGCCGGCACAAGCATTTCTAATCTAAGCAACGAGCTTTATCAGCGTCCAACAGGTTTGGTAAGTATTAACAAACATATACATAACATTTCTATATGTGTTATTCTATATTTATATATTGATAACGCGTACAAGCGATACAACTTTTTCCGCATGTTTATTAGTGCAGCTTAATTAATTTGTTTGATAAGCTGCAATGTATTTGAACAGTTTAATTGTTGGGTCAACAGTTCTAACGAATGTTGTCTACTAACGATGATTGGGCAATCATAATGAGAACATAAGTCATTCATGACCAGCAATATCAGCAATACATAAAAGTTTACTCACCAATATGAATGACAATTGTTCCATCGCCTGCATTTCCATAGAATAAATAGTTTTTTATTATTGTTTATTGCTTGCATCATAATACAATTTTAAATATGAATAAAGCTTACCATTTTTTGGGCGAACAGTTATTTGCTGGACTCCATTTGCAGCCATGTTCGTAAGTTCAAATTCTTTATTTATATCGTAGTGCGCACACACACCTCAGATTTAACACAAGCTAAAATTAAGCAAATATTTAGGAGAATAAAACACTTAGGAACTTTTATTTTTATTAATTTCTTCTTACGACTTTTGTTTGCCAAATACGCAGCTTGTGTTTGAATTATAGCATAGCAGGGAATGAAAAATTTGCAAAAAATGGCCAGCTGCCAGGAAACCGTAAATTATTTTAATATTCATATAAATTAATTAATTATTATATTGATTTCTATTGATTGTTGGCTTAATTAAATGCTGGGAGGCACGAAGCCAGTTTCGCAAAACGAGTTCACCGTACTTCTCTAATGTCAACACGTATGTAGAGATGTACATATATATAAAGTTTATTAACACCCCACCATGAATGGTTTCAAGGTCAAGCATGGCCAGCCAAGCCAAAGCCATTTTTATGGACTCCGATTACATAATCCGTAGTGCAAATCGTGTGACACAATTGGCGCCGGGCAACGTGCCATTACAAGCGCTTTTCCAACTACTTTTCCACCTAACATAGAGCGTCGTTGACACTTGACACTGGGTCACAATTCAATGACAAAAACACAGTTAGCTAATTATTATTTGAAAAAAATACTTTAATTGTTATACTATTTCTGATTCTATTTTCTATTAATGCTTATCACTAGCATTTCTCAATAAAACGAACAAATTCCCCAAATAGCCGTTTATGCAGCAGCTAAATCTCGATTGATTCCAGCTGCGAAAGTGGTGTCCAGTCGCTCGTCCACTCGATCTGCCTGATTTGCCGGAACACTGTACTTGTTTTGTTTTTTTTTTTTGAGTACATTTTTTATTTTGTTTTGAATTGGGAGCGTGATTTGCTGTGTAAGCTCAATTAGTATGCACAACCTTTAACTCTTGACGAAATCAAAATACCATTCGAAAACCTATATAGAAATCTTTGGAGCTCGCCCCAATACCGATACAAAATTACCCACAATCACTAAATAATATGTGTGTCTGTCCGTAGCCGCAGTGAATTGAATTTCGAGCGGATTCACTTAACGCGCCAACGCTCGAAACACGTCTGAGGCACGAATCCGGGCAGACGGCCAGTTTATGCTATGAGTTGGGCTTAGACAGTTACCTTTTCGACCAACTGTGTCTCACTTCAAACAATTTAATTGGTATAATCAATGTTTTATGCAATTTGCGACATATTCTAAAGCCAAACATGTAATTTTTGTCAATTTACAATAATTAAAGCCGTTTATACGCAATATTTTGAATAGCCCGACTATCCTTAACAATTGATGGCGACTGACTCTGTGGCACTTTAAAAATATTCAAATATATAACTTTAAACACTTAATTAAAATTAAGAAAATTCAATGACAACGAATTCGAAACACCCTAGCAATAATCCATGGCTTATTTACTTTATTAATATTTATAAGAGATAAAGAAAATTAAATGGAAAATTCATCAGTTTAGTTTTTAATGTTTTTGTATTTTATTATTTATTTTTTTTAAGCCTTTTTCAGTTTGGACTCTAGAGTCCAATAACAAAAGTCTAAATAACAAAAGAGAAATATCAAAACAAAATAAAAATAAAACGCAATTTGAGACAATCATGTTTCGAAGTGTCGACTCATTGCGGTGATAATTTCAGAACCAGATCCCAATTATGAATCTGTGTAAGCTATGCAACAAAGTTAACCAATGCTCTTCTCTAGGGTATGGAGCACACAAAGTGGCAGCTCAAATAGCTGCTAAGTGATCACACCACCTCTGCACTCTCCGAGATGAAAGATCGTCTGGCGAACGTTTGTTTATTTACATTGGCCACAAACAGCTGTTGGCCGGAGGCGCGTACAAGTCGACAGGCAAAGCAAACCGGTTCTTAAAAAACTTTTTCGGTTTTTATTTTTCTCAAATGTATTTACCAACCCTGACCATGAAGATCAGACTTGGACCCGTAGATCCACTGGTAGGCGGCGACTGTGAGTGACAAGCCAGAAAACCAATATAAATCTCGTTAAATTCATTAATTATACACGTAATTTTAAACACAGCTTAATTGCAAAACACTCGCAATTAAGTAGCCACTATAATTAGCCATAAATGTTTTTATAATTTAAATTAGTTTTTGAACTATATATAATTATATAGTGCACGAATCCAGTTAGCGCTCTACACTAAAGTTTCTAATCTTGTTTATTTTCTGTGATTGCAGTCATCTTGTTGCAATATTATTTCGGCATCCATATTTCTATATTAATTCACTTTCACATTCCACAATCGACTCAATGATTGTGTAATATTAACAGAATTTCGAAAATTTCCAGCAGTTTTTGGTTGTTTCACAGCATTTGATTTGGAGCTGCGCAGCTTTAAGTTTTACACAATTTCAAAGCATAAATTTAGGCGCTGTTTAAAAAATAAGTTTATTTGCCTCATTCTAATATTTAAGTAGTTTTACCTATCTGATTCCAGCGAACAAATAATAAAATATATCTTCAGCTTGGGTTTAATTTTGACAAATTATTTTTTGCTAATTGACTTTAAGATTGAGCCGCTTGTCAAGTATCAGAATATCAATAATTTGTCCTCGGAAGTGATTGTTTCAAAATATTGAAGAATATATTTATAAAATAATAATATAATAAGCTGCTTTGGACAACATCCGGCATTGCTTTGGAAGATCTTCAGCAGATTGTTTAACCGTTCAGAAATAGTAGAAATTGAGTATTGTTTGAATAAATAAATGAAAGAGGGAATGTATTATTTTATTAGTGTATAATTTATTATTTAAATATGTTATAAAATTTGTTTATCGTATAAAATATACTCTTATTCTTGTCACACATCTATAGATATACATATATATATATATATATACATATATACAATACATATTAGTATATATATATATATATATTTATATATACGCATATGTGTATTTATGCATGTATATAGAAAAATTACAATTCAAGTATTGTAGTTTATTTTGTTTTTTTTTGCTTTCCACACTATTACACAATTACAATTTTTAACTGCAACTCGTTATTGTTATAATTTGTCGCCTTGATCTAAGAGCATTTTTCGTCCTTCACATTAGTTTATATATATTAATGTATATATATATATATATGCATTTATTAATGGGGATGTATGTATGTAGTATGTATATACTTATGCAAAATAGCTGCAATATTATGTATGTATGTATGTATGTGTACCTAGTACATGCTTGTTCTATGTAAATATGTAATGCAGTATGAATATTTTCAATTATCGAAATGTATGCCAAAAAATTTCTTCTTTTTTTTTTGTTTTTTTTTTTTGTTAATTTTCTTTTATAGAGTAGTATTTAGTTATTACTATGTATGTATGTAGTTGCATATGCATAGGTGTAAGTAGTAGTAAGTATGTATGTATATATATGTATGTATGTTACTATCGTATGTATCTCTATTTATGTAAGTAGTACTCAAAGTAGAAAGAATACACATCTCTTCAGCATTTAAGTCGCCATTATATGAACCAAGCATTTTGTTTTTTGAGTCGTCTGTTACACAATTCGCAATTCGCAGGTAAACTAATCGTACATATGTACATATGTATAATGTATATACCTATGTATGTATGCATGTATATGTATGTATATGCCTATATGTAGTATTCATTTTAGCTATGTATGTATATGCGAAACCAGTAGCTGGCCTACATTTTATTTTGTTTTTTTTTTGTGATTTTTTTTTTAATTTTTTCATATTTTTTTGTGTATTTTTTTGTTGGTTTTTTTATGATTTTTTTTTTTATTCAATGCTTATAAATAAAATTTGTACTCGTTTTGTACTCAATTGCTCCATAATTACTACATATGTTAGTATGTATGCATGCGTATGTTTATATATGTATATGTTTTTGTATGTATGTAAGTATGTATGTTTGTTTTGCCAAAAGAAACATGGATTTGGATACAAATATGATTTTTGTTTTTGCTTGCATTTTTTCGTTGCAAACCTATTTTTATTGGCTAATTCTAATTGATTTATTAAATACATATTTATGCACGTATGTATGTATGTATTTATGTATTTAGTTATCTTTGCGTCTTATAAAAATTTGCTCAAAATTGTATTTTGATAGAAGAATTCATTTTAGCATCGTTAATCGACATTTTATAAAAATTTGATTTATAAATAGGTATTTTTTTTTTGTTTTGTTTCTTTTGTTTTTTTTTTTTGGGAAAATCGTTTTTACTATCATTTAGTTGTTAGCTGCTCTTAAATCGTTAGTCATTAGTTTTATATTTGGCTTAAAACTAAATACATATATATATATACATATATATGTAAGTATGACAAAAAATTGAATACCTGATTTAAGTTTTGGATTCGTTTTAGTTCGTTATTAAGCTACTTGTATATGAGCACACATATATATATATATATTTATTATTTTGTTTTTTTTTTTTTTTCGTTTTTAGCATTACTTGTAAGTGTGGGCAATATTTTTTTTGGAATATTTTCGGTTTTTTCCATATAGGATATATTTAAAAAAAAATACCTGCTTGAAATTTAATTTTTGGTATGTATTGTAAATGTTTATTCAACTATTTAATGCATATGTTAGCAGTGTATGTGTATATGAATGTTTGTGTGTGTGTGTGTATGTGTGAGGGTGTGTATGATATTCATGACTTTGAATTGAATTTGTTTAATTTATGTATTTCTTATATTTCTCATATTTTGTTTTTGTTTTGTTTTGTTTTTGATTCTTAAGCCTTTGGCAAATTGTTCAGTATTCATGACTTTCAGTTTGTGTTTAACATACATTTATAATCTTTAGATACATAGTACATATATATATATATGCTATATGTGCTTAAATGCTTTTTATTTTTAATTATGGCATTCGGTAGTACTTAAATCTCAATCTTGGTTTACAATTTGTTTTTTTTTTTTGTTTTTTTTACACAATTTCAAAACTGTGGCTTTTAGAAAACGGCGCTCATTTGTAATGATTTTAGTATTTGCTTTTTTTTTTTGTTTTTTAATTTAGTAAATCTCACACATGTAGAAATATTAGTAAAATATGGCATTTCTCATATGTATGTCTCATATCATCAATACGCATATATATATACACATATATATACATATGTATATCTATATATATATATATATATATATGTATGGTATGTATGCTTATTTATTTATGTACTTTTAAGTATGAATGGTATGGTTTTGAAAAATGTGAGGAAATGTTTTTTGATCTGGTTGCTACCAGCAATCACATAAAATGAACGGCGCTTTAAGGTATAAGTGTGTGTGTGTGTGTGGTGTGTGTATGTTGTGTGTGGATGAATGTTATTCGATTCAAATGAGGTTATGGCAATTACATACTTGGATCGTGTAATCGACTAAAAAAAGGAGTAGAACACGTTCAAGTCAAATCGTATTTTGAGTATATGTATGGCTAGGGTAAAATTTAAAAACTTGAAAATCGCTTCACTTAGTTTTTACGATACACTTTCTCTTTTTTTGTTTTTTTGTTGTCAATTTAATACTAATTACACCAATGACTTTTGTCAGTATGTATATGTATATATATATGTATAGTATATCTACTCGTAATTAAAGATACATACATGTATATGTATCCATTTCATATACACGCATATATCTGAGGCTGATGCTCTCGTAGAGCATTTTGCACACATTTCAATACATTTATATATATATATATATATGTATAGAATATATATATATATATATTGTTTTATATAATTTTCTTGTTTTAATTATTATTTTGTTTTTTTTTTCTTTCGTTTTTTTGTGTATTAGTTTTGCGCATTTTATGCGTGTTGCTTTTTACGTGGAAGGAGTGTTAGCTCAATGCTCAATGCTCAAATTTCGATCTGTTTAGAAACAGTTTTGGGTTCGTTTCGTGGTCAGTGGTTTGAGTTAAGAACAAACAACAACAAAGTTTATATAAGAATTGACAATGACAAACGAAATCATTTTGAAGAAGGGCTGAGTTTTTTTAAATAATTAATTAAGTAAGTCAGTAAGTAAGTAAAAAGAATAATTATATATATATATATATGTAAAACATAACTACATCATAAGTAACTAGTTGGCTAATACATTTTAAGCGCATTTGTCAAACGCATTGCAACTAATGCTCTCCTCTCTCTCTTTTCTCCTCTCCTCTCGCATCTTTATATAGTCAACTACAACTACGTTCAGTTTTGTCAGTATCTCAGTGTGAGTGCATCTGTCAGATACTATTTTACTTGGCTTGCTGTCATTAATTCGGCTAATATTTATATATGTATGTATCTATGTATGCTGTATGTAGTATTTAGTATATGCATTAATTTTTTATTTTTTTTCTTTTGTTTTGTTTTTTTTTTGTTTTGTTTACTTGCGAGGAACATGTCACCTAAATATGTATTCAATACGCGCATATTGCTCTGGATATATGTTTTTACTATGCCATTTGCATGCCGCTTGATCATTTTTTTTATAGGTCTCTACTAAATGCTAATGAACACATTCAAGTCAAAAATTATGATAATTTTTTGTTATTTTGCTTTTTTGCTTTTGTTTTTGTTTGTTTGATAATTCTTTCGGTACCTGTACGCAATTAATAATACAATTAATAATAATACACAATAGTAATTCATAATAGTAATGATACACCAAAAACAGACAAATAAAAATAAATCATTTCTTTGTGATGCAACGTATGTATGTATGTATGTATGTTTGTATGTGTATGCTTGTTTATGTATTTATGTATGTATGTATGTATGTATGTCAGTTAAACTCGGTTTAAGCTATGCCCATATTTATGAATTGATGTGTGACTTGTGACTGTTTGTGGCGTTGAGATATATATATATAGGTATATATTTGTGTATATATATATAGTACATATTGTACATATATATATGTGTAAGTTAAGCTATGTTTTAAGTTACGTTACGTTACGTTATCAATGTCATTGCAATTTTTTGGCCTCACCATATATGGTGTTTCAATTGGCTCCACAATTGCCGTTTAGTTAATCAGTCTTCGTTTAAGAGTTCAACCAAAAAGTCAGCGGGTTTCATTTATAATTATCCTTCTCATTTTTGTGTTTTACTTTTACTTTTTGTTTTTTGTTTTTTGTTTTTTGTTTTTTTTTTTTTTTTTGTTTCATTAACTTTACCTAGAATAAAGTTTCATCAAACTCACTTGCTCAGTCTCAATTATAAGAAATTAGTAATAATAAACAAATTTTTAAAAAAACGTTTACATACCACAAATAAAATTGATTTACAAAAAATTTTAAGGAAAACTACTAAACTGAACTAAACTAATTTTTTTTAACTCTAATACCACTAAGCAAATTATTGTGTAACTCGTCGTCATAAAAGAACAAACAGACCTATAAACAAAAAACCAAAAAAACGAAAAAAAAAAATAAACTTAGTGGTTATTTGTTTTGTTTTTTTTTCACTTTGTTTTAAATGCAACCCCCAAAATTTTTTGCTCTCAGTTTCCATGCCACTCAGCTAGCTAGTAAACTGCCCCTCAGTCTAACTAACAGGTAATAATATTTTCATCTAGTATTTATTGTGTGTTGTTTTCTTATTTTGTTTCTTTTGCATCCCTTTTACTTTTTTCATACTTTCTTTGGATATAAAGTGTATTATTTTTTCTCTCTGCTCTTCTTTTTTTTTTTTGAGTGTATTTTTCTCGCTCGCTTTTCTTTCCCCACATCTACTGAGCCGTCTGCTGTTGGTATTTTGCTTTAGTTTAGTTAGTTCTCTAGTTGGTTGCTTGGTTGGTTGTTTTCTTGTATATTCACTAAATATATATGTGTGTTTGTGTGTGTGTTTCTGTTTGTGTGTGTGTGTTTGTTTGTGTTTGTGTGTAAATTACCAAATCTTAACCGTGTTTAATAACTCTTAAGCATTATCGAGGTAATCGTTGTAGCACTTATGCTAAAAATTTTCACTAATTTTAATGCCGTTTTTGTTTTTGCTTTCTTTGCTTCTTTTTTTTTTTGTTTGTTTTCCTTTTTGTTTTGGATTTCTTTGCTAAATATTTTAGCACTTGTAAATGGTCTAAAAAAACGTCGTCTGTCTTCTTCTATCTGCTTGTTGCATGCATTTTGCCTTTGCTATCGTTTTTTGTTTTTGTTTTCATTGTTTATAAACTAATTTAGAATACGTGCACAAACCGCTTGTAAGGGTTAGACCCTTCTTTGGAGTCTGGCGACAGTTCTATGAGGAATACAATGCGCCCATCCGGCATCAAGGCCACATCGCATGTGCGATCCTTTTCATCCAACGTTGGCGGCATCAGTGGATTTATGGAGGGACGCACCTCGATCTGTGGCCAAAAACAGGATTACATTTTAGCAAAAATGATTTGATAGATATACTTACATCCCACATAAAGTCTAGATTCTGATTGAAGACGAGTATGCGTTGATTCTTGGAATCGGCAACTATAATGCGACCCTCGTCGTCGCAACAGAGGCCAGAGGGTCGATTGAATTCATGGAAGCCAGAGCCCTCATGTCCCTTCACAGACAAAATCTACCAAAAAAAAAAAAAAAACAAGAGATTTATATAGAAAATGAATACAGGAATTGGTTGTATGCACTTACATCATTGATATCCGGATCGATTAAATACAAGCAGTGGTTGTCAAAGTCGGAGACAATTATGTTGCCGGTGGGCGTGTAGCAGACGCCGCGGGGCGAGGCGATGCCCTTGGTCTGGCCATGATTATCGAACACAATCTGGCGGATGAAACGGCCCTCGGAGTCGAACTGTTGAATGCGATGGTTGCGCGAATCGGTGACGACAATTTGGCGACGCGAGTTGACAGCCACATCCCATGGATACTGAAATTGGCCATACTCCTTGCCATAGCTGCCGAATTTGAGCAGAAATACACCGCTGGCCGTAAATATCTGCACCCGATGATTATCCTTGTCCACAACAATGATGCGATTATCAACGTCCACACAGATGCCGGCGGGCAGATCGAACTCCCCGTTGCCAACGCCCTTGCGGCCAAATTTGAACTTGAGCGAGCCATCCGGATTGAAGACCTGCACACGATTGTTGCGCCTATCCGAGACGAGCACATGCCCCATCTTGTCGACGCACAGGCCCCACGGCCGGCTCACCTGACCCTCCTCGTGGCCCTCGGTGGCAAAGGAGAGCGACAACGCGTTCGAGTTGCGCACCTTCACCAGATCCATGCAACCGGGTATGGCCTGTGTGGTGCGTGGTGCACTGAAGTGCAGGCCCGGCGAACTGCGCAATCCATTCAATTCCCAGTCGAGTGCAGCACTGGACATGCCACATGCGCTGCCGCCACGCGGCTGCATAATGGGCGACGGAATGCGAAAGCTGTTGTCGCGCAACAGCGGACGACGCACCGTCGTCGAGGCGACACTGAGAGGACCATTGCCCGTGCTGGTGGCCAGACCGGACAGGCCAAAGGACATATCGATGCCGGATGAGGCGGCGGCGACAGCAGCAGCGGCAGCAACAACTGTCGGTGCTGCGACCACATTGCTGGCAACAATGCCATTGCTGCTTGAGACGATGGGCATGTTCTTGTCATCGACAAGGATGACGCCGCCCTGATTGCGTATATCCTGCAGCAGACTGTAATCGGGCGGGGCAAAGGCAAAGACCTCCTGCTTTGGCTGCAGATCCTTGTAGATGCCCGCAAACTGTTCCATCTGTCGCTGCCCGTTCGTTAGCTTCATGGCAATCTCGATTTGATCCATGCTGCATGCATTGTCCGCCACCTTGCTCAGCATGTCCGATGTCTCCGACAGACCGGCCAATGCAGACTTCAAGCCCGCCATTTGATCATGGAGTATGGCGAGACGACGCTGACGCAACTTCTCGACAAAGTCGAGCAGAAAACGCTCGCGATCCTCGATGGCAATGATGAACTGGCGGAACGCCTTGCGTATATTGTCGCTCAGTTCGCTGCAGTTGCGCTCGATCAGGCGGATAAAGGCCAGCGCCTTGTCAATGCTGCTCTTGATGCAGCGCGTCCCAACCTGACTGCTCTCAATGGCGCCCTCCAGCTTCTCCTTGGACCCCACCATAAAGTTCTGTATGGACGCATAGCTGTGCTCCTTGTGCTCGTGCAGCGTACAAAACTGACAGACCAGCTTGCGGCAATAGTCGCACACGTAGCGCAGCATCTCGTTGTGGATGTCACAGATGAAATTGCTGCTCGGCGGCGTGTGTGCGTTTCCCGAGCTGCCGCCGGTGGGTGAGGCGCCAATCGGTGTTGGTAGCGAGACAATCGAATGGTTCGAGGATAGGGGACTGTTGCGATGCTCGCGCAGGCAATCGTTGCACATGAACTCGTTGCACTCGAGGCAGCGGATCGAGGCGCTCACCTCGCACCAGCCACAGCTTATCGACGAGTTGTTCGACGATTCCGGTGACATTTTGGAGCTGCGCGACACACCGCTGCCAATGGGGCCAATGCTGAAATCACCGTGTGTCTCCAGACCGCCCAGAAAGTTATTGATAAAGAAGTCGGTGCGAGGCGGCGACCTGCAAAAAGGTGGGCAAAGAAGAAGAAAATACTTAAGCAACAAGACTTTAAGGAGTGATTTGGGTTGAACGGTGACTTACCCATTATTTTGTTGCACATTGGGCAGCAGGCCCACATTGAGATCCCAGGAGGGGAACGATTCGAGGATGCCGGCTAGTAGACGCTCCGATGAGTTGCTGGCATTGCTGCTGATGCTGCCGCTGCCACTGCCGCCGCTGCCACCTACGTTGACTGTGTTGCCGTTGCCGGCTATGGCTGTGTTGGGGACGATGCTGGACGCATTGCTGCCAGCCATTTGCTGTGGAACCGTATTGTTTGACAAGAGTTCCATCATAAGCAGTGAAGTGGTAGTTGTAGTAGCTGAACTTTGAGATCACGATTCTTGTGGTTGTTATTATTATTGTTGCTGTTGTTGCTCTTTTTGCTCTGGTTGTTGTAGAAGTGACCCTTGACACTCTCCGGCAACTGCAAAGCGACAAGTCAAATTTATAAATTTTTTTCTTTTAGTTTTAAGACGCGTTTTCGCTAACGAAGCAGAAGTTGACAGTTGCCGTGAAGGCAGCTAACTAAATTGACCAGACGCTATGCTCAGCATTAAGTAGCCCAAATTGCACCTTTTCAAATCCTCTGCATATATATATATGTGTGTGTGTGTGTGTGTGTGTGTGAGTGCAGCTGCATTTGTAGGTAGCGAAAATAGATATATTGGAAAAACTAGGCGTCCCTATTGTTGTCCTGATCCCTTAAGGAAAAGCAACCCGAATATGCATCTCAAGCCTGCAGCAGCAGCAGCAGATGTGTGGCGCAAGGAGCAGGTCAAAATTGTTGTTGTCTTGGAATTTGGTGCGGCAGATACCCATCTAATTTATGAGACCCTATGTTGCAGCCTATTGTTGCACTGATTCCGCTTAAGCAAGTCTACTTTACACAAAATGGCTGCTAGCAACGTTTCGCGCGATTTATTTATGGCCAAGTTTGAATTCTTCGCTTGGCTGCTGTACTTTTGTGTGACCCACAAATAAAATGCATAATTTTCCCAAAAAAAAAAAAAAAAATACAACTACGCATGAAATAAATATTCTATTTGTAGGACACATTGTGGGGCAGATATCACTAGAAAAACCACCCCCAATGAACTCCCCCCCAAAAGTCCTGCTTAGTGAATTTTCTAGCTGGTTTGTATAAAAAAGAAACTCGTTGTTGTGTTTTCGTTGCCATCTTTAAGATTGAGCGACATACGCCCAAACAGCGGACAGACATTCATCCCCTCTCACAATAACAACAACAACAACAACAACAGTAGAAACAAGAACAACAACAACAACAATAATGAACGCAGCGACTGCGAGACAAAGTAAATTTGTAAACGCCTGGCTACACTCAAAGAAAAAACAGTTGAAAACTAGTTACTCAATTGACTCGCGCGACTGCAATTAATGTATTTAAGTATCTTTGAAATACAAACAGTGGAACTAATTATAAATTAAATGCTTTCATTTCTCTTTTATACTTCCATTCAAATTAAAGCAAAATTGACATATTTCAAGTTAAATATAAAATTTGTGTAATAAATTAAATTGTAATATTTTAAAAAGCGCATTGAATAGCAAAAAAATGGATTTAAAATTTAATTTTAAAAATAAACAAATGTTTAGAAATGTAAAATAGCGAAAGCTATTCAAAAATTCAGAAATTAATCTTATAAATTTGCGATTATAAAGCAAAAATAAAATATTTCTTGAAGATATGAATTAGTATTATAAAAAAATACAATTAAAATAGCAAACACTATAAACATATATTATTATTGAACAAATTAAAGTTAAACGGGAAAAATCAAAATTAAGAAATTATATTTTAAAAAGCATTTAATTTAGAAAAAGCATAACAATTTAAATAACTAATATCTTTAAATAATAAATTTCTAATTTTAAGCCTGCCTTGCATATGGAAATTATAATCGAATTTCAAATGAAAAAAAGGGATAATTTGAGTCGAGCTATTATAGTTTCCCTTTTTCTAGTTCCCCTTTTGCTAAGCCAATGAATACATTTGCAACGCCTTTGAAAGGATGCACATGTAGGTTTATTTTGGGCCGTGTAGACACTGGGCGGAAACTACCCTTGTCACCCTTAAACATTTCCATTGAAACAGTCCGTGTCTCAAAATGAGAATGAAAAAATATATATATATTTATATATATATATATATACATATATACGGACCAAGAAGTTAAAGTCCTTTTGCATTTGTATACACACACACACACACGCAGCATGTCTTAGTGTGTGTGTGTGTGGGGAGTCCGTGCAAGCAGCGACGGAAAACGTCAAGGGATGAGGGTTGTATTTATACATGTTTCTAGGTGGTATGTATATATGCATGTGTGTGTGTGTGTATGTGTGCGTATGCGCGCGCGATACATACAAACAGTAGATGTATGTATGTATAAACAAAATCTCTCAATGTATGTATGTAATTGCAAAATCTTGAAATTTGTCAACGCAATCAATATTTATTTGGCCTCAACTCTGTGCGATTTGTTGTTAAACTTGATTAACAGATTTGTTGCATTTTCAGTTTTGGTTTGGTTTTGTTTTGATATGTGTTTTATTAATGAATGAATGAATGGTGGGAGTTGGTGGAGGGGTGGAATTGTTACACACCTTTTTTAGCAGCCTCATGCAAGCCGCTGGCAACTGCACACTTTCAATGGGGATATCAAAAGTGGCGTCGCCTCGCAGAAAATATCGTTGTTGGTTGTTGCTGTTGTGGTTTTTCTTGTTGTTGCTGCTGCTGTTTTATCGTTTATTTTATATAGTTTGTTTGCTTTGCTTTATTACACATATGCATATACATACATTTATGTATGTACGTACATTTATGTATGTATATGTTATATTTTTTTTTGCAATGTTCTCGATTCAACTGTGATTATTATGAATATAAAATTTATTGATTTACGAGTCCAGTTGATGTTTTTTTTTTGTGCGTTTCGAAAATGCGAGATTCTTTTATATATATTTATATTTATTTATGTATATGTGTATGTATTTTGCTAGCGCAGAGATCTCGTGCGTAATTCGTTTGTGGCCCGTTTCGAGTCCGACATTCGTGTATTCCTTTTCTCGACTAAAAGATACATTCGACTAAAAACACAACATAATAATCATGCCTCCTCGCTCATATATATGTATGTATATGTATTTGTTTGTGTGTGTGTATTTGTGTTGCTTCTTCTGCTCCGTCCGTTGTTGTTGTGTTTGTTGTTGCTGCGCTTGCTCATCATCTATGTAGCTAAACAAAAAAAAAATAATATAAACCCAAAATGTATCTCACAGTCCGTTTTTGATTTTGATGTTTGCTGCGCGCGCTTCGCTCTTTAGATTTTGGTTTTTTTTTTGCCGTGCTTCTCTCGCTTGCTCTTGCTCGTTCTCCCTCTCTCGCTCGACGCGCTCTTTTTCTCTCTCTGGCTATCGCATGGGCATATACCATGTATATATTTTTACATGTATTGTTCACATGCACGGCCACATTTTACAATTATGCGTGTGTGTGTTTGTGTGCTTGTTTTATCTTCTATTTATTTTCACTTATGCGGCAAAGAAATGCAATCGAAAATGCACCCCGCTAACTAACAATAAATAACATGCAAAACTATAAACATACTTCGATTTAATTGCTGTAAATTCGGCGTGTATTTTATTTTTGGCGTTTTTTTGTTTTTAGCCGTTCATTTTTAGTGCGGCGTTGTTTTGTTTAGAGTTTTTTGTTTTTCGAATATTTTTGACCCACTTCTTGTGGCTTGTTTCGCTTGGGGACTAGGGCTCCTTTTGCACTCTCGAAAATAACCAACCTTCACGCACGCATTTAAACATGAAACTGGATGCACGTTCATGCGCCGACATTGCTTCTGCTGCCCCTTTTGGCTTGTTGTTTTTTGTTATCACACCCATCCTTCTCAACGTACATATGACGCTCGCTCATCCTCTCTGACACTATGTTAATTGCTGGTTTAGTATGTCTACACAAAATTAATGCAATATAAATATTAGAAATGCGCTTGCTTATAAGTTTAATTTATATTCATATTTATTATATCACGTTCATTAATACTACTTTTATTTTATTCAAATAATGCCATATATCATTAAAATTTTTAGATTGTATTAACAATAATATATTTAATATAAATTAATCATTAAAGTTCATAAAAACCACTACAATTATTAGAGCGATCTCATTTGTAGAGAATTCGCTAGTCGCATTGGCATTGAAATGAATGTGCTGACACAGGCAAACGCACAGAGAGAACCTAAGCAAAAGAGAGCGAGAGAGTAGAAAGAGAGAGTGTTCGAGCTCACTAACGGCGCATGTGGCGGTGGCGCGAAAATATGGCCGGTGGTGGTTGTTGTTATGGCGCTGCCGCTTGTTCTCTTCTTGATCTTCTTCTTACTGTAGTTGTTGTTGTTGGTGTTGACTTCGCCAGAAACAACACCCTTAAGGAACTTGTTTCATCTCTTGCCCTGCTGCACTGACAAAAAATTCACTGCTTGAAAATTTCAATCGAAATAGTCTCTCAACCATGGCCAATCCATCTGGCGGCTAGCGAATCATTTTTATCAGCAGTTACGAATTACACTTCGTGTTCATGGAATTTCAGACTAAGACTCGGGATTTTGGCTTCGGCTCAGGTAGAGCGCAGGTGCACCGATAGCACTGGTAACAGGTAAACGTGCTCAAACTGGCATCCTTTTATTTTTTTTATAATAATTACACTGCTTGCGTCGGCTTTCGTGTTGAACAGCTATTTATGTATACATGTGTTCTATGTGTGTTTGTCTGTTGTGTTACTAATTACATTCTATGTAATAATGTGTGTAAGTACTCATGTTCGCATAATGATAGCACACTTTGCAAATGTTAATGTAAATGTAAATATAACAGTTATACTTTACATTAGAAGAGATAATGTGTGGGGAATTTAAAAAATTATAATAAAAAAAATTGAATATTGTTGAATTATATTAAATTCCCTTTTCAGTCACAGGATTTACAGGAGATTAACTGAGGTGAATTTAAGGTTTACTCACAAAATAAATCATGTTGAAAAGTGTGCTAACATTATGTTATGTTAAGTTTCTGTTTCAGTCGCATACTTATAAAATGTTAATGTAAATACTGTAAGCTGAGCTTATAAACTACAAACTAAGATAATAACTAACTAATCATAGGTAATACGCATATTAGCCAAATTCCAGTTCCTCGATTAAGACATTTTGCAGCTTTTGGCGCACGCGCAGCTTGCGGCGTTCGTCCAGGCGCTGCAGAAACGGCATAAGGCTGAGCAGAAACATGCGATCGGCATCGTCCTGTGAATCCTGTCCACAACTCGACTCCGTATTCGTCGCTGCATCCACGCTGATGTACTTGAAGGGCAAATTCGAGGCAGTTGCAACTGCTGGAGCTGCTTGTTGTTGCTTTGTTTCTGGTTCGCTTTTTACGCTGTTGCCGTTGGAGTGCTGATCTGGATTGAAATTGGTCTGTTTACAGCTGGATTCCAGCTCCATTTGCTGCTGCTGCTCCTCGTCGTCATCGTCGAGCACTTCAATGGTGAAGACACTGGGATCGGGTGTTCCATTAGCGGCATCATTTTTGTTGGCCTCCTCATTCTCAGAGGCGGCATCCTCATCGAAATCATCATCGTTCAGCTCCTCATCCTTCAGGCTGTGCCCATCATCCAGGCCATTGCTGTTGCTCTGCTCCAGCTTGATGCGCTTGCAGTCGCCATCCTCGAAGAACGAACTGATGTCCGAGAAGCTCGGCTGATGCAGCTCCGAGTCGTAGCTGTCGCTCAGCTCACAGATCGGCTCCGTTGCCACCACAATCGGTTCGAACTTGCTGCTGCTGTTCTCGTCCAGCATCATATTATTATTTTCCGTCCAATGGACATGTGGCAAATGCTTCTTTCCTCCACCTCCACCGGCGCCTCCCCGCGTCCTCGCCTGCCTCAGAATATTCTCGTGCACGGCGTGCTCCATGAAACGCATATCGTTGTAGAAGCGCCATGAGGATGGCGATTCAGTCGACAGATTGTTCCGTATGTAAACTTTACGGAAATTGTCCCGCAAGTGGCCCCATTTTACCCGGCAAACGTCGGCTAAAAAATGAATGGCGAAAAGTTATTAATTTTTGTTTTATTTGGTGTGAAAAGAACAGTTGTGTGTGTGCGTAATGTGTGTATGCAGTATGTGTGTGTGGCGTGATCACGTCGTCACTCTGGCATTTCTAGGTGAAGCCAAAGAAACCGCAATGCCTTGTTATGCAGTAATACAGTTTACACTCGCTAAGATGAACTATCAATTCCCTTTAAATTCTAAACGTTGAATCTGTATTTACTATTTTTATTTATATTTTTTAAGTTAATAATTTAATTTATATATTAATTGATTTATTATTTACTTAAATATTATTTACTTAAACAACTTTTTATTCATGATTAATATATTTGAAAGTACATTTGCGGTTTACCCTATTGAGTGAGCACTGTAATCACACACACACGCACCCTTCCATACGACGAGAAATACATACATATATTTTGTCATTTATTTCTTTACTTTAGAAGCCTATTCACAATCCTTGTTATGTTATTTCATTTTCTGTTAACGAAATGTTAATGTAAATATGCAGAACTAAACCAACAACAAAACGAATAACAAACAAACAGAGATAGGAAAGGAAAGGGCGCACGTGAGAGTGAAAGGTGGCTTAACTCACCTGGCAAATGAACATCCTTGCCAACATCAAACCAAATGGGCGTAATATCGCTACGCTTCTGGCCGCTTACGTTATTTCGTAGCCAGAGCGTTGGACGGCGTGAGACGGCCGCAATGAGCCGCTTAACCGTTTCGATTGGCAGCTTGGCGGTGTTTGTGAAACTGAAGGAGACGGGCGGCAGCGTCGACGACAGCGACGCCGGCGGCGACGTTGACGATGATGACGCATTGTAAGCCAGATCCATGATAATGAAGATCGACGACGATGATCGGCTATGACTACGACGATCCGTGTGAAGGTCCGACTTGCGCAGCTCAAGCGCTACACCAAGACTAACCAGTGCGCAGCCGAGAAACCGAAGCAGAAACAGACAAAAACAAAAAAAAATTATAAACTACGGGCACGCCACGCCGACCACGACAACGACACCAACATCGAAACTGTGTTTGTACGGGCAACGACAACGACGACGACGACGGCGAAGAGCAACCAGTTTACGTGCCTTTTGGCTGCGGCTGCGGCTTCGGCGGCGAGGAAGGCGCAAAGAAAAGCGACTGATCGGAAGAGAGAGACGAGAGAAGTGCGAACGACGCAAAGTATGTGAGAGAGAGATAGAGAGATGTGGCGTAGGCAGCAGCCTCAACAGCAGACAGGCTTTAAAGCAGAAGAAGAAGAAGCAGAAGCAGAAGCAGGAGAAGCAGTAGAAGACGCAGTAGTAGAAGAAGAAGCAGCAGGTCCAACAGAAAATGCGCTCGCTCTTCACACTCAGACTGTGCTATCCGGATGTAAAGCTTCCGCTGTCGCCGTCTCGTGTTCGCTTTACGGTTGATAACTTTTTTCTCCAACAGTTGCGGCTATTACGAATTACAAATGCGCTGCTGCTGCTACAGTTATACAAATACATGTGCATGTATGAAATAGAGATAACAATAAGTGTGTATGTGTAATTAACAGATGTACTGCTACTTTAAATTGCAGATGTCCTATTCTGATTGGAGGACCCCATACAAATATGCTCAGACTGTAGTGTGCATGCTAAATAAAACTGGATTTTTGTTGTTGGTTTTTTCTGTTTTTCTGCCTACGGTCGGCTGCATGGAGCGAACGTGAACGTAAAATGTTCACGCTACGCCAGTGAAGCTAGCGGAAAAGATACACACGTAAACGCTGCCACAACTACATGCATACATTTGTTTTGTTTGGATGTGTGCATGTTGTGCAAAATCAACTGGAAAGCTCAACTGAACGAAAACTTCGTCTTGCACGATCTTCGTCGCTTGTCGCCTGTGCCTGCGTTACTGCTATCTATTCCCTCACCCACTCCCTTCCACTACCTACCAACAGTATGTTCTCTATGCTCGCGTGTACGTGACTCTGCCTCTGTCTCTACGTGCATGCGTGTGTGAATATGTGTGTTTGAGAAAATGCAAGCAAAGCAAATATGAGAATTGGCTACTTGTCTGCAACTGGGGCTTATTTTATCTTTCTGTTGTGCTGACATTTGATCCTTCACAACTGGCAGGAGTCTTGAAAGTGTTGTGAATTCTCAACTGTTGCTTAGGTGATTCCAATTTGCATATAATTTGAATTTTTCTGTGGCACAAATTGAAATGACTAGCGTAGATAATCAGTTTTTCAAATTGCATTGCTTAACAAATTACGTAATGCATAATAGAAATTTGAAGCTCAAGTCACATATTTCTGTCTCTTTCCATATTGTTCTCGGATTTCCACACCATTTCCAATTGGCTTTTGAGACTCAGTTCAGCTAAGACCAATTGGAATGCCTGGAAAGTTGGAAACTAATTACGGAAAAAACTGGCATAAAAACATTAACACACTGAAATATTGATTTTGCTTATTTTAAATATTAAAATCTTTTATTATTAGTGTATTAGTGAATCAATATATTCTACACATCCTATATATATATATATATATATATAGTATATATATGTTTATTTATAATGAATGTTGAATTTTTTGTTTAATTTTCTTTAGTCTAATACTCCAGTTGGAAGCGCCTGCGCATTTGGCTCAACAACCAGCCTGAACCTTAGCTTAAACTCGACTTATCGTTAACACTTTCCAGCTCCCCCTTTTCCCTTTCCTCCTCTAGCTGCTGTTGCTCCTGGGAGACGCCACGCTTGCGACTGCAAGCAGTAATAGCTGCTGTAGCTGCTGCTGCGTTTCCAGTTCCGCCCGTCATAATGGAATAGTTTTTCGCTGTGGGCTTGCGTGGCGTTTCCTTTTCCAGCACCAGTTCCACGACAGCATTTCCATTGTGACCATTGCTGCTGCTGCTGCTGCTAGCGTGCGGTGAACGGCTGCCGTTTCCAGTGTTGTTTCCAGGCCCACTTCCATTCTCATTTACATTGCCGATCCCATGACCACTTCCCATTTCAGACCCATTTCCGTTGCCATTCCCAATTCCAATCGGATTTCCGTTTACTTCATTAATGAATGCATCCATGTGATCAATTGTGTCGTTCAAGGCGAAGCTCTGATCCCGCCGCTCGCTCTTCTTCCACAGATAGTAGAAGTGGACCAGTTCGCGCATGGTTCGCGTGCGCACCTATAAATGGATCACATGGACACCATCAGTTGTGATTAATCGTGGGCCGCAGTCGCTGGCATTTCCATCTCGATTACCTGATTCTGGCGTATCTGGTAGAAGTCCTTGCCAAACTTGTGGATGCCCTCCTCGAATTTCTCGCACTCCTCCTCCGACCAGCTGCTCATCGTATCACTGCTCAATGGGAGAACGTTCAGCCTTTTTCGACGCAGTGCCTCCTTAAAATCGTAGCCACACTGGACCAGCAGATGCAGCGCCTGCTCATTATCCTTGACCACCGATTCCAGATCGGAATGGGCAGTTTTGCTTGTGGAAGTGGGAGTGGGAGCAGGAGCAGCAGCAATTGGAGCGGGAGTTGCCTCATCCACATCTTGTGACTCTGTGGCCGCCTCTCCGCCCTCTTCAACTGAGCGCGTCTCCTGAATCTTGGCCAGATAGCTCTCAACTTCCCGTTCGCTGACCTGCCTCGGCTCCCAGATTAACTGATCCTCGTTCTCATAGGGCAGAATGTCGCCGTATTGCGAGAGACCATCGGGTATATCTGCTTGGTAATCCGGGCCGACCATGATGATCTTTCTCGCATCATCCGAATCCGTATCGCTGTCTTCCTCCTCCTCTTCTTCGCCTCGTGTCTGTTCCACCTCCTCGAAGAGCGTCTGCAGTGGAGTAACTGAAAGCAGAGATTACATTAGAATAGACCGGATTAGTGGGTAGGATTCACTTACAGCTACCCAGATCCTCGGGAGTTGTTATTGTGAGCGGAGCACTGCTGCCAAAGGACTCCTCCGGATATAGATCCAGTAAATGCGAGCGATGTTTCTTTGCTAACTCCGGCGGCAGCAGCACGCCGGGAGCTGTATCCTCGTCCTCAACACAAGCATCCTCCGCCACAACTGGCTCAACGTTCGCTGACTGCTCCGTGCTGGAGACGATCGTTTCCTGATGCTGTCGCTTGGGTGCACGTCGTCGTCGGGAGGAGCTGCCGCTGCTGCTGCTGCTCGAGCGGATTGGGGCAAAGTTTGTTGCTGACATGCTATTGCCGTATTTGGCCAGCAGCTGTTCGATGGGCATTTCACTCTCCTCACGCAATGTTGCAATCTCCTCGTCCGCATTATGCGCCTCCAAATCGGCCAGGGCCTCTTCCTCATTGAGCGTCGCCTCGTCGTCGAAATCGTTGACCATCATATCGATTGTGGGCTCAAAGGTGGTATCCGCCACAGAAGATGTGGGCGACATTGGAAGTGGCTGTAATTGGGCACCCTTGCTGCTGTTATCTGACCCGTAGCCCATTGCAGGGGATTTGCGTCGCTCGCGCTTCGTTGGCGTTGGCGTTGTTGATTCGCGTCCCGCCATTGCAAGTTGACAGTTTTCTTGCTCGGCTGCTTCTTGATTGACACCTTCTCCGAATCTGGGCACCCCAAAACTTTAACATGTACTTACATGTTACTAACAGCCGTGTTTTAGCAGTTTTCTCAAATCACAACATAAATTGGTTTGATTGTTATTATCGGCGCATTATAGGATGCGTGACGATTTTAATTAATTAAGTGATTATAAAAAGTGCACATTTTTATATACAAAAGCTGTTAACTGGGCTGCGAGCGTAACCACAACAAAACAGCTGTTCCTTAAAATTACCAATCGAGTATATCGTTGATTGCCCTCGGAATGTCGGCTGTTTTGCACTGCTTTTTGTAGATATGAACGTTTTAGTAATGCTTATCGGCATTATAAACTTAATATGAACGAACCGTAAATTTTACACTTTTTATTTCAGAAGTAAACAGTGAAGAAAGAGCATAAATATTGCAGTCTTGAATACTTGTCCGACAATATTAAAATTCTGCTTTGAGATTTCAAGCAAAAAAATTACATACTAAAAGTTCTGCAACAAGTTCTTAAGCATAACACATGATTTAATTTAACATCGTGTCTTTGCGCTTTACAGAGCATATCGATAAATTATTTGTTGAGTACTTAACAGAAATGTCGCAGATTAACAGAGATACAAACATATATACGCGAATAACAATGGAGCTAACTGCTGTAACATTGTCTTAGCAAATGTTAATCTCACATCGGCTGTTGCAATGTATTTATGTGCAAAGAAACTATTAACTCGAAATTCTCTAAACGACTCGAAATCAGATTTATAATCATTGCTACATGTGTCACAATTTCAATTGATTGCTGTTTCATTCAATAATTAGGCATATGTTCAAATACTCATTTTCACACTTCTACATACATACCTGACCATAAATATATACATACATATATTTATATTTTTGGCGTGACAACATTTCCATCAGAATTACCCGCAGTTTCATTCGCTCTTTCAACCGTGTTGGAAGCAGGCCATTTGAGCACGGAACGCAAACGTTAACGGAACAAACGGCCATTTTGAGACACGCATCGTGCGATTACAAAATATAAATATACACACATATAAATATTTATATTCATATGGAGCAACACATTTTAATTGCAATTGCACAAAATTATTAGTGAAACAAAGTCTAAGGAGATCGGTGAATAAAGTGCAATAATTTTGGAAGTTGGACAAATGAAGCAGCTTTAACGGGACTCTATAAAATACCAAATAAACAACAACAAAATGCTCGAATCACCCAAGTTTATTGCAAATGATTGCTACGATGGCAGCCGGATTTTTACCTGGTTGGCCGACATGGTTGGACTCTCTGTTGATTTGGTAAGTTCTCTTTACAGTCCTCTGCTGCGTTTGCTTCTTCTTCTACTGCTGCTAACCAGAAGTTGGTAATTCTGTGTGTGTGTACATAAATACATGAGTATATTTAATAATGCAACCAGTGTATCCACATTGTTCTCAACTTCACCTGCCCCCATTTATTTTGAAAAGACATGAACACAACAGGCTGTGTTGTTTCACCCTGTGCATTGTCAAATTTCACTGAAGGCTAAACGCCGGCTGCATTCATTTTTTTTTCTTTACTTCTACTGGGTGACTCTGCACTCCCCGATGCGTGTTTCGTTGCAATTTGAACTTGAGCTTTTTAACAATTTTGTTTGGTTTACTTCATGAATGTGTTTAGTGCTCTAATTGTTTGTCTGCTTGCCAAAGCAATTGATGATTTATTGTTTATTTTCCTGTTCTACTTTAGCAAATTGCGTCTTATCTCACTGTCATTAACCTCTGCCGACTATTTGTTGCTATAAATATATAAATTTAAATCTGTATAATAAAACTGGCTTAAATGGGCTTTTATTAATACAAATTAGGAAAGGCACGTGTATATCTTCAAATTTATAAAATTGTGTAATTGAATGAGTTTGGTGCAAATTAATCATGTCTCTTGCTCTCTGTCAATTGAGTATATAGCTGAGACTACTGCACTGAGACATATTCTGTTCTCACTCACTCACACACACATATATGCATACTTATCGCAATACCTGGACTTAACAACGAGAACGCATTTAAAAGGAAAATTGCGATTAACCGTAAAGCACTACCTCAGCTGTATGTATACATGTGTGTGTAAATATGAGATCGGATTTCAGTTTGAATCCATTTCAAGCAGCGCTTAGTTGGGGCCTGTGTGTGTGAGAGTACTTTTCGTACTTAGAAGTGATTTAACAGCAAAGTGAAATGACAAACACAAAGTGTTCTGTTAGAGTCACTATTTATTTCTTTTTGCTCTTTGATGATCTAATCCCACACATGTCGTCAGCTAATGTTGTGAAATGTTTGTTGCTCACACAATGACTGATGTTTTAGTTGCTCGCTCTGCCTGTTTCTTTTCATGGTTTATTTTTGTTGTGTTCTGAAAAATTTTTTTTATACTGTATTTCTTTTGATTGTTTGTAAACAAAAGTTAGTAACAGCTGATCAGCTAGAAGAAGATGGAATGAGTCAGTTTTCGAGGCGGACATGGCTATCGGGGGAGCTTACAGGGTGTTTCACGTGCAAGACTATATACATTTAATTGTCTCTTGCGGTTGATTTACTATTGTCGTCAAACGTGTGACACATTTAAATTCGCAAGAAGGTCACCGTTATGCGGATGTATGTGTGTATAGGTGTCGGTGGTGTAGCTTTAACTTAGCAGCTTATCAAGAGCACAGCAAATTTTGAAATATTTTTATTTGTTTATTATGTACATTTTTGGGAAGGCCAAAACAAGCCTAGCACGCAAATCAAAATAAAATGTTTTATAAGTTTGTACTTAAAATTTAGTCAGCTCTTGCACTTTAATAATTTTCAGTATGTTAATTAATAAACGGCATGCAATAGACAGCTCTCGCTCTCTATCCCTCTCTCTCTCTCTCTCTCTTCTGATCTCCACCTACTCATCCGTTCTGCCCACTCTGCATATATTTTATGGTTAGTTGCTTTTGCGCCGCAGTCGAATGCGGGGTAAATGATCTTGAACCGGTGTTCAAAGGTATATAAACAACAGCTTTTTAGAAAGAGCGAGGGAGAAAGATAGGCTATTGCAATAAATTCTCTCATATGTCATTTCTCTTCGAATTGATATGCATAAGTGATATTGTGACCTTGAGTTCTCAAACAGCTTTAACTCTACACTGACTAATACTGTTATTGTAACTGTTGATGTCCGTCTTGCTAGCTGCAAACTGCCAGCTGTTGCCGCCAAGAGGCGCCACTTTATTATCAGTCTTGCAAAAATCTATTTGAGTTTTACTTGCCGCGTATTGAAATACCCTATCAAAGAGCGAAATTCGTTTATTTTTATATATTTCTGTATATATTTTATAATATATTGATAGGCATATTAAATAATCGGAAATGTAAGGGAATCAAAGTATTTTGCTCCTATCTGGCAGCCCCAACAAATTTCAAAATTCATTTTACCCGTTATTTTTTTTTCACTCTTAGTGCAAAGTCTCTTTGTTTGTGCATTTATTTATAGTCATCACGCCACCTTTTCGTATGTTGATATTTTGGCAATTGTGCTTGCTGTTGACCCCCCGCACCAGCAAACATAACCCCTTCATGCGTACATTTTGTTCTGCGTTTCGGCAATTCTTGACAATCGGATTGTGCGCGGGTAAAGGAGTGGAAGGGGTATCTCATAGTATTTAATTAAATGATTTATGGGTGCTATTTTTTTGTTTTGTTTATAATACACATGTATATGCATGTATGTATATATATGTATTTGAATATAACAAGAAGAGAAGGAGCAAGTCATGGAATGATTTTTTAGGAGATAAGATTCTTAGCCAACCGCTGGGAATGCAACAATTGAAGAATTGATAACATTTCGAGTAGTCTTAAGCAGACTCAACGCGAGAACAAAGCCGAGAAAGTGAAAAGCAAAACAAAGACAAGGCTAGTGTGTATATGTGAATGTGTATATATATATATAAACATATGTGTGTTGCTGCTATAGCTGTATTAATGAGCTCTCACTGTTGCTAAGTGTGTGTGTGTGTGTGCATTTGTATATGTGCATGATTATATGCTTTGCAGTAAACTAGAGCTTCGTGGGTGGGTTGGGTTCGAATAGTGTTAGTAGTATTTTCTTCTATTTATATTATAGTTATATTCATCATCATCTTTATAGGGATTAGTGGCATTTTCTTATATTTATATTATAGTCATATTCATTCTCATCGTTGCAGAGATTATATTGTATTATATTCATATTCGCTACAGTTTCATGGAATAAATTGGTCTATTTTTAAGCTGAGCTACTTTACTTGTTTGCCTGCTTGACTTAGCAAGCTCAATTTACCCATCTTACATTGAGCGCATGCTATGACCTTTTTCCGTCTGCCCACCTTCTCAGTCTGCTGGCAGACAACTCCATTTCGCGTAGTTGTCTTTGTTTATTCTGTTTGAGAGAGGTATGAAAGTCTACACGTCCAGTGTTATAAAATCGATAAACATCGATAATTGCAAATCTAACTGCATATCTTTTATGTGAATGTTCGGCAATCGATTACGCCCAATTGATTGACTGAGGTGAATAGTATTACCCTGTATACTTTCAGAAATATGTGCCACCAGCAAATACGCTAATCGTTAATCGTTCTGAATAATGATTAGGAATTTATAGTTGTGTTTTTGTTCTAAAACACGATTTTCCTTTCGTTCACGTTTCTATCTGTTGGCCCATTAAACACGATTTGTGCTTGTTCGATTGCGTATTCAGTCGACAAAATGTATGTTGATGTTTGGTGAAAAACTGGTTATTCGGCATTCACAAGACTTGAGTCTATTTTTATTGATAAATCGCAGGGCCTACGACTTGAAAAGGAATAGAATAAGGTATTACAACTTGTATTTGTTGCGGGTATTTATTTTACTGCGTCAAATGCATCGAATCGTATAACTTATCTTTATGAGTCACAGCGGTGTGACTATATCAGGCGATCCACGTCTTTATTTTATTTTTATTTTGGTGTTTGAGCAGTGGCGCACTTGTGAACGTGGGCCTTTCTTGTGGTGAAATAAAACTGACTTTGGAATTTCACTTACTCTACTTGAAATTTTTATGCGCACTACTAATAGGTATAATAATATTTAGTTAGAGATAGGAGTGAACAACTTTGTCATAGGGGGTACCATTTCGATATTAACATATTGTTCAAACACGGAAAACAACCTGCTTTTGCTGTTCTGTACCAATTAACCAAATTACGTAAAGCACTTGAAATGAAACTCTGGTCTTCAATGATGGCCCAAACGAGTATATAAGGTGGTAGTTCTGTTGGACCAGCTGCAATAAGCGAAAGCGATAAAGTAACACACTCATTTCAGTTAGTTATCCTTTCGAGCAGCTCTACTCAGATATACCCTTAGATGAAATCGAGTAAGTGAGACCAAAAGCGGAAGGCAAACTTCGACTTTAACTTGATAATGTTCCTTTCAGTTAAGCTCTTGCTTGTCGCAATTGTGACACTTGTGGCAATTGCAGCAGCTCATGCGAGTGCCGTCAAAGGTCAGCTCAAGCCCCCCAGTTGTCAAGGTCGGGCCGATGGGACCCTCCTCGCCGATTCCTCGCGATGCGATAGCTATTATGCGTGTACTCGCGGCAAAGCCGTGAGCCGCAGTTGCCCACTGGGACAGTTTTTCGACGATAACAGTCAGTCGTGTAAATTAGTCAACTTGGTCAACTGTATCAACTTTAGGGGCTTGGCGCTGCGCGTTGCTGTCAGCGTCGATGCCATTGAAGAAACCACAAAAACAACGTGTGCACCATCTGAACCTCCGATTACAACCACAACTTGTGCATCACGTAATGAAAACACAACTACAACCTGTGCACCACGTGAAGAAAGCACAACAACAACCCGCCCACCATGTGAAAAAAGCAGAACCACAACTACCTGTGCACCACCCACTACAACAACCACAACCTGTGCACCACTTGAAGAAACCACCCCAACAACCTGTGCACCCTCTGCAGAAATAACCCCAACAACCTCTGCACCACCTGCAGAAACAACCCCAACAACCTGTGCACCACCTGAAGAAACCACCCCAACAACCTGTGCACCACCTGCAGAAACAACCCCAACAACCTCTGCACCACCTGCAGGAACAACCCCAACAACCTGTGCACCACCTGAAGAAACCACCCCAACAACCTGTGCACCCTCTGCAGAAATAACCCCAACAACCTCTGCACCACCTGCAGAAACAACCCCAACAACCTGTGCACCACCTGAAGAAACCACCCCAACAACCTGTGCACCACCTGCAGAAACAACCCCAACCTCTGCCCCACCTGCAAAAACAACCCCAACAACCTCTGCACGACCTGCAGAAACAACCCCAACAACCTGTGCACCACCTGAAGAAACCACCCCAACAACCTGTGCACCACCTGAAGAAACCACACCAACAACCTGTGCACCACCTGAAGAAACCACCCCAACAACCTGTGCACCCTCTGCAGAAATAACCCCAATAAGCTCTGCACCACCTGCAGAAACAACCCCAACAACCTGTGCACCACCTGAAGAAACCACCTCAACAACCTGTGAACCCTCTGCAGAAATAACCCCAACAACCTCTGCACCACCTGCAGAAACAACCCCAACAACCTGTGCACCACCTGAAGAAACCACCCCAACAACCTGTGCACCACCTGAAGAAACCACACCAACAACCTGTGCACCACCTGAAGAAACCACCCCAACAACCTGTGCACCCTCTGCAGAAATAAACCCAACAACCTCTGCACCACCTGCAGAAACAACCTGTGCACCCTCTGCAGAAATAACCCCAACAACCTCTGCACCACCTGCAGAAGAAACCCCAACAACCCGTCCACCATGTGGAGAAACCAAAACCACAACCTGTGCACCACCTGCAGAAACCACCCCAACATCCCGACCACCATGTGGAGAAATCAAAACCACAACCTGTGCACAACCCGAACCTCCGAAAACAACCACATCCTGTGAACTTCTTGAAGAAATCACAACAACAACAACTGGTGCACCGCAGCGCACAGAAATACAGCAAGGTGGTGGGATCTTGATGCCCAATGCTGAGCTGAGCTTCATCAGTTCATCCAGCGGGGATTGCCTCAATCGAGCTGACGGCGTTTTCCTGCAGGATTCGGCACACTGTCGTCGATACTACGAGTGTCACGGTGGCAACCGTGTGTTGCGCCGTTGCAAGAATGGCAGCTGGTTCGATATCGAGGCGGGCAAGTGCCGCCGTCGCAGTCTGGTGCTGAACTGTGCCGCGAATCGCAAGTAAAGCGGAATTTCTGTAAAAAACTGCTGTAAATTGATAATATGAAAGAATTGCTTATTTACACGCAGGAGTCGTATTTTGTGTATTTGGGATATAATTTCGGAACTCGCCTCGTTCCCATAGCTTATTCAATAGGCTATCAACTAGTGATTCACCTTGGTTTGTTATTGCGCTAAGCTGCCGAGTGTGTGTGTGTGTGTGTGTGGTTTAGGTACGGATTTAATATTTTTGCATAAGTTGCATAATTGTTGAAATTTTACAGTTGATGATTATACGACAACGAGAAGTCGTTCAACCACATCAATTGTGCCCGATCATTGCTGTTTATATATATATATACAGTAATTGATAAGTACGAA
This sequence comes from Drosophila multiciliata, assembly GCA_037043605.1. Lineage (NCBI taxonomy): Eukaryota > Metazoa > Arthropoda > Insecta > Diptera > Drosophilidae > Drosophila > Drosophila multiciliata. The sequence goes on from JBAMBF010000589.1 coordinate 6,524,031, forward strand.
ACTTCTGGCAGTGATCGGTCGATTTCTTTGTTGTGTCGCTTTAATTACTTGTTGTGATTTTATAAAGGAACAGCTGTTTACCATTTGTATGTATTTTGCGTTGCTCGCTTATCGCACAATAACAAATTGATAACATATAGCAAAATCTTTGCTTTGTCTTCATGTTGATTCAAGTCAACTTTGTTCATTTTAGGAGAATGCTGACATGTGGCCTAAACAAGAATAGGCCTTGACAATGAAATGGCGCTCGCTGCTTACTGATTGTGTGGCTTGCATCGAGTGTTGCTATAAAAATAATATAAATGATTTTATTTTTAGGGCTTTAAATGTATGAGAATCTCACTTTGCGCACAAGAACATTTCTTCTTATGTGGCTATTGAAGTGAGAATAATGAATGGGTTTTCAATTTGCAATTGAATTCGCCAATTTGTATCTGTAAATTGGCATCACAACAAATTCGAGCACGTGACGCAATTGTGTGCAAAAGTGTGCTCAGAGTGTAATCTATAATATATGTTTCAAAAGTCAAACGATTGCCAAGGCCAGCGGCAGTTGTATATATAAATATATAAAGCTATATAGCTGCACATTGATCAGACCGCGTGATTGCGTTCTGTGATCTCTGATCAATGCATCTTAACCGCAATGAGATGTGCATCAAATGCACATATATACAAATATATATTAAATACATATCTATTACATTTTTAATTAATTTGTCAAGCAGTTGAACAATTGCCATAATAATTGTATAATTGGTAGGTGCTTGAGTTCAAGGAAATTAATTAAATGTAAAATGATAATGATTAGAGAGATTGTAACAACTTGAAGACGTCTCAAAACCCTAGTCAGTATCGATGAAGTCATTTTCTTCTGGTCTCTTCCAGCAGACTCTTAAAAGCAATAATGATAAAACCTGTCTTTTTCCTTCTGTAACATTATGCTTAAGTTTTTAATATTTGGCAATAAATTTAATATTTTTTTATATTTATTTTATACTGCTGTCAGCCGACTTATTTTAGCCTTTCTCTGATACCCAACTCCGATATAATCGGTTTACGTGCCAGTTGTTAAACAGAAAACAGTTGCAAAGTCCACAGCTGTTTGTGATTCTTCCGCCGAATAAATAAAACTTTAGCCTGCAAAAAACAACAAACATAAATTATAAAAAATTAAATATTTATATTGGCTTAAGTTCATTATGCTCTACCTATTGAATATTATAAACAGCAATTGCTTTGGGTTTCCGAGACATCCCTCCTTTCTGTTATTTACAATAAGGTGCAAAGGCTGTAAAGAATTTTCAGATATTTTACTACTAAACAAATTAACATTTAGTTCTATCACCTGACTTGAATACTAGTAAAAAACAAATTTTAATCTTTGCCCTTGGTGCAATTAATTGGGATTACTCCAAACTCCAAGCAACGCCTCTGTTAATCGAAGCTCTCTTAATAGTTTTGATATTATTTTCATCTGATTAATGGACCTGCATAATTACTGCTTTTGGTTTTCTGAAAATAATTACCGAGTGTTTAACTTAAGTAATAACAACTGGCTCTATTTTATTAATTAATAATTGTATATTTGAATAATTAATAAACGGCACATTTGCTTTGCACTTTTGCAGGTCAACTTTCTAATCTGTCAAATATTGGCGCTTTTCCTGGCCTCGCTCTTCCGCTCGTGGCTGCATCCATCGAAGGTCTCCTATGAGGTGCGTCACGTCTTTGCCTTGTCAGTTGGCCTGGCCTTTGGCTACTTTTGCTTTGGCCAGCAGGCCATACACATTGCTGGACTGCCCGCACTATGTTACATTGTAATACGCACACAGGATCCGCGCATTGTGCAGAGGTAATACTAAATTCTGAATTCTGAACAACCATGAATTGAAGTAAAACTCTTACGTGTAACATTGGCACAGGAGCGTGATGCTGGTGGCCATGGGATATTTGTTGTGCGTGCATCTGATGCGTCAGTTCTACGATTATGGCTCGTATGCCCTGGACATTACTGGACCCCTAATGATCATAACACAAAAGGTGACCAGCCTGGCATTCAGCATACACGATGGCTTCGTGCGCAAGGATGAGGTGAGTGCGATGCGATGCTATACAGAAAACCCATCAACAGTATTTAACGCAATCATTGCTCGTTTTGCAGGACATGACAAAGGCGCAACAATATCATGCCATTAGGAAAATGCCATCGGCATTGGAGTTCTTCTCGTATGTCTGGCACTTTCAGGGTCTCATGGCCGGTCCATTGGTCTTCTACAAGGACTACATTGAATTTGTGGAGGGCTACAATCTGTTGAAGCGGCCGGCTGGCAATGTAAGTGAACCACAGAAAATATGACAATATGTGGTCACCTGCATAATAGAACTGCAGTGATTTCATTATCTATGTGAGAGAGAGAGAACACACCACAATGGTGGGTGGCCTAAACCCAATGCTGACCTCACTTTCCACTGTCTACCACTGTTCACATTGGTGTTGTCTGTGACTCATCAATTCGAATTGTGCAGCTGTTTTTGTTTTTTTTTACATGAAAATGATTTTCAATTTCTTTTGTCTCTATTCGATTTCAGGGCAATCTGGACAATGGCAAATCGGAACTGGTGTTAGAGCCGTCGCCGACGAAAACCGTGATACGTAAAGTGCTTGGCAGCTTGGTGTGCGCATTCATATTCATGAAGTTTGTGAAAATATATCCAGTGAAGAATATGAAGGAGGATGAGTTTGTCACTGGCACGGGCATAATGTACAAATTCTGGTATGCCATGATGGCAACCACCTGCATACGCTTTAAGTATTATCATGCTTGGCTCCTCGCCGATGCCATTTGCAATAATTCTGGTTTGGGTTTCACCGGCTACGACAAGGATGGCAATGCCAAATGGGATCTAATATCCAATATTAATGTGCTCTCATTCGAGGTGAGTTATGCGACCGATTTTAAATGATATGATAAATAAAAACGCTTTTCTCGCTTGCAGTTTGCCTCCAATTTCCGGGATGCGATTAACCATTGGAATTGTGGCACCAATCGTTGGCTGCGCACGCTTGTCTATGAGCGTGTGCCCAAGAAGTACGGCACACTGCTGACGTTCGCGTTGAGCGCCGTGTGGCATGGTTTCTATCCGGGCTATTATTTGACATTTGCCACGGGAGCAATTGTGGTGACAGCAGCGCGTACAGCTCGCCGCATGTTCCGCTATCGCTTCCAGAGTACGCAGTTCACACGCGTCTTCTACGACATTCTCACCTGCCTCATCACACGCATCGTGATGGGCTATACAACATTCCCATTTGTTCTGCTTGAATTTATGGTAAGCGTGCCACAACTGTTTAATCAACCCATCCATTTCACAAACGTTTCTACTCGTTACAGGGCAGCATTAAATTGTACCTGAAACTTGGCTTGTGCCTTCATCTTATTTCACTAGTGACCATATTTATTTTACCAAAATTCATTCGGGGCGAGCAGCGCGCTCAGCGATCATCCAGCCGAAATAGCGGCGGACTCAATGTGGACAGCGATAAGAATGCAACTCAAGGAGCAGTTGCTGTTGCCACTGATCCGCTGGCCGTGAACAATACGAATGATGATCTCAAGGACAATGAGGAGGATTGCGGCACGGTTAAGGAAGCGTTCGCAAAACGTAATGACACATTGCCACAGCAGCAGCTGCAGCAGCTATTGCAGCAGCACAACAACAAGTCAACGAGTCAGCCACAGAATAATAAAATACTCCAACCACGCCCACAGCAGCAAGATCAGCAGCTGCAGCAGCCACAGTTCCCAAGTCCAGTTCCAAAGCCGAACAATCAACATCAGACGTGCGCTCGTGATGCGGTTAGCGTGCAGCACGATCAGTGCGAGATGGATCAGTTGTCCAGCAAGTTGAAGGAGAAGATTGAAGCGGAAACCAAAAATATTGAGGAATTTATTGATAAGACTGTTACCGAAACCGTCAGTGGCATCGTTGAGTTCAAAAACGATCTGATGCGCGACATTGAGTTTCCCAAACTAAAGCTAGCCGCCGGTTCTGTTAGCAGCGGTGCGGCCAATCTGGTGGATGCCGCTGCTGCTGGCCTGCGCAAACGCAACATATCCTCTGTCCACACTGACAGCAGCACCAACACACACACTAACCCATCTGGCAGCACCCTGCCCGAACATGGCCAGGATGAGAACGGCGCGGCCTTTCTCAAAAAGGAGATCGATGTGATCAATGCGGTGGTGCAGCAGGCAAACGTGTTGCCAGCTGTCCTCAGCAACGGGCATGCCAAATAGATTGACGATGATGAACAGCAGGTGGCGGCGTCGATGGCGGTGAATACAAAATGGATAATAATGGGGGGAAAGTGCTGGGTTCTGCAGCCTTTTAGCTTGACCAACACGCACAACGCACACGCACAACAAAGACAAGCACAACACACACACGCACAACATAGACACGACCGAGAAGCACACACAAATACACACACAAACACACTAAACAATGCAACAACAAAGAACCAACCTGAAAACAAATTTGAAATTATTTTTGGTTTCAAATTTTAGTTGAGAAATTACGCAAAGAGTTTATTAACTGTTTCTACAATGCAGAATTGATGAAAATAAATTTTATATAGATATTTTAAACTAAATAGCCAAAATATATTAGATAAGTACAAAATAGATAAAACGTATATCGATCGATTCATAGATTCCAAGTGTTTTTTGCTCAGCATCGTCTTTATATAATGTAATTGGGAGCAGATTAATTAATGTGTATTTTTGAAAGTCTAAGTGTGCAAATATATCAAATTTGTTGTTAAATATATTTATGTATGTATTCCGCTGTTGGTTCGTTTGTTAACAGAGCAGCGTGCAAACTAAATACACTTATTTATGTACGTATGTATTCAATAATTCTTCCAGTATGTACAATTTGTTTACATATTTACCATATAGTCTATGTATTGAATGTCCACAAACCGACCATTTATATCAACAAATCGAAAGAAACCTACGAAAATTGCACAAGCTAAATTCTCAAAGCTACGCTGAAAGAAAAAAAAAAAAAAATTATACATATTTATATGGAAAAAATATATCAAGAAAACAACAACTTAGACTGAAGATGTTGGAAAATGTATACTAAACACAGAAATCAAACCAAAACCAAAAGGAAGCAAACAAAATTAAACACGCGTGGTTTAAGTTAGTTCGCTAAGAATATGCCATTTAAACGCGCTGGATATTATTGATATGGCCAACTATGGCCAACGTGGCTAACTTACTAACTGGCCAACTAGATAGGCTCAGTAATGATATTTGTACTTCTTCTTCCCCGGCATTGCTTGCTGGAATTTTTTATGTGTATATAATTATTTGAAACCAACTCCAACTCCAACTCCAAATCCCTAGTAGCTTAAGCACATTTTACTTCGACGATATATTCGTATTGTGTTTGAACAATTTTTTGTTATTTGAAGTGAACTTAACCATCACACGCATCTATATACATTGTATATGTATATTTTTTATATTTATAGTAATAAAAACCACAAAATAAAAGAAAAAACAACAGCTACAACTCGATTTGTTTGATTTGCTTACGTTTCTGGGTCTGCTGGTTTTACAGTTCACACGACCAGAACTAATGTATAGCATTGTTTATTGAGAAACATAGTAAGCTGACATCTTGTTTTTATTTAGATTTTTTAATAGCATAAACCAAAAATGTTTGAATTTAAATTTAACAGTTATATTTGTCACCAGATGATAACAGCTGTTCACCTACCATAATGATGAACAACTATCGATAGGAAAAAAATATTCGTGTAGAAAATATCGCCGTAAAATGTTAACCGCTAAACTTTAACAGATAGCAAAACAGAAATACACATTGTGGATTGCTGTTAACGAGCGCTAAAAACTATAGATACGAATTTTTGGCATGTTTTAGATTATTTATTTTTTTCGCGGTAGAGATATACGTAATATTTAATGTTTAATGATGATGCTTTGATAGGTTTTGCCTAGTTCTATTTGACTGAATTTAAAATCTATTTTAAGAAGGTGCCAAACTGGGACTTGGCGCCGCAACAATCCCCGTTGTAGAGCCAATTAATGAACAATGGCCAGAGTTGCCACTGCTAGGCGAATGGGTGGCGAGGTACTTCGAGAGATGTTCGAACGAGATAAACGTGGAGGCAAGCCAACAGCCAACAACACTATTATTGTAGCCCATATGAGAATATCCAGAGAATGTAGCAGATGACAAGTGTATCCAGTGTTGGCTCCTGGGGAAACTAGGCCAGCTCAGCGCACATATCATGAATACAAATTCATCAGCGGCAAAGCCCCAAATGATGTCAACAATTTATATCTTAAGTTCGGCTGGAGGCATGTTCATAATGAGCACCAAATGTTTGTTCTGTTGATGACTGAGCAGCAGTGCGTGGAGCTTGGAGTACATTAAAAAAATTTAGTTTAAGTTTTTTTTAAATTAAATTATAATAAAGGTAGACAAGCCATGAAGGGGGATGCAACTTTATGTGTCGAATTTAAGACTTTCTTGGATCAACTTACCACAGACGTTTTATTTGTTAAGCCATTTACTGAACATATCCACATAATTCTGGTCTGCTGTTCTGTTACTGTCAATTCCCTGGTTTATTTGGTTTGATTTCGTATATTCAACTGTCGGGAAAATGTGATTTTCAAGGGATTCCTCTCCGCGTCGTCAGGCATAGGTCTACGGATTGCAGCAAGCGTGTATTTCGGTCGTCCGACTACCAAAGTACCTCGACTTATTGAGACTTATTCCTGGGGATGTAAGCCATACTCGATTTTCGATAATCGACAATAGTCGATTTGTTACAAAGTGTATCGAAAGTGCAGAAAGCCTACTTTGTTTGGCCATTTTGGCCTTTAATTGGAATTAAGCAAACAATTCTTATATTCTGAAAAGCATTGTAAAATCAGTATTTATTAAAAAGAAACCAGATTTGTCCTCTTTTGTCAACATAAAAGGATTTGAAAATGCCCTCAACAAACTTATGAAACTGCTGTTCAGAATTCTGCATTTAACCATATTTATTGACGTGTTTTCTTCTGATGGCCATTAAAGCAAGCTAATTTGAAATTTCATTGAGAATCTGCGAGCTGAGATTTGTAAGTAAAGCTGCAAAATTTAAGAGCAGTCTGAAAATTGCACAATTATTATATACCACTTAAATTACATACTATATTTTTTTTATAATTAATGAATTAGACTTGAAAATTGCTTTTGCCCTTTTATACTTTATCAGACTTATAAATTAGCTGTTTTTGGGATGCTTGTCGACAGTCCAAGTTGTCCAAGTTGGATTATGCTGTTTGGGGAACCTATAAAAAAACGTATAAGCATATATGTATATATGTATGGGTGTGCATGTACTACCATGGCTTATAGAATTTAATCGAGGTTTCCACTTGCCCAAGCTCAGATTTGGCCACACGTTCGCAGCTGTCAATTGTGGCAATAAACAATTATTAACTTTGTTGCACATGGGCCAAGTGATTCGTACATTATTGCCACATGCGAAAGCCGTTCGATCAATTTCCAGTCGAAGCGCCAACCTCAAGTTGCAAGCCGAAGGGCGAAATTTTGCCACACTCCACGCCGTCTCCTGGAACGGCATGTCGTCGTCTTAGTTACATTGTAAAACGTTTTATTGTCGTTGGCAGCTGGCGACGATTTGTTGCTGCCCCCAACTCCAACTGGAAGCGTCGGGCACGGTGGCTGCCAATGTTGATCCACCTCCAGCTGCTACCTTCGCTTGAAACTGCTTCATGAGGTGTGTGCCGGCGGCACGACGAGCACTCACTTGACGACAACTGTTATGCTTATCGGATGCTTTGTGAATACGAATTTGGTCAAAAATGGTGCGCATTTTGACGATGGAGGGTGGAAGTTATTGCTCTGTCTCAGAAAGGGGATGTGGCATGTGGCATGGAGAATGGGAACCGTAGCAAATCGGTGTCGATTGTCGTGCGGAGGCTAACTGAGGGCGTAGGTGCCAGCAGCCTTAAAGCCACTCACAAAGTTTTGGCCATAAAATAGACTTAACTGCAGCAAGAATTTGACACAAGCAATTTGGTAATAATCGACTTTTGGATACCTTGTCTCAAAGTTAAAGCGAATAACTAAAATTTTTAATATAAAAGTTCGATTTTTAAATTAAAAATAAGAAAAGTAAACTTCTCGATTCAACTGCAAAAATTACGTATTTTTAACTTGTGATGCAGAATTTAAATGCAAAAAATGGCTTTAAAATGTCAAAAGAAATTCAGACCTATGAAAAATAAGAAACAAACATTTATTAAATTGAAATTAAAATAAGTCATATTGTAAATAACATTAAATTTTTATATTAAAATTAAAAATAAAACAAAGAGATTTTAAAATATATTAAGTTAAAGCATGTGTTGCTAAAAATGGGTATTTATTTTATTAATATTAATATTAAAGAATTATAATTATTTAAAAAAAAAAAGTTACTTTTGTTTTTAGAGAAGCTGTATTAATTTTGAAAATGGGTATTTATTTAATTAATATTAATAATAAAGTATTATAATTATTATAAAAATAAAAAACTGCTTTTGTTTTCAGAGAAGCTGTATTATTTTTGAAAATGGGTATTTATTTTATTAATATTAAGATTAAAGTATTATAATTATTTTAAAAATAAAAAATTGCTTTTATTTTCAGAGAAGCTGTATTAATTTTGAGTCTCCGATGTTTCTCCTTTTCAGATTTGATTGCTAATAAGGACAGACGGACGAAAACACTTCAATATTGAATTTGCAAGATGATCCGATTTATATTGGCTCGGAACTGCTTCCTGGGTGTTTCTGGGTGCAACCTAGATATACAAAATAATCGTATACCCCTTTTGGGCCAGTTGAAAGTTGGTACAAGAGATATAAAAAGTAAGGAATGAAATGGCCAGCGGCAAATGCGTAAACTTCAGTGTGATTAAGTCGGGAGCGGGTTGGTGCGGCAAGGCAAGTGCCGTTGCAGAAGTGCGAAAGGGGGAAAGGGGATAAGCAAAGGGATAAATGCTGAGCTCGAAATCTTATCGTCGCACAAGGAACTCGTTTCATTTTAGTGGCGCAATCAGCGCTGCTCACTTGCAATGGCCAAGCAAATATTTTACTTTTACTCTTTCGCCTCAGTTCGTCGGTTGTTTGCCGACCGTTGGTAGAGTAAGGGAGTGGGGGAGTGGAGTAGAGGGGGTCTAATGCGATGCAAAAAGTGTGCCACAAGCATAAAGCGCCAAAAGACGCTGACAACGGAATCAAACACAAAAGGGAGTTAGCCAACAGACACACAACTAGGAATATGTATATAGACCTGGCCCAGACTCAAGCAAAAAGTTAAAATTAAATTAGCGCTTTTTTCTTTTATATATTTACACTTTTTATTTTTTGTCCGGCTAAGGTATCCGTATCCGCATGCTTTGCCTATTTTGCTACTCTTTTTTTGCCCCCTCCCCGCCACTCTGTCTCGCCCTCTCTCACTCTCTATCTCTCTCTCTGTTTCACTCACTGTCTTTGTCACTGTCACTGGCGCTACTTAGCCAAATTAAAATGGCACCGAACGTTTTTTTCTTCTTTTTTTTATATTTCTTTTTAGCAGTTTGCATTTATGCTTGTTTAAGCAAATGCCGTGTTATCACTCGACTCCGGCGCCCGCTTTTTTCCTAGCCCCGTCTTTCTGTCTGCCGTCCGCATCTTTGCCCAGCGTCGAAAGGATAATGCGCGTAATTGTTGTCCGCGCCTGGCAATTGGCATAAAAAACTGCGGCCATAAAAATTTCGTAGGGAAAAAACTTTTTGCTTCCAGCCGGACAATCGAAGCGTTCCGTATTTCATTCCAGTAACTGTTTTTCTGTTATTTTGTTCAATTTTTATTTTACGTACATGTAACCAATTTTCTTAATTTTCTTCTCAATTATATATTGGTTTTTATTTTTTAAATTTTTTATTTGTGACTCGGAGAAGTTTGATATAAACGTGGAGCGCCGTAATATTAACCAGCAGTTTTCTGTGTTCCGTGAACAAGGAAAACCATTTACAACGAGTTAATAATTAATTTAAAAAAATATATAAATAAAAGACTGACATTAATATAATTAAATTGTGCGATTACATTTCTCTCTCCGGGCTTTATTTGAGTACAATTCAAAATATTTAGCTTTAAACCAATCTGCACTTTGATTTTCTGGACTTATTTAAGCTGGGTGGAATCAGTAAATTTATCTTTATTCCATCAAAAGCAGATAATATGTTTTTTTTATTTAATTAAATTTGTGATAATACAACTTAATAATGAACAGAACCTTAATTGTTTTCATATTATCATGTGGCATTTTAATCAACTCCCAGCGGGCAAATGAACATTCAGCTTGAGCGAGGAGGGGAGGCGGAGTGGATGAGTGGAGAAGGGAGTTGCAGGCAAATTGTTTGCACAAGTTCTACAACTTTCGCTCTCTTTTTCCGCCACTCGACACACATCTGTCAGTTGCCCTCTAACCACTCAGTTAGCCCACTCATTGGGGCCCACTTTGATGCTCTGATAAAGTCATCATCACCCAGTGCAAACATTGCCGAGTCGAGTGCGCATTCCATGTTCCATGCCCGACATGTGCCATTTGGCCAAAGATTTTTATTTTCTGCTTTTCATTGCGCAAATATGCATATGCCATGCCCCCAAAGTCCTGGCATATTCTGCTCCTGCAACGTGGACAAAAAAAAAAGTTCCACATTTCCGTCTCGTATTAAATCTTAATCCAAGCGTTGATTACTTTAGTGGCTTTTGACTCTAAAATGTTATAGTCGTTAAAATCATCTAAAATGTGATTGGCTTGCAACACACACATGTAAATAGGTAATTCATATATATGCCACACACACACGCACACACACACACACACACAAAGTTATGTCTAATATGGCATATCAAAAATATTGACATAAAATATGCCAAGACAAGCTTCAAGTGTGTTGAATGACACCGATTGACATGTCATACGGAGAGAGACAGAGAAAGTGAGAGAGAGCCCAGGAACTGGAGCAGTCACAGGCACTGACACAGGTATAGCTAAAGGTACAGGCCAAGGAGCCAAGCAAGGAGCAGCATAATGAAAAATATTTCCATATTGCAAATAAAGTCATTTTGCCAGACCAGACAAGAGAAGACACGGCAGACAAGACAAGGCAGTCGTGGTCCTAACCCTTGTCAAAAATCATCATGAACGTTGCCAGCTTTTCCCTTTACCCCTTCGCTTGGCATGTTACCTGCCCGGTTGCCCGGTTGCCCAGCTGCTCGGCTGCTCAATGTGCTAGCAGCAGAAGCAGAGCATATTTCAATTTTCTCCAACGATCTTAACTCAGTGGTTGGGGAGGGAGGGAAGTGGGCGGGATGCTAAGCCAGCTTTCTTGACAGTTGACAAAAAGTAGACTATTTAGAAGCGAGGGTTTCTATATTTTATAGTATATTTAAGATTTAATAATAAAATTCGATATCTTTAGAAAATATATTTAATAGTATATTTAATATTTAAAAATAAAATTGCTAATCTTTTGTTTTGATAAAAAGTAAATGTAAAAATAAATAAAATACACAAAATATTTTTCTGTTTTTCTTATGATTTTATTTATAGTTAATAGCTACTTAATTTTCTTTTTCATTAAACATACAATTTTAATGCTTTAAATATATTTTTAATTCGTTTTCTTTAGATAAGCTATTAAAATTTAACGGAAATAATCAATTTTATTGTAGGTTTTCTTTTTGTAAGTTAGTTTCAGTTCATATATAAAATATTTGAGAAGTAAAGAAAGCAAAATAAAACATACGAAAGATTTATCAATTTATTTTTAAATTTTTAAATATATTTTCAATTTGTTGTTTTTAGATGAAATATACCAAGCATATATTTTTTATTTCAGATTTTATTTTTGTTAGTTTCAGTTAAAATTTAAAATATATGAAAAGTAAATGTAATTAATAAATAAAGCAAAATAAAACACAGGAATTATTTATCAATTTATTTTTATTACATTATTTATAGCTAATTAGTGTTTAATTTGCTTATTCTTTAAATAAGCATAGATATTTTATTTTAGATTTTATTTTTGTTAGTTTCAGTTAAAATTTAAAATATATGAGAGGTAAATGTAAAAAATAAATAAAACAAAATCACATGAAATATTTAGTTGTTTTTATTATTATTTTATTTATTGCTAATAACTCTTTAATTTGCTTATTCTTAAAACATCAGTTTTAATGTTTTAAATATATTTTCTAATGGTTTTTTATTTATAAACGTTTCTAAATAAATTTTTTCTAGTATAAATTTTAGTGTAAATATTATTTTTATTAGTTAGTTTCAGTTAAAATTTAAAATATTTAATAGCTAAACTAACTAAAAAATATATAAATATAAATATAAATAAATATATAAAAAATAAATAAATAAACATTTTAAATTGATTATTCTTAAATCATAAAAAATTGTGTACGTTTTGTATGTAGTCCAATCTAGTTAAAAATAAACTTTAATTTCTGTAATTTATTCGAACATTTTGCCAACTACTATCAACTTTTCTTAAAGTAAAATGCAAAAAAATTGTTGAACTTAATAATTGACCCTCGTCGAGGCTTTCAGTTGTGGCATTGTGCTTGTTACAGCATTGTCCGTGTTAAAAGTTTATGCAAATTCATTTCAAGTTTTGTGCCCGAGCAGCTGCATCATCGTTCGCATCGTCGTCAACATCAACAAGATTATCATCGTTATTATAATCATTATGCTCATCGTCATCGTTGCTGACTTTGGGTTGCTTTGGGTTCACGTTGTGGTTGAGCGACCCTTAAACCCGGAGGACACCAGCCTTGTTGTCCGTTGTTGTGCCTCGTGCCTCGTGCCTCTCGCTGTTGTTGCTTGCCCCTCGACTGTTGCATACATTTGGGCGCATTGAAATGCACTCGGGTCTCTGAACGACGTTGTTGCATGTTGGCCGCAAGTGTTGGCATTCGTATTATTACAATTATTACGTTGATGTGCACAGCTTCAGTTTGCGGCAGGGCCGTGACGTGGCAACTGCAACTGCAACAAACGTTTCGGCGCCAATTTTCCTATGCTGGCTGCTTGCATATTTGCGGTTGCGGAGTCAGTTTGCTGTTTGTTGTGCTGAGTGCACTCTGTGTACAAACACACACACACACTCTCCCCCCCCCCCCCCTCCTCTCTCTCTGTTTATACTCAGTTTGCCATATTGGTCAAATATTATGCCAAGTTACGCGCAATTTCATAGCAGTTACTTTGATACGTCTCTATTGACACAACACCAGCTTGTTATCAACTCTTGGCCAAGTCGCCCATTAGCTGGCCAAAATGTCAGGCAATTTCAATGGGTTTCACACACACACACACACACATAATTATAATAATTACCTAACTAACTATTCGCATTCGTAAAAGTGCAAAAATGGATGTGGCATTCATCAATGTTCCTGACTTTTTAATTATGATGGGGTGTGCCTGAAGCCTTGAGGTGCTCTCTGTGGAGTGGTGTGATGGACTGGCTGGCTGACTGGCTGGCTGGCAAAGTTTTGGTACTGGTAACAACAATGGTCGAGCACTTGAGACTTGCTTTCTACCACAGATGCCAAGTCTTATTGCTGCACGTGGAACCCTTTTTGCAGTCCACAGCAGACAGGGGTTGGTTGTGAGGGGGAGACTGGTACAAACTTGATTAAATTTTAACCCGTCTCCGTCTCACAATCAGTGGCACTTGAGAGGCTGCAAGCATAAACCACGCTCGTTTAATTTCAACTCAAAGTCTAAGCAGCAACAAGAGCCAATTCAATAAAAATTAAAAACGAAGAGAGAAAAGCACAAGAGCCGGAGAGGAGTGGGTGCAGCAGCACAAGGAGGAGAAACGAAAAGGATGCGAAGGGGAGCCGCAAGGACACAGCAATCACAGACGAGTGCGGGCAAATAAACTTAAAGAAAATTAAAAGTGGCAACCGAGCAGAGGCAGAGGCAGAGACCCAAACCAGATCGACATCCACTTCCACATCCACAACGCAGATGCAGCTCAAGTCGGAAGCAAACTCAGCTCAAGTTGGCAATCAACTTTTGGGTTCGAGGGGGGGTGTAAAACGTATCGACTTAATTGAACAAATCGCAGTAAACGAGCTGTAAATTTTTAATATGTTTCGGTTTGCGTAAATAAAAGCTGACGCAAAGTTTTTGCGGACGTGGAAACCCACATCAAATTGGTCTTGGTGAAATGGGAAATGGGAATTGTGAGATGGGGAAGGGAATGGCGAATGCCAGGTCCAAGTGCAAATTAATAAATTATGTCAAGAAAACGAGAAACGAATTTACGTTAGCAACGATAGCAGATCCATTTAATTAGCAGCTTAGCAACCCCATTCCCCCGCACCCCGCACCCCGCTACCCGCACCCTCCGCGCTCACATCTTCCATCCTGACAACGCTCACATCCACTTAATTGGTTGTGGCGGCTGCTTTGGCTACATTTTGACTGATTAAAACCAAAAGTCCAAACAGGTTTTGCTCAACTTTAAGCTTTGACATTAGAGCAGTGAAGGGGGGGGGGGGGTGAAGGGGGTAAAGGGGATGTCCAAGGTGTGGCAACAATATTTTCTTTTCTCAGTCAATTTGTCTGCACCACTGGACTGTCTGACTGGCTTAGGTCTGGGATTATTTTGCTCTTATTTATATGCCGGCCAAGTCAAGAATTCAAGTGTTAATTCAGACAACAGCTCAGACATTCTGCCCGGAATAAATACCCTGTAGCAAAACAAATTGGATAAAGGGGCTTTTCATTTCATTCAGAAAGTTGGTAATTTTTATTCACTCATCTTATCTTTGTCTAAGCACAATTTTTTAGGGTATTTTCTGGTCGGTTCTACTTTTGCTGGTTTTTTAGGCCATGTTGCAGACTCGCTTTAATTAACACAAGTCACCAGCAATTAATATCTCTTTTTTATGCTCTAGACAAGTTTTTGAAATAGTTTCAAGCTGAACTTGAGACTTCCTGAATCTCCTTGGCTTTCCTAAAAACATTGATGCCAAAACTGAAAGCATCAGCTTAACAAAATTTCAGCAGAGCAGCAGATATATAAGTATTATAAATACATAAATATATATTAAGAAATGTGTTAATTAATTAATATAAAAATTTAGTGTCAACTAAATTTTAGACCAATAAATTATTAATTATCAATTCTAATTTAATTTTTTAACGTAAAACAAAACCTGGCTTAGCTGTGCATTATATTTTTATACAAATGAACAAAAAACTTAAATGTAAGCTTAAAAAATTTAAGTAACATGGCATTTTTTGTTGCAAGTACTTAACTATGGAATTGAGCTGAGCAGGAAACGAACATGTGCTGCGATTTAAGCGGGAACGCGGGGAGGGAGAAGGGAGAAGGGAAGTGACAGTGTTATAGCCACATCATTAATCAAGTAATCTGCTGCAAATCTTGCACATATTTGACTCGAACTTAAATGCTTAGCGCAGCTTAAATGTCGCCTAAAACAAGAGCAGCTCCCTCAAAACGGAAACGGAAACGGAAATGTAACCAAAGTATAGGAAAAAAAATTGCTCGTTTCGCTTGCAGCAGGGTGGAGAAAATTGTCAGTTTAATAGTAATTTATTGTGGAAAAAACTTTTGCCATCGAAGGCGCCGACTGCAAAAACCAAAAGGCAAAAAAAATAATAAAAAAAAAGAAAGAAAAAATAGAAAAAAAGAAAAAAAGCAAATAAATCCGCAGAGCATTTGACATTTGACATATGCGACTCGTTTGACATACAAGCAAATTACACACTGAACTATTTGTCTTGTTGGCATAAATCGCATAAGCCAACTCAACTAAACTGAACTGAACTGGACTAGACCGCTGACCAGGTCGAAATTGGCACACAAAAAGTGTAGGCGCAATTATTGTGGCTAAGGAGGCGTATAAGTGATGTGCAAGCAAATGAATTGTAGGCAGGAAAAAAAACACAAGAGCGAAGCTATTAAAATCTCAATAATAAGCAGAGAGAGAGTGTGAGAGAGAGAGAGAGAGAGAGGGAGAGTGAGGTATATTTTGCGTTAGTTTTTGGCGTAGTTTTTCTGCCGGCCCCGGAGAAACTTTCGATGTGGCCTTGTTGCCGCTGTTGTTGCCACTGCTGCTGCTCTTGTTGTGGTGCGAATGTTGCACATTGTGTATAATTTCGACTGCATTTTGCATTAAGTAAAATGTTTTAATTAAAATGGAAAAAGTTTTCCAATTAAAGCGCAGAAAGCGAACGTTCACCACAAATATTATCAATGCCTCTTCACACCTCCCAAATGGTCGGCAACCGCCGACCATCTTCCCATACGCAACAATAAATGCAACAATTTGTTGCCGTTGTTAATATTTAATTGTTTATGCATTGCGTTTCAATTAAATTGTTGCAGTGGAACTCGCTGCCAGAACTTCCCAGCAAATAAAAGGCAAATTAATTAACCGGCAAGCGACAACTTTGGCATTAAGTTAGCAAGCTTAGCAAAGCCTTCGGGCTAATTACGTTTGTGAAAGTGTTTAACTTTTCGCAACTGTAACTCAAATGCAGCTAATTGGCCAAAGAAGGTACTGCTCCAATGCTCGGCTGCACTTACTCTTGCTCGTTGTAACTTGAGGCGCCCCGCCAATCCAGGCAAAGATTTCTGGTTTCTTTTCCAAGCTTTAAAGCTGAAAAAATTAAATTGCCATCGACTCACGCGTCAACGCACGCGTCAACGGACGCGTCAACGCACGCGCCAACGCACGCGTCAACGGACGCGTCAACGCACGCGCCAACGCACGCGTCAACGGACGCGTCAACGGACGCGTCAACGCACGCGTCAACGCACGCGTCAACGGACGCGTCAACGCACGCGCCAACGCACGCGTCAACGCACGCGTCAAAGGACGCGTCAACGCACGCGTCAACGGACGCGTCAACGGACGCGTCAACGCACGCGTCAACGGACGCGTCAACGGACGCGTCAATGCACGCGTCAACGCACGCGTCAACGGACGCGTCAATGCACGCGTCAACGCACGCGTCAACGGACGCGTCAACGCACGCGTCAACGCACGCGTCAACGCACGCGCCAACGCACGCGTCAACGCACGCGCCAACGCACGCGTCAACGCACGCGCCAACGCACGCGCCAACGCACGCGCCAACGCACGCGTCAACTCACGCGTCAACTCACGCGTCATCTCACTCGTCATTCCACGCGTCATTCCACGCGTCATTCCACGCGTCAACTCACGCGTCTTTCATCAATTTGAAGTCCTTTTTTAATATGTTAATTCTGCATCATAAGTTGAAAATGCGTTAATTGACGTTTTAAGTTTATTTTTTTTAAATTTCAGAATTGTGTCTTTTAAGGTTCGGCAATAATTTACCTAGGTCCGAATTTCTTTCAACAATTTGAAGTCCTTTCTATATATATTAATGCAATTGGAGAATTTGACGTTTTAAGATTTTTTTTTTTAAATTGGAGAATTGTATTTCATTCACGCGTCATCTCACGCGTCTTCTCACGCGTCATTCCACACGTCAACGCACGCGTCGTCTCACGCGTCAACTCACGCGTCATTATATTTGCAAACATTTTGATGCATTCCATTCATAACGTGAATCCGACCTGAGTCGCCAGCTGAACCTGCATCCGAGTCGGAATCCGAAGCTAAAGCTGAGCTAAAGTCCCAACTGCTGTGCGCTTTTTGCAATTGCAATCACTCACCTGGGCTCACACACAGATTGAGTTTATGTGGCCGTTGTGTCGTTCATGTGATTAAGAAGCCTGCAACAGGGTAGCAAAATAAAAAAAATAAAAATAAAAAATAAAAATAAGCGGAAAGAAAAAAAGAGGTGAAAAATGTCTGAAAAGGCAGCAGAAAGAAGCCTCTGCGGTCATAATTCTGCATATTTCATGGCGACTGCAAATTGCTGGGAGAAAAGTGCGCTTTCATTGCAATTAAGCTGCGCAGCTTGATAATGAAAAAAAGAAACCAACGTGGAATATTTAAGCAGTCCGACTGAGACTCGTGTGGAAATAATTCGCAAAATAATTTGCTGCCCCAGCATTTCTGCTTTTATTGCGCCACATTTTTATTTTTATTTTTCTTTTTTTTTTGCATGTGGCACAAGGACTTTTTAGCGCGCTCCATCAGCCAAATTGTATTTGATGTGCAGAATAACTGGGTTAACAACATAGCCGGCAGGCTACCTTTAAATACTAAGCCAAAACTGCGCTGACAACGCGTCTAACTTGGCAAAAATTGCCAAGGCACAAAAGTTTGCATTTAGAGCATTTGGCCCAAATCGCATTCTCAGCTGCTAAGACAACTTGACAAGCTGAAACTTTCTAAACTAACAAAAGTTTTGAGCAACTTGCAATTCATTCACGGCCCGAACAACTTCAGACACCAATTAACTGAATCTGTTGCGATTCTTTTTGGTTCAAAATCAATGGATTTGGGAGCTTTGGATAAATCTAATCTGCCAAACTTAAAAGTCACATTTGCATTTCATACGAGGTACATCTTTGGTACATTAAGCAATTCTAATCTATGATTAAGTTACATAATATTAAATAACTAAAATAAAGTTACCAATTTTGTAGTATTTCTGTATTTATTTAAATTTAAAATCAGTCAAGCATGAAAAAGAAATATTTCTTGATTAATATTTTAATTCCAGCAATTTATGTTGGAATATGCTTTGTAATTTAATTTTTGTTAAACTTCGGTTTTCATTTAACTAAAATAAAGTTACCAATTTTGTAGTATTTCTGCATTTTATTTAAATTTAAAATCGGTCAAGCATGAAAAAGAAATATTTCTTGATTAATATTTTAATTCCAGCAATTTATCTTAAATGCTTTGTAATTTAATTTTTGTTAAACTTCAGTTTTCATTTAACTAAATAAAGATATATTTTTTTGTAGTATTTCTGCTCTTTATTTAAATTTAAAATTGGTCAAGCGTGAAAAAGAAATATTTCTTTATTAATATTTTCATTCCAGCAATTTATGTTGGAAAATACTTGAGTGTTTCTTGTAATTTAATTTTTGTTAAACTTCAGTTTTCATTTAACTAAATAAAGATATATTTTTTTTTAGTATTTCTGCATTTTATTTAAATTTAAAATCGGTCAACCAAGAAAAAAAATATATTTCTTGATTAATATTTTCATACCAGCAATTCATGTTGGAAAATGCTCGAGTGTTTCTTGTAATTTAATTTTTATTAAACTTCTGTTTTCATTTGTTTTGTTATTCAATAATTTAATTTGTGTTATATAAAAAATAAATAAATATCTCTCGAAAAGTGAGCCTAGAACTTGAGCTGCTTACAATTTCAGGCAGCCAGAGTTGAGCTGCAAATTCCAATTCCCCATGCAAAGGTCTCCATACTTGTACTGCTACAACTGCATGCCACATGCCACATGCAGCTGCAAGCGAAGTTGCACTTTAACTTACCTGTGCCACTTGACCCTGTTGCCTTCTGCAAATTGCTGTTCAATTAGCACAGTTTAAGTTGTGCAACCACTCGAAAGGAGCTGCAAGTATAAATACATATTTATATATGCAGTTTCATTTAAATTTCAAGAGTTGGCTGCTGCTCCTGGTCAAGTGCAGCAGATGAGGCTGTGGAGGGGTGGAAGGGGGTTCCTTACGTATTTTAGATGCAATCGTGAATCGGCACTTGTATTTTCTGATCCAGTTGGCCATTTATCAGCCATGAAAGCGCGTTGAAAGTTTAACTTATGTGTCCGCATGTGTGTGTGTGTGTGTGTGTGTGCGTGTGTGTTTGATTTCTTTATGTGTTTTTTTTTCTTTTCTTTTGAGCAAGCTTAACGGATTTGGCCCCGAGAGCCAACGGATTGCACATTTTTTGGGTTTTGCTTCTGATGCAGCATCGTTCAGATTTATTGCATTCAACTTTCGTGTGACTTTCCCAAGAAACTTTTATGTCTCGAAAACTTTTCAAGTTTACTTAAGCAACAAAAGTTTTGCCCACCCTCGCAGCCCTTTTTTTTTGTTTTTTTTTTGGTATTTTCTTTCATTTGTTTTGTGTTTTATTTTTTTTTGTTTTTGCTCTCCTTTGAATTTATTGCCAAAAATCGTCGAGTTGTGTGTGTTTTAAGCGGGGGTGGGTCGCGGGGGGGGGGGGGGTGCTCAAAGCCTAAAATGAAGTGTTGATAATAACGTATAAATTATGCGCATTAAATTTTAAGCGTTTACCGCACTAAATCATTGAGCACTCAAACATATGAACAAAATTGCTGCGTCTTCGCTTTTGCTGATTAAGTGTGCGTGTGTGTGTGTGTGTGTGTGTGTCGTGTGCTTACGAGGTATGGTCAGAAAGTCACGATAAGGTCATATTAAATGAATAATGTTGAACTCTGCACAATTTGTTAGGGGCTATAAATTAATGCATGCATATAAATATTTTGTAATAAATTTCTTTATGCTATTTTTTACGAGCAACCCTCGCTTCAGTCGGAGAAAACTTGCATATTATTCGCGCCATTAGCTATGCCATGGGAGGATGCTCATTATGATGCTAAGGATGATAATGAGCTTGCATGTTGCTTCGATCTCTTTGCGGTTTTCATATACATAAATTTATTTGTGGCGCCGCCATGTTCGGCGTCTGTTTCCGCCGGAAGTAAACACACTCGAGTCCCGCCAACTGCAGGGAGTCCCTGTTTAGTTGTCTCTTTTGCTGTTGTTGTTATTATTATTGCACGTAGTCATTGTCCGGCATAAATCATTTCGCATTGGACGCGTGAAAGTCGACTTCCTTTTGACATTGGCTAATGAATGCCGCATATCGTTGCAAGCGACTGGCAAATATATCGATTATCAATCGAACTGCCAGCGAGATTCGGTGGCACGTATTTCATGTCGCAACGAAAACCAGAAAAACCCGAGCCCATTCATAACTCCAAAAATTCACATTAGAATTATTGAAATGCCTGCTGTGGTTTCTTCCGCATGGCACAAATTCCCGTCTCTCGACTCTCCGCCTGTCCACAAATACTTGCAACATACTTAGTCATATATACACACAGTATATGTGGCATTTCAGTTGGCTGACTGCGCCATTTAGCAAATTGAAAATATTGCCATTGGCTGGCTATGTTCACCCAGCAACCAGCTAAAAAAAACCAACAACTACAGCAAAAATAATAATAATAAAAAAAAAACAAAAAACATATATAGAAACCAAAGCGGATCTTCGACTGTAAAAAATGAGCACCACACGTCGCATTTATGCCAAATAAAATCAATAGCAAAAGTAGCACAAAAATACCACACAGAAAACCAACTGAGAAGCAGAGGCTTTTCCATTTGAATTATTAGCAAAGACCCAAATATTTTTATGGCAAATATTCATTTTGTTTCATCTCGTTTGCTGTGCGGTGGATGGTGGCTCTGATTTGGCACACACACACACAAAATGTGTGTGTTTAATATTCAAATTTGTCTTTAAAACCATTGAATTCATTTCCCAGCTATTTCAATTGAAAATTCAATCGAATTGCCACAACTTACACACATTTGCCAAATTGTCATTTTTGAACTATTTCAAATATATTTCAAAAATGTTACAGTTCGCACTTAAAAATTGATATTTGTTTAAATGCCAAAAACTGTGACCAAAATTGTGTGCTTGATTTGTGATTGGCTCTATTACAAATATTACAAATTTCATTGAGTTATTTATTTAAATACAATTTAATGAAATAATATAAAGAATTTTGACTTGTGATAAATACAACTAAAAAATTCAGTTTAATACACAATACAATTTACAAGGAAAACATTGATTTGATGGCTGTTTTTTTTATAGCATAAATGTATTTTTTGCAGAGGTTAATGAATGAATATTTTTCTATTAATATTTCCTTAAATTTAATTAGAAATTATTTTCAAATAAATGCCAATCCATATAAAGGAATTCAGCTAACTGAACTAATTAACTGTATAAATATAAGTGTTTTTTTTCCCCTAATTGCTGGAAATGTTTTGTGATTTGCTTTTAAAACACAATAGTTTTCATTCAATCATCGATACAATAAGCCGTTCGCAACAGCCAATTGTGGAGTGGCAACAAAACGTGGCAACAGTTGCTGAATGTTTGCTGCAAATCCATTTAAGTGCAGGAAATTGAATTTTTTGAAACGAGCCTTCTCAGCGCAATTGTGATATGAATCCTCTCTCTCTCTCTCTCGCACTCTATGGCTGTCTCTTTTACTCTGTGAAGTAGTTGGAGTGGTAAAGTTACTGGCAAAGCGAATGGACTCATTCAATTGGCCTGAAAATTCAATTAAATGGCAACAGGAATCCGTAGAAGCAAAACTCATACTTCAAGTGTGAATTGCGATGAAACGAAGACTCCAAGTTGAAGCTGGCCAATGTATGGTTGTAGCATGTATGTTCCGTTATATATGTTGCGATGCTTGCAATTTCCTGTTTGCCACACATCAGTCAAGCGGAAATTATGGCACGCCCATTTTAATCATTCGCCATTTCCGGCAGCGACAGTTGACTTGATATAAATACCCAATGCGGCAAGTGGGCAAGTGGGCAAGTGAGTGCCCCAAAAAGCACTTCAAACTAGTGTAGCCATAGTGTGGCAAGTGGAGAGCAGGAGCAGTGCTCTCATTATGTGAAAGTTTGGCAAGTTACCTGGCCAACTTATTGGCCTTTTGGTCAAAAGTGCAATTCTTGAGCGGCGCTAATTGCATTTGAGCTTGTCGGTTGAGCTACGTGGAGTGGGGGGGGGGGGGATGGTTGCATGTAGTGGAGAGCCGCTAAGTAGGCAACGCCGCACGACAAATTCTCGTTGGCATAAAAAAACCACGCGCAAAATTTATGGTTTCAATTAAAAGTTTCACCATTTCCGTTCATTTGAGGCATAAACAAGCAGCCAGCCGCCGCCGCCCTACACTCAGCATAGGCGTGGCCCAGTTGGTGGCCAAAACGCAATAAGGTAATGAGCTTTCTCACAACACCAACACCAACACCACTCAACCTCAACCTAAATCTGTGAACACAGTGCTGAGAATCAGAGCAGGAGCAATTTTTGGGGCACAACAAAAACGCTGGAAAACTTGTTACTTTTTCAGTGTTTTAGGAAATGGCAAAAGTTTTTCGCATCCGTTTTTGTAATAAAATTTTAATTTATTTTATATTTGTGCCCTCTTTGTAATCGCGACAATCTCTTAAAGCTTTCCATATCAGCGATGCCAGCTGCAGTGCTGCGGATCTGGATGTGGGTAATGGCGAGATCCCTTTAAGCTGGACGCTTTAGTTTTGGCTGTGTGTGTGTGTGTGCGTTCCATTAATTAATCATCAAACCACGAGGCTAATGTGTTTTTAATATGGGGGAGGCGTTTAAGGCAAGCAACCGAAACGCTTACAAGCTGGGCCAAGTGTCTAAGCCAATCAGTTTTGTGGCCAAGTAAATATTTTGTTAACATAATTGCATAAATCACAGTCAATTTTTCATATCGTACGCTCGCCGGCTGTAATTTGTGTGTGTGTGTGGGTGTGAGCGGGTGTGTGTGTGCGGGTATGCGTGAGTCTGACTGACTGGCTCCCGGGGCCAGAGAGGCTCACAGGCGTTGGTAATGATGGCGCTTGTGTAAATAAACTGTCAGTTGATATGAATTCAGTCATCACTCAGGCGTAGCTGAAGGGGGGGGGGGGCCTGAAGATGGAAATGGGAAGGGTAGTGGGGAGGAGGGTTGACTTGGTTGATAAGTTTTATGTCAACGCTTGACTGAGATTGTGTACAAGTGAGCAAATTACCACGCTCGTACGCACAACAGCAACCAAGAAAAAAAAGAGGAAGAACAACAAGCAACAATGTTGCAAGCAAAAATTCACCACAACATAACAACAACAATAACAACAACAGTAACAACAATAAATATATATTTGTGTGCTTCCGTTTCCGCTTTGCACAGGACTTTACAGCCAGCACCATATGTAATTATAATGAAGACATTTCCGGCTCATTGCTCGCCAAAGCAGCAACAACAACAACACCAACAATTGTTGCTGTGCAGCACACAAATTACACTACAATTTTTTAAAAATTGTAATTTTTTAATAATTTAGTATTTTTTTTAAATATTATAGCAGTTATTTGATAATGTAATGTGCTGCATATAAATTTATTCAGCCATTTTAAAAATCAAATCAAATTGCATATTTTTTTTGTTACAATAAAAAATCTTTGATTTAGGCAAAATTTAAAAAATCAAAAGAAATAAATTTAATTATATATCTGTTAAAAAATCAAAATCAAAAGAAATAAATTTAATTATATATCTGTTAAAAAATCTTCAAACGTGTTACTTATTTGTGGCCACAACTGTAATACCAAAAGCAAAGGGTATTGCAACAGCAACAGTAGCGCAACAGACTAATGAAGCCATCAATGTTGCACATTAAACAAAATGTGTGCGGGCCAGCTTCAATTTTGAACTTGCAACTTGGAAGGGAACTGTCAACTCGACTGTGCATAATTGATGCAGATTTTATGCGCTTAACACTTGGCTGCAGCTGGAGCTGCTCATTAGCTGCCAATGATTTGCAGTCTGGTTTTTTTTTTGCAGTGTAGCAGCCAAAAATAATTGGCTTAGCGCCGGTTTTTCGTATGCAGATTGAATTGAGGTGCCACAAAGCAATTGCCACTTGTGCGCCAGACAATAAATATTTGCCAAGTTCCCACTTGGATCGGCCTGACACTGCAGTGCTTTAAAATTGATTTTGTTGAGCGTCCCCAAATGTATGCTACACTTTTTGCTCCTTTTGTTTTTTACTGTTTTTTTTTTTTTTTTTTTTTGGGTACTGCGGCTGGTTGGCTGTCCCTGCGGCCAAGGAACACACGACAAATTACTGGTAGCAGGAAAACTTATGTGCATTGGGCACAAGTCAAATTGCATTTAAAGTGACAAATGTGGCTGGCTCCAGCAATACATATATACATATATATATATGTATGTATATATATATATAGGTAGTGGCCAGGCATTGGGGATTGACCAAAGAGCAGTACGCAAACACGTGCTAAACATATTTCCACACAGCACAAACAAAACCGAAAAATGCCAGTTAACTGCCATTCTTTTCGTACACATTTCTTTGCCCACTTTTGGGCCACGGACCACGAGCAGCCCAAAACGGAAACTGGCATTTTTCATGCTTCGGTCTTTTGGTCAACTCGACAACGCCCACACCCCCGGAGGCGTGGCCCAACATGACCCGACATTAGAATTTATCGCTGTCAGCACATGGAAAGAACGCTATGTTTTGTTCTGGCGGTTTTTTGTTTTCGACGCTGGTTTTACTGCAAAAACTGTCCACATGTCGCTCCATATGCGATGTGGCCAATGTGGGGGGTGGCAGGTGGGGGTGGCAGGTGGGTTGTGCCACAACAGCTCAGCGGGATTGTGTGTGTGTGTGTGTGACATGTTAGCACAGTTAGACTTGGGAAGATTTTTGCTATTTTATACCTTGCACTTTACTTACAAATAAGGTTGCATGTGTGTCAAAAACTTGCAACTTTTAAATAAAAAAAAAAAACAAACTAAAAAAATATTTAAAAAAACCCAAAAGTTTTCTTCGATTTTTAAGCTGGCAGCGCAGATATCCATTGATATCGCTGTACCCATAAACTTTATATATTTTCACTTGTATTTCTTATAATTTTTAATATATATTTTTTTTATATAACAATAAAGTAAATAATGCCGAAAAAGCTAGATAAATATCCTCTTGTATTTCTTATAATTTTTAATATATATTTTTTTTATACAACAATAAAGTAAATAATGCAGAAAAAGCTAGATAAATATAATATTAGTTGTTTTTTTTCTTTTTTCTTGGTAAACTTTTCTTCCAGTGCTTTAGCAATATTTGTTTAAGTTTTTAAGTACTTTTTTTTATTTTATATGAGTTGCTGAACTCTGTCAAAGCATTTAAAAATATATTTATTTTAACTGTCGAATTTGCATCAATTCGCAATTCAAAAAAATTCAGGAGGAAAAAGAATGTTTTTTTGTGTTTGTTTTTCTTTGCTGTAAGTTTTAAGTGGAACATTGCAGAGTATCTCCAAGATTGGTCAATGATTGTGTGTGTGTTCCTTAAGATATTTATAACGAAAGTAGGAGCAAACTGTGGGTGTGTGTCCTGGGACTTGGAACAGTGCACCTTGAGACAGCTTGATTAATGACATTGTTCGACTGTCAACAAGATCCATTTCAGTTTGACATTGATAAGCAGCCAAGTCAAAGGAAAAACAAGACGAATCCAATCCGAGGGCTTTACATTTTTATGGTAATAAAGTGCCAAGTATTTTGGAAGATGCTGAAAGTCGCTTTGCGCCAATTAGCAGAAACACTTTGGGCCAGGCTGTTATATATATAATTTCAACGGCGGTTTCACTGCAAAATAATTAGGCTTATTAACAGTGCGTGCAATATGTACGCATACTCGAAATTGTTATTGTTATTGTTATTGTTGTTGTTGGAAAAGTTGTGCCCAAAAACTGGAAATTAACTCTGAAATCTGTTGTGAGCTCATTGTCAGCCTGAAAAAGTTTTTCGTCACACACAGCCCTTGCAGCAGCAGCACCGCTCACCGCCCCTCCTCTGCTTTCTGCAGAAAGTTGGCCAAATACAAAACTTTTTGAATGCAAAACTTTTTGGGGCGAGAATTACAATCGTGATAAAAATTATGAAAATATTTTTAGAGTGTGCAACTTCAACGCGACAACTTGGCATACGCCGCACCAAAACTCGGTGTGGCAAGCAGCAAAAGAATCTTGTAAATAAAATGAAAGTTTATTGTTGCGTGTGTCGTGCTGATTTCTATCATTGCGTTTAATTTCATATTTTATTAAATATATTATGACAGCTACACACACTCAAATATTGTGGATATGTGGCATGCAACAACTGACTGCAGAAATTGCCAAGCTTCACGTTCAAATTATATATAAAAATGTTCAATTGAAAAACTTTTGTAATCAAACTATTGAAATTGTGCACACACACAGGTATGTGCACAACACACACACACAGACATCAAACTCATAAATCTGAAAACTATTGGCAGTCCACGTTGGGTTTTTGCTCGGGTTGGGTTTGGGATTTGGAATTAGATTTACAATGGGAGCGAAACAATGCCAAAAGTTATTTATTTATTTATAACTTGCATTGAATTCTCTGCACTCGTCACATTCCGCTTGATTTGCAATTGCTGCAACTGTCCCCTCTCTCACTCTCCCTCTCTCTCTCTATCTCTATATTGCCTGCTCTTTTGTTGGCTGACTTTAAGTTTGTTTCGCTGCTGTTGCATATTTTCCAGTTTTTCGCTCTTTCTCGCTTTATATTGAGTACTAATGTACTTGAGGGGCCAATTAGATAAGTTTTCCCGATAAGTTGCAGCGAGTCTCAGCTGGTTCGCTGGCACTCAAATCAAGCCCACATTAAACCCAAACCCAATCCCAAAAACCAAGTCGTATCGAGTCTGTCGCAATATTTAAACGTCTGCTGTAAATATTTGATGCCTAATTGAATCATTCATTCAGTTGCTCATTGCTCGACACACACACACACACACACACACACACACACACACACACACAAACCCCGTTACAGACTGTGTGACACGCCCACTGACGGAATTGCCCCCCCCTTTCGCTCAACGAGTTGATTTGAATAAATTTGAAATTCTGCTGAGTCTGCTTTGGAAGCATTTAGCCGCCAGTCTGTGCCAGGCTGCAAGGCTGCCAGTTGCCAGTTTGCAATTTGTCTGCCAGCTGACGGCATTTGGGCGTTAAGGCAGGCCCTGCCCCACAGCGGTGCTGTGTGGCAACATTACGCACAATGCAATAATTGCAAAATCTCTGGCTAAAACTTAATGGTAAAAGTATTTAAGGCACTTTTTACTATGCTAAATGTGTAAATAAATTAATAAATTAACAAATTAACAATTAAAAATAGTTGTTCTATTTACAAACTCATAATAATGCTGCATTCTTTAAACCTAAATAATTAAATTAAATACAAAATAAATAATTAAATATTTATATAGCTGCAAAAATGACAATTATTTATTGACTTATAATTAAATGATTTATTTGAAATTTTAGTAACGAAAAGTGCATGTTATTACCATGGTGCATAGTGGCAACGACTTGACTCTCAAATTTGCTGTTGCAGCAGCCGCAGTAGCAGCTGTGGCAGCCGTGGCAGCCGTGGCAGCCGTGGCAGCATCTGCTGGCTGCATCGCATTTTATGGCATACTTTGCGGCGCATTATGCGGCGCGCGACAAAACGAAAATTGTGCAAATTAGCGTTGCCTCGTTTGCTTAACACTCATCAATATTTGCATTTCAATTAGCGACAATACGAGCCGGGCAAACATGGCTTACATTTCACTGATAACATGGCCAACATGGCCAACCGGCAAACTTTGCCCCAAAAAAAAAGTTTTGTTTTCGTTTTTGCCCTCAAGTCTGAGCAGTAATCGGTGGCATAATTATTAATACCAATTTAACTGATATATATATTTGATTTAATATATATAGATATAGATTTATGATTTATTTGAGCCTCAAGTTAGTTGCTACTTTAATGTGATTAGCACACATAATTCTCATACTCTGCTTTCCATAATTAATTACTTAATTCCCCATTGGATCGCACTTGCTACAAGTTGCATAATAATCGATATAAATTTGATGAGCTGTGACATCGACTTCAGCATAGACATCCGCATCACTTTGCTGCCGATAAGTTTATTTTTTTGTTGTTGTTGCAACTTTGTCATAATGAACACCAACGATAGTTTGAAACAGAGGAAGGAGCAGCAAAAAAAAAACAACAATATAGCCTAAAATAACAACAACAAGTTTGTCATGTTTATGACACGCCCCGTGCCCAGAATCGACGGCACTTCAGATTGTGAATGAGCAGCGGCGGGTGTTGGGTGGGTTGGATGGGTGGTTGGTTGATGTGGTTCGGGGACTTGTCAAAAACAGCCGTTGGCAACTTTTTGATGTGCTGGGGCGGCAGGACAATCTAATAAAGGAGCCAGCGCCAGAGCCAGTGCTACAGTCACAGCCAGAGCCAGAGCCGGAGCCAAATCCAAAGCGAAGCTAAAAGCTCGTCTGGGCAAAAAGTTTTAGTGACCTTTTTTCGGGGGAGTTGGTGGTATTTGTATTGGTATTGGTGGCGAAACTGTGATGAAAAATGTACCTTTGAAGGATTCACCTACATATACATGCACACACACACGCACACACAAAATGAAATGAATAATAGAATATCATGTGGAAAAACAGCACAAATGAGCTTGGGTTCAGCGCAGCTGATTGCTGTTGTTGTTGTTGTTGTTGTTGTTGTTGTGTTTCTTTTTGTTGGCAATTTCCTTGCTTTATTGATTCCACATTGACTCTCACCGGGGTGTGCGTAAGCCAAACTAATACACGTAAACAAACAAACAAGCCAAGTGCAAAAAGTTGACATATACACTTATGAGATTAAAAAAAAAAAGCGAAAAATGTGTCAACAATATCCGCTGAGTTGGCCAAATTGAAAAGGCTGTTGTGGCAGTGAGACCACCTGGACAGGATGTGCTGCCAGTTGCCCGTTGCCCGTTGCCCGTTGCTTGGGCAGAAACTTCTGTGCCGCATATTTAATGAGGTGTCGTAAGTTTCTGCCTCAGCAATTTGACAGCTGTCCGGGGAACACGCATAGGTTTCCATAGACGAATTGCTCTTCTTAGTTAGTTACTCAGGTTTGTTGGCGAGGGGGCGTTGGGGGTATGGTTGAATGCTTTGATTTATAGCCGCAAAGTAATTTGCCAAATTGCCGGCACATATTTGAGCCAAACAACTGCGGCTTCTTCCGTTCTGCCACTGCTCCATCAATGCCAATTAATTGCCATTTATTTAGCCATCAATTGTCATTTCACGGTGATCCTTAACTCAACTGTCAACGGCTCTGGCGAAATTTGAAGCTGTCAATTAACAAATTGCTTTGCTTTCTCAAGCCACAAAGTATTCAAAAACTTTGTACAAACATAAACAATTTAATTTCCTTAATTAGAACAAATTTTATTTATCTTTTGTGGCTGTGGCAATTTGTGTTTTAATAATAATTACCAAAAATAAATTACCATTTTTTCATTTGTTTAAAAAAAAACACATTTAATCAAATGTTAATCACAATTATTATAATAATTTTTCTTACCAAAATGAGTTTATAATAATTAATTTTAAATTACAAATATTATAAATGTCACAGGTTTTTTTCGTCACGTCAATTTATTTCAATTTGCATAACTTATGATATTAATTTAATCACAATTTTAACGAGTCAAATCAACGACTTCTGCGGAACTCAGTTCACCACCCTCCCCCCCAATTGAATGGGCTTAAAGTCATAATTCAAATGCGGCTCAAAAGTCACGAGGCTAAGTCAAAGGCCCAAAAATATGTTAAACAAAAGACGTACACATAATTGTGCACTGAACTGTATTAAACAGGGTCATATGCACAATTATAAGAAAAACAAGAGTCGACTCAAGCAACAAAAGCAACAAAAGCAACAACAACAATAACAAGTGGTAAACGCAGCACAAACAATGTTGAATTTGAATTTTTCTACGGAAGTCGCAAACGGCAGACAGCAGCCTCCATTCCGCCCAATTCTCCACCCATTGACTGGCGCCTGCTGCCCTCCCTCTTCCACGCCCACATTCGTCATGGCTGGGCGGGTGCGTCTCTCTTGAGCCCGCGAGGCACTCGAACGGAAAGCAGCATTGCTTTTGTTTTTCTTTCCTTCTAGTTTGTATTTTTTTTTTTTTTTTTTTTGTTTTTTTTGTTTTTAAATACAAGCCAAGACGCAGTGCGTCAGCGACCACTAAATTTTGTATCGGATTCATCAGTGTGTTGCGAAGCGTTTGATGATTTGTTTAAGCCATTTGCCAACAAATTGACGTTCACTCATAATTTTTTTTTTTTTTTTTTTTTTTTGCTGCGTTAATTTGTTTGCTTTTTGCTGTTATCAATGTCCTTCCGGCAACATATCTAATTGCAAATTTGGCCAAAGAGCTGGTCACGTGCAGTTCGCCTCAGTTCCTTCATTACCCTGTTTTTTTTTTTTGATTCCAGAGTGGGCTTATTCCCCGTTGGTTTGTTTGTGTGCAAATCATAAAAACTGCCAATCGCATTGCCATTGAAGGACTAATCCCGTAATTACAAATCCATGGCTGACTGCTTGCTTGCTTGACGTTGCCTTGGCCAGCCTCTCTAAATGTAGTTGGTTGAGTGGTGCGGGAGTGGGTGCGGGTGCTGGGGGGCCCGGTTGTGGGCTTGTTGGCAAAAATCAATACGCTACGTCGTTTTCTGCCCTTTTTAGTGCGCTCATAATTTGTATACGCTGTATTTAAATGCCCAATGGGGTATATTAGCGTTATACACTGAGCGAAATATAACATAGTATTTGTTAGTTTAGTGGATATCATATTTTTATGTCAATGTTTATTTGTAAAAATGTTTTCACAACAGAGTTGAAACCTTAATTTTAAAATGGCTAATATTTTATATAGAGTTAGGCAGATGAAGCCTTAATTTTAAAATGACTAATATTTTATTTAGAGTTAGGCAGATGAAGCCTTAATTTTAAAATGGCTAATATTTTATTTAGAGTTAAGCAGATGAAGCCTTAATTTTAAAATGGCTAATATTTTATTTAGAGTTAGGCAAATTAAGCCTTTTCTCAGTTGCTTAACTATTAATAAATTAATTTTTTACAGCATAAAAATAAGACTGAATTTGGTAGAGCATAAATATATTTTGTGTAGCTCTTTAAATTGAAGTTCTTGAAAGATCTTCTTGAAAGATCTTCAAGTATATCAAATACAGTATATTCGGTATTTGGATTACGTCATCCGGTATTTGGATGGGTCATCCAGGTCATCCAGCAGTCGTTCCTTGCACTTGCAGCTGGCGCACTTGTTATAACGTTGCCGTTTGCCCATTGTCGAGAGTCATCTTGGCCTTCTTACATGAAAATTTCCGATAAGAGAAAAATGCGGATGCGCTGGGCCAGCAGAGGAAGAGGAAGGCTGAGGCGGGGGGGGCAGTGGCAGAGCTTTGAAATTTATGCGCAAAATTGATGGCCCTTCTCGCATTTTGCTGCTGCTCGTTTTATAATTTGCTCATTGAGCTGCATTTTATCGTCCATTATATATATATATACATGCTATATATATATATATATATATATATATATGACTGCGAGTTTAGCTGGCTGATTCGATATGTTTGCCCAGACTTGAGAGCAGCCGGATCTGAGTTGATTTAGATAATGCGATTTCCTGCCACAGACTTTGCATTTCTTGCGGCAGGCGGCGGCAGGCGGCATGTGGGGCAAGTTAATTGACGCCGACTGCTGCTGCTGTTATTGCCGCATGCGTAAGCCGTTAAAACTCTTGAGGTGTGGGGTGGTGGGGGGTTTGGTTGCAATAAAGTCTTTGCCATACACCGGCAAAGTTAATTTATGCAAATGCCTCACTCTCAGTGGAAATACTTGTGTCATTAACAAACACAACTGATGAGCGGAGCGGAGCAGGCAAATGCTTAGCGAAAGGCTAAAGTCAAAGGCCAAAAGGCCAAAAGGAAATCTCACAGGTACCGCAAGTGTAATTTGCAAAATGAACTTAACCACACACCCAAACACACACACACACACACTCAGCTGGTCAAGATGGAGACCACATCAAAAGCACTGACTTGGACCAGCCAGTCCCCATTGGGTGGCTGGCTCCGGCGATTCAGTGTGGCAGCCACACATTGATGCATAAATCAGTTGTAATTAATTTAACCTGTCAACCGATTTGATTGCATTTGAATAGATACCAAAAATGTTTGAGCATCAGTTCAGTTCACCTGATGTACCGCTCCGTCACGTCCCGTTCCGTCCCGTCGCGCTTAAAGTCAAGCGTTGTAAATTTTAACTTGGTTTCATTTTCCATGCAGATGACATGCCAAAAAAAAAAAATTCCAAAAAATTGATTTTCCTCTCTTTTGGCCTTTCCATTTGCGTCGCGTGCGCTGCGATTGTTTTGGAATTGATATTGAAAGCTGTCAATTTGCATTTGACATCGTTTTCCATTTTTTGCAATAGCTGCACTTTTTTTTCCACCATTTTGCTTTTACTTTTGCCAATCCTCTTTGCTCTTCCCCTACCCCTTTTCACCCTTTACGCTGGCTTCTTCTTGCTATTTCCGTTATTTCCACTCTATTTTTTTTTTTTGTGAAATATTTTGTGTGATTTTTCAGTTGATTCGCTTGGCATTTTCCCATTGGAGCGGGTTTTGGGTGACGCGCTGGTCTGCGCTTGCTGCTGCATTCAAATGCTCCTCTGGCTGTGACTTTGATGTGTTTGACATTGTTTTCGTTTTTCGCATTTTGCTTATCGCTCCTGCTCCTGCTCCTGCTGCTGCTCCCACAAGTTGCCCCAAAAAGCACGTTTCGTCAAAAAGTGTTCAATGGGATTTTGTGTCGCTAGCAGCAGGAATACCAACAACAACAACAAGCAGGAATAACAATAACAATGTCACAGTTTACTTGCTTATGTCAACGTCAACGACTTTGTCAGCTTTTAATGTTTCAAAAATCCTGTCAGCTACATCCAAAACATTTTAGCAGAAGGCCTAACAATTAATAAAAAACCATTTGCAATCCGAACAAGCAATTGAAATTTTGTGTATTCTAAGGGGAACTTCAGTTTTCATTTCATTTGTATTTAAATGACTTATAACAAGAGTTAATGTAGACAGAAAATTTATTTCTGTTTGAAATTTGTTTCTTCAAATAACACTCAATTTATTCTGAGCTCAAATTTGAAGTCTCTAAAGTGGCTAAATTTTGATGTTGATTAAATACAGCAAATTTAAAGTTCTTTGCAAGTCACCATCAGATGCTAGCTCAGTTCCTTAATTAAAATAATACAAAATTAAAAAAATATTTGGCTCAAAGGGCTACTCAAAAAATATCCCATGGCAATTTTTCGAACTGTTTTGTTATTTGAGTTTAGAGTTGGAGTTGGTCACATGGCAGCGGATGATGATGTCTGGCATATTTTTTTTGGTTTATTTCTGACTGAATGCAACTGTGGCATATGTTGCATATGATGGTTGTGCCACGCCCGGCGCTCTGTGTGTGTGTGTGTGTCTGTGTCTCTTTTCCACTTTTCCACATTTCCCGCAAATTGCTACATTTAATTATACATATTGTGCGGAGTATTTGGCTTAATTCTTTTTAATGGCAAATTATGCGCACGAATGCGAATTATATGCACGACAAATAAGGCCTGTTGCGTGTGTGTGTGTGTGTGTGAGGGTGTGTGCATTTGTGTCAGGATGTATTTGTAGTAATCCCGCATGAGTGGCAAACTGTTTTCAGCTTTATAAAGTAACAAAATAATTGCAACTGATGTTATTTTGACATAATCAGTTTTAACTATTTAAATACTTTGAACACAATTAAAAAAATAATAAAGGAAGCATTGCTGATATATTTATATATATATCGAGAATGGATAAAAAGTATTTTCATATTGAATAATTACATAGAAAGTACGATAAAAACTGTTTTTTTCGACTAGTTTTGATTTAATTAAATTGTTAGCTAAACAATTAGTATATCTCGCATATAATATTAAAAAGTATTAAATAAAGTATAGGTATAAAATAAATATATCTCTAACATATTTTAATTATTCTCACTTTAAGTTTTAAATTGTGTAAGCGCTTTAGGCAGTCGCTCCGACTTTAAATTAATTCCAGAACTTATTCCCCCCATTTTGTCGGCTTCACTTTCAAAGATCAACCTACTCATAAATATTTAGAGCAGAGCTAAAACAAGTAAAAACAAAAAAAAAAAACAAAAGTTGAATTAAGGCCAGCATAAATTGTTAACACGCATGTGCCGCAAAATAATGCGAGTGACGAAAATTAACTGAAACTTTATTAAATATGCAG
Organism: Drosophila multiciliata; assembly: GCA_037043605.1. Taxonomy (NCBI): domain Eukaryota; kingdom Metazoa; phylum Arthropoda; class Insecta; order Diptera; family Drosophilidae; genus Drosophila; species Drosophila multiciliata. Next base: position 6,559,222 of record JBAMBF010000589.1, read on the forward strand.
CTGCCAAGGGGGGGGGAGGGCAGCGCGGAATATAATGAATGCTGAATGTTTAAACAAAGACCCAAACGCACGCAAATAGGCGGAGACGAAGACGTAGATGGAGTCGTACATGGAGTCGGAGACGGAGACGGCGACGTAAACTCAGACAATGCCAAACAATGACGATGCGTGTGTGCGGAATGGGGAGAAATATGGCATAGAGGGTGCCAAACCGGCTGTGGACCGTAGACCATGGAATGGGTCTCTGGCCTCGGCCGGCGTGAGGGCATTTAAATCTAGGTTACAACTTTTGCTTAATGCAATAACCGTGTAAAGGTTCCTCGCCAACAATTCCCCAGGAAGTCAAGAAAACGACGACAGCAACTCACTCACACATACAGCCCAGACAGGTGTGTGCTTGTGCTCGTGTGTGTGCGTGTGTGTGTCAGTGTGTGTCAGTGTGTGTCGGCTTGTACAAGTATGAGTAATTTACAACGTTGGACGGCACAATCAAATGCATTGGCCTAAGGATATTTTCATGTTGGCAACAATGAAAATTCGCCACATGAAGTCTCACAGCCAGAGAGAGAGAGAGAGAGAGATAGAGAGATAGAGAATGAGAATGCATGAACTTCACATAGCGAATAACTTTTCTATCTATTTGGAAAATATAAGAATATTCACATTCACGCATTTTTTGAAATTGCCGCCAAACGTTGACAATTCACTTTATTGCTGAATGGTTTTTAACGCACTTAGAAAAAAAATTAAGCTAAATTAAAAAAAAAATCTATCCTAAATTAAAAAAAAAAATCTAAAAAAATATGCTATGCTCTTTAGAAATAATATTTAAATTTAGGAACATAATGCATCTAATTTTAAACTATTTTCAGTTTATTTTTTTTAAAGAGTTTTCTATTAAAAAAATCTATCTAAAATGAAAAAAAAATCTAAAAATATTCTATGCTCTTTAGAAACAATATATTTAAATTTAGGAAAATAATGCATCTAATTTTAAACTATTTTCAGTTAATATTTTTTAAAGAGTTTTCTTTTAAAAAAAATCTATCTAAAATGAAAAAAAAAAATCTTAAAATATTCTATGCTCTTTTGAAACAATATATTTAAATTTAGGAATATAATGCATCTAATTTTAAAGTATTTTCAGCTTATTTTTTAAACAGTTTTTACTATTAGAAATAAATTTCTAAAAAGTAAAAATGGAAACGAAATTCTATCATAAGAATTCTGTAATAAAATACCACAAATTATTTCTACATTTTCTTAAAATTCTCTCTGAAATTTCAAACATAAGAAAACTAATTTTTAAGAACGAAAATTTTTTTAAGTTTAATGGATCTATCATTTTTTCCTCTGTCTATACTACAACATATTCTTCCCACGACATTAGAGGATAACATTTGGAGAATGATTTCAAAAGATTTTGTGTTTTATTAACATGTAAAAATAAATACAAAAAGAAACTACCAAATAAGCTTGATAATAAACCCACTTGCATAGTTCAAATTCCGAGAAGAAAAGCAAAAATATATAAAATAAGCAGTAGAAGATATCTTCAAGTGTATCAGCATATCAGCTTTGGGTGTATTTCCTAGAATGCTACGGCTGTCTCCAAGGCAGTTATTTCCATTTGCATTCCCATTCCGTATCCACGCTCAACTGGAACACAATGATAAATGTTTGTTGGCATTTTGCTGGCTGTTGTTATTCGCATTTCTAGGCTGACTTATGGATATGCGAATGAATGAAATTATGAGTTATGATCGCTGTGAAATTTTTCAATTTTTCAATTTTGCAAGAAGCAACCCGAAGACTGTTTCACTTTTTTTTTTGTAAACTCGATTTGTATGGGAAATTCTGGCAGTGTTGGCTAATTGCTGAAGTTTAGCTTTTATGGCAATTTCTAGAGTTTTGTGACTTTATTTGAGGCACGCAGAAATGATAACTGTAAATGGCTTTATGCGCGATAAAATGACAGCAGCGCTGGGTGTGTGTGTGTGTGAGGGTGTGTGTGTGTGTGAGGGCGTGTGTATTTGTATGTTAATATTTAATGTTTAAATTTAAAAATATAATTATATTTTGCCAGGGCTCGCAATCAGCATGATGTCCTGGCTTCCTGCCTTGACTGCCAGCGATTCTGGCTTCCTGCCAGGCAACCCAGTCAGCCCGCCTGCCCGTCTCCACGTCTGCCCGACAGCTAGTCAGCCTGCCAATTTAATTCGTTTGCATAAATTTTTGGTAAAAAGGAGTGGAGGATTGCAAGATGGCTTTTACCTCTGTGTGGTTCACAATGCCGAGGCCCTGTGGCTTTTTTATGCGCCCCTTGTCCCAGTTCTATGCAGCCGGGTTTGTTTTTTTTGTTGTTTTTCTATGCAAAATTCGATTTTAATGTGACGGCAAATGCCTGAAATATTTACTGGCAGCCAGAGTTGGCGTCTCCGTCTCCGTCTTGGTCTTGGTCTCGGTCGCGAATTCCTTCTCTTGTTTTGATTGTCTTTTTTCAAAACAATTTCGGCTGTTTATGTTGTTTGCGAGTCTCTCGGCGCTGTGTCTGTCCAATCGTCAGTTCGTCATGCATAAATAATCAAAGTAAATGCAAATCAATAAAATCGTTTGCCAGCAGCTTAAAGTGTATTCCTATCAAATGAGGTCGCTGAAGGAAGAAAGCATAATTGCTAATTATGTTGAAAACGCTGTGATATGTCTTTAATTTGATAAATAATTCAAAAGTCGATTGACTTGCTGCGGCTCCTACAGCTGTTTGTCTCCTTTAATAGCATGTGGGGCCGCTGACAAGCGACGCCTCCCTCGGAGAGCCATAAATCATCATTTATATTATTAACATGGGGATCAAAATGGACAACAGACAGGCCAAACTACTAAACACGCACACTTTCCTATGCACACACACACACACACACACACACACTTACCGCAAATGTCAAGGGAATGAAAGTGTATCCGGGTCCATCTGAAATATGTTCCCAGCAAAAAGCATCAAACGTTGCCAGGACAAAACGAACCGACGAACGGAACATTTTAGTGTTGCCTATTTATGAGCACAGCGTGAACACCCAGCGCCAAGTTGCCAAGCCAAAGGCCGAGGCTAAGCAGCTACACTCAGAAAAACAAATTTAAAAAAATAATATTAATATTAATATAAAAAAAAAATTCATATACATTTATAAACAGAAATCAACGCTTTTTTATATAATTATAAAAAAAATGTTATACTGAACTTAAGAAATGGAAAACTTTAATAATAAATACATTTTTTTATTAATAAGGTGTGTTAATAAAAGACTAATATTTAATATAAGTTTAAGTAGCAAAAATACTAATATAAAAACGACTTTTTCTATTTTTATAATATATTTCTATATAACATAAATCAGCGCTTTATTTTTTATAATTTTAAAAAATGTTATACTGAACTTAAGAAATGATAAAACTATAATATTATAAATATACTTTCTGAATAATAAGGTGTGGTAATAAAGAAAAAATATCTACTATTAATTTTAGTAGAAAAAAAACCTAATATATAAACAACTCTTTCTATTTTTATAATATATTTCTATATAATATAAATCTACGCTTTTTATTATTTAATTTTAACTTAAGAAAAGAAAAATACTGAAATTAGATATTTAATTTTTAATAAGGTGAGTTAATAAATTACTTAGATAAACTATTAGTTTAAGTAGCAGAAAACAAAATATAAAAATGGCTTGCAACACAAACAGAAACTTAAAAATCAAACATTTTTAATCTTTTTGCATTAAGTGCGATTTTTTTTGCTGAGTGCAGTCATGTGGCTAGACAACGAGTCATATGCAAAAGTCAAAAAGCGGTGGCAGGAGAGGGGACAAGGCCAACCCAATTGAGTGTGCGGTTAGCTTCAGTCGCTTCTTTATAACAGCTGGCAACACAGTTGCGAACATGTAAAACTAATAAAAACACCAGCTGACCAGGTTAGCTGGCAACAGCATCAGCTTCAGCTCCAGTTACGGCTGCAGGCTTGGGCTCCTGTCCAGTGTCGGTGTCTGTGACGGACACGAGAATACGGGGATGGCAGACTACGGGTTCACCAGGTTCGCCTGTTTGCCAGTGCTTTGCATGTTTTATAGTTTTGACCCTAATTCCGTTGAGTCTTGTGTAAAGTGTGATGCTGTTTTTTTTTTTTATCTTAAAGCCAAACTTTGTCTGCAGACTGATTTATCGTTTAAATAATCAATAAATTTCGAGTGTTTTGCATTGGTTGCATTTCATTTGCATTGCAACTATAAATCGCACCAATTTAGTGGGAATTTTGAGATTTTATTGTTCTCGTTATCATTTTGCTTAGGCATTTGTGTCATTTATCCACTCTGTCAGACATCCAAAATAAGTTATATCTGTAGATATTATGATGACGAGTGGAAAATAAAAATATTTTAGGCTTTTGTTGAAATTTTCTAATGCTTTGCAGAATAAATAAATCTAGAAATGCACAAATAAATGCTATTTCCGAGTAGATAAGCAAATTTCTATGCAAAACATAAAATTCGAGCATGGTTCAAACAACTAAAAACATAAATTCCAATGTTTCAAAATATTAAAAGGAATTGCTTGGATATGACAAAATAAATATGCATATTTTTGTATACTTATTTTGTACTCCTCAAATGGAAGTTTAAATTTCTTTAAAAGGCATCAAAAAAAAGTTCTGTTTCTAAGAAAATTGTTATCTAAGAAAATTCTTTAAGTTTAAGTTTATTCGGTAATTTTTTAACACATTAATTTTAATAATTAAAATTTAAATCATTTTTCAATAATTATAAAACTTGAATGAAATCTCATTGAATAAAAAGCCACTTAAAAATAGTTTCAACTGTTTGCCTATCACTTAAAATTTATTCTTAAAATTGTCAACTTTTATTAAACAAATAAGCCAAAATAATTATAATTTGCAGTTGGGTTCAGGAATAAATCGATTGAGTCTCGAATAAGCCACAATGGAAAATGGAAGCTGTTTGAAATTGGTTTGTTTTAGTCGTAGGTTATTTGTTGCCTGGGGCATTTGCGGCATTGCTTTTGGGGCAAACATAAGTTAGGTGAATTTATTGTTATTGAGTGGCACGCTTGACACACGAGCCTCAGCCTGCCCCAGCCTGGGCAAACACAAGCAGCTCATTGAATACAACACACAGTCCTCAGTCCGAGTCAGTCCTCAGTCCGAGTCCAAGCTGGCAAACATGTTAAATTATGTATATTTTAATCTCAAGCTTATCGCACTCATTAACACCTTGGCTAACAAGCTATGCACGAGTTGGCAACCAGCAGTTGGCAGTTAGGCCCTGCAGTCAAAAGACTTACAAATTTTTCCCCTCTTTTTTTTCCATGCACATTTTGATGAACGGCATTTCAGGTGCTTTTCATCCGGATTCGCAGCCGCACCTGGTTTGCAGTGTGCCTAAACTAATAAAGCTTATCTCGCCAGCTTAGCCACAACATGCGCCGCTGGGGCAAATGTGGGGCAAGCCAACTCAGCTTAGGTTCTGGCCAGGTTAGGAGTCGCTCAGTGTGTCAAGGTGAGCACTGAGGAGGAGACTTAAGTGGGCGTTAAGCAAGGCCAATAAATGGCATTCGATCAGTTTGGCTGCAACTGTGCAACTGCCAAACTGCAATTAGCAATTTTCGGCTTAAATTAAGAGCCTTACAACTGCAGCTCAGGCATAAAACGAAACAAATTGCAAAAGCAATTATGAGAGAGAGAGAGAGAGAGAGAGAGATAGAGATAGAGACACTTGAGCTGCTTCTTCGACGAAAAATTTAATTAAAATCCTTTTGCTCTCCTGCAGTCTGTGCATAATTAATTGAACTTAAGCTTTGCGCAGCGAACTCTGAGCTGAGTGTGGCAACTGGCAACTGGCAACTGGCAAATGGCTCGTAAAGTCAGCTCAACCATAAGGGTATTAACTGCACTGAGCTTGAAATGCTGCTGCACTTTATGTCCTTTTCACGCTGTACAAGCTGTATTCCAAAGGACTCTCCCCAAGCATATCATAATCAATTTCTACCATTTTGGTGCATAGATCACTATTTCTTATACAACTGATTTTGCAGTACCAAATTTGAGATGACTAAGTGCAGTACTTGCTCTGCTATAGATTGCCAGCAAGTGTGCACACACACACACACACCCAACCGCTTACACACACAACACACACACTTGCCTCGAGGGCAGAATATTTCAACAGAAAACAAGTGTAAATCAAATAAAACCTAATAAAATATTATACAAAAAAATAGGAAGAAAAACGCGGTCGCAGCTTGGCACGCACAACACCACAAACACACACACACACACACACACATACTTGCACCCCCACACACACTTTCGGTCTTTACAATGGGGCAGACATTTGAGGCAAGGAAAAACAGCAGAGCGAAAAAAAAAGAGGGAAAATGAAACGAAAACCCAAATGGCAAACGAATTGAAGTCGGCAATTTTTATGTTTTATTGCAATTCTTGGCTTTCATTTTCTCGCTGCTTCGCCTTGTAACCCGTGTTCTATTTTACGGCTACCAATGCGCCGTACACCTTCGTTCCGGACAGCAAGCCGTAGCCATAGCCGTTGCCGTCACGACTTCTCATAAAAGAACCGATTCGAATGTGTGTGTGTGTATGTGTGTGTGTGTGTGTGTGTGTGTGTGTTTTAGTGTGTGTCTGTGTGTGTGTGATGAGAGTTGCGTGGCTACCGATTCTGATACAACCATTTACCGTGCAACTATGGCAACGTAAAAGTAGAAACCTCGCCTCTAGCTGATGCCGGCTGCTGCCGTTGGTGGTGGCAGCGTTGTGGCTGCCACACGCTTGCAAAATCACTTTAAAGCCACGTCGCTTTTTTTTACTTGCCACTGGGGTGCCCTGCTCCACCTCAGGTCTGTGAGTGTGTGTGTGTGTGGGGGGTGTGTGGGGGGTGTGTGGGGGTGTGCGTCTTTTCACGCGCATATGTCATAAATGGTACGGGTCCCGGCTTGGGTCTCGGTCCGGGTCCGGGTCCGGTCATGTGTTCCCTGTTTTATTTCCATTCCTTTTTTTCTTGGCGTGGTTTAGGCCTGTTTCTGCTGCTATTACAAAAAAAAACAGGGTTGTAAAAATGAGATGGAAATGAAAATGGGGTTTTTGCGGCAAGTGCGCTGCAATTGTGTGGCATTTATAGATAGCACAATGTGTGCGTGTGTGTGTGTGTGTGTGCTTCAGATAGATATTCATGCGTGTGTTTGTTTACTTGTTTCCATATTAAAATTATATGTTATCGATATGATATATCATGTATGAGTGTGGGGCAGCATTCGGCAAATTGTTTTGAAGTGCGCATAAATCACTGGAAAATTACTTTGGACGCATAATTTATGGAGGGAATGACTAAGGAAACGCCAAACGCCAAAGAACCATTAACTTTTTTCTATTATTATTATAGTAGTTAAAGTTTAGCAAATATTTGCAATCAGACTTTTTTTTCAATAACTTGACAAATGGCACATTTTGCTCACTTTTATTATAATACAAAATAAATATATAAAACGAATCTGTCACGCCAAGCCCATAAAACTTGGACGCAAGTGCTCAGCGGCATGGCCATTATAATGCATTAGGCATAAACGCTGTTTTATGGACTATCAGCTTGGCCTGGATGCCCCTTGCCCTGGCCCACCCCCCCCTTGCCAGCCAGTCCGGTCAGCGTCTAATTGCCAGCACTGCCAACTTTCACACAATGAATGGCGTGCGCCTGGGCACAAGACCCCCCCCCCCCCCCCAAAGACTCCACTGGCCCAAACCCAAAGCCAGACACAAACGCTAACTCAAACCAAGACCTTAGCCAAATCCAAAGCCAAAGCCAAACTCAAACTGGGAACTTCAGCGAGGTCCCAGGCAATAAATCATTGCGATGGCTGCCAAGCTGCAACATCATTGAACATTAAAATAATTGCATTGCGAAAGTTGCCAATGTTTGTTGTCGTTGTTGTTGTTGTTGTTCTTGTTACTATTGTTGTTGTTGTTGGTGCTTCGGTCAGCACATGCCACACAGCGCACTTCATGTTCATTAATGATAATTAAAAAAGTTTTGCCAATAAAAATTTGCTGTGCCGACTGTTCAGCAGCTTCAATTTGTTTAACAACTGCAGCGCAAGAGTGTGTGCGGTGTGTGTGTGTGTGTGTGTTGTGTGTGCTGTGTGTATGTGTGTGCTGTGTGTGTCAAAGACAATGTGCAAGAAGCAACCATTCAGTCTACAATTTAAAATAGTGTCAAAATATAATTCAAGTTGCAAACGTGCTGAAATTTTTTATATTTACTTACACAGTTTTTTTTGTATATTATTTTAATATTTTTAAAATTTGTTAAACAATTTATTATTGATTATTAATTTAATATACTATTTAAATTTTCTATATATTTTTTTATTCGGCTTGAATTCGAATGAAAACTATTTGAATAAAATGCTACAAAAGATTAATTTGTAAAAAGTTTTCTTTACACATTTAATAAAAATAAAACCCACAAAATTCATTAGAATTTATTGAAATTTTGAAAAATCTTAGCTCAAAATTATGAATTTATAGAATTCATGATTCATTGCGTTTATTGGTTGTGAAAAAAATGTTGAAATAATTGTGGCACGTTCATGAGCGAATCAAAAATGAGTTGTGCCATCTGCAAAAGTCAAATTCAATTGGCAGCAAATTAGTGAGAATATTCATGGCAGGCAAAACCCTAAGAACTCTATAAATATGTATGAGGTGTTGTCTGGCATGTGGCATGTTGCACGTTGCACGTTGCAGCAGCTGAGTTGGCGTTGTTAGTGTGTGTGCAACTGTTTGCGGCAACTGTTTAATATTCTGCACGTATTTTTAACAAGCTTGTTGCTCAATTTTGCATCTAAACTGCTGGGAACCAGGAGCCCGGCTAAGACAAATACCGGAATAGATGTCGTATATATCGATAGACAGTTAGACGTCTCAGGATATCCCCAGAATGCAAGTCATATTTTAGCACAACTTCCAGTTTGAAAACCAAATTGATGGCAGCAAAACACGGCTGCCCCAAAAGTTGCCTGAAAAAGTTGCCTGCTGCTGCTGCTGTGGCAAAATGTAAACAAACATTTTGCCACACAGGCAGTGGCAGAGACTGGAAAATGCCGCCGTTGCACGTGCAACACACTGCGTCGACTCACCAAAATGTGCGACGTTATGTTGAGTTTTTTTCGTGCCTTCCATTGAAGTCAAGTTCGCAGTTCGTTGTTGGGATTGAAACGGGTTTGTTTGGGCCAACTTTGCCAGTCCGTTTGTACGCGTCGCTGCAGCAACCGTTGTGTGAATTGTTCGCGTCGACTCAAACTTTTCGAAATTGCGAATTGACGCAATAAAATCGAAACATTACGCATACGTCGCGTTGGCCCATACGGCAAATTATCAACTTGTTGTGCGTGGCATTTTATTGCATTTTGTGTGTGTTGAAACTAAATGGGGAAACCATAAGCTGCATATGTACTTAACGAGTGGTTGTGCTAACAACGTGCCACAAACTTAATGGCTTTGGCATTGACAACATACTAGTCCCACAGCTGTCACATTGCTGTCCTCGCTTGCCGCCCGTGTAAATATTCATTTATCTAGTCGACGGGCCACAAAGGTGGCGCAAAAGTTGTTGCCAGCTTTTAGCATAATTAAGCCAAGTACTTGCAACTGGCGCAGACTTGCAGCGACGGGCAACTTTAGCTGCAGAAAGGCAGGCTCCCTTAAAACCTATATATATAAAAAAAAGGGTCTTGCAGCAAGTTGTCGCAAGTGTTAAAACTGCCTTAAAGTTCTTAGTTGTGCCCCATCTGCCGCCTGCCGCCTGCCACCTGCCTGGACTGCGTTTTGAGGTAAGTTGAACAACGGCCAAAGCAAGAGCAGCACTTAACTGTCCAGCTGCTAGTTGCCTGTTAGCCAGCTTGTTTATAGTTGGTTCATAACTTGAACTTGGTTTTGTTTTTCTTTCTACACAACCGGCAAAAGTTTGAGTGAATTTCGCATTTATGAATTTTGAGTGTTTGTAAAAAAAGAGTGTTTTTTAATTCAATTTTAATTTAAATAAAAAAAATAAATAAAATGAAAATTAATATAATAATGCTGATATGCTGAGCTTTTTTTATAATATTTTTTGCATAATTAAATAATTAATAAATAAAAAAGAAAGTAAATTAAATAAATAATAAATATATAAAATAAAATCTAATAAATATATAAAATAAAGTACATAAGAAAATATAATACGTTAATCAAATTAAAAAATATGATATTTAATTTAATAATGCTGATAGGTTCAGGTATTTTTTTTGATAATATTTTTGGCAAAATCAGTATACATAAAATGAATATATGTGAACAGTTTAATTCAATTTTAATTTAAATAAAAAAAATAAAATAAAATGAAAATTAATATAATAATGCTGATAAGTTGAGCTTTTTTAAAAATAATAATATTTTTGGCATAATTAGCATATATAAAATGAATTTATGTGAACAACTCAATTCAATTTTAATTATCAAAATCTATGTTAATTAATAATTTCTAATTTGGGCAAAGGCAAAAAGCTTGTTTGTTTTTATTTATACATTTACCCCAAAATAGTCGCTCCAAAATTGTTGACTAACATCACAAAATATAAATAGAACAAGCATTAATTTAAATTTATATTATACCCATTTAATTAATTTGATTGCTGGATTTGCCTTTCTTTAATACTAAAATTCGAATCCTTGCTCAATGTGCTTTATTAAACGGATTTCAATTAGATGCAGGTCCTTGGCTTAAATGATCCTCGCTTACGTAAACAATGCCTAAATGGCTTAAACGATTCCACTGACTGACTGAGTCCGATGTTAATTTTCGATTGACTTCTGGCAAATCCGTTGACCGAATTTCCACGGCCCTCGTCTTAGTTACAGCGAAAATGTTTTCAATTGCCCCAAACGAAAAACATTGAATTAAATTTAAAAAAAAAAAAAAAAAATAGAAAATTAAGAAAAACAAGAAGCAAGAAGAAAATGGGGAAAACTGGTGACGCATGTGCAAATAAAAGCGGGCTACAAATTCAATTTGAGGGGTTTGCCGTGCCGCATCGAAGAGGCACAATAGTTAAGCGGAAATGAATGTCCCTGGGGCCCGTGGCATGGAAGTGTGTCAAAGTACGGCGAAATCAATCGACGAAGAAAAAAAAAATATACAGAAGCCAAAGGAGTCGAAAATAGAGAAGGCTAGTGCAGGGGAAGGGGGGGGAGAAAATGAAGACGAAACGCCAAACAGCCATGAGCCATAAAATGGGAGAATGAACTCGTCAAATGAAATCGAAATGGAATGGAACTCAAGCAAAAACTACTTTGTTTGCGATTAGCACTTGGCCAGAAAGGGGATGGGACAGATAGGTGGGGTGCGGGGTGAGTGCATGCGACTCGAAGAGCGGCACTTGGCTGCCGTGTGAGGGTTTGCGGGGGTGTTGGGGGTTGCTTGCTGTTGTGTGTGGTAGGAGGATGACGACAGAAATGTGTGTCAATATATTGATTGAATAATGGTGTACATATTGACAAACAACTCAAAAGGCACTCGACACTCACACAGACTCCCAGATCAACCCAAGCTCAGACCCAGAATCAGACAGACTCCGCCGGGGCGACTAGAGACGTCTAGAGGACAGAGGACAGGCCTAGAGGAGGCAAAGCACTTTCGTTCAGAGGATACGCAACTGGGGATATGTCGAGACGGCAAATGCAAAATAAGCAGCGGGAAGGGAGGGAGGGGCAGCACATCAAAGGCCATTTCGAGTGCGACATCAATGCAAAGCAGCTCACAAGATGAAGATGTCGATGGAGAGCTAACGATGGCAATGGCAATGGCAATGGCACTGGCCATGTCGATGACGATGACGAAGAAGTCATTTGAGATGGCAACCAAATAACGATGATTGTGAATAGGGGCTGGGGCTGGGGCTGGGGCAAGCTGTTTTGGGGAGTAGGGGCGTGTCTGTGACACGTGTTTCTTTAATTAGATAAAGTTTGTTTGCCTTGCAAACATACTGGCAGCAAAATTTGCCTTTGCCAGCCTTCCTCCTCCAATGTGTGTGGCACAAGCGCTGTCAATGGCAACGCCTGCCACCAACTTTTTGCGTGCTTCAATTCCTTGGCGGAAAAAAGTTCCTCCTGGACACGGCATCCCGGCGCCCTTGCCACTTTGCAACTTGATTGAGCGACGCACATCTAGTCAAATAAAAATAAATACAAGAATAACAAAAATAAATATAAATTTGACGAATATTTTATGCCCTTTATAAAATTAAATATTTAATAAATCAACTTTTTTTCTGATTGACAACAACATCAACTTTTGACTGATTTATTATGGTTTCAATTGTTGATAAAATTTTAATAATAATCGATATATATTTTAATAAAAATTTAGCAATATTCAAGTGAGACTGATTTCGATCAATTATATAAAATATTTTTATAAGAACCTTAACAAATTTTTAATACCCTCGACGACTTTATTAAAAAATATATATAAAATTATACAAAAATTGGTATATAAAATGAAATAGCGTCTATGAAACTTTCTGGGACACTCTTCAAATTCTATTTACCTAAATTATTTTATTGAATTTTCTGTTGAGCCAAATTTTTGCTCATTTGCGTAATATTTTTCCATATTGCGCCGTGTTTTCTCCAGCCATTTTTCTATTGCCTTGGCCCAGAACTTTGTAAAAAAAAAATATTTACATTTGATTTTCCTTTAATATTTTTTTTTCTTTCAAGTTTTTTTTTATTATTTATTTGCGTTTGTGATTTACGGCGTTATTTTTCCTTTGCCGTCGAAGTTTTCTTTTCCACAAGGTGACGCATCTTGAAAGCCATAAAATACAATTTTGTGGTAAGGAATTCTCTTTAAAATGTTGACAGATTTTCTTGACAGTCTTATGAAGTGGAAGCATTTGAATTCTGTGAAAACAGGGGTGGAGTGGAGAAACATTATTCTTATTTTATTAATAGAATTGAATAATTCTACAATATTTTTTGTTCAATTTTTATGTTTAACTTGACGAATATTGAGATAAATTAAATGAAGAATATTCGTGACATTTAAAAAAGTAAAGCAGCAAAGGAAATCAGGTCACGTAGTATCCACATATACATATTTCTATATGTAATCCCGGCAATATTTCATAATCTACAAAATTTATAGCTTATATTCATAAATTTTTTGTAATTACGCTAAAAATGTTGAAGATTTCAAGGCTTCGGGTTTGCTTTTGGCACTTTGTTTGTATTGTACGAGGCGCAAACTTGTTGTTAATTAAACGCTCACAAAAGTAGGTAACATGCATATAACAAGTACTACACCCACACACACACACACACGCAAACACACACACACTCTGGCACACAATCTCAATTGTTGCACATATTAATTTGTGTGCTGGCTTTCAATGTGGCTGCCTTTTGTGTTGCCCCTCGCTGGCGCCTTTCTTCTTCCCTTTTGGGCCGAACGACAACAATGGGAATGACAACAATGAAGGCCAGCAATGCACATAAACTTGCTGAGCAAACACAAGGCAAGTGCGCCCCAACAACAACAACAGCAGCAGCAGCAACACCAGCAGCAGCAACAACAATTGCTGAGGCAACACACCAACAGCCACACAATAAAACACACTAACACAAATCTTTATTTAAGCATAACAAAAACATCAGAACCAATGGTGGCAAACTGAAAATACCCAGAAAAAAGGAGGCTAACAGAAAAGCGGAGAAAAAAAAATTAGAGCAGCAAAGCGCCTTAGGATATGCAACACATAAAACTTTAGTTTTGGTAGCAGCCAACAAGGAGATTCACTTCGTTTCGTCTCTCTTTCCCACTCTCTCTCTTTCTTGCTCTCTTTCTTGCTCTGCTGCACGCTTATGCGCTGACCCTTAACCTGATAACTGTACAAATTTGACTTGAGCGCAATGATAAAAAGTTATCATGATTTATTTTGCATTTTAGCTATGCTCAACAAAATATAGTTTTTTTTTGTTATCATCTACTGGCAATTATCATGATAAGTGTATGCAATATGATATCATGATATGTCACGCATAAACATTTATATATTCTATATAGATATGCTCAACAAAATGTAGTTTTCCATTTGAATGATATCGTTATCATCTACTGGCAATTATCATGATAAGTGTACGGAATATGATATCATGATATGCCACGTATAAACGTTTATATAGCCTTTAAAATTCTATATAGATATGCTCAACAAAATGTAGTTTTCCATTTGAATGATATCGTTATCATCTACTGGCAATTATCATGATATGCCGCACATAAACGCCGCACACATTCGGGTATTGTGTGTGCAGTAAATGCTGCTGCCACTGCTGCCGCTGCTTCTGCTGTTGCATGAATGGCAGTCAGCATCGAGTAGAACAGCAACAACAACAACAACAACAATATCAAGAGCAATGGATTCGAGTGACGCTTATGGGCAACCATTTCCGTTTCAATGTCTGGCCGTTTAGTCCGATGGCTGTTAAGCCATTTTCTGTGCCAGTTTTTGGCTCGAACCGAAAATTGGCAGTCAACTTTAAACTTGGCCAAAAGAGTCTTTCTAATACGAATAACCGAATAAGAAGCAGTCTCAGTCCTGGCTGCAGCCTACATATCCCAGCAACTATCTACGTAGGTGTGTGTGTGTGTGTGTGTGTGGCAAACTTTTTACAGGAAATGGTGGCGTGGTTGTTTGGTATAGGGATGGTATAGGGGTCGGGTGAAGGGTGCAGAGTGTATTGCCCCCGGCTAGGAAAAGAGGCTGCCAAAAAGTTTTACGTCGCAAACTTTTCTGCATATATTTTGCCCACAAAACGGAAGCTTGTTTTTCATGTTTCGTGTCTTTTGCTTTTAATTCTCTATTTCTCTCTCTCTCTCTCTCTCTCTGTCTCTCTTATACATTTTATTTGGCATCTCCTTAGAATTGAAATGCTTTAATCGCAATTTATCAAATTGGAAAATAAAATGCTCAAGAGTTGGCCAGTTAATAAGTTTGCTGGTTCTCTGAAAATTTGGACAACATTTCTAAGCATTTAATTTGTCAGTCGCATTTGCTTAGTTAAAAGTTTTCCTTAACACGACAACCGATTACAGTTACACTTTTACCGTTCTTTCATTGGTTTTTTAGGGGGTTGCTCAGCATGCGGCCGAGGGAGACAGGCCAACAGCATCACCATCGACCGCCTGCTTCGATTCAACAAGGAGCCTAAACTGCAAGCAATGTCCACACAGCAGAGATGTCCATGTCCATGTCCATGTCCATGCCGATGTCGATGTCGGAACGCAATATGTCCAGCCAGGGGCTGGGCTTGCCCTCGCACCGCAACGCCCAGCAACATCGGCCGCCGGACGTTGAGGAGGCGCTCTCCTCGATGCTGTGGACGCCATATGAGCGGACAACGCCAACGGCCAGCTCCACGGATGAGGAGGACGACGATGAGCGACTCAATCGCAAGCTGCGCAAATCGCACAGTTGCTACGAGACCAGCTCCAGCATCAGCAGCAGCAGCAACAGCAACAGTGCTGCTCTGAGCCACCTAACAGCAGCACCAGCACCAGCACCACTTGCACCACCACTACCACCACCACCACCGCCAGCAGAAGCAGCAGCTCTCCCCGTGCCTTTTCCCAATTTTAGTTTAAGTGGTTGCGCCTTGGAGGCGGCCAAGACGGCCGCCCATTCAGTTGGTTCGAGTGGCGGCCATAGCAATCGCTACTCGTATCCATCCTACTATGGCAGTCCGGCGCACACACTCACCCAATGGTGTTCCTCGGCGGCTACGGCCATCACGGAGCCACCCTCGTACGAGTCCCTCTACGAGGCGAGTGTCTCCGGCGTGGGCGCGGCCAGGGCAAGCTTGGCTCCCGTCCAGCCGAACATTATAAAATGTGATAGATCGCAACGATCCCCAGCAGCAACAACAACTAAAACCACTCAGCAAGATGATGATGATGATGATCAACTCAAACTAACGGCAAATGTTCCCGCTGAGCGCATAGTGCGCTCCTTTACAGACGATTACATATCGCAGGTAAGTCTATCGATTTAAATCGGCGGCTCTAAGTGATTAGTTTAACTAGTTTAACTAGCTGATATATAAAGTCAAAAATATAAAAAAGGATTGGCTTACCTAGCTTAGCTATTTGAAATATAGAGACGATTCTCAAAATGTCCTTTTCTTTTAAGTTATCCTTAAACTCTACGAAAGTCTGTTGTATATTAATATAAATGGAACTTGTTGCCTAACTAAATTAATATCAGAAATATTTAATCATACGCAGCCCTTGAGTGGCGGATGTTTCGATTAATATCGATAACAGTAAAGACAGACATTGTCATCATAATGGATTAGATTATTAAATTTATATATTATATATACACGATATTAGTGCTTATTAACTGTCTACGCAGCTGTTAGGCTTTTTATGTATTTCATAACACAGCACTTTTGTCTGTCGGGGGTCACATAAAATTGTCACCTTGGTGGCGCAACACCCTCAACTGCGCACTTGGACTCCTAATGTGGCGCCATCAAATTTGATGTCAAGCCTGACATCAGGGGCTCCATTATCGAGCGACTCGATTGACTGCCACAGCGCTCGATAAGAGCTAATGTTTCACTTAGGCCCTTGAGTGCCACCCCGCGGCTTCGATTCCAAAGCCGAGCCACAGGCAGGCAGAACGAGACAAAGAACAAGAGGGAGAAAGAGTAAGAGAGGGAGAGGGAGACAGTGGCAGATGTCTCCTAGCATCAACATCGACACTGGCATCGTAATTGGTCTCGCTATCGGTTCAAGAGTGCTGCAGGGGTATGAGTAATACGGGTTGCGCGCCGCGTGCGGGGAATGTTGTCGTGTTGTTCCGTTATATTGAGACTGCGGGACTCGTAAATATGCATTTACATTTTATATCTGTGCTACTATCATAATTTTGTTTTTGTTTTTTCTTTTGTTTGCGCCAGCGAAATGGGAAATTGACCACAAAGCAATGAACAAAGAACAAAGACGAAACTAAACTAAGTAAATAACACACACACACACACACAAGTGCATTTGAATATATGGATGTGTGCCATATGCAGATACGAACAGAGCTGGGCTGTCGCCTCCTCAAGTGACAGGCAGATAGGGGTAGACAACAGAAAATTGGGTAGGGGTAGTCGGGGTACATTATCATGTGTCCCATTATTTTGCGCTTCGAGCTTTTGTTACAAAGTTGCAACATTTCATAATTTGATCAGCTTAAGACTGGTTCTGAGTACTAAAATAAATGACACACATTAATTGATCCCCTGGGGATAATTTTGACTTAAACTATTATATCGCATAATGCTATTTAACCTCGAAATGTAGCCATGTGCACAGAAAACCGCTCATTACAAATATCATTGAATGTGAAGTTGAGTTGCTTTTTGGAGCTCTAATGATTGCAACTAGGGGCAACAATCAACAGACTATCGCTAACGAAACATTGCACAAGAGTGAACAGCAATAGCAACACAAAAACAGCAACAATGACAAACGCAACCCAGCAGCACCTAGAACAATGAGTCAACAGCAGCAGTAAAAGCAACAGCAGCAGTTGAGCTAACAGTAAATCACATTATATTTCTGTGACGTAATTAATGCAAGTAACACAGCGTAACATAATTAGAGCCCTCACGCACACACACTAAAGCGCACGCACTCACGTACGCACCAACAGTTATTTAGAGCCCACATTATGTGGATGAGGATTTGACAGCGATTTGGCAGAGATGGCGTCGCTTTCAGATTTAGGTTTCAAGTTGAGCGATGAACAGTCTTGATGCGAATAATATAACCAGATAGCATTGGTTCTCTTATAAAAGTACATATAATTTAACAGTACTTCACTTGAATTTCCGAATTAAATTGTTGTATGTTGGCTGACTTTTAAAATGTTCCTTAGCAATCACGACAAGCGCCATCTCTAATACAGGAAAAAGAAAATGAGAGAGCAAGCGCAAATCATGCAGCCACAACAGCAACAATTTTATCAGTCACCAGGCAAAAAATAATATTACATTAATTCTCTTGGATTTTAGATTTAAATTACTTGTTGTGTTGTTATGCTGACACACGATAAATCATTTGCAAAGCACGACAAGCGCTCATCTCTAATACATTAGACAGAAAATGAGAGAGAGCGAGAAAAAGAGAGAGAGCAGCAATAACTTTATCAGCCAGCATGCAGACGCCAGGCAGGAACAACAGCAACAAGACTTGTGACGATTTTATGATTGTGCGTTGGCTTAATTAATTCAATTAAGCGCACATTTATGCGCCTGTTTGCCACATCCTGACTTGGTCCTGTGTTGTGGCTGCCACCTTTTTTTTTATTTTTTTTTTGCTTTTGGCCAGTGGCTAAGTCGCTCCTAGCAATTAACACTAATTAGCACTTGAAACTTAAATCTGGTCATTTGATTAATGTAAAGCTGACGTTTTTTGTATATTTCTCTCCTGTTTTGTAGAATTGCGCATTATTTACGCAAACAGCAAGCGACGCAGAAACTGAAATAACGGCAAAAGCAACGAATGTAATATCACAACAAAGTGCACAAAATCAAATCGACAGCAGAGCCAATTACATTATCAATGAAAACAGACACAAAGACGAAGACGAAGGCGAGGACCGAGAAACCAGCGACGTTCAAGATGAGCAAGAAATGGCAAAAAGAAAAACAGCGACAACAACAACAACAAGAGCAAACGAGGAAACAGGCACAGTTGCAGTCGCTGTCGGAGTTCAGGTCAATCAACCTGTTTCCTGTGCTGCAGCAGCAGTACACTATCGCACTCTCAGTCGAAGTCGCTCTCGCAGTCGCTCTCGCAGAGAGCAGGCAGTAGTGAGCGTGAGCCCAACAGCTGCCGAGAGAGCAGCTGCGGAGAGAACAGCTGCCGAAAGAGAATCAGCGGAGAGAGCAGCTGCTGCCGTGGCCAGTGGTTGTTCAATTGAGCTTAGTTCGGCAACGATCAGTCTCTCGAGTTCGTTCGGCGCGTATACAACGGATGCGCGTTTAAGAAACGGTTATT
Source organism: Drosophila multiciliata (assembly GCA_037043605.1). NCBI lineage: Eukaryota > Metazoa > Arthropoda > Insecta > Diptera > Drosophilidae > Drosophila > Drosophila multiciliata. Next base: position 6,578,400 of record JBAMBF010000589.1, read on the forward strand.
ACAATAACAACAATTGCAACAACAACACATTGTCGTCTTGGTTAGCGCGGGGGCGCCACAATTACAATTCGTGTCGTAGCAGCAACAGCAGCAGCGACGCGCTGCTGCCCAACAAATGTTTGGCAGAACTCGAACGTTTGTATGCCGAATTTCGCGCGAGTGAAAGTCTCTTCGAGCATCGCCTCAGTCAGAGTAACGACAACGATACCGATAACGATACCGATAGCGATATCGACATCGATATCGATAGGGAAGTGGGTAAGATGCGTTTGAATGTGGTGGCAGAAACGCCACCGCCGCCACCGCAGACTCTGCTTACTGCAACGGCAGCAACACAAACAGTTGGCAGCAGCAACAGCAACAACAACAACAACAGCAGCGTTTTTCTCAGCAATGCTGACAGGGGCAGCAGCAAGGCCAAAAGCATCAGCAACATTGCAATTTTGCAGCCAGCAACAAAGTCCTGTCAGCGGCAGCCAAGTCTAACGATTCAAGTGAACAATAATAACAGCAACAACAACAGCAGCAACAATAACGGTACTAACAACGGTAATCAGGTTTGTGTTGCTTCGCCCACAAGCACAACTGCAACAGCAACAGTTACAACAACAACAACAACGGCAACAGCGACAACCACAGCTCAAGAGTCGAGCATCGTCAACAACAACAACGGTGTTTGCGTTGTGAATTGCAACTACAACAGCAGCAACAACAACAACAACAGCAGTAGCAACACCCCCAATAGTAACAAGAAAATTAACAGCAGCAACAACAACAGCAACAGCAGCATTGTTGCAATTAATAATTGTGTGCCCGGAGCCAAAGTGTTTAGTGCAAGTGTACAAAATAAGCTAAATAATAATATTAATAATAATAATAATAATAATAATAATAATACGAATGTGGATGTGCAACATGCTGCTGCTGTCAGTGCCAGTGCAAGCAACAGTAATAATATAAATAATATTATTAGCTATAATAATAATAATAATAATAATAATAATAATAATAATAATAATAATAGTAGTGTGAATGTGACCAGTGCTGATAACAACAGTGTCAAAGTAATCAATGTGAATCTTTCGCCAACAACACGCACTTTCACCTCAACCGAATGCCAAACCGATGATCTAAGCAACACCAACAACAACAACAACAACAACAACAGCAACTCCTCCCAGCAACAACAACAACAGCAACATCAACAACAGCAGCAACAGTTGCGCACACGCGAGCAACGTCGACGGGAACGTCGCGAACGTCGCCAGCAGCAGCAGCAACAGTTGCAGTTGCAGCAACAATTGCCACCACACCATCCGCGTCGTCTGCACGTGGAGCGGCACTCACCGCCGTTGCATCCACCGCCCCACTTGCATCATCCCCATCCGCATCCCCATCCGCATTCGCATCCGCATCCGGCTGCTTTAGGCCTGACACGTGCTCTTCTGCCGGATATTCTGCACAGCCATTATCCGCCGCCGTACAGCGCACTGTCCGCCGGTGTTGCACAGCCACCACCTTTGCCACCACCACCAGCAGTAGCACAGCCGCAAGCAGCGGTCCAAACGCTGCCGCTGCCACTGCCGCTGTCGCTGCCACCACCGCCGCCGCCGCCGCTTGCGTCTGTGATATCGACGGTGCCACTGCCGGGTGGCGCACCAATGATGAGCGATGGACGCTTCACGTTGCCGTTGCCCATAATGCGCAGGTGAGTTCTTCTTCTTCTTCTTCTACTACTGCCTCCACCATGTGTAGCTCTGTGCAACATTTGCTGTCCGTCCGCTTCGGTTTTCAGATTCAACTCTCACCTCTGGCCACATCGATCACTCCAATTCCCATTTCCATTTCTATGTTTCAGCGCTCAAGTTTCATGCGTATACCCTGTAAAAAATTCATTTATTGGCTTTTGAGGCAGATTAGTAAGAACTGTGAATTTACTTAGAAATTGACATAAATTGTTTTTATTTATTATATGTATAATTTATTTAAAATATAAATATTATTAATAAATTAAAATTACATATAAAATAAAGCTTTTTGTTCATAATTGAAGGTTATTTTGCTTTGCTTAATTTTTTTTTATTGGAGGGTTGCATCTGAATTCAAAATAATGTGGTTTTTAATTTGAAATTTCACACAATTATTGAATTACTGTTAACGCTTTCATGTCAAAGGTCAATGCAAATCTTATGCAACTTTGCTCACTTCATATTTAATCATCTTTTTATAAAATAATAAAAGAAACGCTTAACTTGGAAAGTATTTATGTAAATCAGCTAAAAAATAACATTAAAAATACTTAAATTAAATGTTTACATTTAATATTAACTTCTGAGGGTTTGTGTTTTAAATTCACAAATTACAGGGTATCTCAGGTGTGCATTGTTGTCACTTTCAAAAGATTCTCTGCTTTATAATTTTTCATTTTAGCTTTTGGTTTTGGCTCCGCTGTGAGGCTCTTCTATTTTGTGTTGCTTTTGTTTTTTATTGTTGTTGTTGCTGTCGTTGTTGTTGTTGTTGTTGCTGCTGTTGTTGTTCATGTCTATTTCGACATTTTCTATTACCGCACATCGCTTCTTGCCTCTTTGTGCGGCATTCGTTGTTTTTAGCCGTTGCTGTTGCTGTTGCCGTTGCCTTTTTGCCGGCCATGTGTCTTCCTGTTTCGTGTTTCAACTGGGAGCAGCCAGGCAGACATCAACAACAACAACAACAACAACAACAACAACAGCAACAACAACATTGAGCATCAGACATTATAATGATGGTAATTTTAATGTCAGTAACAAATTTCTTGCATGATTTGGCTCTCTTTTTCTCTTGTCAGACTCAGGCCTAGCCACATTTTTTTTTCTAATTTTTTTTTTACGTATATTTGTTTTTTTTTTTTGGTAAAAAATTAATCTTAAGGTTTGAGCGAGTTTCCTAGAAATAGAAAACATAAACATGAGCTTTAATTTAAAGTTTGTGTCAAGCATTCGCATAGTTATTATAACTATTATTTATGTTTTCTTTACACAGGGGAAGGGGAGAGGGGGGGAAGGGGGCATGTGTCGGCTATAAAACATTTGGATTATAATGAGTTTTTGGTTTATCTTTAATTGCAGATCTTAAATCACAGTTTTGCTTGGCCAGCTAACAAAAGTGTCTTAGCGCTTTTTGTTTCGCCCCTTTTGAACGCGCTGTGTGCAAGCTGACTGGCGATTTTTATTGTTATATATATATATATATATATACACATGCTAGATTATATACGACAGACTTGCTATATATGGTTTTTTTTCTTAATTTTCCCACGCATTCATTACTATAAATATCTAACTGAAGTTGAGCTAGAATCGCAAACCAGTTTTTCTCATGATTGCACACAAATTATTTTAGATCTGTATCCGTATTTTCTCCAATGTATCTGTATCTGTATTTGTATCTGTATCTATTGCATTTAGTCTGTGTGCGTATCTATCTTTGCAAATGTCTCCCATTCGAATACTTTTATAGCAAATCTCTGAACATTTGACATTTGTCGAGATTGTCGTGTTTCAGAATTTAAATTGTGTTTTATCTATTGTTTTTTAATTGCAAAACTGTGTCAAGTTGATTTGTTCGTCTCATTGTTCGTTACAAATTAAATTTGTTGACATTGTTGTTTTGTTTTTGTTATTGTGTCAAAGTTGGAAGGCAACCTGAAATTTCATTTATTGTATTTGATTGAGTTGAATTTTAAAGTGCTTTTTCTCAGCTCAATTTGCACCTGTCTTTTCTAGCCATATATTCTACACAAAAGAGCAGCATCTTTTTAGCCCATTTCTGTCTCTTAGCTTCTTAATCGGTAAACCACGTTTTTTATCTTGGCTCCAAATTAACACAAACTCTTACACAATTTTTTTGTACGTGTGTTTTTTGTTGTTGTAAGATTTGTTTTTATTTTGGCGAGTTAAAAAAACTCGGGCGAAAAAAAAGGTGTAAAAAGCGAAAGTTTTGTCGGGGGGGACGTCAGAAGTTGGAAACTGAAGTTGGGCAGCAGTAAAAAAGGGTCGTCGTTTGTCCGCTCGTCCGCTGGCCGGCTGAGCGTGCATAATCTTTAAATCATTAAATAACAACAACAAAAACACAACAAAAAAAAACAAAAACCAACAGACCCAACAATAACAACAGCGGCTATACTTAATAATAAAAATAAGAAAATAAAACAGCTGGCAATAAAAAGGAAACGTGATGCTGAACAACTTACATTGTGGCAACAACGTAGCAGCAGCAGCAGCAGCAGCAGCAGCAGCAGCAGCAGCAGCTTTGTAAAAAACGTATTCTGTTTTTTTTTGGTGTAGGATTTAATTTTGATTTTGAAGCATGCGAAACAAAAGAGCAAAGAAAACACAGTGTGCCCAGTAATAAAAACACTTAAACAGATACAAATACAGAAACAGATACAGATACAGATACACAAACGGATACAGCTACAGATACTTTGACTGAGTTTGAGTTTGAGTTTGTCTTCAACTTTGGCTAAGACTAACTAAGACAGTCAACAATCGAACGACTGCCTCAAAGTGTATGTGTGTGTGTTTGTGTGTGTGTGTGTGTGTGTGTGTGTGTGTGTGTGTGTGTGTGTGCAGAGTGCAAGTATTCGTTCACTTTCACTTTCGCATTTGCAGCTTGAGGTTAAAAACATGAAGTGCTTGGCCATATTATCATAAATTTGGCTTAAAGGTAACCCCAAAACGCACAAGTCGTAAATCAAACGCAAAACCAAAACAAAAAAAAATCGTAATTCAGTTAAGATCATTAGATGCGTGTTTTTCATATTAATTATGCCACTTTGGCTAATTGCGCTGAGTTGTGCGGCCTGACACTGAAAACTGAAAACAGGCCAACAACAACAACAGCAATTGGCAAACCGGTTTTTTTCATGCGACTGTCAAATTGAGAGTCCAAAGACCCAAAAATTTGCATACAGTGCAAAAGTATCTGCAAGATACGCGCCTGAAATCGATGGATGATTCAACTTTAGCCACAACGCTCAAAATGCAAAAAGCGCTAAAAGCAAAACCAAAAAAAAAACAAAAAAAAAAAAACGACAGCAAAACCAGATTTCACCCGAAACAACAACAACAACGGAAAACCAAAACCAAAACCAAGTTTCAAGTTGCAGAACGCGCTGCTTGCCTCCTGGTTTGAGCAGCACCTCGATCTTAGCTGTATCTGTGTGTGTGTGTGTGTGTGTGTTGCTGTTGCTGTACTCGCACTTTAGTATCCAGTTTAGCTGCTTTCAACATTTGCTGCACGCATCTCCTGCTTAGTTGACACACTTTTTGTCTAGCTCTTCCAGCTAGATCACATTTACAGCTAACTTTTGAGCAACCTGCCACGAACTTTTCTCCATATATACACAACCATATATATACACACAATCGCAGCCAATAACTATTTATATATATATATATATATTTATATATAGAGAGGTGCTAGCTGACTAAACACTCGACAAAACTGACCAAACAACTTTCCAGTTTTTTTTATTTATTTTTATTTTTTTTTTGGCTATCCTGCGAGTGCACAGCCTTCTTGGCTAAGTCCACTCTTTTTACTGATTTTGGCGGAGTTGGCTAAATTTACTTTTTATAAGAGAACAAACTGTATCCACCAGAACCACAGCAGCCGCAACCACAAAAAGAACAACAGCAGTGGAAATAAATCGGCTAAATAACTTGTCGGTTTTGGCACTAAAAAAAAACTAGGAATCGCCAACCACGGAGATATACTTGCAACGTAACACAACAAAACGAGGCGAGACAAGAACTTAACAAAAGTCAATAAAGCCAATAAAACAAAATTGTTGTTGTTGCAGCAGCAGCAGCATCAGACTGCTGTTGCAGATACAAAAACCACAACAACAACAACAAAGCGAAGCCACCAAATACTGTGTGCCACAATCAGAAAATTTGTGTGCTTAAAATTTCAAATATAAAAAACAATTTTAAATTTTTTCCATAACTTGACATTTTATATTCTGTGAGCAGATTCCCAATAATAATTGTAAAAATAGCTTTTAATATAAATATTTTTTTTATTTTTAATTATTATTTTTATCAATATTAATTTATTAATGGATTAATCTTTTTTACTTTTAAGTGCAATTTTAAGCTACTGTCATTTGAGTAAAATGCAATTTTTAAGAGTGCTATTGAGGCAAGACTAATAGATTTCCTGCACCCAAAAATGATGTGCATCATTAATCAAAAATTGCCCCAAGGTAAACTCAGATTTGTGGCAAGCTCAAAAGGACAGTTTTTAGCCAACTATTTTTTCATCAATCAATGCAAAAGTTGCTGACCAAAAGTTGAAATGAAATAGTATTTTTCAGGCCACTGTGCAATGTGAAATCAAAATGTGACTGTCTGCTGCTGTTGTTGTTGTTGTTGTTGTTGTTGTGCAGTTTGTTTGTATAGAAAATGCATTCGGGCCAATTTGCAATGAGCCGGCAAAATGCTGCAGCAGCAGTCGCAGCAAATAGAAAACGCATCGAGAAACGAGCTGCAAACACGTTGACACAGTCAAAGACAAGCCAAGAGAGAAAGAGAGAGAGGGGAGACTGAGAGAGAGAGAGAGGGAGCTAGAAGTGGCCAATGCCCAAGGGCAGAGAGGCAGACTCTTTGACAAACTGTTGCTGTGCCGCAAATCTGGCTTATTGAATTCTCACCCCAAATTGGAAATTCAAATTGGTTTTACATTTGAAATTTGTGTTGTGGCCAGATTGACACAGAAACCCAAAGCTCAAAACCAGATGCCATCAAGAAATTATGATCAGCAATCGTCACATTGAATTGTGCCAGTGCAATTAGCCATGTTTTGTGGGCTTTAAGATGGTCTTTAACTGCTTTGGCGCTGGCCTTGAGCGCTGTGAAAATTACTTGGCAACGTTTCAGACTTTTTATCTTTCTCTTTTTAATTTTTTTATTTTTTTTTTCTATTTTTGGTTTTTTAAATTGTGTGTTGGTTTTGTGGTTCAGGCCATTACTGTTCAATGCCATTTGGGCGCGCGAGAACAAAGCCCAAAGCCAAAGTCTAACCGGCTCATTGTGAATTCTGGCATCAGACATTTGCGCACAAAAGCCGCTCACAGCACAAATGTGTATTACGAGAATTATTATTTATTTTATTTTATTTTTTTTCTTTCACAAAGCACAATAGGAGACGGCCCAACCCAGGCGAGGCCAGGCCAGACCAGGCCAGGTCGGGAGTTATGGCCAACAGCAGATGAGCATAATTTGTAAATAAGCATATAAATAAATAAGCATGTCCATGCAAAAATAAACAAAATGCAAATTCTCGAATGAAATGAAATGAAATGAAATGCCTGCTGCCCTGCCCACCCCTGCCCCCTTACCCTGATACCCTAACTCTCCTCCCCTCTGCTCACTCTTGCCGCCATTTTTCATTTGATTTTATTTCGCATTTTATTTTTATTTATTTATACTTTTGTATTGTGGCTATTGCGGTTTTAAACAAAAGTCCATAATTCATGTTATGGGTAAGCATCGGAGTCTGTTTTGTTGTGCATTGAAGAGTTGGTTGCCGCATGCCGCATGCCGCATGCCACTTGCTAATGCTTCTTCTTATTCTGCTGTTGCAGCTGCTTCTTCTTGCATACCCTCACTTTTTGACTGGTTTCTGAATTGTTGTTGTTGTTGTTGCTGTTTTTGTGGCTTTTGTGGCATTTGTTGTGCATTCAACTAAACTCGAAAAAGGGGCGTGTGGCATTCGTTTGGCTTTCTGGGGTCAATAACGTTGACTGTTTTTAATCGACTTGCAATCAATTTGCTAAAAAGCAATTCTATTCACTAAATCGGTTTTTTACACATTTTAATATATTATTTTTAAGTGCACATGTTTTCAATCAAGGCTAATGTAAAGACTAAACTTCAATCAAAATTTTACTATTCAAGTAAGCAGCCAAAGAAAGTTGTTTTATTTTTTGGTTTTTAAATCGATTCATCTACTATATAATAATAAAAAATAAAATTGCCAGGTACAGCAAAATGATTAAAAATCATTTGCTTGATTTTTGATATTGTTTTCATTTTTCTGCATTCGAAATGCACACATTAATCAGGTTTTTGGAGTTTCATAATGCCGAAGCAGTGATTATGGTTTTTTTTTTTTTTTTTTTTTTTTGATGAAATTCAGTATATAATAAAGTCTTTATCTAGTTGCTGCCTTTCAATCCGCCCATCTATTGATTTGGAATGAGGTAATACGAGAAAAATATTGGCGGACCAGTTTTTTTTTTGTATCTGTTGCCTTTTGTAGCTGCCACATTTTTGGGTGAAAGTTTTCTGTTTCTCTGTTTGCATTTTGGATTGTTTTGTGTCTGTTTCTGGCAGTAGGTGGGCATTATTGAATCCGCTCATCAGCCAGTTGGGCAATAGTTGCTTGATTCATTTGGAGAAATGATAAAAAAAAATAATAATATGCATAGATATTTCTATTGTAGGCAGTTGCAGAAACAATATAGAATTGTGTTTGTGGTATTAAAAAGACCGCTAATAACCTGCTTGACAAGAGTCATCTTTGATGAACAATTTCATCGCTTTTGTTATTTAATCTCCAAAGCACTCGACCTAATCTTAGCACTTTCGAATATCTTTTAAAAAAAACTTAATTCGAATATAATTTAATACTTTCCACAGTTAAAAGCTTTTTTGAAGAAAAAAACTCAATCAGACAAATTAATGTAAATTTTTCAGTATTTTACTAAATTAAAAAGACATCATTTTTAAAGAGAAGAACTAGAAAAAAGAGGCAACTTTTTCATTTAAATTACTTTGTAGATTTTCATATGCATCACTTGCCCAAAATCAATTTTGCAGTTGCACTTATTTATATTCAATTTGTCTGGACTTTCTGCCACTTTCAGTCTGACTAAACTTAAAAAAAAAAAACCCAAAAAAATTTAATGCTGCTGAATAATTAAAACCAATACCAAATTGCCTATATAAAATGCGCAATTGTAATGAGTAACGTGAGCAGACGAAAGCCGTCAAAAGTGCATTTAATGGCAACATTTTAGCTGAAACAGCCAAAAAAGAAAAAAACCAATTGAGAGAGAGATAATCTGTGAAGCTGAGTGTTTGGGAGCTGGCAACTGTTGGCAGTCCAGAGTCTGGCCACAAAGAGTTGCAAGCTCAACTGCTGAACACACTGTGTCAACTGTCAACCGCAAAATGCGCTAAAAAAAAAAAAAGAGTCAGAAAATCAACTAGCAATGCTGAATTGAAAGGGGTGAGTGGGGGGGGGGGATGGGTGCAAGGGGGCAGAGGTCACCTCCGCGTTGTTGCCGCCGCACACTGATTTCAATTTAAAGTGCAATGATTTTTTGGCCCTTGTTGCTGCTTTTTGGCTGGTTATTTGTACGTTGTCTGCTGTAAAATTGTTTTGCACACAACGAAATGAGTACGGACACGGATACTCCGTGGCACGCAGCTACAACCGTCACTTGTAGAACCCCCCTTCCTCCCTCCCCGTTTCAGCACACTCGCTGGTATTGTTTGCTCGAGGAGTTTTTACAGCTTCTGTGGAACTTTGGTAATCTGGCGCGATACGCTCAAAACAAATGCCAAAGCGCGTTTATTTTGCAAATTAATTAAAACATTAACAACAACAACAACAACAACAAAAAACAACAACAAACAAGATGTGGTTTTCGCATCCTTTTGTCGCTTGCATTTTACACATTTCGTATAATCCTCAAAGCAAATAAAATTCCACAATTTATTGCCATACTTTTCGGTGTACTTGTCTCAGCTCAACTCAACTTGTTTGTTTGTTTGTTTGTTATTTGTTGCTGTTTGTGTTTTCATAAAATTTTACGTGTATATTGCTCATAATTACGACTACACTCATGACACAGCTGTGCACACACACGCACACACGCACACCCAGCATTTCAAGGAGCAACATAAACAGAGAAAGTTACATTTACCGAGTTACATTTGTCTTTTAGCGTTGTACGCTGCGTATGCGTAATGTTCCATGCTTCTTGATTTTGGACTACTTGGAGTCACGTGCAACTGTTTGTGGCAGCAACAACAGTTGTATAATTCCGTATCTGCACGTTTTGAGCTGACGCAGACTCTCCTTCCTCTTCTTCTTCTTCTCAGTTAAGCTGACTCAGTTTTTATTGTCACAAAGGATTCGGAACGCTCTTTGTGCGCATCGGTCTTGGACTGGGGCACAGCGTGAGGCTAATCCTCTCTGACCCTGCTGCCACGAAAAAAAAAAACCGTCAATTGTCCAAAAATTGTTGCTGCCATAATTTACCTCCATCTCACCTCCAGCACCACCCCCCGCCAACACCACAACTATTGTTATTGTCATGTGGGGATGGGATTGGGGTCCGGGTTCGGGTTCGCGTTTCGCACAATGGGTCATAATTAGAGAGTGCTCGGAGCAAAGTCGAATCCAAAAGCCACTTTCAAAAAGGGCCAACTGCGGCTGCTGCTGGGCAAAATTTCAAATATGAATAACAAATACAAATGCCAAAATTCGAAATACGAAAAACAAAAGTAACGAGTTGAGCACTATTCAAAAATAACTCAAAGTGTGCTCGATGCGTAGATACTCTGTAATTTATTTATTTTTATTTGTATTATTTTAAATATAAATAATAAAAAATTCCAACTTATATTCAAACAGAAATGATTTGGTTTTCAGCAGCTTAAATAATAATCACAAAATTTGTTAGTAAATTTATAATTCAGAAAATATCAAAATTTCAGCAACTTTTGTGATTTGAAAGCTGATTTTTAAATTTCCGTAATATTGTAATGCAGCGCCCTTGCCAGGAAAAGATGCAGCATCATAGGGATGCAAGTTATGAATGTCAAAGACATAGTAGCCCTCGACCCATCAAAGATCCTGACATTCGTTCAGGAACTGGGGTTGATGGAGGAGCTATAAGCTCAGAAGGGGGCACATTAGATCGCAGTTCAAAAAACCCCCCAATAAATAATTGTAATCGAAAATAAAATAAAATAAATACTTTTTATTTGAAAAAATAGTTGTGTTTTTTGCGCTGCCAGTCAAGAGCCAGTTTAAAATTTCAATGATGATTTCTTATGGCTGTCACAAACACTTGCACAACCTAATCATACCCTGTGCTGGCCATTATGAATGGGTACAGCTTATAATGAGAAAAGTCGCCTGGCAACCGCAGAAGACAAAGGGCGGTAATTTGAAGCAGCTGGGAAGTAACTCGGCAGCAACAGCAATGGCAACAGCAACAGCAACAGTGACAACAACAACAAGAACAACAACAACAACAACATTGACAACAACAGCAACAGCGACAGCCAAGTTGACGTTGACGTTGAAAAACTAAAGTCAAAACAAATAATTTGCCATAATAACTAAGAGCGTACAAAAATCAGCTGAGAAACAAAAGAAGCTGAAAAAAATAACAACAACAACAACAACAACAACAAGTAATAGACAAGTGGAAGTGAAACAAAGAAAAGCCAAGGCAAACACAGCAACACTAACCACACACAAACACACACCAACAACACACACACACACACACACACACCAATAATTGCAACAGCGGCAACACTCAGCTTTTGGCTCTCAGCTATCATCTGAGCCAGTTGTAGAAACTTTCTCCTTCTTTTGCCCAGATCTCGCTTCAGCTAAACGTTGAGTCGTCATCTTCGTCATCGACGCCACACTTTGTTGTTGTTGTTGCTAGAGTGTGTGTGTGTGTGTGTGTGTGTGTTGTGTGTGTGGTGTTGTGTTGTGTACTTTGCAAGTTAAGGAGTTGTGTAGTCGCTGGTCTTATTCCCTTCAGACCCTGCACATTTGCACACCACAGCACCCCAACCCAAGACAACCCGGGACAACCGCCAACCGCCAACCGCAAGACTATTAAACGCACTTTTGCGTTGAGTTTTCTCGCCCGGCTTTGGGCTTCCACTCAAGGCGAACCACCACGCTGCAAACAGTTTGTTGTTTGTTGTTTTCTGTTTTTTTTTTTAACGTCGCAACTTTTACGAATCTCGCACAGCTGCGGCTAGTTTGTGTTGTCGCACCACCTAACCCCATCTGCCGCCCCAGCACCAAACCGCAGTCGCCGCCCCAGCTCCAGTTGCAGCTCACTCAAATCGAATGCGTTTCATTGCCAGCAGCTGGCAGCCTTGGCAATTTCTGTTTGCATCATTATCCAATGGTCAGAGTCCTCTATGGACGCTGGTCAGCCAAAGTCGGCCGCATATCACCCGCATGGCTCATAATTCTCGTTACGCTTATCGGCAAACTGCAATCAGCATATAATTTTCAGTCACTGCCGCCCCCGCCCACCCCCCTCTACTGTCTGTCTGCTGAAACACCCTCATATCGAGGCGAGTGGACATGCATCTTATGGCCCTTATGCCATATACCATATACCATTCTCATATGGCATATCTTGCCCATATACCATTATCCGACTCATTTCGCATTTAGAGCCAGAAACCATGGCAACGATAAAGCACAAAATAATCGTGTGACCCGAGGCCAACCCCAAACAGCAACTGAAACTGTCAGGAATTCTTCGCACTCTTTCACTCTCTTGCTATCTTTGTCTCTCTTGCGGCTTTCAGTCTTGCTGTGTCACTGTGAAAAAGAAAATAAAAATGATACAGAATGAAGACACCCAGGAAATTATGCGTAATGAAGTGAGCAATCGCTATGTGTGTGTGTGTGTGTGTGTGCGTGTGTGTTTGTCCTTATCAGACTCTCTCTCTCTGTGTGTAAATTGCTTGTTGCTGTTGCTGTTTACTGACTGGACCGCTTTGACTTCATCTGCTGCTGCTTCTGCTGCTGCTTCTGCTGCTGCTTTTGCTGCTGCTTCTGCTGCTGCTTCTGCTGCTGCTTCTGCTGCTGCCTTTGCTGCTGCTTCTGCTGCTGCTTCTTCTGCTGCTGCTTTTTCTGCTGCTGCTTTTGCTGCTTCTTCTTGGGTAGTTTTATTCGCTTCGTTTCCGCGTCAATTTCCTTTAATGTGCTGTGGCGTGATGTCCCTAAACACACACCCAGAGATAGAGCGAGAAAGAGAGAGAGAGAGAGAGGAGAGAGTGAGAATCGTATGTGTGCTATCTCAACATAACTCTCAATCAGTTTTGCGTTTTATGTGCACTTTTATGACTTGTGTTGTGTTGCCGATTGTTGGTGGTTGGGACTGTATTTTATCTGCGTAATTGAGTTCGTTTGCACATTAGCAACATCAACAACAAACACAACAACAAGTACGACATGACCATCAACAACAACAACAACAGCAACAAAATGGGCAAAGAGCGAAATTTGAATTGTAGGCATAGTTAGTAGTTTGCCTTCGTAATTGCCATGCCATGTGTTATAAATACATACAAATACATATATATACATACATATATACAAATACAAATACATTTAAACATGTATTTTTGAAGTCAATTTGATAAATACCCCAGCAACATTTAAGTTGAGCAAAATATGTGGCACATGTGCTCAAAAGTCGAGTATTCAGTGAAGAGCTTACTTTTTTTTTAAGTTGCCATAAAATGGGGGAAAAAAACAATAAACTCGAATTTACATAATATACCAAAATGAGCTCAGATAATTATGTTGATTTTTATAGTTTCGTTATGTCATTTTGCAAATTGCATAATTGTCTCCAATTTTGATCTCAACAGTATTAAAAGTCTATCAAGAATTTTTAGCCTATTTTCATGTTTTTATCACTCGACAAAAACGTTTTAGCCACGTTTAATGGACACAAATTAAATGTTTTGCGTTTGCCGCATTTTGTCAAAAGGAAGACCAAAAAGTAAAAAGCAGACTTGAAAATATAATTTCCTCTTTGAAATTCAATTACGTATAAGAGTCTAATCATTCGGGTTTTTCTTTATTTATACAAATTTTTCAAAACAAACCAAAGTTGTTAAATATATATTTGCTTGCTACATTGGAATTTACTAAAGTTTTATTTTTAAGTGCAGCCATTTTATGATATTTTATAAACTAAACAATCTTAAGAGAATTTCAGTGGGAAATCAGTTGCTAAATTTTTTTTTTAACATTTTAATTATACATTCTACTAGGTAAAAGTTGTATATTTGTATTTTTTAAAAATGCACTTGTAAAATTATGAAACCATTTGCAATTAAAATAAATAATTAAAAATGACCTGCCTTAAATCATCTGCTCTATTTAATCTATTTAATTATGATTGAAATTATATTAAAACTTTGTTTCTCTCTCATTTCAGGTAAGTCGATTAACCTCAACGAGGTGTGCGTATGTGTTTGTGTGTGTGTGTTTGTGTGTATATGTCTTTAATGGGGCATTTACATAAATGCAACACTGACTGACACTTAATGATCTGTGGCATATGCCAATCTCAGGTATTTATGCCGTTAAGCGTGATGAAAGCCATTTGTGTGTTGCCAAACGCATTTTAATAGCGACGCACCGAAAAATAAATTATAATAAAAAAAATACAAAAATTAATAATAATTAAGCGAGCATAATAAAAGGGGCGTATGCCCCAGTTGAATTGAGCACGCGGGGCATTCACTTCCATTAGGGTGTTCCACGGTGTGTGCCACATTTTTAATGCCCGATTTGCAAGCCGGCTGCATTTACTACACATCATAAAAAAAAACTGTTTGCCTGAAAACCAATTTAAGCGTTGGCTTACAAATTCCTGGCCATGACTTGAAATGTAGAAAAAAAATATAAACTTTTTGTAGTTTTCACACCGGACACTCACCGAGATAAATATGAAATATGATTGCCAATGGGCAATGGGCAATGGCCAATAGCTGAATTGCGTGCCGAAAACACTTATAGATATTTTTTGGCCAATGGTTATTAGCCAGGTTGGAAAAGGGGGCGGGTGGAATGATGAAGGTGGTAAACTTATGAGTTTAGCTGACTCACGACCCGGCCGCAAATTGACTTCTCTTTTAGCCTGCTGCTGCAAGAAATGAAAACAAGCCAGCAAACGTTAGCCAAGTCAAAAGCATTTCAATCAGTTGCCTGCTTAGCAGTGTGCCATGACTAAATTGTTGGCACTGCCTGTGCTGCTGATGATGATGATGATGATGGTACTCGAAATATCACAAGTTACCAGTTACCAGTTGGCAACCAATCGAGTCTCAATCCATTGTGCAAAATTAGCCACATTTATGAGCATGAGCAAAGAGCCATCTCTAGGCATGAACCAAGCCAAAACGTGTGAACGTGGAAGGGTAATCGATGGGCACTGGACGACATGGCTTCACCACGCTCCGCGCTCTCTTCGTCCAAATGGAAAAGCAGCTCTCGGCACTTTTTGTCGGAGTGGTTGCTTGGCTGCTTGGCTCGTTGTGGCTACGTGCACAAGGTCAAGTTGTTTATGGCCAGGCACTTGATATTCGATATCATCGACACTGCACTGCACATTTGCCAAAAACCATTTTGGCCCTGTTTAAACATTTTCTTTTGTTTTTACTGCTTTCATTGCATTTGTGGCGATTTATGAATATGATTGAATTTTGCCGATGAAGTGCTCTGCAAAATGCTTGCTTCTTGACTTTATTTTATTGTTTAAACATTTTGCCACCCTCCTGCATTTATGGTTATTGGATTATTTGGTAGTTTCTTTTGTTATGGATCGCTCAAGCTGCAACATAAATATTTATTGGAATTTCTTTTTATGTGCTAATGCTAAGCCAGGTGTTGCCTTTCATCAGCTTAACATATTTCCACTCTCCTTAAAGGATTCATTTCTAAATAAAATAAAAATGTGATTTTTTTTTTTTTTAGCTGACTTTTGCTTTTTTTTTGAAATATGATTTTCGCCAGCTTAGCAAAAGCTGTGAGTGGGTTTTCCGTTCGGTGTTCAGTTCGAATTTCATATATTACATATTTTTATATATACCTTTGATTCGTGCTCGTGTTTTGATCATTCTCGAAAGCAAAAGTTATATACAACTCAATTCCGATTCCGTGCTCCGATGTCGCCTTTGTTGTGTGTTTTCGCCGTCACTTTCCATTTTAGACATTTGCAAATTTGCATTTTGCTGTTATTGAATATGTATGTATGCCACTACTATAAAATACAGAAAAGACAACAACAACAGAAAAAAATCAGCAAACATTTTGTCCCACGTATTTCATTTAATTTGTGTCGTGTATTTCATTTCAATCGACTTTTGCTTTTCATTTGGCGCGACTTTCGCGCACCAAAAATTCCAATTTGCATATGGAGAAGCAACTACCAGGTTGCCAGGGCTGAACAACCATGACAACGGTCACGTGGGGGGGAGGGAATGAAAATGGGATATGTTCAATGCATTGCAATGTGATCCAACCAAGCCTCTGAATTTGCCAGAACAGTTGAGAATCTAAGCGGTGCCATCAAATTAAAGCGCCCCAAAAAAAAAGTTCGGGTACAAAAAAAAAATTGAAAATAAAACGCGCTCAGATTGAAAACTAAGCGTAAAAATAAAACGTGTCCTGCGCCTGCCACGAAGCGGCAGCAAGTGCGACGTGACCTAGCTGTAAATTGGGCTCAGGTGGACACCTACAACTTGCCACGTTCATGTCCACCACAGCCACAGCCCCCTCATCTCCCGCAGTTAACAAACTGCCCAGTGGAAAATGTTTAATAGAAAAATTATGCACTGATTTGTATTTGGTTTTTATCTTCATTTTTTTTTCTTCTCTCAATTTTTTTTTTGATTTTTTTTTGGCTGTGTCATTTTCATGGCTGGCTGAATGGCGCTTATGCAAATGGCGCAGCTTTCTGGGCAGGGGCATAAAGCCGTGGCACGCGAAATGGACAAACCGTAGCAAGTTCCGAGACGACGAAGGAATCGCAATCGAAATAAATTGCCAAAGTGTCGTCTGCACTGGCGGATGGATGGGTAGAGTATATGGACGCTGTGGGAGGATTTGCGGATTGTGGGCGTTGCCAACTCTGGCCCGGCTATCGATGGCAGCAATTTCCGGCAGCAAAGCAAAAAAAAAAACAAAGAATGAGAAAGAAAACGAAAGGAAGCAGCAGAAATGTCGCTTTATATGGGAGGACGCCTTGGCCTTTGTTCTTCCTTTGCCGATAACTGCCACAGCCAGTCCCCCCCCCCCCCAACCACAACTCGAGTGTCGTAAAAACAAACGCCAAATCCGCCACATCAAATTGGCTATGGCCAGAGACGAGGATAACCTCAATTTGAAGCCGTTCCAGCAAAAAAGCCCAAAAGTCCAAGTTGAAGTCGAACGATTTCCGGTAAAAGATTTTTATTTTTTGGTTTTTTGGTTACGCATAACATTTGCAGTTAGTGGCAGTCACGCTGACACGCCCCCAAAAACTACTAAAGCACTTTTTAGAACAATGACGGCTGCAAACTTTGCCACTGCTCTCTCTCCTTCTCTCCCTCTCTCTCTCTCTCTGTCTCACTTTCTCGGTCTCTTTTTCTCTGTTTGGTTGCCCACGCACCGTTCGATTTGTCAACGTTGTCGAATGGGTTGCAATTTTATTGGCAATCGCTGGAATTTCATTTTATTGGCCATTTCGGGTGACCTTCGTGCCACCAGGAGTCAGCCAGGCTAGCGCAGAAATACCCTGTAATACTTAACTGAAAAGGGTTTAATTGTGATAAGCCTTTGCAGGCAGAGTTAAGCAGCCAAAAAATTAGGAAATTAATTTTGATACTTTAAAGTATTCTTTTTTTTATATTTTATAGAGCATCTGCTAGTCGTGTGGATCCTTTGAGTTGCAAAAATACTTGCCTGCTGCTCGCTGTGCAAATTCCGCCTTAAATTGCGCTTGTGAACCAAGTTTTTGCATAATTTGAATTGTTCGCTCTTATTGGTTTTGTGTGTTGAGTTTTCGGAGTTCACTTGGACTTTTCAATATTTCTATATATACATATATATATATATATAGATATATATATCTGTTTTTTGCAAATTCAATTTGTAGAATCGGCTGTGTCAGCGCGCTGATTCTGAATGAAATTACTTGCTTTAATTGGCAAGCCCAGAGAGAGATGCGGCGACTCCATCTTAGGTCCACAAGGAGAGAGAGGGTACACAGGAGGCACAGCCATAGCGTTGCACAGTGTTGCAGTGGCAGGCGACTTTCTCGTCTCAGCTCTGCAAATGGGGTTAATGGGCTCGACATTTAGTTGGATTTGTGGCTGCAATTCTCCTAGACTGGTTCGTAGGTCTGAGCAGCTCAGAGCGAATGCAATTTCTTTTCAAATATCAAAATAATCTTGCACAAAAGCTTTTCCTTTATGGCTGGCATTTCTTCTCCATATCTTCTCTATTTCTTCTCTATTTCTCTATTTTTTTTTTTTGCTTGCCAAGCAATTAATTTTTCCGACACTCCGCAGGCCTTATGAGATCCTGTCCTCTTGTTTACTATTTACTAATTACTGTTGAATGCCGACTGCTAACTGCTTATTGCTAACTGCTTACGGCTGACTGCTTACTTCTCAGTTATGTTGTTGTTGTTGTTGTCCATCTGATAAATGTTCGCAAATATGCCAACTGTCGTTGCAGGCACACACACACACACTTTCACCCCTTCGCCAAATGTGCACATTTCGCACTCTGTGAAATCCCCTCAAGTGTCAAATTAAATAATTACCTAAAAAAAAAAACCTGTAAACTTGTCAGCCTCATTCGAAATTCTTTAGCAATTTCTAGTAAAAAATTACAAGTAATTTATATGAAAAATGATCAAGCACACAAATTGTGTATGTGTGACCCAGAAATAGATCTCATTATGAGACATTTTAATTGGAATTGTTAATGATAAAGTGTTGATTTGTATGCCAAGACGGATGCACAAACTGCGCACTTCAAATACAAATTACACATTGAGAAAATTATAGTTATAAATTCAAAAAGCGCTTTGCTAAATTTAAATTGTTTCAATGTGTTGAAAATTACTTTTACATGCATCAAATAATGAAGCAAATGCAATTTTTTTGAATATTAATTAAAATCATTTTTTCGAATAAAAGTTTTTGTTATTTTTTTTTTGAGTGTTCTTGTTGACATTTTCATTGTACAGTGCTCAACATTTTGAGATCGATTGCCTAATCTGATGGGGATTAGTCATTATTTGCATATATTGCATATCAGAGCAGGAAATCTACAACTTTTCAGAACGAGTCCAGTCCAGAATTGTGCTGATGATGATTCACAGCTGTAAACAGACATATAAAATGCATGATTTGGCTGTATCTCAACAAAACTGAAATTGGAATAATGCTAAAATATATATCTAGATTAGTATGCGCATATTTGAACAACAATTTAATAGTGATTCGATTCTTGATGACAAAGTGTGTTTTGTAATCTTGTCTTTATTATTAATTCGCTTCAAATGAAAGTCTTAAGTGCTTGCCTAAAGTATTTAAGAAGTACTAAATTATGTATATTGCTATATTAAAATATTCCGTTGCGACAAATACTGTGTCTCTGTGTGTGTGTGTGTGTGCCGTAAATAAATATTTTAAGCATGCCCCAAAAGAGAATGCCACAGAAAATCCATTTGGTGCTAAATTAAATCACTTGAAGATGCCATTCGCGTGATATTAAAAGCGCATAGAATCCAAGTGAAATCACTATGGTGCAGAGGGGGGAGGGACGGGAGATAGACAGCAAGAAAAATAAAAACAACGCCAGGCCACAGCAACATGAGCAACATCAGCAACAGCAGCGACAACAGCGACAGCAACAACAAATTGAAGTGACCTACATAATGGCCAAGAGCGCCAAGCAAACGCAACATTTTTGTTGCTGCTGTTATTGTTGTTGTTGTTGCTGTGTTGGTTGTCGTTGGTGGCATGATTATTGTTATTGTTGCCCATCATAGCGATGCGAGCTGCGAGAGAAACGACGACGACAACTGCATGAATGAATGGATGAACAAACCTCATGATGAGCTAACGAGCAATTTAAGAATTTAATTTATGTACACACACACCCAAACACACACACACACATACACACAACTGGGCGATCCATGACAGCTGCTAGCCGCTGTATGTGTCGCATGCAATATGACAACGAACAGCAGCAACAGCAGCAACATTGGAGCCTTGTGACGCAGCTACTTAAGCGCGTTTGTATCTGTGTGTGTGTGTGTGTGTGTGTGTCTATGTGTGTGTGCACGCGCCACATTGGCTGCGGTTCTTTCGAATGCTGACTGCGTTTGTGGTAGCTGCTGCTGCTGCTGTTGTTGCTGTTACTGCTGTTGCTGTTGCCGCATTGGCAACATGTAAAAGTAATTGCGGCAACCCGGATGCTTGGCAGCCAAGGCAGCGCCACATGAAAGCCAGAAATTAGAAACGGATCTGAAATTAGAAATGTCTCAAGCCCAATGCAACGCTCCACTCAAATTGAAGTCTTCTTCTTTTTTTTTTGGTACCCATTCCTGCTGCACGTGTGGCACTTGTGCCTAGTGCCTCAACCTGTGTGGGTGTGTAAATATGTGACACATAAATGTGTGTGTGTATATTTATATGCGCCAAATCTGCAGTGCCGCACTTTGCACTTGGCATGCTGCCCTATATATGCCAACGTGCAACCATTTGCTGCAACGCCCTTTTTGGCCTCCATTGCCAGCTGACTTTTGTTGTGTGTGTGTGGGCGATATTTTCGCTTGTTGTTATTGTTGTTGTTGGCAGTGCAATGATTGCGTTAGTTGCATTTAAAAATTGGCAAGAAACGCGTTCGCTGCTGCTGGCAAACTTTATCCGCATTTATGGCCAGATCCCATCGATGGCGATGAACAGCGCCAACTTTGCCATATAATCTTTTACGCTCACATTAAGCGCACTTACGAGCGTAGTTTGCGACAATGCCAACAGATAGCAAGACAATGTGCCACAGTCTTCAAATTTACCCCCCTCTCTCTCTCTGGGCCAGCTTTTAAAATAGACCAGGCCAACTGGCAACGGGCAACTCGTAACTGTTAAACTCGCAATGACAGCAGCTGAAAGTGGTAATAGAAACTATTTAACTTGCTGCTGAGACAACACTTGAGCTGAAAAGATTTAAGCGGATATTTTCTAAAATTTTGACAATTATAATTTTTATATAATTTGGACAAATATAATTTTTACATAATTTGGACAATTATAATTTTTATATAATTTGGACAATTATAATTTTTATATAATTTGGACAATTATAATTTTTATTGCCAAGTTTTAAAAAAACAAATTCAAACTTATGTAATGCATGTGAATTTGCTCCATAAATTTATAAAAAAAAATATTATATTAAAAACCCTCAGAAATAAAAACTCGAAAAATGATTTCTTATAAGAATCAGTTATTGATTATCCTAAACAAACTCATCAGTTAAGCGCTCTTTCAAGATCTTGACATTTGGATCAAAATACGATTAACATACTTTTTCAATAATAATATTAATCGGTTGGTTTAATAATACAAATTTAAATGTCAAAGATAATCTTACTTTTTTTTTTTTTTTTTTTTTAGTTTGTTTGTTTACTGGTTTAATTGGCATTCGTGTTATAAAAAAAACGTACGCAAATTATTTTGATTTAATAAGACTGAATACACATATAATATATTTTTATTTTATATAGAGAGATTTTTTTATTGAATATTATGTTTTTTGTGCCATATAAAGAATAATATTTTTTAAATGGTGAATTTTCTAATTTCTAGTGTCAGCTTCATGCAATAATTTCAGATTTGTTGGAAGCACTATTAATCCCAACTTTAAGCGCAATCTTTTAGCAAAGTGTCATGTGGCATGCAGCATTTAGCGCAACATCAGCAGCAGCAGCAACATCAACTAAACAACTCAACTTTGGATTGTCTGTCAGCTCGTCTGTTTGTCTGTCTGTCTGTCTGTCTGTTTGTCTGTCTGTCTGTCTGTTTGTCTGTCTGCCTGCCAATCTGTCTGTTTATCTGCCTGTCTGGGTGTATATCAGAGTCGTGTGCTCGTGTGTTACGCCCACCGGCACTTTAATCTAAACTGTGAGGCGTGAATTCAATGCAATTTTAACTGCAAACTGGAACCCAAACTAAACTAAACTGAACTGAATTCAACCCGCCAGCTCCAAACTCGACTCTCGGCTTTGGCGTCAGTCAAGCGTCAAAGCATTTGCTGTCTAGTTTTGGGCAAAAACGTTACCCAAGTTTGGAACGCCCGCCCCCCCTCAGCGCATACTCCTCTCTCCCGCCCACTGCCTACAAACTACTTGACTTTGACGCTCACTTCAAGATTGGCGTCTTGGGCGAGTTAGTAGGTCAGAAGTTTCTGTTCTTCCTATGTGTGAAATTGTTACTTTTACTCTAATATTTTACCCTCTCTTTAAATATATATATATACAAAAGGCAACGTGACTTTGTCTCTTTTGCTTGGATACTTGAATTTTGTGTTTTGTATTTTTATTTTTATGGCTGGTCTGGTTGCTTTCATTTTTATATTGTGCTGTGGAGAAACAAGAGCAACGACTCTGATTTTAATGCTAGGTGAATGTCATGTTCTGAGTGTCTAATGCTGCTTTCCCCTAACCCTCCTCCCCCCAAACAGTTGTCCACATGTAGCTACTGGTTTTCATTATATGCTTACCCCCCCACTCGCCGAGACACAAAAGAACCAGAACCACAGAGCCGACGAAGCGGCTAAGTGAGAGACAGACAGTCTCATGAGTAAGTACATTGTAGGTAAGATTGTAGACTCGCCAGCTGTGGACAGAGAACATTTCACCAACATTTCCAGACATCAGCAGACAAGTTTTGGGCATTATACTCTTTGTATGTTGCTCTGTCCCTGCCTGGTTTTATCTGAAGTTTTTAAAGTTGTCGCAGAGTCATGAAATTTAATAAAACACCTGAGCCCAACTTTTAAGCCTGGTTCACATCCTGGTGATTAATGCAAAGATTATTTTCGTGTTTTCACACGATATTATGAGAGCATAAAAATTAATTTTTGTTCTTGTTTAGGAATTTGATGGGTTTCGCTTAATTAAAACTGTCATTTTGATTAACTGTCTCTGAATTGGAATGAGGTTCATCAACTTGGAATTATTTGGAATCTTATTTGGTTGACAATTTCAACGAGATCTAATAAATAAAACTTGTGGCAGCGTTTGACTCAATATTCTTATAGTAGTCAGTAAAGGCAACAGAGCTGGATGAGCAATTAGAAAGTTTGTTGAATATCGATAAAAATCGATAATTAATAGCAATAAAAGTGTTCAAATAAGAAGGGATACATCTTCTTCTTCTGATCATGTGTGATCAACGTTCATCTTCTAGTCTTAGCTGACTCATTCTTACTTAACTCTAATTTTTACCTGAATTACTCTGACTTGAAAGTAGCTGTGATTAAAGTGTTTTTTTTTCTGTTTTCTACACACGCACAGTTAGCGTGTGTTCTGGCAGCCTTGTCATGGTTTCACTTTACCTCAACAATCATCTCAATTCGCTAAACATACTCAGCAGCTACGAATATAATTTGGAAATATCAAATCAAGGTGCTTTAATTTCATGCCAAATTACAAAAGCACCCAACAACAAAACAATGAAGAAAACAACAAAAACATCACACCAAAAAAAAAGAAAAAAAACACATACTCACCAAAGAGAAAAAAACACATACTCACCAAAAAAAAAGTACATTACAAATCAGAATTGCGGTAAAGTTGAAAAGCGCGTTGTAATTATGGTTTCAGGTTTTTGTAAAGTTCTGTGGGTTGTGGACGTGCGGGGGGAAGGGGGGGGGCATTGATTGAAAGTTGAAAATAGCTTTTTGGGGTTTTGCGCGCTATAAACAACAACTTACAGTTAGTGAAGCAATCTAATGCTAAACCCAACACTCAGCACAGGTCTAGCGTTGGGTTGGGGTCTGGGGTTGGGGTCTGGGGTCTGGGCTCTGGATTGAGGCAAACAAAAGCGAAACAAATACAGAAAACGCTTTGTCAGCGGCCTAAAACTCAAATTGAAGCCATCCATAAAACCAACCAATCCGTCCGTCCATCCACCAATCCGTCCATTCATTCATCTGTTTGGGCAGCTCTTGTGAAAAATCATTATTTAATTTGCCATTTCCATTTTCGTTTTTATGTTCTTCTCATCTCATTTGCCGGCTAGCAAAATGTGCCAATGTTATTATCTGAAGCTGCTTGCTAATATTTCAACTAATTACGAGTGTACAAATATATATATATATATATATATGTGTACTATATAAGTATATATATGTATTCATTTGCCAATTGCCTCACTTCTTCAAGTTTATTCAATTTGAATTACGCAAGAGAGAAAAGTGCATTCATAACTGAAAGAGAAAATTATGAAAATGAGAAATGCCAACAAATAAAATACTTTAATTTATTTAATACAAAAATTCGTTTTCTGTTTGTGAATTCATTTTCTCGTTATTTAATTAGTTGCTGTTATTTGCACGTTATTTGCTGTCAGACGCCTCGCCACGCCCCTTTCGTTTCACTTCCCACGCCCCCAATTGCTTCTTTCGATTTCGCGTGGTCTGGCAAAAGTTTTCATTTTGGATTTTCTCAGTGTTGTTGGCCACTTTTCCTTTTAGACGTGTTAATTATGAGCCAGTTCGGTTGTTCGCTGTTCGGACTACTCATTTCTGGATTTATCATGGAGAAAAAACAGACTCATTTCACTGGGTGTGTTAGCCAAGTCATATCTTTCCGCATAGATCTGTCTGAAATATTCCAATATCATTTTGGAATTCATGTCAATCATTCTCTTTGATGCGGCAAAAACTCATTCAATTTCCCACAGCTTCACAGCTTGCTTTGCATATACGTGTTATATATATATATATATATATTATATATGTATATGAGAAACTTCCTCCCCATACCCCCTGTCGTTAAGCCACACTCTGTAAGTGTACTCGCAGCATATTTGTGTGATGCGACTGATTTCTGAGTTGAATTGTGAAAGAGAACTCAAATTGCAGGGCCCCATGTCGAGGTGGCAACGACCCCTCCGCCTCTTCACACCTCCCCCAGAACTTATTCAGACTCAAACACACGCACAACAAAGAAGCCGCTGGCACTTTGAGTCAACGACAACAACAACAACAAGATGATTGATTAACGTAGAATTAGCCTCACAGCAAGCAACTGAATAGAATTAGTACCTAATACTGAACTTTGAGATACAGATACAGATACAGATACAGATACATATATAGATAAAGATACTGATGCAAATGAGCCAGAACTAAAATGGCAGTTAGAAAATCGAAGATGCATTGTGTAACTGGCTAATTGCGCATTTGCAAGTACAGCTGACTATATAATTAAATATCGTAAATATATATATATATATCGTATAGGTGATATATATGGCAGCTAGTCGCATTTAGATGTAAGCTTCTCGACGTCAGCTTAGCCGTTTTTGATGTGTCTGGCCCAAAGTAGTTCAGGGGCAACTTAGCAAACAAGTCTTTTGAAATGCTACTTACAGCAGTAGCTGTCAGTTCAGTCAGTCAGTCAGTCAGTCAGTCAGTCAGTCAGTCAGTTCAGTCAGTCAGACAGTTAGTCAGTTCAGTTCAGTCAGTTAGTCAGTTCAGTCAGTCAGTCAGTCAGTTCAGTCAGTCAGTCAGTCAGTCAGTCAGTTCAGTCAGTCAGTCAGTTTGTCAGTCAGTTCAGTTCAGTTCAGTCAGTCAATCGGTAAGTCAGTCAATCTGCATTACCATTAAAAGCGGCTGCATTTTAATTATATTTTTTTTAATTAATTAATTGCAATTTGTAATTGTAATTTGCCAGCATTGACACAGTTTTTGCTCCGTTAAATACAAAAAATTATGAAAACTTTCATTTTTTTTAATGTTTTGCTTTTTTTTTTCTTGCTGCATTTGTTTTCATTTAAATGGCGGCTTTTCCGGTTGTCAGCGTGACATTTACAAGCGACTGCGCAATTTTCAATTGATTAAGCAATTTTATAGCTTATAGTTTTCCCAACAACTGCCGAGAGAAAACACAAAAAGCCAATGCCAAAGTTGTTGTAAAGTTTCCTCCGATAAGCACTTTTGCAATAAAATGCAAAAATTGATTAAAAATTGCATTTTTTTTTTGTTCAACACACAACAGTTGCGTAATAAGCACAACAGCTGCGCACAAGTAAATACTAACAGTATATATGAATAATAAAAGCCAGCCATAAATTAATAAAAACGCAAAAACCCCCCCCGCCGTTAGGATCTTAAGAGCGTCGACTAATCGATGCGATAAATAATTGCATCAATTTCAGTTTATTTATTGAGCCAAAAAAAAAAAAAAAAAAGACCCCAACACGATTTCGCGAGGGCGAAAGTTTAATGGCCATAAAGTGGTGTGGTAATGTATCTCTAATTGCTTTCAGTTTCAAGTTAAACTATAAATAAAACATGAAAATTTATGCGAGTATAATAGACACCCCCCGTAGACATGGACGAACATGTCTGCGATTTTGCTTAAACTGAAATAAACAAAATTTATAAGAAAAATTTAACTCTTTGAAATTGCGCTTGTGCGTATTTTCCCCTTTTCGAGGGCATTTTAAATGTTTATTTATTTATATTATAAACTTGAATATATATGAAAGTATGAGCAAAAACGTGTGTCTGAAATCGACTGCTAATCGATATTTTTATATCGTTTTCTTTCTTATAGCGTTAGCATAAAACATTTATCTTTTTAATTTATATAAAACTGATTAAAACTGTTGATAATAATTAATTTAAAATAACCAGTTTAGATGAATAAAATATATACACTTTTTTTTCCTATCGATTTTATGGGCATATCGATTTTATATAATAAGTTGTAAAGCTAAAATCGAAACATTTATGCTACAAAGGGCAATTTACAGATTGAACCAAAGAAAAATAAAAAACTGAAGAAGTAAAATTTAAGTAGCTCTTTGACTTCTCCTCTGCCATTTGTCTACTAATCAGCTTACAGAATAGCAATGATAAAGCCGGTTTCACTTAAGACCCAAACAACCCAGCTGAGAAATGGAAAACTGAGTGAATTCGCTTGTTTCATTGTCTTGGCTGATTTTACCTCTTGTTCTGCCCATTCTGCGCACTCATTTCCTTTTGGCGTGTGAGCGATGGCTCCGCTAAGAAGAAGACCCTATTTTTCCATGACACGACATGACAGCTGATGAAACATAAACACCGCGGCCCCTGAACTCTACTCTACTCTGTACCTGGGAGCCGTGTCGCGATGTGGCTCATGTGACTGACACAGCTCTAGGTCTAGTCGATGACAGACGGGGTGAGGCCTCAGGCGGATGCACCCTTTCCCATTCGCCGTGAGTTGTGTACATTTAATGGCGAATCATAAAAAATCCTCTGGCAGCCTCCGGCGACAACATAAAATTATTAAACATAAATTTCCGGCCATAGCCGGTTGCCTTTTTATGCACGTAATTTTCCAACAATTTATCATTTGGTTGCTTAAATTGCGTCGATGACACAAAAGTGGGCAACGTCCCACTGGATACGGGTTGGGGACACCAAAATTGGAATTGGGGTTGGGGTTTGGGTTGGGGTTCGCAGCTGCTTGCCTATAAATATTTTGGCGTCTAATTGTTTGGCAAGCCCCGAGCTCAATGGCTGCCCCTCTGTCACCCCAATCTCTGCGAGAAGGTTGTCAACACACACAGACACACACACACATTTAAGTTGTGTCTGTGGCCATAAAGAAAACGTTTCCAGTGTCCGTATCCTTAAACGAATCTCTCGCCCCTTCCACGCCTTTGTTCGAGTTGTCCTCTGTATCTCTGTCCTAATGAATTTACGCACACACGTCGTCCTTGTCGTCAGTCCTGCACCCTGGTACACTGTACTCGAACTTATTTATTGCTACAATTTGTTTGTATATTTATTATACATGTATTTATTATCAGCATCAGCCCAGTCGAGTCGATATAGCCCTGTCTTTTTGTTAACCTACCTGGCTACCTGCTTTAAGACATCTCTGTCTCTGACTTAAAAAAAATTTGTCTATATAGAACTACTATATCATCTATCCATATATAGAAAAGAAATATATATGTTGATAGAATAGAAAGGGAAAAAGAAATACAGATGTGATCAGTCTAAAAGGGAACTCCATCTCCGATATATTTATATATATATACAGCAGAATTTTTTTTTAGTTATTTTTCTGTAATGCATTTAACATTAATTTTCCAATATATTTTATATAATTTGTTGTCTTTTAAATTTTAATTTAACTGTTGGTTGTTAATTAATTGCTCAGTAAATTTCTCCTATAATTTAAACATGTTTTTTTATTGGTTTCGGTTCTGAATTTAAAATACAAACTAAAACTAAACTAAAAAAATATTAAAAAACATTTCATGTATTTATTATTTTAATTATATATTTGACTACATTTTTGGACTGCACTAATGTAATAAATATAATTTTTTTACACAATAATTTGCGCATTGAGCCCACTGTGCATCGATGGTCTTTGATTCTGGTTTTTGGTTCCTGCAGCGTCTTCGTTACATAAATTGTGCCTGCTGCTTTCCTCAATGCCTGGCTGGAAAATGCGCAAAATATTTTACGCTGTTGCCCATCCACAGACGCCACAACCCACAACCCACAACCCACATTCCACATCCCTCATTCCACATCCCAAACTCATTCATATCCTCATCCTCATCGTCATCGTCTGGTCGTCTGGCCTCTTTTATTGTGTTTGGTGCGCAAATTTTTTGTCTTTCAGCTCATAAATCAAAAACATTACAACAATTGTCCCGGTTCGGTTCGGTTCGGTTCGGTTCGCGCTGCGCTTTTGTTAAGTTTTGCAGCTTCTTTTTTTTTTTTTTGCCCTTTCTTTGAGCAATTTGCACGCGCCACGAAAACACAGAGCAGCTGCCGCAGTTAGTTGCCTCGGCTTGTGGCATGGCAAGTGTCCTTGCTGTGAGTGTCCACCTGCGCACAATTAAAGCGCTGTCCGATTTGTGCAGCATTTCATGTTAGAATATTTGTTGAAATTTTCTCCAAAAATTGTTCATTTTCACAGCTGCCCGAAAAAAACTAACAAAAGAATTGTTTATTCTTTGCAGATCGCCGTCGGAACGGTCCGGAAAGGGGTGCTGTGGCCAATGGTTTGCTGGACCACCGCTGCGCGCTCTCATTGCCGTTGTTGCCCTAGGGGGCGTGGCGTGCGCCCTTGGTGGTGCAGCGCTGGGTGCCACGGGACTGGCGGGTCCGCCAAATTCACATCTGACGGCTGCGCTGCTAATGATTGGTAAGTAAGAATACACAATTCGATTACGTAACTATCTATATATATATATATATATATATTGTGTATATTGTGTATATGTGTGTATGTCTATGCATGTGTAAATATCTGACAATTAATTGGGGTCACAAAAATGGCATTAAAACATCGCCGTTTCATGATGTTTACACAAGTCGCACATTTGTTGCAATTACGTATGTGAAATAGTTGTTATTGTTGTTTGTTGTTGTTGTTGTTGTTGTTCCCACACAAACAATTTCTACAATTATAGCTGGCTTTGTTGCTTTTATTGGCTTGTTTTTTCTTCTTCTTCATCTATTTTTTTTTTCTGTTTCTGCCCTTTTGTATTTGGCGCGACCCAGTTTGAGGAGCAAACAAATTTGTAAAGACACAAAATGTGTCAATATTGTAAGAGCAGTTTAGTTCCGGTTACGGGTTTTATCAGCTCCATCAGCTCCACTATGCAGTTGAGATAGTTGGCAAATATTGGCACTTCGTCCAATGGTTGTCCTGGTTTGCCTCGCTTATCTCTTATTCACATCTGTGGGAAATGCTCTTAGATAGTTTATCTCCACAGACGTCTCTATATAAACAACATTTAACTTGACTAACGTTTTACGATTAGCCATTAAGGCTGGGCCCAAATTACAATACAAACTAGATAAAATTTGATTACGAAAAAGTAAGTAATTTTTTTTTTGGGCTTATATTAGAATAGATGGAAATATTATTTAACTAAATATTCAAATCAAATTTTAAAAAATAAGTAAAAGTTTTGTAATGAACGAAAAAAAGTAGAAGCAGTTTTTTATGGGTTTATATTCGAATTTTCTCGAAGGAGACGTCTCCGATTATATGGAGTATATAATCCTTATCAGCATCCCTGATGATTGCTTGCAAGTTGCTTTATATTAAAGCAGATCAGAATATTATTTAATATTTGCTGTCAACTAGATATTCAAAACCAAATGAAATCTAAAAAAATAAGTAAAAGTTTTGTAATGAACAAAAAACAGTTGAAGCAGTTTTTTATTGGTTTATATTAGAATTTTCTCGAAGGAGAAAATATAATCTACGATTATATGGAGTATATTTGCTTCCCTAGTCGATGACTGATGACTGTCTGCTTTATTTGGAAGTTGATCGGAATATTATATTATATAATAGTTGTCAAATGAACAATAAATTCTTCTATTAAAAAAAATGATTTTTTTAACAAGATATTTAAATTAAATCCGTTCTAATATGCGTTCATCAATTTAAATATAAATTAATTAATGCTTAACAAATTAATTCAAATAAAATTCATTATTTATATCACATTTATTTTACATATTTGTTCATATTTAAACAAATAGTTAATTTTGAGCGGATTAACAATTGCTTCTGCATTTTGTATTTTGTAGTCGCCTCCAATTCCAACTGTCAAGTTGGCAGCTCTTCCACATGAGTCACTCATTGAAGTGCTCCTGGCTCTTGCTCGCTTTCTGCACAGAGTTCAGCGGCGGCACACGTAACATAAAAGTGGTTCCAAGTGCAAACGACCACGTCGCGCTCCACAATCTCAACTTCCGCAACTGCGTCCGTTCCCAAACCCCCTTGCCCACTCCATTTGTTTTTTAACTTTCAACTGGGGCTGGGGGTCGGGGTCGGGGGGCATTACTTATGTATACGATGCTCTAATCAATTGCCAGTCGCGTTTAGTTGGGGCACTCGAAGCGTGACATTGCGCCATTTTCAGCCCCGGCAATTACCAAAAATTGTTGAGTTGTAACGCAAAGTTTTACATAATTTAATGGCAATCAAGCCTCCAACTGCCTCCGACTCCAACTCAGCTATACACATATGTCGCTTAGTAATAAAATGCTTGCCACAGCCCCACAGTCTTTGTCCCTCGACTTGTGTCGCACTCATAAACGAAAACGCACAAATTGCAGTCATTTGTTGGCGGCTCTTCTTCTTCTTCTGCTTCTTCTTCTTCTTCTTCTTGCTCAGCGCAAATTGCTCATGAAAATTTGCGTCAACAACGACAACTATAAAACGACGACAATTTTGTCTAATAAAAATAATGCCTACCTTTATTGTTGGCTTTAATCAGCTGCCGGTCAAAAAGCTCCGACTACGACTGGGGGTCTGGCATCTCACTGACGACGACGACGACGATGATGATGATGATGACACGCTCCACTGCCCCCTGTCGGTGCCTAGACTAGACGTGCCCCATGCAGCTGTCAGTTGTCAAAAGGAAAGCCTCGACTCGGACCGGACCTGATTGGCGAAAGTAAAAGTGGATGCTGGAACCAAGATTGACAGAGTCGCTGGAACTGCGACTGCGACTGAGTCGATGGGGCTTTGCCCCTTCAGATTGAAATTGGTGTCCCGCTCCGCTCGATTTGCTTTAAGTGGGCTGGCTGGCAGTAGTAGTAGTAGTAGTTGTTGTGTGCCACGCCCACTAAGCGTTTGACGTCTAATTAAATTTAAGAGCACAATTACAAGAGCAAACACTTAATTGGACGCTCATTTTAACAATTGCTTTTGCTATGGATATTTGTTGTTTCTTTTGTTGCACATAACTCAAATTGATGTCTGTCGTCTGTGTCTTTGCAGGAGTTGGCGTCGTGTTGGTTACCGTTAGCGGTGCGGCTTGGCGGATGACAGCGCCGGGTGGCCAAAGCTGCCTTGGACTGGGCACCACCGTCGATTTGGCACGCTGCGGACGACGCCCCTGCGCTCGTGGCGGCGGCGCGCCACACGGACTGCTCTATCCGGAGTTCCAGCACCGTCCGCCGCCGCCATCCTACCAGGCCAGCATGCAGGAGTATCGTCTGAGGTGGGTACAAAACCTGGCATGACGCATAAATCGTGTGTGTGTGTGGCAGCAGCAAGCAGCAAGGACAGCGGCGGACATGCTCGGCTAACCACATCCGCTTGCATGTCCTTGGGCAATTAATTGCATTATATAATTATGCACTGCTCAAAAAATAGCCCTTTTCCTGTACTATTTTAACCCTTGTGTGCGTTGCCCTTCATGTGGTATATGTCCTGGCAGGAAGCAGCCCAAAATTTGAAACAATTATCTTATAAATTATTTAAAATTCTACTCAGAGTTTTAGTTGACTGAAAATAAGTAGTTTGAGTAGCTTAAATAAAAACTTTAAATTTTGACTAAATTTGGGAAATTATTTATTTATTTTTTAAAGTAATCACATATTTTAAACTATATTTATTCACTCGAATCAGCAATATTAAATCAACTGTGAGAATAATTTGATTAAAGCAACAAAAATTGTTTTCTTTGTTAATAAATCAAAAATGTTTCTGCAAGCGCAAAAATTACTCAAATATATGAAAAAAAAAAACTCTTTTGTTATGCTATTTCCAGTGGATGATTTATTAATTAATTAAATAATTGGGTCAGTGCTGTGATGGATCGTTTTACATGTGCAAATATTTATATATATTTTTTTTTTGTGCTAATAATTTGATTTGCTTGTTTATTTTATTTTTTTTTTGATTATTTGCAGACTTTTGCTCTTGGACCGCGATCGCCAGAATGGAGTGGTGCGTGGCAATTCGCCGCCACCCACATATCGATCTCATGCCGGCAGCCTGCTGAGGTAAGTGTTAGCCTTACCCCCCTCCTTTTCCCCCCCTTCCCCTACCATTTTGCCCTTGGCATGCTAAATTACAGGGCCCCTCGTGAGTTATTTGTAAAGTTTAGCGATGCAACCACAAAATGTTTACAACGCACAGTTTGAGGTTGGAATTGGAATGAGCTTGGGTGGTGGTAGGGGCCAAGGGCAGTAGTGAGGGGTGCTGACTTTTGGGGGTTGCAGCATCAGCTGAAACGTCAGCGGTTTGGCTTTGTGCGGTTTGCCTGGGTTGGTGCTAACATTGACACATTGCTTGGGGTTGGCCCACAAACTTTTGGGCCATTTTTTAAATGCGGCAACAGCCCAAAAACTTTAGAAGTCTGTCAATGGTTTTATTTGTTTTTTACAAATGATTTTTTTTGTTGATTTCAAGTGGGCGTCGGAGAGGAATTTGCAAGTTAATTGAATTGAGCACGGAGCGACTACTTCAAACAGTCGCCAGCCCAAAATGGCAAACAATTTAAATACGCAACAATCCGATTGCCAGCCACTCAAGAGACAGGACAGGAGAGATGACCAGACCCAGGACAGGACAGTAGATGGCAGATAGCAGACAGGGGACTGAGGGGCGACAGGAGAGACCGGAGACAGCAAATAGACAATGAGCAAATTGAAACAATTGAAATGACGCCGACAACGAGATGAGGCGCCATTGTAATGAAGAATTAAGAAGGGGGAGGTGAGCGGGACAAGCAGACAAGGCAGCAGTCCGGCAGAACCAGGACAGCAGTGTGTTCGGGAAGTGTGACAGAACCGTTGGTTGGTGGGTGCGGGGGGAGGGTGGCGGATAATTGCCGCTTTGATCGCATAATGGCCGCTAATTAGAAAAGTTTACTTTTTATTGCGTTACAAAAATATTGAGTTGTGGTCGAGTCTCGAAAATGTACGCACTGTTGAACACTGGAAAAACGAGAAGGAGAATGAGTTTGAGTGTGAGTGTTAGTGTGGGTGTGAGTGTGAGTGTGAGTGTGAGTCTGAGTGTACTCGTGAATACAGCAGACAAAATGCAAATGTATGGCAAATTAATTTGCTTGTAATGATATACAAGGCCACATGCACTTAAATATTTATGTCACATAATGGAAATCAAAAGTCAACAACAACAATTACAACAACAACAATAACAACAACAACAACAACAACAATTCCTGGAAAATACATATAAGCAGCTTAGAGTTGGCCAGGAAGAGCAGCTTAAAGCAGTGGAAAACAATTGAAAAGTGGCTGCAGCTCGACTCTGAGATACGTTACAATTTCAGTTAAAATTAAATTCATTTAAGAATTGCTTAAAAATATGCATATTAAAATGAAGCTTAGTATAAAATTGTGAGCTAATATGCCCGCTTGCAGGCGCCGCGCAAAACAAAGGGTGCAAAAAGTGACAGAGAAGTATGCAAAGAAACAAAAACTTATGGAAAGTGTGTGTGTTGGGGTGTGTGTGAAGCGGGGGTGGTAAGTGAATCAGAGCATACTTTTAGGCAGTCTGTCTGACACACACACACACACACACACACACACGCGCACACACAGCCAGTGTGTTATGGCATATTCAAATGATGCAAGAGCCAACAAAGAAATCTGTGAAATTCTGCAAAATATTTACACACACGCGCGCACACACACACACACACAGACTTTTACACACTCGTTGTTCTCTTGCATAACAAGCGACGCGTGTGTGTGTGTGTATGAAAAGGCAATCTGCGTCAGGCAGGCCGGGCAAGGATTAGGCCCAAGCAATTGCAAGGCGAAGCTGTTAGCCAAGTCAATTAAACAAACAAAGAAGAGGCCCAAGTGTCGACTGCCTGTGAAAATTGCCTGTTATGGCGCTGTACAGATATATATATATATAGAGAGAGGGAGAGGGAGGGAGGGTTAGAGCTTTGTCTTCCTTCGTATTCCTGTTTCCTTTTGTATTGAATCTTTGTCGGGAACAATTAAATGCAATTTTACATACTTCAAATTGCTTTATACAATTTTGAAATTTGAATTTTTGTCGACCTCGGAATTTGCCATGCTTTTTGTTGACTGAAGTGTGAATACAGTACACACACACACACACGCACACCCACACACACACACATTGACTGGCAACAATTGCCCGAACGCCTTTTGTTATTTACATTGACAAAGTCGAATGCAGATTTCGACTAGATACATAGATAAAAGCTCGTAGATACATAGATACATAGATAAATAGATACATAGATAAATAGATAAATGCTTGTAGATACATTGACTCCATATGCAAATTTGTGCATTGACATTGTCTCCTGTCTTGGCCACTGCGCAAATAATGCATACATTATTTCATCCACATCTCAAACTCATTCCTTGACTGACTCCATCTTTTTCTGCTTCTTCTTCTTTCAGGGCACCTCTGACCACATTGCGCTCGGGCATTGGTGGTGGCGGTGGCACCATCAGCAGCAGCATGGGCGGCTCCGAGTACAGTCTGCCACCCAGTTACCGTTCCCGCAATGCGACGCCCGCCTCACTGACGCTAAACAGCGAGCGAACGATTGAGACGGCGCCATCGGGTCGACTGCTGGCCAATGAGGATTTGCCGGAGCCATCGCCGGAGCAATTGCCCGACTACAGTGCGCTGCAGTCCAACACATTGCTCACGTCGGCCATTGTGGAAATCGAGTCAAGGAATCGCAGTCAGAGCCAGGCCCAAAGCCCAGCAACAAAGAGCACAGCAAAGGCGAAAGATCTGGTGACCATTGTGACCATATCGCAGGCCAACAGCGGCAATTCGGGCAATGGACGGGCACAGGCACAGGTGCCAACTCAAGCTCAAACGGCTGGACAGGCCAGTGCACTCGACCAGATCGATATATTGGCGCACTTGTAGCCCCCACCCCCAACCCCCAACTGAATGTCCGACGGCGAATAAGTGAATCTTAACTCAAGCGGAAAATGATGCGAACATTTGGCCAAATCCAAATGGATTTCCAATGTGCAGTTTTCTTTTTCGTTTTTTTTTGGGTTTTCATTTAATTTTCTCTTTTTTGTTTATTATTTGTTTGTTAATTTTAAACACTCGTTAACCCAAAGGTATTTATTTGTACGATACAAAAAACTAAAACTCTGCTCCTACATGAATACATATATATACATACATATATATATATGTATGTATGTATCTATTATATAGTACTATAACTCTAAATATACTTTCATATCTACTTTAAGCGGCATTTAGATACTAAGATATGTTTGTTGTACTTGAATGTGTTGAATTTATTTTTGTAAGCATATCTATTACGAACCTATCGCATATGCATATGTACAAGTATTAATATATTCCAAAAAAAAAACATAATTGAAAATATAAAAAAAAAAAAAAAAAAAACTCATTCATAAGAGAAGGTTTAAACCCCCAAAACGATTTGTAAATAATAATTTCGAGTGCATTAAGTAAAGATTTTCCCTATCCCAATTTACATGCATATATATATATATACCTACCTATATATATATATATATATATGTGTATGAAGCTATGTACTATATAATAAAAAAAACTATATATGTAAATTCGCGACGGAACGCTACGGTGACAAATTTTGCGCGCATTTTCGAATAATGAATCCAAATGAAAGTGAAACTGATTTCTGAATGCGTTTAAAAAAAAACAATTTAATAAATAGATAAAACAAAAAATAAAAATAAAAAAAAACCTAATAAAAAAAAGCGTAAAATAAAACTAATTACGAATAAATTGTAGTTGCTAGGCGCGAAGGTAAATGCGTGTGTGTTAAAAATTATGAGATACTGGTAAAGATCGATGCTGAAGATGGATAAGAACCGTACGAAAATTAAATGATATATACTATAGAAATACTTAATACCAACTTAAAGTCCTCTGTATCCGTGTGCAAGGCTAAATAAACTAAAAAAAAAAAAAAAGCAAAACATCTGCAAAAATGTATTGTTGAAAAATACCACAAAAACCGCAAATTGTTTTTCTTTCTGCCTGGCAGCGTTTCAGCAACAAAAGGGCGTGGCGTGGCAGTCTGCCTCAAAAGTACACACACACACACACACACACACATGCTCGTATATCTTGCTTAATCTAGCGTAAATTTGTATTGACCCTGCAGCCCTTGTAGGCACTTTAAGTGGTCCGCCGATTAACGCCCAGCCCGCAAAAATGTGGAGCGAACACAAAAATTGACACCTTATTCCAATGGCCAACAAAATAGGAGGAAAACGGCATGATTCCGCCAATACCAACCCCAACCCCCCCTCGATATGTTTGTAAATCGCCCCGAAAAATGCCAAATGAAAACAACAAAAATTGGTTGAGCATGAAATTGCTCTTGGCTGTCGAAATGGAGCGTGTGTGTGTGTGTATATGTGTGTGTGTGTGTGTGTGCGTGTGTGTGGTAAGGAAGCAAAAGCTATTGCATACTTTTCGACTGTCAACGAAATACGTGAGAGCTGCTTACCGGAATATGCCAATACGATTGCCACAATTCGCTCTTCGCAGCTGCACATGGCTCCAAAGATGGCTAAAAGATGTTTTTGGCAAGTGATTTGAAGAGGTTAAACACGTAATTTAGAGCAATGCAAATTGGCCAGCTGACAGTCCGAAAGAGTCCAAAAAAACTCACTCAAATTAAACGCGAAAAAGATTTCGAAATTTATTGATCTGATTTGCTAAATTAAACAATCAATTTTAGTTAATTCTCGATTCGGTATACAAACATAAATTAAATTAGCGTTTTTAAATTAAATTTATATTTAATTTAATAAATTTATATATTGATGAATTTACTGCTCCTCCCAGGTGGCCATATTCGGTCGGATCGGATCCTTTTGAAATCCTTTCGCGCAATTTGTTTGTTAGTTTGTTGGTTGGTTTTTTTTTAACCGTTTCGTTTTCAAACTTGAACTAAATAACTTTTTGTGAAATACATACATATACATAATTGGTGTGTGGTACTCGATTATGACATGATGAATAAATAATATAATCGTAAATGGGTAGACAGATAGATACAGATATAGATATATATATATAAATTATAATTCTGCTTGTGCTCGTCTGTTGTCTAATTCGATTTAGTGTCGTTTACAGTTTTGCATTCTTTGTTTTCCTTTCCTCTCTTGCTATTCATTTATTTATTTAAAATTAGGATAACAGTTGGTTGCACAATTCAAAAAAATTAAAAATTAAAATTAAAACAAATAAAAATTAAAATAAAAATTGAAATTTAGTGTGCATAATAATTAGGTTTGATTTACTTTGATAATTGCAATAATAAGCTCAGCTTTTGAGAACTGTTTAGCGCTTTATCTCTTTCTTTGATTGTTTTTGTTGTTGTTTTGTTATCGGTGTTTTTGTTGTTGTTGTTGGTGTTACATATTAGTGTGCGTAATCCCTGAAGTCCATAGTCGAGCCATGTTAGATCTGATGTGATCTTTGAGTGCGCTTAACGCGCATGATTCTTGCAGAAGGGACGACCGCCCTTGTTGTAGAAGCTCTGACCCTCCAGATTTTGTTTGCAGAACTAAACAAGGATTAGGGGGGAAAGGATTATAGACATCTCAAAGAGAACGCATATATCGGGAGTACTCACAGTGCAGTTAAAGCATTGGCTATGATAGTTGTGGTTCAGTGCCTCCACCCATCTATCGCCGGCTTCGACGGGGAAGCCGCAAGCGAAGCACTTGGTGGTGAAGAGCTCATTCCAATCGGCCTCACAATACGCATTGCCATCTTCCAGGAAGAAGGGCGTGTTGCCAAAGACCTTGCCACACTGGCCGCACGTGAAGCACTCCGGATGGAAGTGCTTGCCAATGGCGTTCAAGCAATCGCCCTGCAGCCGGAAAAAACACAAGGATGTAGCTTGAAGCTGTATGAGATTTGTGTGTGTGTGTTGGATTACCTTGATCTTGCCATTGCACTTGCTGCACGTGGGCGCCAGAAACTTCTCGAAACAGTACTCGCAGTACAGATCGCCCTTCTCCTCAACGAAACCAATGTCCTGCAGCGGACGACGGCAGTTGCCGTTCACGCAAATGAAGTGATCGGGACACCAGATGCGACCCAGAGCAGTGATGAATGGTCCTCTGTAAGGATTAAAGGTTTAATTAGTCAACAGTTATTGGAAGAGGCAGTAAGACAGAGGAGGAGGAGTGAGTAGTGGGAGAAGTGCAAGCGGGCGCAGGCAGGCAGGCTACTTACGAGGTAATCTCCTTGTTGCACTGACAGCAAACCGGACGCTTACCATCCTTGAGCAACTGACTTACGGCCTTCTCATTCTCCTCGGACATGGGTCCCTGGGCATCGCCCAGAGCTCGAACGCTGACGCTGAAACTGGGCGCATTTGGCTGACTATTGGTGCTGTTGTTGCAATTGTTGCTGTTGCTGTTTATGTTGCTTTCATTGTTGTTGTTGTTGTTGTTGTTTGGGGAGCTTTGCTTGGGTTCAATGTAGGAGCGACGATCGGCCGCATGTGTGGCACCAGTGCGTCGCAGATTGTTTCTAAAGGCCACCGGCTCGGGTGCCTGCTGCGCCACAGTTGGCGCCGTCGTCGTCGTCGCTGGCATCTTGCCTCCATTATCACACATATCGAGAATTTTGCCCATGGGATGCTGAGCCGGCAACGTCAACTCTACCCGAGCCACCTGTGGTTCCGCCTTCTGATTGCCCAGCTCGTGGAGCGGCTGCTTTTGCTGCGTTGGCGGCACAGCCACCACGGAGTGCAAGGCCACCGGCTGTGTGGGATCAATGTTCTTGAAGTCGTCCAGATCCAGACGCTTGCGCACAATCATCGGACTCTTGGAGAGATTGGAATTGCTGTTGCTGCGCAGACTCAATGTGCTGCCGGCGTGCGAGAGTGGAGCACTGCCAGTGCCATTGGACGCCAGGCGAGCCTCCAGCATGCTGGATATGATCTTGCCGGCCTCCTGCATAAACGCATGCGACTGCTCGCCCATATCGATCTTGCCAATGGAGGCGGCCAGCATGGCTGTGGCATCCACATCCGTATCCGTATGATGACTTGGCGTCGGGTCAGTTGCTTTCTGGGGGCGTGGCATTGTGGCATTTTGGTTAGCATGCAAGTTATTGGGCTTGGCAAGAAGGGAAGCGGACGAGGAGGGGGCAGCTGCAACAGAACGAAACGAAACGAGAAACGACAAACATTGGTTAGGAGGATTAGAGCGAAGATCATGCTGGGAATTAGTGCTGGATTATATGGTAGATATTGAGGATCAGTAAGCCTGTAAATCTTATGACTAGGTTAATCAGCAACAACAACAAAAATGAACAACAACAAGGAGGAACTTCGGATTGACTGGATTCATCACCTGATCTGCACATTGC
The DNA here is from genome assembly GCA_037043605.1 of Drosophila multiciliata. NCBI lineage: Eukaryota > Metazoa > Arthropoda > Insecta > Diptera > Drosophilidae > Drosophila > Drosophila multiciliata. Next base: position 6,618,682 of record JBAMBF010000589.1, read on the forward strand.
AGCTGTTGCACAATGGGATGCGGACACCGGGAGCGGCGGCCTTGTTGAGAATGCCGCGTCCACGTTTTGGCGCCGATGTGGCACCAAATGCGCCGCCCTTGCCTCCAGCACCTGTGGAACCATCAACATTTGAGTCAAAGTCACTTAAACTTGGCGGAAAAGAGGCAGGCGCCGGCGCAGCAGGTGTTGCAAGTGTGGCAGCAGCGGCAGCAGTTGGCTTAGCCACCGTTGGAGCTGCGTTTGAAGCATTCGGCCGTTGGCCATTATTAATTGGCAGATTGGCCAGCGCAGCTGCAATGTTATTGTTGGCCTTAGCGTTGCCAATGGTGGCTCCAGTGGCCCTAAAGGCGTTGCACGCCTGGTTATTAGTCGTGGTAGTAATAGCAGAAGCTTTGGTTAAACTGGCTTGCGCCGACCTAGATGCAGATGATGCAGTTGATGCAGTTGATGCAGTCGATGTGGATGCAATTGCTGATGATGCTGATGTTAGCGATGAGTTGGTGGCATGGGAGCGCAGCTGCTGCTGAGATGCGGACACCACCGAAGATGTGGACTGAAAGGCGGACCTCTGCTGCAACTGTTGTTGTTGTTGTTGTTGCTGTTGCTGCTTCATGAATCCGGGTGGAGGACCGAGCAGCTTATTGGCACTTGCAGGCATTGCAGGTGCCCCTGCTGCTGGGATTGGTGCGACGGCATCAGCTGTCGTTGGGTGAATGGGGAACTTGGTGTCAAAGGTGGGCGAGTGCAGCTGGGGAAAGGTGCTCTCCCCCAGCGTGGACGCCCTGGCGCTGATGGCCTGCGATTGGGTGGTCAGATTGCTGACCTCCTGTTCCAGGCCAGACAAACGGCGCATCTGATTGGCCACAAAACCAGTGCGTCCATAAGATTGACGGCGCTCTGTGGACTCCGATTGCTTTAGCTGAGACTGAGACTGAGACTGCAATTGGGATTGCGATTGCGATTGGGATTTCGACTGAGATTGGGACTGCAACTGAGATTGAGAGCCGGTGCGAATCTCGATGGTCTTGGCACTCTGCGTGTGCTCGTATTCCTCGGTCACCTTGCGCCTGCGTTCGATCTGTGTGTTGCCAATCTGTGTCTTGGTCTGGCTCTGCATCTGCGACTGTTGCTGCTGCTGCAGCTGCGATGATTGCTCCCGCTGTTGCACACTGAGATTGCCAATCTTCCGCTCGGTGAGCGTCTCTGGCTGCTGTGTGTAGCTCTGACTGCCCGACTGCGTGCTTTGCTCCGAGTGTGCCAGCAACTGGCCCTGATAGCTCTGACCCGTGGTAATGGAGCCCGCCTGCAAGCGTGGTGGCCCGCCAAGTGGGAGCAGTGCCGACTCCGGCTCCTTCATGCGTGGCGCCCTGATGGCCGAGAGGGGATTCGGTGGCGGTCCTGGGGCCGGCGAGCGTGCCCGATCTGGAAAGGGTGAGGCAGCTAGGTGCGCATAATCCCGAGCATGCGTAGCTGGACATTCGTCAAAGAGGAGCTTCTCCGGTGTCTGGTAGAAGGGTATGATCGGCGCCGGCTTGTTGATCATCGAGAAGGAGGAGGGCGTGTAGGGCCTGGTGGACATCTGCGATTGGTCGGCTTGCTCGTATTCATCTAGTGATTGAAAAGCCATCGTTACTGGACACGAGCGATCTTCAAGTATAATGGGCACCGACGACTGCACCGCTGGCCTCGCTGCTGATGCAATCGAGTCGCGGGCAGCCGCTGGAGCACCCCGCAAATCCTGAGCTATGGGTCTGTGTACGGTTTCGCCACCCGCCTGGGCCTTGGGAGCATCAACGAAAGCAAGCGGGACATTGTCGCGTAGCTCTTGTGGTTCCGGTGTGCGTATGGGACTCTGGGTTGGCAGCACTGTCCAATTGCGCTGGTACTTTGGTATGGTTTCGGGCCGGTGCAGACCGGACTGTACGGCTTTACCCTTGAGATGGCTGAGCGGAGACGGCGGTGGGTATAGGATCTCAGAGTGCTCGAGCTCCTCGGCAATTTCCTCGATTAGATCGTGTGCCTCAATTTTACAAGCAGTATTTACAGCTGTCTGGTTGGTGGTGGCGGTGGTGGTGGCTGAAAAGGAGGATCGGCTGCTGGCCTGGGCGACGTAGGCTGAGTTGGAGTTGGTGGTGATGGTGGTGGTAGTGGTGGTGTTGTTGTTGCTATTGGTGGTGGACTGTTGGACTGTGGAAGAGGAGTCAGAGGAAGCAGTCGCATTGGAAGCGGTAACTAGCGAATTCGAGTTAGTCTCTAAGTGTTGTTGTTGTTGTTGTTGTTGTTGCTGTTGGTGGATCAGCTGGGTGTGGTTTTGGGTCTGTACTTGGGTCTGTTGTTGGGTCTGTTGCAACTCCTCTTCCTTTTTGTGAAAGAAGTCGAGTCGCTTTTGATTGCGCTGCTGCGCCTTGCAGTACTTCTGATACTCAAGATCTGTGTGCTCTCTGGACTGGGACGAGATGGAGGCACGTGGCGTGTTCGTGGTGGAGGAGGAAAGTGGCTCACAAGACGGCTGGAATGCTTGCATTGCCGCAAATGCTGAGGATTTGCGATGCTGCTGCTGCTGCTGCTTGGACTCTGTTGAGTAGTATTGCACTGTTTCCGGTGGCTGCGGCTTGATGCCCAGCTCCTCTTCCCGATCGAGCACCTGAAATTCATATTTTTTCAATTCTTGTTGCTTTTGCTCCGCGTCGAAGCGCTGCGTTGCATTCTCGGGATTTAGTGGGGTGTAGCCGCGTTCGGGTGCCGTCACCAGTGCATCGGACATGCTCAGGTGTTCTTTGGGTGTGGGCAGGTCTAAGCCATGGATGGGTACGTCCTTGTCGAAGTGACCCTCGAAGGGACGCTCGGGTGCGGTGGTTAGGGCGCTAACAAATGGACTCTTGGCACGGTAATCTTCGCGCAAATATGGCTTCATGTCCATGGGCGGTGGTAAATAGGGCACTGTCTCTTCGGGGAGTGGCACATCGTCCGCGCCTGGTGGTGCAAAGCGCACCTCAAACTCGGGTGCAGTTGCCATTGCCTGACTGAGCCGTGTGCCTCTGGGCGGAGATTCACGTAGGAGCTCAGAGGCGTAATTGTCCATGGTGGCGGCAACAATGGAAGGAGCACGAGCCGGAGTAGGAGCAGGAACTGGAGCTGGAGGAGGAGCAGGTACAAAAACTGGGGCTGGTGGCGCATTTGCTGCAGCCTCGGCAGCTGCAGCTGCTGACTCCTCAAAGTCATCGCCGCAGGGCTTGGGATATGGACACTCGAGCAGATGGAAGGGCACATCCGGGGCTGTGGTGAGGACCCGAATCATCGGATTGATCCACTCCTTGGGCGAGGGATTGGGTATCTTGGAGGGCGCTGGACGTGGACGCACTGGCGCTATCTCGAAACAGATCTCTGGCGTTGCCTGAAACATGCGTTCACTTTCAAGTATCTGGCAACGCTGCTCGATGATGAGACCCTCCCGATCGTCGGCTGTCTCCGTGTCTGACCAGGCTGTCGCACTCTGCTCGGCCTCAACAGCCGACTCGGGTATCGTCTCGAGCTCTGTGTGCAAGTGGGTCAGTTGGGGCAGCTCCTTGATCTCGGGCTCATCGTTGAACGCCACGTGGCGAGCGGCAGGCGCTGCCCCCGGCTCTGGGTATGGAACGGGACTGGGTGTCAACTCCCTTACCATATCGATGAGCTTGTACGTGCTCAGTGGCGCTGATAGCGTGTCCACGCATTCCATAGCACTCCGTCTGCCCGACGGATACTCATGCATGTCCTGGCCACTGCCATAGTCCACCTGGTAGTCCAGCTCAGAGCCGGACTGCTCGTAGGCCTGCTGCATCTGATAGGCCTGCAGCTGGGCGGCATACATGCGCTGGTACTCCTCGGAGGTGGTCGTCGTCGTTGTCGACGTGGACGTGTAGCTGTCCGAGCTCGACTCCTGCTCCATTTGCGTCTGCTGCTGCTGCAGCTGCCCCCTAATTGGCTGATTGGTCAGCTGTGGCGCCGAGTAGCTCTGCCACTGGAGTGGCTGCTGTTGTGGCGCCTGCTCCGCATGCGGCTGTGGATCGAGCCGTGAGGTGGCACTGCCCGGCGGTAAGGGAGGCACCTCCTGCACTGGATTTGCCACCACCACATGCTGCGTCTCAGGTGGTGCTATGTAAAGTGGGGCAGCCGTAGGTGCCGCATGGCCCTCATCCTGTGGCGGCGGCCACGAGAAACTTGAGCCGTGAGAACGTCGAGCCGCAGCTAGGGCGACCTCGACATCCACCTCGCAGCAGCATTCCTCGGCAAACTGCGGCTGCAAGCCTTCCTCCTCCGCGGCTAAGAGGGTGGGGGAAATGCGCATGCGTTTCGTGTGCGTTTGTTTAGTTTGTAAATAGGGGGGCGTGGCGTGGGTGCAAGGGGGGGCGGGGTCAAATATAAGAGCAGAAAGAAATAAATGCATACGCTTGTTAGTCGTTGGCACTGAGCAAAGCGGCGGGCGGAGTCGCAGGTGGCAAGTGTGGCAAAGGCGTTGGCGGTGGCAAATACGACTGAGATGTCAAAAGGCGGCGGCGCAAACAACAACAAAAGATTTTAACAACTAAAGTACTAAGCCGGGCTAAAACTAACTACAAGTGGCGGCCCTTGCAAACCAGTCACGTCAAATTCCAAATAAGCCAACCAAATCAACGGTTTAAGCAGCAAATCCTTTGGTGTTACCAAAAACAGTCTAAACGTTTTTCCAACGAATAGTTGAGGTGTGTGTGATGTGTGTGTGTGATGTGTGTAAAATAGTTGTAAGCAGTCAAATAATAAACTAGAAACTGGCTGAGACTGTTGACAATTAATGGCTAATTGTAGCTGAAAAGTCACCTAAAAAAAGTTAATTGTGGCAACTTTGAAACTTTTGATGTGCAACAAATTAATGAGCAAAGTTTGGGCAACAAAAATATCACTTGCAACATTTTTAAAGTTAAGCAAAAAAAATTAAATTCGATAGACGCAGAAATTGCAGAATGTTTTATGCGCTGTGCGACGGAGCAAATAAATTTTTCATTTCTTATTTTCAGACGCGGCGCAACAACAATAAACACACACACATAGACTATGTGTGTGTGTGTGTGTACTTTTTATGGGGACTCACGTCTGTGCCGTGGCAAAATGGCGACGACAGGTAGTCATTGCTTTTTATTATGCATAATTTCATATTGACTGTAATTTTGCAGAAATTGAAAATGGCAGAAACTCGGGGAAAAAGAGCCAACAGAGCCGGTTGAGAATGCGTACGATAAAATAAATGACAAAAGATGGGGAGAAATTTCGAAAATAAAATAATAGCAAGTATTTTATCATATCAAAAAAAAAAAAAATAAATAAAAAAATTGTGTCGACACAGAAGACAAAATTGAAACAATAACAGAAACAAAAAGTTTCGAAACTGTCGCAGTTTGAGTCTGGCAATAATAAGAGGCCCTGTACAAAGTATACTTACATACATATAAATATATATATATATATATATCTCTAGGTATGTATGCATATTTATGTATGTTTGCAGTTAGGCAAGAGAGGCATGCAAAGTTGTGCGAGGGCCAATTGAAAAGAATGCCATTCCTATTAGTACTGAAGATACATATTCTTGTACATATTTTTTATATATATATCCTGTGCATATCGAATAGATTTGGTTAGCGAGAAGCGTTTAGCGTGAGTACGAGTACACAAATAATTCATATAGAAAATAATACATATATATATAAATATATATATAATCACAAGTTTGTATGGGTGCAACACTGCTGTGTGTAATTTATTAAAAAAATCATATTGTATAATTTCAAAAATTTCCTGTTAATAATTGACAAAAAAAACACAGTGTTAAATTAAATATTTTTGTGCGAGCAAACGAAATTTTTCCAAAAATTCACCAGATTTGCGCTTTTTTTGGTATATTTGTCTACAAGGACAAAATTGGGGGGGCTTTCTAATAGGAATATTGGTAACCGTAACCTAAAAGAAGCGAAAAAGAGAAACCAGAAATGTTGATCAAAATTCAATACTTTCCTTAATTATAGCTAAATTAAAAGCTAAATTATTTACAGTTTGTAAATGTGAGTAAATAGTTCTCAGGCATAAAATGCATACGATAAATTATATGGCTCAAGTCGATGGACAATTCATGGCCCAACTTTGTGGAATTCAAGGCATTTGATGCATGGACGAACGACACGCTTCCAATCTGACACTGAGACAGAGATAGATGGAGCGAAGGAGACAGCGAGAGAGAGAGAGAGAGGAGCAGCAAGCACAGGACGTCAGCCTGTTTGGATAATAATGACTGGTAATTTATCTGCCTTCGTTTACATTGTTGTGTGGGTTTGCCAAGGGGGGGAGAGGAGGGGACAGTGCGTGCGTGCGTGTTGGTATGTGTAGTACAAACATTTGTTTGCCATCCACATTTTTTGCCCAACCCCAAACCCCGCCCCGCTCCACCACACACGTTCTGTATTGTTGTGGGATTTGCCAACTGGATTTGTTTTTATGTGTTTGGCGGCTTTTGGCAGCTGCCTCTGACGCACTTTTGTTGGCAAACTGCTGCTGCTGCTGCTGCTGCTGGCGGCATGCCGCCAACAACCACAAACCCAAAAAGCACCCCTCGCCTACCCCCCTCGAGACCAGGAGAAAAATTCGAATAATGGCTGCGGCTGTGCGTGATTCTCACTTTGATTAGGAGATTGATTTTTGTTTTCGAATGTGCGGCTCACATCGTTAGCACTTGTGGCCTCAAAGGTCGATCCTCGTGGCTCAAACGGAATACAACTTTTTTATTTTAGACCTGTAAAAATTCCATTTTTAATTGCCAGAGCGATAAAGAAGCAAAAAAATGTGTATAATAAATTGTGTTGTTACCATTTGGGGCTGTACTTGTTGCAACAACGGCTGTTCGCCATATTTGCAGTTAATTCATTTCCGTTATGAAACCCAACAACAATGCAGACGCGTAATTGATATACAAACACACACAAACACACACACACACACATTCGCATATGTCAGCATATGTATGTTATTTTGCATACACAAATATGTACAACTGTGTGTGCGTGTGTGTGTGTGTGTGTGTGTAAAGAAAAATGGTTAAAATCGGTGTGAACAGTACGCATTCGACTTGTAGGAGCGGCGACCAGCACAGTGAGTGCCAAAAATAATTGCACGCTAGTCAGATTATTATCATAAGTCGAGGTTTTAGCTTAGAGTTGAGGGAATACCAATTTGTTGATTTTAGTTTATAATTTATAAATAATAATATATAAATATATATTTGGAAAACAGCAAATTGGAAATAATAATTGGAAAATTTTTGATAACATTGGGAAAGTTTCTTAATTTGAAGAACCTTAGTTGTCTTATCGGGGGAGCTTGAGGAGGAATTTACCCTGAAATCCATAAATTTATCCAGAATATTAAAAATCAATTATTTTCCTGCTCGAAGTATTTCTAAGACAAAGCATATAAATCTCTCTCTCTCTCTCTCTCTTTCTCTCTCTAGAAATTTCATTTTTCTGACTAATTATTTTTGTTAGTTATTTAGTTTCATTTGTCATGTTTCTCAAATAATGTTAGAACACAAAATTTGGTTTTCATTTAAAAGATCAAACATTAATTAAGCCAAATTGCAAAGTGCCAGGAGAATTGTTCAAATCAAACCAATCTTTTGTTCAATTATTTAAAAAAATAAAAAAATAAGCAACTTTTAACAAAATTGTTTCTGTTTTCTGCATTTAAATTTGTAGCTTGCATTTTTCTTGTGTGGCTGTGCAACAAATTGTTGCAGTCAGTGTCTCAGAGAATATTCCATTTCCTGCCCACATACAGAGATATACGTTGCATTCAAAGTGGTTCTCTGTTGCGGTCTGCGGGGGGAGGGGGGGGTGGTGCGGCAGATATTGCAACGTTGCAATGCCGAACCGAAATACATTTTATATCATTTATTTTATTCCCGTATTTACGTATGTATGCGTGCGTACATGAATTGTTACGTTTTACAACATTACGTATACGCAACGTTCGTTTTTGGTTTTGTTTGGTTTCGGTTTGGGTTTGGCTTTGGCTTTCAGTGCAATGCAGCAATGTGCCGGAAGCGGGTGGCATTCAACTGCCAACAAGCAACAGAGAACTGCCAACAGCCAGCAACAACTGCAGCATTCGCAATCGCATTGGCATTGAAAATGTTAACGCCCCCCTCTTCCCTCTCTTAGCCAGTTGCTGAACCAAAGACAACAAGTCGGTTGCCGTTGTTCTGTTGCTGCTGTTGCTGTTCCTGCTGTTGCTGCTGCTGTTGTCGTCGGTTTTAATTTCCCGTCTGGGCGTATTATAACTTATTTACTTAAAATGCCTTCACCTGTCATCAATTGGGCTTGTCAACGCAATGTTGAATGAGTTTTTTTTTGCTGTTCTGTTGATTAACTTGATTAAATGACTTTTGAGCATCTGCAACCAGTTTCAGTTTCTACCAGCAAAGCGATTCCTCTAAGAGGAACAGAGCCTAAGGGCAGCAACAAATGTGTGTGTGTGTCTGTGTGTGTGTGTGTGTGTGTGTGTGTATCAATCAACAATCAAGTAACTCAAATCAAACGGAGCAACAAAATTGATTATGGAGAAAAGTAGCGGAAAGGCTGCTGCAGGCTGCTGCTGCTGTTGAGGCAAGTGCAACACTTGTGGTTTACCTCGATTGTAGGTATTGTTATAGTTGTTGTTGTTGTTGTTGGAAGTGCTATAGTTGCTGCTGTAGGATTGGGTCTGAGTGTGTGGCAAGCTAGCATATTTATCGCTTGATCCAATTGGGTATGAGTTTCTATATTGTTGCTTTTGTTGCTGCTGCTGCTGATGGTGTTGTTGATGTTGTTGTTGTTGTTGTTGTTGTTGTTGTGGTCTGTTGAAGCTATTGTACCTTTGTACATTACGACCTACACATACAGATATACATTTCATATATATACAGAGACTTTTGCATCCATTTTAAGTTAGGTTTTGAAGTTAATTAAGCAGGCGGCATTTCGAAATTTGGGGTACGGTTTTTTTTTTTTTTTGGTTAGTTGGTCTTGTTTTTGGTTTTGAGTTATAAGCAAAAAAATTTATTTGAATAAAAAAAAACTTGATATCATCTTTAACTTAACAACAGATACAAGTATACATTTAATACTGGAGTCGCCAGTGACAGGACAACTGGGCAACTCCCCCAAATCTTTCTAAAAATCAAAGCAGCTAAACTTGCTCGATTTTATATATGTATATAGTAAGTTGTATATATATATATATATATATATATCACACGTTTCTTGAGAACATGAGTATGCTTCTTGTTGTTTTGTGGTCTAAACCCATTCACCTTCTGACAGAGACTGATTTGACTCATCGTCAGCCGTCATCGTCTTACCTTGTTGTTGGCCAACATTGGTGCGCGGCAATGTTGCATACGGATTGCCAGCGGGGCGTGGCGATTGCTGCTGCTGCTGCTGTGGTGGATACGAGACCGGCACCGGTGACTTGGGCGCTGCCGCTGGCGGCTGGTTGGCGCCGTAGGGACGAGCGTAGCCCTGGTTGACCTGCACGAAATCGGAAAATTGAAAATGTTGGCATTAATCTGGATTGGTGCAACAGTGCAACACACAATTAACAAGGAACACACAAAACGTTAGGTGTTAGCAAGAGTGATTGGGCTGGCCTAAAGCTGAGCGCTGTGGGGGGGTTGAGGCATGGGCAGAGCTTACTTACCCGATAGTTGGCACCGGCACCCTTACCAGACGGCTGCACGCTGCGTATCACATTTCCGGTCAAGGTGACATACTCAAACGGTGGCTGATCGCAGCCAGGCGCCGAGGATGCCTCCTGGCTTAGCGGAATTGTGACACCAGCTGCATCGCTGCTGATGTTGCTGTTGTTATAGTTATAGTTGCTGTTGTTGATTTGACCATAAATGGCTGAGGATTGCTCGTCGGCCACGTTGGCTGACATTATTTCAGACTGTGCCTGATTTGGGGCACTGTTATCTGCAGCTGTTGCTGTTGTTGTTGTTGCTGTTGTTGCTGTTGCTGTTGTTGCCTGATGTGAATTAAATTTCAATTGATTAGCAAGGGTTGCCGTCAACGCTGCCACATGGGGCTGCTGTTGCACCGTTGTTGTTGCAAATGGCTTGTTGTTGTTGTTGTTGTTGTACTGTCTGTTTGTTTGTGTGACTGCTGTTGTTTTTGTTGGTGTTGTTGTTGTTGTGTTTGAATTGATGTTGTTTTGGTGCTGCTGCAGCTTGTTGGAATACTGCTTGAGGAGCTGATTATACGCATTGTGGCTCTTATTCTGCGTGTTCATGTCATTTTCATTCTGATGTGCGGCCCTCTGTGCGGATGCTGTTGTTGTTGTTGCTGTTGCTGGTGGTGGTGGTGGTGGTGGTGGCGGTGGTGGTGGCGGTGATGGCATTGACAATGTATAATTATCAAACGGACCCTGAGCAACGCCCACATCCAGGGATGTGCAGGAGCCAGAGGCCTGGCGCGAATGCATCGGTGAGTTTTCGGTGTCCAGTGAGAGTGTCGATGCACTGGATGCCACCAGGCTGCTCGGACTCAGTGCAGCACTGCCACCCACGCCCGACGACGATGTATGCGATGAGCCACTCGAAATTGATGAGAGACTGCTATTTGTGCGTGTGTGTTTACTGTGTTGTTGTTGTTGTTGTTGTAGTTGTTGTGGTTGTTGTTGTTGATGGTGCTGGTGCTGCTGCTGCAGCGTTTGGGCTTGGGTTGAGGATGCTGCTGTTGAGGTTTGTGTCTGGCTTTGGGGCGACAGCAGCAGCAGCTCCTCGATCTCGTATTGCAACAGCTGTGTGGGGGAAGGTGGCGGTGGCAGGGGCAGCTCATTGCTGTTGTTGTTGTTGCTGTTGCTGTTGCTGCTGGTGCTGCTGCTGCTCTCAGGCTCTGGCGCTTGCATTGGCATTGGCTCGGACTAATGTGTTAATACGTACGCGTGTTAATAGGCAGGGCGAGCGGGCAAGTGGGCGGGTGGTCGGTTGGTCGGATGGGTGTCCATCAGGCATGTGAGCAACAACACAAGAACGGGCAGCGGGAACAAGCATGTAAATTGATGCACAGTTAATAAAGGCAGTTAATTAAAATGCAGAGCAGAAATTTCGCGATGTGGCTGACTTTAAATTGTGTTCAAAAAAAAAAATGTATTGCAGCTGGCGACGTGGCGTATGAGCAATGCAAGCAAGTTGCACTAAAAATAGCTAATAGGTCAAGGTCAATTCGCTGTCTAAACTTAGCCCTAAACAAATAAAAATAAACTGTTCAAGTTGGTATATATATATATATATATTATATATATTATATACATCATTTATATTATAGATTATGCAACATTCGAGAGCTAAAAACTTGGCAAAATTCAATTTGCAAATCTGTCAATAAATAAATAATGACTTATTTGTTAGGAGAACACACTTCGTACGGCGTTTTCTCTTGTTTTTACTCCTTAAGGAGTAAAACACACTTTTATTGTTATTATATTTCGATTGAATTTTGATGTCGAAACTGCACTTTGCAGCATTTGCTGCCAGCGTGCCGCGAACACGAGTCGAAAACGCAAACTGAACGCAAATTCGCAACGGATTCCACTGCGGCGGCAGTGTTTCTGCAACTGCAGCTGTGTGTTTTTTATAGCCCTTGCATAAATAAATAAAAAAAAACAAAAAACAAAAAAAAGCAGCGCTTGGCATAAGGTATATTTAGCATTTAGCCATTTACCCATTCGGCCATTTAGAAATTGCGCTAGCAGCAGCCAAAAAACAGCGCACAAGTGGCAAGTTGTCAGCTGCCAGTTGCCAGTGCCTATTGCACTGCAGCAGATAGATATCTAGTTATATCTAGATATATATATATATATATTTGCGATAAATTGTCGCAAGCTTAAAATTACTGCAGTTGACTTGCTATTTTTAAGATTCGCGTTTTGTGGGTGTTCGAATGCAGCCCTAATTTCAATTGTCAATTGTCTCGTGCTCGATGTGCCACATTGGCAAATACATTTCGCAACATAATTATACAAAATAAAATTCATTGATTCATAGCAAGAATCGACACTTGACTCACTTTTGCATTGCTCAATTGCAGCCATTAAAAAATTCAATTTTAAAGTAAGCAAAATTAAATTGATAAAAAAATAACATGCATGTAATATAAAAAAAATCGAAATTATGAAACTTATACACACTCACACACACACACTTGTGCAAAAAGTGAAAAGACATCAGTAACACAGAAATGCATAAACTTTTCCATTTTACCGTCTTATCACTTTTTAGCCAGAAAAAGAAGCGTAAACAAAAACAAAGGAAAATGCAAAATGTAAAAGAAAAGAAAAGAAATCGTTTTAAGTTTTTTTCCCCTTTGGTTGCTTTTTTTTTTGTGGTTTGGTTTTTGCTCGCCTTGAAAACTTTCTGCATTGCATTGCATTTTTCTTTTTGGCCAAATGATTTTTACAGTTTTAGCATATGGATGTCTGCCGCAAGCGAAATTTACTATACAACGAAATTTATGCAAACATTTTGCTAGCAATATGATCAAATTGGATGTAAAAACAAGAAGGCAAAGCTGAAGTGCAAGAAGAAGAAGAAGAAGATGTAGCACCAACTTGAGGACCATCTTTGTATGAGCCACCAATTTTGGTTGGTTTTCTTCTCTTTTGGTTTTTGTTGCTATTTTATTTTTCACTCCCCTTTTTGCATTTTTTACCATTTACTTTGTGTGTGTGCGCGCGTGTGTGTGTGTGTGTGTGTGTGTACGTGGTTGTGTGTATATATCTGTCTGACAAGATTGTTTTAGCACGCCAGGGTACACCGAACAGTTAACAAGTTGAGAGCGAGTTTTACTTACCGGTGCCGGAGCAGAGTTGCCATTGTAGCCATTGGTGCCATAGCCATGGGAGTTCAAGGCCGATGAAATTGTGTTGGCACTCAGCTTGGTGTTCCTGGAAAAAGTGATCAAACGGACGAGTTTTAGGCATTGATTAACAAAAATTCCTTGGATGCAGTGCACTTTAATTGGCTGCTATTTAATTGCCCCCCAGGGTGTACATTCTCTTGGCCATTTATTGCACGAACCCTTTAATTAAGTGCGATTTGGCCATTTGGCCAAATATTCAAACAAATCCCAATGCCCAATTGACATTCAGAAGCTGCTGTCAGCCCAATGAATATATTTTTTTTTTTGCTCATATTTGCTTAAAATTGTTTGACTACGATTTTTTAACATATCTCTACACATATATGCAGATATATATATATATCTTTTTATATAGAATATGTGCAGTTTCGCTGCAATTGCATTAAATATCAGGTAAGAGTGTCCAATGTCAACGACTAATTAATACTCTGTCATCATTTTGGTACTAACTGAACAAGAGTTGTGGCAGTTGCATAGTGGGGCAGATATAAATATATATAATATATATGTATATTCCACTTACTATCTGTAGAACATTCAGTTACCTATTTACTCTCATAGTTTTGGTAACAGTGTAGAAAAATGTGGCTGACACGTCGGCAATCAAAGTTGTCAGTTTGCATGTCCACAGCAGATGCAACAATTAAGAGCAGCAAGCCAAAAAAATATTGCGAGTCCCTTCTGTTGCACCCCCGCCCCCCTCCCCCTCAGCTAGTTGCGCTCTTTTGTTGGCTGTGCCCGCCAAAAATGTCAAACGTGTTTTTGGGCATTTGGCAAAAGATATGCATTTATTTGCACTGCATTTTAATATTCATATTTTCATGTCAACTTTCCCATTCATATTCAATTCCCAATTGGACAAAGGATGCACTTTTCAGCTAAAATATCTACTTAAATTTAAACTATTTTTTAACTTTAATAAACTTAACATTTAAATGTTGTTAATTAAGAGGAAACTTACGGCTGAATGGGCACGGGCACATAGCCATCGGTGCCAGATGGTGGATGCTGCTGGGCCGCCTGCTTGGCATGGACGTCGCAGTAGAGCTTGTTGTTGAAATTGTAGTAGCCCTGGTTCTTCAGGGAGGTGCCACAAGTGGCGCACTTGAAGCACTCCACGTGCAGATTCTTGTCCTTGATGCGCACAAACACACCGCTAAATAACAACAAATAAAAACAAATATTAATTACTAATATTCAAATGAAATAATTTAAAAAATAAAAAATTATAATCGATAAAAAATTGACATTTTTATTTATGCATTATTGATGGCAATTAACAATTAAATTATTATTATATGTTCTATGTGGTTACTTGAAGCACGAGCCTGTTAGTCAATGATAAATTAAATAAAAATAAATATTGATATTCGAGTCGAGCGCGCACGACTAGGGAATACCCTGTAACCTGTAGAGTAATGCTGATAAATTGAATTAATTCTAGATCTGAGTCAGGCATGCGTGAATATTCCACATTTTATAGTATAAATATTTTATGGAGTACTCAGGCAAACCCTCCTCCTGTTTTTTTTTGGATCAGCTTTTAATGGGTGCAGGGCATAATAAATAAATGTGAAATAAAATATGTATGTTAAATCTATATAATGAATTATCGAATTAAGCTCATGAGTCGTCAATGGCAGTCAATTAAATTGGCATACAAATTAATACAAATGATGATATTCCCATGACACCAAATTGGACTCCAGCAAGTATGATGCAGCTGGACGCAGTCGCAGTCGCAGGTGTTGGAGGCGTCTGCATAATAATCATGTACACTGCATAAATTTCAACAATTGACTTCGAAATAAAAGCAAATTAAAATGCGTGCACACACACACACACACACACACATACACACATATATACACACGCGACGGGCAGACACAGATGAGCATGAATTATCATTGAACATGGAACACAAATCCTTACACAATGCCCACGCCGCACAATTGACATGCCGGATGTCCGCTGGCGGACAAAGTCCGCACACCACCAGCACCGCTGGCCAATGCCACTGTAGCCGCATCCATATCCGCTTTGTAGTCGGGACCCTGCAGCGCCGGGCATATGGGCATAACAATGATGCGCGGATCGGCTGCCTCCTGCTGCTGTTGCTGCTCCTGCTCCTGCTCCTGCTGCTTTGCAACAGGCAGACTGTGCCTGTGGGTAGCCGCCGGCGCCAATGTATTTTGCTGCAAATTGATGCCGATGCGCTCATCCACCTGTCCACCTGTCTGCGCCAACTGCGACGGCAACTCAAATTGTCTGTGTGGCAGTGGCGTGCGTCGCTCGTTGCCGCCAATCGCATGGCTCTGCGTCCAGTAGAAGTTGGCCGGGCTGTGCGGCTCTGCACCAAAAGTTCAAACAGTTTTTACACACAGCCTTTGACAAGTAAGTTTGCTAGTTATGTGTGTGTGTGTGTAGCCCTGGAAACCCAGCAAATCCCCACCAACTAAACGACTTCATCCCTAAAACCCTCATCCTCAATTATTGTTACCATGGAATTAATTGACAGGCGACAGTCTTTTAACTGTTAATGTTTGTGTTAATGACAATATGACTTTTTACGATTATGTTTATTGTTTTATTGTTAGTAGAAAAATGGAAATTTTTTTTTGTACGTTTTAATCGTTGGAACACTTACGTAATGAGACGTTCACATTCAGTGCAAATGTTTTGCCCAGTTGGCAGTCCGCCGGTGCTTGGGGGCTTTGGTGTATTGATGGGCGCACTGACATGGCGAGTGGCGTTGTTGTTGTTGTTGTTTAATTGTTGTTGTTGTTGTTGGGGATAGTGTTGGTGTTGTTGTTGTTGGTGGTGATGTTGGTGTTGGTGTTGCTGCTGTTGATGGTATTGCTGCTGCTGCTGCTGCTGCTGCTGATGCTGTTGTTGTTGTTGTGGTGCATCATGCTCGTAGTGGTTGTTGTTGTTGTTGAAAACTGTTAAAAGTGTTTGATGAGCAGCCATTTTGTATTGTTGTTTGTTTGTTTGTTGTTGGGTTAAATGTGGGTAACACGCATGGAAAAGAGTCGAAACACAAAACATGAGTTAGACAAAAAGAGAGAAAAAAAGTGTTGTAGGAAATGCAACAAGCAACATTAATTTTTTAATGCAATTTGACATTTGTTTTTTTTAAGTAATCAAATTGATATAATTTACAAGTGTTTTCCTAATTCAGAAGTGAAATTTCTAATCGAAACTTTTAAATATTTTGCAGATTGCTTTGCATTTGCCTAATAACTAATTATAATAATAATAATAATATCTACTGACTATATGCATAAATATTTATATATATTTTTTTTTAAAAGTAGAAACATTAGATAGAGGTGATTGAGTATTAAGTGTTGTGTGGGCTGCCTTAGAAATGCGTTTTTAGATAAAGGAAACGAAAATCCATTTCTTTTTGTGTTTGTTTTAGTTTTGGCGCACATAAAACAGAAAAGTATACAAAAAAAAATAAATAAAAAGATAAATCAAATAAACAAATATATTAAAGAATATACAAGTTAATACAAAAAAGCTAAGGGCTCGACTGATATATATATACATATGTATTTTTTTTTAGTCAAATAAAGAAGCTCGTTTCAAGGTCTCAAATGTGTGTTTTAAAAAAGAAAATCGCTGCTGTAAATGCTATTTATAAGCCAAAGGCCAAAAAGCAAAAAGCAAACTGCGGCAGACACTGTCCCACACCCCACCCTCCCCCACCGAAATTCCATTTGGATCAACTCATCATCAACTAAGCTAATCGGTCAAAGTGTCGCATACAAAGGGATTGGCGCCCTCGTTTAGGATGAGTAGCAAACGGGCCAGCTCAAAGTTGGGTGGGTTACCTGGTGTCGACTGTCCAGTCTCCTCCTCGCGCAGGAACTTCAGCACCTCAGAGCGATCGGCCTGGTATTCCTTCTCGTTCTTCTTGAAGTTGACGCTGCAAGCAGAAAAGAGGATAAAGAAATTTAACATGGGCAAATGGTAACCGGTAACTGGTAACTGGTAACTAGTCTAATTTAGTAGACAACACACTTTTGCACTTTCCATTGCATACTTGCAGCTGCCACCATTCGTGGCACAATGCGCGCAAAAGTATGCTGCTGAAAAATGAGTGCGGCCAACATTGTTGCGCATCCGACACGTTGGCCGCACAGCAAGGCGACTCAAGATAAAACACAACAATAAAAAAAAACAAGAAAATAAGGCACACGCCGATGACTATATACCCTAGCATATATATTTATGGGTATACTAAATTTTTAATAATTTTGCTTGGAGCTGAAAAATGTGTTTAGCAGTCAAAAAAGTTGTGCAGAAAAGAAAAAAGTGTTTTCAACGATACTTTCTATTGCAGCTTTCATATTCTGTTATATATATATATATAAATATATATTTTATAAATGTATTTACTTCAGTGCTCTACAAAATATAAAAATGGCCTCTGTAAGAACATGAAAATATCCCCCCAAAGAAATTAAGTGCAGAAAGCGTGCAAATCCCACGCGTGCGTTTGTAAAAAACAGCCCTAACTGGACAACTGAAAAACACTTGGCCGCCCAGCGGGATGTGCTGGGAAGAGGGAAGGGAGAAGGGGAGAAAGGAGCAAGGAAGTTAGGTGGCAGACCAGGCCTTCTATCGTTCAGTTCAGTTGAATTGCACTCAGCCTGTGGCACCAAGGTGGCCCGACGGTCGTTCGTGCGGTCGTTGCAAGCCACCTTACCGTTATTTCTTCAGCTGTTTTTTTTCCTGTTTTTTTATTTTGCCAAAAGGAGGCACAGCAGCAATAAAACGAAGTCAGCAGCGAAGCGCAGAAATAAGCAAAACAAATTTTAAAGTAAAAGTTTTCTGTCACAGCTAAAACGCAGCATGCCCCACAAAATTCCCCCTTCTTGTATTCCCTATATTTGGGGAATAACCGTTTTAAAATTAGGTTCGAGGCATAAAAACAGTGAATGCCTTTGGATGTAGGATGTATTCCTCGGAACAGCGGATATTCTACGCGGAGAACCCAAAATGATGTTTTCTTTTTGAGATATTCTTTTGTTCCCAAAACAGCACTTGTCGAGCAGTAGTGTTTTGGGGGGGGGGGGGGGGAAATGGAATAACTTACCCGAGCACACCGCCAGCCAAAACCTCCGCCTGGGCGGAGAGTGTTTCCGCAATAGATTCATCGCTGTAAATGCCAACCGGGGTGTTGTATTGTTTATTGACGATGCTCTTCACGCCGCCATCGCCGCCGCCGCCGTTGGCCTGTCCAGATCCAGAATGAGATATATAGAAATAGATGAAAATGTGAAAATGAATTGTAGAAAATCAATTTCTGTTTATGTTTTGGGTTTTGGGTGTTTTGCTGCTCTGCTCTGTCGCAGGACTTAATATTATTATACAAATTCATAACAATAAAATGTACGCAAATGTATGCATATCAAATACAAACAGAATTATTATTATGCATGGCACATGTAAGTGTGTGTGGGTGTGTGGGTTGTGTGTGTGAATGTATATGTAAATGTGAATGTGAGCCCTTCGCACATTAATTCTTGCCAGCAAATAATCCCAGCACTCATATTCATTACTCATTCTGACACTTTTCAAAACTACGCACAAACAGTCTGACAGATAGACAAACAGACAGACGAACAGATATACTAGGGGACAGCGGGACGAAGGGAGTGACGAAGGAGCAGACATCGTATAAATGCAAATGTTGTCAACTCATAGAAAACAGACAAGTTTCTACTCCTACCGAAAATGAAATGAATGAATATGAAAACCCACAGACAACAACAATGAAACACACACACACACACACAATTAAAGCGAATGTGTCATCCGAGGAGTCTTTACCCTGGAGACCAACTATCAACATCATTGGTCATCAGCACATCAGTGTCAGTTGTAATTGTGGGCGGAGGACCAGCCTCGTAAAAACGTGCCTCAAAAACTTTTAAGTTTTTGGTCAACCAGTTTATAAAATTTTATAAATGATTGTTGTTGCCACACACATACAGCATGTGTGTGTGTGTGTGTGTGTTTGAGAGTGTTTTTGATTGCAAATTAGTTGACTTACAAATGGACGAGCCGAGTTGTTGTAGCCACAGCCAATGTGCTGGCTATCCTGTTGCTGGTGAGCCAGAGAAGTTTTCGTCACTGTCTGCAAATAAGGTGAATTGGCCTGGGGCACGTTGCCAGTTGGCGTCACATGTGGACGCCAGGTGGAGCCGCCACTGCAGAGAGAGAAAGAGAGAGAGGAGGAGGGTTAGTAATGGATTGCATTAGCAACAATTTTGGGGGGGGGTGCAGCACTTACCGTTGCACTGTGACAACAAAGTTATTGCCCGAGCGCACCACAATATCCTGGGCATCCTTGTGGCGCAGACTGAAGACATCAACGTCGTTGATCTTGATGACCGCATCTCCGGGCTGCATGCCAGCCTGCTCCGAAAGGCTGCCCGCATTGACCTGCAATTGGACAGCAAAAGAATCACAGTTAATCAGCCAATCAATCAACAGAGACAGCGACTCCAACAATTGTTGTTGTTGCCAGCTCGAAAGTTGTCATCGCAATTTGACAATTGCCAACAGCAATTTAATTTTGTGCTCTCACATAAATCAGACGCTTCATCTGACCAGGCCGAGAGCCACTAAAAAAAACCAGCTAACAAGTCAGAGTAAATGAATTTATTATGTGGTGGCTGCAAGAATTATGAAGCCCAAATCTCAATTTGCAGCCAAAATCGTCCAGTGGCCGCCGCATTTGGGCCAGTTTTCTTTTCATTATTTTTTTTAAGCAACTGCAAACAACAACATCTGCTGACGGGGCCAAGTTTAGCTTATAGGCGCCTTTGTTTTTTTTTTTTTTTTTTTGTTGTTACCATTTATTTATTTGCCGCCGCGTCTGTTGGGAAATTGTGCGCACCGAAAGCCATAAATTTGCCGACGATTAAATCGTAAAATTTCCAACCAGACGCTGCATTTCGTTTGCATTCCTCATGCGGGGGGGGAGCAGGTGGCTGGGGGTTAGTGTGAGTTGTGCAATAATTTGGGGCATTGCAGGAATTACTGAATGTCAGAATTGAATAGATATTTGATATTTGCCACACCTTGAATTCAATTTATGAAATTTTGTGCTTTTCGGCAGCTGAGTAATCCTGAAATGTGGGCCAAATTGCTGTTACTCCTGTTGCACTTAGCTGGTGTCTAGGCTCGAGTTGTGTGTGCCCCTTGCCACGTGACTAGGCTCAGGTGTGCGGCACAGAATAATACGCGCCATGCACGTATCCACTTTGCCAAATTGTCTGTTTATCAGACTTTCAGCTCAGTCAGTCGACCGACTCGTCCGACTCCTCCGACGTCTCCTGTCCGCCCTCGTCTCCTGTCTATCGTCTGTGGCTGGCTTTTTATATTTACACAAAACTGCGCCGCTTTGCAAAAACAAATATAGACACACATACGTATTTACATGTATTTGTGCAGTGGCTTTATAAATATTTCATTGGCATGCTTGCCAAGCGAGACACCTAAATTTTGTAATATTTACAAAGTTGCTAAAAATGTGGCGCCCCGAAAAACCAAATACCAAAACCGGCAAACCCAAACGAACCTGAACCGCACAAACCAAGGGGGAAGGGGTGTACGGTGAGGGGTTGAGGGGGGCTAGCCAGAACCAGCAGCAGAACCAAAAATTGAAGCAAAATCGCGCGTGCTTTCAACGGTTGCTGTTGACATGTTCATTTTCTTGTTACTTTTTCGTTGCACGTTGCACGTTGCTCGGCATTGTTGCGACTGTCGAACATTTTTTTGGAAATTGGTCGAATGCTGAGCTGCTTCAGAGTGACATGAACAGAGGCAGATAGAGAGAGGGAGAGGGCGGGAGATGGAGCGACAATCAAAGTACTTTATTTTTATTGCTGTGCCACAAATGTTGTACACCCTTTTGTGGCGCACACAATGCATATAAATTTTAACAAAAAAAAAAATATTAATTAAACACTCTATTCCTTTGAAGCCACACACAGTTAAATAAATAAGATTTGCTCAGTTTTAAGTTGCAGTGTAGAAATTCAGTCAACTTGCAGCCAATTTTTTTTCTGTTTGCGTGCAAATTGCATGTCACAAAAGTGCGCTCAGCTTTTGGATATGTGTGTGTGCGTGTGTGTGTGTGTGTGAGTGTATGTGGCATTGGAATATTGACATTTGGACAGTTTTATGAGTACCTGTGATCAACACAGCTCCACTCCCGCACCCCCCCTACCGCTCATCTGTGACATGTTTGCTTGGCAGTCTGGCCGCTTGTTTCTCTGGTCTCTGTTTGATTCTGGTCTGGTCTGGGCTGGTTCTGGCGCTGCGCTTGTTAGACATTTGTCAGGTTTATAGCATTTGTGGCCAGCCGCCAATTGACAAGGCATTTGTTTCTCAATGACTTACGGGTGTGTTCGCGGTTTTCCGATGGCATCAAACACAGCCCACGTAGGTTAGGTCTACGGCCAACTAAATTGCCATAACTCTTTTTTCGGCCTAAATGTCCACATTAATATTAGGCAGGAGTCGCAGCTAACCCGGCTATGCGGCAAGTGCTCCATTTCGCACAGTCCCCCTGTGTCGCTGCCATTTGGAGGCCAGCCAGGACATAAGTGCGCCCCTTTTGGAGCACATTACATAACAAGGGTCGGGCAAATGATGATTTATGCCACAATTGCTGCCGGTGTGCGAATGTGTGTGTGTGTGTGTGTTTGCTTTGGGGCAGCTCTAATTCCAGCTGCTGATAAGTATAAAATACACTCGGCCAACATTTGAAAAATATATTTTAACTGAATTCTGCATTATTTGAGCACTTGACGGGGCAGCAAATATTAAGCAATTACTTTTCCGTCCTGGTCCTGCATCTGGCCTTAACTGGGCTGGAGAATATTTCCATTACTGCTGTCACTGGACATTTAATTTAAAACTCTATTTGCCTGACCCTCAAGACAATGGGCAAAATGGCATTGTTTGCCAATGTGTCTAGGGCCACACTCAGTAAATCCATATAGCAAATTAAATTTAATGGGCTGACAGCAAAATGCTCGTAATCAAGTTAACTAATCCAGTCAAGTGCATTCAAATTGAAATTCACTTAGCAGCCAACAGCAATAACAGCACAGAGCACAGAGCAGATCATGATTACGCCGACCTGGGGATGCCCTGCCCTGGATGTGGAGCCAACTGACCACACACCGCCCAACCCACCGCCCACATTTGTCAATTTCACACACTTTGCCTGGGCCGAACATATCCTTTAACACTCTTCAACTAGAGTTCCCAAGGTATAAAACACAGACAGGACCTGCCACAAGCTATGCACTTTAGAATGAAGACACACACACTCACACACACACAGTTTGAAGTATGCAAAATATTTATGTTTATAAATCAAGTTTACTTTTGTGGATTAGGTGTATCTAAAATAAATTGAATTTGTGGCGTAAATTTAGGCCAAAACAAAAAGCAAAGCCAAGTGCCAAAGGACCCAGAGAAACAAGCAAAGAAAAGAGAGAGGGGGAGAGGAAGGGGGGGGGGGCACAATACTTGGCAAGTTGTTAGCCAAGTTATGATGTTGTTTAATTGAAAATAAATCAGTTTAAAGGCAACATAACCTAAACAGAAACCACAGACTCCATTTGCCAGGCAACAGTTTCGGTTTATCCTTTCGCATTGTTTATCTTTGCGCTTTACTCAGGCTAAACCCCTTCCCCCCCCTTCACTATGCTGCAGTCTATGTGCCATAAAAAACAGCAAACCGAATAGTCGACAAACAAAATGGGAAATGCTGGTAAGTAGAACGAGCAACGCTGAAGAGCTGCGAGTCTCCTCCGGCTGAAGGAGCAGTTCAGAGTTGGGATAAAATACAAAAATACTGCGGAAATGCAGACCAAATACAATGAATCTCAATGTGTATGAATATGCATGGTCATCACTCATACGCCCCAAGTAACCACTCTCCCTTTTCTCCATATACCTCTCTCTCTCTCTCTCTCTCTCTCTCTCTATGTATCCCTCTATATATGTGTGTGTTCCCTTTTGTTATCCGCTCTAAATCACCCAAAGCCGCTGCGGTTTTCTGCTCTGCCACAACAAATGGTGGCCGCAGCACTTGACCAAACTGCTGCAAAACAAGCTGGGAAAAAAAACCAAAAATAAAAATAAATAAAAAAAACATTGTTGCAGTTGCAGACTTGGCAAATGAAGAGACTATGCCTGACCACCCGCAACCCGCAGCCCGCCCTTAAGGTCCATAAAATAGCAAAACAATCAAATTCAGCGAGCTGTTAATGCGGCAAAGTAAATACAAATACAATGTTGCAACTTGCTGCAGTTAGTGGCCACAAATGGAGTGCTGCAACTCTTAAACTGGTTTTTAATTTAACTGTGCTGCATTTCGATGGGTTAACACTCAAGTATTCATATTCAATTTCCTTGGCCAGCTCAGCTCATCAATTACAACGCACAAAGTTGCCGAATCTGCGCTGATGGCTTTCGCCTTGGGCCTGGTCAAGCAACTTGGCTAGTTGCTTACCACTTTTTTTTTTACTTCTTTATTTTTTTTGTATGACTCAAGAGCTGACCGGAAAGCGCAGAGCGTCACAAAAATTATTTATTTATTGCCCACACAAAAAATGGCAAAGTAAACCAAATAAAAATAATATGAAAAAAAAGGAATACGAAGCAGGAGCAGGAGCAGCAGGAGGAGCAGCAGGAGTCACTAAGCGAAACGAAGTTCAATCCTGGCCACATTGACAGAGCTCCACAGTGCAACGATTGCAACAATAACAGTTACAACACGCGCCACAAAACTGTCGGCAACATTTATAAATTATGATTGCAATCAAGTTGCACAAAGCGCTCACAAGTTGCAAGTTGCTTTTATTTATAGTACTTTTTTTTTTTTGGCTCAAATGACAGTTGCAGTTACCCACACACACAGACACACACACACACACACATTGAATGTGGCAATTTATATAAATTGTGCATATTCACAACTCGTAATGGAAAAACTTTGCACAATGAAATTATTGTGGCCGCTGCCAGCGGAAATTTGTGCGCGGCTAATGAATGAAAGCTAGGAATGCGAGCTGGCCCCAAAGTCAGCAACATCCCAACAGTCAGCAGTCAGTAGCCATGTGGCAGGCTGTCATGTCTGCAGCATGGCCATCCCCATCCCCCATCCCGCTGCAAAGTTCTCGCCTTTGGTCATTCCATATGCTGCGTGGGCGCTGAACAGCAGCTCCTCCAGCAACTGCAACTGCAGATCATTTATCTTAGCAGTCGAAGCAGAGGGTTGGAGAGTGAGAGGGGGGGGGGGGGGGGGGGGTTACTGACAGCTGCGCATGTGTGGCACACTCAAATATCATGAATAATCATTTGCGGAGTGACTGAGAAATGACAAATGCCTCGGGAGGCGCTGCCTGAAAACTGATCGCTGTCCAGCACACATTGTGAACATGGAATGGATCTCTGCACTGAGAGAAAACACATACTGCATAATATATATTATCATTAAAAAAATCATATTAAATTAAATAAAATTTATCTCTTTAAAATCCCACAAAACCCCAGCTGATTTATTTTTGCTCAACTTGTTAAGTAAAATCTATTTCGCTCAGTGTATTTTGCGCTTTTTTAACAGCTTCAAGCAATTGCTGAAACTGTTAAGATTTTGCTCACGTTGCGCTTCACAATTGCAACTAAAATTTCAATAATTCTCACATGTCGCCAGGGCGTTAAATTTCTTGATTAAACCAAGTCGATCCGAGTCCGGGTCGAGTCAAGGAATCGCGCTAATGCCACCAGTAGACACACACAGAGTTATCTAGAGAAACAGTTAACGAGTGCCTGTGGCAGGGGGCACACGCACACAGGTAATGTGTAACTGGGAGAAGGGTTCATTAGGCAAAATGGTTGCGGGATACAGGATACCAGCAGGATATGGGTTAATAAGACACAAGACGCGCTAAAGTGACAACAGTCACAGGATGGCAGAATTTCCACTTATTACCTGCCAAGCCACCCAACCAACACCAGCTGCTCCAAAATGGTTTCAGCATCTTGTGCGCTGAAAGTCATTAGAGTTGCTGGTGTTTCCCTGCTCCTGCTCCTACTCCTGCTCCTACCGAGGGGTATTAGTAGTCCGGGTTGCGACGCACGCAGTAAATATTGCCAAAGCGCCTGGCTGACTGCAAAAGCACACACACACACACAGACACACACACATACACACACAATACACCAGAGAGAGTGATATTGCAAGTGGGAAATGGGAGAGGTGTGTGTGTGGCATGCGGGACTGAGTTAGCGAGTCAACAACAGGCAACTGCCGCAACGCAAACAAGATTAATTAAGGAATGTAAATTTCGTCAAATTACGCGCCATTGTTTTGCGTGTGTATATGTGTGTGTGTGTGTGTGTGTGTGGGGTTAGTATCTGTGTTGGCTGTTTTGAAGGGATGTTGAGATTTTTCCAT
The DNA here is from genome assembly GCA_037043605.1 of Drosophila multiciliata. Classification (NCBI taxonomy): domain Eukaryota; kingdom Metazoa; phylum Arthropoda; class Insecta; order Diptera; family Drosophilidae; genus Drosophila; species Drosophila multiciliata. The sequence goes on from JBAMBF010000589.1 coordinate 6,644,140, forward strand.
TAACAACATCATCAATGGGTGGTCGGGTGTCGTCGCTGTTTTTGAATGGTCTTCGCCCGTCGCGGACAAGGTCGACCTCGGTCGCTCGAAAGGTTGAAAGGTTGCAAGGTGAGCGCCGTTATTTTTGGGAATTATGCGAAACGCCTCACAGCCACAAACCCAACCTTTTTTTTTTTTTTGTTTTTTGATTTTATTTCTCGCGTTCTTGTCGCCTTGGGGTGAGTGGGGGGGGGTGCAAAAAAGTTTAATTAGTGCCGTCCTCTCTCGTCACCGACTGTCATCGCATGCGGTTATCCATGGTGCCCCAGTGTACAGTTTACCCCTTGTGCATGCATAAATTATTATTATTATTTTGCTTATTTTGTTGTTGTTGTATTATTTATCTAATGAAGCAAGAAGAAGACAACACGAGCTGATTTCACAACCCTTTTCCTGCTATAGGAGAAATTCATTTAGAAGTTTTTCTTTATGGCCTAATGCTTTATTTGGCCAATTGCAGAGCACATGTGGAAAGGTCTATTCGGCGAATTAGGTGATTAAGTGGCCAATCCCCAGAGAGAGAGAGAGTGAGAAAGAGGGAGAGTGAGTGAGAGAGAGGGGGAGATAGGGAAATAGTGTGGGAAATTCTCATAACACTAAGTGCAAGAAGTTGGCAAACTAAAGCAATTACTGCTGGTCCTCGCAAATATCAACATGTGCGTGTCCGGGTGTTGGGAAACCTATTAACGTCTACCTGTGATGCGGAGTTTTTCCAGACACACACACACCCTCACACACACACACACACACATGGCAAGGCGCACATGTGGCACGTTGTTTACATTTGCGTTCTGGAAACGAGAGACAGAGAATTCCATCCCAGCGATGCAGTCTCGTTTTGTACGTGTCGAAATGTGAATCCCCGACAGCAAAGTATCTGCAACGTGCAACTTGCAACTGCAACGCATTTGTGTCTGCAACTAATGCATTGTTTGTCTGTTTGTTTGTTTTGTTTGTTCTATTTGCTTGAAATACTCACTGTGTCAGTGGGCTAGAAATTGGGCCAGGCCTAAATTGCTGTAAAAACGAAAATAAACTCTGCCAGCAGGAAATGTCGGTTGCATGTCGCTTGCCCCATCCCAAAATCGAGTTTTCTTTTCTGTTTGATGTTTTCATTTGCCACAGATGCTGTGGAATTTCTGTAACATCTTCATTATGCGACGTAGGTACATATACATATATATGTATGTATGTATCTAGCGAATGCTGTGGCAAACAGTGGAACACTGCCATTCAAAAAATCCATCAATCAGCCGGCGGAGTGCAAACGAAATTCTGACAGCCATGAAATCGTGTAAGAGGAACAATCTCAGCTGCAGTCTCCGACAGCCTTTGAGCAGCCTTTGAGCATCGGAGCTGGTTCAATTCAGCTGCCCGCCCCTTATCGGAACGAGTGCCAGACAGTCGGACAATGGGACAACAGAGAGACAGATATGAATGATGGCAATCAAATTACATTAAACGGAATTTCAATTGAGGCAACGACGAGCAAAACATGCTCCTCACGCTAAAAAGACAATGCCCAAGCAGCAACAACAGCAACAAGAACAGCAACAACAACAGCAACAACAGCAACAAAAGCGACAAGAACTGTAAATGGCATTTACATGTTCGCTGTCATAAGACAATGGTGCAACCCCCCCCCCCCCCCTCCCCATCCCACTCACCCATTCAACACAAGCCACCCCACCCTACCCACTTAATCCCATCGATCCCATCGCTCCACTCACATTCGCTCCTCTTTAATGAATCACCATCAACGGAGGAGCAGTGCCTGGCATTGGTGGTAGGCCTCTGCTGCACATGCCCAGAGATCCAGAAACAGCAACCGAAACCGAAACAGAAACAGACCCAGGTGCAGAGAGCGATTGTGGCAGTTATCGGGAGCTGCAATCAGACAAATGCAATTAGGATTCAGGCGACGCTTCGTGTGGCGAATCCTAAGCAGTGACTGCTGCCACAGTGAGTGGCAAGTTTCACTTGGTCGGTTGCCATTGTCATCATTGGGGGACAGACACATTGTCTCATTGTCTCAGTGAGCTGGGACTGGTGCTTGACGCACCTCTCTGGGGACGACGCCACATGAAAGGCACAGAAAACCCGCTTATTGCAACAATAATAAAATTTGAGTTGCCATGCAACAAAGACGTGGCAGCAACACATCATTGTGCATGTGGCATGATAAAAGAAGTTTACTGTAAATCGACGAGAAACTAAAAATGCGATTCATTTATAAATTATGCGACAGGCATTTGACATTTGACCTTTTCTTAAGGTGCCACGAATTTCCTTGAATAAATTAAGAGATGGAAAATGATTTATTTAAAATATGTTTTTAATTTTGACTTTAACTTTAAACTTGCTGTCGACTCTTAATTAAATATTTAACTTTAAGAAATGCAATTTCAATTAGCGCCACACAATTTAGCCATTAGCGCTGAGCGCAAGATTTGTGCCAATTGCAAAATACAAAATGAAGAGACGCAAGCAACAACAGCAATAAAATCAGCAACAACAACATAGAGAACAGCAGGAGCAACAGCAACAATGTTGGCCAAGAATCGGACACCCGTTCACTCACTCAAAATCATTACGTGATTAAGGTTGCCATTACGGCGGACAGCAAAAATAGAAAACTAGAGCATGGCACGCAGACAGCCGCAGCAATAGAGGCCAACGGAGGGGTGGGGGGGGGGGATGGCAAGGTGGTGGCCAGAGTGAGTGGGAGCAGCAGCTGAGGCAGCGGCAACCGCAATTGCTTTGCTTGGGGTTTTTTTTTTTTTGTAAAAATAAAATACGCCAAATAGAAATAAATAAATCAACTCGGAAAAATAAAAAAAAAACCCGTACAACACAAAAAGAAACAGAAACCGTACAAAACAATTAAAATGAAAAACCGTAAGCACTCTAATTCCAACCGGAAGCGGCAAAAAAAATGCCGCACACAAAATCAGTTTGTTCAAAGGGAGGGTGCGGGGGTGGTGCGGGGGACCCATGGGAAATTTATATGGGGCAAAATGGTTTCGAAAGCAAATTTGTCGATCTAATTAAAAGCTAAATTGTGAGCATTAAACGGTGACTTCTCCAGGATCACGTTTCGCACTCAGCAGCAATATCCATTTTCCCTTTTTTTCCCAGTGCACGACGCACTGGCAAAAACACTGAAAACCATTTAAGTTGCCCATACACACACTACACACACCCGCACACACATTTGCCAAGCAATTTTCTTGCCCAGCCTTTCAACAAGTTGGCAACCAATGCAATTTACGGCTACAAAATGCTGCACGCTGCATGCAGCACTGGGGCAGGCAGCAAATGGAAAAAAAAAAACAAGAAGAAGGAGCAAAAAAAAAACCTAAATAAAAGTATGCCAAGCCCACGCGCTGACCATCAATGAGCAGTCTCTACGAGATGTGCGGCGTCTGCGGAAATGGGAAAATGTGAAAATGCGGATAGCCCGCAAATGGTAAATTAATTGATGAAAGCAACGTTTAGAAGAGACACTGACACTGCCACACAGGGGGCAGGTCAAGTACAAACAGGGATAGGAACACACAAGCAATTGCAACAAGCTGAATCAGTACCAGAACCAGATGAAGCAGCTGCTCCATTTGCCAGACACAATATTTGTACTGCATTTGGCATTTTTCAATGCATCGAAACTGGCAACTGGCAACTGCAACTGCCACAAGTAGTGCTCCTTGCACGTCGCAAGCTGGCTGACAAATTGCTGGTTGCAATATTAATGTTCTGCATTATCTTTGCCCATTTGTCGATTGTCAATGCAGCTCGGAGCCGGTCAGCAGAGCAGCTCAGCTCAGCAGCAGCAGACAGGATTGAACGTGGGCGGCAGCAGGCACCAGGCACACTTACCTTGCCTTAATGCTTACCTGTCCAACTCGACCCTATTTTCCTTCCCATTCCCAATTCTAATCCCATTTTCATTCTCCTTTTCAATCGCTGCCCTCGCTATTGTTCTGTGATTTTCCATTTTCTATCATTGACATTTTTCAATTTGATGCGCGCACTTAAGGCAACACCTTTCCCCCCCTTCTCACCCCGCACTCCACTCCACAACAAGCTGTTGTTTTTTTATGGTAAATGGTAAAGGTAATTTTCCTTTACTTTATTTTATTTTGTATAAATTAATGACACCGCTGGTCCTCCTCCAGCGCAGACCTTAATCATTTCGGGCCAAAACTCTTTTTCATTTCTTTTCACTTCATTTTTCTATTCGAATTTATGTTAAAATATTCTCAGAGTTTTTTTTTTTGTGGAAAAGCAGCTCAGCAAATCTGCTGACAGCATTGCGTGCTACCAATTAGCAGTTGATATTGGGCCACGCTGGCTTCTGACCAGACCAAAAAACAATATGTTCGGTCAGGCAAAAAGAACTGCAGGCCAAAATCTAAATCCTTTCAACCAGAAACATAAAAAAAAAATTGTGGACTTAGCTCCAACATGAAGCTGCCAACTTTTTAGAGACGAAGAGAATACAATGCGAAGCATGCCGCATGCCGCATGAGGCAGACGCAGGTTCAGGTTCAGGTCCGTTATGTGTAGATGGAATTTTCAGGTCTAAATCCTGTCGGGTCATAAAAAGTGCTTATTACATTATCACCTCAAGCGTGGCTGAGCTCCGGCCATGGCAATTGGCACGCCCCTGCACACCCACACACACACACACACACACACATGGTGTCTGCCTGGCTGCCTTCGATAGTCTCGATTGACTCACTCACATTGGTATTTCCTTTATTTTTTCTCTCATCTTTTTTTTGTTGGACTTTTGGCTTTGGCTTTATTATGGCCGTGGCAGCTGCTGCTGCGTTTTTCAATTTTCGCTTTTTAGGCCCTTTTGGGCGCACCTGGGCCTTGAGCCGATTTGGCTTGTTGCTGCGTAGCCATCATCTATTGGCAAATGTTTTTCGGGCCCAAAAATGCGAAAAATGTGTAAATTTTCGTTGATGTTTTTCTTTTTAGCCAAGCTTATTTTTTTCTCATTTTTTTCTTATTTTTTTGTTGCCTTTAAAACGCATCTGATCCGCTTTGGCGTTGAGTTCATTCAATTTGGATTAAGTCGTTCGTGTTGATTAACGAAATTGACTTTTTTTCGAAAGGGATCTGCCAAAATCGATTCGAGTAAAATGTGGCAAGACAGTGAAGCCTCCGCTGGATGTAAACAATTTAGTAAGGCAATGCGAAAAGACATTTTGCTAAATATTCAATCAATTTGAAATGCATGCGACTGAGGCCAATAGACAATAAATCACAAAAAAATATAAACGCACATAAAAAATGTCTCAATTTCCGGGGGCAACAAAATATGCGTCATAACAATAAAAATATAAAAAAAAAATGCACAACAACAATAACAATGCGACCATGAAATGCTGTTACCACGTTTTGCTAAATAACGCAAATAAACAAGACAGGCGACAGGCCATAATATATCATGGCCCAAAGGCGCTTGACGACGAAGCCAAGGACGACGATGACGCAGGAGCCGCACCGAGGCAAGCGGAGACAGGACGAAGGACAAGGGAACATAATGACTGTCAAGGGGCAAAAGGGGCGGTGGGGGGGTAACTGCGTCTGACTTTGCTCTTAACTGAGAATCAATGACATATCGTTATAACTAATACGTGCCCGCTGGCCCAACAGACTGCCATAAAAAAGTGCAAATAAAATAAGAACGGGGATAATAATAAAATGATTACATATGGCACATATATATGTGTGTGTGTGTGTGTGTGTTGTGCACAATAACAACTGTATTATTGACTTGCCCCGGCAACTACTTATACAAAATGGAGGCAACGGCATTTACCGAGCTCATTTTCAAGCGGATTTCTATCAATTAGCCGTAGAGTGGCAAACTTGATGCTGGAAATCTCTGATTAAGACCGGACAAACTAATTTGTCAGCTTAATCTTAAACTGTTACCTGGCCAAAAGCAGCTGTAAGTTTCCATAAAGTTTCCCGTTCGCAAAGAAGAGGACTCAGTCACTCTCCCTCTCCCTCTTCTCTCTCTCCCTCTCAGGGTCAAGCACACGCTAAGGCACTAAGCGTCCGAACGGACGCGCAGTGGCTCAAAGCCGGATATCCACATAATACCCCACCGGAGTTGTGCTGGCTACAAGAACTCCGTCCGGCCGGAGCGTAAGTTGGGCTCATAATTTATTTCGATTACGCCGCAGCACGCAATTTAATGCGCTGAAATATCCTTTAAGCACACGCAGCTTTACACACACACACACACACCGACACACACGCACACACACATGCCGGCAAACACACATTTGCGATAAGCGTGCGCACAATTTCCGTTTCCGTTTAGCTACCGTTTGTTAGCCACATTTCCCGAGACTGGCCAAATCGCGTAAGCAACAATTAAATCACAAACTGAAATCAATGTTGAAATCTATGTTTTGTTTACCATTTTTAAAAATATATATTCAAAATATTTCGTTTTTTATGTAACCCCATAAAATGAATCAGAAAAGTTTCAATTGAAATTTTTTGGCTGCCTTTTCTGGGAAATGAGTCATCGCTGTTTCTATTGAATTTGGAATACGTTTTGATTGGGACATCAGCAGAGACAAGTGGCAGGTAGAAATTGAAACTGAATCATGCAGCAGGTAAAAAGAGTATAGGAGGAGGAGGGGGAGCAGGAGGAGGAGGAGCAGTAGGAGGAGTAGCTGCCATTAGCTGACTAATGGAGAGAGAGCTCTGGGAACTGTATTGGCTGTCTTGGCTGTGGGTATCTTTTGGGCCAAGTTAAGCGCTTTAACGTTTACAAAACGTTTGCAGTTTGCTGGTTTTCAGTGTGCGCATTTTACGCTTAGAACTTATAAATATTTATGGCACACATAATGCAGCAAGTTAAGGTTGAGTTGAGTTGAGTTTGAGCTTGGCCAATAATTTTTGCTACCAACTCAGACCCAACTGCTGCCGCTATCAGCGCTCGTAACTCGTGTGTGTGTGTGTGTGTGTGTGTGTGTGTATTTTGTGTGCAGCGAAGCAAGCATTTTCAACTGAGGGATTTATGTGCAGTGACATGCAACTTAAAAGCAAGGACAACAAACGGCTGCAGATAGCGAATAAAGGCGAATAAACCGAATGCTGAAGCTGGAGATGAAGCTAAACGAGTTTAAGGAGCCGGAGCAGGACCAAAAGCAGCCACAGCAACACCAGCTATATATATCCTTATATGTGTAAGTGCAGCAGAAGAAGCAGCAGCAGCACAACAATTGAGAAAAATATGCGAAGCACAAGGATTAGGCGAGGATACACACTCGAAAAATTTATGTGACTTTTGCATGTGTAAGACGATTGGGTGGGGGGGGGGGGGGGGCGGTGGAGCTGAAGTAGTATACCACAGACATTAGGACTATTTCCGGCACAGGCCACAAAATATTCAATAATATATTAAAGACATATATATATATATCTATCGAGAGATAGATAAAGATGGAAAGAGGGGAGGAGGGGGGTGGAGAGAGAGAGAGATGTTATAGACAACTCAACTGAAGCGTAGCAGCTGGGATAAATCTAAATAAGACGTGCTCGAGAATCCTGAACCGGAGCCCGCAGCAATTGTGCAATGAAGTGCAATTGAATACCAATACGACTATGAGTGTGTGTGTGTGTGTGTGTGTGTGTGAGTGTGTGGGTGTGAGTGTGAGTCTGATTACGAGTTGGACTTGTTCGTGGTTTAGCCATTGGACTTATTCTTCTTTCCATTAAGTTTACGTTTGAGCTGAGCATTTGCCACAACACGACTACTGCTCATCCATAGTTGACTGCTCCCGCTCCTGCTCCTGCTCCAGCTGCTGTCCAGGCATGCAACAAAACGGAAGCAAGTCTCGCTTTTATCCCAACGAACTTGCTCTCTGTTTCGCTATCTCTAGCTGTGTGCTTCATCAAGCAACTGGCTGCATGTTGCATGCAGCTTCTCGCTGCCAGCTGAGCGGAAGCGGAAACCAAGCAGCGCTTATGGCTGGCTGGCAGTGCAGCTGATGAAATTGTTGAATCAATTTCCCACACGTTTTTAAATGTGCAACTGCAACTGCAACTGCAACTGAAGCAGCAAGCTTAAAGCACACAGCCAACTGGCAACTGGCAACTGGCAACTTGCAACTGGCAACTGGCAGAGCAAACGGTAAAAATTGATAATCAATCAAATGCATTGCAGAGACACTTAATCACTGTCTGTAGCTGTGTGGGATCACTTCCTCCATTGGGTTATCCTTTTTTGTGCCGGCATCCAACCTGAACGTGGCCTTAACTTTATCAATTACGCCTTTGTGACTGGCCGTTGACAGCGTCGCTGTCGCTGTCCCTGTCCCAATGATGAATCACAGGAAGTTAACCCATTGCATCGATGTCCAGCAATACGCATCCCCCAGTTATCTCACCTGCCCCCTTTCAATTCAATTAACGCTTCACTGATAATTGCCAAAGTGATTCAAGCGAAATCAGTTTCAATCCGCAGCTAAATCTAAACCGGACAGTGGAAAAAATGGCCATTATCAATTGGCTAGGATAACATTTAGAGTACACTTTGTGGGGGGAGTTTGAAATATTTATTTCGACTGTTTAAATTCTAAACAATAATTTCAGTCGCTGCGCTTGCCACTTTGCCACTTGCCCCTTGCCGCTTGCCGCTTGCCACTTGGCATATGTCATAGATGCTGTGATACTTGAGCCCGAAAACCAAAAAAACCACAATGCAAATAGTTCTCTGGTTTTGTGTGGTCAGTGGAAACTGATTTACAATTTGGAGTCAAGTTGCGTAATTTGTTATTATTATTGCTGCTGCTCATGTTGCTGCTGTTGTTGCTGTTGCTGCTGTTGCTGTTGTTGCTGTTGCAGCTGACTTTGCAATTGCTGTGCAATTAATAAAAAAAAAGTCCAACTAAATTGAGACCAAACTCTTGACATTGCTGTTGTGACGTGTGGCGCATTGCGGTTGCACATATCTCCTGTGGTCACACACACACAACACACACACACACACAACACACACACACACACACACTCGTGCGAAGAAATGCACAAGTTCAATCGATTCGAATTGAACTAAGCTCAATTCACAATTGTTGCCCGGGCAACCGGCGCTCTTTGAACGCAGATTCAATTACACCGAACCCAGAAAACCGAATCTCTGCATTTGGATTGCGTAATAATATTTTTTTTTTTTTTTTTGGTTTTTTTGGTTTTGATTTTTTTGGCAGCGGCAAGCAATGGCAGGAAGCCATCATAAATCAACGGCAGAGACGTGGGTGCCTGGTGTGAATAAAAAAACCAAACTGCAAGCAAATAAAGCTCAACTTGTAAATACCCTGTAGAAGAGTTGCCACATGCCACAGAGTGGCGCTTCATAAATGGATTAGTAAACTCCGTTGACTTTTCGCAGGGCATAAAAGCGAGTTGGAAATTATGAATTTTCATAGTTGGAGACAAAGACAAACACCAAAGCAGACGAGAACGCCAGACAGGAGTCAAATAATTAATGGTCGGGCCAGAGGCGGGAAGGAGTCGGGGAACACTGGAAACGTGGAAACTTGTGCAAAAACAAACAAAAACACACAAAACAGATTTGCATGCACAAAACGCAGAGTTGAATGAATATGAATCCCGAGTTTGGAGTGTGGGACACATGTGCCCAGCAAAGGAGGGGGGTGTAACTGCTCGTCGGTTGCCTTGGCTGCCGACGGTAGCTTGTTAGTAGCCCGACCATGCCAGCACAGAGCGTCATGTCTAGACTTTAAGTTGGCTAATAGCCGAGACTGCATCCTTTCAGCAGTGGCTCTTTCAAATTTGGTTGTACCAATTTTTATTCTTTCATTTTTATTTTTGTTTTCTGTTTTTTTTTTCTCGTTGTTGGCCAGCAAATTTGTACGCTTTTTGTAATACTTATTTGGCTCCATTATTTGTACAGATGAAGTCAACCAGGGCGCCGCGTTGAGCTGCTCTCCCTGGACAGTGGACAGTGGACAGTGGACAGTGGACTGTGTGTAATGCGCACTCTTGGCCTGGCTTTCGCTTTTATTTTGGCCTGTGCTGTGGACTTGGACTCTTGGCTTGTTGGCTTTGGGCTTTTGTGTGACGCTTTTTCATGCCCAGTCGACCCTGGACTTGATAATGAAATATAAACGTGGCAATATGTGAGAGAGTTTGCCATCTCTCTCTGTGTGTGTGTGTGTGTGTGTGTGTGTGTGTGTGTGTGTGTGTCTTTCTGTGCTGTGCCTCCGCCTGTGGCCACGAAAAGCCGGCAGCATAAAGCTTAACCAGAAAAAACAAAAAACAAAAGAAAAAGGAAAAACGCTGACGAGGGAAAATGGAAAAATAAAAATCGAGACAAGTCTAGCAAAGGACAGCGGTGGCAACAAGGAGCACTTCATTTGACGTTCGACGTGGCTCTGTGGCAATAATAATAGGAGCTCCAGCGAGAAATCATAAATTAATCCGATTTAAGCAGCTGAGTAGCTTATTTTGATGTGCCTTTCCATCAACGGTTGCCCAACGGTTTGAGCTCATTTCATTTAATGACCAGCAGACTGTGGGCCAGTGGCAGCACCTTGTTGGCCATATTAATAAGCCAGCAAAAAAGCTGCGACTAGCAAATAACAATTTGTTTGTGCAACATCAGCTGACGTGATTCGGATTAGAGTTGAGTCATACAAGTGGTTGGGTGATGCACCTCCTCATATGCAAGCTCATCATCATTCGCTGGCATCCTGGCAGCTGGTAGCTCATTACGTGCCGCCTCGACGAGGCAGCAAAGTTTTAACGCACTTGCAACAGCTGCTGTTGCCGTTGCTGTTGCTGCACCTGGCTCAAGTGTGGCCCATTCTAAATTCAATTGAGCTTGAAGTGTTCAAAAGGCGCCAAGCCGTGCAGCTGGCGGATGCAGCAGCAGTCAAGATCCTCAGACTTAGTGGAGAGCAAGATGCAGATAACTGGCAGCCAGCTCAGCCCAGGCTCAGACACCTTTTTCAGCAGAGTGTAAAACTGAATGAGACAAACAAATAAAAGGGAGGAGCAAGGATGGAGAGGCGGGTTGGGGTCGGGGGAATTGCTGATTGGAGTTTTGGGACTGCACTTAAATCTGGTTGCAAACTCTGCTCCATTTTCAGTTTTTGTTTTTTTTTTCTATTTAAGCCATAATATATTTTGTGCATTGGACAAACATTTCGAGCTCTTGTTAAATTTACGCCGCTTGATTTTGGCATAAATTACAACAAATTTGCAGTGGCATACCCTAACCAACAGCGCAGACGGGGTATATACGACTATGCGAACAACAAGTGACAATTTGTAAGCATAGCTAAAACTAAGTTTATTCAGTTTATGAATTTATTATAAATATAAAATATATATATATATAAAAATGAGGCCTCTTTGAAGTCTGTCACACTTTTTGTTTGCCAGCTAAATTGGCCAAATAAAATCTGGTAGCTGCTAATGACTTTTACTGTTGCGGTGTTTTTGCTGTTGTTGTTTGTTAGCCCGAAAACATTGTTTGTTGTCAAGTTTGATGGTGGTCTTAATTGACGTCAGCATGCATTGTCATTATTTTATGCACTAATTGGCAACTGGGCAACATTTTATGCATTTTTCAGCCTTGATTTAAAGACCAATTAAAATATGCACCATAAAATCGTTAAATTGCTGTATAACAGTTGTCTATATATTATTTTCTTTTCTACAATTTTCAATAATTTGCCACAATTATGTTGCACTTGTACAGCATTTAAATGGAATCGAATTTAAAATGTCACTTTTTGCCACTGGCAGAGGGAGAGAGAGAGAGACAGCAGCATTGACACAAGTCAAGCCAATGAAACCGGCTGTTCAAATAGAAACTGCGCATTTGTATAGAAATCGCTCACAGACCCCTCATCTACCCCCTTGCCACACAATCCCCCCGCTGTCCACTAAATACTGCGACCTGCAACCATTCACGCCCACTTTGTCGCCATTAGCAGCTGAACTCATTTGTAATGCCAAAGTAAACAGAAATTTGTTGTTTTTTGGTGCCGTTTTGAAAATGTCAACGAAATAAATTCCGTGTGGCATAATAAAATATTTACACATTGGCACATTGCCGCTTGCCGCTTGCCGCTTGCATCACGCTCAAACAATTAACAAAGCTTTGTTGTGGCTGCCCCACAACGATAAGCAAAAATAATACAAATAGAATATTTATTTTTCCAATTCATTCACTACTCATTTGCCTCAAATGGCATTAAGGCTATTTATAATTTTATCAATAAGAAATGTTGACAATAAAACTTCTGTTTAAAGGCAGTTCGTAAACATTTATTATTATTTTATATTTAACTCTTATCTGAACTGAGCTGAGCTGATTCATGTCAAGCTCGAATAAGCCAAAAATAGATTCATGATTGTAGCGAAACTCAGTTCGTCATAGTCACCCCAGTTGGCCAACAAGTCTGTCAGTGGAGGGCAGGTCAAAATCATTCAATGATTCATGTGTCCACTCGGATGCATGCCTGAGTGCGAATTGGAATGCTCGCAAATTTGCAGTCATTCGATTGCGATTGCGATTGCATTCACTTCAAACACTTTAAACTCAAATGGCGTGAGATTGGCTCTAAAATAGTTTCGAAAACTGAATTACTTTATTAGTTTCAAATTGCTGAAAAACGCTGCTTTCAAAGCCCTATTCGAGGTTTAATGGCTGCAAACAAGTAATGCCACTTCAAAAAAAACACAAATCGCTCTCTCTCACTCTAATTTTAAAGTGCCATTTACTAGCTTAAATACAGATTTGTGGTTTATTGCAAAAAAAAATATGAATGATACTCAAAAATGTAATCCTCCATTTGCGGCCTGACCCAGTTGCATAAGTCATAAACATAATCTAGGCCATAACTCAAATTCGCATTTATATTTCACGCTTTTTTCTCATGGCAAATATGAACTGCCACAAGCTGAAATTAATAAAAGTCACATAATCTATAAAAAAAATATTTTATAAAAAGAAATGTAGATAAATATTTATATTTAAAATAGGAAAGAAAAATCTCCCTTTTTGCTACTAAAAGATTTAAGTGTTTTGCTGAAAATCGCATGCGTGTCGCCGGATATGTATAATTATTAGAAATAATACAAGTATGCACATAATAAATATGTACATTTATATACACATCTGTATATATATATATATTTATATACTCATCCCGTATATATCCAAAATGGCAGCAAAGGAAATTTTGTTGGAAAATAATTGGTAAAACTTTTTGCGTTCCGTGCGCAAAAGCCGAACGCTAAAAAATAAATGGCTACAAATTTATTTTTAAAAAATACCCTGTACCCAATCCTAACATAAATTCGAAGTTAGCTTTTCATAAAAAAAAAAACAAATTAAATATATATAATCCAATTTTGATCTGCTCAAAACCATATTTATCAAATTTGTAGCTCAAATTTTTATAGCCAACTGAAACCACTTCATGATACCTAAATTTTTATTCACTTTTAATGGGTACAGTCTATGAAAGGAACTCGACATTTTAATGCACAAATTAATTAACTTTTCCACAAACAATTTCGTTTCGTTTTACGTTATCTTTTTCAAGCGTTTTTACAACCAATTTTTAGCATATAAATTCCATTTTGGGCAACTGTGTTTTGTGGCCGACAGTTGAAATTAAAGTAAATCTGAGCATAATTGAATCTGTGTAAAACATTTGCCCACTTGTAGGCGAATTGGGCGTGGCACTCACCTTTTGCACTAACAGCGGCTGGGCAAAGTCCACACCGCCCTGTAGGCGGAATCCCCAGGGCTGGGCATCGAAACGTGACAATTTGATTTGCAGCAATTGTGGTTGGGCCATTTTCCTATTGCACTAAGCCGGAATTTGTTGTTGTTGTTGTTGTTGCTAGTGCTGTGAAATAGAAGAAGAATAGAAAACGACACGTAGGTGAGAATACAATGCGACAACCGCAACATGGGAGATATATATATATATATATGTGCTGTGTAGGTCTATATTTGATATCACGTAGATGACTAATTAATGAATATAAAATCAACAAAGCAACTGCCAAAAAAAAAAAACAACAAAACTGAAATATGTTGGGAAAAATACCAACACGATTCGGAGCTCCTCTGGGCACCACTAATAAAGGCATTATTCAGGCATGCATGCATTCGCATACAACATGGTAATCCTGGCAACAAACCCACCCAATTCCTAAACCTTCTCCGCCTCCTCCATTGTATCTGGGTTTGCCGTTGTTCTATGTGGCATCTGCAGCTGCCAGCGCATTCTCGCATGCAAAAATGTCTTCTCTAGTGCCAAACTGCCAACATACTTTCGCCTACGATCCAACTGCTTCTACATCCAGTTGAGTACACTATTTAAATACCCTTACTAACATTGAGACAGCGGCAGTCACAACAATTATCTCAATAAATGCTATGGACTCAGTGTGGAGTGGAGCAGTTGATATACCCCAAAAGTATTCCCAGCTAAAAACATAAAACGAGTTAAACTTTGTTAGATATCGCGCACACAGACTGTGCCACTGTGCGCACCCCTCGTCCCTCGCCCACCCTTAGTACACTCATCTAACAGCAACTACAGTGTGTGCAAAAAATGCACGCATTGAGTGCAGTTGCAAACGGGTGGGGGGGGGGGGGACGGCCAGTTGTATGTGTAAGTGTGGCTTACATGGCTTTTTCCTGGTTATAGTCGTCATGGCTGCTGCTGTGTAATTTGTACAGCGTGTGTGTGTGTGAGAGTGTGTGTGGGTGTGTGAGTGTGTGTGTGTGTTGCGAGTGTTCGTGTGTGTAATATGGTGTGTGTGTGTTTGTGTGTGTCTGTTGATTTAGTTTGCTGCATAACAATTTTGCTGAGTGTTGTGTTTTTTATTAGCAAAGACGCACACCAAAAACCTATGCTCAACACAAAATAAAATAAAAAAAAAAAGGAAATCCAACACACCAACGCTTACCACCCACACCAGTACTACACCCCCCCCCCCCCCCTACAGTAACTGGGCTGTTGGTTGTTGGTTGTTGGCTGGCTCAGTGCAGCATGGCAGGAAGACACTCAAAGTGGAAGTAACTACATTAAGCTATTAAAACGACAGCAGCTGCCAGCTACAAAGGACAAGGACACGGCAACGAGTCTACGGCCACTTGCAGAATATGCCAGGCAGTTGCGTCACACACACACACACACATTTACACACACGCTTGTGGAGACAGAGACACATTTTAGCACACACAGCAGTTTAATTAACGTTAAGTGCGGGTGGTAATGGCACCAGCTCGATCTGAGAAGTCCGCAACATGCACAACACATGTGTGTTACGTGTGTGTGTGTGTGTGTGTGTGTGTGTGTGGGAGATATGTGTACTGGCGCCTTAACTTGGCCCATAACACGGCAGCATTTGCATGTAAATGCTTTGCCGCCATGCGAAGTTGGCCCATTAGACTGGGCCGTTGCTGCTGGGCCGGCAACGTTTGCAACATGCACTGAAATAATTTAATTAAAATATTAAATAAATGTGAAAAGCCAAAAAGAGCTGCGCCAAGTGCCACACACACACACACACACACACACACACAGCATAAACGCGCCACAAAACGAAAGTGTGCTAAACATAAACGCCAGCTGAGTGGATACTGTGATTCCAGTCAGTTACAACTGAGTGTGTGTGTGTGTGTGTTGCAGGCTAATTACTGGCATTAGAAATGGGTCTTAATGGTCTAACCAAAAACATATGGATAGGTTTGGTGCATATCCATGTGAATACTAATTTTAAGAGTTGATTCAACAACTCTTTAGTTCATTAGCATGCAACTAGATTGTCCATTCCACCTAGTGACCACTGTAGAAGTAGAACAATAGAAATTAGTCCTGCACATCTTTTGTCATTGTCTCCTAACCTTATCTAACCTAGCCAAAAGCTTAAGAAATATGTAAAAAAAAAAAAAAAATAGTGCTTAACGGAAACACGTAAATTTTGATGCCTGTCAGACTTAATTTGTTGGCCAACGGTTTACAGTTATCATTATGGGCTTATACCCAATTCATTGCAGCTTTATGACTAATATCAAAATGCCAGCCGGACTAGCAACGGATACACGTATTTTGTTTCCTCATGCGATACACAGCCAAAAATATGCAAACAAAGTGTGCATGTGTGTGTGTGTGTGTGTGGCATGTAGATATATCGTGTGACAGCCTGTGGCCTGTGGCAGCGACGACAAAACTTATCGCTAATAAGTTTTACACACAATTGGCAAATTAAAATTTATTTATACGAGTCGAGAGCAACCGACGCATTCCCATTCGTCATGCTGCGCCTGCTGCTGATTTTGCATGCCGATTATTGTTGTTGTTGTTGTTGTTGTTGTTGCTGTTGCTGGTGTTATTATTGCTGTTGAGGCTGGCATTGGTACTCGTATTTATATTGCTCAGGAGCGGAGTGCCAAAATGCTTATGAGACATCCATCAGTGTCTGCTAAAACAAACGGTAATCATCAAAGGAGGGGAGACTCAAGAGTAACAAATGAAGTCAGGAGCGGATTGCTAACTTTAAGGTAAACATTCATCACTCTCACTCTATCTCTCTCTATGTAAATATATATCTATCTCTCTCACACAATAAGAAAGGAAACTCTTTAAGTTGTTAACTTTTGAAGCAACCCCCACTTCCAGTCCTACCCATAAAATTTGCATATAGTCCGCTCCTGGAATACAATACATATTTTTCTTGTTTGCAAATACAAGCCTCAGTTATCCCCTTCCCCCCGCCACATGTCACATGATCTGCGTCACAACAGCCGTTGCATTTCATTTTATTTGATTCAGCGACGGCAACAAATCAATTTGCATTGGGTAGTTTCGGAGATTTATGGCAAATCATTATTTTTTTTTTTTTGTGGGGGGGCCGAAGCATTTTGCATGAAAAATTATTTGAATAATTTCTTAAACAAAGCAAAGTAGAAAAGCAAAAACATTTAAGCCGATTGCCATATGGAATTGAATTGAGAACTATGCTGAGAGCACATGAAATTCCATCATTAAAACAAAGCAAGCAGCAAATTGATTCTGAGCCACAAATATTTATGGCCATTAGCCATTTCTCGTTTAGCTTTGAACGGATCTCTCTGCCCAACTGTCCAACTGTCCAACGGTTCGACTATTATTTTGTTGACCCGCATAAAGCGAATGACCGACCGTCGCCTAATCGAGCAACAACAACAACAACAGTGGCAACCACAATGGGAATAGAAGTCAAGCAAAGATTAGAAGCCAAACGCAATCAAAACCAAAACCTCAGAAAGCAAACCAAACCAAAAATAAACGAAAACCGAAACCGAAACCGAAACCAACTGAGGCATCCACTCACTGTCCACCGCGGATCGTTGCCTCTTTTAACGCCGATGATGTCATGCGGGTGCCGACGGGTGGCAAGCGAGGGGGGGGCGGGGTAACTGGTACGTCAAAATGGTTGGCCGATTTCGCACGGTGCTCAAAAACCTTTTTGCCTAATGCTGCACAATGCTTGAGTACCTTCCATGGACTTATTAAATTGGGTATATTCAATCAAAGAAAACGCGCAAATCACAATAAAAAATTAAAGTGATTGCGTCAGCAGTGCTTAGCTGAAATTAGCAGTATTACAGGGTATCTAAGACGGAATTCACGTTAGTTATTATTGCAAATTAATCAAACTTTTAATGGATTTTTCTGCGATTTCGATAACCACGCAGAGATAAGTATGGAAAATAATCACCACAAGAAAAAGTTTATTTTTAACCACACAATTTTATTTACATGATCAAAAACTCCATCGGGCAGCTATCAATACAAACCATTTGCCTAAATGTTTAAACAAATTTGATTGCATTCTTTTAATACTAAAAACAAATTTAGAGAATAGGGAAAAATTTTTAGCTTTAATGAGACTCCCTAATTGCAAGTGGTGCAACTGAAAAGCGCTTTTGAATAATTTATGGCCCTAAACAAATTCAAAGTTAGACAAACTTTGGTCAGGCATGCCACAAAAAAAAAAGAAAAATAAAAAACAAGCAGAAGAAGAAGAACAACAACAACAACAAAAATTTATCTGTTCGGACTGTGTTTTTTTGTTGTTGGGGGATTTTCAACACATTAATAAACTGCATATGCAACAGCTCATTAAAAGCCACTCGACCCTGTGCCAGGCACGCAAGGCAAACCCACAGTCAGAGCCAGAAGCAGAGTCAGAGCCAGAGCCAGAGCCACAGCCAGATCCCGAGTTTCTAGAGTGCCAAACCAAAACGAGATCTGAAATCTTGCTGGGATTAACCAGAGCTGCGCTGCTGCGTTGCAAGTATGGAAGGGGGGGAGTTGTGTTGCAACGAGTGTGCACCTCAAGTGGCCAAGTTGCATTGAGCCAAAAACCTTAAGAAGCAGCAAAACAACTTTGCCAGTTTATTTTAATATATTTTCTGCTGCTGGCTTTTGTTGTTGCTTTTGTAGTTGATGTTGATTTTTTGGGCCAAAGAAAAGTGAAGTTGCTTATGTGTGTGTCTCTCTCGCTCTCTCTCTCTCTCTCTCTCTCTGTCTCGCTCTGGGCTGTCGTGTGACGTGTCATCGCTGCGACATTTACCCACTAACTGCCAAGGGGAAATTAGAGAAAAACGCAGCAGCCGCTTTTGAGGCTGACATGAAATAACAAGCCAAGCAAAATGGCACACACACACACATACACACAACTAAATATATGTGTGTGTGTGTTTGTGTGTGTGTTGTTTGGATCTCTTTACTCCCGGGGGCCAGTCAGTCGCCAAGTAGCGAACGCGTTGATTTCGCATTTATGCAAATTTCACGTACACTTCAAACTGTGCGGCTTTTTTTTGCTTTTTTTTTTTTTGCTGCCCGCCAACTTATTTGGATTTTTTTTTGGACGCATTTCTGTTGGCATTGCCCGAACTAAACTTTGGCTAGAGTGAATCTGAAGTTGTGTCGGGAGTCGAGTGATTTTTAGCCTTTTTTTTTTTTAGCTTTTTGTGTCGCTTTTGTCCATTGCTGAGGCATCCGCTGATGCGACGTGACGTGACATGCATGTGACGTCATATGTGTGCGTGATGCAACTCCGACTCCAGGAGGACATGGACCACTCTGTTTGCCTGTTGGCTGTTGGCTGTTGCTCTTCAGTCTGTCTAATGCAATGCGCGTGCTAAATGGGCGTAACTCAACGGCTCGACGACTTTTTGCTGTGTGCGGCGCTTATCAAGCGCTGCAAAAACGCTAAAGTTTTTCACTCAGCAGCAGCAACAACAGCAACTGCAACCAACAACAACAACAACAACATATGAAAGTATACCAGTCCATCAAAACACTTGAGTATTCGAAAAGTGCATTTTTTTCCTTCCGTTCTCAGTTAACTTTCAGTTTTTAGCTGCGCGTTGTATATGGCGTATACGTAATGTTTGGCTTGATATTTTTGGTTAACATTTTTTGCGTGGCACACTCAAATGGGAGCTGACAAAAGTGACACCTTGCTTTCGCCTGTGTGTTTTGTTTTTAGCTGGTTTTCTGTGTGATTATTTTGCTTCTTGGCGCTTTCAAGTGCTCTGTCAACTGGCGAGCCACGAAGAGCACGTCTAAAAGCGATGCCAACACGGACTGCAAGTGACATTGAGAATGCGCCAATTTCAGTTGCCATGGAATAGTCAGGCAGGCAGCTAGTCAGTCAGTCAGTCAGTCAGTCCGTCAGTCAGTCGTGGATGTCTTTGTAAATCATTTAAAGTTTTGCTTAACACATCTTCTGCTCTGCCCAGTTCTATATCTGTCCGGGCAATGGCCACGCACTGTTCACCTTGACTTGTCACAATCCTCGCCAGCAACAGCTGCTGCACAGGTGGGTGGGCAACTGTCTCTCTCTCTCCCTCTCTCTCTCTCTCTCTCCCTGTCTTTCCTTTAGTATTGGCTCTGACTGGCTGGCATTGATAGTCCGGAGACCACTGGGAGTCAGACAGGCGTGTGATAAGTTCATTATCACAATGTAATCCATGTCTGTCCTTTGAAAGTGCACAAGTTGCAATGATTACAATTTACTCTATATAATTTTTAATACACTGGCGCTGGACGCCAACTGTAAGCCATAAAGTTTGCCAGTTTATCAGATAATGCCTTTGATGGAACTTTAAGTTTAAAACTTTGCCAGAAAGCAAAACGAATTTTATGTGGGAAAAAAATAATATTTTATATATATATATATCAGTTATCCTTTCAATAATAGCAGTGTTTCTAACTAAATTATCAGATGTGCATATCAAATATGGAAATTGGCATTTTGCTGTTATTGGCAACAAATATTACCAATTCTGACACTATGTAAATTGATACACAGACAGAGCTGGGAATCTGCATATATTGATTGCATATAATTAATGCAGCCATCGCGTAGAATTATAATTATTCCGTCAAATGGAAATAACATTTTTATCACCAAAGATAGAAAAACTGAGACACAAAATTTATTAATTAAAATAAATCATAAATTTCAATTTGATATCGCTGCAAATTTTATACTTTAACGAAGTTTAAACTGCAAATCAATTTCAATTTTATTTGACGCTATTTGCAACTGTATTAAAAATGCATTAGGCAAACAATTTAATCGCAGTTTTTTCTGCTTTTTATGCATATTTCACACGGGCTTAAACTATTTCAATATTTATTCATACATTTAATAATTAAGGCAATCAAAAAATATGGTACAAAAAAAAAACAATGAAAAAAAATGAGTGTAAAAAATGTTATTGTTCAAAACTCTCTTTTTGTGCTGCGTGTTCGACAAGTGTTTAATTAAATATTGTATTTTTTCTTATCTTCTCTGTTTGTTTGTAAATCGGTCATTGCCAAAACTGGCGATAAGTTAATGCATTAAAAATAAAACTGAAGCATTTTTCTACTCACTAACCACTTCCTGTGCCTTATAAAGATAAATCAGTACAATCAGTCGATGCTTATTTTATATTTAAAAATAACTTTAATATTTGTTTGTATGTGCGATAAATTTCGCTTAAATATATCACCAACTCATTATTTACACATCCATGCACACACATAAAGTAATTAAAAATAATAATTTAAACACAAAAAAAAAACAATCAAAAAACCAATTCCATAAATTAAATTTGATGTCAATGCTTCAACCACAGAATTAAACAATGTTATAAAAAAAAAAAATTAATGCAAATATATAATCTGCCACTGAAATAGTTAATGCCATATTAGTTCTTTGAGCTATTAAAGCGTAATTACCACTGAGCTTATTTAATTAGCCGAACAAAACTATTCAATTATATATTTATTTTTTTTGTTTTTTTTTTTTGTAATCCTTTATTTTTATGCAGCACATTTGTTGACCTTTTGCATATGCGAAATGAACATTTGATGTGTTTATCAAATTGGTGTTGATAATGCAAAAACACATTGTGAGAAGTGCTTAATATCTGGCTGGATTACTACCGGACTACTCGGTGCATATTGAATAAATATGGCTTAACTGATTAATTTCAATTAGACTGGGGAATCGCCACAAGAAGCATGCCAATTTCAGACAGATCGTCGGGGGCAGATATAGAAATGGTTGTTGCCTCATTACGCAGTCAGCGAATTGGATTTTGCCATTTGATTTAACATAAACAAATGCAATTAAATGAAAACTAGTTTTAATTACCTTTTGTGCATAATTTGTGGCTTTAATGCAAACAAAATGCAATTAACCGAAATGCAATTGCATATATGCAAATGTGCACATTTGCTGCACGGACTCAGATGCAACACGAGGTCAGGCAAGAGGCAAGAGGCAGGAGACAACTGACAGCTGGCTAAATCTAATCCTGATCTAACTGGCATTGGCACTGGGCTTAACTAGTTGTTGTGGCTGACAGGCACTAGATTGGGGCATGCTGATAAACCGCTCTTGTGGCAGCCAAAAGGGGCAAATGCAAAAGGCTTAAGTGGCAGCCACATCATTGCTCGCCTACACATACATACATACATACTTATCTAGGCAACTCTGGCTATATGAGGCCGTTCATAATTCTCAATCAAATTTGGAAAACATTTATGGGTGCCTATATTTGAGTTATGAGGCAAGCAGCTGCAGGCGCTCAACACTTGTTGCATGCCACCCACCCACCAAAAATGTGGTAAGGCAATTGGCTGCCAAACCAGGCAATGTTGCCGACAGGCACAGAGACACAGACAGAGGCAGCGGCAGTGCCAGTGCCTGTGGCAGTGGCAGAGGCACAGATAGGCATTGGCAATTGCCTTCGAGTGGGTGTCCTATCCAAGTCGTCCTGTGCTGGCTCTGCTTTGGCTCGTTGTCGATGCTGTGACAGTTTACAAAGTGCAGCAATTAAGTTGACAAATTGCTGGCTTTTACACACGGCACAAAAAGGCGGCTCTGGCAAATTTGTAATGGCAACAGTGAAAACACTTAAATGAATCTGTTAACCATGCCACATCAAGACGCACAACGCCCGCTGCACACACAGATGCGTGCCAAGTATCTTGTGGATGATTGCATATTAATCAAAATGAAATTCATCTGTAAAATGTATCATATAACATATTCTCTATAGGGTATACCCAATAGTTGGGCACACCTGCCCAGCCCTGCCAGGCCCTCCTCTGCCCTGCCCCCCCCCCCCCCCTTGTTGCTGTGACAAACATTTTATGTTAGAGCTGGCAGCACTTCCAATTTGTCAGTTTGTTTAATGGACGTCGACAAGTGTCAGAAGACAAACAGCTCTCCCTACCCCTCCCCCTGCACCACTCTATTCCCATTTGTTGCTGCGTATGTTGGTCTACTTAAAAACATATTTATTTTTCAGCCAACAACTATTTCAAGTGTCAAAGCCGGCTGTTCTTTGCATCAATTTAAGCACATTTCTCATTTGTGTTTCTCTGGTAATCCGAGCTGCTCTGCTGCAATAATTGGGATGCACTTCGAGCCACCAAATCTCTTTGGGAATTTGTGTATATATATGTCAAATGGCATTATTCAATCGTAATTATTCATATGGAATTTGCAGCTGCCGTTCAAAAAAGATATATAAAAATAAAATCGCCTACACAATTTTAATATTTCTTCCAAGTTTTGATTTTGCTTTTTCGGCAAGTCGTGTGCAAATTATAATTTATTTTCGTTTCGCCGTTTAGGCCCAGTTAAGACTAAAACATACATTTGTATGTGTAATATTTTAAATTTCATTGAAAGATATATTCGCTGGCACAATTTATAGAAATTATGAGCGATATATTTTTTTTGTGTATCAAGTGGAATAATATTTATAAGTCTGCAAATGTTTCGCCCAATTTCCGCACTGGCCTTCCTCGGCTAGAAGCGAACCGACAAGGGTAAGGACAAATTGTCGAGGTCTGCTCGGTAAATGGAGGCAACGCCAGTAATTTTCATTGAGATGGTTTTCTTTCACTTTCGTCAAACAAAACAACAACAACAACAAAAAAGCTGAAAAAAATGCGTACAAAAAATGTGACAATCAAATTTGATATGTGACTTTGGCATTGACGTCTGAGCGAATTGTCGATCGAAATAGTTGTTCGCTGCTGGTGGTAAAAATAAATTGAAATCTTGTACAAATAAATAGATTTATGTTTGCACCAAGTCAACTCTTAGAAGGCCACCGAAAACCACATAATACAACATTTTAAAGGTTGCACTCATTTTAAATACAGTCAAATAACACATTATTTTTAACCAACATAATACACTTATTTTTAATTTATTTATAGGAGTCCATTCAAGAAATTCTTCTAAGTAAAATAAATCTCTGATTAACCAATTTGTTTTTGTGTGTGCGAAAATAGATTTTCTATCAGTCGAAAATGAGGAAATTGTGCAGAGCACGTTTTTAGACAGCTAACAAAATAATCATATTTTATTACAATTTTGTTTATGCGGGTTTTTAGTAGCCAACCAGTCAGTCAGTCAGTCAGTCAGTCAGTCAGTCAATCAGTCAGTCAGTCAGTCAGTCAATCAGTCAGTCGGGCAGACACTTAAACCAATCTCAATGAGACTTTTGCGCTTGAGACAAAAATTGTACATTTGCTCGTCACGTTTTGTGTGGTGCAAAAACCATGCATCGCGGGGGGTGTAGTGGGATTGTTGCGGTGCGGCAGACAACTTTAACTGATCATCTTTAACGTTGCGATTATTGTGGGCGTTTATTTTGACCACATTGTGATTGTTATATAATTTGCGAAAGGGCGACGTGTTTACTTTGCAGTCAAATTTCGCTGACCGAGTTGTGTAAGCTCTGTGCCCCTGCCACTGCCCCCCCGCGCTTTCCCTTTCTATAGTTATGACCAGTTTTGGGCAAGTGTGTTGCTTGTTAATGCAATTGGATTTGGAGTACGACGAAGTAAACAAGTGAGTTTGAGTTTAAGCTGCTTTTCAGCTTTACTTATAAATATTTTTATTATTTAATTATTTTATTTATTTGAAGAAAGTATCTGTTAGCAGAGTATTAAGCAGTCGTTTAGGTTCAACCGCAACGTGTTTAATTATGGACTTTTGATGTTGTTTGCAATGTTCGCGTTGTTTGCCAATGTTCTGAGTGACAAACGAGCTCTGAAAACTGAAATATGCACACATCAGCAACATTACTTGAGAAATGGGAGAGAGAAACAGGTAAGGGGGGAGAAGACAGCCAGAGAGAGAGGTATAGATATATATATATATATATAGAGAGAGAGAGAGAGAGAGAGAGGCAATCTAGCATGACAGTTCATGAAGGTTAAATTCTTGCAAAATTGTTTTGGTTTTTTTTTTGTCTTTTACTTTTTTTCTTCTTTTCGCCACTGCAAAGCAATATTTTTATTGCATTTTCGCATTTTACGTTGACAATAATTAAAACATACGCAAAGCTCCTCTGAAATTGGTAGAGCATGTTCTATTTGCATACACTGCTCAAAGAGGTAGTAGAGCATATTCAATTGGTATACTTTTTATTTATTTATAATAGAACTGAAAAGTTGTGAAAATAAAATCTATTTAATAAGCAGGAGTCGACTAGAGTGGAGTATATAGGTGGCAAGCAACGCCCATGCCACACCCTTTCACACTTTTCCATCTTCAGCATTTCAGCATTTTTTACAACTGGTCTCAGAGCATTGGACAAGCGTTTAAGTTGTCTGTGAAATGAAAATCTACTTGTTCTACTTTTTCACGCTTTTAAGCCATGAATTATTGTCACGCACAGCGAGAGATGCACAGCTCTAGCAATATGGAGGGGTAGGGGATGGGGAGTGAGGGGATATCAGACGGTCATTCGTCGCCAGTATAAATACGTTTCTAATGAGAGCTGCGTGACGCTTTTTTTACTGCACCCATTACGCAGTTGCCACTGCAACACAAGTTTCCCGATTGCAGAGGCAAGCCACAAACACCTAAAACTCTGTCCCCTGCCACGGATTGGTCTCGGCGACAGACGACTGCTGTTTGACGCGTAATTTATGACTTGATTTGCATTAGTTTTATTTGCAGTTTCGAGTGCTGCCACCTCCCCTCCCCACCACTACTCATCCCATGCCCCATGTAACTGACGTCATCGTCTTCGGTTTTGAGTTTCTAATTAATTACACCCAACTGATAAAAATATACATTCGCTCAGTACAAAGCAACCCATTCACATTCCCAGTGGGAGGAAATACAATCCGATTGCCGCAATACTAATTGCCACTGTTTTTTTTTTATACAGTTCGTCACTTGTTCATACATATTTATGGAATGACTGAAGTGGCAAAATAAATGAGGCCTTAAATTGTTATTGGCAGCTTATCAGCGACAACACTTCGAATTCTCTTTGATTCATTGCAGCGTTCAAAGGTCGAACAAGTTGCGATTAGCCTTATCGGCTTATGAATCAAATATACACAAAGAATATCAAAAATATGCTATGGGAAATAATATTCAATAGCAAAGAGAAAACTACAAAATAGGAAATAAATATCGCATGTCACAGATTAATGATTTTTGATGAGTTGTCTCAGAGTTCATTAAACTTCGAAGTTCAATAGAGAATTGGAATTAGTGTGGAATGCCAGGACAAAGAATTTGATATTGACGTGGCCAAAGGCATAATTCCCATGTTGCAAATATAAACATTGTATAAGCCACAGATGTGGGCGGAGGCGTTACATCACTTGTCTGCAAAATTGGAAAATGCAAAATGAAAATAAAAATAAAAATAAAAATGAAAATGAAAATTGGAATTACGTATGAGTATTGTGGCAGCAACAGCGACAAAGCGCAATGCGTATACGCGATGTGAGTCTATTGGCAAAACCAATGGGAAGGGAGGGAGGGGTTTGGGGCTAAACAGTATTGGCTGACTGACTGGCTGGCTGAAAATAGATCAAGCAGAATAGAACTCGAAAGCAAAAAGTGAAGAGAAGCGCAATTGCCATCGCAAAGGCAAGCAAATCGAGAAACTGTACAGTCAAATAATTTGATTATATATATATATATATAATCTCAGATAGCCAGACAGACAGACCAGACCAGTCACTGCCAAACAGTTGAAGACAGTCGCACAAGCTGTCCGATTGGGCAATGAATCAAATCAGGCTCGTTTACAACGCCAGTCCAAAGATACATTTCACGCTGACCTAGAGATACATTTGAATCTTTTTGGCGCCTATTTATCTAATATATAGAAACAAGCGCGACAGAATCTCGACTATTTTAATATTACAAATATAAATAAAATTATGGCACCAACAGCAAAAATAATGAATGCATTTTGCCAGTGGCGAGTGACGAGTGTGAGATAGAGGGAGTGAGAGGGACGTAACTATTAGCCATATATATGTATCTGGCAGATATCTAGCTGTATCTAGCTGACGGCGCAAAAACT
This sequence comes from Drosophila multiciliata, assembly GCA_037043605.1. Taxonomy (NCBI): domain Eukaryota; kingdom Metazoa; phylum Arthropoda; class Insecta; order Diptera; family Drosophilidae; genus Drosophila; species Drosophila multiciliata. The sequence continues at coordinate 6,671,120 of JBAMBF010000589.1, forward strand.
AACAAAGAGAGAAATATGTTTTTTTGTGGGGAGGAGATGAGAAAGAAAATTTCGGAAAGAAATCCGCGCAGCCATTTCGAAGTTGCTAAAAATAAACTCACCTTGAAAAGTTTCTTCAAATTTTTGAATATATTTTATCTGTATTCAGCCGCTGTTGCCGTCTGTCCGCTGTATCTGTTTCTGTGATCTGGCCAAAACTGATACGACGTACTAAATTTTCTAGCTGTTAGAATCCAGAAAATGTTTGCTGCTGCCACACTTGTTGTCGTTGTCGTTGTTGTCGTTGTTGCTGCTGCTGTTGCTGCTGCTGTTGTTGTTGTTGTTGTTGTTTATAGCCACCGTTTAGCGAGTGCCAAAAGAAAATTTTATAATATTTTTTGTTATTGTTTTTGTAGAAGAATTCGAAACTGTTGGTTAATTTTTATACGCGAGTCTTTTGGTTTCGTAAGGGTTTTAGCGATATATATATATATATATAGATATATATATTTATATATAAATGTAGAGAGAATATATATTTAAATGAGTGTATATATAATTTTGTTGCTGGGTTTTCGGTTTAACCTTCAGAAACCATGCACAGAAACTTACACAAATTTATTTACAATAACACAAGCACTAGTTAGGCCTTAAAAAAAGAAAGAAAGAGACAGACAGAGACAGAGAGAGAGAGAGAGAAATTTGATTGATTACGTTATTTTTATGATTGATAACAGAGAAATTATATTATTGTTATCGATACTATTTTTATTGCTGATGATGTCAGCTCTCAGTTACTCATTTGATTAACTCTTTTTTTCTTTCTTGCTTGTTTTCTGTTGGAATTCACTTCTGAATTTTATAGCGAGTACAAAATAAACATGCACATATATATATAGATAAAGATATATATATATATATAAATATATATAAGTTTAGATATTGATGTGATCTATATACACACTTTTGCTGATGATGGTTTCGTTAATTGATTGACTTTTGTTTTTCGGTCTGTTCGAGGTGTTTTTTTTTGGGGCGACGTTAACTAAGCGACGATTTTCTCTCAACTAAAGCAAAAACCGAAACCGAAAATTCTTATGTGAAATGTTTTTCGAACTAAAAATCTTTTCAAGCAAGTGGCAGCTCTGCCGGCGTCGCAGTCGACGGTGCTGCCGAGAACGCTGCCTGCATTTTGGGGCCATGCCACAGTATTCATATACCCTGGACCCAATAAAAATTGCCGAAAAGGGGTAACATGCAGTTGTGCAGACGAAAACAACAATCACAACAAACAACAGAAAACATGACTGTCTAAAGTATTTTTTTTTAATTTTAATATTTCAAAATTATTAAAACTTATTAATTTAGTAAGAATTATAGACAATAATACAGTAAATATTTTTTGCAAGAGAAGTGAAAAATATAAATTTATTTTTTTGCCAAAACATATACTGTATTTTGTGGTAATAGTTATTGGTAAAATATTGATAAGCTGCGCAAATATTATGAAGAAAACAAAAGTTGTCCATAAAATCGCAAACGAATCATTTTCTGTTTATAGGTGCACAGCACACACAAAGTGTGTGTTACACACATGCACACAATGCATGTTCAATTGCAAATTTTAATTTTATTTGCTATTCTTGTTTATTTTTTGTGAACTTAAATTTTGCAGCGTTCAACAATGTTTTCAATAAATACAAAATAAATGATTCACGAGAGTTAAACATTTTAGCACAGGGAATCTGGTTAGTCATGCTTTCTTATCTTTGCTTGGTCAATCTTGTGTTGTTCTTTGTATTTTTGCTCAACTATATGGCCGCTATATGTTGTGCTCGTCTACGCCCAGACGTTGAGACCGACGCAGAAACCGAAAGCAGAAGAGCCGCAAAATCAAACTGTAAAGAAATAGCAGCAGCAGCAGAGACAGAAGCAGCGGCAGAAGCAGCGGCAGACGCAGCGGCTGGCGAAATCTGTTATGTTTGTGTTCTTGCTGTTGGTTTGGCTTGTGCATATCGCAATGTGTCTGTATATATATATATATATAATATTTTGTTATATGTGTGTACGTATTTTGTTATTTTGCTAATTGTTTGGATTTGGTTTACATTGCTTTCTAGTCTCTAAACATCAAACGAACATTTGTTTACAACTGTATCAGATGCTTTCGTTTCCGAATTACAATCCCAATTTCCCGTCATATATATTCCTTAATCTAAAACTGCTTGTTCGCACAAAAGGGCAAATGATAAGCTCCATAGACAACATATATATATATACAACACAACACATTTACTCCTGTGTTTGTATTTTCGAAAAGCTTCAAGGTAGGAAATGGAAGAAGTAGATGGGTGCTCGACTAGGAGATTACCTGTAATCAGCCTGTACTTATACTATTTATTCTGGCTTACCTGAGAAATATTTCTGTACTGACCAAATTACCCCACATAAACTGTTTACAAATGTGTTGCAACAATGAATATTAAATTATTTTTCTAATATAACCATGAAATTTCCTTCAGGGACTCGCAATTATTTGTCAAGTTTTCTATACTTGGCAGCATATCTCAAATCTAAAATTTATCAATGTAAAGTCAAATAATTCCCTCTGTATAAAAAAAACAGAATTATTTTAATCAGTTAAGAGATTATCAAAGAAACATATTATCTGGCTGAAAATAGAGCTTGAACAAATATGTTTGGCAAAATAAAATAGCTCGTGCCTGGAGAACACATCGTATGACATCATATGTAAAGACAGCCAAGACGCTATCTATTAGCAAATGTAATTAAAAATTTTGTAACACCAGAGAAATCTATCATTGAAAATGAAAAACATCTTAAAATGAGGTCTCTGCAAGGTCGATTTGAAATCAAATTAAAGCAATCGAAATTGAAAAATTATGCAATGTATTTTGTAAGGAATTTTAATAAAATGCAACTTTAATTTGAAATAACAATCATAATCCTCTTGTGGAATATTAAATGATGCACGTTCTTAAAAATGTTTTATTGCTATTTACAAAAACCAATGATATAAAATATATAAATATATATAAAAACAAAAAATTATATTGATACAGAACATATAAAATATATTTGAGGTTTTGGGGTTGAGTTGGGTGCATAAAAAGTTCAAGCGATTTAAGCAACAGCACCAGCAATATCAATAAAAACCATAAAAATAATAATAGAGAAATACATCGCATTTAATAAACTCTGACAGCCACAAAAACAGTTTCAACATTTTAATTAAATCATGTTGCACACAGAGAACAATAACTAACAAAACAAAACAACAAAATGAACCAAAATAAATAAATAACAAATCGCTGCGTAACTCAATCAAATAACAAAAATATTTTGTATCAAGCGGACAGAGGGGGAAGTGAAGAATATTTTGTTCAATAAAGCAATAGCTACTCGTAGTAAAAGAAATTTATACTACGTAAATTCCAATGATTATTTGCCACAGCTCAACTGATGAACTAAACAAGCTGACGGCGGTAATTAAAGTCCCAAATATTAATGGTGCCGATAAGCAGACAATTAAAGTCACAAGTTTTACGATTTGCGGTTTTCTGCGATGACAACAGTTATACAATAATTATTTTTTATTGTTATTTCCTTTTTTTTGTTTATTCACCAAATTATTCAACAGCTTTTTTCACTTTTGCTTTTTGCAAATTTTGATGTAGACTTAGCTGTGTCTCTTTTGACGTATAATTTCCATTGCTGGCTCACAGTTTTTTGGAAAATCACACACAAATGCATATTTCGCTTTTAATACTTTGTAATATTTTGAGACGTTGTGTGACTCAACAAAGGGTAGCCAAAAACTGGCCATGGCTCAAATTGAGGCCGAACGAGATATTTATGAATCATTTAGCTCTTAATGAAGCCGGTTTCAAACTCAAATTCAAGTCTTTGTATTAGCCATGATATTTGCAAGAAGCAATAATCAATATAAAACACGCACTGCGGAACACTCACTTTTGTTGTTGTTGTTGTTGTTGTTTATCACTTTAATTCACAAATGACGCAGAAATGAGTAAACTTCTGTAAATGGAGTATAGACGATATCATAAATCCCGATGCCAAGCGACAAGCGAAAATACGACAACAGCGCGCGATCGTTGCTTTCAAACGAATGGCACAAGCGCAGCCGAGGGCAAACGATCCCAGCGCTGAAGTCGCTGCCAGACACACACACACACACACACATTCAGGCAAACACATGCAGGTATTGCTCACCCACACAATCATACAGCAAAGAGAGAGAGAGCGAAAGAGTTGTTTTGGAGAGCGCATTGCAGTTGAAATCAACAGGTAAACGAAAGGTGAAAAAACACACACAAAGAAGACACACACACACACACATAGCTGTGTGTGTGTGTCACTGATAAGATAAAAACGAAAACGTCAAACAGAAATACTTCAAAATCATTTTCGATTGTTTTTGTTTGTTTTTGTGTTTTTTTCCGCACTTTAAAAGCTTAGAAATTTATTTGTATTTGCAGGCATTTTGGCCACATTCAGTCGCAATTTGTTGCTGTGGAATATGATCAGTTTGTGGCTTGTGGCCGAAGTTACAAGTTATACGGTTCTATATTTAGGTTGCATGCCACTAGCAAACAACACGCAAAAAAAAAGCACAAAAAAATAAAAACTGGTTACTCCAGTTTCCCTGATAATCTGGGTGACGGCTACAACAATAACAACAGCAGCAGCAGAGGCGTCCCTGATTCTTGTTGCAACTTGGGCTGATTTTCCTTTTTAGCGCCCCAAAATAATAAAAAGCAAAAACACCTAAAAAAAAGTCGCAAAAAAAAGCAAGCAGCAGGAACAAAATGCAGCCAAAACTGCGCAGTTGCTATAAACCGGTTGACACACCCCTCTCTGCCTCCTGCACACGGCACCGTACAGCAACCTATTCCACTGCTTGTCCCTTTATTTTTTTCGATATTGACCAACACTCGAAAACTGCAATAAGAACCGCTCCCACACCCCCCTAGCAAACTTGTGCATACACACTTCATTCAGAAGTGAGAGCAAGTCGGAGCGAGAGTTAGAACGAGAGAGACAGAGAGGGAGAGTCAATGTCTGAGTCCATCTTTTTTGCTAATGGCTGTAAATCATTTTGCAGCTATTCTGTTTCTTTTTCGCATGAAAATGGAAAGGGGAAACGGCCGACAAATATCCCAAAAATGTCACGCATGCGTTGCTGTTGTTGTTGTTGTCGTAATTGCAATCGGACAGCGGCAAAAATGTCTTTTTCTTATTGCTTCTTTTGTCGGACAAGTTGTGTGAATTCAACAAAGCAAACGGGATGCAATTAACAGGATTACCGTCCGTAACAAGTTGAACTAAACAGATATAAAAAAAAAACAGAAAAAGTTCGTAATTAATTGCAATTAAATTTACTTGTTTTTTTTCAAATTTGGCGCAGTGCCAAGTCATGACACACAGGTGGCGCCAGCATGCGCGTACAACTGTTTTATGTGTTGTTAACTTCGTTAGCCAAGTCGCAAACCTAGCAATCCGCAAGCAGTGCAACTAGAACTTGAGGCATTTACACAGTGAGCACAAAACTGTTAGCCTTTTGGATTAATGCAAATTTAAATATAACACAGTTTGGGGAATGTTGTAGATATGTGGGCAATTTTTTGGGAAATTGCGAATTGGAATTAGGATTTGGAATTTGGAATTGAAACTGGAATTTAGCATTACAAATAGAAATTGGAATTCATGTTTTTTTATATTCTTCGAAAAATATAATAAATATTTACAAATTTAAAAATAAAAACATTAATTCTGTTATTGATTTTTCGAAAATGTTGTCAGTAGTAAAATGATTTTTTTTTTGATTTCCTTGCAACTAACGCACTCAAGTCACGTATTTGATTTACTATTTTTGACAGCTGACAAAAAGCGGCAGCTTTGCTTAAATTAACTGTTATTTTCTGTGTTTAAATTTGGATGCGAACAGCTAAAAATGAATTCTAAAATTCTATTCTTTTTTTGGTTTTTTGGTCTTAAAATAAATGTCTTAAAGCTTAAGCTACAAATGTGTTTGGTTTATATTTTGAGTGTAAATTAATTATGAATGTGGCTCAAGATCAGTTTTGGCTGCACATCCACAAATGGCCAGCAAGCGGAACAAGTTTCGAATTGAGGAAGAGAACTAGATGAAGAGGGATGGTGAGGGGGGGAGATGTAGACACAGTCAAATCTCTTTGTGGATTTGTTTTTTACAGTGTATTTTGACCGTTTTCAGTTGTGTCTCAATTGCAATTTGTTCGTCAAATATTTTACCTTGCCAAATCGCTTTTAAAGGTTGTTTTTATTGCATTTCAATTGGTTTCCAAAGGGGTCGACATTTAATTTGGCCATTAATTAAAAAAACACCGCTTAGAATTTGCTCGAATGCCATTTAAGTTTTTGGCCCAGTGACACGCTTGACCAAAGCGGCGTCCAATAAAAATCAAGTGCATTAATTTAAGGTCAACAATTCCATTAGCCGGGTTAATGCCAAGTTGTAGATTATAATTAGCAAAACATTTAACAAGTTTGGTTGAGCAGAAGAGCTGTCAATTAGCCAAATTTATCAACTACTGAATAAAAATTCGGCTTCGATTTTAGATAATCTTCTTACTTTTGGCTAGGATACCTCATCTCTTGGTAAAGAAAATTATTTTTGTAGTACAGATCAATTTTTATATTTTAATGCTTTATTTTCTAACATATAAAATGTTTATATAAATTTCAAGTTTTCTTTTACTTTTATTTGTTCTTTAATAAAATAGTGATTAATTTATAGTTGTATTTTAAAGTATAATATATATAAACAGTTCAACTACCTTATACTTTTTATTCAATTTAAAAAAATACCTTAACTCTTACTATTTTTTAAATTTCATTTCATTTAGTTAAAACCCTTTTGGTTTTTTGGTCCATCTCAGCACGAATTACTCAGTCTTAAAAAAGTATTCTTGAATAATTCAAGTGCCTTGGAAAATATACTAATGAGGTACTAGTACACAATATATATATATATTTATATACATAAATTATACATAATTATTTTTACTACAATAATATATATATAAAAAAAATGAAACATGTGTAAAAATAACTGAGCTGAGCTGACAACCCTTGACCAAACTCCCCACGCTGTAGTTTTTGTAGCCAAGGCAACCAACTGTTAGTTGCAACAATAGCCAAGAACCAAAACAATTTTTTCAACTTCGCAAAGAGCTTTTTTTCCGCTCTGCCACACAGCAGCCAGCTGCCGCAGGACTCGAGTTAATGTACGAGGCAGGCAGCGAGCAGATTAACTGCAACGGAGCAGTCATTCAGCTACCCTCGCTGTGGGTGGTCAAAACAGGTGGGTTCATAGTGCGGGGAGTGGGAGGATTGCTTTTAGTGACCTTTTCGCCTGCCACAATTAGCACCCAAAATGCCGTCAGACACCAACATCGACTGGCTGCTCCACATTTATTTTACACGTCGCCAATTCGAGAAATGTCGCCGGCTCATCGAACGTGAACTGAATCGCCATTTGAATGCCGAGTATCTGTACTTTGTCCAGGTGAGTGGCACGTGTGGCATGTGTGGCAAGTGTGATGACCTCAAATTGTTCTGGACCTTCCTCTGCCCAGGGCTTAATTGAACGCGAAGATGGCAATAATATTGAGGCGCTGCGTAATCTCCAAAAAGCTGCCGAACTCAACTCCCGCAACATTGAAACCTTCAAGGAAATTGGACGCACTCTGTAGGTCAATGACTATCATCCATCGTTCATCCAGCAATGATAAAAACCAATCCTCTTGCAGCTACAACATGGGTCGCTTTGACCAGGCGCTGAAAGTGTTCCGCGATGCTGAGGAGCAGAGTCCGCGCAAGGATCACGAGATCCTGCACTATCTGGGTGAGCTGCTCTATCGTGCCGCAGCCAGCCAGCCAAAGCTGGAGTTGGCCATCGCGCAGCAGACGGAGGCGAGGGGCTACTTCGAGCTGGCCGTGCAGACGGGCAAGAAACTGGAGAGCTATGTGCGGCTGGCCGAGCTCTATCGCAAGGAGAAGGAATACCAGAAGGCCATCGATGTCCTGGAGGCATGTTTGCAGTGAGTGCACAATTTCATTTTGATTAAAATGTTATCGATTAAAATCGGATAAAAGGGGTTTAAAGCAGGCAGCCGAAAGCATCTTCAAGCTCAGAAAAAAAAAATATATATATATATATATTCTTGATCAGCGGAGTTGACTTTTTATTAACAAGCGCATTTCAGCGACTATTTAAATTTGGCATTTAATTTCTTGTTCATCATGCGAAAATCAAGTTGAATTTAATTTTTAATGATATAAATATTAAGAAATGGTTTTCCCATTTATATAAAATATACTTTTATATATTAAAGATCAACCTTAAAAAATTGCATCAAGTTGGGATAAGAAATAACCAAGTGAAGAAAAAATCTTTTCTCTTATTATCATTTTATTATTATCTGTTTTTAAATCAATTTAATGTATATAAAATTAAGTCAAGATTTTAAGTGTTACAATTTTTTTTTGTCCCACTTTCGACTTGACTTTCAGCTTGACGCCCGAAAATGCGGAGGTGCTAACTGAAATTAGTGTTTTGTATCTGAAAATTAATGAGACCCAAAAGGCCTACGATCGCCTGGCTGAAGTGGTCAACATCGAACGGAACTGTGCACCCAAAGGTCTGCTGGCCCTGGGCGCCATTCTGCAGGTGAGCTGAAAACTAAACCAAAATAATTATTGCTAAATTTATTATTTATTAATATAAAACGAATTAAAAATTACCAACACTGTGTATCTGCAGGCATTGATTTTCAATACAATAAATATGTATTTATTTCCAATTTAATTCATATTGCATCAAATATTCATTAAAATATTCTTGTATAATTAGTGACATATTATGAAATAATTTTTCCGCATTTTAATCTCATTAAAACGCAACGAAAAACAAAATATCCTAAAATATTCATTTTGCATATTCTATTTAGCTGTCATCTAATGCTATTTTTTTTTAAGTTTTTCACACATATTTTAGTTGCCTATTTTTAGTACAATTTGTAGCAAATTTGCAGCTGAATTTTTATTTTTATTAAATTTAAATAATTTACAATTCAAATTGACAGTCGCGCAACGATGTGGATGGCGCCCTGAGCAAGTACAGCCAAATCGCAGATGCCGAGCCGGAAATTGCTGAGCTGTGGAATAATATTGGCCTCTGCTTCTTCAAGAAGCAAAAGTTCATTGTGGTAAGCAGCTGCAGAGACACGCAACTTCAATATGCAACAAAAATATGAATATGAAATATGAAATTCAATCGATTGCAGGCGGTTTCATCATTGCGCAAATCCGTTTGGCTATCGCCGCTCAATTATAATGCTCTCTACAATTTAAGTCTGATATATATTGCCTGTGAGTAGAAAACCCACTTAATCCGCTATGGATTACAACATGAAATACACAAGCAACATTAACAATAACAATAACAATAACAGCAACAGCTGCAGCAATTTCTGCAATTAATCAACGCGTAGTTTTGACTAGGAAAATCGCTAAAATTCTCATAATGAAAGTTTTTTTACATTGTTCAGAAATTCAGTTTGTAAAATATAATTCTAGGAGTAAAATACAAAAATTAAATAATACGATTTTCAATTGAACTTAGATTTAATGTTATTAATTAATCAAATACTCTTTTATCTAAAATTCTCATTCAAGAGAGAAAAACATATTTTATGATTAAATTTGAATAAAAATAATGTTCTTGTAAAGCTTAAAATTTAAATGTGAATTGCGCAACCCTTAAGCACAGATATTTTGGGTCACTAAAAGGACTTGCCCCTAAATGCAAACAATATAAGTAAAAGGTAAATAATAAAAAATAAAATGGGGAAACTTGGGGTTTGTCTATTTATAAGTACTCAAAAAAAAAGTAACAACAACTAGGTAAAAAAAAAAACATCTAATCAATTCAAGGACTGTTTTTATTCCAGCTAGGCAACTCGGCTTTTACCATTCATTGTTGTTGTTGTTATTGTTTGTGTTGTGTGTGTGTGGCTTGCTTGGAATGCTTTTATTGTTGTGTACTTACATTTTATTGTTGAACCAATGCTGACCTGGTGGCAACAACAAGCAGCGGAACAATATGCGAGCGCCTTTCACACGCTGGCCGCAGCCATAAACCTGCGCAAGGACAATGCCGAGTGCTACATGCTGCTGGGCTGTAAGTGGTGCCACCAAATACAAAATACAAAATGCCAGTGGCAGGGGCAGTGGCACGGGCAATGGCAATGGCATTCAAATGGCATTTTGTACAAAAGCCCCATGTGTCGCCTAATTTGAATTGTTTCGTTGTAGTGTGTTTGCGCAAGCTGGGCGATTTGGAGAATGCTTTTGTGGCACTTGAGCGTGCCAGCCGGCTGGCCAATGGGCAGCAAGGTGGCATGCGGCATCCGCTCGTTTTCCTCAACTTTGCCCTCTTCTGCTATGAGACAGGACGCCGGGCGCTGGCAACGGAGCACTACAATCGATTCATGAGCCATGCCCAGGACCTCCTCCTGCCCACCGAAGTAAGTCGTGAGTTCTATCAGCGCGCCCAATGGCTGCTGGTGGTGCCAACTGATTAGCAGTTTCCAACACAGATAAAATGCTTTTAAAAATTTCTATTTGTTTACAAAAATCTGCAAGCGTAGCATTTCTGTAGCCTTGTCAAATGTAAAAGTGTTATTAGCTAAATTAAAACCCCAAAAATGAAATCAAAGTTAAATTAAAAACTTTTAATTAGCTGCTGAAAATTAACATGAAAGCACTTTCACTTTGTGGCTTATATAGAAACCATGAAAAGCGTTAGCCAAACTGCATAAAAATAGTGTTAAAAACTAAAAATGAACTAGTCGAGAGATGTCGACTTGAAGATACCCTGCACGATTTAAAAACATATAAAACACAGTTTTTAATAACTAATTGGAAATTGATGCCTTTAAAAATGTGATATTTAATTGAGTTAAAAATCGATATAAATCGGTTATCGATAAATCAAAATAAGCTGGAGCTGCGAGCGGTAAAAAAAAATTATATTCCAAATTTATATAGTCTCTCAGATGCGCTATTTCATTTAGACAGACGGACAGAAATGCGACTCATCGATCAAGAATATATATATATATATAGAGTGTCAGAGTTGGTTCCTTTCGTTTATTATATGCTTTTTCATTTCATATAAGTCGAGGCTTTGCCATTAAGCAGATTGCTTGCCATAAACTGAGCATTAATTAAGTGAATTTTTACCACATTCGTATTTACTTTTTGGGTGTATGTAAATATTGTGCCAAATTTCACAAAAAGTTTACCCCACAACAAACTCGAAAATGAAATCCAGATTATTCTGTGCTAATGTGGATAGATGTGGATACTTTGTTTGCTCGAGGAACACATTTTGCTTATGCGTTTGTTCTCTGCCAGTTTAAATTCCAGGCAACCAAATTGAAATCTCTGCTGCGCATGTCAACACATAGCCATGGCATACTGGGAGATGGCACGGATGGAGCTACAACTGGATTGGAGCAGCAGCAGCAGCAAGAGCAGGAGCGGGAGCAGCTGGAGGAGATGCCGCTGGAGGTGGTTGCCGTTGTTAGCGAGAACTAATGGGGGGTGTGGGGGAGGAGTTAACCATAAAAATCAACAACAGCTGCTTAACTCACATCGAATATTTATTTGAACATTCGCAAATTCAATTTCAAAATCAGTTTACTCGAATAGCAATTTAACAATAGTTGAGGCCAATGAAAATCCATTAGCGGCACGCTCTTAACTTATTTGCTAATATAGATATTTATAGATGTATGTGTATGTGTGTGTGTTGTTTATTATTAACTGTTTAGTTTTATTAAAATTTATTTATTATTCAAGTGTTAAATGGACAAGAGAACAAAGTAGCTTTGGGGCTCGTCGGCTTTTTATTCTCTTGTCGCATTTTTCACATTTCGCATTTTTAAATTTAGTTCTATTTGAAACACAAATTTCGTTTACAGCTCAAATTTTTAAATTTAGTTTTATTTACATAAATATTTAAATTTCACTGTGTGTATTTTGCTTTACAGATAAAGCACAAATCTCATTTTCAACTCAAATTTTTAAATTTATTTTTTTTACTTATAGTTGAAACATAAATCTCATTTGCAACTCAAATTTTAAAATTAATTTTTTTACTTATAGTTGAAAAACAAATTTCATTTTCAGCTCAAATTTTTAAATTTAAGTTCTATTTACATAAATATTTAGAATGAATGGGTACAAATTGTATTCAACTCTTAGATAATAATTATAGTAAATAAACGCTGGTGTTCCTTCCCTATCTCAGTTGGCATATTAATCATAAATATATATATATATATATCGTTTTATATTTATTTATATTTAGTAAATAGTTGAATTGCGTCAGCCTAAGGAACAGTTTTGACAAGTTAATAATTAATTATGTTCATAGAGCAGCGCAATTCTCGCACTAAATCTCAAATTAGAATTTTTAGAAATGGCACTTAAAAAAACCTATTTGATAATTGTTGGCTTACGACGAGATTCACCGAGCCAACATTTATTAGCCGCTGCCCAGTTTCAGTTCAACTTTTTGAAAGTTATCGTTTTAGAAATTCATTCGGCTCAAGTGTCATCTTTGAGATGACTTCACCCACTATTTCACCCATTCTGTCACGCAGCTCGTCTCTGCCTCCGCTGCCTCCTCCCCCTGCTCCGTCTTGCTTCCCTCCTAGACACAAGTGGTGGTGACACGGGTGAGGCGCGTCATCTCGCTGCTGCCAAAGTGCCGCTTGAAGAACAACGATCTGAATGTGGTGCGGAACTGCTTGGACATGAGACCGTAGAGCACAAAGCCAACGGCCGCATTTATCAGCGCCAACAGATCCATCAATTCCCCAAACGGTGGATAGCATTGGGCAAAGAAGCACTTCTCCAGCACGCCCGACAACAGACCCAGCAGTCCCTGTGGAAACTCCGTCACCAGAAACAGCAGCAGAACAGCAACCAGCAGCAGCGTTGTCCGATCATTCCGACGATCACAGCGAGGTGGCCTACGGTCAGAGGAAAGAACTCAAAGGAAGCTCATCAAATGAGAATCAGTATGAACACTCACCGCCTGGATTTGGTCTCGTTCAGATTGAATTGTATGGCATACTTGGTGGGATTCTCGTAATCCTTCAGCTTGAGACGGCGGCGCGATGCCTCGCACAGGACATGCATGAGGACGAGACTGATGACGGTCAGAATGAAGCAGGGCAACAGTTTGATAATCACGGAATGTATCCAGAAGTTAAATCTGCAAAGAGAGATCATCTCAAACAGTTAGCAAAAAAAGGGAGCAGCAGCAGCCTAAGATCCTTGGTCACCTGTAGAGCATCGAGTCCATGTTAAAGTAGACATGGTACATGGCCTCATGTTCTCTGGTGGTCACCTCGAGTGTCTCCCGCACCTTGAACACAAAGTACGTGGGCAGACAGAGGATGGGCGAAATGATGAAGGGGAAGAGGATCGCCTCTTTGGAATGTGCGAGCAGAAAATTGGCACAGCTCCCGTTTGGATGTCTGTGGATAAGAGATGGAAATACTTTGCTATAAAACAGAAAGCAGAAGGAAGAAGAAACAAAAAAAGAGGAAGAGAAGCCACATTTGCCGCCTTAGTATTCAACAAGTTGTCCATGCCGCGTGGGTGGCACCAACGCTGAGTGGCACTCACCTTATTGCCACATATCGCCAGACAGCCAAGGTCACCGTCAATCCAATCGAGATTGTGTGCAGTATCTGTGTGAAATGCATGTGGACCAGCAAATACACAGCCCAAGCGTAGCTCAAATCCTTTTCACCTGGTGCAAAATATATACATATATATAAATATATATATCAGATATCAGATATCAGACTCTATATACCTGGCTTCATATAGATGTACTGATAGGTGGTATATGGTATATATTCCAGCATGACAAACATATCGGCCACTGCGAGCCATTTCAATATGTTGTTAATGGGCGCCTTGGCCATTTCCTTTCTGGTCAGCACCATTATGTTCAAAATGTTGGCTATTGTGCCAAATATGCAAATCTGTAAAGGGTAAATGGGTAAAATTGCAGCAAACAAACAACAATAACAAACAACAATAACAAACAACAATAACAATAAACAAATCCCAGCTCGGCTGACCAGAATAGATTGAAAAGCTCAAAGTGATGAAAAATTCATTTAAAACAACCCACACACACACACATGCCACACACACGCACACACACACACACCAACACACATTTTGTGTGCAATGTTTTATTCAAGACTCTGCCACATGACAAATATGAGATTTATATTTAAATCTTTAACAATCGTTTTCTGCTTTATTTTGCTGAACAATAAACTTGAATATCAAATTTTGCTTTGCGTTATAAATAAAAATTTATCATTTGGTTTTTCTGGTTTAAACTACCAGTAAATAAAAAATATAATTTTATTTTTATTTTTTTATTTTTTTTTTTTTTTTTTTGGTTGCCTTTGCATTTATAATTGATGTATTTTTTCGACCATTTAAGTTTTGTCATCTTTAAAAACTAATTGCTGAATCCAATTTAATGCTGTTAAATTTGGGGAGCACTGCTTATGAATTATGTAAACAGACTAATTTATTTAATCGGTTTTCTACGCCTTAAAAAAGGAAACTGCCAAAGTCCAAAAGTTAAGAGAACCGCACAATGAATGAACCCTTTTGGATTCACTTGCTCAACATTCGCTGACATTTTGGCGGGGCTTTCATTAATTTTCCTTGACCCAGCAAAGGAGAGGGGAGGGAGGCGGCCTTAAGGTGAAAAATGTCTTCGCTGGCGACACGATGACATCAGGATAATTAGCACTCTGTCTGCCACACAGACAAGCACACAGTCACAATCAGAGCCACACAGCATTCCTAATGAGCTGCAAACTGGGAAAATTTGCATAATTTTTGGGGCAACTTACCAGCAAGGAGACATAGCCATG
Source organism: Drosophila multiciliata (assembly GCA_037043605.1). Classification (NCBI taxonomy): domain Eukaryota; kingdom Metazoa; phylum Arthropoda; class Insecta; order Diptera; family Drosophilidae; genus Drosophila; species Drosophila multiciliata. The sequence goes on from JBAMBF010000589.1 coordinate 6,686,173, forward strand.
AATGCCATTGTAGGCCCGCAGCCAGGTGTAGATTTCGCCTTGACAGTAGCCCTGGCACTCGCCCAGCTGAGCTGAGTGATTCTTCTTTTGTAAACCGGCGAGCATTTTCACAAAATCCTGCACGTCACTGCTCGAGATGTGCAGATCCTTGAGCAGCGTCTCATTCAGCCCCACCTGACCATCCATCGGCGATTGTGGCATATTTGTTTCCTGCATAGTTTCTAGAATCCAATATAGGCTTTTTCCTTCAAACCATGCTGAACATTCCAAATGTTGCTACAATGTGTGAAGTGAGAAATGTAATTAATAAATTGGCAGCTTAATTAACGCAATTAAGCAAATTCGGTTTATGGAGGTCAACTAATTTGCCATAGATACGAATCGAATTAAATTACGTGTTAGATACTTCAAGTATCTATGGCACAAAGGACGCAATTAGCGTGTTGAGAACCAGTTAGTAAACCAACAAAAAAACTCACGCAACAAATCCATCAGTAATTATTTTATTAAATACGTTAATTAGCTTTTAAAGTATTTTTGTAACTGAATGTTTTGAGAATAAAAAAAAAAAGAATAAAAAAAATTAAGACAGCTGTAAAACAAAAGTTACTTTTTTATTAGTGACGTTAAATGGTTTTAGCCATCAAATTGATAGCTGTTTCATCATTTGTGGCTGGCCGGCTGGCCAATTAAATGGCCTAAAGCAGATGCTACACATGTTGGTTGTGCAACCTGCTGCCGGAGAATATGAACGTTCTCTGTTTATGTTCAATTGCAGACCAAAGTAATGCCAAATGCCAAACCGCATTGAGAGCAACATTAATGTTGGCAATAACAAGCAGCAGGCCGGGCCAACAAAACTGGCCAACAACGATAATTGATCGACAATTTAATGTGGCAAATAAAGTAGATGAAAGTCAACAAGACACCGAATAGGAAGTACGCTAATCTGCCACAGCAAATATATATATATATATATATATTGGATGACAAAGTTGTGCGACTCTTTTGGCCAGTGTATAATTAATCAGAACACACTTGTTGCACTTGCCAGTAAACTGGGCGTAGCAGTTAATTGGATAATGATATATGCTAAAAAAAAAAAAAAAAAAAAAAAAACACAAGTGCAACTGCAACTTTTTGGTGTGTGAAACATTTGGGCGACATCGTAAATCAGTCAAATTGGTAAGTTGGCAAATCAAAGTCTCTCGACCCAAATGTTCGGCATGTCAACGAAGGTGTTGCATTTGGCTAATGGGTCCGGGTGCAGGTCCAGGGGGCAAGACATCAAAATCCTGTTCACCGCAATTTTGCGCAATTGCAATTCAAATTTATTTGAGTAACTGCCTCCGCTGCTCTGACGATTGCCACACAACAGTCGCCAACTGCCAACTGCTAAAAGCCAACTTCTCAATATATATATATATATATATATGTATGTGTTAAGTTGTCAAATATTTTGATTTTGATGGATATGCCAAGAACAAAAAGCAAATTGTGAACATATCAAAAATGATTGTATTTTACTGAGCTGCACTTTAATTCTTATTTATGCAACAGAGATTTCAATAATTAATTAATGGGCGGAAAAGTTATATGTCAGTTAAGTATATGCTTATAAAATACATATAAGAAATCAAAAACAAATGAATATGAAAATGAAATTAATATTTCAATATCCATCTGAGAAAATTGTATTGTTTTGCATAAATCAAATATTATCTGTCAGCCAATCAGCTAAGTGAAATATTCTGATTTAAGTGCAAACATATTAAAATTATTGATTATGCGTTTAATCAAAGGAAAACATTTGGCCTCTTCTTATATGTGAAGAGCTTGGCAAGAAAATCCACATTTTGTTCAGTTGGCTTAAAACAAACGAATATGAAAATTAATTCAATTTAATATCCCTCAAAGAAAATTGTATTAATTTGCATAAATCAAATATTACCTTTCAGCATGTAAGCAAAGTTAAATATTCTGATTTAATGTGAAAACATATCGAATATTTTTGGGATTAATCAGAGCCAATCAATTATCCTTTTTTTTTATATGTGAGTAGCTTGGCAAAAATATTGCACTTTTTGTTCAATTTGCTTATTGCTCTTTGCCGGCAGAGTGTTGAGTTTTTTTGTCTCTCGGTTCCGGCGGGAAATGGAAAAACCACACGCACACACACACACACTCGCACAACAAATGGCGCCAACTGACAACTGCAGATAAACATTTGTTGTTGCCACTGTAAATGGTGCTGTTAATTAATGTTCCGTTACGCACACACACACACACGCACACACACCCACACGCACACACAATTGCACGCACACTTGGAATTTTTTGCTCATAATCATAAGCAAAGTTAGAGCTTTGAGAAGAGCATTTCCTTGTCAGGAAGATGCTCGTCTTTTCCAGCAGAGTCCCGCAGCGTCAATTGCCTTAACGATGCTGCCCATTAAAATGTAATTACGCTCAAGTGCTTTCCATATGAGAACTAAAACTGAGCAGTTTCCTCACGCACATCAAACTTAGGTGTCACCCAACCCATCCAATTCACCAAAAGGCACAGAAACCCTATTTGCAATTCAATTGGATTAGGCCAAATTGAGAGGAAAATAAGTGATAACCATTTGTTGCTGCCCATTTTGCACAGTCTTGTGTTAAATAAAAAATAAAAAAAAAATTTGCAATACGGCTTGAAGATCTTTAAACTTTGAATTCACATTTTTCAAGGTGAATAAACAAATGTTTTTAATGCCTTATAGACAAATTGCGACTGCCTGCATGAAAAATTCAAGTTAAAGCTTTGCATAAGGATATTATTTTATGTACGATAAACTTCAGATTTTCTGATAAAAAAAATGGGCATTAATTTTAGCATAAACTGCAGCTGGTGAGTAGAGCAGATAGATAATCTTATGTTATTTATTTAACTATATAAATTATTCATTGTTAATATTTACGCATGTTTTGCTTTATTTATAAATTACGAGCAATTTCCAATCCATATCCATTACAAATAATTTTATGCGAGGCAAACACTCAGCGTGAGTGATTTGTGCTGTATTTCAAAAAAAATATTCCAATTACAAGCCAAATTCAATATCTGCGGCTGACTGACTGCCCGTCGATTGTCAGTTCACACACACACACTCACACACACGCACACACACTTTGTGGCAAGCCGCAACTTGTTTGATATAGTTTTGACTTGATGTGGGCATACTTACAGCCAAAGTGCGTGTTTTTCGATAGAGTTTTTCTTATTTATTTTGATTTTTTTTTTTCATTTTTGTCATTTTTTTTTTTGGCCTGTAAATCGTTTTTGTTTAATGAGTGCGTTTGACTTAGTTTTTGAGTGAGTTTCTAGCAGAAAAACACTGTATAAATAAACAGATTCTGGCCGCAAATATCGTTAGTTCAAATTTAGACAACGTGCAGTTCAGTGCAGTGCGTAGAAGCCAAAAACGAATAAAAAAAATATAAAAAAAATATTTCAATATGAAATTCACTGTAAGTTTAAATAAAATAAAATAAAATATTTCAATATGAAATTCACTGTAAGTTTAAAATCCACTTTATTCTGCAAAACACCTCAGGCCAACAGTCAAACTTAAAACTTCAACTGAAGTTCAGCAATAATAATAATATTGATAAAAACTTTTGTGCAATGTGATAAGTTTTATGCTGAAGTAGGAAAAACTGTTTAAGATTCTGAAATAATTAATATGCATTAAAATATTTGCATTGCAGCTACGCTAAATGAAATGGAATCTTTTAAAGTTGAATATCAATTAATTTATTTCCTTTTCATTTTCATTTTCATTTTCTTTCATGTCTTGTGCCATTTGCTGGCAAATGAAAAATTCCATGGGAAAAAAAAAACAAATGCAAATTTGATGTTTGTTGTAGTTAATTTTGTTGATTGCTGGCATTGCTTGCATCCTGGCCGCACCTGTCGCCGAAGAGGAGGAGCAGCAGCAACAGGAGCTCGTCGAATCATCTGTCAAGGCCAAGCGTGGCCTCTCCCTTGGCCTTGGCTACCACCACGCCCCGTTTGTCAGCCATTCGCATTACGTGTCTGCTCCAACTGTCGTCCACCATGCCCCATTGATTTCGCATGCTCCACTAATCTCGCACGCACCGCTCATTGCGCACCATCCCATCTCCTATCACCTGCCCACCTACCATTCCTATCACCATTACTAAACAGCAGCAGTAGCTGGAGCAACTGGAGCAGCTTCAGCAGATGGACTTCAAAAATAGTCAATACGTCCAAAAAAAAAAAACAATCAAAATGTTTTTCAATTTCTTTAAAATGTCCATCATTATTTGTTATTTGCTTTTGTAAATAAATTTTGTACAAACAGTTTTATTCTGCATTTAAGCAAAACTATCTTTTCAGTCGCAACTTTTGGTTGCCACAGGGCCAATACTCTATGCTCTGTGTGCGGTAATTGTGGCAACAAACGAACAGCATCAGTTAAAGGCTGCCTCTGCTGCCCTTTCCTTCCGGTGCAACAATTCGGACCGCAATAGCTACTCGACACAGATACGCTTGTTGCTGTGGCAAAGACGCAACACGCATCTGCAGCTGCTGCCACACAAGCGTGTAGCAACTTGGAGAACATAATCCCGGCAGTTAAGCACTTATGGCACTCCAAATGTTTCACAAGGCAGCAGCAGCAGCAGCAGGAGCAGCAGTGGCAGCAGCAGCAGTGGCAACATCAGCAGTGGCAATGGCAGCATTAGCTGCAAGCATTAAGTTAACATTGTGATTGCAAACATTATGCAACCAGCTTATTGTTATTATCATGCTGCAAATGGAGTTCATAACAATGCCCTTGCCACATTTACGCTCAGTTTCCATTTTCCAGCATCAAATCAAAGCCTAATTCTACTTAACGAGCACATTTCCCCCCTTTCTCTTCCCTTAATAATAGCATATTTTGTATTTGCCCATAAATATTAATTAATTCAATAATGTTCAGAGATTTGGCCATAAAACATATTAACATACACCAGGGATTAGAGCACACGGATTAGTTTTGCTGCAGTAACTGAGGCTATCATTTTATTATATTATACAATGAATATCATAATTTAATTTGCATATTATTTTATATAGTTTGTAGAATTTAAATTCTAACTGCAATATTCATAAATAATAAGTATGTGATTTATCTGGTTACTAGCAATCTAGGAATACGTACGAAATGAAAGACGGGACTTTTGTCACGATTTTAGTTAAGATTGAATTTTACTTTTGATGCACCGCATTTCTTACTACACTTTTAAACTGCAATTGGATTAAAACTAGGGTTTGACTGAATTCCGGGAAATTTAGTCGGAGAAGCTGTCGCTCCAGTAGGTTGTCGTCAGGGGTGCCACCGACTTGAACAGATCCCTGCCCTGGCTGGGATGGCCCTCAATGTTTTGCCGTTTGACCTTCTGCTCCGAGTGGCGATTGCAATTCGTGCTCTGATGGCGCTGCAGTCGCGTCTGTGTGAGAAACGTGCGCTGGCATCGCTTGCACTCGTAGATAATCCCGTGCTCATCGTGGCTAAGGGCCATGTGCCGCTTGAGTTCTGCACGCAGCCGGAACACCTGGGCGCAAAGCTCGCAACGGAACTGGGCACGTTCAGCTGCATGGCGTTCCATGTGCGTCTTGTAGGCGCCGCGCACTTTGAACTTTCTGTTGCATATCTGACAGTTGAACTCTTGGCGAGAATCATGCATCTTGCGGTGCATCACGTAGGATTGCTTGCGTTGAAAACTTAAATTGCACTGGTCACACTCGAAGGGTCCCTGGCTGGCTGCTGTGGCGCTGGATGGTGATGTTGCACGGTTCTTCTTCCTTGGTTGATCCTCGTCGTAGCTGTTGTTCGAGCCGGACGCACGTTTCATGCCCTTCTTTCGACCACGTCGGCGGCCTGGCTTGCGTTTCTCGCTAATGTCCGAGTCGGCAGAGTCGCTGTCAGCACTGGTGGAGCCCGCAACATCGGATACTTTAAATTCCACATCGTCGTTTAGCTCCTCCTCATCCTCGTCGCTGGCCGAATCGGAGACTGGTGCGTCGATGACCACATAGCCACGTGGCCGGCGCACTTTGTTCTTGCTGCGCGACAGACGCTTGCGCAAATCCTGCTCGGTGATTTCCAGCTGCTTGCGCAATTTTATGGCAACAATGAGACTAGCCAAACAGCTGTTGCATATGAATTGCGGCATGAAGTCCTTGAGCGCTATCGACACACTGGGGCAAATCAGCACAAGCATGTCAGCCGGTGTGCTGCCTGTCTCGCTTGACTTCGTAAAGAGGCTGACTAGCTCCTCCTTGGTGGTGCACACACGGCACTGCTTCTCATCCACCTGTTCCTCCTGTCTGCGGGCAACCGATCGTGCGCTGGCGTTTGCGTCTTCTGATTGATCTTCTGCTGTGCGAAGCTCGGCCTGCGCATCATCCCCAGTAATAAGTTCTCCCTCATCTTCCTCCTCCTCTTCTTCCTCCTCCTCATCTTCTTCATCTTCGCCATCTGCTTCTCCCTCATCTGCTGCATCCTCCTCAGCTGTGTGTCCTTCCTCTTCCACACTTGGTTCTTTCTCAGCTGTTGTTGTTGTAGCTGCCACTGCTGCTCCTTCTTCATCCCTTGCTTCTTCTTCCTGCTCATTTTGCGCTTTGTTTTTATTAACAGCTGCTGCTTCTGCTGATTTTTCCGATTTTTCTTCGTCAACCTCGGTAAGTTCTCTTTCATCCTCGCACTCATCCTCAAGCGTTTCATCTTCGAGATATTCAGCTTCGCCCATTTCTTCCTCCACCTCATCTACCGCTGCCTCCACAGCTCCTGCCACAGCCTGCGGTTCGACATGCGCCGCAGTGTTACCCTAGAAAATGTTATGCATGTTTATTTGTTTTGAGTTTCATAAGACCCTCCCACTCGCAACGCACCTCCTCCATGTAAACATCAATATCGGCAGCATCTGCTACTGCTGCTGCTGCTGTTGTTGGTGCTGCTGCTTCTTCTTCTTCTTCTTGTTCTTGTTCAACAGCGCTGTTTGCATCCCACACATTTGGGGAGGACGCTGTCTGCGTCACCTCCAACTCTGTTGTGGTCTCCTTGCCATTTGTGGCCACTCCATTTGTGGTCGCCGCAGTTGATATTTCTTCATCCATTTTTTATGTTGCTTGTCGATTTTTGGCGCTTCAAATAATACGCCGGCCCCAGCGAACAGCTCAATGTGAAAATTTCGGTTTTTCTCCCTCTCTCTATCTCTCTCTCTTTTAAAGCAGTAAAACGATTGCACTCTCTTTCTCTGTTTAATAACTTACACTTGATTGAAACTGGTAAATAGCTATTTAACTATAATTTTGGTTTTTTTTATGACGCTTCAGCAGCAGACCCAAACATTTATTTAATTTCACAAAACAACGCCATATTGTATGAGTACATACACGCAGCCGACAGCTGTTCGGGTATCGATGACTGTGCGCATGTCAAGACAAATATCGATTGGCGTTTACCAACGATTGTTGCGACGCAAGCGCGCTAAACGAGAAAAATTCAAAAACGAAAAACGTTTTGAGTATTAAATGTGTTATTAAAAGATATATGTGTCTTTGCTTATGATTTCTTGTTGCAAAAAATAATTGGCAACGTATTTCTATCCATCACTTCAAGCATATCAATTGTTTCAAGTAATTTTGAAATACAATTTAATGTTAACGCACGACTGAATAAGTGGACCGCACAAACCAAGGCACTTTGCAGTTTTTGTGACTTGAGAATGTTCAATATTGGATGATTCCACGACGTACCCTTGTAGTCGCCGTTATAGAAATTAAAATTCAAGGAAATGCTTCTACGCATCCATTAGAATATTATTTAGATTTAGTAGAAAAACAACCGGCGACAATAAAAATAATGGTCTTCTAGTCAAGTGCGTTAAAGAAAAATAAATATAAAGCTCAGCGTCGCAATCCAGTCATGGGTGAGGTATTTATTTCAATTATGCGAACTCAAAGACCACCAGTATTGTAAAAAAAAAAAATGTTGATGCTGTTAGGCAAAAAAATATGCTACGGTTGCCACATCAACATTCAGGACCCATTTGATGGCAGTTTACGTTAACTGCTCCCCATCACTGATCCCCTGCTCTATTCAGGGTAGTATATTTGTATTTTTTATATTCTCTATACGCTATATACTTTTTTTTTTGTATTCCTTGTTGTGATATACGTCAACAATTATCGTGGCAGAACGTGCCGAGCGCCTACTTGACATTACCATGACGAGTGCAGAGGAAGGCCGGGAGGCTTCGTCCGGAAACGTGTCTTAGATTTCTGTGTTATAGCGATATCAAACGACGGAGGGGTTTGGGACTGGTCGTGTAAGCAACAATATAAATAAAGCGTTACGTTTCCTCTGGCAGTGATAAAAAAAAAATGTGCGACGATGTCAACTGACAAGCGCATTCCTCGAGCAGAGAAGACATTGGCGTCACAACATGATTAATTATGCATGAGTTACCGACAGCAAACTAACTCTGCTCCCCAGCAGCCCATTCGGATAACCACCCAGTTAGCCAACAAACCATATATAAGACAAACATCAGCATATGCTACCATGACAAAGGCTTTAGCGAATATTGTTTTTTTTTTTTTGTTTAACTGAATAGTAGTACAGGATGCAGGCCTGTTGTTTAAGGTGCAAATTCCAAGGACTTTGTGTCGAGCACGATTTGTGTCGAGTACAGCGACACAAACAGCGCTTTGAGTTTCAAATTTAAACAACCTTAAATAGCAACTAAAAATCATTTTGCAAGGAGAGGAGATGCAGAAAATAACAATGCAATAATTTTCTTGCTTTATATTCCCTTGTTCTACAAAATGAAACAGAAGAAAATAATTGAATTCCACAGGCTCTTTCATCTTCCAAAAGGCTGCAACAAATTTACTTAATTTACAATGCAAAATAATACAAAATGATACAAAATGATGTTGAGAGACGGGGGATAAAATTTATTATTATCACAGTGAAAGGCTTAACAATATGCAAAGGATAAATAAATAACATGCAACCAATTAAATAGATTTCGTTACAGTAATTCGCATAACATATAAAATATGTATGAATTTTTAATTGCTGGATTTGCAACGAGCATTCAGCGTCGAATTTGCAGTTGCATCTGACAAATATTAATTTTGTTTGTTGGTTACAACTCGTTCAGATACCCTTTTCAAGTTTTTGTCTATCATTAAAAAAAAAACAATTATTTAGCGTAATATGGGAAAACCGCTAAATTCTCACAGGAAGCTTTGCTGAAGTAAATGAAATTATAAATATTAATGATTAGGATCAACACCAAACTCGCTCCAGCAGTGTCAGTCTGTCCGAGTTTGATAATCTCAGAGATTATAAAGCTATTCAAAATTTTTAATATAATGTATGTACTTTGACATAATAATGATAATGGTGAAATTAGCAGTAACCCAAGGATAAAAAGTAAAAACTTGCATTTAGGGAATCCTCTAGTCGAGATCCCGAGATCATCCTTAATTGTATACATTTTAAAAAAGTTCTTTATTGAAAAAAATAGCATTTTATCAAAAAAATTTAAATCAGTAATTTTAGGGTTTAGTTTAGCAATTAATAAATTGACTCTGAATAATAGTAAAATGTTTTATAAATTGAATTTACGACACCCGGCCTTCAGTAGTTAAAACAAAAGAGAATATTTATTTATTGAAAATAATAGCCTTTGATACAAAATTTCCTATTAGCAATATAAAAGCTTAGTTTAGCAATTTATTTATCGATTCTGAATTATTGGCATATGTTTAAATATTTAAATATTACTGCACTCGGAATTCAACAGTTTAACAACAAAAGAAAACCTTTCAAAACAGGCGTAATAAATTTACACGCTGCTGCGGTAATAAACTTTGAATTTCTATTCGAAATGCTAAGCACGATTTAGGCAACTGTAGCGATTATGCAGTGTTCCATCCACACGACTCTTAAATAAGTAAACAAAAAGTATAAAATCAACATTTAAATCTTTTAATACGTGAAAAAAACACGCTTATCCAAGGGCCAGTGTACCTTTTTAATAGGTCGTTTGCCCAAAATCGTAATAAATGGTCTTCTGTCAACAACAAACGTCTTTCTGTCTGGCCCTCAAAGTTAGAGATTGTTGCAGTTGGCTTGATGCCGCTGAAAAAAAAAAAACGTGTACACAATGTAAAAGCCATAAGGCCAAAAGTTGTGTAAACCAAAGTTCTTGTTGACGAATGAATACCTTCGCAGCTGGCACCTCAGCTCACTAAATCAAAACATTTTCACAGAATGGCGACGATAATAATTTCAGCATGTTGTTAAATTTAAATCATCCGAAATCTTTTTGCAAATATTTTCTGGTAACCAAAAACCAGTAAATCGCACAATTATAAATGAATTTTATACCGCCTCAAAGTAAGCAATAATAAACAGTGTCGGTTGCTCCCTTGCGAGTTATCAGATTTGAGTTCAATCATTTATTTGGTGTCCTGGCAAGGTATTCAACTATATTAGTCAAACTCGCATGGCATATTTGTAATTAAATGCTCAGAAGCAGGTCAAACAAATGTGGTAAATTAATTGCATTCATTTGTTGGCAATGGACATATTGTGTGTGAGAAGCAGCAATTCGAAAGTAATTAGGAATCGAATTGAAAATGTTTGAGGCATTAAAAACAGTTTAGAATGTGTACAATTTATTTGCTTAGACCGAGAATAATGCTAATAAATGCCACATCAATCAAGTGAAGAGCTGACACTTTGCTCAATATAACGAATTTACCAGCACAGCTTTATTTTTATTACAAAAAAATTACTTGACTTCACACATAAGCATTTGTGGGACTTTTGCTCGCACTGCAAAGGATAACAAAAAAAAATAATAAATATAAATAAATAAAAAAAAAAAAACAGCAGCGCCATCAACAAGCAATTTTTTATAAGCGCATAATTTGAAAAAGCCCTGGGGTAATGTGTTTATGCTCAGCTGCTGCCTTTGTCCTTATTGCGCCGCCTTTGTACTGCTGTTGTTGTTGCTTGCGGTTAACTCTATGTGTGTGTGCGTGCGTGCGTGCGTGCGACTAATTCAGCTCTGTCTATATGTACATATATACATATTTATGTGTGTGTGTTGTCATATTGCGACAAGCAGAATATTTTGTGCTTTTGTGCAATTTAACATTGTACAAATTACCCACAAAATCCCAGAGGGCGTACACAGAAATGAAATGAACAGTTAGGCTCAAGAAAATAACTCGAATATGGTCACACCTTATTAAGCACAATTACAAAATAGAATTAATGAAATGCTGCCAGACTTTCTGCTGGGAATTATGGAAGCATATTTCAACTAAATATTTGTGATCTTTTTGGCTTATTCATCTGAAATTCGCAGATGTTTATTATGAAAATTTACTGTCAACTGGCGTTAAATTAACTGTATAATAAAAAGCGCGAAAAGCTGCATTTTTTTGATTAAAATTTCATATGCCATATGTCTGTATAGAATCTGATTTCCATGCACCCAACCCCAGCAACGCCCACAGAAAATATATTCACAATCAATTAGCTGGAAGAGTAGAAAAATAATGGCTGGTCTTGGCATTTTTCGCATTCATATCAATCAATTAGTTTTCTTTCGTTGGAAATACGCACATTATTGATCAAAATGTCTTTTATGGGGCCCAAGGGATGGAGCATTTCAATCAATCGACCATGTCAACAACTCATAAAGGCTCATGTATATATTTTGAATAAATTGAATTCTAGCACTTACCAAAATACACAAATATCCGTACGCAATATTTGAAGTTTGTGGTCTGGCAGCTGTTGACTGTCTAAAGGCCCCGAAAAGCCACCATGGAAATGGGATTGCCAATTTTTGAATTGATTCCCCGACCTATAACTTGCATTATATATTTTGTACACTAAAAATAACTGGAGCGAAAATAGAATACAAACATAATCAAAATAACATTAGACATTAGAAAGCCAACCATGAGCATAATAAAAAGTGGTTGGTATATTGTTTATTTTAAATTTAAAAAATAAAAGCGAGCAAAATAATAAAATATAAAATATAAAACGAAGCGACATCTTCCTCAAAGAGTTACATTCATTACGAAGAAATTAAAATACCCTCTGAAAGGTTATAAAAGTATTAAAATATAAAATAGAGAAAACAAGCTTAAATAAAATTATGTCTAAAAGCTGTATGAGTAATTTTATTAGCTAAACATATGTGTCTGGTTTATAAAAGGGATGAATATTGAATAATTTATAGCTTGCAACCTTAAATAATTTTATTACTTTTCGCAGGACGCTTAAGCCCTTTTCTAGACCGGATATTTAGGAATACACATAAGAACTCGAATGTGCTCCATCAAATATCAAAGGTAGTTTAGTTCCTTGTTTTGTTTTTTATTTGGGTAAATTATTAAGAACTGAAATTAAATGTATTAGAAGACTAATCGAAGCGTGCGATTTTACTTTCTTTGGGCGACAAATTAGTCGAACCGGATTGTTTATAAATCAACAGTTCGAACAAAGGCGACAAAATTGCATTATTAAACGATTTTGTCTTTGATCTCGAACGCCATCTAATTAAAACGGGAAAAGCCCAAGCCGCAAAAATGCAGACCAAAACAAAAAAAAAAAACAAAAAACTGTAGAACCAAAACAACAGCGAACTCAAAATGTTGCGTACAATGATCCGAAGAGTTTATCAAAAAAAAAAAACACAATACAACAAGAATGGAATCCGACCAATCTAACACATCGTGAAAAATATGTAAATAAACAGTCTATAAAAAGATATTACAAAAGATTATTTATATATATATTTTAAAAATTTACTCGTCGCGCTTTTTGTTTAATTTCTCTGCTTTGGAAATTCCCAAACCATGGGGACTGGAAGCGTTTGTTCTTTTGCGAAACCCGTTTCTGATGCGGTGCTATTAGATTGAGGATTATATCTTATAGAGCATTTGGGGCCTGCATATTTTTGTTTATAGACATCGGGCCGTCTAAACAAGAATTCAATGCGATAAACAGCTGTTACTTGTGGCTTTTTGGCTTTGTGGTTCTTAGTCGTTATTGAGTCCAAAGTTTTGGCAACATCTTTTTTTTTTGGTATAAATAGCGCGTGCTGTGACTTGACTAATTAGACTTAACCCAAAGTTTAGCAAAGCAGCACAGCAACCAAAACCACAAACTCCTTCTTGCAAAAATGTCGAAATTCTTTGTGATCGCCCTAATCTTTGCCGCCGCCGTCCTTTTCTTGGCTGACGCAGCTCCCGCACCCACCTCCCATCTTTTGGACGCCAAGTCATCCATCGAAGCGATTATTGGTAAGACCAAAAAATGTTCACAATTCAAGACCTTTGACTAACATGTTTTTCTGCCTGTAGCTGCCTACAATCACCACTATCCAGGACACTCCGTTGTGCATCCCTGGGAGGTGGCCTCAGTCATCGATGTCCACACATTCAATCCCACTTTACACCATTAAATTGCTATGATTATGTATTCATAATCCTAACAATCCTGTTGACCACCTAATGTTGTGTTTTTTGCCTATTGCATCTAGTTTTTAATCTGAAAAAAATAAATGAAAAAAATATAAAAACAAATCCAAAAAAAAAAAATTTTTTTTTTATTTTATTTTTTTTACTGCATTTAAAATCCCAATATATATATTTTATTTAACATTTTACAGCTTAGTAACAAGTCAATTAGCGGCAGCACGAATTAAGTGCTGAAACGTTTATAGGAATTATATAATTAACATATTAAAATCATTAAACCTATTTTAATGTATGGAATTTTGAATATCTCAATTGCGCCAAGCATTTTTGGTATTTCCTAGCAACTGGTTCAATATATGAATGCCAACAAGTTCATCGAAAGAATACGAATATCAAATACCATATGCTGATGATATGGAAATATTGCCAATCCAACTTAAAGTTTAGTCTAGATATGAATCTATAATGTAAACATTATTTTATAAAAAGCTCAACACATAAATACTCTAAAATAAACATGTATTAAATAGAAATGTTTACGAAAACTTTTGAAAGAATTAAAGCAAAAAGTATGGCAAAACAATTAGCATTGAGATAACTCAATGGCCTCCACAATTGTGCTATATATAAAAAATAAACAATTGTATTTTTCTCCTTGGCAAAAAATTGCAATCAGCGGAAGCAGCATCTGCAAAAACAGAGATGCCTCTGTGGATATGCAATTTATGCATTTTTTTATGTTATACAGAAGCTCAAGGGAAAAGTTCAAATGTTTCCAGCACTACATCATTGCCATTTTTTTTATATATATATTATTACAATCTGGACGACTCAAGTTTATGTGTGGCACCGGGGAATAGTTGACAGATGCAACTCTTTCAGAAAAATGTCTTAACTTGAAAACTTAAAGTTTCAAACAATTTGGCACAGTTTTACAGAGCTGCCAGTCAGTCAGTCAGTCAGTCAGTCAGTGATGCCTAGCTTGCCAGTGAATAAAATTATGTTGATAAAGTGAAAGCACTTAAGCAGCACAAGAGAACCCCTCCCCCCCCCCATCCAACCCCTCTTAAACACTGCCAGGCATGCATCTTAGGGAAATCCACTTGGAAGTGCACACTGTTTAAAGGGGCAGCAACTTTAGATGTGGCTGATGTGGCTCTGATAAATGCGATTTGCATGAGCCAAACTCGATGGCCGAGCAAAAAGATGTTTTGCTGCTTTCCGCTTTGCGCTTTGTGCAATATTGATCCAAAGTGTGTTTACGCAGCTCTTGAAGCACAACTAACTAACAACAGTTCACTGTGGCCTTCAAAGTAGGCCAAAGCTAATACAGCTAGTTTACTGTCGCATAACAACTGGCTATAACCACATTTATGACTTGCTGCAATAAAAAGATTTTGGGCTTTTCATGCAGTGCATATATTAAATTGTTCACCGCCCATTGTCCCCCCCCACTGAGTCAACTGAAATATATAGCCACAAATGGCGGCACGTGTGCATATTGTTTGAGCCAAGGGGCTGATACCGTTATGGCCATTGCAGATACATAAACAACAACAATTACGAAAGCAACCCGGGGTGCCCCGAACAAGCAAATATGTCACAAAACACGTTGTTCCATTGTCTATTTGTTAACTGGGAATTGGTATTTGGATTTGGAATGATTGGAATGGTCGAGCAGTGAATTT
Organism: Drosophila multiciliata; assembly: GCA_037043605.1. Classification (NCBI taxonomy): domain Eukaryota; kingdom Metazoa; phylum Arthropoda; class Insecta; order Diptera; family Drosophilidae; genus Drosophila; species Drosophila multiciliata. The sequence goes on from JBAMBF010000589.1 coordinate 6,701,437, forward strand.
AATTAAGCCAAGCAAGTGTCAAAGAAAACTTTGGGCTTGGGCAAACCTAAAAGTTTGTCACTTGGTTTGTCACTTGGTTTCCACTACAATAATCAAGATAAATTGAGTATGCTTAATTATTGGTTAATATGCAAAGTTCTGCTCCAGAGACACACACACTACATCTGCCACAATGACCACATTTCCAGGAGACTCAAGTGAATAGTGAAACTCATTGGGATTGATTAGTTTGCTCACAATATTCTTATAATGTTGGTGTCATTAAACCTGCTACTTTGGCTACTTGGATATTTAATGTCTGTTGAAGTAGTTTCTTTTACGACTGTTGTCGTATTTTATGGTTCTCTCACATTTTGTCATCCGTTTTGTGTTTGCAGCTTTAAAAATCTCAAACAACCATAACAAAAATTCCCAATGGAATTTCAAGCCTTTAGCTAAACAAATACAAACCCAAAAACCCACACAATAATTTGCATGCGACATTATTATAAATTTGTCAACAACTCAAAATGGAACAAAAAAAAAAAAGAAAAACGAGAAAGAAATGTAAATTTGCAATGCAAATATCAAATCGCTACATTATTAATAGATCGACTTACCTGTAGTTCGTTATCTTTTTTTCACTATCTGAACTGCGGTTTTAATTATGCAAATTACAGGCGCCACCAAAATGTGCTAAAATAAAAAATTGAACAAAACATGAACAAAGAGAAACGTTAAAAAGACATGAGAAATTTGCTATCCAATTTAACCAGATCAATTAAATTACAAATGGGAAGGCGAATTTTACATAGATCAAACTGTAAGCATAGTTTATACCCTGTACTATTTAGACAATTTAAAGTAAGAAAAATAAGGTTTTAATTTAATTTTAATTCTGAAGTTTGAATTTTATCACCTACATTTCAATAAAATATAGTATTTTACATTTTATTTAGATATATTGTTAAGCAAATAAACTCACTGAAATCATAATTCGACAGAATATTGCTATAGCTTCTATATATAATATATATAGTCAGCAAAAGGTGGATAATTTCTGAAAATATCAATAAATCTGAGCAACTAGTTGGCTCAACTAGGATCTGTCAACTGGACTATAATTTAAAACAGTTACTAAAAATAAACATTCCGATCCGCAATAATTCATTATTTTACGAAGAGTTCTTTTTATTAAATGAGAAGTTTAAAAATTATGCTTTCATTGAAATAATGTGTATTTATTACAATTTTAAATTAAAAATAGAACCAGTAACTTATTCAATTTAATATATTTTTTTGGTTTGCTTATGCTAAATTTTTTTTAACTTTACTTCAGCAAACCTTGGTAAATATATTTACAGTTGCTCGAAACGGCTCAAATGCGTTTTTTAGAATTAAATTATATCTTTATATTTCAATTTCTGCTAAATGCAATTTCAATTTATTAAATATTCAATATTTAATATATAATAGCTGCGTTTAGGGTATCTTCAAGTGAGCGAATTCTTTATGGCTTTTGAAATTGAACAGCTCAATTAAATTGGTTATAAATATTTTATTGCAGCACTAATTGTTATTTATGGTCAATTTCTATTCAAGAGTTTTGTAATTGCGCCTTTGTTTTTTGTTATCCGCACTTCATTAACGATTGTGTGGAATTCCTTTAAAATACTTCAGCTTTTATTAATGCTTACACAAAGGAGATGTCAGACATGAAATGCCAATAATTAATTTGCAATGACGGATTCCGAAACTCGTTAATTAATAGTAATTGGCATTAATATTTATAGCAAATATACATAGGCAATATTGTCTGGGCTTGTGCAAATTTTAAATTTGCATTTTACGAAATTGCAAAAGTCTGTCAATGAAGTCAGTAAATGAAGTTATTACGAACGGCTTATAGCTGTCTGGCCTTATATCAATTATGCATTTAATTAAATGTCCACGCCCAAATATTTTATCCTTTGTTCATAGTTAATAATATGACAAGTAATTGAATTATTATGCAAGGAAAAAAAGAGAACACACAAGAAAGCAAAGCCAAATTGCCCAAAATACAAAATACAATAAAAATAAGGTAATCTGCGCATATCAGAAAAAAATTAACTTAAGTCGATGTTGAATATTGTAAGGCTTTTTTTTTTAGATGTAATTGTGTGTGTGGGTGTTAAAGGAAACCGATTACTGTATTTAATGCTCAAGTCTCTCAAATCTCTCAAGTTCTTGCCAGTTCAGCGCGTAATTTACTAATGGAAAAGTTTTGCTTGCGTTAAAGCAAGCCGCGAATTTTGAATATTCGCATTTGTGTGTGTGAGTCTGTGTGTGTGTGTGAGTGTGGGTGTGAGTGTGTAAGGGTTTGTGTGCCTACATGGTACATTGATTTCACTTCATTCGTTGTGGGAAAAGCAGCACTTTTTTTTACATCCTCCGCAGGGAGTTATTTCCGGTATTTGATTCGCATGGCAGACAAAATGCTGTCTACTTAAGCGCCCAAATCTAATCTATAAAGGCTGCCTTCGCTGCCGACCTTAGCCAAATGTGCCATTACCCACATCTAACCATAAACTGGTGCTCAGTCACCGACAGCGTCTGCGTCAGCGTCTGCGTCAGCACAATGTCAGACACATCCCAGCTTTTTGTGCTGGCCGGCGCAACATCATCATCAATATCAACATCATCATCATCATCATCATCATCATACAACTGGTTCTTGGCACCGGCTTGAGTACACTCAGAAAATCGTACAAAATTTAAGCGTGTCAGCCAAATATTTATTACTAACTTAAAAAATACTATTTTTCAGATATTTTTTTTATCCAGTTGGATTTGTAAAAGTTCTAAAATTCAGAGAGCTATAAGAAATTTTTTTTATCTGGAAATTATTTATATATATTTCTTATATTTTTATGTATTTAATGTTTTTAGACAGACTTAATCTTTCATTGAAGAAATTCTAAAATTTAGAAAGCTATGAAATTTGCTGTCTTTTCTTCTATCAAACTCTGGAATTCATACATATTTTTCTTATATTTTTATGCATTTTATGTTTTTAGAAAAACTCTATCTTTCATTATAGAAATTCTAAAATTCATATATATTTAAGAAATTTGCTGTCTTGGATTCTATCAAAGTCTTTAAATTACACATATTTTTTGTTTTTAGAAAAATTTAATCTTTCATTGTAGAAATTCCAAAATTCAGAAATATATAAAAAAAAAATGGCTGTCTTGGATTGTATCAAACTCTATAAATTATAAATATTTTTCTCATCTCTTTATGTTTTTAGAAAAACTCTATCTTTCATTATAGAAATTCTAAAATTCAGACATATATATGAAATTTGCTGTCTTGGATTGTAAATTATAAATATATCTTTAAATTACACATATTTTTCGCATATTTTTATGAATTTTTTGTTTTTAGAAAAACTTTATCTTTCATTATAGAAAATCTAAAATTAAGAAATATATATAAAAAAAATGGCTGTCTTGGATTGTATCAAACTCTTTAAATTATAAATATTTTTCTCATATTTTATGCTTTTATAAAAGGCTCAAACTTTCATTGTAGAAATATAAGTAAAAAATATTTGTCCGAGATTCATGATTTTAGTTCTAATTGAAATTTTTCGAGTGCATGCACATTCAAAGTAAAGACATAACAATTAAACGCATTCAAAGCCCAAAAGGAAGAAAGAATGAAATAAAACAGACAAAGCCAAAATTGAGCAAAGTCTGCGTTTAGACTGAGTTTATCCTTATTATTTCCTTTTGGTTTAAGCAAACTCTTGGTTTGGCCTACTCTGGTAGTTTGGCACATTGTTACTGGGAATGTGATTAGGGGCACTTATGCTGTGGCATCTTATTAACATAATCGCAAAGTACACATAATATGTATTCCACATCAGATCTAGATAATTATGAGTAAACAGCAGCTGCCAGAGCGACGAGGTCGAAGGTCAGGGCTCATATATTTTTTTTATATTCATTCAACCGTTGAGAAGGACTCGAAACCCGTTGAGTGCTGGCAAAAAAAAAATGGGAAAATATTGCAAGCGTGCATGAGAATAATGTTTTAGCTGAATGATTATGACTTTGGATTACTCTCGTTTTACACATTTTAAAAGATGACTAAAGATTATTCAGTTGAATACACTATATATAAGTATCATAAAATTATGCATTAATCATCTTTGCTTGAAGCGACTTCAGATCAGAAGCCGTTGCAGAATTTATGTGCTCAACAGTTGCTCAAGACCAGGCCAAGTTGAGAGTTCAATTGGGCCAACAAATAATGGCAGACTTTGCTCATATTTGTACCAGTTCTTGTTCATACCAATATCAAGTATACGCTCTGTTGGCTTCTTGTTTGTGCGGTTGCTAAAGCAACTCTTAATATCCATTTTGTGAAATTGCTATAAGTGGAAGCAACTATTTGGCAATAAAATTGAATTTGATATCCAAAATGGCGATTTATGCCTTTATTTTTGGTACTTCTGAAAGTTATTCAAGTAACAATGAATTTCAATTGCAATTCAAATCGAAAAATAATTTATGAAAATATACATATTGAGTGTCATCAAAGAGCAAAAGAAGGGAAAAGAGATTAATTGTGTTTGGTGATTTGTTTTCGATTCCCAGCATAGCTGGAAGACGATAATAACAAGATTATGTTCCTGGTTGGGTTTGGACTGGTTGGTATGTTGACAATACATGTGTTAACCCAACCCCCCCCCCCCTGCTTCTTGTGGCAAACAGCAATACAAACACATATTTTTTGCTTAACCATAAATCAAAGGGTGCTCCCAATGTTGTCCACTGCTGTCAGGAAACTCTGTGGCAACACAACATTGTCCCCGGCTTGGCGTCACTGGGGCGACTCGACGCGTATCATTTAACGTGTCCTGAAGGAAGCACACATTGTGGGAATTATTGTGTCTTCCTTGCCCTGCCTTCGATTTGGTTGGGTTGTTTCGCTCTGGCGTAGGCCATTCATCAAACAATGCACAGGACACTCTTGACTTGGCTATCTGGCTGACCTTGTTACCACACTTCACTGCTGTTTATATAATGTCAACCGACTGGGTGTGTGTAGATGTGTGTGTGTGTGTGTGTGCGTACTTAATGAACCCCATCAAATTGGCAGGCCAATATTATGTTAGCCATTATGGAAATTAGGCCAGCAATCAAACAGTGGTCAATGAATTGATTAGTGCACTGGATTTGTTAATTAAGAAGCAAAGCTCCGACTTATTTCACTAATTAAACTAGGACATGTCACAGGACATTAATAAAATAATCATAAAATTGGATTACTCGATTGCTGAAAGCTTAAACAATTGATTTCATTTTAGTCTATATCATGATGCAGCCCAATTAAAATAACAAAGCCTGAATGGATCTGGGTTGGGTGAAATGGGTGGATTGGGTGGCACAAGGTCAGTGGTGTGGCAAGGTAGACAACTTAAGCCAAGTGCTGCCGCGTAATTCCAGCTTCAATTTTACCCTCAATGTGGCATGGCAATTGCCAATTCATTTAACGTTCATTTATAACGTTTTAATTTATGCAAATTGAAGGCTGTTCGACCTGGTTTTATTGTTCGCAATAGCTTTTGTCACATCCTGTTAAGCAGGACACTATTTGGCGCCGTCATCCAATTAATAATTCAATACTTTCAAAGCTGTCGCCTCCCATTTGGCTCAGACATTGAACCCGAGACGATAAAATTGGACAATATGCTCAAAGCCATTTGATGATGCAGATTTTACTTTTAGCCATTAACATTCAGTTCAGTTCAGTTCAGTGCTTCCGAATATGCTCAATAGGGTGCATTATTTTAACTGCAGCTGCCAATTTGCAAACTGCCAATAATGCAAACAAAGTGCAATCAAGCCAAGCATTTAATTAATCGTGAACATTCCAGCTGCATTTAATTAAACCTTATTCTTTGTCTGGCGTTCAATGACTTGTTGGCCAATAGATTGTCTTCTTTGGCTGCCAACTTTTAACTCGAGTTGTGCACAAATGCAATTATTGATTCCATGGCCAATAATAAGTAATTCACTTAAGCAGCCAATAACAGACTGATTCGCCTTGATAACAAGTTAAAAGCAACAATGTTTTTTTGACCGATGCTAATCTGCTGACAGCAAAATTGTAGTTTAGAGCTCGAAGTATTATTATATGCTTTAATCAATTACAATAATAATAATACTAATATTTATAATATTAATAATAATAGTAATAACAATATTAATTATAAGAATTTTTGAATAATCTGCGCTTTAACACCAAATTATTTTAGATAAAACTTGCTGCATTTTAATGCAAATATATATTTAAAAATGTATTTTTCATGTTCCAAAGAAGTTTTTTTAATATTCTAAATTTTATGTTTGCTTAAAAATATTTCGATTGTATCAGATATTAGTATACGTCTTATTGAATAAAAATACTAACAATAATCATTTTAGAATAATCGGTGCTTTAACATCAAAGTTTGTAAGACAAAACTAGCTGAATTTAAATTTCTGATTTCTTGTTTATTATTTTCCTTGCAAATATATATTTAAAATTATATTTTATTGACGCCAAAGAATTATTTTTAATTTTTTAAATTTAATGTTTGCTCAGATATATGTCGTTTTGTGTATTGTAAAAATATTATTATATGCCTTAGCCAATATTTAAAATAATCTGCGCTTTAACACCAAAGTTTGTATGACAAAACTAGCTAAATTTGGATTACTATTTTCTAATTTAATTTTTCTTGCAAATATATATTTAACAAAGTATTTTACCTTCTCCAAAGAAGTATTTATAATTTTTTAAATTTAATGTTTGGTTAGATATAGTAGTACTTTTACCTGAGAGATCAAACAAGTCTCCTTCAATGCTCCACACATTCCACAACAAAATGAATATACCCTTTTAGAATTGTATAGTTATAGTATTCAATCTGTTCTCTGTACTGAATTGAATAAGTAAATAAGCATAAATTAATGATATAAAATGAAAATGCGCCATCATCTTAGACATTTTCAATTACAATTACAATTAAGAAACATCTCAAAAATCATTTAAATTTGTGGCGCAGATTTAGTTTAAGTTTGAAAACAAATATAAAATTAAAGTGATCCAAATGAATTTTATTAAAATAATCCTATTTACTGGCAAGTCAGTAAGTCAGTGAACCCAAACAATGCCATAAACCAGAGCTCAGTTTCTGAATATCTCTTCTCGTATTCATTGAAAATTATTCAAATGGCTTACGTTTGGTGGGGGGGGGGGGAGAGAAAAAGGGAAAGTTTTAAAGGGTCGGGAAGAGGAAAACAGTTCTGACAGGAGGCCTGTGAGCTGTGAGCTTAGTTATAAACTTGTCTGCAACTCAACATGATTAACACTGCCACAGGCACATCCACATCGACATCTTCATCAGCAGCATTATCATCATCATTATCATCATCATCATCATTATCATTATGTGGCTTTGGCTTTTTTAATTTCATCTAGTTTCATTATTTTGAAGTGCTCAACTGCTGAATTGCAGTGTGCTTTTCTAGCTTATTGCTGCGTAAGCAGACTCTTTTTAGCCATTTCTCCTCCATTCAGGTGTTAGTTTGCCCCATTCTCCGGCATGCCACAATTAATATATGAAGAGCCATTTTTTTTTTAGACCGCCAGTTTGCCAGCGTATGCTTAATGAATAAAGTTGCATGCCTCGGGAACAAACTGAAAGCCAAGTGGCCAGCTTAATATAGTTGAGTATAAAAAGCAAAACCTTCTTGCCACATTTCAAATTGCATTTGATAGAATTTTATTAATTTTCATTAAGGCTACCAATCGCAGCATGCAACATGCAACATGTGCCTAAAATTTATATAATTTATTGCTTTTGTGTGTTTATTTTGTGGCCATTTTGAATTTATAATAGAAATGCAAAAAGCACATTCTGCTTTCATTAGTTTATTTTCATGAATATTCCAAATATTTGTACACAGACAATTTAAACAGGTACATCAAATAAATTAGAAGTGAATAAAATTACAAAAGCATTATTTGTTAATTATTGTAATGATTTTTTTTGGTAAATTTACGCATAATAAACTGACAAATCACAGCTTGACACAACTTAGTAATGAAATTTAAATTTAAACTAAATTTGATTTTAGGGTTTCTATCACAAAATCTGTTTACATTTTGGGTCAAATAAATTGTTGACGATTTTGCATAAAAGTTACAATTTAAACACCGAAAAACAGGAAGAACATTAAAGTTTGGAATACTCAAAAATACCAATTGAATAAAAGTTTGGAAAAAGCTGGCAATGAAAGGGTTTCGACCTTTGATAGATGATGTCCTTAAATTTATAAGCACTCAATTTAAATATGCTGTCATTAAATTTATAAGCCCTCATTTTAATTTACGGGAAGCGGATGTGTCCTTGGCTGAATATACATTTTTGGTAATCAATCTTTGGTGAACTTATAAAAATCAAGCCAGCAAATTTTTTGCATGACAAAGAAATACGTGAAGGATGTGGCTAATGTACCCCAAAAATTGAGTGATTTTGATTGGCATTTACCACTTTTAGAAGTGTGCTGACCACATTCCTGCCACAAATAACACTTTCAATCAGTTGCCAGCAGCAAAATATTTTCTAGACTTGCGCAAATAGCAAAAGTTTATTTTTAATATCATTAAAGTACGCCACTGTTTGTGGGATGTACAAATATGTGTATGTTTGTATTTATATATATATGTATGTATACATAGCAAATATTTATACAGAAGCAACTTGAATAAATTGATATGTTCACTACACAATTTTATAATATTTTGCTCATTTTTGCTCTTCAATAACTTGTTAATAGATATAAAAATAAATTACAATAACACATGAAATGTTTCCTCTCGTTCTCTCTCTCTCACACACTCTCTGTTACTATCTCTATCTCTATCATCGTTATTCGCCACATATGCCATTAATTAATGGCTTCGCATTGTTTATTATTATTTATTTGGCTGTCAGAGCTGCCATCGTCAGCACATTTCAAACACACCCAATTTCAGCAATTTGCAATATCAGAATTAACCACAAACGAAAGCACGAGAAATATTTGAATTATTTGGTATTGCTGATTTTATATTCTACACAAATTACAAATGTGTAAAATGGGTATGCGGAAATTCCATGACTAAATGACTGGATTATTGATTAATTGCTGATTTTATATATAATTTAACGTTTGATTTTAGGAAGCATTTGAAGCCAAGAACATAAAATTTGATCAAGCTTAGAAATTTTAAAAGATTATAAGAAATTGTTACATACAAAAAAAATATATTAATATATAAATATAAATTTAATAATACAGGGTATCTACAAGTTGAGTACTCTTAGTTGAGTACTCTTAGTTACATGCTTTTTTCGTTTTTAATGGGCCATTACAAAAGCCACGTGAATAAAACTTTTGTAATTTTTGCATTTTGTACATTTTTGACGAAAAACAAATGTAATAAAAGTGGCAAGTGGAAGGTGGCAAGTGGCAAGTGGATATTAAAGTTACCGTTACAACTTTTACTGATTGACTTAATTAATTGCTCAAGATACAAATTATTAAAGTTATAATGAGTTTGCCCGGCAGCAACTTGTCCGAATGGCAACGAAACCGCCCAAAAAAATGTGCAATCAAAAAACTTGGCCAACAAATTGAGAAAAAGTTGACATTTGGCTTTCGTCGTCTGCCATTCACAGTATGCTGTGTGTGTTCCACACACAGAAAAGGGTATCTAAAGTTGCAAAAAAAAATAAAGTTGCACAAAGGACGCATTGGAATAGAAAGTTGATAAATATAATTTGAATTCTCGGATAGCTCGAGGAAATTGAATTCAATTGAGTCAAAAGATACAATTGAGTTGAATTAAATTGACTTGAGACTTGTTAATAATTAATCATGCTAAATAAAGGGTATCCATGGGGAAAAAGGCATTTAAATTTAAGAATGAGCTATTCAAAACTTTTCACACCATTTTGACGATATTCAAAGGCGTTGAAATTATGTGAGAGCTGCCAATTAAATTACATAAGCCAGGCCAAAAGTGAATATTTGCAATTAATTTGAAAGCAAATTGCTAGCAAGAAAACCAAGCAAAAAACTATTAAGAAAATGGCAAAGTGAACAAAAGGACCATTGAAAAACAGTCAATAACATTGAGGCTTTAATTACATTGTCAAAAGCACACACACACTCACACACATTTTACCAATTATTATTATTATATTTCTAGTAAATTGGATCTTCAACTAACAATGACATGCAAAAATATTATATTTCTACTCAAGGCTTGAGAAATTTTTGCTACATTTTTGCACAGCAAATTGAGCAAATATTTTGTCTATGTGCGGCCAAAGCGACTTCAATATTCATGGGAGCATTTACAGTTTGACCCAAATTGACCATAAAATCCGCCCAAAGGTTATCAAAATTGGCCACAACTTTTGGACAGGCAGGTGTCCGCCCTACAAGGGACCAGAAACCAGACTAGACAAAACTAGACAAATGGACCAAAATGGACAAAATGGAAGAAGAATGCGAAAAGCTGACCAGCTCAGCAATTGTTAATCGACCAAAAAAAAAAAAAAACAACAATGCCTCCGATGGCATTGGGATTACTAGATTATTATAGACAGCTGTTGTTTTCTGGTGTCCTTCTGTCACGCACATTTTTTTACTTTTTCCCAGGGTAGCTCAATGAATAAGCAATATTACAAGTAATTGAAATACAACTTGCTCAATTACCTAAAATCTGTGGGGAATTCTTTAAGTAGTTACTCTTACAATTTTCTGTTATTTTATAAAGAAATAAAATAATACATACTAGTACTTAATTATAAGTAAATAATTACCAAATAGTTAAATAGCATTACTTAAGTAATTACACAATTAGTTTCATAATTTTTTTTTAGTAATTTATATAGAGTTAATATTTATTTTGTATACTATAAGTAAATATTATAAGTATTATTATTACTTATAGTATTACTATTATAAGTAAATAATTACCAAATAGTTAAACAGCATTACTTAAGAATTACACAATTACTTTCATAATTTACTGGTAATTTTTATAGAATTAATATTTATATTGTATTCTACATAAATTATATGTAAATAAATACCAAAATAAAAAATAAAAATAATTTAAATAGATTTAAAATATTGATTAAATACTAGTTTATAAATGAGAATTAAATAATTACCAAAAATTAAAAAGTATTACTCTAAGTAATTACACGATTACTTTTACTATTTTCTGCTAATTTAAAATATTGATTATATACTAGTAAAATATAAATTAAAAGTAAATAATTACCTAATAATTACAAAGTATTAATTATGTAATTACTCAATTACTTTCAACTATGAGCTACTTTTGCCCTCATCACTAGACTATTCCTGTTAATATTTATATTATTAAAATAATAATTTATGAATATAAATAAGAAACTCAATTACCCAAAGAGTTAAGTTAATTACCAAAGTAATTAAACTATTAGTTAAGATTGTGAAACACAAACAATAAGTAAATGAGCCGCCCTCAGAGAATCAGCATACTTTACAATTTGAAAAAATCCAAGAATTCTCAGTAAAGCTTAATCCATAATTACCCCCGGGGACTCTGTGGTGCTCCGTGCTTTAGTAGGACTCAAGTGTAAATCTCTGGTATTAAATCTGGGCTGTGGCAAATGGTTTTGCACTCTGAATATGACAGCTTAACAATGACAACATGATTTAATTCCATGGAACATCTTCAACTATTCACTATGTGCCGTAATGTTGCACGCTCATCAAACGTGCCCCAGCCGCCTGTCCAATCAATTACGCTCATCCACTTCAGCGCCAACATAGTTCAAAGGCAGCGAATCCCTCTGTGTGCCTCTCCGTGTGGCACGTGCAGCTGTTGCTTGGCTGCTGTGTGGCGCGGAATTCAATTGTAAATCGCGTTGCTTGCTGAGCATCATTTAGGACATTTTTATTCCTCTTTTTTTTCTTGCGCCTGCCACACAATTTATCTTCATTTTAAAAGGACACGACCGTCGACACTGGACACTGGACACGACCAGGCCCAGGACACAGACGCACCTCAATTAAGCAATATGGGTTTGAGTGAGTGGCACCTCCTCCTCCTCCTCCACACACTATTTGGTGGCACTTGCCACCCGCCTGCATACATCAAATTGAATTTGCTCTGATCTTTAAAGCGAACACATTTAACTTGGTCAACATGTGACACTTGGCCATGGCAAGGAATGGAATGTAATTTTCACATCGCTAGCCAGTTGGTCAGAAGCCGCAGGACTTGGCTTATGGTTGCTACAGAAACAGGATATCCTTTCATGTGGATGGCTGATTTCTGCTTCCCATCATACATTTTATCAATGCTGCTGTTCCTTGTTGTTGTTTATTGTTGTTTGTTGTTTGTCCCACTTCGCCTTTAAAGTGTGTCCCATGGGCAATTTCAGATTTTGGTCACGTTGCCAACCAAGCGAAATGAAACACACACTGAAAACTGGGCTATAAAAATTTCAGCCAAAATGTCTATTTCAATTTGTTAGAACATATGCCCGGTGTCCGTGTCGATGTGTGTTAACTGTCTTCGTTTTGGCCTATAAATTTAATGGGAATTGACAGATGAAATTGATGTGGATAGTCGTATTAAAGTGAAACAGTTTGCACACGTGACGTATGCGTAATTTGCGGCACACATTTTCAAACTTGGCCAAATTGAAGAGCACTTAATCCAGCCTAATGGCATGTGACATGCGGCATGTGACATGTGGCATGACTAGGTGGTAAGTGAATTTTGTGAGCAGAAATATCAAATGGCCAAACAATTCCATTTCTCTTCCTTTGCTGCCACTGCTCATATTTCCTGCTGAACAATGTCCACTTTCTGTGGCACTTCAAAACAGATTTTTAATTCATTTTCTCTGCATTGATTTCTCTCGAGTCACCCACAGAAAATACACTTCAAGTGGCATTAAAATTGCCACAGCAACTTCAAGTTGTAACTAAGAATCTATTCAAGTGTTTAATAAATTGTGTGTTTAATATTGCTGAAGGAGAACAACTGAAAATAAAGAGGCAAAAAATAAAAAAACCGCTAAAGAAATCAGCTCATTAAACAATTTATGACGGCGAGACACTGAATCTGAATTTATGTGAACCACTCAGCAAATAAAAAACCATAAAAAACCATAAAAAACTGTGAACACCTAATAAAAAAGAAGAGAAGTAAAAGAAATGACCCAAAATTCAATTCACAGTTCAAAATGAATTCGCGGCCACAAACAAAAGTAAAAAAAACCAATGAATGAATTTTTATCCTTCAAAGCAAAAATTGCAAACACAAATTTGGCTTTTGGAACATTTTTTACTTGGCGTAGTTTTTGTTTTTTTTTTATTGATCTGCTTCGTTAGGCAAATAAGGGTAAATCTGTGGAAAATTTACATAAGCTCTCCATTCAACAGTTTGCGAAAGTGGGCAAGAAGACAGAAGATTCCCCTCCCCAGCCTTTCCCCGCTGCCAGCACTCAACACTCAACACTTTAGCCCGCCTCAGTTCAGTGCGAAATAATTTGGCAGTTATTTATTTAAGAGCAAAAAGCACACTTTGTTGCCACTAAGTGAAACATGGCCAAGTGGGCTATGGCCAAAAACTCACACCAAACACAAATAGACCACAATTTGACAGCAAATATTTTCTTTTTGAGATGGGGTTAATAAGCTGTCACTTAAAGTTTAATATTTTTTCTTATTTTTGTATTACTTTAAATTATTTTAATATTTTTTTACCATCGTTCAAAAATCAGCATTTGTTGCAAACGAATTTCATTAATATTTTTTAATATTAAAAATAGATTATTATTGTAGCTAAATTTTATAATATTTTGTAATGCTCTAAACTATTATTATATATATTAATTTTATTTATTTGTTTAAAAATTATATATTTTAAATTTGTATTATTATATTTAATTCCATTTTTGAGTTATTTAAGCCATAAAATTTAACATAAAACTTTCAAAATTTGTGCAGTTATGTTATATATTATATATATATATATATATTATATATGAATATAGTTATAAATTTCCAAATGCAAAATTCGACAATCTGTTTGGCTATATTTGAATTTTAATATGTATATATTTTGAAACTTTTAAATAAATACAAAATTAATTTTAATTAAATGTTTTATAATTTTACATTAGTATTTTAATAGCAGGCGTGACAGTTATCTCTACTATATATATTATTATATACTAATATATTTTATATTATGAGATGGAAGACGTATTTTCTAAAGTGTTACAAACTGCTCGACGGAATTAGCATACCCTTTAGAAGAGTATGAAAAAACAAGCAACAGAAAAGGGGGCAGAGCCTATTTTGAGTGTGATTTTAAGATTGTGTTGAGTTTCTAGTGAAAAGTGAAAGATGCAGAGAAGTACACACATTCACACACACACACACACATCCACACACACACACACACACACACTCACACACACACTCACACACACACACCCACACATATACGCAAATTCATAGAGAAACATCTGTTTGGGGGAAATTGTTTGTTTTTGTGTTTGTTGTTGATTATAAATTCGTGTGGCAAAGCAGCCAAAACATAAATGAACACGAGTCTCTCAAGACACAAAAATGGCGAAGCAGCGCGCTTTTTAATTAAAATTAATAATGCAAGAATCCCTCACAAGGAAGGAACACTGGCATCTTGAGAGATTCAGAGTACACCCAAAACAGACAGAAGAGGTGACACCAGCTGCTTGTCTTCTCTCATGTTTTATGTAACAGTTTTATTCACATTCAATAAACATTTTGGCCATCTCACAGTTACTAAGCCAATTACAAAAATGTCGCAAGCAAGCAAACGTGGCAAAGGTAAATCGGATAAAAAAAAATGGAGCAACTTGTGGCCTAATTAGACCAGAAGGAATTGGATTTGCTCCAAGGCACAACAAGATAATTTACCCCTTATTTGCAAGAGTCATTAATTATGATGCATGAATTGGCATAAGCCAAGATAAGAAGTAGGCCAATAAATTGGCTGCTTAAGGCCACAACTACAATTTAGCCATAAACAAAAAAAAAACAAATCACTCGACTAAAAATTACTACGTGAAATGAAAGGAAATAATTTTTGCTTTAATGCCTAAAATATTTTAAAATAATGAGGAAAAAATTTATAAAAGAATATGCAAATTTTTAGTATATTTTAGATTTAAATTGAAATTTGACAGTGCTGCGGTTTCGAATTGCCAATCAGCTGGGCTAATGAGCATTTGATAAGCCTGACCAAAATATCAATCGAGAGCAAATCACAAAAACAAATTGGCGTTTTAGCCAACGACTTTGGGCCAAAATCCTATTACCTATCTGTGCCGGTGCCGGTGCCGGTGCCTGTCAAAGCGTATTACCTATGAGCCAGAATTCCAAATGAGCGATGGCTCTGACAGCTAATTAGCTAAACATTCATTACCAATAAATTGGCCACATGCTCTGCCAAAATAACGGCACATAAATATGCCGTAAGTTGACTTTACCATATATATAGCCTAATTGGCAGTCAAAAAAAGAAAACACACTCGCAAAAAAAATAAATTTAATAAAAATAAACAAAATAATTTTATATAATGAACTGTTCCCCAAACAGGACCTGCATGTCCTGCCGCTTGCCTTGCTGTACCTGTCTGCTGGCCTGGGGCTAAATGATTCTCTCTTGATTCTCCTCTTGGATTCCATCGGATTCACTTTTGTTTCTTTACGAGAGACTTTTGCAATTTTAATAATAAGTTTCACGCAGTGCTTTTGTTGCACATAAAAAGCGTCCAGCTGGTCCAGGTTGCCCCTGCTGACTTCTGAGAGTCAAGAAGTGGCTCCTCTTACGCCAAACCACAAAAAAATATATAAAAATACAATAAGAAACCCAACATATTTAAATCTCAATGACAAATGATCGAAATAACTGAAATAACCACTGCAAGTTGAAGT